>OY728147.1:1585626704-1588026704 GCA_963277665.1 Viscum album
TATTGACGAATATACAATAGTCAACAAAATATCTCATTAAAAAAACGTGATCCTCTAATATATTTAAGAGTTTAAAGCCATTTCCCTACATGATTGACCACTAAATACAAGTACCACCTAGTCTTTCCATGGTATCCATACATTCCCTTATATACTTCTCATTGGCATCTCGATGCTACCACATCCACTCTATATTCTGTCTCTTTCATCCATGATTGGCCTATAACTCTCAACCTTGGGAGTATTGTTTTCACTAATTTCCTAACTCCATTTCAACAACCACGTCTCAAAATTAGATCAGTAAATAGACCTAAAACATGGTAATTACTATAAACCATTTCATGGAATGCAAGAAACAACATCAACTACTACCAATTATCAGCTTCTGAAAATGGGACCCAAGGTTTTCTTTGATATTCATCCCATCCTAAGGATTCTCTCGTAAACAGTGGATGGTGTTCTACCCACCAAATAACAATACATGTTACACCTCAATATCATAACCTATATCATGTATTATACCCTAAAAAACACAAGAAATTCACTAGACATAATGACATATCCTTATCCACACACCAAGGACAATGTTATGATATTGAACACGACGATAACTAGGTATACGAACTCTATGAATTAATCGAAGAACAACAACAGAAAAATCCATCATGGATGTCACCATTCACTATAGGGACTCCTTAAACTTATGTAGGTCCCAAGATTCTCTATCTTCTTATGATTCATACACAGTCATATAAAAAAATAGAAATGGATATCCAAGAGAGACTCACACTATCCTCACAACGAACTATCCCATTGTAAGGAGATTAATTTACCACGAGAATCACTACCATGCCAAAACATGAGTCATTATGGAAAAACACTGGTGATCATCATCAAATCACATTGATCATCAGATTGATCCATAACCGACCGGTTTCACACAGAATTCCAGATTCCCACTTTGATCATACCGAAATACAGTATGATTTTATCCCAAGACGTCGATCCATCAATCCAAATGATGTCATGTCGTTAAAAAATGTGCACACACATAGAATTATAAAACCCTATAAAGCCCCGCATGTTTCTGCGACTACGCATTAAACCCGACTCACAGTCACATGGATCATACTTCACCAGTTCTAGGCCATGTTCCATCTCACTCATCTGACTTTGCATCCTAGTTCATTGGCCTCATTGGACTCGAGGCATCCTCAACATTCTCACAAACCAGAAAACCATTCATACATGTAATCCCAACTATTTAACCACCTCTACCATTGGAGACACTTTTATTCAGGAAGAGTCCACCAATTCTTTGGTCATTCAGGCCCAGTTTTCACCAAAAAAAATTAATTCATATATCAACCACTATCAAGGACATATGATATATCTAATAATGAACATTCATATTCCCCAAAACAACCATATGATAAAGAAAAATCACATATATGGTTTTTAATAAAGAAATTATTGCAAATCCATATTATTTTTCAACACCGGATTGAACCAGCAGTGTATCAATTCCACTTAAAATGGAACCACTCATGCTTTATATCTTAAGGTATCTTCATCATTGGGAAAACCATCCTTGAGGTTAACCTCTATTTTCAAAAAAATGAACTCCTACAACCAATCTAGTTCCCTTTCCCAAACCATTTAATATTCCACATATCCCAATAGGATAAAATTGCTAAAGGAGTCACTCTTCAATGGCCACTACGAATGTCCAAAACATATGCATGAATCATCAAAACCCAAATGTATAAACAAATCAACCAACGTCCCTCACAGGCCATCAAAAAAGTTGAAATAGTACTAGTTTCCTAAATATGAGTAACATAAGGATAATGACATTTTATCGATCTCTCTATCAATTTAATACATAAAAATCAATCCTTAACCAACTCCCAACCTATGGAGGCACTCCATCCCAAACTATAAAACATACTGTGTATATTCACCCATGTGAGATTTTACTCTAGGCCTCATACCATGAACACCCACCAATATACATTTTTACCATGATCTAACACACCCCCACAGTCTAAAAGGATCATTTCATGATCACATCACATAAGAGTTACCACCACCACATTACAAGATAAAAACTCATAAACCATGGTTACAACCTTATCGGGGACACACCATGCACACATACTTTACCATATAATGAAACCCAACAATGCCTAATGACCCATAACAAAGGTATCAAAATAGGGAAATCTCACATCCCAAAACTATGACAGGTATGATCTCTTAAAGACACTTGGGATACAAATTTAATATATCCATACTATATTTATCATGTTTCATCTCCCATTATAAATAAAAACAACCAATTAAATCCAAAGGATTCACATTTCAAAATGTTATATTTTCAATATCCCAATTATTTTCTCTTTCGAAATCATATTTGGTAACCCATCATTTAAAAAATATGTGTTTTATTTAAATTCAAATTCAAAAATATTCTCTTCATCAAACATTTAAATTGATAAAACAACACACCGAATATACCAAAAATAATGTACAATACTAGTATATGAATCCCAATATACTATCAATCACATGTATTATAAAGAAAAACTTCCAATCCTATATATTAAACAAGATACATGAACTGATACACAATATTTTTTATAACATACAAAAATATTAATCATCAGAAATCAATAACATCACATTCACATGTGTCAATCAAGGTGTAAATAACAATAAAACACAATTGCAAAAAATCGAACATCAATCCCCACAACATGAAAACATTGGGTTTTCCTTATATGTGGGGATATTGACACCTAGACCCAAGCATAATACTAGGCTATGAGAATATTTATTATCGTATCTAAAATTACCAAATCAATAATATAACAAAATTGCACATATAACACATGGCAATATCTATGACCAATTTTCCACATTATAGTTCTCCAAGACAGTTCATCACATGACCTCAAGTGCACCTCCCAATATTTCAGAGGATTCCAACTACAAACCCAATTATATGATGAAATGTTGTGGTGAATAATCCTGTTTCTCAAAGTGTTTCATGAGTTGATATAATATAAGTAAATATAATAACAAAAATAAAAAATAAATTACTAACATGTGACAATGACAACAATTGATCTTGAAACACATTCTATAAAAATTTGATGAATACACATCATGTCAAGCATTCATACAATCAAAAATCAAAATAATAAACTAACATAAGAACCAAACATGGACCCATGTCCAATCCATGTCCTGACCTCCCATTCTATAACTATATGTCCCTTTCTCATAAAGATAATATATCCCAAACATGATAATGTATTATGAATACAACTTGTATATTCTCTTATATCTATGATCCATGGAGGAGTGATTAGGGTGTGAGTAAAAATCATTAGGTCTCCACAAAGGGTGTCTACATTGACAACTAGTCAATAAAATATTGTATGCAGGGAAATGGATTCCATAAATAATTAGGGAAACAAGGAATTCATTTTTGTAATTATCTATTATACACTTTATCAATTATGTTCCCAATAATATATCAATCCATAAAACTATCTATTATCACACATGGATTCTAGGACAAGTTACAAAGGGGTCACACTCATTTTTAACCATTATGGGGTATCACTACTCCAAATCAATCACATACATATTAGTTGATAATAATTACACGATCATTCTCATCATTTTCCCCATAGATTATGTATTATAATCATTTAAACTATGTCACATTCCATACAATTACCTTGCAAAATGGAATAGGTATGGTTCCTTATCTCACTTGGGATAAACATTTCAAAAAAAACATTAAACATAACTTAAAGCATTAGTTCATGTAGTCTCATAAAATAAAATTGTTATGGGAATTGATACTTATTCCCTTTCCCTAAATAAAAAAATTATAGGTATGGGTTTAGATCCTAATTATAACCCAATCAGTGAGCATATATCCTCAATTCCAATACCCCACAACTACCAATCCATGTGCACATGCTGGTATATCAATTTACCACATATAAAATATCAAAAAAAATTCTCAAAAAATAATCATAAAATTCATATTTAATATTTCATCCAAATCATAAGTCTTCTTCATGAATTAACCCATTATATCATTTACCATTATAATTTCAAAAACCATTAACCCAAACTCCATATTACTAAAACATACTTATCCGATGTTCTCAATTATACAAAATATATATTAATATTCAATATAAACTATTCCTCATTAGCCAACAATAACCATAGATAATAAACACGTTTATCATTATTCCAAACACCCCAATATTATGTCATCAACTATGATGATTCATCATTTATTTCATTTCATAACCACAACAACATGATAGCATAACCATCATGTGCCATATCTCACAAACTCATAGATCAATTCAATGAATATGTTCCCAACAGAACATTTTATCAACATCATGGTATAAAAATAAATTCAAAATACTTATTTTAAATCATCTTTAATCCAATCTATCAAACATAGGTCTTCCTCTGTGAAAACTATAACAATTCCTAAAGATTTGGTTTCCGTTTCAATCATACAAAACATCCATTAAACCATATTCATAAAATGAAGAACCAATCCCTCACATTAATCATAATTTGAAATATAATTAAAAAAATACCATTTTTAATTCCACTGAGTTCAATGCATCCTTTAAAAATAAATCTCCCATTAATGAACACTTTTTCAATCAATAAATAAAACATCTTATCAATGAACCCAAATATAAAACTAAATCCCATAAAAATCCTCCTGTGTATTGTAAAAACCCAACATGTATTCATTTCAATTACCCTATTAAGAATACCCACATAACCAATTACTCATTTACTACCAAAAAATTCTCATTGTTTCCTTATTTCAATTTTTTTCTAATTTTATTCAATAATTACAAGTGTCTAGCCTTCCATATAAGTAACCATATGTTTGGTCTCAATCATCCATGGACTCTATAGGGTCTATGATGGTTTTCAAACAATAATATGTGGACTAAAACAATTTCTATATTCAAAGACAATTAGATGAAAAAATTCAATACATAGACATAATAATATACCCTTATAAAGCATTTTGACAATGAAAAAAAGCTTAATGACCACCCACCTCATGTTGGAGGATGGTTACTATCCCCAAAAACATCCCTTTATTCAAAATCAATAACCCATTAATGGTTTTACTTTGAATCTTCTATAAAATATATAATTTTAGGTCTTTTGAATGATGGAAGTGATTCCACAAGACCAATTCTAGAAAATAGTTCAATGTGGATAGTATAAATCACATTAATCTCTAATTCCCAAATAAATTCACTCAAAACACCTAATAATCGATGAGGAATCATCTCTTGGATGTCAAGGAGGGTTTTTAAACCCCCATGTCATAGGGGAAAAATATGGTAAAATATTGAGGAATAAAAAAATAGGATCTAGAGAGTAAAATGGTAAAATCCCACTTATTAAAAGCCATAATTATTTCCACACTATTATCTGAACGACATGAAAAATGTGCATTTACCATAGTAAAAGGGGGTCCAAGATGTATGCTTTCATAGTATAACCCACACAGTTGAAAAAACTTGTTATAATCATTCAATATACTCTACTAGAAAGGGTTCCCAAGACACATGGTTTCTCGGACCAGGCACATGGTTCACTCTAGCTGCGCGCTACACACTATTTGTCCTACGTTATTTTAATTTTGTGTCCCACACCCCTAGAATACACCCAAAACGACCAAAACACCCAAATACACGTTTATTAGATAATATAATTTGAATTAATCAAAAAATTTAAAAGTGGAATACATTAATGAAAGTTTGTAATGTTTCACTTGGGTGGTTGGATCCACTTTATTAAATTTTAATATGACCCAACATCTTGATGATTTAATCTTCTCTTATTATCTATACAACCATGTGACCATTCATAAACCACCATATCTATTTAGAGGTTACATCAAACTTATTCTTCATAATTACCAAATTGTTTGATGAATATTCTATTTCAATGGAGTAGTTTTAAACAACAAATGAATAAGTCCACTTTTCTACGATTTTCTATAACAAGTCATGTGGTGTGTATTGAATGCCTTGTGAATATTTCTTCAAAATAAATGATATATTCAAATTTATTTTTCATCAACTATATGAAATATATATTCCTATTATTTTAAAGAGGATAAGTTAATGAGTTGTTAACAATTTGTTTAATGTCTTACTAATCCATCTTAATCTTCTATTCATTTTTCCTGATGTTTATTATAGATAAATACCATTGATCGACCTCTATATCCATATGATAAATAGATATATTCTACTTATCCTTATAAAGATAGTGGAAACCAAAAAATATCTTTAATGTTTAGTTAAAACACATTTCTATGAAAAGTCAACCGAACGATCCACTAGATGATGGTGGGCATTCCCACAAAAAATAATCAATATCCATTTTCTCCAGCCTAGATAAAAGTGAAAATTACACATATTTCTTGTTATTATTCTTCTACTATGAAAAATAGGTAATAATCACCATGATCTTTTTCATTCCACCTCGAATAAAATTGGAGATGTCTTTCTGTCATTATTGGGTAATCCCTCACATGTGTTATCTTCTTGATTTATCCTAGTTACCACCATTTTATAAAATATAATTGGGTATTTGACAATATACATAAAAAATATCAATTATATTCATATTATTTTTTACAATTAAATATAAAATATTATCTTATGGTATCTCTAAATTTAAAATTTTCATAAACTAATTCTTCTAGTATTTTTGACCAATAAATAGAATTATACCTATTTTTTCAATAAATTCTTCTACTCCTAATACACAATACAAAAATTCCATATAGAGGATAGTAACTATAGAGACACTACTATTTCATACATTACTATTACACAATCTTATTGAAAAATAAATAATAATTATATATTCAAGGATCAATTTTTTTACTATTCATGGAATGATTGGATCATAAATCTCTATTAAATAATAATAAAACATTTATTTAAAGTGTAATTCTTAATACTTCTAAAATAATACATTCTCTTTAGTACATATAGTCTACTAAGGATATAAATACATGAAAGGGGTGAGATAAAATCCCAGAAAGAGGAAGAATATGTGATATAAATCAATATTACAAGGTTAATTATTGAAATCATGATGAAAACATAAACATATAGTCATCACTATTAACATGGTGGAAATATTTAATAAGTTAATTTCATGTGGTGACGAATAAAACAGAATCACATTGTTATAGTGGTAAAATACCACAAATATTTTCAATCAAACATATCATGTTTTTCACACAAAACAGATGTGAATAATAAAAATATAATAATTTTGAAGAAATAAATCTTCATATTTAGGAATAATATCTTTTATCTCATGATATACATCATATTATCCATAAAATTTGAGGGATATATAATTTTGTGACCACCCATTACATTATAATATTATCACAGTCATGCATGCCACATAGAATGTGTTAGAATCATTGTCATGAAATAACACCTAGATAAGAATGGGTTTTATAATGATTTAATAAATAATTTTTCAAGAAACAGTTGATATTCAAAAATAAATAAGGTAAAACATATAAGTAATAAGAGTCATCATTCTTTTGTGAAGGCAAAATAGTTGAATATAAATACAATAAGTGTTTGGGATCGAAGTATTTTAAATATATGTATGTGGGTTTTAAATCAATGTGGAAACTTGTATATCCTCGAAAAATGGTTTAATATTGGATTTTTAATTCATGAATACTTGAGGAATATCTATATTGAAGATTTTATGGATGATAAATAACACAAACAAGAGAATTTGGGTTTGAGAATACTGATACCATAAAATCTTCTTCATTTCATTTTATCCACATAATAAATTATAAATAGAGGATTATTAAAACCTAGATTTGATATTTAATTATCATAATTTTTTTAACTATTTTACAATTATAATTTTTCCTATCGGTTTATAACAATATTTCATAAATTTGAGTTGTTTAGATATATTTTTTTTATTAAATTATCTTTTTTGGTGTCAATTTAGATAACTTTGGTTGACATCATTTAAAAATTAGTATAATTAACAATATAAGGATAAAGAAATATTTATACCATTACATATCATATATAATTTATTTTATACAGACATATGTTTGGTGATAATAAATAGAGTAATAATGGAATTGTTGTTGTTTAATAAACTATTTACTGGGCATCATTAAAAGTGAAGGAATTTGATGTTTGAAATTTATAAACTCATCATTGGTGAATTTGGTTCCCTAGAACCATCTACATTGTACATTAGATTATGTTTTAGATGAAGATATGCGAATATCATTATAAATGAATTTTCACTTATTGATTTTTATTATGTATAAAATTATTCTGATAATTTCCCTCAGTGTTTGTTGCATTAACAATGTTTTAGTAGTTCCCAACTATGACGTGAACCATAAATTTTAAAGGAGATATCTGTTAAATTTTGTTTTGTAGTAGGATAACATACATTGATATGAAACATGTAATTTTGATATTTACATGTGAGTACTCATAATCAGACGAGGTATCTTCTAATGATGTTCTTACATGGTAATCTCCAACATGGGATATTATAAGAACAGACCTTCTAGTAATAATTTATTATGATTTAGTGTTATTTAGTAATTTTATCTTCAAGTTTGAGAAGAGTTTCAAGGAATTTAATATTATCATTGATGCATTTCATGACTCATGTAATTTTATTTACTTAACAAATAAATCAAAAAATTTAATTGGGTAGTAGTGTATGTTGGGTGCATAATGATGGCCATTTAATTTAATAAATATATCTGGGAAGGGATTATATCATTCACGATTATAGGAGAGGATATTCCAACCCTGTGATTGGAATATAATAGTTTTGTTAAATACCATCAAAAAACATTAATGACGTTTATTTTAGATAGTAAAAAGATATACAGAACTTATAGGTTGGTGACAGATATGTGTAACTTTCTTCATGAGAAATTGTGAAAATTGGATTAAAATAAATAGTTAGTGTTTGTACGTGTTCTTAATCATTGCGACCATATTTTATTTCTATTGGGTGACTTGACCCGCTATAAGTTAAAAATATAGGACATTATGGAATCCCACCTAATATGAATGTGAATGAATTCTAGAGGGTCACACACTATGTGTCTCTATTGATATCGAATAAAGTCAACTTGAATAAAATCAATTGAATAAATTTTACTCTAAAAATTGAGAAATAATTATAGTCTTTTAAGATTGATCGCATATATTATTGAAATAGTTATTCACCTAATATTTAATAAAAAATATATATTTATTTTGTTTAATATTTATTAGATCTCTATTTAATAGATTGTGAAAAAATTATTTATTTATGAAAATAATTATTAGGGTATTCCATAGATTTTCTTGATTTAGAATAGTCCAAGACCACAACGAAATATAAATATTTATATACAGGTTATTACACATTAATTAAACATTTTCACAAGTTAATGCATGCCAAAATCTAGGAATATTAGGTTTTTATGTGCCGAGGGATTGAGGTAATGTTATAATATTATTTGATGTCTGACATGATGTTAAATAGTTATTTTAATATAATACCAATCTCTATAAATATTCTATATTGTCTATTTTTGACTATATCTGAACATTTCTGTAAAATCAAATAAGAGAAAATAATTTCATTCAAATAATACAAATTCGACTCTTCCATATGTCTCCCTATGAAGAAGGATAAAATCTATATGGACTTATTAATGATATAATAACAATAAGTAATAAAAAAATAACACAAGACATTTTATTCCATATTATTTCACCAGGATATCATTTGTTATTTCATATAGATAAATTGATCACTTGTGGTTCACTACTAGAGAGATTCAATCCCTGGATCCTCACAAGAAAAATGAATCCAATCCAAAACGATGGTTTTATATGATCAACATTCATCAAATAATAAATATACTAAAAAATGGTAATTTAATTATTCCAATATAATTAAATTATTTATATAATTTAAATGAAAGATCATCCCCCATGGATTCTGAAAAATCTAATATTAAATGAAATTTTTAAATATCACCCACCACCGCATGCTTTTGTTTTTCCCAAAACCAACAAGTTGTATCAAATCAACCACATTTAAATATTAAATTATGAATTTTATTATTGATCTATTCCCAATTAAGGTAAGTTGTTTATTTCATTTTTTTAATCTAATGTTATTTAAATTTAAATTATTCAACATATTCATTATGATTCCATCCATGTTTCAATTTCTAAAATGATTAAGAACAAATGAAGAACTGCCAGAGATGCCATTGGGAAATTGCTAATTTTTTCCAGTAAGACATGGTTAAATTACATGTACATATAATTACATGTCTTCTATCATAGTACAATGTATCTATATTAATTGGGGGATACAAAACACACCACTCAATAATTACCCATTGTTTAAGTCTCATTTTGACCCTCTAACCTAGAAACCAATTTTTCGATTGGAAAATGTGTATTACTATACAAGTTTTGTACTATACATGGGTTATCAGTGTAAATCACCAAACTATTATGATCAATATACCCAGTTAAAGCCATGTTAGGACGAAATGAGGATTATTTATTATATACATGACATGTATTCACTATACAAAGGGTATAATTGATCAAATTATATTTCCTAAGAAAAAACTAAGACACTTAGTGAGAAATCATACACAGATCTCAATGAGATACTTGACATATAGTTGGATTTTAAAATTCATGCTTTCCATTGATAAAAATGTTGAAAAACAATTTTTTCAGCCAAAAAACAAAACAAAGTGTACACACGATGTGTAGCTAGTATTTCCATGTCATGTAGTCCAAAAAAGATAAATTCTATAGACCTATGCATGTTCCCTAGATACACTAAAATAGATAAACCTGGCATGTAGCTAGATTTAAATTTATTTTAGTCTCTTGTTGATGTAAAATATTGAAAAATTCATTAAATTGAAAAACTATAACATTACAACCTTATTCGTTTGATTAGATCACCATTGTTTTGACAATTTAATAATTTTTGTAAATAATATTAAATTATAAATTATTTTTCGATAATAAAAATGACATTATTGATTATTTGGTAAATTTTTTAGGAATTCTATAAATGATGGTTATATGTAATTTTGTTTAGATTATCATTAAGATGAAATGATATTAATTAATTAATTCCATCATAATCAACATAATAAAATAATTTAAATAAATTCTAGCTGGTTAATTTTTTTATTTCGTCAATGTATAAAAATTCATGATCAGGACCAAGACTTCTCTATCTATTGGATGTTTTAATTTTATTTATTTAATGGGTTTTCAATAATTTATTTTTATTTTAAAAATGAATGAATGAATTTCATCCCTCTCCCCATTATGATTTAGGGAAAAAATGTCCATGTATATTAATGTAATCCCGTTTTAACTAATCAGTTCGTTCACCTAACATGTGTGTGAGTAAGAATTACATGTAATTAATGTAGTACATCGAGGAACATAGATATTTTTTAAGATAAAATAATCATAATGAAAACTTAGATGATACATAGGCGGACATGTGGTATTTTAAAACTGAATCCATGATAGAAAATAGATGTGATTTCCCATAGGAAAATGATTGATTTAATTTTGTCTAATTATATGAAAACTTTTGTAAATCTTATTAATGGGCCATTTAATTAATTACTTTTTTCTATCTATTATAATTAATATTTTATGGATTCAATACCACAATCACATAAAAAAATGAATCAAATTGAAATGAATGAAATTCAATAACTGAGTTATGTATAAATGATTTATCCAACATGGTAAATTAATTTAATATAATCCATTTAATTATAAAAAAATTATTAATGGAAAATAAGAAATAATGTATTCTCAATTAATTAAAATCCCTAAATTAAATATTATGCCCTGCTTTGAAATCTAATTTTTTATTCTGAATGATATTCAAAAGAAGTAATTTTATGTACCACACTTATTGGCATAAATTCATTTATATGTGGAGTTGTAAGGAATGTTTTCGGTTGGATTTACCATTTCACATCAAGATGAGCAACCCATTAAATAATTAGTGAAACATGGAGGCAATTGTTGAGGAAATTGAAGTCAATAATTCAGGATAGTGTATTACACTCAATGGATTACAGAATTGTATTCTCATGGTTGGAAAATAATTTCATCTATTAATACCATCAAGTAGCTTTTAAAACCCATATTCAGGTTATTTGAAGGGTAATATAGATTCCTTATATTAGAACATACTAGCATGTGGACATTCATAGTTAAATAGTGACACCTACTTAGACGAGATAAAATAGGGTTATAATTAATAAAATTATATAATTATTATTCCTCAAATATTTTATAATCCAGAATAATACAAATAATATATTTTATTTAATGTCTAAAATTGATATAAAAGTTATGAATATAGTCAAATCATTCTGAAACCCAGGGTATTTATTTATTGATTCCAATTTTCATAACTAGTACAATATTTTATGTGATGAAATATTATAAAAATATTGTTTTATGTAATGGAATACTCGAATCATGTTTATCTACCTAGAAGGTGAGTGAAAGTGAAAATGAATCATAATAGAGAGAAATTAAAGACTCAACTTATGTCTATCATTTTATATAATCATATTTGACTAGTGAGTTTATGATACAAAATAAAGACATGGATTCTTATACAATAATCACACACATCCATTTCCATGAGATACTGATAAAAGGGATATAAATAAATAAGATTGACAATTCACTATATCATTTAAAACCTGAATATGGAAATATGGATAAATGTTATCTATTCAAATATCTAGGGTATATTTAACTATTAGAGAAATTTTTCCACCATTGGAATAATAAATTTTCTACTAATAAAATTTTATTATCCTTAACATAAATATTTTTTTAATTCTTCCTATTACGAATAAAACAATGTATAACATTATTATGGTGGTTTTAATCAAACATCGCCTTATTGATAAGGAATTGATGAATCCAATTTTCCATGTCCTTAAGGTGAAAATTTGGAAATAAAATCATAATTATACCTAGGATAATATAAAACAAAAATATAATTTACAAAATCCTTCAAAGATAAAAAGAGGCATTAAGGATGAACAATGTGTATGAGTTTATTTTCTTGTTATATGGAAATATTGTACTTTGGATAATAAATTAAAATTTATTTAATAATAAATATGTTTCATCCAATTTAGTTATATTCTAAAATTTTAATCCCCGGATATTATATTAAATACACTATGGTTAAACATTCATTTATTTAAGTATATGAAATTAGTTTGAGAAGAATGGTTATATTGTAAACTCAAAATAGTTGAGTAATGGTTATTCCTAATTCAATTGAGGAATATCATATTTTTTCATAGTAGTTATAATTTTTTCATGTTTTTATTAATTGAAACTATAAAAATTTATCACTGTACATAGATGCACACAATGGGACATTATTTCTTTTTCGAATAAATGATATTTTGGTACATTAAATACAATAAAATCATGTAGAAACACTTTAATCATTATATTCATTGAAATACATGATGAAAATATAATCTCTTAAACACAGCTCATTACAACAAGATAATTATTTTTCAAATAAGACTAAATTCAGTCATCTTTTTATGTTTTTAAAGTGTAATATTATTAATTCAACAAATGTACTGGATATAAAAACTATTTATCTTGTTTTAGATAACTAATATTTTATAAATAATGGTACATTATAAATATATTATCGTGTGTTCAACATTTCCACATGTACATTAATAATCCTAATAATAATATTAGATAATATATGCTATTCCTTTAATATATCATTTAAATTATCAGGGAATTAAATGAGTGCACATTGTAATGATATGAGAATCTCTGACCTGTCATGTAAAAAAATATTATCCATGTAATAATTTTTATGAGTTGTGGTCTAAAAGATATTCTAAATTTACAATTCATTATACACATCAACAATTTAATGAAATTAAATAGAATATTAATAAGGATTCTTATATGTATTGAAAATATTCTACTATACCATTTAATAAATATTTTATACATAAAACTGAGTCAAATAATAATATGCTAACTATATATCATTTAAAGGACTCATATCAATTTTAATATGATAAAAATATTTTAGGACACTACCATATGTTTTCGTAAGAAGACTTTTAGAAATTAAGGTCTAAGTAGAAAATGAACATTAAAATTATATGGTTCATATATGGTAATGATCTTGTAACAAAAAATGTTATTTAAATATAGTTATGCTACATCATATTTCTAGATTTTCATCCTATGTCAACTTTGATAGTTTTTCAAACTTATAAAAAATATGTTATGGAACTGGATCCAATGAATATGATATATAAATACTGGTCTCTACTTAGCCCAGTGGGAGGAGTAGTTATAGAGGGACATAATTCTTAGGAATTATTATCCCAGTATGTGTTTTATATTCACTATGGTGGGTGATGCAAGTATATTATTTCGAAATAAGTATCCCTATAAATATTTAAAAATTATAATATATTCGGTTTCAAAATTTCTTATATATTCAATTAATAGACCCCATGTATCATGATTGGAGAATATGTACTTTTAATGTTCTACCACTTTATACTACTGGTGAGTATTTAATAGACAAAAATAATATATTCTTAATGATGGTACCAATAAATCATGATTTATTATTGAAATATTTACCAAATGAAGAATCATCTTCACTAATCATTATTACATTAATCCTTTAAGAATTCTACTTCTGAAAGAATGTTTCTATGATCATCATATTTGACTGTTGATTATAAAGGAAACATCATTTAGATGAATTCATATAGAATATTTCCATAAGATGTGGAAAAAATGATAAACTATGGTATATGTCTAGTAGGATTAAATTAATGGGTTGGGGAAATCAAAAAATGTCAATAAGATATAAAAATTTCAGAAATTCATTTATTAATAAATCATGCCTAATGATCATAAGATATTCAACTTCCAAAACAATTATGACAACTATCTTGGATTGGATAGTGGGTGTGATATAATTTTTCATGACAAATATATTAATAACATATGTGAAATTATGTTATGTCATAAATGTATTTTTACTCTAAGGAATGAAGTTTCCCCATGATTGGAATAAATTAGAAACTATGTTATTGGGAATGAGATATATAAAAATTTCCTATGTGTTTTATAAATATTTTTATTGTAAATTTATTAATAATTTTTTTAAAATAAAAAGTTTAAAAAATTCACGAATAAATTTTTATTATAATATAATCCATACAATAATCACTAATTGGAATTAGAAGGGAATATTAAGATTAATATTATTTCATAATCGTAAGTCCAATGAATTTATCTCATGTTCCATGATATTTATTTTCATATAATATTACTTATACATAATAAATAATAGGTTGATATAAAATAATTCAATTATAATATAATAGAAATCAATATAAAACAGTACTTCTGTAATTTGAAAATCTATAGAGGACAAGTTCAAATTGTTTGGAGAAGTGTGAGTACATGTGATCAAGGTAATTGAACACATATAAATATTTAGTTCTATTTCATCTAGTATCACTAATAAAGCCATTGTAATATGAAGGAGTTTTTTTTTCATTTACTTGATTGTATATCTACAAAATATAATTATGTTGTGGAGTTTTATTCATATTAAGAATTTGTTCCTTAATATCATATTCAAAATTTAGGTTATAACACTATGTAAGAGGATTATTATTTTAAAATAAAATTTAAATAAGTATTTAGTTAGGATTTTGTGATTCTCACCTACTAAAAGTATGTTGATATTAAGTCAAATTAAAACATGAAGGATTTTCTAAAGATATATAAATTTTATTAAAAATGATTTTCCTTGAGATATGTGCCTTAACTAACTATTCTCACAGAAACAAGTTTGTCCTATAAATTATAAAAATACTAAAAAAATAACTAGGTTTAACATTTGACGAATAACAATTCATTAATAGATAGATCTAGTGAGTGTGGTTTTTTTCTAGATTGGTTTACCTAGAACCATCTACATTTTACATTTGATTACTATTATATCCGAAAACATTATATATTAATACATATAACTTATAACGTATTGATTTTTCTTTGGCATAACAGTGATGTGATAATTTAAAACTGTATTTTTACCATTGATAATGTCATATTAGTTCACCAATATAATGATATCCATGATATAGTATGATTATATCTCTGAAATGTAACATTGTTGTTAGATAATGTGCTATGATATGATAGATGGTATGAACAAAATTAGGTTCAGGTTCTCATAAGAGGATGAGGCTTCGTCTCCTATCATTCATACTTGGTGATCTCCTAGTGGTAGATTATGAGAATAGGCCCACAAGTTGAAACTACATTTTTTTATCATTTGGTATTTTTATCTACATGTATATATAATGGTCCTTAGATAATAAGATAATAATTTATGAATGTAATGAATCATGCAGTAAGAATTATGGGCTAAGTCCATCATGCAATATTTTATTTGAAATTAGTATACAGACACACACTTAAAATTATTGGATACTATATCGTTGTATATGAATATTCAGTACATTGAAAAATTACATTCCTAAGGACCATAATAGTATAGTGTACTTGGAAAATAAGAAGAGAAATTATTCTAACTATGTGAATGATCTGAAATGTCTCCCATAAAGATATTTTCCCACATTACTCAAACATAAAACCATTATTTATAACCTAGGGAAGCCAAACAAAATAAAGGGAGGCCATATATGCATAATAAGCCCAATTAAAAGAGATACATAAGCATAATATGAACATAAGGGTATGGTAGCATGAAAATAATATTAGATGATAATACCAAGAATATCAATGATCATAAATTTAAATCATGAAATAAATATTGGTAGTTCATAAGACATGAATCATAAGAGAATCAAGAGAATAAATTACGAGTAAATAACAGAGGAATATGACGTAGAATTGTTTCATGCATATAAACATATAAAATATTATGTAAAGGATACCTACCAATACCTTAATAACAAGTTATACATGCTCTAATCACCAATTTACCTAATCCTTTCAGGGGATTCCCAATAATGTGATAATGTTTTATGGGAAAGGGATTCTCTCTCATATGCACAATTTTTTTATTGGGATTCCTTCCCACACACCATGTTATTTCAGGCATGGGATTCCCTCTTATATACACTCTTATTTCTAGATTTAGATACACACGCATGTACCCTCTTGTTTTGAGAATGGGATGACCTCTAGTGTACTCTCTTTTATCATTCTTAGGATTCCCTCCCATGTACCCTCTTATTTTATCCTTTGGATAACCTCCTATGTACCCTCTAATTTCATATAATAACACATGAAATGAAATTTGAATTTTGGGAATTTCATCATTCCATAACATGTGATAATTTGATTGTTTTCATAATAAATATGTCATAGAGTATCCTGAGAAAGGAAATGGGAACGATAATCATTTTATTATGGTATAATTTGAGAAAGAGATACTGATTTCATAAAAAAATTCCATCAAAATATGGAATATGAATTTTTTATTAGATAATATCTGAGTTAAAGAATGAACTATATAAATTATTATCAACAGTTATGATCAAGGATTTTTAATTATTATATAAAGAATTTCCTAGGGGAAATAAAATTTCTTTGAAAATATCATTTTACAACATAAAATAAGTTCAATATATTTTTATTTGAAATAATATAGAATAATAATCTTTTAATAATAAATTAAACAATTTCTTGAAGAAATTATATTTTAATGTTGGAAAAATGGGTTTTAAATCATAGAAATTTTTTTTAAATATTTTTCACTATTATTCATTGAAAAAATATAAAGGAAGATTTAAGAAGAATTTTAATTACATTTTAAAAATTAAAACTATTATAAAATTGTTTTTCCACGAAAATTAGAATAAAATATCATTTAAAATTAGTTTTTTAAACATTATTCAAAAACATGGATTTTTTATAAAATACAATTCCAGCCATATATATAATTAAAACATATTATCTTTAAAACATTTTATTGTTTTTATTATGAACCAAAGTCTGTAAAAATTGTAAAAATACATTTATATATATTTAATAAATAGTTGAGGATAAAATTTACAAGATTTCTCGAGATATGGATCATTATGTTACATCAATGGTTGTATACTCATATACAATCTAAATAGGAGATGTTATTGTAAATATAAAATATTACGACATTGGCAACATGAAATTATAAAACCCATGAAATAATAAAATTAAATGAATAATAAAATATATTTAAAATAATAACATTTATTAATTTAACATAAAAAAGTATATTATATTTACCTTGTAAATCAATATTGGTGCCTAACAAAATATGTGTCTTAAAGAATTAAATTTTGGGACATAACATCCTTAACAATTTTGAAACATTTTAAACAGAAACCCAATTTATGTTAGAATATAAATTTTATATAAAAATAATAATGAATTTATGGTTATTTATAATAGAGTAAATTCATGGGAGTTATATACATCACACAAAATAATTGACTATGGAATATGGAATGTATCGCATGGATATAAAAAGTGAGATGATATTCTTTTACCAAGTCTTGAAATTTTTTGTATATTTTTAAGGATACATTATAATAAATTTGTGGTGTATATAAATATAAACCAATATTAATATATATAATACCATTTCTTATTTACATAGGAATTTATATGCCTTATCATAAATAATTCCATGTTAATGTTATGTTTATAATAATAATTTTTTTCGTACGTGTTTTGACTTGTTAATCGTGGACCTATTACATAGATCATAATTTAATTATTTAAAGAATGTAAAAAATTATATATATATCATTTATGTAAAATATATATTTATTTATTATAATCTATAATATATAAAAATAATTAATGAAATACACCATTCATGGAGACGATAGGTCGTACATAAACATTAAGGTTGTTTCATTTTTCTTATCATTATTGAAGAATGAAATATATATATATATATATTTACTATATATTTATATTATAATTATAATTTCATATATATATGTCATTTTTTTGATAATCCCATCATTATTTTATTCAATTAAAATTTTGAACGAAAAATGTCACTTTGAGGAGGTAGTTTTCCAAGCACCAATAAACAACGTCATCATATTCCTATGTAATAGAAAGACATTTCATACATTGTATATAACTATTAACCGAGAATTAAAAAATCATAAATATAATAAATATAATATATAAATATAATTATCAATAGTACTCCAATCCTTGAGTGGTTGTTTTGTAAGAATGATGGACATTAGTCCACGAGGATGTAATTCGCCGCACACATGAACGATGATTGTGTATCCCATTATATCAAAGTGTTTGAAGGTGTATGTCATACCCTTCCCATAACAACATATAATTATATTTATGACACATATTTTTTTATATTATCTTGATATAATAAAACATTGTGTTTTTTTGAGAAAAAACAAATCTTTTTGTTGAAAGATGTTACAATTTTTTAGGGTAACCTTTTTCTGTTTTTCACCAATGGGATTCATTTCATTTCTTAATTCATAGAGTGATGATTATTGAATTAGATGAGTGATTTTGGGAGGCTATTTTGGTAGATTATTTATGAATAAAGGTTATTATGGGTGTTAATAAGCAATGGGGTTGAGTTCCCGTATAAAGTCGAGGAGAAGTGGAATTCATGTAAATATAGAGGAAAACACTAATGATTGTTTTCCCTTACATCATGTACATCCAATACTGATATGTTTTAAATAAAAGTAAGTATTTTATTGAAATATGTACATAAATTTGATTTTTGACATGTTTATTGGTTATTTGGATACCTATGTTAATGTTTATACATTAAATAAACTATTTTGAACATTAATAGTTTTAATTAATTTTAATTACATTAACGAATTTTTTTGTTAAAAATTTAATATTAAATAGATGTTATAAATGATAACGATTCCAAGTATGACATATATTATTCAAAATTTTATTCACAGAAGTGGAATACATCAATTTAAATGTAATCCGATAAGTGTGATTGAAATATGGTTTTTAATGTAAAATGTTTAATAGTTTGAAATGTTTTTTATCCAGTTTCAATATAAAATTAAATAAATTTACCAAATTAAATTTATTTTTTTATAATTTAACTTATTATACATAAAAAATATATAACGTATCTATAATAATAAATTATATGGAAATGAATTTTCAATTAAAATTTAGTGATTTTTACCTTTATTCAAATAATTAATTACCTCAAACAAATTCAAACTATTCACCCTAAGTATATATTGATATTAATAATATTAAAAATGAATTTTATTTTCTGAAATAAAAATTATCTATGTTTTAAAAAAATTATTTAAAATTGATTCTCTATTATAAGGTAGTAACATAACCATTTTGAAAAAAAACATATTTTTATTCAAATAATAGGATATATTCTTTTCATATACCAATGAGATATATTGGATGAATTTCTAAAAAAATCATTAAATTTATATTATATAATTTATGAAAAAAATAATAACAATTAGTTTTTTTAATTTTTTGAGATTGAATAGGGGTTTTATCATAAAATAATGGTTTTCTTAGAAATTTTTTTTTTATTTCATGTTGTTCATAATTTCATTATTTAAAATCGATAACCAAAGAATTAATGTTTCAATAATTTTTTCAAAATTTAGTTTATATTATTCATTACTTTCCTTCTAATGGCTACCTTTTAACAATAATAATATTTTATTAACAACAATACTATTATATATTATTTTAGTAATACTCCTCCTTTTGTGTAATCCATGATATTGAAGGATTTTGAAAAAATGGGTAACATCAGACAATCATAGTGATTCATATACCACATGATAATATTAGTTTTTCATATATTTCATGATTGACATTGTATTTCTTGAAATGAAATAAAAAAGTTGTTCTTTCTTATAAAAAAATTTATATTTAGTTTTCCTTGAAATGTAGTATATTTAAAACATTAACCAAATTTAGAAAAAAAAAATTATTATGTAATAGTGTCCCACCCTTAAAATTTATTTCTCCCTTAATATTTTCTGAGTTCATAAATCGTTTAATTCTTGTAATTATCATTAAATGAAACAAACATCATGAAAATGAATAAGAAAATGTTATTTAAAAATGTAAATATGGGACCATTATGTTTAACCAAATTAACTCTTAACATACATCCACATACGAGATCATTTAAAGAAAGTAATAAATGGAAATGGAAGAGAAATATTACTATCATGTTCTAGAAAAATAGTGATAGAGAACCTAGTCAGGATAATGTTAATGATCCCATAGACATAAAACACAATTTTTTTGGACAAGACCATTTATTTGATCAAAAGTTTCATAATATGAAAATGTTTTTAAGACCCTTTTACTAATGTTTTAGAGCCTTTATAAGGTTATATAATAAGTTTATTTCATTATAATTCATATGATATATATCATCCATTGTTTGTTCCCTGATTAATTTGTACATTATATCTTACTCTATGAAATGAATGTGAATTTGTTATCCCCAAATCACTAACGGATCATAAGACCCATTTATTTGTTGATAATTATTCATGTGTATTGTCATAAATCATAAAAAATGGTTATAATTAGTTTTTCAAAAATTATAAATACTCATATGAAGATATAATACCATATTCTCTAAAACCACATCTGATGCTCAAAATAAACTTTTATATACATGTGTAACATTACACCACTTCGAAATTATGATAATTTAAAACATTATAAATATGTCCATGAAATAACTAAAAATTATCTAAAAATTGACCTTAATATAATGTAGCTCTTGGTTCTCACAGACTAAATATGTGAATACCATCATCATGTATTTTCATGGAAAACCTTGAATTACTATAATCCTTTATTGAAAACATTCAAAATTTCTAATTCGAATGAATATTTGATATATTACTTAAATAAAAAATTATGATAAACCCCATAAATGATTTTATAAACAAAATTGTAAAAATAATAATTATAATATTTTACTTGTAATCTATAAAATCAAATTTACTATAATATTATCCTGAATCAATTTATGAAAAAACACCAATTTTGTATCATTTCAAATATATTAATGGTTTTCATACATTAAAAATGTGTTTCCCATGAATATAAAAATTCTAAAAAATAACTTTTCTACTCTATTGGAACCATTCCACACATCCTTATACTTCTATAAATTGAGAAATCCTTATATTTTTTCACAATTAATATTACATAATTATTTTATATGAATACATGAATACATAAATTTTATACTTCAATATTAGGAAATTAAAAAATGAAACCTCATCATATAACTCAATCCTTTATTCATATATAACCTATTGTCACCTCATATGTAATATAACCATTACTCATTACACACAGCTGATTCTCTTCATGAGAATTCCACATAGGACATCAATTTTCATAATTCACACACTTTCAACCTTTAAATCATTCAACCATAGATGATTTAATAGGTATACTAATATTAATATCCATTTGGATTACTGAAATATTAATTTTTCATTTACAATAAATTACTTTGTTACATTCTTTTCTACATTGAAATCATATTTTTATTCCTATAATACATTCACTTGGGCACTTCGTTCCACATTCTTGACACAAAGTAAAGGAATTTATTTCCTAAACGTTCTCCATTAACCAACCTCTCAACAAACACTTTCCTTATTATAATTTTTGGGTTTGAGAAATGATTATATTATATAATTTTAATAATGTTTTCTAAATACTGTTTACTAATGATCAAAAATTCCTTTACCTCATTCATCACCCCCTTTAGTTTCTCATTAGAAATTTTTTTGTATCAATCCTAAATATCATAATTATTTTAGGTACCCACCACAGTCTAAAGGTACGAATCATAGTGTTAGTAATATTTGTCATAGCATAAAATCCCATTTTAATGAACACCCCCTAATTGGATGTCTAAATTAATGAAATATCTTTTAATCTATAAAACATTATGTCATTCATAGCCATATTCTTTTAACATCTGTAATAATGCTTCCTAAATAGTTTGTTTATTTGTAAAGAATATTTCTCGATAGTGTCCAACTAGGGGGTAGTAAAGCTAGTTTTTGTGAACCAATTTTTGATCAAGTCTAGCCCAATACATTGGTTTTTTGGATTTTACAACTTTATATTACTTTTCTATATCAAAATATCATTTTAATATCTATACAAGTATTTAATTTCATTGAATACACTCTCTCAAAATATTACCTAAATTCCCAAACACATTCCAAAAAATTAACTCATTATTAGGCATATCCTTAGAGTCATCTGTTGGTATATCCGTAGAAATTGATGTTTGTATCTTAAAAATTGATTCTCAAAAAAGTTTTCAAATGGTTACTAGAATATTCCTTGGATACCATCTATTATGAAAAATGATTAACTTAATTGGATATTATATAATTTTTATTCATATTCATCACATTAATAGAGTAAATTCTCGTGGAACATAATTTTTTAGTGTATTGGTATAATTGAAAAATAAATTATTCTAGCCATGGGATAGATATACAAACCGTCCCCTAAGGTTCATCCAATATAGTACACCTACTTTAAGCCTTTAGTCATGACCCATGTAAAGGAAACATTATAAAGGGAAATATTTGGTGTTCTCTAATGGTAAATAAAAGAGATACATAAGATTAACATGAACATAAGGGTATGATAACATGATCATAACATTTGAAAACCATACCTTTCATGTCAATGTACATAAAAAATAATCAATTAATAAATATTACATGTTAATAAGACATGAATAAAAAAAATTCAAGAGAATGTTCCATGAGAACATAACAAAGTAATAAGACATAATGTTTTGTAATAAAAATAATCACAAAAAATATTATATCATGGGGGCCTACCATGAACTTAATGAAATCTCACGATTTTGATAATAACCTATGAAACTACATCAGTCTTGGGATACACTCCCGTATAACCTCTTATTCTTTTATTAGGATTCCCTCATGTGTACCCTCTTAAATTTGGATTGTTATTCCAAGCAATGTACCATATTATTTTAGAATTGGGATTCCCCCCATGTACAATCTTGTCTCATGTATGGTATGACCTCTCATGTACCCTATTTTTATGGGGTAAGGGTCCCTCATGTTTACCCTCTTGTTTTGGAATTGGGATTCCCACTCATGTTCTCTATTTTTTTGGGGTTGAGATAACCTCATGCGTACCTTCTTATTTTAGGATTGGGATTCCCTCCCATGTACCCACTTGTTTCTATCTTGTTATTCCATATTATTAACCCTTTGATCTCATAAAACATTTATCATTACCCAATTTATTTAAGAGTGGTATAGGTCCCACTCATCAAATATTAAAATCATAAATTCATGTGTCAGAAGATAAAAAAGTATCCATAAATAATGATCCATAAAAAATTATAAGTTTTATATAATACATATCATAACCCATGAATTGAAATGGGTATTATAAACTATTCCTAATATCATAACATGTGAAAAAGATATTGGTTTCAAAATAATTTCAGAATATAATAACTCATTAATGTCAAAAGGCTTCATTGTCTTGGTATCTTGATATAACCCATAGAAGGGAAGTTGGTTTCCTAGTAAACTCATAATTTTAAACAAAAAACAGTAATAGAATGAATAAATATAGTTCATTTCGATCAAATCCCAATAAAATAATAAACTATATCAATGGGTGTCAACTTAGATGGTGAATGAATTTTAATGATCAGATAAATAATTTACTAAAGAAAATAACAATTATGTGAAAATAAATATTTAAATCATAAATCATTTTCAAAATCATTTTCATGGAAAAAACATCTTTAAAATATAAAAATTAATCTTTTAAAAATTAGTTAATTCATTCCTTGATGAAAATATCCATCTTCTCGGATGAATTATTTTATATATAAGAATATTTTAAAAAAATTAGGAATAAAAATAACATAAAACTTATAATGATGTTTTTAATAAAATTTTAAAAACATTTAAAAATATAAAATATTTCAAAAATATGTTACATGAAAATGAAAACAAAATCTCATTTCATGTGTTATTTTGGAAAACATAGTTATAAAATATTGTTTATGAATAAAAAATATTTCTGAGGAAGATAGATTTAAATTCATAATTTAGTAAAGATATTTCATTATTATCATAAGTACCAAAAGAGGAAACAAATTGTACCATTACATGAATATGAAATTAATATCTAGATTAGATGAAAATTTGTAATATTTCTTGAGATATGGATCATAATAATTCACCAATGGAGGAATAATCATAAACAATTTTGATATGTGGTGAGATTATAACCATTGACTGTTACAATTTTTTTGTAACTTCAAAAACTAATCTCTATGAAAAAATAACCATAAATAAGGTATAAAATAAAATTAAAATAATTTCAGTAATAATATTATATGTGATATCATTTTATTAACACCTCTAAATTTAATTAAGCTGTATAACATAACATGTGTCTCAAAGAAGGAAATTTGATATATAACTACCTTAATTATTTTTATAAATTTTGAAATATAAACCCCAATAATAATATATATTCATTTGGATGTGTAAATAAAAATATATTAAATAATAATAGTATAATACATTCATTTCTAGTATGCACACCAAAAAAAGTAATAATCAGTTATTATAACATGTCACTTAGAGATATAAACAGTGAGATGAAATTACATTACCTTAAATATTGACATTCCTTGTTACTGATAAAAGATTTTATATTTGTTTAAAATGATACTAAAACATAACCATATTAATTTATATAATTTCATATATTATTTATATATGTATTTATATTAACTATTTATTAAAAATTTCATATTTGTGTTTTGTTGTATGTAATAATGTCATTGTTTTTTTTATGTGTTTTGACATGTAAAACATAGTACTCTTACATAAATCTCAATTTCCATTTATCAAGAATTCAAAAAAATGGTACAAATATCATATATATTCATTATAAATGTATTTATAATAATATATAAAATATATATATGAAATCAAAATTCACCATTCACTTAGACCGTGTGTAGTATATGTGCATTAACGTTGTTTCAATTTTCATTTCGTCTAGAAAAAATGATAAGTAAGTGATATAATTATATATTATATTTAATGTTGATTTATTATATAATATATATCTCATATTTTTATTAATCACATCCTTAATACATATAATGTAATTTGTGTACAGATCAAACTGTAATTAGGAGACCGTTTTCCACTTGTTCACCAATGAGGTTATCATATTCCCAAAAAATAGATATCATGAAGTTATGTGTAATATAATAATTTAAGAATCATTAAAAAATAATTAATATATACATATATATATATACACCTTAATTATTCTATACATTGAGTGGTTGTAATGGAAGAACGAACAATGTTGGTTTATCAGGCATGCAGTCTTCCACACTCAAGAGGAATGATTGGGTATCCCATTTTATTAATGTTTATTGAAGTTAGGAGTCATATAAATATAATAAAAACATTTAATTATATGGATGATATTGATTTTATAATATAATCTTAATATAAGAATAATCAAATATCTGTAGAAATAATTAAAACAATAGTTCTTGTTGAAGGATGTTTCCTCTTATTTGGGTAACTCTTTTGAGTATTTACAAAAGGGCTTCCTTAGTTGAATTTATTCCCATATTGAGGATACATTGTTTATAGGAATGACATTGGTATATTTTCTATTTATATATTTAATGAGATAATGGGATTAAGATGTGTGGGTAAGTGTGTAGCGCCCCGACCCCAGCTACCCAGAGCCGGTGCGTTATTGCGTAACATTGGCATGATCACAAAATATTAAGTCTTGAAAGACCGATTAGTTTAGTAGCCTTGGAAATACTAGATACATTCATAAGTCTTACATTACATCATAAAGTGAAAAACTACAATAAAAAAAAGTCTCCATAGTCCACACTCATATCCTCTTCTGACTATCCCTGCAGGTCATTCCTAAAATACTTCTTCACATCCTGGAAAATATTAAAACATTGAAAGGGGTGAGCTCAGATGCTCAGTAAGGATAACAATATTGAGGAAGCTTTCATAAATAATCATAAACATTTAAGGAAATGTATAACTAAAACAAAATCCTTTTAAACTTGAATATCAACATAATATGGAAAAAGTAACTTGAGATAATGCCATTTACTTCTTCACATGGATATTCTACTGGTCGAATAATCACATGCAATATCAATAACCACTTTCATAATGAGGGAATGTATAATGCCAGACATTCTGAAACATTTTGTCAAGGCCTCGGCCAAGATGTCTAAAATGATTAAGGCCTTGTCCAAAACGATAAATCAAATTGGGAAAGGGCCTCGACCAATTCCACGTCTAGTTGTCTCATGAGACCTACCGATGCATCGAGGAGCTATAGCGGGCTCCACCCGTCACTTATTAAGTCCAATACATTCCTCATATGAATAGGTTTAAACATATCATAAACCATACCATAATCGTATCACATAAAACATGCATAAAGGAAACATAACATTTCCACATTTCAATCACATGATATCAATACAACACATTGATATAATAAAAACGCTTTCAAAACCATTTTCAATACGAAAATAAAAGAAAGTTAAAACATTGTATTTATTTTTCATTAAAAAAATGATGGCTTGTAGAGGAAGCCGAAACTCAAATAATGGTTACGGCGGCGGAGAAGTCGTTGTCGCCGCATACGTACGACAAAAACATTCCCTTTTGTCGTTTAGTAAACACTTCGTATAAAAAAGATTCCTTTTGAATAAATGTAAAAGTCAAAGGGGTTTATACACCATATAAAAGAAAGTTGTGTATAAAAACAAATATGCCTCAACGAAAGGGGATTGAGACGAAGTCCTTAAAAAGATCATTTTTTTAAATAAAGTACATCTATAATGTGTATTCACTATATGTACACATAAATAATGTACAAATACAAGATAGGACATAATAATATCATGACATAATTTGAAAGTAGGAGATTAACCCAAAGAATAGAAATTGGGTTTAGAAGTTCCCTTACAAAGATCATTTTTAAATAAAATATATCTATTATGTGTATTCACTATATGTACACATAAAGAAAGTATAAATACAATATACTACATAATAATATCATGACATAATTTGAAAGTAGGAGATTAACCCAAAGAATGGAAGTTGGGTTAAGAAATTCCCTTACATTGCGTCTTGTCCTGACTCGACCGTTCTTTAACCTCCTGAATAATAAACTAGAGTTAATTTATATTTACTTAAGAACCCTTTTCATGTTCATTGTTCCATTTATATCACTTATTACCATGTTATGAACATTATTTAATTATTTAAGTTAATAACGGTCGTTTTGTCGATCTTTGGTACTTGAGTCAAAAATAAACTTCTTATAATTACAAGTTGTTCATGTGGTGAAATATCCATTATATCCAGAATTATATTCATGATGTAGATATCATATATATAATATATATACAGTATATACATTCATTCATAATGTCAAGTAACATTTAGAGGTAAGAAATGAAATGCACCGTTCATGGAGACGGTAAGCCGTACGTACGCATGAACACTACTTTCATTTCTATTTCGTATTTAATGGAATGAAATCATAATGATATAAATTTATAATATAATTACAGTATAATATAGTGTATAATACCATTTAATCCATCCTTTATACATCCCACATATGGCATTAACGATTCAAATCACTTTGAGGGGGCAGTAGTCCGCAGTTACTAAAATGAAATTATCGCATTTTACCCATAATGGAAATCATAAAGTATTCCATAAATGAGAAATACAGAAGAATAAGTAAAACATAAACATATTTTATATCATATATAAATATATTGACATCTTAATGGCCAACTTTTAAGGTGTTATATGAGTGTTGAACAATCATCGTTTCGTGAGGCAGAAATTCGCCATCCACAGAAACCGTATGTTCTTTAACCATTAGATGTAGGTGTGTGTAAGTGTAGCTCGAATCCTTCTTATAAAAACATCCTAGTATATTGAGGATACTGGTGTTGTTACAAAAGAAATGAATAAAAAGAGTTTAGGGTTTTGGAGAAGAAAAATAAAACAAAACAACATTAGAGAAGATATTACCTCAAAATCGGGTAACTCTTTTTGATTTGAGCCAAATGATTCCTTGGGAAGAGTTCTGCCCAAAGTGAGGCTTCTATGAGTAAGAGGGGGAAGTTGGGAGTGTATTTGGGCAGAGTTTGGCCGAGCCAAATGGCTTGAATGTGTAAATGAGGTGGGAGAGGTGGGGGCCTTTTATAAGTGGAGAGGAGGGGCACTTTTGGAAAGTAAAGAAAAGTCACTTTATTATAAAATGATTTTCGGATTTTAGAGGTCCCAAACTTATATAATTCGAGGATAAGATGATAAGGGTTCGAAATCTACTCATCCAATAGGTTTTTGACAAGTGTACGCTTTGTATTTTACATTATCTTTCCATTTTTTTTAAATCGTTAAATAATGAGGTCATCGCTAAATCATCATGATGTCATAATTAATTTCATTTATTTAATGTCTAAAAATTATAAAAAAATACTATGATGTATGAAATCTATTTATCTTTCTAATGAATATTTATAATCAAAATTTGGACTTGTGTAACCCCACTTAAAAACTGTTTTAGTATAACAACTCATGTTTGTGTCAATTTAATTTTAACATTAAATATATATATATATTAATGTCATTTTCCAACCAAAGTGGCTCCATGGGGTCCCCAAGTTGACCCATGGGTTGTCTTGGTCGGCCATGACTCATCCAATAGGAGTAGGACAAGTGTCAAGATCATCTCATATTATTAAAACATTATTTTTACCTTAAACTACACTAATTACCTCTAATCGCGATTAAGAACTTAAAAGTTACTATTCACCAAAAAATTATTTTGATCTCATTGAACCACATTTTACTTCTTAATGACAACCATGTATGTCGAATTTTTGAAAATAAAATCACAGAAGTGGTAATATTTCATTTAAAAGAAAAACCGGTTATTTAACTACCACTTAGTGGTATCACTATTCATTAAAAATTGAAGTTTTTCAGAACAATGCCAAAATTTCACCCTAAGCTATAATTGATATTTCGAATTAAAAAATGATGTCTATTTTAAAAAATTCCAAACATATAATTTTCATTAATTAATTTTATAATTAATTCCCGCTGTCACAACAAATAGCGTGTTTTAAGAAACAATTTATATCAAAAGATTGGCAATTGTTTATGTCCAATTTCAAAGTGAAATTAATTCTAATGAACACCATTGGATAAAATGGTAAAAATATATTCTAATTATACTTTAAAACCACTCAATAATATAACTTATCACTATAAAATATTTTGATTAAAAAAGTTGTTTTAATTATTTTTCACTATTCATAAAAATTTGGAAGTTCTCAGAAAATTACAAAAAATTCAACATAGGCTAATTTCAATATTAGGAATACAAAAATGAAGTCCATTTTGGAATATAAAATTTCTATAATTTTAAAAAGTCATTGTTACTATTCATAACGGTTACTATGATTAGTCGCGGTGTTTTAGAACTCGAACTTGCGTACCATGAAAGCTATTGCATTATTAAATGAGAAGCGTATCATGGAAGATCGGGGTGTTACATTCTCCCCTCCTTCAATAAATTGCGTCCTCGCAATTTGACATTTTTCTTTGAAAATAAAAGGTTGAAAATAGAAAATACCTTTGTGGAAAACCCACATCGGAAATAAGGTTAATAAAAATAAAGCATTAAAAGAACGGAAGATAAGTACAAAGGTCACCCGAGATATACCATACTAGGATTCTATGAAAATATGGATATGGAGGAGAAACAAACCATCAAGGTCTGATGGAGAGTTGTAGAAAACAGGATTAGGAGAACGTTTAACTATAAGAAAATCACAAACTTGTGATTGGTTAAAAGATCATTGATCCCCTAGTAGGAAAAGTTAACTGACAACATTTTTGTTTTAAGTTACATTTTATAAAGTTGAGGAATTTATTTAGGAGATTTACTAAGAACGTAAGGGAATATACATACTTTTTATGTATACATTCATTATTTAATAAATATTTAACACAAACCCACCTTTCACTCTAAAAGGTAATACAACTCAAAAATTTTCTATTTATCCTAATTGTATAAGGTTCCAAATATTAACACATACCATTTAGATTAGTAAAACTACTTTGTAATAACCAGGGACTTCCTGTAGGCTAGTGGTAGGTAATAAAGGCTTGTCGCACTATGGTTGTGGGTTTGATTCCTGCAGCTTTGTCCGACGCGACGGGTTATGCCCCACCCTGCAGGTTGTCCTTTTTCTAAAAATATAGTATTATAGTATTCCAAAAATAATCTTCAGAAATGTTTTATCCTTAAAAAATACTATTCAAAGTTCAACTTAATCCATCCCAACATTTATAGTTATCCAAAATACCTCTGTCCAAACTTTCTCTAAAAGGTCTCTTAAATCCAAAATCAATTGTAACATCAGATTCCCCAAACAAAGAAAAGTTTCTCTTATTGTCACATACTAAAAATATGATTACCTTAATCATATTAAAACCTTACTGAAATCAAAAAGTACTGCAGTACAATCTTTATATATATCACATTATTCTTATAACCAGAATATAATCCATGAGTCCAAAAGCACCAATACATTAGTTATTCTGCTTCAATTGTAGTAACATCATAAGATTGTCCTTGATCCCTTGGCCTTTTCTGAGGTAAGTTTCCTTGATGCTTAGGAAATTCATTTGCATAATGCCCCATTTCCCTACAATTGTAGCATTCAACATTGATAGCCTCTTTCTTTCCCTTGCAATCACGAGCCTGGTGACCCTTTTCTCCACATTTATAACAAACTCCCATTCCTTTTAGGCAAGTACCAGGGTGATTCTTCCCACAATTATCACATAATGGAAAATCCTTCTTTCCCTTTTTCCCTTTATCTGTCTCTTGTTCCACCGTTCTCTTCTTCTCTTGCTTTACTTTATTGTCATAATACTTAGAGAATTCCTTTTCGGTCTTGATAGCACACGAGACAATATCTTCGTATGATGAGAAGGATTATGATACTAAAGCTCTACGGAGAAATGGTTTTAACCCATCAAAGAAACGATCAATCTTACTTCTTGGGTTACGTATATAATCTGCAGTATGCCTCGCTAACCTTGTAATGTTGGCCTCATACTTTGCGAAATTCTCATCCTCCTTTTGTCTCAGACTCAAAAATTTCCTTTCCATATCCGCTCGATGGTCTCGAGGAAAGTATTTTTCTAAGAACAGCTCTTTGAACTCCTGCCATTCCATGTTTGTTAATTCATCATATTCCTTTGTGTTTTGAATTAGTGACCACCATTGATCGGCATCTCCAGTGAGGCAGTAAACTGCCATGACAACTTTCTCCCTTTCACTACTCCCCAAGGCATGGAATATTTTCTCTAAGGAACTTATCCATTGCTCAGCTACTATAAGATTCGTACTCCCATTGAAGGTTGGTGGTTGTTTCCTCATGAAGCGGTCTAACATTGATCCTCCACGTTGTGGATCAGGGTGCTCCATACGATTAAGGTTATTATTCATAACCTGAGTGAGTTGTCCCAGTATGGTAATAAGTTGATCAGCACCAGTTGTATCTCCAGATCCACAATAATTATCTTGAGCAGGAGGGAAATCCCTACATGGAGTGCGTGCATTGATACGGTTTCCATTCCTTCCACTAGGCGCCATTTCTAAACAATTTCATAAACTAGATTAGTTTATGAATCAAAATACATAATTCCATACTTTTAAATCACTTAACATAAATTGAACTAATTTTGGATATAATCAATAATTATAAAAATGTTTTCTTTGGGGAAGTATATACTCGTAACCCTTCATAGTGGTTTGTAAAGAAAATGGGAATTATCCTAGGCATATCCCCTGGGAGTATCGTAACCAAGAGTGCAGCAAGGCCCGTTGTCATACACCAGTTCTCGTTCGAGTCTAGCTCAAAGCAGTGTTTTCGGGTTTTACCCCTAGGTACATCTGTGCCAGAGCCGCCTCTACCTGCTCGTATCCAAACAGGGATGTATTGCTCGGAAAACTCACAACATCTCTACAATACCAAAATTTTAGGAAGTTCTTCTATACTAATCCTCAAAGTTCATCTTTGGTCTACGTGCTCTAATCAGAGTTTGTCTAAATCTAGCTTCCAAGGTTTGTACTAAACTTCCTTTGATACCAACTGTAGCGCTCCGACCCCAGCTACCCAGAGCCGGTGCGTTATTGCGTAACATTGGCATGATCACAAAAGATCAAGTCTCGAAAGACCGATTAGTTTAGTAGCCTTGGAAATACTAGATACATTCATAAGTCTTACATTACATCATAAAGTGAAAAACTACAATAAAAAAAAGTCTCCATAGTCCACACTCATATCCTCTTCTAACTATCCCTGCAGGTCATTCCTAAAATACTTCTTCACATCCTGGAAAATATTAAAACATTGAAAGGGGTGAGCTCAGATGCTCAGTAAGGATAACAATATTGAGGAAGCTTTCATAAATAATCATAAACATTTAAGGAAATGTATAACTAAAACAAAATCCTTTTAAACTTGAATATCAACATAATATGGAAAAAGTAACTTGAGATAATGCCATTTACTTCTTCACATGGATATTCTACTGGTCGAATAATCACATGCAATATCAATAACCACTTTCATAATGAGGGAATGTATAATGCCAGACATTCTGAAACATTTTGTCAAGGCCTCGGCCAAGATGTCTAAAATGATTAAGGCCTTGTCCAAAACGATAAATCAAATTGGGAAAGGGCCTCGACCAATTCCACGTCTAGTTGTCTCATGAGACCTACCGATGCATCGAGGAGCTATAGCGGGCTCCACCCGTCACTTATTAAGTCCAATACATTCCTCATATGAATAGGTTTAAACATATCATAAACCATACCATAATCGTATCACATAAAACATGCATAAAGGAAACATAACATTTCCACATTTCAATCACATGATATCAATACAACACATTGATATAATAAAAACGCTTTCAAAACCATTTTCAATACGAAAATAAAAGAAAGTTAAAACATTGTATTTATTTTTCATTAAAAAAATGATGGCTTGTAGAGGAAGCCGAAACTCAAATAATGGTTACGGCGGCGGAGAAGTCGTTGTCGCCGCATACGTACGACAAAAACATTCCCTTTTGTCGTTTAGTAAACACTTCGTATAAAAAAGATTCCTTTTGAATAAATGTAAAAGTCAAAGGGGTTTATACACCATATAAAAGAAAGTTGTGTATAAAAACAAATATGCCTCAACGAAAGGGGATTGAGACGAAGTCCTTAAAAAGATCATTTTTTTAAATAAAGTACATCTATAATGTGTATTCACTATATGTACACATAAATAATGTACAAATACAAGATAGGACATAATAATATCATGACATAATTTGAAAGTAGGAGATTAACCCAAAGAATAGAAATTGGGTTTAGAAGTTCCCTTACAAAGATCATTTTTAAATAAAATATATCTATTATGTGTATTCACTATATGTACACATAAAGAAAGTATAAATACAATATACTACATAATAATATCATGACATAATTTGAAAGTAGGAGATTAACCCAAAGAATGGAAGTTGGGTTAAGAAATTCCCTTACATTGCGTCTTGTCCTGACTCGACCGTTCTTTAACCTCCTGAATAATAAACTAGAGTTAATTTATATTTACTTAAGAACCCTTTTCATGTTCATTGTTCCATTTATATCACTTATTACCATGTTATGAACATTATTTAATTATTTAAGTTAATAACGGTCGTTTTGTCGATCTTTGGTACTTGAGTCAAAAATAAACTTCTTATAATTACAAGTTGTTCATGTGGTGAAATATCCATTATATCCAGAATTATATTCATGATTTAGATATCATATATATCATATATATACATTATATACATTCATTCATAATGTCACGTAACATTTAGAGGTAAGAAATGAAATGCACCGTTCATGGAGACGATAAGCCGTACGTACGTATTAACGCTACTTTCATTTCTATTTCGTATTTAATGGAATGAAATCATAATGATATAAATTTATAATATAATTACAGTATAATATAGTGTATAATACCATTTAATCAATCCTTTATACATCCCACATATGGAATTAACGATTCAAATCACTTTGAGGGGGCGGTAGTCCGCACTTCTTAAAATGAAATTATCGCGTTTTACCCATAATGGAAATCATAAAGTATGCCATAAATGTGAAATACAGAAGAATAAGTAAAAAATAAACATATTTTATATCATATATAAATATAGTGACATCTTAATGTCCACCATTGAAGGTGTTATATAGGTGTTGAACAATCATCATTTCGTGAGGCAGAAATTCGCCATCCACAGAAACCGTATGTTCTTTAACCATTAGATGAAGGTGTGTGTAAGTTTACCTAGAATCCTTCTTATAACAACATCCTAGTATATTGAGGATACTGGTGTTGTTACAAAAGAAATTAATAAAAACAGTTTATGTGGTTGGAGAAGAAAAATAAAACAAAACAACATTAGAGAAGACATTACCTCAAAATCGGGTAACTCTTTTTGATGTGAGCCAACGGCTTCCTTGGGAAGAGTTCTGCCCAAAGTGAGGCTTCTAGGAGTAATAGGGGGAAGTTGGGAGAGTATTTGGGCAGAGTTTGGCCGAGCCAAATGGCTTGAAAGTGTAAATGTGGTGGGAGAGGTGGGGGCCTTTTATAAGTGGAGAGGAGGGGCACTCTTGGAAAGTAAAGAAAAGTCACTTTATTATAAAATGAGAATCTGATATTAGAGGTCCCACACTTATATAATTCGAGGATAAGATGATAAGGGTTAGAAATCTACTCATCCAATAGGTTTTTGACAAGTTTACGCTTTGGATTTTACATTATCTTACCATTTTATTTAAATCGTTAAATAATGAGGTCATCGCTGCATCATCATGATGTCATAATTAATTTAATTTATTTAATGTCTAAAAATTATAAAAAAAATACTATGATGTAGGAAATATTTTTTTCTTTCTAATTAATATTTATAATCAGAATTTGGACTTGTGTAACCCCACTTAAAAACTGTTTTAGTATAACAACTCATGTTTGTGTCAATTTAATTTTAACATTAAATATATATATATATTAATGTCATTTTCCAACCAAAGTGGCTCCATGGGGTCCCCAAGTTGACCCATGGGTTGTCTTGGTCGGCCATGACTAATCCAATAGGAGTAGGACAAGTGTCAAGCTAATGTCATATTATTAAAACATTATTTTTACCTTAAACTGCACTAATTACCTCTAATCGCTATTAAGAACCTAAAAGTTACTATTCACCAAAAAATTATTTTGATCTCATTGAACCACATTTTACTTCTCAATGACAACCATGTATGTCGAATTTTTGAAAATCAAATCACAGAAGTGGTAATATTTCATTTAAACGAAAAATCAGTTATTTAACTACCACTTAGTGGTTTCACTATTCATCAAAAATTGAAGTTTTTCAGAACAATGCCAAAATTTCACCCTAAGCTATAATTGATATTCCGAATTCAAAAATGATGTGTATTTTAAAAAATTCCAAACATATAAGTTGCATTAATTAATTTTATAATTAATTCCCGATGTCACAACAAATAGCGTGTTTTAAGAAACAATTTATTTCAAAAGATTGGCAATTGTTTATGTCCAATTTCAAAGTGAAATTAATTTTAATGAACACCATTGGATAAAATGGTAAAAATATATTCTAATTATACTTTAAAACCACTCAATAATATATCTTATCACTATAAATTATTTTGATTAAAAAATTTGTTTTAATTATTTTTCACTATTCATAAAAATTTGGAAGTTCTCAGAAAATTACAAAAAATTCAACATAGGCTAATTTCAATATTAGGAATACAAAAATGAAGTCCATTTTGAAATATAAAATTTCTATAATTTTAAAAAGTCGTTATTACTATTCATAACGGCTACTATGATTAGTCGCGGTGTTTTAGAACTCGAACTTGCGTACCATTCGAGCTATTGCATTATTAAATGAGAAGCGTATCATGGAAGCTCGGGGTGTTACAAAGTGAGGGGTGTTGAGTGACCCTCCATAGTGGAGGAGGAGTGACATTCATATAAATATAAAAATCTAAACAGTATTTAGAGGTCTCCCTTACATCATGTGATTTTTATAATGTTAAATATCTATCTAATGGATTATATGGTCTAATTATATCAATAAAATGGTTTTTTCTGTCCCTATGTAATTTTGAAAAATATGATAATGTTTAGGCACAATTAACACTTGTTTTTACATTAATAGTTGTAATTAATATTAATTAAATTCCTTATTATATTTGGTAAAAATCTAATAAAATATTAATCGACATATTAAATTTTTATCATTAAATTTATTTAATCCATATTTTAAAAATATTATAATATAATTTTCAAAAATTAAATTATCATTAATCCCACTAACTTGATAGTAATTTGGGGTTTTAAAGTAAAATGTTCACTGTTTGAAATGTTCACATATCAAAATTCAACATAAAATTAATTCCAATAAAAATAATTGGGTTTAATGGTTTATAACATAACTAAAAATAATTTACAATATGTTTATTTTATAATTTAACTTTAAAAAAAATTGATAAAAAAATATTCTTCAATTAAAATTAAGTGTTTTAATTTATTCACCATAAAATGAAACATCTCCAAAATATACAAAAAAATCACCCAAAAAAATTTATATTATTCATTCAAATATTTAGATAAATTTACCAAAAAAATATTATGAATTTTTCAAAATTTATATTTAAAATAATTGTTACACTAAAAGGGTATAAAAATACATTTTAGAAAAATAGATCATTATTTATATATAATTTTTTTATTCTTATCTTATACATAGAAAATATAACTGGATGAGTTAGAATATTTATTAACTGAATATATAATATATATAATTTTTAAAAACATTCATAAAATGTGGTTTGTTTGATTTATTGAGATAAAATTGTGTTTTTACATAGAAAAATTGTTTTTATAGAAATGGAAAATCATTTTTTTCATATCATTCTTACTTTCAGTTATAACTAATTGTTAACCAAATGATTCAAATGTAAATAATATTTTGAAGATTTAGATAATCTTACTTGTATCAGTGGTTCCAAATTGATATGTTTAATCTATAATAATTTTTTTGTAAAAAAATTTATATTACATTTTATTTCGGTAAAACATGGTCTTGAATGTAATGAATGCTATCAAAGGGACTCAATATTTTTTATAACAAAATCTTAACATACTGTTTTGTGTACTGAAATATAATAAAAGTTTTTTTTGTAGTATATGATTTATATTGTCTTAAATTATATGCAATGCAAACATACTGCTTTCATAGTAAACAAGTTATTTAATGTGTTTTTATAAATGATGAATATTTAAATGATTAAATTAATTCAAAAAATAATTTCAAAAATTCTCAAGGTGTTACAAGTTTTGTATGTGGGGTGTATCATGACTAAAATTTCATTAATTAATAACTAACTGAATTATTTTTCCCAATAATTTTTTTTAGATTATTATATATCTAACATTTGATCAGAATATAATAGTTGTGTTATATTTCCTAGCCATTTTTTAGTAATATTTAAATCGGACAGTCAAATAAAAATGTATCGTGTAGGTAGAGGTCACGTTTATATAATATTATTGATGATATATTTATATAAATTGATTATATTACATAATGATCCTTCATATGTTTTTAATCATTGAGACATCATGTTCTTACTCATGGGGGTATAAACTTGTTGTTGGACATTATTCTTGCACTTTAGGAAAGCTCATAAAATTCCAATGATAGTCCAATAGGGTCATACACTATGTGGGTTCTTTGATATTGACTACATTATATATTAATTTAAAATATTGAATAAATAATATCCTAAATACAAGGAAATAATTTTATTCATGTTTTATTGATTTTATGAATTAAATAAATATTAATTCACTATCTTTTGAATGAAGTATATTTATTGATTTTTTTAATATTTAATAAATATTTATTTACTATTTTGTCAATAAAAAATTTATATAAGAGAATAAAATTGTTTATTTTGGTATTTAATAATCACCAAAACTTTTTAACTGACAAAGACTACATCTGGGTATAAATAATTATTTATATTCTTGTAAATATTATTTATGCATTTGGGTATGTTGGTGTATGCCACAAAATAATAATAATATTTTGTTTATTGAATTGGGGTATCATTAAAAATAAAATTATTATTTAATGGAATACATGAAATTAATAAAATGTTTTTATCAATACCATGAATATATAAATAGATATTCATGTATATTTTTTACGATGTCCAAAATCGGTGCATTATGAAAAAAGCGATAATTATTTCAAATAATGGATTCTATTTCACCTCATAAATCTTTCACCCACTAAATAATAAGAAATGATGGATGGATTTATTAATGAAAAAATAAAGTTAGATTAGGAATTGAAAATTCATGATTTTTGATACCCCATGTTAGAACATTGATATCATTTGTAGTTTATCTGATATCAAAGGAGCATGTTTACATCACCAGAATTGGGGTACTATACAATGATCCTCACAAGAGCATTGAAGGAAATATGAAAGGGTATTCTTGAAGATTGAACATTATAAAATGTATAATGATTTTAATCTCATGTATATCATTTCTCCTAGTATAGAGAAATTAGTTATAAATTTTACATGCAATAACCGCATTCACGGTTCCCGACAAATTTAATAATAAAATAAATTTTAAAATATATACTTCCACCAGATGCTTCAAATGTTTTCAAAATAAAATATAATTATGATAACAATAGTATGTTAAAATAATTAATATATTCTGTACATAACTTATAAATAATTTTTAATGATTTTTAGTGGATATGACATAACAATATAAAATATGAAAAATAGGGAATTATTGATAGAAACCCACACATTTATCATCATAGAGTCTCTTGTATGACATTAAAAAATCATTATTTTTTAGGTAGAATTTCTCCAAAAAATCCATGTGTATTATAATACAAATTATAGTGATATTTAAGGAAACAATAATATTTTTACAGTAAGGGAGGAGTGGTTTTCCAAGGGGGAGGATAGATTATATATACTTGAGGACATGGGTATTTTTTGTATAAAATATTAAAAGAAATATCATATCAAAAGAAAAACATTTAATAGTAAATTTTATAGAATACTGATATTATATAAATATATAATTGATTTAAAACATTAAAATACATATCTAATAATTTCCACCTTATATTAAAAAAATTGAATTTTAAAAAGGAAAATTTTTAATTTTAAAAAACATATAAAATTAGGTTTTGGGAAATTGTTTTTTAGGATTGGATGCATTGTTTTTTATATTTTAATGAATAACATTTAAAATATAATATTTTATATATTAACATATTGTTATATAAATGATTAAGCGTTTATTTTATCATTTTTTATTATTTTATGATACAAGAGTTACATTGAAAACTAAATTGTTCACTATGAACCTGAAAATTGATGTTTTTTATATTATTAAAATAAAAATATCCCCTGGAAATCTTTTAAGTGATTATTTAAAAATTTATATTCTATGTACCCAAATATATATCAATCATAGTTGACATTTATTTTTATAAAAATGATTATTTATATGAAATAATTTAAAATACACTTTGTTAAAAATGTTCTTATATTTTCTATGAGATTTATTATCATAATATTTATTTTATTGAATTATAAAATTTATATATATTTAAAATAAACATGATAAATATTATTTACGTCCAAATTTTTTATGAGGTGAAATTATTAATGTTCATGTTAGTATTCCCATTGGCGAAGTTACTATTCCTATTGGTATATTTATTATTTCAAAGGTCACATTACTATTCTAATGGTCACATTACCTCTTATAAATATATATTTATTACTTCATTAATTATTAAACATAATTCCTCTCAAGGTTCTATATATCCATTTTTGATGATGTTGATTGCTTTAATAATATTTTTATTCCTATATATAGTGGTGTTCATTGGAGGCCTGATTCATGATGATTCGGGTTATCCATTTTTTTTAATAGTTTATTTTTTATTTATAATTTATATTCCCAAAAAATTGAAATTTTAATTTGTTTATTCATCAACTAATTTAAAATAATTCATTAATTAAATAATTTTTTGTTCAATTCTATTAGTTTGGTTGGTGTATAATATTGTATAACATAACAAATTAAACATTCATTTAATGAAAATAAATATAATTTAAAATCATCATTATATTATAGTTACTATTCTATTACATGGGTGTTTTACTCATGTTTTCTAAATATGAAAATGATAAGGAACAACTTTTCTATTAGTTAACAATATCGATAAGTTTCCTTATTATGATTATTACATTTTGTGATATAAATATTTAACCTTCTAAAATACATATATTACTTATATAAATATCATATATAATGATAAAATATAAACTAAAACCCCACATATTGTTGTTGGTGACAATTAGAATACCCCAGTCCATAGAGGCAGTAGTCCCATTGCATTCATGGGTGATGATTATATTTTCATGGTTCAACATAAAGGGTATAATATGTTTTTCATTTATGCACCTAAAACATGGAATAAATACGATAAATATATATTTAGTTTCTTATTGGTTCTATCCTAGTAAAGTGTTTATTTAAAATGAAACAAGTTGTGCCATGGAGGTGGTAGTCTGCACAACACATGATTAACATATTTTTTTCCAAATAATGTATTGGAGGATTATAATATTTTAGTATAGTTATAATAACATACCAATATAATAATGAAAATGATGTAATTATTATATTATTTTAAGGGAAACATTAAATTGGATGAATTACATAGTGAAATATGAATGAGGGGTGAATTGTGAGAAATATATACCTTACTACTTTTATTATTTCATATCATAATGATATTAAACCATTTTGGTTTAGTCTTTTGAAAATATGTGGACATTATTAATTTGGATAATTGTGGGGAGTAGAGGGATGTTAATATTTAGGGGTAAGAGTGAGGGGTTTTTTGTGATTTGAAATAATGGCAGGAGAAAATGTTTTATAAGTTAAGAAAGAAGGAATATTTGTAAATACTAGAGTATTTTCCATAATGGGAAGTCATAGTAAAATAAAATAGGAAAAATAAATAACAATAATTGAGAATGGAATTCACAATGTCAATAAAAATATCAAAAAAATCCATTAAAAATCTTTTTGAAATTTTTTTCCACATTCCAATAAGGTTATTGATTTTTTTAATTTTTTGTTTTCACCATTATAGCTAATATTAAACAAATAAAATAATATTTCGGAATAAAAATAAAAATTATTCATTTTATATATTTTTGAAGTTATGATTACAAATTGTAAATCAATTTTATTTATTTTATTATTATAATTAAATTTTATTTAAAAAAATGTATAATTAAAATATATTTATTTTTAAAAAAAATATTACATCAGTTATAAAATGAAATATATGGATTTATAAGTTAAAAAACATTTGTAAAATTATAAATTCACTTTAAAAATACATATTTTTTTCAAATAATGTGAATTTATTAATTTCTAATTCATATTTTTAAACTAATAATTTCACAAAAGCCACATTATTAGTAATGAAACTATTTTTCATTATTCAAATTAATGAAATTTTTTTAGAGGAATATAAAAAAAATCATTATATGATATTGTATAAATGATAAATCCAAAATAGAATATATTTTTCTAAATATATCATCCTACGATAAATAATAATTAAATTTATTTGAAGTCATAAAATATAGCGAACGACAATTATTTTAAAGAATGATTTTTGGAATAGTAAATATTATTTTATTATTAATTACTAATTAATATAGTGTTAATATATATTTTTAATATTCGATAAAAATAAATATTGTTCTTTAAAATAAAAATCAAATTTAAAAAATATATTTTTTGGCATAATGATAATTTTACCAAAACATCATTTCCAAAAGAATAATAATTCATGGTATATCTAATGATTTTAATATATTATTATGTTTTGTTAAAATACTAATTTTTTATTATATATCAAATTATTATATCAAAAAAATATATAAACCTCAAATATTCGCTGGTTTTAGTATTGGGTGGATGTTCAACTGGAAAAAATGTTGTGGTAATCTCCAAAATCATGAACTTATCCCATACATTATTTTTCTAAAAATATTATTTCATGGGATATTCATGGGCTAGGTCACCAGAAAACTGGATTTTAGCCACCACTATTTTGTGTTCAGATATATGGGATTTAGAATGATGACGTCCACTATTGGAATCTGAATCTTACAATGTTATTTAATTTGTGATATGTATACCTTAATTCATACAAACTAATTTATCAGTCATATCCAATTTAAAAGATATATATTTTTGTCATTCTATTTATGTATACTCTTTCAAAACACATTTTTCAATATATATTTTATTTAAGCAGAATATGAAATGAAATCTATGGTCATTACTTGTATTGGATATAACTTCCCATGTGTAATATTTTTATCACATGGCTCAAATGATGTATTTTGTTTTGAATAATACCATATTAGTTAAATATTATATATTAAAGATATTTATGATATGCAATACATTTTCTTGTTGATTTAAAATATTTTAAAATTAGTAGATTAAAGAAAATATGTATCATCATATGGATGATATCTAAAATATTTTTTTATATATATAAGAAATTGATGACATTACATATGATATTCCCATTCATTCAGGGATATATAAGATTATTAAATTTATCATGTATGTTAGGAGTGATTCTCCCCTAATTTGATTAATAATATTTATGGTATATTATAAGACATACGTGTCCATTGGATGTGAATTTGATGGATTTTTTGACCATTAGATGTTTTTTGGTGATGTATGGTTTTTTGATTTCTGACATAATGTGAACGTAAGATACAGTGGTGAAATTTATTGAGTACCTATATGTTTAATAATTAAAATATAATAATAAATCATTGGACGAACCATTATTGGGAACACCTTCTAATAATCAAATATCATTCATTATGTATAATTATTACAGCGAGATCAATCCTTGTTCCCTGTTATTAACTATAATGGAATCTCCAAACCCAATGGGATATTCTCACTGCACACTACATGGCTAAATATAGTAACTAATAAAAAAATTTTTCCTGTGAATATCAACATTAAATATAGGAAATAAATAAAAAATTGTATAATTACTATCATTCTATAACATAATAAAAAACGGTAATCAAAATGCTTTGGGAGACACTTGATGTTGGAATCATTTTAATGATGAAGCATCTGAACATATTTGTGGTATGATTCATAAATTCATAAATTCATGAGAGTGTTATGTGTTATTAAGAACATATAAAAATTGATGAAACTCACTACTTCAAGGGATATTTTAATATATATAATTTATTTAGATTTCTAATATCGACCATGTGATGGAATAATTTTCTTTTTTTCCTTACTAAAGAGACTCACCATCCCACACACACACGAAATTATTATTTTAATTTATTAAATAAAGTACAATTACTATGATAACCAAATGTAAGGATAAGGTGGTACAAAATAATGTATCCTAATCTAATCACTTATAAAAAGAAACATTCCCTCAGTAGAAATAGAAGTCAAACAGGAAAAATAGATGATATTAGTCTCTAGGGTTGCAATATAGTCTAGGTGGTCTGAAACCCTATTCCCCTCAATATAAATTTGGAGAATCATTTTATGTCATTTCACAAGTTGAATAAATAATCTAATGAATTTTATATTGAAAAACGGTTGGTACTGTTAAATTATATCTCATTGAAGATTGTAATGGAGTTGGTTCTACTACAACTGGCTCAATGGTCCATTGTCCGCAATGTCGGAGTCCAAAAAACGTTTCCATGCATTATACCAAGAAGGAGTGATTTATTATATGTTTTTATAAATAAAAAAGAATGATCATTACCCATGAGTCATGAAAAATACTACCAACCTTCCTCAAACCATCATTACATGATTCATATGTGTTCATTTTGAATCCAATTGTAAGTGAAAGACAAAAGATCCAATGGAACCTTATGGAATTCCGAGTGGGATAACTTCTTGAGTTGCCCATCTGTATTGGTCTCAGGGTAGGGTAATCCATTAAGTTATTGATAAGATTAATCGCAACATAAATGGGCTTTATTGTCTTAGAAATCAATTATTTTCTTAAGAATGTGGTCCCATAAATATAGTTGACTTCCTTGATTTTATGATTTTCTAATATCCTGCATCCAAAATGACCAGGTGAGCCTTCTTATATAGATGGACACCCTAAGAACTATTACCCCACCAACAAAAAAATGAAATATATGATATCTAATTTGAAGACAGAAAAGTTAAGTCACTTAAAAATTCCAAAAATACAAAGGGTCGTCTCCCATAAAGAAAATGCATTCTGAACCATCATTCTGGATTTTCATACAATATTCATACATGTAAAAATGATTAACACCATTTATTTTCACATTTTCATCACTGGGTATTTCATGTTTCCTTATTCTCTAAAATAGAAATTATACATCACAAGTATATCTTCCCACTAAAGAGTTTATCCTTAGGTATCAGTGTGATTTTTACTGTTTAACACCCTGGATACATATTTGACAGAGATGTTTCCAGATGGGGAGTCTGTGAAAAAATAGTTTTCCAATTCATTGAGGATTTTAATATCATAGATGTAATCGAAATGGATTTTATCATTACTAATTTGATAAATGTTGGGTAAATTCATGGGTGTTTGAAAGTGATGTTTATTACATAAAATCATTGAAACATGAGTTTGGTGGAAAACCAATTATGATTCTATAATGATACAGGTCTACCCTACAGAATCTTTTTAGTTTTCTATTTAAGTGTCCAAATATTGGGAAATATTAATTCCCATAAGAAAAATGTGTTACCATATATTATTCCTACACTCCATCAACATTTAGATACCATGAACATTCCCTATAAAGTACTCTCTTCAATTATCGCCCATGAAATCTTAGCATCCAAGCCTTTAAAAGTTTATCAAACTTTATTTAAATTAACAACAACCTGCTAAGGGGTTTTTTCATCCATATTGATGATCCCCTATGTATTTTTCCAATTGAGTCTGCTTCCAAAATGAAATTCGGCAGAATGTTCTAAATAATAGATATGTCACATTTTAGAACACGGTTAGCTGATGAAGCATGGACTGGAATGGATAAGTGTAGAGACCCTAAGCTTGATGTACATGAAAATTACATTACTTTCGCAGAATACTTAATACATAACAAAAACAGACACACAAGGATTTTAATAGTTTAGTGTCTTTGGAAACATGGAATGTAATCTTCTAATTGTGGTGAAAGATCTTCAACATCTCCCATAAAGATCTTCCACTTTTTGTTTCCTGGCCTAAAACCTTTCTTTTGATCCTGGGGGAAAATAAAACATAAAAAGGGTGAGCTCAAATTCTCTGTAAGGGTATGCATGGATAAAATAAAACATACCATATACATTGGAACTTATTAACATGAACATAATGTTTAAACATTAAAATCTTGAGCAACGACATAAAACATGGAAGTACATAAGGCATAGATCATAGTGCAACATAAACCATGATAAAATAGAATGGGAATAAAAAATGTAATTGTGGTATCCATTAAGCACATGTAATGATTTCCATAGTAGCCAGGGCATTGCTGCCAAGACCATCTTAGTGGACAAAGTCCCTTTCTGAATCAAGTTCACTACTCGTTTCAGTCCTGTTTTACTGAACCGGTTTAACCTGCCATTCCAGAAATGTCTATCTCATGAGATATAAATAGTTACCCAATTCATTGGAGGTAGATATAGGTCCCACCCATCTCATAATGAAATCATTCTTACTTGTGCCACAAAATAAACATACATCATTCATAATAACCCAACGAATAAAATGGGTTTCATAAACATCATCCCATCATCACATAATCCATATAGATGAAATGGAAAAAATTTCATAATAATAGAAGTGAAACCATGTAAATCATAGAGACATTACACTTGAAACATACACATATGAAATAATTTCATCTTAGATGGAAAATGGTTTTGATAAAACACTTGAAATGAATTCTTTTGGAAAATATCCTTTCTTCTTCAAAATCAATTTTTTTTTCACAAAACGTCATGCAATTTTAAAAGAAAGAGATTTTGTTGAAAATATTGATGAAATCTTTTAGAGTAATCTTCATGAAAATAAGGCTTTATAAAACCGTAAAAATCCATTCGTGCCGTATATGTTAAAAAAACATTCCTTTCGTACTTTTGCCGAAAAAGTCAAAAAGTACCTCGTAACGTAAACAAAATAATGATTCCTTACATACCATGTATTAAAATTCAAAAATGTGTAAAAAGGACTTTAAACATACAATAAAACACTTTTACAAAACATGGACATGGATGATAGAAATAACCCAAGTAAATACTTACGAATATGCAATCTCGGATAAAAATGATATTTGAAAAATTATCCCTTACCTTATGTCTGATATGCTTCGTATGTATCGGAACCACCTTTATAATTATTTAAATAATGTCATTGACTTATTAAAAATTCATATTCATTGTTAGGATATCATATATGGTTCACTTATAACTTTATATAACCCGTTCTTTTGTAAATTCCATGTTAAAGAGCGTTTTGGGTAAAATCGTTTCATTTGTCATCCGTGTTTTGACTTGTAATTATTCATATGATTACTTAGATCACGATTACATAATTCCAAAATATAAAACATGATTTATATATAATATATATTCGGAATATACATATATATAATAGATTGATAAATGGAAAGAAATACACCGTTCATGGAGACGGTAGGTCGTACGTATGCATGAACGTTGTTTTCGTTTCCTTATTGAGTTGAATAGAATTAAGTAGATGACATACATATATACATAAATCCATTAGCTTTATAATGTCATATATTTCATTATTATTTCTTATATATACTTTATAATCATTCTTAAATGGTTAACATGGAGAATGAATCTCATCGCGTCGTGGAGACAGTAGTCCGTACGTACGCAGGAGCGATGATATCGTTTCCATAATTATTTAATTGAATTGGAGTGGATGATACAATATATCAGAATCAGTATTATTTTATAATAACTATGTATAGTTATTCTTTACACCATTATACCCATCCATGTAAGGTGTTGGTGGAAAAACAGATTACACCACGGCGTGGAGACGGTATTCTGTACGTACGCACGCGCGGTGATTTTGTTTTCCATAGGATGGATAGAAGGTGAAATGGGGTTGTTTCATATTTATAATAACAAATCAGTATATTAGTGATACTTATGTTACTACTTTAAAATGAAACAACTAATGAAAAAGAAGTTGAAGAAGAAAGAATCTTGAATGAACCGGGAGAAGAAATTACCTTTTCTTCAATACGCCTCTTTGAAACCTCCTCTTAGGGCACTAAGATTGGTATTTAAAGTATACCATAACCTCTAGGATGTTTCTAGGGAAGTGGAGAAGATAATTTGGCAGGGGTTGGCCGAGCTTGAAGGCTCAAATTGGTGTGAGGAGGAGAGGGAGGAGGTGCCCTTTTATAAGGGCGAGAGGGGCACCTTTGGAATTCCAAAAAATATTAATTTATAATAAATCTAACCCCACTTAAAAACCACCAAAAATGACTCATATTCAAATATTAGATGATATAGGGTTGTAATCTCATCATCAAATAAAATTTAGACACGTTTGGATCTTATTTTAAACCTTATCATTTTGATTTATCCTTATTTAATCTATTTAAGTTTATTTGTGGTAATAAAATTATAAATTTTAAATTATAACAAATAATTACTTATTTGTTGTCAATTTTCCATAATTGTTTACTTTATAAAATTATAGTCCATATAAATTTAAATTTATAATTTTTAAATATTTTTGTGAATTTTAATCAATTTTATAATATGTTATTTTTATAAAATAACATTACTGTCAATTTTGACACTATTAGTTTATTTGAATTTAAATAAAATATATACAGAAGATATGTTCGAACTAAAAGCTTTAATAGATTCATAAAAAGTAATATGTATCTATATAATTAGTTTATCACGTTAAATAGTTCATATAATATTTATTTTATTATTTCTAAAACCATTTATTTTGTTTATCTCTTAATAAAATAATTACTACAATATTTTTGTATAATTATTTAATATACTGATTTGTTGCATAAAAATTTAAAATAAAATCCTATAATGAATATAAATCTATTAACTTTCACAATAATAATTTTACTCGAATTTATCATCTAAAAATAACAATATTTAAATTGTTATATTTATTAAATTATGAAGGTGACAACTTTGGTATAATTTAAAATAAAATAATATAAGTCTCATAATCACTTTTATAAGGATCCAAACGGTTATATATTAGGTAATTAGATGATTAAGGTGTATATATACACTAAAAATAAGTTTTGGTCAGGTTTGTGGGCCTTTTAATTGGTATTTTTATTTCAATAAAAACTATATTACTTATTATCCACTTATTAAATAATTTCTGCATCATTAATGTATCACCATTAATGACAATGATTTAATCCCTAAAAATTCTAAATAAATTATCACGATGTAGATAATTTTATTATCTTTCTTGAGACTATTAATGTTCGAAGTTTTATGATGTTTATCACCAAATTAAAATTATTATACTTATAAGATTTAAGAGAGTGACATGTTGTCACTTTCTATGGTTTTAATAATAATTAAATTGTTTTCATGGTCAAAAGTCCATAAAATGAATCTAATATCACCCTTAGTTGATATGTATTTACTTTTAGCCATCCAATATAATTTTTTCATGTGTTAGGGTAATTTTATAATATTGTACTTACCCTTAATTACCCGATTTACCTTTAACTATGGTAAATAAAATTTACCGTAGTTACAATTCATAATTCCAAAAGATAAAAAGTAGTCTATTAACATAATTTGGACCCACTGATTCCATATATGGAATCAATTTTTTCAAAATCAATACAAAAAAGTTTCAGAAATTAAATTAAAATTAATCCCTTTGTCGAATGAAAACAGGTTTTTGTTTAAAACATTGCAAAAGATTAAATTGATTTAACCTACAAATTCAATGTAAAATCAATGATAATGACATAGATTATATTAAATTGAAAAAATAGATTCTATTTATACTTTAAAACCATTCAATATTATAATTTAACCATATAAATTATTACGATGAAAAAAAGTTGTTTTTCATTAAAATATAGCGTGTTTTTACTATTCATCAAAATATGAAAGTTACCAGAATAATACGAAAAATTTATCCAAAGTAAATTTTTATTTCATGATTCCAAATAAGGATTTTATTTTTTAAAATTTAACTTATAAACATTTCAAAAACTAGATTTAAATTTTGTGTGCCATCACAAGGCAGCAAAACTGCATTTTTTGAAAAATACTTATTTTACCCAAAAAATTATTTTGTTCTTATACCATATTCTAGAAAATGTTTAAGATGAATAATAATGTTATAAAATTAAAAATTTAGTTAATACTTTTAATAATGGCTAGTTGATAATTATATTATAATAATATATCATTTTTAGTAAAACCCGGTATTGTGTACAACACACGCTATCGAGGAAGGTCGTCATTGTTTGTAATGCAAGCCAAGTCAGCGTTGGGTGTTGTGAAATAATCCTTAATTGTTTCGTATAATATAATACAACCATATTTCATTTATACATTGAATATATAAATATATATACTCAATGTTGAGTAGAATATCTATTATCAAAATTGTGTGTAACATGATCCAAGAATAGTGTAGCGTATACTGCAAGCTAATACGGTGTTGCATATAGCGCAAGGTAATCTTGGTGTATCATAAAACACAAGAAATTAATGAAATTAAAAGAATATATTCCATAAAATATCGGGGTGTTACATTCTACCCCCCCCCCCCTAAAATGAATTTCGCCCCTGAAATTCGTCAGGGTTATAAATGTTTTACTACTCGAAAGATTGTTTAATAGAAACCCACATCGTAAAAAGGAATACCAAAACAGGGCTTTAAAAAATAATGTATGAAATGTAACGGTTACCTAAATTAACTCATCACTGGGTTTCCATGTAGGAAAACATAGGTGAAAATATGGATATGGAAGAAAAATCTAACCATCATGTTCTGATGGAGAGTGGTAGAGAACATGGCTATGAAAAAGCCAACAATCACAAACCTATTGATTTGTAATGATCTAAGGTACCATCTGATTCATCGGATATAAGGTAACTAGGAAAACATTTTTCGTTTTCATGATCATTTCCCTAAAGTTGATGAATTAAAAGAAATACTTGCATGATTTTGGTAAAATCTCACTGTTGTTCTTGAATTGAACAATTTCCACTTCATCCCTTAATGAAATGAAGTTGAATTTGTTATTCGTGATGTGTTAGCAGATCATGTGATAGAATTATGGGTCATTCCATCTCTTTCAAACAAAAGGTTAGCAAAAGTTATAACTCCATATTATGGTCATATTATTCATATATGGTTCAAAAAATGAACTTATACTTCATATATCATAACACTTAATAAAATAAAACTAGTTTCTACTTACCGGGGACATCCTGTAGGCCAGTGGTAGATGATAAAGGTCAGTCGCACTTCGGTTGTGGGTTCAATTCCCACAGCCTTGTCCGATGCGATGGGTTGTCGCCCGTCCTGCGGTTGTCCTTTTTCTAAAACTACATTACTATATCATCCCATCAATAATATAGAAAAAGGTTCTATCTTTAAACAATACTAACTTATGTCCAATATAATCCATTCCAATCTTTAGGCTTATCCATAATATTGCAGTCCATTGTCATATTATAGTGAAAATGATTACCAGATATTTCATATAAGAAGAATGTTAATACCATCGTTGATCCCCATATATCAAAAGATATGTCTTGTTGGTCACATGACAAACGTTCGAAGGCCTTAATCATGTATTCTCTTGAAAAATGAATACCCATTGAACCTTAGTGAAAAAAATGAATGTAGTTAAAAGTTAACACTTTCCACATACCAAAATCCTCAAAATTCTATATACTCAAACCATGATATCACTTAGTCCTTATATCAATCAAGAGCTCATGAATACAATCAAACATCTCATCATCTTTTTATTCCTTCATTATGAGCATATCATCTACTTTACAAAAATATCAGAGTAACATTCCAAGGTTACTGGTACCATTCAACATATACTTTCAAATACTTTTAGGAAAAACAATAGTGTAACAATCCTTAGATGATTATTTATTCCATACTACCAGTAGCTATACAATATAACTCTCGATAAACATATAATCATTCCACTACCTTCTAAAACAACCGACTGAGCTTCAACACTTCATTCAGCTCATATATCATTTGTAGTCTCCTCATCATCATCCACATAAATACTACCCATATGACCATGCAGATTCTATTCATGAGATTTTCCATTAGGGCATTGGTTTGCATAATGCCCGTACATTCCACATTTAAGACATCTAATCATTGTTGATGTCGTAGCAATACCATTATCCTTGTCCATGGTGTTAACTGAACTGTTTCCTTTTCACTTACTGGATTTGTGTCCTTCTTTTCCACACCAAAAGCATCTTCAGTACCTTTGAAACAATCTCCCTGATTCCTCTTCCCACATGATTTACATGAGGGAAATTGTACTTTCTTTCCTCTATGATCATCATGAGACTCCATCTTTCTCTTATAATCTGAGTCAGGAAACTTACCAAAGTTGAGATTATTGATCATATTATAAGATTGCTGATTAGGCATAATAATGATGTTTGGACTTCTAGATCCTGTTTCATTTGGTTTCTCATGAAGAAAATCATTCCATTGTCCGTCATATCCTCCATTATCATGAATCTTTCTGTTTCCAGCCATTTTCTAAAACCCAAAAAGAATAGTGTGAGAGGCAAAAATAATTCTAGGGAAAACAAAATAGTAAAGGGGGGGCACCCTCAATATCTAACATCTTAGGTTAAATTCTACGATCGTTACCGTAGTTCTAGGACTATATCCAATACTTATTCTTATCATTAGGTACATCCCTAGACATACCATAGAAATATCTCTAGGGATCTCACTAACGTTTTCGCATCCTAGTTTCCAAAGGTTGACAAAACCTTTCCTCTGATACCAACTGTAGAGACCCTAAGCATGACGTACATGGAAATTACATTACTTTTGCGGAATACTTAATTCATAATAAAAACAGACACACAAGGATCGTAATAGTTTAGTGTCTTTGGAAACTTGGAACTTAATCTTCTAATCGTTGTGAAAGATCTTCAACGTCTCCCATAAAGATCTTCCACTTTTTGTTTCCTAACCTAAAACCATTCTTTTGATCCTGGGGAAAAATAAAACATAAAAAGGGTGAGCTCAAATGCTCAGTAAGGGTATGCATGGATAAAATAAAACATACCATATACATTGGAACATAAAAACATGAAAATAATGTTTAAACATTAAAATATTGAGCAACGACATAAAACATGGAAGTACATAAGGCATAGATCATAATGGAACATAAACCATGATAAAATATAATGGGAATAAAACATGTAATTGTGGTATCCATTAAGCACATTTAATGATTTCCATAGTATCCAAGGCATTGCTGCCAAGACCATCTTAGTGGATAAAGTCCCTTTCTGAATCGAGTTCACTCCTCGTTTCAGTCCTGTTTTACTGAACTGGTTTAACCAGTCCTTCCAGCTATGTCAATCTCATGAGATATAAATCTTTACCCAATGCATTTGAGGGAGATATAGGTCCCACCCATCTCATAATGAAATAATTATTACTTGTGCCACAAAATAAACATACACCATTCATAATAACCCAACGAATAAAATGGGTTTCATAAACATCATCCCATCATCACATAATCCATATAGAATAAATGGATATCATTTCATAATAAGAAAAGTGAAACCATGTAAATCATAGAGTCATTACACTTGAAACATACACATATGAAATAATTTCTTCTTAGATGGAAAATGGTTTTGATAAAACACTTGAAATGAATTTTTGAGGAAAAAATCATTTCTTCTTCAAAATCAATTTCTTTTCACAAAACGTCATACAATTTTAAAAGAAAAAGATTTTGTTGAAAATAGTCATGAAATATTTTAGAGTAAGCTTAATGAAAATAATGATTTATTAAACCGTAAAAATCCATTGGTTCTGTATAAGTTAAAAAAACATTTTTTTCGTACTTTTGTCGGAAAAGTCAAAAAGTACCTCGTAACGTAAACAAAATAAAGATTTCTTACATACCATGTATTAAAAGTCAAAAATGGGTAAAAAGGACTTTAAACATACATGAAAACACTTTTATAATACATGGACATGGATGATAGAAATAACCCCCGTAAAAACTTAATAATATGCAATCTCGGATAAAAATGAGATTTGCAAAATTATCCATTACCTTATGTCCGATATGCTTCGTATGTATCTGAACATCCTCTATAATGATTTAAATAATGTCATTGACTTATTACAGAATCATATTCCTTGTTAGGATATCATATATGATTCACTTATGACTTTATATTACGCATTCTTTTGTAAATTCAATGTTAATGAGTGTTTTGGGTAAAATCGTTTCATTTGTCGTCCGTGTGTTGACTTGTAATTATTCATATGATTACGTAGATCACGATTACATAATTCCAGAATATAAAACATGATTTATATATAATATATATTTAGAATATACATATATATAATAGATTGATAAATGGAAAGAAATACACCGTTCATGGAGACGGTAGGTCGTACGTACGCATGAACACTGTTTTCGTTTCCTTATTGAGTTGAATGGAATTAAGTAGATGAAATACATATATACATAAATCCAGTAGCTTTATAATTTCATATATTTCATTATTATTTCTTATATATACTTTATAATCATTATTAAATGGTTAACATGGAGAATGAATCTCATCGCGTCGTGGAGACAGTAGTCCGTACGTACGCAGGAGCGATGATATCGTTTCCATAATTATTGAATTGAATTGGAGTGGATGATACAATGTAATAGAATCAGTATGATATTATAATAACTATGTATTGTTATTCTTTACACCATTATACCCATCCATGTAAGGTATTGGTGGAAAAACATATTACACCACGGCGTGGAGAGGGTATTCCGTACCTACGCACGCGCGGTGATTTTGTTTTCCGTAGGATGGATAGAAGGTGAAATGGGGTTGTTTCATATTTATATTAAAAAATAAGTTTATTATTGATACTGATGTTATTACTTTATAATTAAACAACTAAATAAGAAGAAGTTGAAGAAGAAAGAAGCTTGAAAGAATCGGGAGAAGAAATTACCTCTTCTTCGATACGCCTCTTTGAAACCTCCTCTTAGGGCACTAAGATTAGTATTTAATGTAGACCAAAACATCTAGGATGTTTCTAGAGAAGTGGATAAGATAATTTGGAAGGGGATGGACGATCTTGAAAGCTCAAATTGGTGTGAGGAGGAGAGGGATCAGGTTCTCTTTTATAAGGGGGGAGAGGGGCACCTTTGGAATTCGTAAAAATATTAATTTATAATAAATCTATCCCCACTTAAAAACCTCAAAAAATGACTCATATTCGAATATTATATTATTTAGGGTTGTAATCTCATCAATCAGTCAAATTTATACATGTTTGGATCTTATTTTAAACCTTATCATTTTGATTTATCCTTATTTAATCTATTTAAGTTTATTTGTGGTAATAAAATTCTAAATTTTATATTATAAAAAATAATTACTTATTTGTTGTGAATTTTCCATAATTGTAAACTTTATAACATTATAGACCATAAAAATTTAAATTTATTATTTTTAAATATTTTTGTTATTTTTAAACAATTTTTAATATGTTATTTTTATAAAATAACAATAGTGTCAATTTTGTAACTATTTATTTATTTGAATTTAAATAAGACATATACAGAATATATGTTCGAACTAAAATAATTAATAGATTCATAAAAGGTCATATGTATCTATAAAATTAGTGGATCACATTAAATAGTTCATATATTATTTATTTTATTATTTTTAAAACCATTTATTTGGTTTATCTCTAAATAAAATAATTACTACAACATTTTTGTATAATTATTTAATATACTGATTTGTTGCATAAAAATTTAAAATAAAATCCTATGATACAGATAAATCTATTTTATTTTTCATTAATACTTTTACTCAAATTTATAATATTAAAATCTCAATATTTAAATTGTTATATTTATAAAATTATGAAGGTGACAACATTGGCATCATTTAAAATAAAATAATATAAGTGTCATAATCACTTTTATAAGGATCCAAACGGTTATATATTAGGTCATTGGATGATTAAGGTGTCTATATACACTACCAATAATTTTTGGTCAGGTTTGTGGGACTTTTAATGGGTATTTTTATTTCAATAAAAACTATATTACTTATTTTCCAATTGATAAATAATTTCTGTATCATTAATGTATCACCATTAATTACAATTATTTAATCCCTAAAAATTCTAAATAAATTATCATGATGTAGATACATTTATTAGATTCCTGGAGACTATTCATGTTATAAAATCTATGATTTTTATCACTAAAATAAAATTATTATACTTACAAAATTTAAGAGTGACATATTGTCACTTTCTTTGGATTTAATAATAATTAAATTATTAACATGGTCAAAAGTCAATGAAATGTATCTAATATGACCCTTAGTTGATATGGGTTTACTTTTAGCCATCCAATAGAATTTTGGAATGTGTTAGGGTAATTTTATAATATTATATTTACCCTTAATTAACCGATTTATCTTTAACTATGGTAAATAAAATTTACCGTAGTTACTATTCATAATTCCCAAAAATAAAAAGTAGTCTATTAACATAATTTGGACCCACTGATTCCTAATATGGAATCAATTTTTTCATATTCAATACACTGAATTTTCAGAAATTAAATTAAAATTAATCCCGTTGTCGAAAGAAAACGGGTTTTTGTTTAAAACATTGCAAAAGATTGAATTGATTTAACCTACGAATTCAATGTAAAATCAATGCTAATGACATACATTATATTAAATGGTAAAAATATATTCTATTTATAATTTAAAACCATTCAATATTATAATTTAACCATATAAATTATTACGATGAAAAAAGTTGTTTTTCATTAAAATATAGCGTGTTTTTACTATTCATCAAAATATAAAAGTTACCAGAATAATACGAAATATTTATCCAAAGTAAATTTTTATTTCATGATTCCAAAGAAGAATTTTATTTCTTCAAATTTAACTTATTAACAAGTCAAAAACTATATTTAAAGTCGGTGCGCCATCAAAAGGCGGCAAAACTGCATTTTTTGAAAAATACTTATTTTAACCGAAATATTTATTTTTTTCTTATACCATGTTCTAGAAAATGTGTAAGATGAATAATAATGTTATTAAATTCATAATTAAGTTAATACTATTCATAATGGCTAGTTCATAATAATATTATAATAATATATCGTTGTTTAGTAAAACGCGGTATTGCGTACAACACACGCTATCGAGGAAGGTCGTGATTGCATGTAATGCAAGCCATGTCAGGGTTGCGGGTTGTGAAATAATACTTCGTTGTTTCTTATAACATAATCCAACCATATTTCATTTATACATTGAATATATATATATATATATATATACTCAATGTTGCGTAGAACAACTATTATCAAAATTGTGTGTAACACGATCCAAGAATAGTGTTGCGTATACTGCAAGCTAATATGGTGTTGCATATAGCGCAAGGTAATATTGGTGTAGCATACAACAAAATAAATTAATGAAATTAAAAGATTATTTTTCATAAAATATCAGGGTGTTACAATAAGAGGTCATTGTTCATGATATAATCCTTCCACTAAACTAAAGGAACCAATTATTCAAGTTCCACGCCCATTCTATGATTTTTTTTAAAATGTCATTATAGTGTATTATGTGCAATATTATTAGTGAGATTATTTCACCCATGTATTCCATGGGAAGTTAACCTCTATTCATTTCAAAACTACTAGATAACGAGTCAACACTTCTTTCTCTGAAAAATTATTATATAAGGATTCTACTATTATATTAACTTATAATTTGGATGATCCAATGAAAATATTCACCATATACATTTTTTATTTAAAAAATTGATATATTGTTGGAATTACTAAATATGACTATATCATTAATGGAAATTAGGTGAGATATGCAATTAGAAGAATGTTTTAAATAACGTGGAGTGATTATTTTACATGAGTTTATATCTAAATAATTAATGAAACTGAAGATCCTTTTGGTTTAATATTTTTTTTGAAATTCTATGTATAATCTATTTTTTACAATGCCTTTATATCTCATACATTTCATTTTTTGTGAATTATATCGTCGTTGGTTAGGATTGGTCAAGGGTTATTGATCACATAGGCATAACAAAAACTATGTTTGAATATTTTTAATTTTTATGTCTGATTTGAAAACAATAAGGAGTAGTCTGTAATATATGATTTCTATAATCAATGAGAGAATATAAGAAGTATATTCTAGGGAAGAAGAAACTATTATGTGAGATATGATGGGGATTGACCGATGAAAGGGTACTCTCTCCAAAAAATATATATAGAAAATATTATTATAGCATTAAACCATAATTGAATCATTGAATTATTGTTCCTTTTCATATGTGATTCAATGTAAGAAACTGAACAAAAATTTATCAGAGAGTTTTATTTGATTTATTCATTATCTGATAATAGTTTTTTCAATAACCTGGAACAATTTCTATTGAAATAAGACAATTTGTAATTTTTTAATTTTTTTTTTCCTTTGGATATGTTTTTAATTGTATGACCATATCATGTGGTGATCATTACATTGGAAATGATATAGATGTTGATAGGACTATACTAGAAATATAAATTCATTCTAGAAATATCCATCCTTTAAGGAAAGAGTTTTTGGGCATTTAATTAAAAAAACTCAATTAAATCCATCATTTTGTTTTTCATCATTAAAATTCCTTAAAACTATATTATTATAAAATTAATTTTAGTTCAAATCAACTAAAAACATTGAGTTGTTTTTTCACAAAACATATACTATGAAACCAGTTATTTATTATATCCTAATCATCATGTTGATCATGACTTATATCATGAGTTATTACACGTATATATCAATTTTTTTATGGAAATTCAACTGAAAAAAATCATAAATATTATTGTACTTATTTGAATTGGGTTTAACTAATAAAATAACTAGATGACATGTTACACCCTTCTATATGGATTAATATTTATGGTAAGGTAAAAATTACCACATTAACTCATGCATTCCACCCGATTATCCAAATTCCATAGTCTAGCGGCAATTGCTGAATTCATAAAATTTGGAGACTATAACCACAAATAAGATTCATACTATAGTGAAACAACAACCAAAACATACACACCAATAATTAGAGTATTCATAAAATTAAAAAATTATTGTTACATTAAATTTTATGCAGAAGTGTTATAAAGTATACTCTAACTGATCATCCCTAGGTTGATAATAAAACAAATTAAAAAACACGACTCTAGCACACAGTACCTACTACAACCGCTTGTACATGTTCATCATTATCAAAATACATATGAGAAACTCAAAAATTATCTAATACAAATCATGTGATGTAATTGAAAATAAACAACAATGTATGAAGACAATATAGGTTTCTAAATAAGTTTATGAGAAATAAATTTTAAAAGGGTATCAAAATTTGATTCTTGTATAAGAAATCATCTACATGTATTCATGATGAAAAAAAAACATGAAACATGGTAACATTGAAAATCATCTACTCACCAAAAAACCATTACACATGGTTCATCAAGTATCCATGGGATAACAAGGCCATAAAATCAGCCAATCATACCCGATTCAATAATATTCTATAACCCACTTTGTGGCCCCTTCTATTGAAACTTCACCGATGAATAACCCTTAACCAAATAATCATAGTATGAAATCATCTGAAACCTCAATTTAAAACCCATTGTAATTATACATAATCATATTTATATTCTTCCTAACCAATCCCATCACATTCAATGGTGTTATTTTGGTCTTTTCAAAAAAAACAAGACTAATATTGAAGGAAAGTCCTTAGTCTAATCAAATACAATAAAATTATACATTTAGGCACACAAAACCAATCCATTCATGGAATGGTCCTCAATACAATACATGATGTAATATGGAATGATAATCCAATTAAAAGAATATATTTATGGAATAATCCTCCACTATATACAGACATATTAGAATAGTTAAAAAATAACATATCCATGCAGACACTACGAAGGTATCATTTAAACCATAACATCCTTACAGACCCAAGGGAAGTCATGAAGAACACTACCCATCCACCCAGATTATTAGGATGGAATAATAAAATTTTACCATCATTAACAAAGCATGTAACTCCATCAAACACATTTTTACATCCCATGTATACTCTAGGGAGACCATCTAGCATATAAAAACACATTGGAACTACTACCTATCTCAGGACTCTCCACCTAATCCCAGGTTTCATGTCAGTCAACACATTTCATCTTGTCACATAAAATGTCACCTCATCCATATAAGAACTATTGTTACTTCATGACCTATGATTGAATTTACATGATGATTCATTCTCATTATCCCCAACCATCAGTGGTAGGACATTCTAATGTCACCTCTTACATCGATCCCATTAATTGGTCCACATACACAGGGGGATATCAACACACTATATTTTACTACCTAGTGATGTTCCAAGGATATACACACTATTTGATTTTGGAACCCAAGTCCAATTATCTAACATTATTCTAACCCATAATTGGTTTATATCTCTTATATCAATCAGGGGTATTTCATCCCTTCACTTATAAGAAGCACGTCAAATCACAAAATTTCATTTCTTGATTTAATATTCTTGGTTAATGGCTTTTCAAAGAGAGAAAACCATCCTTAACTATCTATAAATATCAATCGTATGTCATTCATCCGTCTTATTCATTAGAAGTGGAAAATGTTCATGTCATTCATGAACAATATACCTAAGATAACCCCCCTTCTCTAATTTTTCCATGTATATTCTCAAAATGCCATCCAATGTATTTCATAATCCCAATTCCCATATTAAACTATTAGTGAAATGGTCTCCTAGAAATTCATATTAATTTGGTGCTGAAAGGACATTCAAGAAGCATAATCATCTAAAATAACTATCTATATATACTACTAGGATACCCCCTAGTACATATCAATTGAAAATGAACCAATGAATATAGTATTTTGTATAAAATAGATTTTTTAACTTATTTAATTATTTTTTATTTACTAGAAATCCAAACACTATCATGGAGTTACCACCCTCATTTTGATCCACCAACGATCTACCAAACTCATCAATACCTCATCGAATCCAATGAAACTACCGAATCACCAAACATAGGTAATATAATATAAATAAATTTATATAATTAATTTTAAATAATAATTTAATTTAATTGGATAATATTTCCAAAAAACTCAATAAGCACTAATTCTTCTTAGGGACCTTGACAGAATACACTTCGATGGTTTGAAATCCACAATTGGCACCAACCATAGAAAAATTCCCAACCCCATTAATTTTTTAATTCTCAAAAAATATTTTACAAAACATATTTTATCTATAAAAATCATTTTATAGAAAAACAAAACTCAATTATTGATGAAATGTGGCCATTGATAATCTTAGGAAATACACAACCTTAACAATAAAAAATCCCAAAGAAACTAGATTGATTCCATTATGGAAAATTATAATTAACTATAAAACACCATAATAATATTAGTAATATAATAGGGAAGAAAATGGAGAATCTAAAATGAGATAGGAAGAGGAAAATTTACTTGGGATCCTTATTCTATTGCACTAGGATTCACCATCATTCAAGATGGGTAAATGGAGTTTAATGTGAGGAAAAATAAAAAAATATTGGCCAATTTATGAACCATAATTACCATAAATATAGATAACACGTGACACTAAAAAGATCTATATAAACAAACTAAAAATATTACCTAATCCCTAAAAAATGTAGTTGGACCACAACATCTTTTTGATGGCACCACTTGCCAAATTGTAAGCTAGGTTGAGGCTTAGTTATCCTAGATAGGTCAACTTTTAGTTGGTGATAGATCTCCGAATAATTGATGGTATTAATAATGGAATAATGCACCCTGATATCCATGTGCCTTCTTCAAATGATTGATCAAACCCCTGGGTCACCTCTGGAGTAGTTAACACCATCCAAAACACATCATTTTGGTTTTTGATCTCCAAGAGTCTCATTTTTTGTTTCTATTCCCAAATTTTCCAATCGGCAAAATATAATATTCATATTCCCCTTATAATGTACTAATTTTGATGATGGAATACTTTAGGAACATCCAAACATAACATTTATGATCTTCAAAATCCATTTTAATCATTACACCATGTCCGATGACCTAGCCTGGTCATTAGTTATCCTAGATATCATTATGTTCAAACATCTAACACTCATCTATGGTTCAGTTGTGTTCCTAAAAAAATTATTTTTAGCAAATGAAAATCCATCATCTCACTGTAAATATGAACACAAATGTGGTGGACACCAAACCTATTGCTCCCCACACACTTTAGATATTGTAAGTATATTTCTATAGATCGTAATGTGATTCCACAGTAAGAATATACTCAATGTAATAAATTTTAATCTATGCTTCCTACAAACATAGAAATCACCAACCAATTATTCACCCCAAGTACTACATAGAACAGACACAATTTTTAATGAAATATTCCCAAAATGGTTCCCCTCTCATCTTACCTAACCCCATAAAAGAAATAAAATATTATTTATTTCATATGACATCCTCAGATGAATTCAACAACACCATCCAACTGATTTACAGCATTCGTTATCAAGACTAATTAACACTGTAGTAAATCAAACATTACATGAAAAAAAAATTCTAAGAAAAATATATTATGTACTTCATTGGAATTTTAACCAACTACATGATCAAGATATCATCTTATAACCTTTATAACCAGTTCACCATTGATTCGAGTCACACGCAGATTATTTGATAATTGACCCATGTAGGCAGAGTAAATGATAATTTAATAGAGATGATCATTATGGACATGGGATGTGGGGAATGGAAAAAAGGATAAAATTGTTTTTTATAGTACAAAACACAATGATGGTCAATGGTGATTGTTGATCGATAATACTAGTGAGGAATAAGAAATAGATCTCTTGGAATGTAATTATTTTAAGGAGGCATTCTTCAATAAATATTATCCTCATGACCAAAAATCCATGATGAAATTAATATTCTATAAATCTTGTAAAAAATAAAATATATAGGGTTTTAGAGTATAAAGCTACAATTACAAGGGTTTTTAAGTATTCCACCTATAAAAAAAGACAACATAGATTGTCAGATTGACAATTTATTTGAAGTTAATTAGAAAACCCTCTAATGGGTTCTATGATCAAAAATATTTTGTTTGTAAAAGGAAATAGTTTAATGTGATATAAATATAAATAATTAATTATCCATGTAATATGTATTATATGGTGTTAAAGTAATAATAGGAAAAAAGTGCAATAGATGGATTATGGGAAATAGGGAGATAAAGATTTTCATAAATGTGATAATTAAGGAAATAATCGGCAGAGAAAGTTCTTGGAAGGAATATAAGGTTGTTATAAGTGTTTGGATATGGGTCAATAAGAAAAATAAACCAATGGTAATAATAAAATGGATATTATTCAGAGTTACAACTCATAGGAGATGTGGCATTACACATGAAAATTCCATAATCACCAAACTTATATACCTCAAAACTGTCAAAGGGATCATTGTGAAGATTATCATATTAATATAGATGATGTGGGGTGATTAATATTTTCCTATGTGTAGATACTTGAATAATTTTTTAATATTATTTTATCAACATTATCATGTATATAATTATTGTATAATGAATAAGGATTATACTTTAGTAAATGTTCATAAATGATTTATAAGAATTTTTTGATCAATATCAATGAATAAGAAAATGATTTAATGATATGTTGATCTTTTGGGAAAACATATGATTGTGTGAGAAATAGTAGTAAATATGTTCCTAATATTGTGATAATTAATTTTGTATAAATAGGTGATTGAAACTAGTATTTTAAATTTGATATTACCGATTACCATGGATCCAATTAGTGATTCATTGGCAACGTTGTTTATGCTATCATTGATGAAGATTGAACAATATGTAGATTTATGTGATATATTGAATAATATATGAAAAATTTATGGAATAAGGAAGAACTTAGGTTTTCAAAAAGTTTATTTAATTCTTTTTTTTACCATATTTTATGATAATATATGATGAATGTATTCAAATGTTTCCAATGTTACCATTAAAAACTACATAATTTTGATAAATGAATATTGATAAGTTCACCTTGGTAATTAAGTTACCTTATTTATAAAACTTTTGGTCATATTATTTTGGAAAAGTTTACCATTTATGAAATATCATATTTTGAACATTTGAATTGGCATTAAATATTAGGGTAATATATCCCCATATGATACAATATGTTCTAACAATTAAGTAGAAATAGATATTAGGAAAAAAGGATAATATTATTATTAAGAAGTATAATTATATAAAGTAAATATATCACCTAATATTCTTATATGTTAAAAAACTAATCAAATATAGAAAAAATGGACTTCGAACAAAAAATGAATCACATTATAATTATTTGGTTTCATATCAATATCATTTTTAATCAATAATGTCATTTATGAAATTGTTATCATATAACATGTTTGTATCATCCTCTTTCTTCGAGAAATGTTCTCTATCAATCTACATTAGAACATTATAGTAATATTTCCCATTCATGTCCATGTTTTTAATAATGTTCTACTATCAAAATCTTTGTTTGGTGTTCACATTCATATTTCGATTTCCCATTTATTAAAATGATATGTTAATAACCTTATTTATGATGTGGTTTTTTCAAAAAAAATATTTTTCATATATCAAACAACTAATTTCTGATATCATATATTAATAGGGAGTATATAATGTTTTATGTTGGGGAGAATGTATCACACAAAGACATTATATAATTTTCTTTTCAAAATAAATTCATTTTTTTTTGTAAAATTTATTAATATGAAACACCAAGCTAATATTACAATACATGAAAAATTGAGTTATGTTAAAGATATATGAAACATTATTACTATATTTATCTACACAAAACACATAAATCAGCTTGTTTTTTATGAAAAAATTATGATCCACTAATAACTTTCATTACACATGAGAATAATTTTTACCTGAAAAGATTATATAATGAAAATATTATTATTTAATATAATAAGTTATAACTTAGCAACAAAATAAGGTGTTATTAATTAGATTAAATATCTTATGAATGTGTATTCTTGAATTCATCAGTTACAAATAAATTATAAAACAATATTAAACCCAATTGAATATAAATTAAATATTTCTATTAAAAATCAATTTTATATAAAAAAGGAATTAGGCCGTAATAAATTAAATTAATTATAATTATTAAATTATATTGATAAAATATTTATTACATATTCAATAATTTTTTCAAATTCATTCCATTTAATTGTTATGTATAAGATATGATTATTTCTAATTATATGAATAATTTTTTTTTCTATTGGATGATTTGTTTCATTTTAATGGATAACAAATTTTAAAACCATATTTGGACTCTATAAATATCATTTTTTAAATATCAATTTAAAAATTATGTTATTTTGTTATTTGGTATTTTTTTGAGAATTTTTATTTATTGATGAATAGTAAAATATAATGAATTTTAATTTAAAACTAACTTTTTTCCAAAAAAACATTTTTTGTAAAGTTATATCATAATTTTTTTAAAGAATAATATGTCCATTTATACAAATATTTTCTCTATATAGGTCTTTGTAAATAATGCAATGTTGAATTTTTATATAAAAACAATTAAACTTTTTAACATTGTCTCGTTAAAAACCTTCTTCATCATTATGTTTGCATGATTAGTTTAAATTAATTTCTACCAATTATTTTAGTTGAATATGGAAAAATTGATTCCATTTTTCTATTTATAATAATTTTAATTTTTTATTAAGGTCAAAATATACTTTAAAAAAATTGGTAGTAATATAATTTAAAATGGCCTACAACCAGTATGGTAAAACATGATTACTTAGTGGTTTAAATTTAATATTAGGGGTCCAAAAGATGTATTCACTTTTTGAAAACTAATTTTTTCTAAATAAATATACCATTTTACATATCTTGTATATAATGGTTTAATATTTTAGTACTGTTATGTATCTGAGACCTCCAAATAGTATTGTCCTTTTGGTATTTACTAGAATGCAACTTATCAGCTATAATGAGTAACTCACCACCTCAATTATTCAGAACAATAAGGTATTCTAGATCATAAGAACCTTAACAAATTAGAATACCTCCTGTTATCATAGAATCATCAAATTGGGAATAAATCTATCAAATTATGTCTATTGGTTCTATATAAAAGGAGTTATCGGGAAATGATTTAACATTCTTTAATGGTAACTTTTTTTATATCATTATCAACCCATTATGTTATTTTTTATCATGATTTCATAATAAACCCGGTATAGTAAATAAAAATATATATTTTTATTTTATAGTTAGTACATTATAATTCATAAACTCCCATCAAATGGGATATGCAATCATTGTTCGTGTGTTTGGAGGAATACAACCTCACAATCTAATGTCAATCATTATTATATTACCACCTTACATGAATGATAAAAATGATTTATTTATAGTTTATATATTATATAGATAATATTTATAATATTATTATTATTTTTAACTATAATATAACACATATCATCATGCATTTCCTTCTTTGGGAGTAAGATAATATCATTTCTACGCGTGTGGGATATCCCTTTCTCCAAGTGAAGTGATTCGTTCACACTTTATGTGAAATGTTTTAATGATGTTTTTAATAAAAATATTTCATATATATGACAAAAATATTGAAATTTAATTATAAGATAAATATATCTATATATTATTTCCTTATATAATAAAATAAAATAAAAGGAATGTTCTTATAAACGTATGAAAAACAATCTATATGACAAGTGTATTTCATCACCTAATATTTAGTATTATGGATTATATTAAATTAATTTGTAATGGATATATATTATATTTTAATCTTGAATTACATTATATAGGTGATGAAATCGTTATCTATGTAAGATCGATAAAAAATTACAAATAAAAAACATATTGTTAAAACTAGATAATTAAGACCTGAAATAGTTAAAACAAAGAATAATCATTTACAAATGGGTAATAATATTTTTTAGAACGTAATATATTTTATAATAAATAGCAATATTTTTAGTTTAAAAGTTAATAAATTTTTTAATATCAATATATTGTAGGTTAAATAGTGGCCAACCAAAAGGAAGTGTAAGTTAAGAGATTTCATCTCAATTTACTTTCTACTGAGATTTATTTGTTATTTTGAACCTATTTAATTTTATGAGGTTTATATAATTCCTCTTATATATTGAACATTACATTAGACTCATACGTTATTGCAATTTAAATTTCACCTTGAATTTTCTAATCCAAGGGGTTTTGACATGAAAATTTTCATGTGGTAAAATTTATTCTTACAATATCAATTTCTTCTGTGATTATTATCCTTCACATGAAAAAATAACTTCATTAAAATAATTTTTATTCTAAATTATATTTATCATAAATATACATATTCTTTTCTGAATGATATTAATATTTTTTAATACCTATAAAGTTTTTACATATGGTGTTCACTGTGATAGTTATTTGATTAATTATTGAAATATTGATAAATACAAATTTTTTACTCAATAAATATTTTTTATGATACAAAACAGCATTAAATATATTGTATTATATGAGAGTAATTATTCGTACATAAGCTCATGGGTGGGTCCATGTCAATGATATTCTCTTGATGTATCAGTAGTCTCATGAGAGGATTCATTTGTCCAAACAAGAGTACTTTTATACTGTAATGAGAATAGATATAGATGGTATTTGTTCTATTTTGATGAAAAAAAGTAAAATCCAATAATTTAGAATTTAATTAACTTTGTATTATGTTATTAGTATCCGAAGTATTTTCTATATGAAAAAATGTCTATATTTATTTCATTATCATTTGGATTATTACATGTATGCCAACTTCAATTATTTTTATTACCATATTATTTTTACATATACATTTCTGTTAGACATGATATAAATTAATTTGAATGTTTTCACAGTTATATACCATGAACAATGAATACTCCAAAACTTATCATTATATTCATGTTTTTTAAATGGCTTGTGTGTTCATTTTTATACATTTAGATTTTTTTTATTCTTATTGGTTTTTGATATTTTCAAAATATTCATACCCATACTGAGAATTCGAGATCCCCCTTATTTATATTCATTTCCGTAGTTTTCGATGAATAGATCATTGAATGAGATTTCAATGAAATAGAATACTAGATTTAGTTTTGTATTATGTTTGGTTTTCAATTCCCAGAGTAAAATTAGTATCATGTATGTAATATTCTATTACAAAACTGCATATTTTATTTTCCCTTCGTGATTTGATTACTTATAATAATGAAAATTTAATATAGAATGGGATGACTCTGTGATTCTTGGATCAGGTTATTAAACCTATAATAATTGTTTTATAATGATTGTGGAACCACATTTGTTACTATTAATTAATAAATAATTATCATTTAATAATATTTTTTCTATTTGTATCATGCAGCAACAACAATATCTTTATTCTCATTATTGTGTAACAATTTATCCCTTTAAAAAATTTTATGAATTTAATTCCAATTAAATCATTTAAAAAGTAACATCCTAAAACATAGACCATGTCCTGTCATTATAATTCTTTATAGTATATTTTTTATTTCATGTAAGTTTTTTGTCATCTAATATTAGTCCATACTAATCCACCCAAATAAATTTTTCTTGTTTCTGTGATATAAATGTGTTATAAATTTTTTGTTGTACACATTTATTTCAATTTAATATACTCTTATAACATTAATTTCTTTTAATAATTTTTTTTGTTCATCAATAAGGTCATATTTTAGAAAATTATAACATTATACTATAGTAGTTTAATTATGTAAAATTTTAATTTAAAATTATGATGTCCCTAGTTTGTTGTTTCAATATCTAATTTACCCAAAATCTCAATTTTATTATCATTATGGAGAAACAATGTATGTTTATTTCTTGAACATTATGAAATATTGGATAGATCTTTTCTAAAATAATTTACAAATTTTTAAAAACAAATAACAATGATAAATTTTGAATAAAATATCAATATTGAAGGCTTGAGACTCCAATGAATTGGAAAAAATTTATTTCTATAACTAAAAAAATCGTATTATTATCATTTTGGTGAAATATTGTTAATAATTTCATTAAACTAGAAAATATTTACTTATTCCAATTCATAAATTCCATCAAAATATTATCATTATCTCTAAAATCTGAAACTGTTAAAATATTTTGTTATTAAATATTATTGATTCAATTATTTATATAAGGGAAGCATTTATTCATTAAAATTTACACATTATTATTCATGAATAAAATCATATATTTCCAATTTTTATATTTAATTCCCTTAATCTTTAATATTATTCATTTATTAAATACTCTATAAATTCCACCATAATTGAGTATTTTTATATGATCACATTCAAATAATAATTATGATGTAATGAATTCATCTCATGGTGAAACACCTATCTTAAAATATTATTACCAAAAATCTATTCTCAATTGCGAATTATCCCATTAACTCTAGATGTCTAAATGAGGATAAAAAACATTACATCATAATATTTTATCATACATTTATCTATTATATATATTAATCATACAATTTCATTTATTGGATCATATATATCATTTAAACAACACAGGTTATACTTCCATATATTTTACATTTAACATATGTATGTTGTGCAATATAGTGTGATACACTTATTAGTAAAAACCTATTTTTACAAATCCTACATGTTAATCATCCAAAAAATAGTGTTATCATCGATTTATTATTTCTTTTTCTTTTGATCCTTGGAAATAACATTACACTATATAAAAATTCATTATTAATGACATATAAATTATAACTCATGACGAATATTAACTCGATAATATTAATGATTCTATAAATCAATTCCAAACTTCTTAATTTATCTCCAAACATTCTAAAATTGCTCAAGTATATGCTAGTTTTCATGAAAACGAAATAGTGTATAGACAAGAAATATGACAGCTTCATAGATAGTGATGATAAAATCCTGATCCATGGATAAATAAATATGGTTAACATTATTAACAATATAAGAAATGTGATATTTCAATAAAAATATATAGTTAATCTCTAATTATATTAAAAAAGTATTCATGGAATGACTTTTGAAAAATTATATAACATATGATCCACGATAACTGATCATATAGTTTATGAGACACTATCGTGATTTCTATTATGAGGTGTAACTAGGGAATATAATGTATTATTGTGATAATGCTCAATGATACAACACTAATCACATACACACTATCTGGTGGATAAATTGTATGTTTGAGTATGTGAATTGGTTTTCAGAAGATATAAAAACTATACATCACCATTATCGTTTTTATAAAATGTGATAAAATTATGTGGGTTTAGTTTCAATAGAGGGGAATAAAATAACACCCTAGATTCATTTAATAAATACAACTCAATAATTCAACAACTTATCCCACAAATATTTCTTATATGAATTTTTAGTTATTTATAGATGGATTAATATTAAAAAATAATTATTTTTAGTGAGACATTTATTATTTAAGAAATATAAGATATATAACAAAGTAAACATGAGTTGGATTATATTTACATGTAATTAAGGTGATTAAAAAATTGATTTATTCTCTCTCATGGTCAAAAATATAAAACAAGCCATATATTTTGAAAATAATTTTAATGAAAAATAAAAATAATATGGTTAACATAATGAAAATTAAATAATATAATAATAAAAATTATATCTTCATATTTACGTAATGATATACATATATATAAATGGATTAGATAAAATCCAAAAATACCATGTTTTTTGGAATATATAATCATTTTTCATATAAATTCATTTTCTATTTATATTCATTAGTTGTACACATATCCCTTCGGTAAATTTGAATAATGCCATAAATTGATGAATTTTATGATTAAGAAAAAATGTCTTGATAATCTGTTTGGAATTCATGGAGAATTTTAATATTGTTTCCTTGGTTTGTAAAATTTGAGAACTAAGATTTGATGTCAAATTCAATGAATTGGAACCAAACAATATTGTTTTTTATGCATTAAATGAGGATCGAGAGCCATCCTAGGTGTTATGATGAGCCTTGGACGGAGCTAATGGGCTCTGGAATCCAATAATGCAATGGTGACATTTGGTAGCTCATGGTTTCACACAGTGGTAGTAGCTATTTCTTGTATTGACCAGGTATATGGGGACTCTACTAGCTATTTGGTGGTATTAAAGGTGATTGTTTTACCATTCCACCCATATTTTTATTGAGGTATCCCCTCTCTCCCACATTTTATCGTCTCACGTGACACTCCTCTCCAATCCTCTCCATATACTTTTCACGCTTCAAGAAGGTGGTGTTTTTTGCCGCACTATAAAATGAATCTAAAAATGATCAAATATTTTTTGACCACATTATCTTATATCATCACATTTATTAAATATCTTAATTTTAGATTTAGGGTCTTATTATTGATTCATCTGGACCATGGTGGAATAAAATAAATCCATTATAACTTCTTTATTACAATGAATGAGGTTATCATGTAATGCAGTTCATCAGATATTAATTTTCAATACCTCTATGTTTAATGATGAATATATATTTCAAGGTTATTTATATATTTTAATTATAAATTCCAGTTAAATTTGGGTTTTCATTTATTTATTTTTTAGGGAATCGTTTTAGGTAGATGGATATAGGAATCTCATGTTATTTTTTTGAGGTTTTGTCTTGTAGTAATCAACCGATGATGATATTGGCCCATATTCATCATGAATTAAAATAACATATTATTTTATTAGATGTAAAAATGGAATTTAGTTTTATATTTATATTCAGTAAGGGGGTTGGTGTTATTAAGACCATAAAATGGGTGGCGCTGACCATGGATATGACAAAATAGACTTGGGCAAAGCAACCATCCAATAAATTAATTATTTTGAGAATATATATATAATTTTTCCAATTATACATGAATTATTTGTTATAACTTCAATGATTAAGGTGTTATATGCGATTCTTGGGCCATTCCACTAGGGAAAAGTTGAACAAAGTAAAATTATCCCATATATTGAAATGGATTATAAAATAAATTTAATAATAATTATGACAAATATATGACATTCCACACTATGTGTGAACTCCTTCCTCCCTCAACTTTGACATCCAGATAATGAATACCTCCTAAATGTATCTCTAATCCAGTAGGATCAAAATCCATTCCAAACCTGAGCTGGGATATAGCCACATCAATGGGAGACATAATACTAGTCAAAAATTGTAGTATAATCATTAAATATATCACAAATTATGATGTATTGTAAAAATTGAAGAAATTAATCATGAATAAAAATCTACCAAGCCTATCAGAGAGGATCTCTTAGGATATCATCAATTAGGGGAAATAAGTTATATAAGACAATTAAAAAAATATATTAGTAATTAAATAATTTCTAAAAGTTAAATATTATTTCATAATTTACAATCTATTGGAAAAACATCAATTGATTTATGGCAATGGGTACTAGTTCACATGATACCTGTGGTAAAGAAAAATAACTTCAAAGAATCGAACCACCCTTCCCAATAGAAAAATTTGAAATACAATTAAAATAAAAACAAGAAACTAAATTATTGTAACCAATATTGAAACAAAAATATAATTTAAATTAACTATCATAAACTATTAAACATACCATTATAAACAGGGATAAAAAAATGATGGGAATCTATCAAGAAATGATCTAGAATCATAATTTTAGAAATACTGCACCAACTCCTAATAGGTGCACCATCTTATGGATCAGATTGATCATGCTCATCATCACATGTCCGACATTGGTGATAGAACAAAATAAGTAATCAGGAGCATCTGGATACATTTGAAAAAATATTACATGTACACATATTTAATACAAATATCAAATATATTAATCTAATAAATATCAGACTATTATAATCATTCATATGGATTTTTATTAAAAATATAAAATAGAGAAATGTTGAAAATATTTGAATATATATATTGCCTATAAATATATACCCAAACTAATTTATTTATCCAATAAATAATTGATAATATAGATATAAAATATAAAATAACTAATAAATATTAGGAATGATTTTTTATTATTACCAATCATTAATGTTAACAGGAATATCAAATATAAAAATCCTAATAATTTTATATATCAGCAAAGTAACAAAATAGATCATCAGGTCCAACAATCGGAATAAATAGTATTATCTATAAATAGTTGTTATTGAAAATAATAATAACTAATACTCAAATATACTACATCAATCATCATCATATTTACCATTTTCATAAAGCATAATTTTTTCATCCTCATGTTTACAATAATTAACTTCCACATAACATTCAGTTTTATCTCCCATTATTATTTCATTATAATTTTCTTTCTCATTTGCCCATAATTAGGGGGTTTCATCATCAATATTTATATATATTCTTATAATATATATTTTGGGATGTGTCTCAAAAAAATTCAATATGCTTCACTTCTACATATCAATTTTCATTTTCAATATACATACTATAAGATAGTTACATTTTTATCACAATCCCAAGGTTATTAAATCTCTCAAAATATCCGAAATTTTTTCAAAATTAAATTGATGTTCATGATGTTCATATATATATTGTTAATTTGATTAAAGAAGACCATTAAATGTAATGTCAATGACTCCATTACATGGATGAACCCACAAACCTCAATTAGTATAATACCAATGACATTTAAATACTATTACATAATTTATCCAAGAAAACATAACTCAATTCTTTCATCCATCATACCATAAATGTCAACCTCATAATATTTATGATGATATCCTTTCAAATAGACACAGATATTCAATGATTTTTTGAGATACCACACATGCAGGTTTTGAATCAAAATCTATTAACCTCATGCCCTTTTCATGATTTCACCCATTTCAATCGAGATATTTTTAGAACACCTAATCGACTACAAATTTTATTTTAATTTTCTATTGAATGTAACAATAAATATTATTCATAATAGAAATCATTGAAAATATTTTTATTGTTCAACTTAATGAATAGTTATATAAGGTTCATTGAAACAAAAATGAAATATTTCATTGATGACATTTTTCAACAGAAATATATGATATTTTTATAATATTTTTATATTGTCATTATATAGTATACAAAAATATTTTTTTAATAAATGTATCATTTTTAAAAATCGTAAAAAGAAATAAGAAGTAGTACGTACTTCAAAAATGATTTCATTTAATTAAAATTCAATCGAAAATAATTATGTGCTCTGTGGAGATGATTTTCTAAATGAAATAATTCTTGACAACCACAAAATCCATGCTTGGGATGATTAAAACTAATAATTGGTGGACTTTGATATCATCAAGATTTGTGTAATTGAGACCCATCAATTTATATTCTGAAGGACATTCTGATTGAAATAAATATGGGAATAAATTTTAAATTTCATAATATTAGTTTGCTTCTACAATTTTCCTTTAAACTGATTCTTTTTTATATATTTTTTCTCTAACATTTTCCTACAGTGGTGAAATGTGTAAATCAATCATAATTTTACTAGCCCCGTACTTTTTTCTTCATATTGAAAAATAAATATATATTTTTTTCATTGAGATAAAGAATCAGGGCTGTAATATTATCCATAATTTACATAATATTAAAACAAAATATTTCTCAATCAAACACAATGCATCATAATTCATTTAAAAAAATTAATTTGGAATAAATATAATTTTTTATTTTATTAATCCCCAATTTAATAATTCAGTATCCCTCTAATATTAATAGAAATTAAATTTTCTAATATAACATAGAAATTATCAATTTATAAGCCAAAATTTGATAATTGATGACATAAAGAATAAAATTTAAATCATAACCATATGGTGACATAAAATATACAATCTATTGAAAAAATAATAAATGATTTTATTTATAAATTTTTTATGCTTTTTAGTCTTGTTAAATTTTTTTACATTCAATCTACAGTAATTGAAGTTTGTTATTTATAGAAATCACTACAAGATCAAACCATTACATTAAAATATCTTAGGCTTTACTAGTTATTTATAATATGGTATAAAATGGTATTTACAAAACATTATTCTCAATATTAATTAAATCTCTCTTGTGAAAAACAAAATTATCAGACCAATATGGAGGTTAAAAAAATACTCATCTTTATCCAATTTTGATCTCTCCCAAAATAATTTATTTCTTTTTAATTTTGGATGTGACCACTTGTAATGGGAGTAAATTTATAGATAATAGGTTTTAAAAAATAAGTTTAAAACTACTTGACATTTGTCTCATTCAATTCGAACTTTCATGAAACGATCACTATTCCTTTGAAAAGTGCGATTCATGTGAAGAAATATCCAATTAATCAAAATAAATAGTCATTCTCCCATTACAAATAATATATTAATTCTTCTTACAAATATAATACATATATTATTTTAGACCATTTTTTCTATATCTAGATAATAAATAATATTAAATAATGTCATTGATCATCCATATTAATACAACCATCAGTCTAAAAATATGATCTTCATCTATATCTAATGTAGTCACAACATTGTTCTATAATGAAATTAACCCATCAATAAGTGCATTCAAATTATAATTAAAATTATTCATTGTATATTAAATAACTAAAATTAAATATATATATATATATATGGTTTTTTCACCAACATTCATATAGGTATATTGTATGGAGAATTGAAAACATATCAACCAGAATATCAACTATCGAAGCTGAGAAATGGAAAAAACCAACAAAAGAATTGCCAAAATGATTGTTATGAAGTTCTAAATAAAAATAATGTCATATAAAAAATGTTTTTTCATTAAAAACCAACACACATATGATTTATACTTTTAATGACAACAATATTTTTTTTATTCCATGTCATTAATTCATATATATTGTGAGACAGTAATAATTGTTTCTAATGATGTGTAATTGGAAAATACCTCAACTATTTCACAAGTACTGTTGATTTTTTTGTATGATTTATATATTTATTCTCTATATGATGGACAATTATAGTTGGATTTATAATCACCATAATATTATATGTAGTCATTTTTATATGCATGTGTCTTCTGTAAACTAATGCCAAAATTATATATTATGCCCTTACATTAATAGAATTATTAAGGTAATTTACTTTGTTAAGGAAACAAAAATTTAACCAATTAATAATATCTGATAAAAAATTTTAATTCATAAATTTTATATAATTGAAATATATTTCATAATAGATTTAGGTTTTATCATCTAGAATCTTGGATAAAATCCCCCCCATAATAGATTTAAATAAATTGTACAATTGATAATTTACTAATTCATTATTTTGACTTTTATTCCGATTTTTGGTTTCTGTAATAGACATATGAAATGAATTGTTTAATAAATTCATAAATTATTGATCTGAAACAAAAAAAATTATATTTTCTATTAAATAAATTACACTATGTGAATACCAAAATAAATAATTTTTCTGGAAACCAAAATAAAATATATTAAGTTTTATATTTTCAAAGATTTTAATTCATGTAATACCATACTTATAAAAATAAAATTAAATTGTTATATTTGAAATAAATAAAAATTTAATGTCAAAAATTATATTATTGATTCAACACCTTCTATTTCGGAAGGATTTATACCATAACCATTGGTATTTTTGGAATTATTAATCGAATCAATGTATCATAATTGAAAATAATGTCTTCTTCTAGGGTCCATAATTATAAAATGAATAAATATAAAAAATAATAATTGTTACTAATCATTATTAATAATATTGAAAATATATATATTTTAACACCTTGAAATATTCTAAGAAATATAATTGGATTGATTTGATGGGTTAACAATAGATTATTGGGCCAGTAATGGCTTATCATAGAAATAATAAAAATATAAAATATATTATATAAGATAAAAACTATTTTATATACAATATAATTGAACTTATCCCAAATGGTGTCCAATATCAAAAATATATGCCCACCATTTGGTTCAGGATATAGTGTTTACAATATGTTTTATATAAAATGTGTGTTCACCATGATTTTAGTAACAGAACACATGATGGTAATTTCATTTAATGTTTTTGTTAAATGTTTTTATAAAAAATGACATATTTCTGTAATGGTGTATCATATTAGAAATATGATACCATCTTTATATCAGCGATATATGGTTTTATCTAGGTGTGTTATATCATTTTGGTGCATTATGTGTTTAGTTATATGGAATATGAGTATAATTCATTTAAATCTATTATTATTATTTTTTATTAAAAAGTAATTATCTCACTAATAGATTATCATAGGAACAACCATAGATCATGATTATACATGAGATATGCGGTTAACATAGAAACGTTATAAAATATTTTCATGATAAGAGTTTAGTCTCATCGTTCATGATGATAATTTGTATTTTTTATTATTTATTATAATTTTTTATAAAAAATTTCATATCTCTCAAACGGTGTATTCTATGTGAAGTCTGAGACAATCATTAGGTCCATGTTGAGGGGTTCAACCAAGTTGTTACATAACATTAAAATTTATCTGATTTTTTGGAAACATTAAACATGAGAATAGTTAATTTAGTATGTTTATTATAATTTCTAATAAAAAATAAATGAATATCTCAAACAGTGTATTGTACAAAAAATAAGACACTGCTATTATTTCTAGGATGTGGGATTTTCCTCAGATGTTATTTAATAATTTAGTGTTTTTAGATTTTAGCAATTTCACTCATGTTGTAAACTAAATTTATTATTTTAATTATATGGTTTTATAAAAATAATTTTTTATCTCCATAATGGTGTATCGTATGAGAAATATATGACCACCATTAGACTAGGGATTTTGGGATTAGCCTTATTGGGTGACCTAGAATTTGTGTGTGTTAGGTGTTTCGTTATAGAGAACGTGATGGTGATTCATTTAATATTATTATTATAATTTTTTATAGAAGTTTATTTATCTCTAAAACTGTGTATTTATGGATAAACTAACGACCACTGTCAGGTCCAGGATGTGGGGTTTACCATAGATGTGAAATAAAATTTATACACATTGAAGGATTAATAACATAATTAATGATGATAATTAATTTAAATTTTTGTTATAATTATTTAAAAAAATGGATGAATCTCTCTAAGGGTGTATCATATAGTATGTCTAAGACCACCCATAGTTTTGAGATATGGTTGTTACCCTTGAACAACATAAGATTTTCGTATGATGTGAATTGGGATATATTTCACACATCGATAATTCATTTTATATTTTTATTATAATATATAAAATAATGTACATTTGAAAGTATATATTAAAAGGAAAATTGGAGTCAACATTACGATCTGGGATATGGGTTTTACTCCAGATGCGTCATAACATTTTTGAGTGTTGAGAGCTCAGTAAAGTTACACATGAATGTAAATTCCATTTTTAAATCTTATTGTTTCATTCTAAAATAATAATGAATTACAAATACAAAGGTTTATTATATCAGAAAATGGAAACCACTGTTAGATCATGTATGATAGGTTTGCACTTGGAATGACAAAAAATTAATGTACATCAATTGTTTGGTTACAAGACACATGAGAAAAATTTATTTTATATTATTATTAATAATTTTTATAAGAAATACAAGTATATACAAAAGTGTGTATTGTATGAAAATGCTAATACCATCAATAGGTCTGGGATGTAGGCTTTACCATATATATGACATATCTTTTGTACACATTTTGAGTTTTGTGACATCACACATGATGGTAATTTGTTCAATTTTTCTTATTTTTTTTAACGTTGATGTACCATTCAAACAGAGTATCATTTGGGGAATTTGAGACTACTATTATATCCAAGATACAATGGTTACACTAGGAACAATATAAGTTTTTTTTTCTATCAGGTTTTTTGTAAGATTTCATATGAAGATAATTCAAAATTTTATTTGTCTATTTCTTTTTAAAAAGTAAAATATATCTCTCAAACATTGAGTGTTATAAAAAATTAAAAACCACTGTGATGTCTATGATGTGGGGATAACCCAATAGTTGAAGAAATATTTTTGTTGATCACGAGTTCAATAACAACACGCATGATAGTAATTCAATTTATTTTTTTCCATTTAATTTTTTTACCAAAAATAAGAGTATCTTATTTTCATTGTATCATATCAGAAATATGGAACACTATTAGATTCAATATTATAGGTTTACACAATGCATGATATATCATTTTGGTTTGTTGGGTGTTCTATAACATCACACCTAATGGTGTCATTATTAATCATTTATTTATAATATATATTTTTTAAATAATTTATAGAAATTATAAATAAAAATTAGTATAATTAATAAAACATTAATGAGAATTATAGTAAATATTCAAATTTTTTTATTTTTTTTACGATATGAAATGTATTTTTGTATTTATTAAAGATAATTATTACCTTTTATAGGTTGATAAATTTTATTAAGTAATATAAATTATTAATTATTTATAACTGAATTTATAAATAATTTTACTAATTTATGCCAATTACCAGTAATTCAAATTTTTTTCATTTAAATTATTTTACCAAATTGAATAATTTCATCTAATTTTGAAAATATTTCTAATATAATTTTATTGACACTAATATTTTTTATTTATTAATAGTATTTAAAAAAAATTAGTAATTAAAAATTATTTAATGAATATTATTAACTATTATAATTATTTTTATCCATTTAATAATTACTATATATAAGTACATCGAAACATTGTAATTAATATAAATACATCAAACACATTCAGACTCTTTTACATAAAAATATACATATCAATTATATATATGTATATAATAAACGATACATGTTTTTATGTATTTATATTTTAACATTAAAATATTTGTGTATATATATATATCATGATTTCATCATTAAATATATTTTTACTTGTTTTTAAAAAAATATACATATCAGATATATATATATAAATATATATATATCCAAATACTTTTAGGTTTTTTAAATGTTTATATGTTTTTGTGTGTTTTTGTCAAATTATATATATATATAAATTACATGTTGACTTTAATATATATATATAAATATATTTAGATGTTAATATTCTTACAAGTATGTATATAAATATATATATAATAATACTTTCATGTTATATATTTACATGTTACATTACATGTTTTTTAAAACGTTCATATATGTATATTCAGAAGGTAATATTAATATATTTTTATATCAAATGATTTCTTAACTAATATAAATACATCAAATATATTCCTACAATTAATTTAAATAAATATTCTTATCAAATTTATATAAATATATAGATACAAGCATACAAACAAATATATATTTATATTTATATAAATATCAAACGTCTTATATGATAAAAACAGTTATATATATATAATCACATGATAATATCAACACACACACATACAACTATCAATATTTTACAAATATTAAAATAATTAAAAATTAGTTCAAATAAACCATGTGGAAATGACTAACATACATATAGGGAATAATAAATTAACAAGAACACTAAATACTAAATAAAGCATTTAAATTTGATAAATTTTTATAACAATGATTTTCTAAAACTAAATCATCTAAAAAATGAATAAAAAACAAAAACAAGGAACATGAAGAGAAGAAGAATATATACCAAGTCATTTCAATGTCATATTTATAAAAAAAATAGTTATGATAGAGTACTTCATAGTAGTGTGTGTGTAACTTCTCGATTCCGGAAGCCACCTAGAGGCGCCCTGTACCCGGATGGTCACATGGCCACCAGCACATTTCCCTGAACGCTAGAGGCTGCCGACTAGAAGCGAGGGCCTTAGGTGTGTTAGTGGGGAAACTATGACCTCATTCACAGAGTACACATCGGAAGTAAACAACACATAAAATAGCAGAAGAAGTAAATATCCAACAACTGTGAATAGTGGAAGACTAAAAAAATAAACAACTGGAGCACACACACACACAGACACACACAAACACACACACACACACACATATAGGAAATGGTGCATGATACATATGTCAAGGAAATAATCCAAACAAGTCACAATGCTGGATTCAATTATAAACCGATGTATAGAAGAGAAGTAGATAAGAAACTTCTTAGCATCTCAAGCCCCATCTGGGTCCCATGCACTCCTGTCCCAATTCAAGTCATGTACCTGAAGTAGAAGGGCACTTTCCCATGTCTAAATCTGCCGCAATATAATCTGTTTGGGACCAAAAGCCTGACCCAATCTAGGTCTGAGACTAAATCCCAGTAGAAATCCACCAGAACTTCAGTGCCTAATATTCAGTGAATATATGGCAGGTAATAGTACAATAAGCAGTAAACATGATGATACACTACAGTAAAGAATCCACAGATCAACAAGCAGCAGTGAAGCAAATAACTAACCACAAACAGGATTCCCTCTAGGAAGTACTAACAACCATCCACTCTTGTCCTATCTAAGAAGTACCAACAACCCTATGGGAAGTACAATCAGCCTCACCCCACTGGTATAGTCATATGAATCTATAAGACTCTCTGAGGAAGCACACTCATTCAATACCCCTTATAGTCAAAGGTAGTTAGGGACTATCTAAGGAAGATCATGTGGTCAATTCCTCTTATATTACCAAGGACAAGAGACTCTATGAGGAAGCTCACTCGATCAATTCCTCTTATAACCTCAGGTCAACCATAGACTCTCTGAGGAAGCTCACTCAGTCAATTCCACCTATAGCCTGGAATTGTTTAAGGAAATTCAAACAAAACCAAGACTCTCCGAGGAAGCTCAATCGGCCTATCCACGTAATGTCTATAAAGATGAAGTCTTTCTAAGGAAGATCACTCTATCTATCATCTTGTATTCTATAATAACCAAGACTCTCTGGGAAGCTCACTCGATCTATCCCCTATAGTTTATAATGTCAATGACTCTCTGAGGAAGCTCACTCGGTCTATCCAATTATAGTCTATAGCACTAGGTCCTCACAACCACATTCTAGTCAGTGCATAATAATGATATAAAGCCAAAATAAACAAGTAGAAATATTTGGCTAATCAGTCTAAAGCATAACGAGCATGCCAGGGAACAACACTCCATTCTACCATCACATGGCATGGAAAACAGGTATAACGACCAAAGGCTGAACAAGACCAAAAGGTCATAAACAGAACAAGGCATGGGAAAAATATCCTATCATAGAAATTATCCATATACATAACCAAATAACCTCACAACAAGAATAATAGCAAGGCATGAATACAAAATTGTTAAAACATTAAACAGGAAATACCCCGCTTAAGGGTATTGGTAGAATTTTCACATAAAACACAAATACGTTTAACAGAAAGGATCAAAACACATACCATGATGCTAGGATATCACTATAAATGAACCACAGGGCTTGAATATCCATTAGACGTCATAGATCTATGAAAATGAAAAAAACATTCAACCCATAATAACTTGAAAATGAGGGAAAATTGGAAAATGATGCTCTAGATGAAAAAGTAACATACCACTGTGGTTCCAACCCAATCGACGGTGGTCGATTCGGTGAATGGATGGAGTCTCAGGGTCTCAGATATGTTCCGCAGCTGTACGGCTTCTCTCGATCAAACGAGACCTTGAAGAAGATATTTATGGCCATCAGATGCGTTCCCCGGTCCGTTTAATGAAAAAAAATACACATAGTGTACTTTGGGAGTACACGGTGTGTACTTTTGGAGTACATGGCCTGTACTAGGATTTTCCATACTCTGCTTTAAGCGGCCTCCACATCAACCCACATCACCATGTGTGTGGAATAGACATGGCTAGCAAACGGCCTTGTGTGTCTCCAAAGTACACAGCTTGTACTTATAATGTACACGGAGTGTACTTAAATAATTTCAAAAAACAACTCTTTTCTCAATAACTCTAGAAAAAGGAAAAAAATATCTGAAAAGAAGGTCTGGGATATTACAAATATACCCCCTTAAATAAATTCATCCCTGAACATCCCTAGCGTGGTGTAGAAGAAGAAACTCGGAACAACTCTGGCCACTACCATCGTACATAGGCCTCGCTCTCCCGAGTCTCGTCTTGTACTCGCCCATGCTGCCATAGAAACCGTACCAGAGGAATAGATCGGCAATGGAGAATATTCATAATACATTCAGAAATCTAGATAGGATGCTCCTCAAACGATGCATCAGTTTCGAGCTCAACCTCCTTAGGTTGAAGGAGATGAGAGGGTTCTGAAAAGTAATGTCGGATCTGAGAATCGTGGACGACATCATGCATAGCCAGGTACCTCTGAGGTAAATGAAATTGATAGGCCACCATCCCAAATCTCTCCAACACCTCAAACGGACCGACGTATCGTGATGAAATCTTATCGTGTCTTTGATTCTTCTTGTGTCCCATCCTCGGTGTGACACGCCGGAAAACCAGATCCCCGACCTCAAACTCCAGAGGTCATCCTCTATGATCCACTGAAGACTTATTTCGAGACTGTGTCGTAGCCATCCTCTTCAGAATCAACTGTATTTGCTCTGAGGACACCTGAAAAAGAAGAGGTCCCATCAAATCTACCTCTCCTGACTCCAGCCAGCATAAAGGTTATCTTCATGGCCTACCGTACAAAGCCACTTAAGGTACCATCTGAATAGTCACCTGAAAACTGTTCTTATAGCCAATCTCCAAATGAGGTATATTCTTCTCCAAGGAACCTCCAAAATACAGAATGCAAGCTTAGTTCATATCCTCATGCTCCTAAATTGTACGATTGTGATGACCATCTATTTGGGGATGGTAAGTTTTACCCATAAGTACGTGTGTAACCAAAGCCTTATGAAGCCCCTACCAGAATCGAGAATTAAAATTTGCATCCAAATCTGATGAAATGAAGTTTGGAACTCCATGCCGACGTACAATATCTCAGATGTACAACTGCCCGAACTCATCAACACTGAGGGTCTCCTTGATCGGAAAGAAATGAGCAACCATCATGAGTCAGTCAATGACAACCCATACTGCATCATTCCCTCGAGGAGACCTTGGACATCTAGTTATGAAATCCATTGTGACGTCATTCCACTTCCACTCGAAAATGGTTAACTGCTGGAGAAGCCCTGCTAGTCGCTGATGCTCTGCTTTCACCTGCTAACAAGTTGAACATCTCATGAAGAAACCAGCAACGTCCCTCTTCATAGATGGACACAAATACTGATGGTGTAAATCACGATACATCATGGTGGTGCTAGGATGAACTACCCAAACTGAGGAAGCAAATTCCCGCATTAGTTCCTCGCGTATGTCTGTTGGAACCCATACGCATCCCTGGAAATGCAAGATATCATCCTCACCTATTATCCATATAGGAAGAGGGTCCTCTCCTGACACACATTCCCATAGGACTAGGCCTTCAAGATCTGATAGTAGCCTCATTTGTACCCGATTGATAAGAGTACAGGTAATAGTTACATAAGATAGAAAAGTCTACCCCTGTCTGTCAGGCACCTCCAAATGCATCTCAAAGTTCAAAGCCATAAGATTCCACTCACTGCTCGCCTCCTGAACTGCATGTATCTGAGTTCTCCTGCTCAATGAATCAACCATTGGGTTGCCTTTCACATGTGTATATGCAATCTCAATGTCAAAGGACTGAAGATACTCGACCCACCTGTATTGTCTCAGATTCATATCACATAGAATGAAGATGTACTTGAGAGTTTTTGGTTAGTGAAAACCAAAAAATTCTCTCCCAGAAGATAATGTCTCTAATAGCATTGGGTGTGAACGACAGTTGCCAACTCCAGATCGTGTGTTGGGTAGTTCCTCTCATGTGGCCTAAACTGCTGAGGCATGTACGCAACGACTCCATATCCATGCATAAGCATAGCTCCCAACCCGATACATAAAGCATCACAATAAACGGTATAGCTCTAGCCCAGATCTAGAAAGACTAGTGTTGGTGCTGATTTCATCCTCCCTTTCAGCTCCTGAAAGGCTGACTCACAAGAATCTGACCATAAGAACATCTCCCCTTTCATGGTCAGACATATCAGTGGTGATGCTAGGAATGGAATGCCTTGAATGAAACTCCTGTAGTATCCAGACATCCCATGAAAACTCCGCACCTCAAAGACGTTCTTTGGATGCTCCTAGGAAACTACTGCCCTTACTTTCTCTGGGACTACTGATACTCATGTCCCTGAGATAACATGACCCAAAAAGTGAATCTGATCCATCCAAAAGTGGAATTTCAAGATCTTAGCATATAATTGATGTTGCCTTAGTGTACTCAAAACGATCTCAAGATGGGTAGCATGGTCATGTCCAGTGTGAGAGTACACCAAGATGTTGTCTACAAAAACCACCACAAAGGAATTCATGTATGGATGAAACACCTGATTCATCAGTTCCATGAAAATTTTCGGTGCTTTCGTGAGGCTGAACAGAATAACCATATACTCATATATACCATACCTGCTCCGGAAAGCCGTATGTGTTATGTCAGATGGTGTAACACACAACTAATGACAACCAGATCTCATGGAAATTTTCGAGAACACCCGGGCTCCTCGAAGCTGATCGAATAGATCATCGATCCTATGAAAAAGATATTTGTTCTTGACCCACAACTGGTTTGACATATGATAATCCAAACAATGCCCGAGGGTACGGTCTGCCTTCTTCACAAACATGATAGGCAAATCCTAATGATAAGTACTGGGTTGGATGAAACCCTTCACATGCAACCCCTACAACTGCTTCTTGAGCTGATGTAACTCAGGTGTAGCCATCCTATAAGGAGGGATGGAAACCGGTGTCACTCCGTTCATGAGCTGAATTGATAAGTCTATCTCATGCTCTATAGGAAATCCTGAAAAGTCCCCTATATTTACATCTCTGAAATGATCCACCACTGGGGGAATGTCCAACTATGAAGTCCCCTGGTCATCTAGATATAGACTTGAAATATGAACTGTAAATCCTCCTAGCCCATGATGCTTGGGTCCTGATCGACTCGACTGGACATCCCACTCACCCCAATGAAGAAAATATCCACCCTCATGGGATTTGAAACTCACCCTGTGGCGACAACAATCAACGAATGCCCTGAAAGGGAAATAGCCAGTCTATTCCGAGAGTTGCATCATTGCTCATCATCTCTAGGACATTGTGGTCCCATACGAAGTGACATCCTGCAACCTTAAGAGGGAACTCTCTCCACTAACCTAAACTAACCACTCCAGTCCCCAATGGTGTGTCTAGAGTCAAAGTATTTGTAGAAGACAAGATGCATAGCCCAAGGATCTCCACAACAGCAACAAAGATTAAGCTATGTGTAGAACCAGTATTGAAAAGAGTTGAAGATAATAGTGAGGATAATAAGATCATACCTTGAACTATAGATGGTCTGTGATCCTACATCTAATGGGTCTACTTCACTACAAAAGTATGGCCTATACCGTGGCCATGTGAACCTGGATGACCACCATGATCTGATCCACTCAGTTATCGCTAGTAACCTGGTGACTTACCACCACTGCTACAACCTACACCTCATCCCTAACGGTTGGAAGAACACCAATTCCCAGACTGGTGCGAAACTAGCGATGCATATTCTTAACGCAGGGTCATAGAAGAACCCCTACCACCAGCTGTAGGTGAGAAGATCTGATAGAAACACTAAATATGGCCCGACTTGCTGGAAGATCAGCACTTCATCAGGTCTTTCTGGCACAGACACCTAGTATGCCTTCTCCTCCCACATTGGTAGTGTACTACCTGGCTACCCAAATATTCATTCCTCTTACTCTGATCTCCTCGAGCAGACTCCCTACAGTGCTTCCTACTATAAGTAGTAAGAACACTGACTCTGGATGTCGAACCACCCTAGCTCACTATAATATAATTCCTCATATTGCGCTCAGTGATCAGTGCCTGGTTGATGATAGATGATATCGAAGTCAACCTGAAGATGTTCACCTGTGATCAGATGTCCTGCCTCAGACCATCCTCGAACATTCATGCAAGGAACAACTCATCGCCTCCTGTAATAAGTGTGAAACACTGCAGCTTAGTGAAGCAGGATGAGTACTATATAATAGAAAGTGTACCCTGCTCCAGACTCATAAAATCCCGAGCTCGATCGGCCTTCAAGGTCTCCAGGTAGAAGTAATCATAGAAGATGCGCCAAAACTCATCCCAAGACATACTCTACTGGCTTCCTAACTGTGAGATCACCTCTCACCACCTCGTGGCGGAGTCTCAGATCATATAGGTATAAAGATTCACCCTCTTCTCTGGAGGTATCCTTATATGCCCGAAAATCGTCAGTGTGTCCTCTAGCCATGACTCTACATCTTGATATCGTCCTTCCCCATAGAAGGTGGGAGGATTTTGCTACTATAAAACACATGTCAACTCTTCCGTTGATGGGACAGGAGGCGGCGCACCCTGGTAGTTCTACATCATCCTTAGAAAAACTTCTCTAAACCGTGCATCAGCACCTGCAACTGGTATAACTACTGGTGCCAATGCTGGCAGAATAGGAGGATCTACAAGATGTCCCTAATTGGCCATATATAGTGTCTGATCACCATCTAGCAGCTGACGTTCATCCAAAGGACGTCTTTGTGGCATAATTTTGAAAGGTCAAAAGCACACCTGAGATCAGGATTATCAAAGACTGTGAACACAAGAGTACAAGAGGCGAACATGAGAAAGAAACATTCATGTTTTAGAAAACATGATTACATGTTGTGTATAAAAACTACAAGATGTGTTATTTTAATCCATTCACATGGGCATGTACATCAGCCACAACTGGTTGTGTAATACCGCCACCCACACGGCATGTTTCCCCCACACACAGCGTGTACTTGAACATTATTCCCTTGCCTGAGACTCCATTCATGGATAACCTATATGGTCTCCTTAATCATGGACTACACGACGTGTTCAGTATGGACATGACATGTACTAGATAAGGTGTTAATGACCTGTCTAGTAAGTTACACAACTGGCTACAGGGTTCACTCTACACGACGTTCTCCCTGTGAACATGGCGTGTACTTGAAGGTTTTACCCGACCCGTTTTGTTCGTTACATAGTCAGGTACTTAAGCTACATTTCATGACATGTGAAAATAGGACATGGAGTGTATAGTCGATGTTTTATCCATCCATATCGTTAGTCACATGGGTAGACCCACGGTCACTACTACATGACGTGTACTTACTGTACACGGCGTGTTCATGATGATTTTTCACAACCCCATGTTTCTTCCCACACAGTTAGTGACACGGTTTAAAAACTACACGACTTGTATTAATAAAGTACATGCCGTGTATTCTGGGTTATTCTGGTCAGTAGCTCAGAAACTGCACTGAAGCCTAGAAAACATAGAGAACAAGAGTTAAGGTGCCAAATTCCTATCCATGCAGGCCCATAGTCCCCTCGAATCAATTCTTGGCATCTTATACATGTTATAACAATGCAACCAGGCTATGGTCCACCAAATTCCAGTCCATAATGTCCCATAACATATCAAGAACCAATGTTTAGTGTTAATATAAGCAACGTACTATAAAAAAAAATTCTCTGTAAAATATCAGAGATTCTATCAAGGTATCTATAACAACAACATGAATAATCTACACAATGTCTATCACAACAACATTCAATCACTAAGGCATCCTAGATGGCATGGAAACAATGCATGACATGTGATTTCTTGAAATTTCCTATATGATTCATGGATGGTATACCATCATCTCATCGGGTTGCAACAGAAATAGAACCTCTACAATATCAACAATAACAACACCAATCATGTGCGTCACTCACGGTCGAATCATTTCAATTGTAAAAGTTTCAAAACCTGATGAAATTGGAATAAACGATGTAGATTGGCTTTTCCATGTACATGAGTTAGATACTCATGGGCACATCATATTACCAAGTCCCTATTCCATCCGATCCCAAGCTATAGGCTTCAAACAGTAAGTTAAGAGAGAATAATTCCTCTGATACAACATTGTAATGTCCCGGTTCCATAATCCACTTAGAGGCGCCATATACCCGATTGGTCACATGGCCTCAAGTGTATTTCCACGAATGCCAGAGGCTACCGACTCGCAGAGAGGGCCTTGGGTGAGTTAGTGGGGAAACTATTCCCTCATTGGAAGAGTACACAGTGGAAGTAAATAACACAAATAGTAGAGGAAGAAGTAAATATCCAACAATAATGAAAAGTGGAAGACTAAAGCAATAAACAACTGGAGCACACACATATATATGAAATGATGCATGATACATTAGTCTAGTAATGTAGAAAATCTATTCACAAATGATGGATACAATTGTAAACTATAGTACTTAAGAAAAGATGAAAAGAAACTCCTCAGCTTCACATGCCTCAACATGGTCCAATGCTCTCCTGCTCTAATGCAAGTCATGTACCTGAAGTAGAAGGGTGATTTCCCTTGTCTGAACTTGTAACAATATAACATGTTTGGGCCCAAAAGCATGAACCAAAATGGGTGTGAGAATAAATACAATTAGGCAACCACCATAAGATCTGTTCCCAACAAACAGTGAGTATATGGTAGGTAATAGTATAGTAAGAAGTAAACAGGATGATACACAACAATAAAAAATCCACAGATCATCAAGCACCAGTGAAGAAACCAACTAACCACAAACAGGGATGCCTCTTGGAAGTACTCACATACATCCCCTCTGGTCCTATACAATAAGTACCAACAACACTCTTGGCTGTACAGTCAGCCTAACCCCATTGGATTGGTCATACGAATTTATAAGACTCCCTGAGGAAGCACACTGAGTAAATTCCATTTATAGTCTCAGGTAGTCAGGGACTCTCAGAGGAATATCACGTGATCAATTCACCTTATATCCCCAAGGTATAGATACTCTCTAAGAAAGATCACATGGTCAATTCCTCTAATATCCTCAGGTCAATCACAAACTCTATAAAGAAGCTCACTCGGTCAATTCCTCCAACATCCTGGAATGATTTAAGGAAATTCAACCAAAACAAAGACTCTCTAAGGAATCTCACTCGGTTTATTCTCGTATTGTCTATAATGATCAAGACCTTCTGAGGATGCCCACACAGTATCTCCTCCTATAGTATATAATATACAAGACTCACTGGGAAGCTCACTCGGTCTATCCCCTATAGCTAATAATGTCCAAGACTATCTGATGAAGCTCACTCGATCTATCCCCATATAGTCTATAGCACCATGTTATCATGGCCCCATGCCAGTCAGTGCATAATAATGCAATAAAACAAAATTAAACCTACATAACTACTTGGGTAACCAGTCTACAACATAACAAGCATGTTAGAGAACAACACTCTATCCTTCGGTCAGAAGGCATGGAAAACAGGTATAACAACAAAAGGCTGAACAATGTGAAAAGGTCGTAAATAAAACATGGGATGGTAAAAACACCCAAGCATAACAATTATCCTTATACATAGCCAAATTACCTCTAAATATGCATACTATCATGGTAGGAAAACAACATGGTTAAAACAGGAAACACGCATTTCCCCATTCAAGGGTATTGGGGGAATTTGCACATAAAACTAAATGATATTGAATAGAAAGGAACATACAAACTAACTTGATGCTAAGATATTGATATAATTGACCACGAGGCATGAATCTCTTTATAGAATTGTAGATCTAAGAAAACAGACAATAAGTTCAACCCACGATCACAGGCAAAATATGGGGAATTGTAAAAACAATGCTCTAGAAGAAGGAAGAGATTACAGTTGTGGTTCCAACGCAATCGACAACGGTTGATTCAGAGAACGGATGGGGGCTCACGGGATCAGAGAAGTTCTGCGGCCGTACATCTTCTCTCAGTCGAACGAGACCTAGAGAACACGTTTATGGAGATCGGACGCGAGACTGGTCTGTTTAATGTAAAAAGAAAGTACATGTCATGTTCTTTAGGAGTACATGGCGTGTACTAATCTTTTATGTACTTTTCCTTAAGAGAACTTCACACCACCCAACACGACCATGTTTGTGGCCTGAATACGGCGAACACATGGCCTCGTGCGGTATCGAAGTACACGACGTGTACTTCAAAAATTTACAGAAACTCTTATTTTCTCAAAAACTCCATAAAAAGTAAAAACCTACATAAAAATAAGTCATGGGTTCTTAATGTGTGGTAGGGTGACATATTATTTGGGTGTCACAATTTGTACGAGATAATGATAGGAAAATGAGGGAATGAAAAAATAGGGGTTCACACCTATTAAAATTAAATATATTTTGTGTCATGAACTATTTATAACATAATAATTCCATTTCAGATTTTTTTTCAATAGTATTTTTTATGGTAATTACAGGCCATCACACAAACTTCTTAGATGGTGGGAATTTTCTATGGATGTTGAATTCCACCAAAAACTATTTTCACTAATATGTTTGCACAGGTCATCTTGAAGTACCACCAAGATTATTTTCAATGGTAGACTAATTTGGTCATAAATAGTCATTATTTACGATAGAATAAATCATTATCCAAAAATATTTGTTGCTCAATGAGTATATTTTATAGGGAAATTGATCTTCACACTTTCCCCATTACAAATACCAAAAAAACTATTAGTGATAAATGGTGTTATTCTTATGTATTATCTGAGTTACATTCAACTCAGTTAGACATTATTATTGGTTTTCATATATGACTTGCCATTTTAATTATTTTATGATGTGACCTAGTGGCCATGGTTTTAGTATAGTATAATGAAAAATTGTGGGGATGAAACCACTAGTAGGTCAGAATAGGTATTTAGTTCTTCCATAGTAGGTCTAGTAGGTATCTAGGGTAATGTGATTCCTTATAGAGAGGACACTAAAAGAAAATTTTATGCACTTAGATCTCTATACATAACCCTATTATGAAGGAAATATAATTGGATTCCTCAGTGTTGACACTTATAGGATGATGTTTTAATATAATTAATCTCTTGTAGATAACCAATGGATGTATTATTTTTATGTTTTTTTAACTAAAAATCCATAGAAACATATATTGTGTTTTTCACCTCTATTTCTATGATATTTTACATAACTGAGCATCAATGATTATGATCTATTCAAATAATATTTTATGATTTCAAAATATACATGTACAATCATTATTAATCTAGAAAAACTTGGTGGTATGACCATAAACATATTCCTAGAAGAAATTTGATATTTATCACCACTACTATGATATCAAGACCCTATAGAGATCTTCCCAATTTGAGGGATCCATAATACAGTTTGTTCTTATTGGAATGATGATTATTAAGATATTTATTAAATATTTAGGTTGTTTGAATAGTACCTAAAATAAATATATCATTAAAAGGTTTCATTAAATAGGATGTAATTTACAATGTTTATGATAATTTTATCTATAAAATTGAATTTGAAACATGTATAACTGAACCTGTTTAATTATGTTTTTATCAATTAATGTCTATATAATCATTACCAGTTTCTATATTTAATGCTTTTAGATTATGTTTTCATGTGAATTATATGTCGTGTGATACTTGATGTTGGAACGAGAATGTCTTCTTGTGTTATAACTATAATATCATATGGAATATGTGATCTTTTGGTAAATGTAGGTAGCAGTTAACATTTAAATCATTCATATTTGAGACCATGTGATATGGTTATTAGAGATATTTATGTAGTGGTTTTTGAGAATGTATCATGTATAATTCTATAAGAGATGTGAACTTGGTGGGTGGTTTTTAATATATTCTAGGGGTCAAACCCAATGACTCGAATGTGAGGAATTATTGTCAAGGCTTGGTGGAAGACATTGAGGCCCTTAGTTTTGAGTCTAGCTCTACCTATTCATCAGTTTCAACACTCATGGGTATCCCTTGAAATGGGTTAGCCCATGTTAGTGATTTTTGTATTATAAAATAACATGTATTCTAATTTTTATATTATATTGATTCATTGGAGGTTCAACGAGTTTTTAGTTTATGAAATATCAATCCTTTAGTATCAGGATAGAACCAATGCTGATTTGGAGTCGAGTATGGCTTCTAGGAGAATTGTTTTAAAGTTCATAGACCTAATTGACATGGGTGTATAGTTAGAAGTTATGTATTAATGTAAGTGTTTTATTTTAATTGTAATGACACTAGATGGTGATCAATCATATTTATGGGGGTGACATTATATGGTATATGGTTTAGAACCTATGTGATAGAATGATGTCGTGATGTTGATGTTAATTAAAAAATTATTTACAAATGATGGTGCCTTATTTTGAAGAGGATATCCAATGGGATATACTATCTTATTGTGACTGATGTTCAATGGAACATGGAGATTTACCAAAGTAGTTGTGTCACTCTTAGGTTTAGGATGTAAAAAATAGACTATGTCATGGAGGGTTGTATACCTATTTTGTATGGTTTTATTTGATTATGTTAGTTTCATGTAGTATGTTTTAAATAGAACTCTAGTGAGTTGACAAGTCTGGGTTGAAGATCAATGTTTTAGAATGATATTATTGTAAATTTAGTGACCTATTATTTTGGTGAAATAATGGAATTTCCATATAGAGAGCACAATTTTGAAATGTAAATCAGGTGGTGTGGAATGGGTAACCCATGGGTGGGCAATGAAATCCATTTTCAAAATAACTAGTATTAGGCTTCGGTCAAAGGAAATTGTTTCATAGCATATTCTGAGCGTGCATTAGTTGGAGAGACACATGAATAATTTCATTCTCTTTTGATGGAAATCATCAATATGGTGAGCCTGTTATATGTTTAAATTTGGTTAATGTTTTGGATATCGTTTTCATGAGTTAGAGATAAGTGATAAGGTTAATTTTTTTATTTCTTTGGAGTGATTAGGGTTTCAATGATCATAGTTGTTTTCTATTGATGTAAATATAATGTGAAATGTTGATCAAAAACATGTTTTAGATATGAAATTAGTGGTACAGTCTTATGGTGGGGATTAGGGTTATGGTTGTGATCTTCTGGTCCCTATGTTTTAAGGGTGATGAGTTTATGGGACCTATCCATAGATGGTAATATAAACATATAGATTCCAGTGCACATATGTAATTAGGTACTTCTATATTTCATGAAGAATTTTAGGGTCAAGGTCATATATTGTATCATGTAGAGTAGGTGTTTGGGTGTTAGTCCTTAAATTCTTTTTAATATCCCTATTTATTTGTTTAGGAATGAAATAGTGATTATTAGTTGTCTTAGTTGTGGAACTTTTATTTGATGTTTTAGAGAAATAAATGTAACGGGAAGTTGGATATTGTATTTATTGAGATTGTATTAGAACATGACTAGTTTTTCTTTTTGTAATGTAATCATCCTCATGTGTTGTCAAATAATTATTTGATGGGGATGAGTGTTTTCAGGGAATAATTAGCAAAAAGAGGTATGGATGATATTCCCATAATTAATTGGATGAAATTATCATTTAATATCATTGGGAATTTGATTTAGTGTAGTCATATATGTGTTTCTATAATTTTCAATGGCCTTTTAGGGAAGGGTGGATGTACATTATTAGGAATGGAAGTATGTGTAACATAGGGTAGAACATTGAATATGTATATGAGACATTGTTCTTATTGGTAGAAGGAGAATATGTTTTTTTTGATGGATACTATAGTGGTGGATTAGGTGGGTGAGTCTTTGTAACTATAGGGGAATGTTTTATAGATAATTCCAATTGTGGAGAAATGAATTTATCGAATTTGTGCATTAATGTGGGGAATTATTTATAGATGAATGATAGGAATAAATATTAATTCTATAATTTCATGAGAATTATTTGGTTTATATGGAATTTTTAAGAGATGAAATGATGTTCTAGATGGATTGTTGAGTGTTGGATCTGGATTTGGAATTTAAATCACCTTATGATCATCATGTATATTTAGGTGTGTGGGAAATTTATAGGTTTAACACAACTATTTGAGTTAGAATTCATGAGTCAGGTCAGTCGATAAATTTTAATAATAATACCAAAATACTTCTCAAGGAGGAAAATATTTATGGTGGGGAGGTTGGAAGAACCCATGTCTTGATGGGAATATTGGTTTTCGAGGATAATTTGAGTTATTTTGTTTGTAGGGTCATTTATTGAACCGGGATTCAGTTCAATGTTACATTGTTTAGAACACCTCAAGAGAGAAATTTTATACAGTAATAGAGGATTTCCTATCATCAAAGGGGTTTAAATGGATCTATAGAGGATATGGTAGTATTTTAGAGCAATTAAACTAACAATCTAGTGGCCTATATAAGGTATTTTTTATATTTGGTGGTGAATTTTAATAATTGGAAGGCCTATTCCCCATAATTTCATTCTCTATGATACAAATCATCAATAGACATATCTATCTATTCTTAAAGACTCTTAATGGTGGTATTATTTTGTATTTAAACATGGAATATTTGTTTTTTCCAACCAACTCTACCATCATTGTCTTGTCTCTCCACCTCATTCGAATCTCTACCGTTTATATTTTGCTTGTTGATAGAGATGCAATGAGAGTTTAGTAAAATTCTATCATCCCTCTAAAAAACTAATCATACAAAAGACCATGATGTAATATAATAAATTATTCCCTCAATATTCATTTATTTATTTATATGTGGTGACATATAAAAATATATATCTTGTTTATTTATATTGAATTTAAATTATTGTTGAATCATGATTAAATTATTAGGATTTTTATGGAATTATGATGGAGTTATGATACATGTATACTGAGGTCAGTAGCTATTGGTAATGTTTTTTATGACCCCCAACATTAGTTATAGACTATTATAAAAATTAAAATAAAATGGATTAATAGTTTATTAAATGTGTAAATGGATTTGGTTGTGGTGTTTATCTTGATCACGGGGATCAATGTCAGTGTGAAATCAAATTGGTTAGGGCTATACTTAAACGTGAAAATACATATATTTGAAGAGTTTTTGTGGAATAAAATAGCATGGTTAAAAAATAGTTTAATGTTTTTGGTCTAATATACATTCAAATATATTTTTCCTAAAATTAAGGATCTGTTATGTTTTCTGAATATTTCATTCCACTTGTGGCGAGTGACTGATTATTAAATTATTTAATATATTGAAAATATTTCTAAAAACAATTAATAATATAAATATTAAAAAATAATTTTCCATGGATATAATACTTCTACATTTTAATTATCAAATTAAATTGTATTATGTCCATGTGGATCTATGAACTGATTGAATTTTTCACCTTTCAATGGCCTAGGATGGCTTAGATATTCTGTAAATAGAAACATACTGATTTAAATGGTAACCCAGTAGAGAAACTTTTTAAAATGGTAGAGGGAACCCTAACATATATTGATCTATGTGACATTGGGGCTTTATATGATAATGATTTGTAAAATGATATTTCACCTTAGACATATATTTTTAAGGGACTCGATGGTGGGTTCCCGAAAGAAAATATGGCTCTAAAAAGGGAGAACTAGGGAACCATGTTCTGATGACCCTCGGTTTGACCCTAAAACCATGTATAACTAGTAAAAAAACAACATCTTGGTTGCTGGTGTCAGATCGAGGATTAGGATACAGACCCACCCATAAATTAATTTTTATTTGAAAGGTTATATTTATTATATATATAAATTTTGAATTTAATATAAACTACCTGATAACATTTGGAATATAATTCCATGACTCCTTTCTTGATCTGGCCCCCGAGATATCATTAAATCCAAATATTCTATTTACAATGGAATGTAAACATTCAAAATTCCATGTTTCAATTAAAAGATTTATTTTAAAATCACTATATAAAAATGAATATTCATAAATTTGTTTTAGGATATAAACATATAATTTTATATATAATTTTGGATTCCCAATATACACATATCCAATACTCGATTAATCATTATAATCTATTAACTATACGTGAATATATGAATAATATATATTTAATGTTCTCTATATGCATGAGTCTGAGTGAGTTTAGGATCCCTAAATTGAAATTATGTTTACCATATTTCCTAGTGTATTTGGGATTACTTATTACATCGTGAACCCATTTTTTTGAGTTCATCTCACAAACCATTGTTAGGTATAATAACACCTTATATGACTAGTTCGTTCAGATCCATATGATTGTATATGTATCTGGGTGGTCATACATCAATAAAGCACTATATTCTTGAAATATCCCGAAGGTATATAATTATCACTATTATTTGTTCCAAGGATACAACTTGAGGTCATGTGGACATGCTATGATTACATTACCTGTAGTTTTTTTTGAGAATATTCAATTTAGAAATATAACGATGGAAAATATGTTATCATCATTGATTGGTAGAGTAAACCTTTTATGTTTCATAATGGTAATCCACATACATATTCATTATTGTTTATTTTTTCATGATTAATTATTGATAGAGACCTATTAATCCAAAGGTAAATTATAAAAAGGAATTTTGATACTTTAAAAGGGTTCTTGTTCTTTCCGAAAAGTTGACTATCATGCATTGGATTTTTAGTATCCCTCATGACACCTTATTTATAGGAAGCGCGTATTATAAATGTAATTCTATCTTACCATTAGTGTAAGAGATTATGGTTGATCTAGAGGATTGAAAATATATCCCCTTGTGGTTACGTTTCTTTTTTATATATATTCTAATACAAGATGTATTAGTTGAACCATAGCTTCATTCAGGCCTTAAGAATGACATTAGTTATTTTAATTATTATTAGTATTTAATTACTATTGTTATTCTATTTATTTTACCAAATACACATTCCCATAAATTATTAGTTATGTACATGACCACATCGGGGGTTCCCTATTGAGATTTATGGTGATACCCTTCTTATGTTTCCATGTCACTTGGGTACCTATGTAGACATTCACCAAGAATCAGGCACACATTTGTATAAGTGTTGTGACTAATCGACTAGGATGGATTGAATGTGTATATAGAGTATCAGATGTGGTAAAGAATTGTAATTTTTTGTCATAATATATTAATTTTGTCTTATATGTTCGTATATATGTAACCATCCATGTGGATAGTAAGTATATGTGTGGCATGGATACTAGAGACCATTGCATAATTTATTTGTCATCACCTATTTACGGGTAACTATTTCCTCTTTCAGTTTTTATGAGGATTCTAATTTTTTATCTTGTTGTATTTATAATTTAACACAATGATTTAGTATCCCAAAAGCAACACCATAGTACATCATTTATAGTTGGTTGTTGCATGGATATGGGGAGGCACGCTTGAGTTCATGTGATAACCTGACCTGCGTACTTTTCAATGTATCCTTGGTAGGGTCTGATAATGATGATCTTTAAATAATAATAGTTCTTAAATATTGTAATAATTAGTTGGGAAATTTAATATATCACTTTATATAAAGAGTCTAGAAATTGATGTAATATTATTGTGAAACTAATATTTAATTTAATATGTAATATAATTTTTTTAATAAATTTCTTATACATGAGGATCAATTTTCTATGCATAATAATTTGGGGGTGTTACATTGTTTTTACACTAATAAATACAAATTTGACCACAAATATGTGCTCCCGGAGAAAAACCTTCTACATGGGACATTCAAGGTCTTGCATATTACAATGAAAAACCCGGTAGCAAAATCACAACCCCCAACTGACATCATTAACAACCATTCAATTAGTCATTATATGGATTTCATATGGGGGTTTGTACATAATTTTTTTAATTTATATATTTACTGATTATGGGGGAACATATAAATATAAAAAATGAATTTTATTAAAGGTATTAATTTATAAAAAATATTTGACAATAATTAATTTGATTTTTACTTATTTTAATTTATCTGAAATAAATAATTATCACTTATGAATTTTTGAGAAATATTGTGGAATTAATTTTATATTAATCATATTCAATGATTTATATTTTATTAAAAATTAATTATATATTTTTTTAATATATATTTACTTTTAAAATATAAATTATTAATATTAAGAGTCTTAATTTAACAAAAATAATAATATTTTGAATCGTGATTCACAAATTACATGGATGAGTGAATTTTATTTTTAGCGAAAATAATAATTTATCCAGATAAAAAAGGAAATTCAATCTCTATAGGTTAAAATTAGGTAAAAAAGATTAAATTATATAACAATTAAAAAATATATACTTATATTACCACCTAAATGTGTGTATGACTTCATGAGTGGTGTATAATCATTATTTTCTATTATGGAGTTATCAACCATACAATACCACATTATTTTGTATAGTGGAATGTGTATTAACTTAAATTAAATATATTTTTATCTATTAATGGGTCCTTACTCTACCCATTAAAATACACATATATGCTTTTGTTATATAGACATATCCTACTAATATTTTATCAAATTTATGATTATATTACATTATAAAGCCACTTATTCCGATATCAAACCATATATCTTCTACCATGGATATTTTAAAGTGAGATATTAATTGATAGTTTTGTTAGTAACAGAGTAAATTTATTTCTATTACATATATAAAAAATATATATCCTTTATTGATATTATTTACTACATCTAAGACCCCAAGATAAAATCATTTTTCATATTTAATAATGATTGTTTAATAGAATCACTTCATTTATATCCTCATGTAATAATTATAACATGTTATAGTTTGTGTCAAATCAAACATCTACCAGGATAATTAATTTACATTAGTAACTTGAGTTATATTGATTACATAAATAATTAGAATATAAAGTATTAATGTTGAAATGTTTGTTTTTAATAGTTTGATAATTGATGCAAATAATATGTTATTTTTTATTGAAAACAAGTCCTTTTTAGAAATATATAATCTAAAATGAAAAATAATGCATGATTACAAAAATCTCAAAATTATAAAACCCTTAAAAAAATTTAATTCACTAAATCCACTAACCATATATATATATTTTATATTACAATTATATTGATGATGATTTCATGGTCAATGAGAAGGGATTGAGAATATAACACCACATATCTAAATTAACCCGTAAAAAAATATTTATAAAAAGGGTTGAACATTATTGTATTTGGAGAATCATTTTAGTTTATGAAAATATATGAATTAAAAAAAATGAAAAAAATAAAGTTAAAATTTCAACAAATTTTACAAATATTTTACAAAATATGTTCATTTATTTTAAATATACATTATTAATGGCACATTTTTTTTTGTGAAATAAATTTTAACATTTGATATTTAAACATACCGTATTAATATTAATACAATTCTTTTTTTGAAATTATGATGTATTTAAAAATTAATCTTCAATTTGAGATATGAAAAAGTATACTCATTTTTACAAGTTAAAAAATATTTAAATATATAAAAAAACTTCATTTAAAAAAACTAAATTTGATCTCTAATAATTATTTATTTACTTGTGAATACGTCATTATTTTCCATTTTCTTCATAAAATATATATTGTCATAGAGAAAAGAAAAATCCTAACTATGATATTTTCTTAAAAAAAATAATCTCAGGAATACATATTCCTTAGAAATTGATCCTTTAACCTTTATATGATCAAAACCATTCATATTATCATTTACATACATCAGGAAATAAAATTATTTTTACTAAAATTTTTGAAATGAAATAAAAAAATGTGTACTCGCTTTTTTTACATTATCCTTACAATCACCTTTATAAGAACACTCATAAAGAAAATTTATTTGTAGTTAATAGAAAATGTATCTTCTCAAAATCATTTTAATTCCAAATGAATTAGTGGTTCATATCATACCAACCCATTAACATATAAATTTTCATGGTACAAGAAAATGAAAAAAATGGAAGCATTCATTTATATCACAAAAAACCTAAATTTTATTATTAAACCACATAAGAACAAAAGATTCAGATATTTCGTAAAAGGAGAATAAATATCATTTCTCTTGATAACAATTTTGAACAAAAGTAATGGAAAATGTGGAATGCACATTAAATTAAAATCTTTAAATTCTTTTTGATGAAACAGGAAAATAAATCATTTCTATTATGGTTATAAATTACACTCATGAGATTAATGTTAAAAAATTATGTATTCATATATATTTTTGTCAAATATAATAAATTCAATATATGGTAAACCTTTAAAATATTCCATTTTAAACCTTTGTAATGAATTTTTAATGTAGTTGACAATGTCATTAAATGCACATTGACTTGTAAAATTTAAAATTCATAATATATATTAATTAAAATGGATATAAAATGTAATTACTTTGAATGGATAATGTCAAAACAATTTATAAAATAAGATTCTGCAAGAAATTTATAAACTCATTACATGTATCTTTATATTCTTAAATACATAAATATTATTATTATTTGTATTTATTATATACATTTTTAATTTATATTCCATTATTATTATTAATTTTATATATATTACTATGTATTATGTAGATAAAAAAGTTGTTATGTTCACATTGGTCATTTTGGGGTCATTTAGTCTAAAAGGGCACTTTTCGGATAAACATTGTTAAATGATTAATGATTATATTTTTTGACACAACAAAACGCATCCATGTAATTCAACAAATGCTCCCATACATGATCCCGGAACATAAATCATTCTGAAAGCACTGATTTTAATAGTCGTGGAGCCCAAACGGGGTTACATATTAGAAGATATGGTTGTACGAAGTCAGGTTGCTGGAAATGGCCACACAAAACGATTTTGGGGAAAAGTATGGTATTGCACGCTAGAATTGAAATATTGCTTGAAAGAATTTATATTTCTCATGAAAGAGTAGAATATTTCGCACAATAGTATAATCTTGTGTGCAACAAGTTGCATAGTCATTTTAGGCATCCATAGAGATGTCATCATCTGCCCAGGCCACCTGAAAAACATCTAATGATGGTTTGTGCATGTTTTGAGATATGTGTGCAAGATTAGAATTTGCACACTAGATTCTTCCATGCCCAATGTGACGTAAAATGTCCTTTTGTGAACACGCCCACTGCAGGGTGCATGTAAGATCACTTTCATGCTAGGAATCATACGTGTAATCAGTCCCAGGTTCGCCTATAAATCGAAATGCATCCCCCATCCCTCGGGAGAGGTCTTTGGAAGTCGATTTCCACTCTGATACATGTAATACCACCTCTTCCACACTTTCCTAGATGAATTTAACACTCCATGTTAGATATTTCATTATAAGTCCCATATCTATTTGATTTCTCAAGGGCCCACATTGGGTTGATCCTCATATGAAATATTCTTCTGCCTAAGTCATCAGCGCACTAGATTAAAATCATGTGCACTAAAATTCTAATCTTGCATGAAAAATATCAAATCGTGCACACAAAACATCTAATATTGCATGAAAGACTAAAAATATTGCACGCATAACATCAATATGGAACACAAGACATCAATATTGTGTGAATCAATACCATTGTGATGAATCTTGCATTCACCTATGACGCACAGTCCAATCAAGTGTGCAACCCATCTTGTGTGTAGGACATCATATGTGTAACAGTGCCCAGGAATTTTCCCATTGATCCATACCATGGGGGATGTGCCCCCACACCCCCTCAAAAGGTCAATGCTATACTGTGGTCACGACCCTCAAGGTTGGTCCCTTCGCTTCTGTCACTAACCTCAATGAAAAATGGAGACACACCGCACAACTTTTGTGGGCTGGAACGTCGGGATTTTTCATTGCACCCTTATGCACACCCACATACCTCCTATGTAGTACAATGATTTCAGAAAATGATATGAACATCATGAAATACCTTCAGTTGACATATTCATCTTGGTTCATTTCTCAAGTCAGGAGTTGAGATTCTCTACATCAATTCTCCATGTAACATGAGTCAAACCATTCCCAAAGAAACTCATCCACACCCTATTAAATGTCTCTAATGCCAGGTTGAACCAGAAAGTACCACCCATGCATAACATCCAACATCAACCATTTCTAGGCACCTTATGACAAACAATCTTCTCTACATGACTATAAACTATATCACACCTAATGCTCCAAACATTGGATTCCTATTTCTCTAAAAAAGAGATCTATATGTGCCGAGCATAGGATGACAACAATCCTATCTTCAGGATTATAAACAGTATTTCTCCCAATGAGAAAAATATAGGGTGCCTTTTACTCCAATCAAGAGATTCCTTATGCTCCAAAACTAAGATTCCAATAGTCGTTACAACATGAATTTGAACTGCATAATTCCCTATCATTCAATAATAGGATGCCACTTATTCCATATAAGAGATGGCTTATGTGACAAGCCTATGATAACTCATTCCATGGTTATTGTGATGTAATTTCATGATGGGTTGAAACCGTTTGAGCATTAAATCACTACAACTCATGGTTCATGTGTCCTTCATTCAGATGACCATCATGTTTTATATCATTATGGACCCCCTAATGGCCTGGTCCCATGCCGCATCGGCTCACCTACTATCCTAGGCCAACACGCTAGATGATTTTTTATTATACTTCGAGTCTGGTCTACTGTTTCAAACATGGTAAATAGTATAACCTTGTCCCTCTATTTCCATTTCAGGCTAATATGATATGAATGTTGTGATTCAAACATGGTCAGTGGTTATCCTCCATCGTCACACCACCCTCACCATGATCCGAATGTCAGTCATGTGATTCAAAGATGTCACCTCCCTTTGATTGAACTAATTCTAACACCCATGGTGCTATCCCTGTTATATGCTTCCACATATGTGTATACCTCTATTATATTCCTAAACCCACCAATGAGATGGGATGCCCTCATGAAAAAACATGGGGAATACACCCAGTAAGTTACCTTTCAAAATCCCCATTCAATGTTGTTGCTCTATAGTGGCCCTGGGGCAGCTTTCTGAAAAAATGACCATTCACCATTTTCGCACCATAGTGGCACCAGGGAATCTTCCTTGCATACGCCCCATGCACCATTGTCGCACCAAAGACACAGTTGGTTATCTTCCTTGTATAAGTCTCATGCACCATTGTCGCTCTATAGGAGCACCCAGTAAGCTTCCTTGCATAATCCCAATGCACCATTGTCACTCCATAGCGGCACCTAGGCTGCTTCCTTGTGTATATCCCATGCACTGTTGTCGTCCATAGTGGACCACGAGTAGCTTCCTTGCATACGACCCATGCAACGTTGTCGCTCTATAGTGGAACCCATGCAACATATTTGTGTAAGCCCCATGCACCCTTATCGCTCCATGGAAGCACCTGGGCAGCTTCCTTGTGTATGACCTAGACACCATTTTCACTCTATAGTGGAAACCGTGCAGCTTCCTTTCATAATCGCCATGCACCGTTTTCACTCCATAGTGGCACCCAAGCTGCTTACTTTTTTTAGCCCCATACACCATTGTCCCTCTATATAGTCAGATTTTTTGCGTAAGCCCCAAGCACCATTGTCTCTCCATAGAGGCACCCAAGAATCTTCTTTGCGTAAGACCAATGCACCGTTTTCCTTCCATAGAGGCACCCAGGTTGCTTCCCTGCATAATCCCTATTCACCATTGAAGCTCTGTAGTGGAACCCAAGAAACATCCTTGCATAAGACCCATGCACAATTGTTGCTCCATAGTGGCACCAGAGATATATCTTTTCCTAAGCCCCATTAACTATTTCCACTCCATTGCGGAACCTGTGTAGCTTCATTGGTAAATCCCCATTCACCACCTTTATGGATGCACCTTAGCACTGTGATCATCAAGTATTTGCTGCTTCTTTATCTCACACCGAGCACGACTCACATGAGCATAGACTATGCATTGACTATGAAATTTTCTTTGGGAAACCTAGAGTGTAAGCCCCAAACACCATCCCAAACTATGTGGACTTTGATCCTTTTCAAGGAAATGTATGTAAGAAGCCTCCCTGAGGTTCAATCCCAACACCAATTGGTCCTAACCATCTTCACGTCGGTCTAACACCCTCTTGAACTATGGGGACATTAATCCTTGAGAAGGAAATCTATGTAGGAAGCCTCCCTGAGGTTCAAGCCCAACAACCAATTGTTCCAAACACCCTTCACATTAGTTCATACTCCTCCTGAACAATGGGGAAATCAATCCCTGTAAAGGAAAGGTAATTCAAAAACCTCCCTGAGGTTAATGGCCAACTCCCATCGGTCACAACCACTCCACTTCCGTCTACCCCCATCTTATATGACATTATACTATATGCCACTTATTGTCCCGCATGACATTATACTATCCCTTATTCAGTGATATGGCATTTTCATTTCCATTCAGCGGTAAGCCATTGGAGTCCCCCAATCAACGGTAATCCCATGAAGTCCCCAATAGATGGTAAGACGTCTTCATATGAACTATGTGGGCTTTTATTCCCTACCATGGGTATACATAGGAAGCTTCCTTGAGGTTAAATATCATCACCCATGACCCTTACTGATCTATCCCGCTGTCCCATGTGTTATAGGAAGATCATTCCTCAAATTTGAGGTTTTATTTCATCCGGATGCCATCCATTCATACATTCTCACTGGACGCCTCCTCAAGAGTCTCATCATCCCACCGAACTACGAGGACATTTATTATCTACCATGGGGATACGTATGAAGTCTCTTTGAGGATCAAGCCCACCACTACCACCATCTTCACAAAGACTCTATCTCATTCCCCATACACATCGTTAAACAATCCATCATCCATCCTATTTCTTACCCGGGATGGAACATCCTGGTGAGATTATTCCATTCATCCCAGCATCGCTCGATGCTGCATCTGGGCAGCAAAAAAAGCATAAGAACCACAACATTTGTAACCATCCACCCAAGTGAATCTCTCTTGTGGCAGGCCACTTTCCATTCATAATCCCCCACACGTATCAGTGTCATTTCCCTTCTTGTACACCCCAATTCATAATCCCTTCGAACTACATTGGGTTTGATGCATGCGGTTTAAAAATGGTATGTAGGAAACCTCCATGGGGTTCAATCCTAGCAAATGGTAATCCTTGGTGCTCCCCCATTCTGGGGTGCACACTCCCTGATCTATCCTCAGTGGTGTCCATTCCATCCTTCACAGTGTGACAACTTCCCTTTATGGGACTCACAATCCTGGGTCTACTCTAATTGAGTGTTCGGATCCATCAACCTGGTAAACACTCCTAGAACTCCCTCCTAGTGATATACCAATCTAAACCATCTCTATGGGACGTTCTGATAACCCTCATTCTATCTTCTCAAGTTTTTAAATTCATGACCTACATCGTGTTATTCATGATATTCCTGGGGAAAAACTTTTACGACATGCCTTTTCCGCAACTATCTCTGCAAGATGTTAAAATTGAGACATAATCTTTATTAAACATGGGAAGCTGATGAAAACCTCAGTTAAATGCCTCCAGCATATGAAACCCTTCGACTCACGTGATATGCCTTTGGTTATGCACCCTTGAGATTCCCTCTTATGATAAAGAATATAGGTTCCCCAATGTCCACACATCCAGAAATTCCTCGACATGCTTGGTGTTACCATTTACCTTGACCGAAGGTTACCGACATGCCAAGGCCCCATGGTATATGTAGATAGAAGTAGTGAAATTATCCACAATCCTCAAAGATATGGTACTAGGAACGAGATTCACGAACCACTAAATAATATTTAATGGAGACCCATACTAAGTGATGAGTTTCGTGGAGGAATCCATGGATGGAAGAACCGAAATCCCCTCACCCTGTTTCGATTAAGGAGAAAACGTCCCTGAATATTGAATGAGTGCCACCCACATTTGGAAAGTGGGAATGAGGGGAATCAGATGCACGTCCTCCACATGTGGATCCATGCTCCCTAGAAAAACCATAAGAAATGATATTATATCTAAAATCATAAAAATGTTAAAATTATCAATTTATTTAATTTAGTTATAAAAATTTAAGACCATCCTAATAAGAATGTTATGAAAAAATAAAATGATCATTTATTCAAGGTGGTAGTCCAGAGTAGGGAAAAAACATATTCACTTTTTCAATTGATTAAATGGAAATTAATAATGTAATTTTTTACTATTTTTGTATAAAAATCATATAATATATATCATTTTTTATTTAACCCATCCTTATGATCAATCATGTGTGTTATAAATGTGAGATGAATAATATCACATCATAATGGTAGAAATACTCATGTATGTACGAGTGGGAATATAATTTTCTAATTGAATAAATGTATTAACTTTGATAACATATTATCTTTAAATAATCCACACATTGTTAAAAATATCAAATATTTAAATTCATTTCATATTTACAAAAATCCATTTCAGATGTTGATGAACAATAAAACATAGGATATCTGTAACAGGTCAATCCTTTTTGTTGAGTCATAATAATATTTTTTATAAAGGTATTTTATTATTATTATAAATTTCTGTAATTAATGATAATAAGAGGAATTTTTTCCATTAGTGTGTCCGAACCCTTATTTTTTTTAAAAAATTATAGTGGTTGGGAGTAATATTGTTCTATCAGATCTTGGATTAAATTCCTCCAGCCATGTGATGAAAAAACGAGTTTCTATTCAATTAATCTAGGATCCCTTTTTTGAGGGTGAGATATTAACTACAAGATAGTGTAAAATATATTTTCCATGATGTTGGGATCAGCTCACAATCTAGTCAGTGACCTAGTAGTAGCCAACCAATGGGAAGCTTGATGTATTTTTTAAAATGAAAAGCATTGTAATTTCGACAACATTCCATAATATATATTTAACATAAACATATATATCCTAAATAAAAATTTAATAATATAGGGGGGATTAAATTTTCGTTTTTGATCTCTCCCTCTCTCTCTTTGAAATCATTTTTTATTGATTTACTATTGATTTCAACTAAAATCTAGATGTATGTCTAGCACTTTTTTCTCTAACAACATTTTTTATTCCTAGTTTCTTGATTTTAAAAAATAAAAAGATTATTTTTTTTTGATATAGGAACCGTGAAACATCAAGATTTATTATTTTATTAGTATATGTACATTTAGTCTTCTTATTCATTACATAGGTAGTCAAAATAATTCCATTGACATCATGTATCTCATAAATTTTATATATGATGACGGGATGTTCCTACTAATTTTCTTCCAAACCATTATAATGTAATAATTTGTATTTCCCAATTAAATGTTTTAGACCATTAAAAGGGATCTGAGTTGTGTAATGGCATGTAAGGATCCAATGATAGACCACTACATAAGGTATTCCAACCATTGAAATTCTAAAAAATAATATACTTTGGTTACTCTAGGTGCACTATGAGTCTACATAAGGGTGAGTAGATCACTACAGGATTCCAAAATTGATCTATAATAAAAATATATTTATTATAATTAATTATTTCTAAAACAAAATGAAAATAAATTATTATATTATTATCCATGGAACATTGTGGATGAATTAATCAATAAATAATGACATGATTTTTGTGAAATTGGATAAATAATGTTATTTATTCTGATATAATGTAGACTTTTACATAAATCCATTGAATTGATTTAACCACATTATAGATTATTACTATTGGGGGAATATGAAATTATTATATAGATATGGTATTTTGATATAATTTATTATCACTCATTGGTGACATTGATTTGATTATATAGATCTATTATAAACATATTATTGGTTACAAATGTCGATGGACCATTACACGATTCTTAGGATATTATATAACCATTACATTGGATCTAACTACTACTATACATTTATCTTAATTCATGGATTTGGGATTCATGTATACTAATAATATAGACTATTATACGATGGATAGCCATATTGAACATAGAATTAAACTGAAATTGCTAACTCTAGGTGCCATCCTAGAACTAATGTATTTTAATAATATATATATATATATATATATATATATATATATATTATTGAGTTCTAATATATTAAACTTTCACAAATATCCATTAATATATCACATAGACTGAATATTGTTTATACATTGGTAGTTGTGTGTTATAGAGTATTACTGCCTCCAAATTTGGGATGTCATTGGTAATAGGTCATATTTCATGGTTGATGGTTTAGAAAATGGAAAGGCACACATTTTTTATTTTTGATAGATTATGTAAGGATTACAACATGAATTATGGGAGATATTGTAACCCCAAAACATGTTTTTATATATCTATCATGTTGCATATAATTTTTTACAATGAGTGGTTTACTGTATAATCATCTTTTTAGCATTATTATATGATTTTGCGTATTTTTTACATTCAAAATGGTATATTATGGTAAAATGAATTTATAAGTAATATTATCAATATAATGACCACATCTTATAGTCTGCCCATGATATCCTCATAGATTGAACCAACATTTTATCCCTTTGCATTTGAGGTGGAATAAATGTGGCCATATCAAGACACTATTTGGAAATGTATGAGTGATCTATGTTAGAGAAATTACAAAATTTACATAGAGTAATTTTTTCATACAATTTGTATGAATATTGGAAGGGATGGGATATTATAGGGAATTCAAAAATAACCCAATCATAGGAATCCCAAAGCCACATATAGAGAATCATATGCTACTAGTGTTCGGATTACTATTATTGGTTTTAATAATACCACTGATCGATTTCAAGTTGATTGATGAACACAAACATCTATAAATATTACTATCTTTTAGATTTTATTCATGGCCCTATAAAAACCAAGAGTGAGTATGCATGCATCAGTTTTGGAAAAATGGTATTTCAATTTTTTATTATTTAGGATATGTACCTAAATAATTGTTATTAAGATATATTATATATATTGTGGTACATAAATATAATGGATTTTATTTTTCTTTTATCTTATATTTAATGTTTTAATTATTTTATAAAATGGTGAAATCTATGAATTTTTCTATATAATAAAATTACACCATCAATAAATATTATATTATAATGATTGGGTGAATCTTATTATACCTATTTTATTGTTAAAGAAAATCTAGTTATTGCTCTATATTGTACATTAAATGAAAATCACTATTCTAAGGTATTAAAAGTAAGGTTTTGGATGTATAAAGAACCACCAAAAGATGATTTTATATTGAACCATACATTTATTCTATAAATATAACATCTTATTATATGATATTTCATTAAATATCATAGAGATACATGCTATAATCATAAAATTTTAGCGTTTGTGAAATTTGATACGTAAAAAACATGTACATAAATGATTTACATCATTTATAATTATATTCATCATAACTATAACTGTTCTAAGTTATATTTTAAATAAAACCCTTATGTATAACCTAGGTAATGAAAATATAATCAAGGGTGATCTTGGATGATTTATAATGGAAATAATAGATAATAATATATGATCATCAATGATTAAAGGATAGTTATTACGGTGTGATTAAATTATCATAACATACAAAACCCATTACATGTAATTCATGTATCATTAATCATTATTCATGTCAAAATTATCTGTTAAATTAGAATACACAAGTCATAAGTGTTAATAATCACAAATTAACAGTCATGTTCTATGTGAACATAACATAATAATAAGATATATATCTATGTAATACAAATAAAAATATAATATCATTTTATAATCCATGGATCAATACTATGAATATCATAGTGCGCTAGGTACACTCATAATTCCCTCATTTCCATAGCCTATGCTCTCTCAGCATTCTATAATATAAGAAAATGTAACATATTTTACTACATTTACTCCATATTCAATTCATTATTATCTAATTAGTTATCCATGTATTCCCAATCAAATAGCGGTCTATAAAAACATGTTCCCACACATCAAATAAAACAAACCGTATATATGTGACCTATGATATCATTAATCATTAATCATAAAATACTATCATAAACCATGGAAAGGATATAGATTTCATAGATATTTAATAAAAAAATCATAAATTATCTAAACAATATCAATTATTGTAGTATTGGATCATATCCCCTACAAATTACAAGAAATATATAAGGATTTTTTATAGATGATAATACATTTAAATGATCAAAATAATGATTATTGAGTAAAATAATGTTTTTATTTTGAAATAAAATTTTTTATTTATAAATATTTATAAATTTTTGTTGAAAAAATTTCAATAAAATGGAAAAATTAATAATATTAAATAATATTCAATTTAATTATTATTCATGATGGGGGGAGAATCGATAAATGTGTTTACCGTTAAAATAAAAATTCTTTCACATCTTCAATATAGTGACAGAAGTATAATTTCTAAAAATAATAATAGTACTCCATTTAAATCATTGTAAAAATTTTCAAATATAGATGAAAATTTAATTTACAAAATATTTGTATAATAGGAGAAAAATTTATTAATACATTTTAATGAAAATAGACACATGTAATAAATGATTCCTCTCTAATGAGGTAAATGATGTATATTTTCCCTAAAAATGTAATTTTGGCCACAATAGATCATGAAGAGAATAAAAATGATAAAAAAAATTGATAATTTGTAATAACCATAAGATAAAAAATTATGAATAATTTTGGATATATATTTCATATAATTTTTTCATCATAATATATAAGCTTAAATAATCTTGGTAAAAATGATATTATTATATAAAATTGAGGCATCAATTTTTTTGGGGTTGATAATATCTATAAAATCATGTATAATAAAAATAATTATTATAATTATTTAATAGAGAAAAACTAATACAAATAATGACATAAATGGATTACATATAAAGTTTATAACTCATTCATTAAAATTCCTTCATTTGCATCATCATTTTGGTTGTATGTTGGTTGCATTTTTAATTCATTATTTTTGGATTTAATTTAACATTCACATTATTCCAAAATCATTCAACTAAAAAATATAAATCATTATATACGTAATAGGTTTTTTCATTATATAAATTTTTATAACAATTTTTATAAATTTGAGATGAATACTGAATTACATTTAGATAAGGAGATGATAGTTTGTACATACAAGTTAATGACATTTATTTTTTTATGGATAAAAATAAAGAATGATAAATATTAATTAAACATTATAGAATAATTAATATATAATTATTTTCAAATAGATTTCTTTAAAAATCATAAATACAAACCATTAATTACAGAGGATGTGGATTTTCACAAAAAATATTACATATTTTTTATGAATATTCATTACATTTAAATCAAACATACCTCCATACTATAACTTTATATTGTAATAGAATACTAGGATGCACAATAATTTTTTCACAAGGGAACTACATAATCACTCAGTATGTCCTATATAAATTGCAATATTGTTAGATATATCATAACTAATACCTCTTTCAAAACCATGGAATGCAAACATATGGGAGAGAGATACATAGTGCTCATTAATAGTAAAAAAGTGACATAAAAATGATCACGTAAACATAAAAACCTAATAAGGTTATTTGAGCAGGAGTACAACATTTGAAAATCATATAAATAATTCTTATATATGGAATAATTATTATTAATTCATAATAAATAAATCATAAGGAAAAAAATAACCCCAGTCCTGAGAAAATAAAAATTTCATTGTCGTAAATTTGAGGATTACAAAAAAATAATTGATTGTAATATTTCATGGATATCCATAAATAGATCCATTGCATGATATTCCCGGTCAGGCATGGGATAACCCCTATACACCCTCATTTGGGATTGGGATAACTTTTTTTTGCCCTCATTCAATCTTCAGATTATCTCCTATGTAATCGATTTTAGGATTGGGATAACCTCCCACATTATATTTGATTTCATGGGGAATTAATCATTATCAAATTCATTGTATCATGATATAGTTCACTCCCAACACATAATGTATACATTTTTTTTCTCAAGATCATAAAACTCAATCATATCATAAACCATGAAAAAATAAACTCGTTTAAAAAAAATTTCAATCAATAATATAAAAAATTAATTTAATGGATTTGAAAAAAAATTCTCATAAAAAAAATTCATATACATAGAGAATAAAGACGATATCCAATAATCATATCCCAAAAAAAATACATCAAAATATATCTTCTATGATGGATTTTCTTTGAATTATCACTCAAAACATTTAATGAAGTAAATACCCATTCCACTTTGAAATAATTAATTAAAAATGTAAAATTTCATTAAAAAATAATAAAATATATTCACTGAAATTATAAAATTTTTTGAAAGGGATTCAATAACTCAATGAGTGGTCATTCAAATAGAAAATTCTATTCATGTAATACCAGTTAAAATATTAAACCCATTTTTATTTTCAGTAAAAAATAAAAGTTCATTGTTGGGAAAATGAAAATAATATTCATTGAATTTTTTTTAAAATAAATCAAGGTTAAAATAAACATTAATAGTCAATACAGAATATTAAAATAATTCATTGAATTTTTTTGATATATATTGACATATAAGAGAATTTATTTTTAATCAAATCGATAAATAAAGTTATTTTTTCATAAAAACATTTTTGGGACTCATTAATTTATAAAGGGTTGAAAACAAAAGGAAGAAATTTAATTTCTTAAAATAACCACATGATATTATTTATGATCATATGAGTATACAAAAACACTACAAGAGGGTAGAGAAATTATTGTTTTTGAAATATATTTTTAATTTTTTTATTTTCATTATGTGTGAAAATTAAAAATACAATTCCTCTTGTTATTTAATTTTATACATAACAAAATATAAATTTTTTATAGGAGTTCTGAAATAATCATATTAATAAAAACATTCATATAAAATTACACATTGAAAGTATAATATGGTATAAATTTGTAAAATAATATATTTAATAATAATAATAAAAACATATAGAACATTATAAAATTGATTATTGATTTCAAAATTTATATTAAATTATTTCAAATTGCATGGATTTTTTGTATCCATAATTTTAATGAAACTATAATAATTTGTATTCCCTAGGATATATATCCTTTACAACAAATATTATAATCATCTTTTCTTCATGTCCCTGAGAATCCATTTATAAGAACTATCATACATAAAATTATCTTATTTTACCTACAATACTTTGATCACAACGAGCATATATTGTAATTACTAATGAATATAATAATAAGGCATTTAAAACCTCATATAAAACCCCACAAAATAAAAAAATATCTAAATTTCACAATGTTAAAACAAGTAACATGATATTAAAAAATATACAATGTGAACATCAAATCATAGGTGATATTAAATTAATGATAGAGACACTACCTCATTGAGTTCAACTCCTATTTAAAGTCAATGATACAATGGTCACAATTTCTTAATATATGGGGTGGTTATAGTGTTTTTATAACAAATCAATTATATATATCTCATGATGTTTTTTTGATTCTATTAAATTTTTAAACCATCAAAATGTTACTAAATTCCACCGAATGTAATAGATATTTTTATCAAGAAAATATGAATAACAACGTATAATATATTTTAAAAAGTTATATATCGAAAAGAAGACTACATACAGATCAAATTGTTATTCAAACATTTTTGATATAACATCATCATTTTGGATTTAGTTATGATCTTTTCTTTGAAAATTTAAGAAATATTCCACCTTTTTTAAAATCAATTTGATCTAAAAATAAATTATTAATTATTATTGTAACATATTCTTTCAGAAAAAATATTTATTTTCTCTATCTAGAATAATAATCATTATGAAAATAAAATATATGAAATTTAGAAGTATATAAGATAGAGAATAATTCACATTTATGGAATTTCAACATGATTTTCAAAATTAGGTTCGAATTTATTGAATGGAATTCATTCCACACAATATCTTCCCCATATTTAAATTCATAAAACAATAATTTTAGAAGAAAAAACTATGTAAAATAGAACATAATCCAAAAATCTCATATAACTTCTCTTTTAGTTATTTATTATGTGCTTATTTATTCCCCAATTTGGTTCCTTTAATGATTTTATACCTATTTATTTCAAAATATAGAACCATATAAATTTTATTAAAAAATATGTATAAATTTCTCTACAATATATCCTATAATTTATATTCACTCAAGATGTAAAAAATTCTTTGAGGATTTTTAATTTTCAAATATTTTTATTTAGAGAATGTGTACAAGAAATGTTTGGGAGATTAATCAGGATAAAAATTATCCAATAAATATTTTTTGAGATTAATAAAAAATTATTATAATGATATATCAAATGAAATTTCTAAAATCTATAGAATATTTTCTGGAGAACATTTATTCAAGAATATAAATTCAAAAACCAAATAAGGGAGTTTTTACAAAATGATTTTAATGTGTTCAGATAAATAATATAACACTTTCATTATGAGGATCTTGATATTTTTATTTTTAAAACCCACGAGCCACTAAAATCATTATCCTTGATGGTCGATCAGATGGCCACACGCTCTACCATACTCTAAAAGCCTCCTACTAGAAATGAGGATATAAAGTAGGTATAATAGGTATACTATGACCTCATGATCAGATTAGAACAATAGTATAATGGATATTCATAAATTGTAACAACATAAATTAATTAGATAAGGAATATAAGAAAAAATAATGCTTTTGAGTAAATTAAAAGATCCACATGAATAAATAATTATATGATATAAATAATTTTATTCGTTATAAAACACATTCATACACTAGATCAATGTATAAATAAATAAGAGACTCCATCACCAAAATATAGATTGAGTACATGCTCATCTGCTACTCTAAATCTCCCATATACAACCCCAGTTGTGAAGACACTAAAATTACAAGGAATTTTTTTTCATAATTACATAGGAATTTTACGAGTCTGTGGTTTTTGAAGACACTTGATTCCAAGGCCTGGTGTGGCCAGAATCAATTTCTGATGTTTTGTTTCGGTACGTTCAGTAAACATACGTGCGAGTTTTTATATATTTTGAACTTGTGCTCGGAATTGAAATCTGAGGACACTGGTGAACTCAAAAAACTAGTATTCACTTAAGGGGATCTTTACCATATTTGTGTTTAATGCAGGATGAGATTTAATATTTGGGGATTTAGAATAAAATAAATAAAATTTTTAATCCACAATTTTATTTATGGATGTTAGTTATTTCCTCCCAAGGGGTGTTAGTGGTGGGGCCCTCACTCACACTACCCCCCATGAGAGTATATTTGTGAGGTGGGGCCCAAAAAAGCTCTATGAATTCATCTCACCATAACTCCCCTCAACTCCTTTAAACCCCCTTGTTTAATTTGACATCCCTCCCATTAATTATCTGATCTATTCATCTCCCCCTATCCCATTAATTTTTTCCAACACATTTATTTAATGAATTGAATCCTCTAATTAATTAATTAATGTGTTTGAATATTAAAAAATTAATGTGTGAATAAAATAATAGAAATAAATATTATTTTATTTTGGGGCATTCGTTGTGTTGAGAGGATTTTGGAAGAGCACATGAGAATTTGAAGAAGGAGTTCCTCTCTTCAACAAAGAACACCGTCCTTCCAACAAAGAACCACCAATAAATGACTATCGTCTCTTTCAATCTTCAGCCAAGCCATTGAAGACGGAGCCACCTTCAAGGAACACCGACGATGTTCCATCCTCGGCGCCTTCTATCCCAACATCAATGAGTTGACGCAGTCTCCCCGCGACGCCCGACTACCATGATTCTTATTTCAAGGCAGGGGTTTCGTATAATTTATAAATGAATAAATTATCTTGATTATGGTGATTTATTAGGAATTACCTCGTCCAATTGTTACCACCTAACGTGGAGGGCTATGTCCTAACAAACACGGCCCAACGACCATCTAATGTTTTCTTGGATTTATTTTTGATAGAGGCACTATGAAAGAGGCGGCGACGAGTGAAGGTGGTGGCTACGTGCCAGCCGCGTGCGATGAACTGAGTCCTACAACAATGGGCCTCTCGGCTGATGAAAAACCGGACGGCTCAGCCAGCCGGACAGAATATATCGCGGCACCACAAAGGCACCATGCTACGGAGGACCGTGGCCTGTATTCCGCGGGCCGCATGATGGAAATATCAGTAGGCAGCTGGCCGACTGGGCTAGGAAGACCCACTTTGCCTGGAGGGCACCGCGCTGGAAGAACCGTGGCCCGCCCATGTGGACCTCTAAAGCCAGGATGATTGGCCGGATACTGCCAGATAGACAGGAGGGCACCGCAGGTTCGGGAGACAAGGCCCCCCTCGCATCGCTCGGCCACCCGGTCCAAGCCACTCGACATGCCGGGCCAAGCCGCTGCCTGCTAGGAAATGCGTCACAGGGCCGGGTCGCCCCGTGCCGGGCCGGGCCGCCCCCCCTCGGGCTGGGGCGCTCCCTGTCGGGCCATGTTCTGCACTTAACCGGGCTGGTCTGCCCATCTTCCGGGTCGTACCTCCCAAGACCGGGTTGACCTGATGCGCCAGCCCACTGGGCCTGACGGCCCAGGCCCATTTTCACTTAAACTTGAATAACATTAAGACCGTGCGTCTGATCGACGCACCGTATATGGAACTGAGACCCTTTCGACAAGGTGGTACTTTTGAAATACTTTATGTGAGTTTTGGATTACTTTGAAAAACAGTCGGGTTTGGATCAAATGTATTTCCAGCTGGGCCCCTTGAACGAAAAAGCCAATAACTCTCAGATCATGCGTCTGATTGACTCACAGTCTGTCACGTTGGGTACCTTTTGAAGAGATGGAACTTTTGGATACATCATCTCTAAACTTAATGATAGTTGATGTATCGAACCATCGACTCGAGGAGTGTACCCTCCAGGAATCGAGCATGTTGTGTGCAGGAACCCTACAGCTTGTTGCAACTGCGACGAGTACCGTAATGGGATCCTCCATGGGATCAACAATGATGAATACTGTACATGGGTACTCCAGGGGTTCGGATGTGATGAATAATGTACTTGGATATTCTATGGGTTCGGCAATGATGACTTCTATACTTGGATCCCCCGTGGGTTCGGCATTGACGATTTCTGCACTAGGATCCTACATGGTTTCGGAAGAGGAGATGATTCAGAGGATACATATAAAAATCTCCAACTATATTCATGAATTGTATACCTATGTGAGATGAGTTTTGATTTTCAATCATTATCATCTTTGTTATTGACTATTTTCGTGTATGGACTGGGTTGTGCTTGGGCTAGGGAGTTGGAGCCGAACTGTGATCGGTGAATTAGGTATATGTGTGGGCATATACCTAAGTAGATTTGGTTGATGCTTCGTGAATGTATCTTTCTTATGTGGTTTATCCTACGTGGATTCTCATAGACCATCGGGGGTCTTGAGGTCCCTACTGAGTATGGTATACTCACCCTTGCATGTTCTTTTCCTGTACTCTGATGTGCTGGATGCAGACGATGGACAACACTGATCGAGGTGGATACTTGAGGAAATCGATAGTTCCCAGAGGTGGACCACTTGTTGAGACGTAAACGGAGTAGATGGACGGACCCAAGGTGCCGAGGAGACCATCTGTACCCACCCTTCAAGTGGGATACCCAGAGGATGACTCGGTGGTTGCTGTATTACTTTACAACAGTTCTTCATGTTATACGGTACTTTTCAGTTGGGTTTGTATTCTGGACCATTTACCTTTCATCACATACTTTGTATTCAGTATTACTTTGTTCTTACTTCTGTTGTGTACTCTGTTGTGTTTTTTTCTGTTATAAAGGCAATGCCTTCCCTTTTTATTGGGATTTACGACTTTGGTGCTAGTCTCCAGTCCCTGGCCTGTGGAAGGCGGGCTTGGGGTAGTCACAACACGGGCCCCGAGGATGGGTCGTGAAAAATTGGCATCAGAGGGGTTGGTTCTACCACAGAACGTAGGACTCTGATCTATCTTACTTTAATGCAATATTGTTATGAGAATTGAGTGTGGTTTTCATTCTATAGAGTCTACAATTGGTGCAGTGGCCAACGTATCCATACATCAGGACCCCGACCACTGATTTCTGTCCAAGTGCACGAAAACACTGATTGTGTGTCTATTTCTTTTGAAAAGTGTTTCTTTGTGATAACATTGTGCCATATCACCAGGAATAATGTTTTTACCATGGATCACATGTTTCTTTTTTAGGATGGCCCCATGAAGGAAGACAACTAGGGTTTTGAGTTACGTGCGAGATGGTAGCCCACTGAGCGATGAGGCATCGGTGCTGGGGCCCATCACACAAGATTCCCCAGTGGTACCACTACATGATGGTCCACCGATACCACAATCACCAAAAGCAGAGAGTGCATGCCGCCTGAGTGCATTGCATGAGTTCTAGTGACAGAGGCCGCCTAGGATCCATGGAGAGACAGACCCACATGCAACTGAGGACTGGCTTGAGGCTATCGTCAGAGTTTTCGGATTGGTAGGGACAACAACTGACCTTATGTTTATCCTTGCTGCGAGTCTCCTGCACGCAGCAGTAGGTAAATGGTGGATCCTGATTCTCCAGGTACATGACGAGTCATCTTTACATTGGACAGACTTCGAGAGGCTCTTCCACTACGAGTTTGTTCCAGCCACCCTTCGTGTGGTGCGGATTCAGGAGTTACTTCATCTGTAATAGTGTAGCATAACAGTTGCTCAGTTCTCAGTGAGGTTCACTAGCTTCTCACGCTACTTCATGGACATGGTACGGGACCCATTCGTTAGGGCCATGACCTTTGAGAAGGGGCTGAGGAATGAGATCAGGGCTTCAATTATTCCCCTCAGCATCCTGACGCAGGTGAGGGTGCTGGACCAAGCCCTTATTGTAGAGATCTTCCTTGTTGAGTAGTCTCTAGAAGCATGACCCACCACAAGGTGACACGTAGAGGAGTCCTCTACAGTCGGCAGTAAAACAGATGTCTCAGAGGTCTAAGCAGACTAGGCCATCAGGTCAGCGACCTCACGATACTGGTTCAGATGTATGGGGCACACAAAACATAGCCAGCCATACGAGGGGAAGGAAGTGTTATGCATGCTGTGGGTAGGGCCACATGGCTCATGACTGCAAGAACCACCATGCAGATGAGCAGCAAACAGTAGAGGGACCTCCCAAGTAGAGGGAGAGTTTCGACAATGGTGGTCCTTCAGGAGAAGGCGGACGAGGCTGAGGAGCTGGTCGAGTAATGGGTGGTGGATGACATTTCAAGGCACTACCAGAACCACCACCAAGAGGTCCACCCTAACCACAATGATCTGGCAGACAGAGGTGGGCTCAGCTCCAGGCAGTTGAGGCCTATGACCATGGCGCACCTGAGATGATTCTAGGTACTATATATGTATACTCCACCCTTCCTGCAGTTCTTATAGACTCATTAGTGAGTCATTCTTCAATTTCCTCTGCCCTTGTTCAAAGCTTAGAGATTCCTACGGAGATGTTGGCTCAATCCTTATGGCTAGAGACTCTTATGGGAGTAGACTCGACGATTACGCACGGGTGCCGGCAATGTGAGCTTACTCTAGGAGAAGAGAGCATCATCTGGGATCTTCTTGTATCTGCATCGAGGCCTTACGACGTCATCATGGGTATGGACTGGTTGTCTACATTCCATGCTCAAAATGACTAAATTAGGCACAAGTTGTGGTGTGTCTACATGGATGGGAGAAGGTTCACCTCCACTGGCGAGAAGGGAGCCATTGCAACGCATGATGGACTTACACAGAGGAGAGGGGATCCGATCACACATCAGTTGGCTAGTCTCATCCAAAGAGAAGTTGACGTGTGGGGTCCAAGATTTCATGTTTTGGTGGATCTGTATGCGGACGCTTTTCCTAACGACTTTCCAGGACTACCTCCTCGTAGAGAGGTAGAATTCTACATTGACCTATACCTAGGGACAACACAGATATCAACTCCATCATATCTGATGGATCTTACTGAGCTTCGTGAGCTTCCGGTACAGCTAGAGGACTTATAGGGGAAGGGATCCATCCGACCCAGTGTTTCACCCTGGTCTTATCCTATTTTGTTCGCCAAGAAGGCGGATGGGAGCTTGCGAATATATGTCAACTACCGCCGCCTGAATCAGGTGACCGTGAAGAACAAATACCCACTCTCAAGTATTTACGACCTCTTTGATCAGATATAGGGAGCACAATGGTTCTCGAAGATAGAAATCAGGTCAGGTTATCACCAGGTCAGAGTTCGAGACGAGTATGTGACGAAGACGACCTTCAGGTGTCGGTATGGACACTACAAGTTCTTAGTTATTCCCTTCGGCATAACCAATGCTCCAAGAGTGCTCATGATTCTCATGAACCAGATCTTTCAGCCTTACCTCGATCATTTTGTCGTAGTCTTTATCAACCACATACTTATTTAATCAACTACTGTGGAGGAGCACGCCTACCACTTGAGGGTTGTACTAGATACACTCTGAGAGCACTGTCTTTATGGTAAGCTCTCGATGTGGTAGTTCTGGATTTGATAGGTTCACATTCTGGGAAACGTCATCTCGGAGGTTGGAGTTGTAGTGGATCCAGTGTAGATTGAGAAAGTACCTTCTTGGGATCCACCCAAGAGTGTGACAAAGGTGCAGAGTTTCATGGGTCTGGATGGGTACTATCAAGGATTTATGGCAGAATTCTCTAGTGATGCAGCACCACTTTCAACCTTGACATAGAAGGGGAAACCCTTCGTGTGGTTAGATAGAAGTCATTTGAGATTTCAGGAGTTGAGTTAGAGGTTGAAAAGTGCGCCCATATTCAGGATACCAGAGGAGGGAGTTGGGTACGTAGTGTACTGCAACGCATCATGGGACCAGAATCAGGTATGTTCTGATGTAGGAGTGAACAGTTATCACTTATGGTTCGTGATTATTGAGATAGCACGAGCAGAACCTCTCTACCCATGACCTGGAGTTAGTAGCATTGGTCTTCATCTTGAAGATGTGGCGACACTATATGATGGGAGAGCGCTTTACAGTCTTCTCTGATCACCAGAGAGGCGACAAAGGAGCTAGCCACGTAGGAGATAACCTTTTTGGATAAAGATGGAGCAACCCTTCTACAGTCACTCATTGTCACTGCTCTACTCCATCAGCGAGTTAGAGAGGCATGGATTGGGGATGTTGAAGGTGACACGCGACATGCTCACATATCCACAAGGCAGGCGCCTAATGGATTTTCTAAAATAGGGGCGAATGTCATCCTCTTCCGGGGACATACTATGGTACTAGTTGCACTGTAGGAGGAAGTGTTGATGGAGATTGACACATCCCCTCTATCAGTACATCCAGGAGTGGCGAAGATGTACCAGGACCTCAGATAACAAAAATGGTGGCCGAATATGAAGGAGGATGTAGTAGAGTTCATTTCAGTATTTCTCACTTGTCAGCAAGTGAAGGTGGAGCACCTGGTACCAGCAGGCTTGGTACATCCCGTAGAGGTCCTAGAGTGGAAGTGGGATGGGATATCCATGGATTTCATGATGGGGATTCCGAGTACATCCAGAGGACACGACTCAATCTGGGTGATCATAGACCAACTCACCATGTCGGCCAACTTCTTATCGATTAGAGAGTAGGGATCAGTAGAGAGCATGGGACACCGCTATGTTCAAGAGATCGTACGACTTCATGGTGTTCCATCGTCTATCATTTTCGATTGAGATGCTCATTTCACTTCCCGGCTATAGAAGGGGTTACCGGAGGCTTTTGGGATGCACCTACGTCTGAGAACCATCTTCCATCCTTAGATGGATGACCAGACTGAGGGGACCATTAAGACTCTCAAGGAAATTCTTCGTGCAAGTGTCCTTGATTTTTTGTCGTAGCTAGGAGGATCATCTACCCTTGGTGGTGTTTGCGTAAAACAACAGATATCATTCCCCCATCGGGATGGAACTTTACGAGGGACTGTACGACCGACCATGCAGATTAACTCTGTACTGGTCTGACCCTTGGGAGTCATCACTTGTAGAACTAGAGATGGTTCAGGCTATGACGGAGAAGGTGAAGATCATATAAGAGAGGATGAAGACTGCACAGAGTAGACAAAAGTCCTATGCTGATTGGAGACAGAGACCACTAGAGTTCAAGGATGGTGACCTCGTCATCCTACAGGTTTCACCATGACGAGGTCTACAGAGAATTGGCCGGGGAGACAAGTTATCTCCGAGTTGCATCAGACCTTTCCAGGTCCTTAGTAGAGTAGGAGAGGTGGATTACCGCCCATCCCTTCCACCTCAGTTACACCGGGTGCATGACGTCTTCCATGTATCTCAACTAAGGATATACGTGCACGACCCATCCCACATCATCTATCACGGGGAGATGGACATCGATGACGGGGTGACATTTATGGAGGTCTTGGTAGAGATCGTGGACTGACATGAGGAGGTCCTATGTGGACAGTCTATTCCACTTGTGCGCATTCGCTGACATCAAAACAGCCTCTAGGAGAGCACTTGGGAGCGGGAGGCTCATATGCATGTAAAATAACCCAATTTTTTCCCTAGTGTGTGTTGTAGCTTAATGGGGACATAAATTCCTGAGGTGGTAGTAATATAATGACCCAAAAATTTCAAGGAAAACATTTTCATAAATACTTAGGAATTTTACGAGTCTATGGTTTTTGATAGCACTTGATTCCGAGAACCGGTGTGCCCGAAATAAATTTCTGATGTTTTTTTCCGGTACGTTCAGTAATCTTTCATGCAGGATTTTGTATATTTTTAACAGGTTCTCGGAATTGAAATCTGAGAACACCAATGAACTCACAGTGCCGATATTCGTTGAAGGGGGTCATTACCACAGTTATGTTTTATGCGGGTTGAGAGTTAATATTTGGTGATTTTGAATAAAATAAATAAAATTTGTAATACATAAATTTATTTATAGATGTTAGTTATTTCCTCCCAAGGGGAGGTGGAGGTGGGGCCCACACCTACATAACCATCCATGAGATGATATTTGTGAGGTGGGTCCCACATGAACTCTAACCTTTCATCTCCCCATTAGTCCCCTCAAATATCATAAGACCCCATGTTTAATTTGACAACCCTCCCATTAATTATGTGATCTTTTCACCTCCCCCTCTCCCATTAATTTTTTCCCACACTTTTAATTATTGAATTGAATCCGCTAATTAATTAATTAAAATGTTTGAATTTTAAAGAAATTCATTTGTGAATAAAATAATATCCTTAGCTATTATTTTATTTTCTGGCATTCGTTGTCTTAAGAGGATTTTGGGAGAGCTCTTGATAATTTGAAGAAGGAGTTCCTCTCTTTAACAAAGAATACCGTCCTTCCAACGAAGAACCACTGAAGAATGACGATTATATCTTTCGATACACAGCCAAGACATAGGAGAAGGAGCCACCCACATGGAACTCTGACGACGTGCCATCCTCAGCTCCTTCTTTCCTGACGTCAACAAGTTGACACCGTATCACCGTGACCATGTCTTCCGCGACGCCTGACTACCTGGAATATTATTTCAAGGTAGGGGTTTTGTATAATTTATAAGTGAATAAATTATCTCAATTGTGTTGATTTCTTTTGAATAACATCGGCCAATTGTTAACGCCTAACGCAGAGGGTGCATGATGAACAAACACGGACCAACGACCCTCTAATGTTTTCTTGAATTTATTCGCGATAGAGGTATGATGGAAGAGGTGGCGACGATCGAAGGCGGCGGCCACGCACTGGCCGCGTGGGAAGAACCACAACCCGCAACTTCGGGCCACTCGGCCGACAAAGAACCGGTCAACTAAGCCTACTGAACCAAAGAGACCGAGTCGCCATGATGGTGTCGTGATAAGGAGGAACATAGCCAACGATCTATGGGCCACTCGATGGACAAACTGGTTGGAAGCCGGACGACCGGGCTGGGATGACAAGCGGAGCTAGGAGGGCGGCACCCTAGAGTAACCGCGACCCGCCCGTGTGGGCCGATCATACCTAAAAGACTGGCTGGCTACGGCTGGCCGGATAGGAGGGCGGCGCCGCTTGGCACCGCCGGTTTGGGAGGCCGGGGTGCCGCGCCCTCTTTTAGTGCTCGGACAACCGGTTTGAGCCGCTCAGCCAGCCAGGCCGAGTCGTGGCCAGCCGAGTCGTGTCGTGCCGGGCCGAGACAGGCCCCGTCAGGCCAAGCTGGGCCCCCTCAGGCCGGGTTGTGCCCCACCAGGCCGACCCCCTCCGGGATGGGTGGTGCACTTCTCCGGGCTGGTCCGACCCTCTGCCGGGTCGGACACACCAAGATCAGGTTGACCCGACCCACCAGCCCACTAGGCCTAACGGTCCGGGCCTGTTTTCACTTAAACTTGAATAACATTAAGGCCACACGTCCGATCTACGTGCCGTATGTGGAACTAAGACCCTTTGGACAAGGAAGTCCATTGGAAATACTATATGTGAATTTTGGACAACTTTAAAAAATAGCTGGGTTTGGAACAAGCGTATTTCCAACCAGGCCCCTGGAAAGGAAATCCAATAACTCTCAAGCCAGGTGTCCGATTGACATGTCGTATGTCATGTTGGGTTACTTTTGACAGGACGGAACATTAGGATACATCAAATCGGAACATCGTGATTGATGATGTATCTAACCTATGAATTGAGGAGCGGACCCTCTCGAAATCAAGCTTGCTGTGTCCGGGAACCCATGAGATTGTTGTGACTGCGACGACTACCATACTTGGATCCTCCCTAGGTTCGATGACAATTAATACTGTACATGGATCCTATGTGGGTTCATCAGTGATGACTACTGTACTTGGATCCTCCATGAGTACGGCAGCGATGACTACTATACTTGGATCCTCCGTGGGTTCGACAGTGATAATTACTGAACTTGGATACTCCGGGGGTTCAGCAGTGATGACTTATGTACTAGGAACCTATGTGGGATCGGTAGAGGATATGATTCAGAGGCTACATCTAATTATCTCCACCATATTCATGAATTGTATACATGTGTGAGCTGAGTCTTGATTTTGAATCATTATCGTCATTGTGATTGACTTCTATCCTGTGTGGACTGGGTTGTGCTTGGGCTCGGGAGTTGGAGCTGAACTGTGATTGGTGACTTAGGTATATGTATGGAAAATACATAATTAGAGTTGTTTGATGCTTCATGATTGTATCATTCATCTGTGGTTTATCCTTTTTGGATTCTCGGAGACCTTTGGGGGTCTCAGAGTCCCAATTGAGTACCGTATACTCACCCCTGCACGGGCTTTGCCCGCACTACATTGTGTTGGATACAGACGACATACAACACTGATCGAGGTGGAGACTTTAGGACCTGGATGGTACTTGGAGGTGGACCACTTGGAAAGATGTACACGGAGCAGACGGATGAACCCGAGGTGTCGAGGAGACCATCTGTACCAAACCTTCAGGTGGGATACCCGGAGGATGACTCAATGGTTGCTGTTTTACTTTACTGTAGTTGTACATGTTCTACTATACTTTTCAGTTGGGTTTTTATTCTGGCCCATTTACATTTTAGCACTTACTTTTTATTCAGTATTACTTTGTGCATACTTCTATTGTGAACTCTGTGGTGTTTGTTTACTTTTATAAAGGCAATGCCTTCCACTTTTATCGGGATTTACTCTATTGGTGCTAGTCGCCTGCCCCTGGCCTATGGAAGGCGGGCTTGGTGTAGTCACAACACGAGCCCCGAGGAATGGTCGTGACAATATTCCTTAATTAAAACCAAAAATCCATAATCATAAGGGTTTCAACTAATCGACTATGATGGATCGAATGTGTATATTAAGGATGGGATGTAGTAGAGAATAGTATTTTTTCTTCATAATATGTTTATTTTTTATTATATGTTCCTATATATGAAACCATACATGTGGATAGTTAGTATATGCGTGGCATGGAAACTCGGGACCATTGCACAATTCATTTGTCATCGTCTATTTATTGGTTACTATTTCCACATTTAGTTTTTAAATGCATTTTAAATTTATTTTTTTAATTGTCTTAATACTCTAACACAATGATTTAGTATCCCAATGGAAACACCACATTACATCATTTTTATTTGGTAGATTCTTGGATATGTGGAGGCATGTTTGAGTTCATGTGATAACCTGACCTTCTTACTAATCAGGGTATCCTTTGATGGGTCTGATTATAATGATCTTTTAATAGTACTTGTTCCTAAAATATTGGAATACTGAGTGGATAAATTTAATATATCACTATTATATATAGTGTCTATAAATTGATATGATCTTATTTTGAAACTAATATTGAATATAAGAAGTAGTATAACTTTTCTAATAAATGTGTTATACAAGAGGATCATTTTTCTATTCATAATAATATGGGGGTGTTACATTGGTTTTCTTCTGAAAAATACAAAGTTGACAACTAATATGTGTTCCAAGAGAAAAACCACCTATATGGGACATTCAACGTCATAGATATTACAATGAGAAACATGGTAGATAAATCACAACCCCCAACTAACATTATTAATAAGCATTAAATTAGTCATTATATGGAATTTATATAGGGGTTTGTACATAATTTTTTAGAATTCTATATTTACTGTATATGGGGAAAATTATACATATAAAAAATAAACTTTATTAAAGGTTTTAATTTATAGGAAATATTTGACATTAATTAAAATTAGTATTACTCATTTTCTTTTGTGTGAAATAAGTAATTATCTTCTGTTAATTTTTTAGAAATATTATGGAATTAATTAAATATTAATCATAGTGAATGATAAATATTTTATGAAAAAACTGATTTTTTATTTTTTTAATATATATAATTATTTTTGAAAATAATAATATTAAATATTTAGAGTCTTAATTTAATAAAAAATATAAATATTTTGAATCGTGATTCAAAAATTACTAGAATGAGCGAATTTCATTTGTAGAGGAAAAAATAATTTACCGAGATAAAAAATGAAATTCAATCTTTATAGGTTAAAATGAGGTAATAAAAGATTAAATAATATAAAAAGTAAAAAATATCTCCGTATATTATAATATATATGTGTGTAAGACTTCATGAGTGGCGTATAGTCATTATTTTCTATTATGGAGTTATTAACCAAACAATACAACATTATTTTGTATAGTGGAACATGTATTAAATTAAATTAAATATATTTTTACCTATTAATGTGTCCTTAGTCTACACATTAAAATACACATATATTCATTGGTTATATAGACATATACTCATATTAATTTCTCATATTTATGATTATATTACATTTTGAAACCCCTTCTTCTGATATCAAACCATAAATCTTCTATCAAGTATATTTTAAATAGGGATATTGATGGATAGTTTTGTTTGTAGCAGAGTCAATTTGATTCTATTATATTTATTATAAAATATATTTCCCTAATGGATATTATTTACCACATCTATGACCTCAAGATAACATCATTTAACATATTTAATAATGATTTTTTATTATAATCACTTCATTTATATCCTCATTAATTAATTATTACATTTTCTATTTTATGTCAAATCGACCACCTACATTGATAATTAATTAAAATTAGTAACATCAGTTATATTGATTTCATAAATAATTAGAGGATTAAGTATTAATATTAAAATGTCTATTTTTAATTGATTGATAACTGATGTAAATAATATGTTATTTTTAATTGAAACAATTCCTTTTTTAGAATATGGAATTTAAAATTAAAAACATTGCGTGAATATATAATTCTCAAAATTATAAAACCCTCGAAATAATTTGGATTCATAAAATCCATTAACCACATAAATATTTTTTCTATTAAATTTCTATTGATGATGAAATAATGGTCTAGGATAATGGATTGAGAATATCACACCACATATCATAATTAACCCATATATAAAATATTTATAAAAATGGATGAATATTCTTATATATCAAGAATCATTTAAGTTTATTATTTTTTAAAAATTAGAAAAAAAATAAAAAATATAGTTATAATTTCAACATATTTAACAAATATATTATAGAATATGTTCTTCTTTTTTCAATATTATTTATTAATGACACATTTCTTTGTTAAATAAATTTCACCATTATATATTGACCCATAATGAATTAATATTAATACTATGATTATTTTAAAATTTGAAGGATTTGAAAAATAATCTTCAATTTGATATATTAAAAAGTATATTCATTAGTCCAATTAAAAAATAAGTAAATATATGAATTTATTTTTCTTTTACCAAAGTAAAAATTGATCTCAAATAATTATTTAATTACTTTTTAATACATCATTATTTTCCATTTCTTTCATAAAACATATATTCTCATGGAGAAATCAAAAATCATAACCATGATAGCTTCTTAAGAAAAAATATAAACTAATGAATACATATTCCGTAAAATTTGATCCTTTCTCTTTTATATGGTCAAAAGCATTCATATTATCATTTACAAACATCAGGAAATAAAATTATTTCTTCTAAAAATTATGAAATGAAATAAAAAATATCTGTACTCGTCTTTGTTACATTATCCTTATAATCATACTTATAAGAACACTTATAAAGAAATATTATTTGTATTTAATAAAACATGTAACTTCTTAAAAACATATTAATACCAAATGAATTAGTGGTTCATTTCATACCAACCCATTAAAAAATAAATTTTCCTTGTACAATAAAATAAATAAAAAACATGAAAACATTCATTTCTATCACAAAATACCTGAATTCTAGTATTATACCACATAAAGAAAAAAAAATTAAGATATCTCATAAAAGGAGAATAAATATCATTTCCCTTAACAACATTTTTGAACAAAAGTAATGGAAAATGGGGAATATACATTATTTAAAATCCGTAAATTCTTTTTGAAGAATCATGAAATCAAATAATTTCTATTATGATTGGAAATTACTCTCATGAAATAAAAGTTAAAAAATCATTTATTCACAAATGTTTCAAATTTAATAAATAAAAATTAAGGTAAAAAAGTAAAATATTCCATTTTAAACCATTTTAATGAATTTTATAAGTAGTTGAAAAATACATTAAATGCCCATTGACTTATAAAATTTAAAATTCATAATTTGTATTAATTAAGATGGATATGAAAAATAATTACATTGAATGGAGAATTTCAAAACAATGTATAAAATAAGATTCCACACCTCATTAATAAACTCATTCCATGTATCATTACATACATAAATACATAAATTTCATTTATTTTTATATTAATTATATAAAATTTTCATTTTCATTCCATTATTATTATTTATTTTTTATATATTCCTATGTATTATGTAGTTAAAAAAATTTTAAGTTCACATAGGTCATTTTGGGGACATTTAGTCTAAAAGTGCTCCTTTCAAATAAGAATTGTTAAAGTATTAATGACTATATTATTTGGCACAAGATAATGCATCCATATAATTCATCAAATGATTCCATATTTGATCCCGAAGTATAACTCATTCTAAATGCTTTTATTTGACTGGTCTTAGATCCCGAACAGAGGTACAGATCAGAAGTCATGGCCGTTCGATGTCAGGATGCTGTAAATGGCCATACAAAATGATTTTGGGGAAATGTATGGCTTTCCCCGCTAGAATTGAAATCTTTCATGAAATAATGTATACTTCTCCTGCAAGAATGGAAACATGAACACAATATTATAATATTGTGTGCAACATGTTGCGCAATCCTTTTAGGTGTCCAATGAAATGTCATGTTCCTCCCAGGCCACCAGAAAAACGTCTTAGGAATGTGCACACATGTTTTCAGTGGTGCGCACAAGATTAGCAGCTGCACGCAAGATTTTTCCATTCCTAATGAGACGTCAAATTCCCTTTTGTTCACACACCCAACGCATGTTGTATGTAAGATAACTTTTGGGCCCAAAATCTATCGCACAATCGCTCTTGGGTTCGACTATAAATACAAGTGCAGCCCCCACCACTCGGGAGAGGTCTATGGAGGTCTGTCGCCACTCTAATGTGCATAAGACCACCTCTTCCACACACTCCTGGATGAATGGAACCCTCCATGTTATTTTTTTCATGATATGTCCCATATGGGTCCGCTTTCACGTGGGCTCACTGTGGTTTGATACTTTTCTGACATATTCTTCTGCCTAAGTCATGAGCGCACAAGATTCCACGCTTGCACACAAAACATCCAATATTTCTTACAAAACATCCTATCTTGAACGCAACACTTCCAATTTTTCATGCAAGACTAAAAATATTGCATGCATAACACTAATCTTTCACACAAGACATTAATATTATTTGCAACAATACCCATGTGCTAAATCTTTCACGAACCTAGGCTGCATAGTCAAATCCTGCACGCAGCCCATCCTGTGTGTATGCCATCTTATGTGAAATAGTGCCCATGCTTATGCCCACTAGTCCATACTGCGGGGGATGCACCCTCGCACCCTCACTCCAGGTCTCTACTGCATTGCGGTCCTAACAATCCTGGCCGATCCCTTCGCTTCCGTCACTGACCCCCATGAATAATGGAGACTCCCACCTCAATTTTTTGGGCTGGGACGTCGTGATTTTTCATTGTGCCCTAATGCGCACCCACATTCCACATATGGAATACCATGATTTTAGACACTTCTACGCACACCATGAAAATCTTTCAGTCGTCATTTTAATCTTGGTTCATTTCTAAAATCGTGAGTTGAGATTCTCCTCATCAATTACCTGAGTAACATGAGTCGAACCATTCCACAAGAAACTCAACCAAAGCCTATAACATGGCTCCTATGCCAGGTTGATCCAAAATGTTCTTCCCTTGCATAACTCCCAACAGCATCCATTTCTATGAACCTTATGACCAACAATCCTCTCTACATGAGTATAAACTATAGTAAACCCTATGAGCCAAACATTGGATGCCTCTTTCTCTAAAAAATAGATCCTTACATTCCAAGCATAAGATGCCAACAATACTATCTACATGACTATAAACTATAGTACTCCTAATGTGACAAATATATGATGTCTCTTACTCCAAAAATGAGTTTCCATATGCTCCAAGCATAAGATGCCAATAGTCTTTACTGCATGAGTTTAAACTGTATCATTCCCTATCATTCAATAATAAGATTCCACTTATTCCAAATTATATATGTCTTATGTGATAAGACTAAGATAGCTAATTCCATGGTTATATTTTTGTAATTACATGATCGTTGGAAACCATTTGAGAATTCCATCACTCCAACTCATGCTTCGTGAGTCCTTCATTCAGATCACCATTCTATTTCATATCTTAATGGACCCAATAACGGCCATGTCCCATGCCGCATCGGCTCACCTACCATCCATGGCCAACACCTCAGAAGAAATTTGACGACACTTCGAGTCTGGTCCAGTGTTTCAAACATGGTAAATAGTCGACCCTCATCTGTTTGTTCCCATTTCATGATAATATGATATGAATGTTGTGTTTCGATCAAGGTTAGCAGTTATCCTCCATCGTCACGCCACCCTCTCCATGTTCCGAATGTCAATCAGGCAATTTACACATGTCATCTCCCTTTGTTCGAACTGATTCCATCCCCCAGGGATTTATCCCGCGTATGCGCTTGAGAAAAGGTGGATACCTCTATTATATGACTAATCCCACCAATGATATGGGATGACCTCATGGAAAAACATCAGGAAGACACCCGGGATGCTTCCCTATATAAGCCCCATTCAACATTGTCTCTACATAGTGGCACTGGGGCAGCTTCCTGGCACAAGCCCCATTCACCGTTGTCACTCCATAGCAGCACCACGACTGCTTCCTTACATAAGAACCATGCAACGTTTTATCACCATATCCACACCCAAGAATATTTCTTGCATAATACTCATGCACCATTGTCGCTCCATAGATACACCCAGGAATCTTCCTTGCATAAGCCCCTTGCACTGTTGTCGCTCCATAGCGACACCTGCGCATCTTCCTTGGGTATGTCGCAGGAACTATTGTTGAACCATATCTTCCACTGAGAAACATCATTAAATAAGCCCTATGGACTGTAGTCGCACCATAGTGGCACCAGGGAAGCGTCCTTACTTATGCCCCATGCACTGTTGTCACTCCAAAGCGGCACCCGAGCAGCATCCTTGTGTAAGCCCCAAGAACCATTTTCAAACTATAGCAGCAACCATGGAACATCCTTGCATATGTTCCATGCATCTTTGTCTCTCCATAGTTGCACCCAAGTATCTTCCTTGTGTATTTCCCATACACCATTGTCCCTCTATAGAGGAACCCAGTCAGCTTCTCTACATAATCCTCATGCACCGTTGTCGATCCATAGCGGCACCCGGGTATCTCCCTTGCGTAAGCCCCATGCACTGTTTTCCTTCCATAATGACACCCAAGGAGCTTCCTTGAGTAAGACCCATTCACCATTTTTACTGCATAGCAGCACCCAGGCATCATCCTTGCATAACAACCATGCACCATTTTTGCTCCATAGCAGCACCCGGGTAGTTTCCTTGCCAATGCCCCATTCGCTTTTTCCTCTCCATAGTGGAACCTGGGTAGCTTCACTGCGTAAGCCCCATTCACCATCATTATGGAGGCACCCTTGAATTGTGATCATCATGTCCTTGCTTCCTCTTTATCTCACACCGAGCAAGACTCACATAGGCTTAGACAAAGCATCGACCATGACATTCTCTTTGGGAACCCTAGAGTGTAAGCCCCAAACACCATCCCGAACTATGTGGACTTCGATCCTTGACAAGGAAAAGTATGTAGGATGCCTCTCTAAGGTTCAAGCCTAACACCCATTGGTCCCGACCATATACATGTCGGTCAACCACCCTCTTGAACTATGTGGACTTATCATTGAAAAGGAAAGGTTTGTAGGAAGCCTCCCTACGGTTCAATCACAACATCTAATATAAAGTCCCGGCCTTAAACCTTACTTAATCTTGAGTTATTTCAAGGATACACATTGAAGATCATTTCAGGTTTAGAGTTTTAGAGAATTAGATCATAAATCCTGCATTACATTCCACATTTAAACAAATTTGTTACATAAAAGATAGTATTCATTTTTCCCATCAATGGAAACATATTTAAAATAGAACATGGATTCTTTCTTGATACTTCCATGACACTATCATCATAGAATGTACCTTTCCCTTGACCTATGAAAAATATTTCAAAAACATGGGATGAGCATAAAAAGATTAGTAAATGATATAGTAATACGGAAAGTAAACATTAGTACATGTATAAATAAGAATCGATGAAATCATACATTACTCATAAAACATAAGCACGTTAATATACCTCATGAAATTATAAGATTTATGAATAACTCATATAAATCATAATACATAAAGGTAACATGAGGCATTAATAACATTCTTACGTAGGGAGTAACCATCATGGTTACGTTTGGAATACCAATCATAGTATATTCCCTAAATATCTTTGGAGAAACCTTAACATTTAACTCTTTCACATCACCTAATGCATTGGAGAGCTATATCGGTCTCACCCGCCGTTAGTTTATCAAGAAACCACCCGTCTTCATAAACAATTCCCAAAAACCATAACATAATCATAGAACATAACTTATGCATAAAGGAAAGATAACATTCCCACATTTCAATAACAATATAACATTTTAAGATAATTAAATAATGAATCCATTCTAAAACCAATTTTCAAAAACATCTAAAACATTTAATAAAGATATTTTTTAATAAATGTTTCCCATACCACTTTGAAGATTTTAACATTTTAAACCATTGATATCCATATAAATAAATCCTTAAAACCATTTTGAAAACATAGATATTAAAGAGAAATAATTATAAGAATAAACCATTAAATAATTTAAAACGATATTTTAGTTAATGGGTTTTTAACAAAATGAGAGACACTTGAATACAATAATTGAGGAATAACATTTAATCAAGAATTTATAATTTCATGAGAATAAAGGGATTCATGATATAATATTCCAAAGGATAGTATGTACATCATATATGAGTGAATTGGTGAATAAAAACAATGAAGTCTCAATATAAATGTAAAATGATATGAAATCTCTTATAAAGAAGGTATCCTTAAATTAAGGATAAATCAATCACATAATTATGTGTGAAAAATATAAATACACCCTATATAAGTGGATATTAAGTGTAAAAAAACCATAGGTCATTCAAACATATTTATAGGATGACATATTAAATAACTACAAGTTTAACCAAAAGAAATCGAAATTGGGTTAAGAAGTTCCTTTGGTAAAATTTGACACCCTAACGACGTCACCTTAAAATTCATAAAATTAGTTGATGAGAGAGAAATTGATATATCACAACATGGAAATAAACTTTACATCAGTAATGATATATAATAAAATATCCCAACATTAAAATATGTAAATTAAAAGACATAACAAAATAAGTCTTAAAAAATGAGTGTGAAAGGTTCCCTTACCGATGTGGGAAAATTTTGAAACGTACACCCCATGAAAGAAGGGTCATAAAATGAAGATGTAAATACACATAAATGACAGTATATTATACAAATATTAAAATAATGGGCATTACATACACCAAACAAAAGGAAATAGTGGCCAATGTAGCATGAATCTCGCGAGAATTAAAAGTGAGATGAAAATCCCCTTATGAAAATTCTACAGCCTAACGACGCCACATAAAACAACCAAAAATGGATTGATGAGATCAAATAGGGTCTCTTATCATATTGAAATAAACTTTAAAGCACTAGTAATGTAGAATAACATCCCCCCAACATAAGAAAGAGGAGATTAAAATAAGTTACATATAAGAGAGTACTTTAAAAGAAATAGAGAGGTTGGATCCCTTACCTCAAGTCCGACTTGTATTGTTCGTTTCAATATATTCATGAATAATAAACTTTTGTAAATTTATAATTTATTAAGTAAATCCTTTAAATTGTATTATTCAGTTCATATAAAATATTATAATGTTATAATAATTAGATAATTATGTGAGTTCATATTAGATGTTTTTGTTGATGTTTGGTACATGAGTCAAAAATGAACTTGTTTGAAAAGAATTGTCCAGGTAGTTATAAATACTTCATCTCCAGAATAGTATTAATGAATTAAATATCATATATATCCAGTACATATTAATTTTATACTATTCCATAACATTTGGAGATAAAAATAAATGAAATGCACTGTTCATGGAGACGGTAGGCCGTACGTACGCATGAATGCTACTTTCATTTCATTGTCATATTAATGGAATTAAAAATAATTTTCTATATATATATATTATAAATACAGTATAATATATATGTTATATTGGTCACATAATTTCATTAGTTTCATTCTTTATAAATTCCATATTTTGCATGAACGAGTCACATCACGTGAGGGGGTGGTAGTCCACACTTCCTTATATGAAATTATCGTATTTGCACAACATGAAAAGAATAAAGGTATGTTTTAAATATAAAAAATATAATAATATAGAAAACATAACTACCATATATATTATATATAAAATACAGTGACATCATAATTTCACCTTTAAGGGTGTTAAAATACTATTGAACAATCATCGTTTCGTGAGGTAGTAATTCTCCATCCACAGAAACAGTATGTTATTCAACCATTAGACGGATGTGTGTGTAAGTGTATCTCGAATACTTCTTATAACAACACCCTAGTATAATTAATATACTTTTTTTGTTACAAAAAAAAGGAATAAAAAGAGTTTAGAGGGTTGGAGAAGAAAAATAAAACAGAAGAACAGATGTGAAGTCATTAGCTTTAAATCGGGTAACTCCTCTTGGTTTGAACCAAATTGTTTCTTGAAGAGCTTTCTGCCAATGGTAAGGCACTTATTATTAAGAGTGGAATGTGGAGAGATAAAATGAGAAGATTTTGGTCGAGCCAACGGCTTGAGATGTGTGGGTAAGGTGGAAGAGGTGGGGGCCTTTTATCGGAGGGAGGAGGGGCACTCTTGAAATGTCTTGAAATGTTACATTATTATAAAATTATTTTCAGATATTAAAGGTCCCAAAATTAAATATTTATAAGATAAGTTGATAAGGATTCTAAATACAACAATAAAATAGGTTTTTTACATGTGTAAGTATTACATTTTACCTTATCTTATCAATTTATTTAAATCCTTTATTAATGAGGTAATCGTTGCATCATCATGGTGTCATAAATAAATTAATTTATTTAATGTCTATAAATTATAATAATAATACTATGATGTAGGAAATATTTCTCTATATCTAATGGATATTTATAGTAAAAAATATTACTTGTATAACCCCATGTAAAAATTGTTTTAGTAAAACAATACATGTTTGTGACATTTTTATTTTAACTTTAAATAAAAGGTTATTAACGACATTTTCCTACCAAAGTGGTTCCATGGGGTCCCCAAGTTGACCAATGGATTGTATTGGTCTGCAATGACTCATCCAATAAGGGTAGGACATGTGTCAAGGTCATTTAATATTATTATAACATTATCATTACCCAAAATTACACTAATTACCTGTAATCACGATTAATAAAACATAATAGTTACTATTCACCAAAACATTATATTAAACCCATTGAACCAAATATTACATCCTAATGAAAACCATGTATGTTGGATTTTTGAAATTCAAATCATAGAAGTGGTAATGTTTCATTTAAACAAAAAATCAGTTTTTTAACTACCACTTTGTGGTTTCACTATTCATCAAAATTTGAAGTTTTTCAAAAAAATACCAAAAATTTACCCTATGATATATTTGAGAATCCAAATTAAAAAATGATGTCTATTTTAGATAATTCAAAACATAAATGTTGCATTAATTAATTTAATAATTAATTCCCACTGTCAAAACAAATAGCATGCTTTTTAAGAAACAATATCTATTAAAAGATTGACACTAGTTCAAGTCCAATTTCAAAGTGGAATTAATTCCAATTACCATCATTGGATTTAATGGTAAAAATATATTATAATTTAACTTTAAAAACAATTCAAAATATGATCTAATCATATAAATAAATTAGATTCAAAAGAGGTTTTGAATTAAAATACAACATTTTCACTAAAACTAATCTTTATCCGAAAAATAAAAAACATTTACACAAAATAAAATCTGATGTACAGATTCTAAAAAAGGATTTTATTTTGTCAAATATAACATATAAAATCTTAAAAATTACATTTAAAAAGGGTTCTCAATCAAAAGGATGTTAATTTACCTTTTAAAGAATATTAGATGATTTATGCTTAAAATTTCATTCATTCTCATTTTAAGCCTCTAACATTTATTGAAAAAAAGTAAAAATATTTGACAAACATGTATAATAATTTTGTAGTTAGTTTTGTTCATTCCTGCCATTACAACGGCTAGGCGTTAACTACCATTAAAAATAATATTATATTATTATTAGAGTGCAATGTAAGATTTCAAAGAAACTCATTGTTGCGTATTGGGTACACCATCAAGAATAGCATTCCCTTTAATTTAATATTAACATTTTATTCACAAATATGGATAAATATGAAAAAGTAATATTCTTTATTTACCATGGATATTACATCTAATGGTTCCGACCACCCTTCATGTCGGTTCCCACTCCTCCAGAACTATGGTGAAATCGATCCTTGTCAAGGCAAGGTACGTCGGAAGGCTCCCTGAGGTTCAAGCCCAACTCCCATCGGTCACAACAACTCCACAGCAGTCTACCCCCATCCTGCATGACATTAAACTATACACCCCTTTTGACTTGTGTGACACTAAACTATCCCTTATTCAGCTATATGCCATTTTCAACCCCATTTAGCATTAAGCCGTTGAAGTCCCCAATCAATGGTAAGACTTTATGCCCCCAAACGATGTTAAGTCATCTTCAGATGAACGATGTGGACATTGATTCCTGGCCACGAGGATACATAGGAAGCCCTATTAAGGTTCAAGACCTTCACTCATGACTCTTCCAGATTTATCCCTCTATCCCATGTGTTTTGGGAAGATCATGCCCCAAATTGGAGGTTTTATTTCATCCAGAGCCCATCCTAGCATCCATTCTCATAGGCCACCCCCAAATGTGTCCCATCATCCCTCCAAACTATGAGGACATTGATTCCCTGTCCTTGGGACATGTATGAAGTCTCTTTGAGGCTCAAGCCCAACACTACCATCACCTTCATGATGACTTCATATCATTCCTCCAACAGTTCAGTAAACAATCCATCATCCATCATGATTCTTACTTGGGATTCCAAATCCTGGTGAGATCATGCCATTCATCCTAGCACTTCTCCTTGCTTCATCTGGTTAGCTAACAATGTATTATCACCACAACGTCTATAACCATCCACCCAAGAGTATCCCGCATGTGACAGGCCTCTTTCCATGCATAATCCACAACATGTATCTTCGTCGTTTCACTTTGTTTATACCCCACTTCATCACCCCTTCTAACTACATGGGTTTTGATTCATGTCATATAAATAGTGTATGTAGAAAACCTCAATGAGGTTTAATCCCACCCAATGGTAATCATTGGTGCTCTCCCATTATGGGGTGCACACTCCCGGATCCACCCTCAGTGGTTTCCAGATCATCCTTCACATTGAGAGATTTTCCATTTTTGGGACACACCATCCTGGGTATTCTCTAATTGAATGTTCGGATCCATCCTCCAGTTAAACACTCCTGGAACACCCTCATTGTGATATTCAAATCTGACACATCTCTATGGGACATTATGATCACCCTCACTCTATCTTCTCAAGACATTAATCTCATATTCTACATTGTGTTAAACATGAGATGCTTGAGGAAACCTCAGAAGACACCCATTTAGCGTAACCATCTCAATAAGATGTTAAAATCCCGACATACCCTGTGCTATACATGGGAAGTTGAGGAAAACCTCAGAGACATGCCCCAAGCATAAGAAACCATGTGACTGACATAGGATGCCTTGGTTTATGCACCCTTGAGATGCCCTATTATGAAGAAGAATACAGTTTCCTCAATGTACACACATCCGGATATGCCTAGACATGCCTAAAGTTACCATCTACTTTGACTGAAGGTTGCTGACAGGTCAAGGCCCCTAGGAATGTCTAGATAGAAGTAATGAAATTATCTTGTTTCCACAATGATGTGTCACTAGGTACGAGATTCAAGAACCCCAACAACATCTTTATGGGAGACTCATATAAAGTGACAAGTTACGGGGAGGAATCTATCGAAGGAAGAATCTGTATCCCATCATCCCATTTCGATCAAGGAACAAACATCCCTAAATATAGAACGACTGTCGTCCGTCTATGGAAAGTGGGAATATAGGGAAATAGATGTGCGCCCTCCACATGTGGATGCACACACCCCAGCGAAACCATCAGAAACAATATAGTATATAAAATATTAAAATTGTTAAATAAAAATTTCATTTAATTTAATTATAAAAATTTACGACAACCCTAATAAGGATGTTATGGAAAAATAAATTAATCCTTAAATAAAATTGGTAGTCCACAGTAGGGGAAAACAACATTTTCATTTTTATAATTTATTAAATGTAAATAAATAATGTAATGTTTTACTATTTATGTATAAGAATCATATATTATATATAATTTTTTTAATTAAACCCATCCTTATAATCAATCATGTATATTATAAATGAGAAATGAATAACATCCTATCATAAAGGTAGTAATCCTCTAGTCTGTAAGAGTGGGAATATAATTTTCCAAATGAATAAAGAAGGTATGATTTTTGATAACTTATTATCTTTAAAAAATCCACAATTTGTTATAAATCTAATATATTTAAATTCATTCCATATTTATAAAACTCTATTTCATATGTTGATGAACTATAAAGCACATGATATCTGTAATAGGTCAATCATTTTTGTTGAGTCACTATAATTTTTTTTTATAAAGGTATTATATTATTATTATAAATTTATTTATTTAAAATTAATAAGAAGAATTGTTTCTATAAGTGTGTTGGAACACTTATTTTTTAAAAAAATGTAGTGTGGTTGGGACTATTCTTGTTATACTGAATCATTGATGAAATTCCACCAGCCATGTGATGAAAAAATAAGTGTCTATACAATTCATCTAGGACCCTATAATTGTGGGTGAGATAAAAACTACAAGATAGTTATATGGACTCTGTATTAAACATTACAATATATTGAAATAATGAATAATTCACATTGAGGATCTTTTCAGGTTTATAGTTTTACCGAATTAGGAAATAACTATTACATCTCAAAAGATCACAAGGTAGACATATCTACATAGTTTCCATTTTTTTCCAAAAATAAAAACTCTAAAAAAGTGTCATGTCTAGTTCTATGTTTTAGATAGGATGACTTTTCCTTGATCCCATCCTTGACCTTATTCATCTTTATGTGCATTGAAATCATTTCAAAACATGGTATGAGATTAAAAAGCTCCGTAAGGGTTATAAAACAAATAATGAAATCATTTGTTCATAAACACATAAAAAACATGAACTCTTTTACATACCTCATGTAATCATAAAATTTGTGAAAGATACATAGAAATCATTAATAATAAAGGTAACCTGTGGAATTCATATCATAATTACATTGTAACTATCACAACTACATCGAGAGTTACTTTGGAATACCCATCACAATATATTCCATAAATCTCTTAGGAGAAACATTAACATTTACCTCTGTCATGTTACCCAATGCATTGGAGAGCTATCTCGGGCTCACCCGCCCTAGGTTTATCATGGAACCACCTGTATACGTAAATAATTCTCAAGAACCATAACATGAACATAACACATAACCTAAGTATAAAGGAAAGAAAACATTTCCACATTGCAAAAAAAAATCATTTCAAGATATTGAAATAATAAATCCATTCTCAAAATCATTTTCAATACCAAAAAACATAAAAATAGTATATGGTATTTATTTTTCATCTTAAAAAAACATTTCTGGTTGTTAAGGAAGCCAAAGATCAAATAATACTCGCAGTGGTAGAAAGGTCGTTGTCACCGCTAACGTTAAAAAAACATTCCATCTTATCATTTAGTGAAACACTTAGTATAAAAATATTCCCTTTGAATAAAATGAAACATCAAAGAGGATTATAAACAGTATAAAATAATTTCATGTATATAACTAAAAATTCCTCAATGAATAGAGATTGAGACGAAGTCCCTTACCTCGCGTCCGACTTGACTCGATCATTATTTAATCTCTTGAATAATAAACTAATGTTAATTTTTTCTTTCGTAAGAACCTTTTTCATGTTTATTATTACTTTTATATCACTTATTACCATGATATAAACATTATTCAATCATTTAAGTTAATAATGTTCATTTTGTCGATATTTGGTACTTGAGTAAAAATGAACAACTTATATTTACAAGTTCACCATGTGGTAAAAGGTTCATTATATCCAGAATTATATTCATGATTTGTATATAATATATATCATATATATCTAGTATATAAATGTTATTATAATAGTACATTACATTTAGAGGTAAGAAATGAAATGCACCTTTCATGGAGACGGTAAGCCGTACGTACGCATGAACACAAATTTCATTTCTATTTCTTATTTTAATGGAAATAAAACATAATTATACATAGTTATCTTATAATTCCAGTATAATATCATATATTATATTGTTAACTCCATCCTTTATAAATCCCACATAAGGCATTAACGAATCAAATCACTTTGAGGGGGCGGTAGTCCACACTTCCTCAAATGAGATTATCATATTTACCCACTATGGAAAACATAAAGGAATGCTATAAATGGAAATTACAGAAGCATAAAGAAATCATAAAAATAATATATATCATTTATAAATATAGATATATCATAATGGCCACCATGAGAGGTGGTATGATGTAATTGAACAATCATCGTTTCGTGAGGCATTAGTTTTCCATCCACAGAAACATTATGTTATTTATCAATTAGATGGAGGTGTGCATAAGTGCAGTTAGAATAATTCTTATAAAAACATCCTAGTTTATTTATGACACGGCAGTTGTTACAAAATAAAGAAATAAAAAGAGTTTAAGAGTTGGAGAAGTAAAATAAAAGAAAACAATTTATGTGAAACTGTTACCTTTAATTTGGGTAACTTCCTTTGGTTTGAACCAAAGGACTTCTTGAAGTGCCTTCTACCTATGGTAAGGCTTCTAAGAGGAGGAGAAGGATGCTGAAAGATTTATTGGGAAGAGGTTGTGCTTGCCAAATGGCTTGAGATGGGTGAGGAATTGGTTAGAAGTGGTCTTCTTTTATAAGGGGGAGGAGGGACTCTTTAGGAAAGTGTGAAAATATTATTTTATTATATAATTATATTTGGTTTCTAATAGTCCAAAAATCATTATATTCAAATAAAAGATGATTCATGGTCAACATAAAGTCATCCAATCAGAATTTGACTTGTTTTGTTTAATATTTTAATCATTATAATCTTATTTATTTAAATCATTTATCAATTAGGTAAATTCTGCATCATTATTGTGTAAAAAATAATTTAATTTATTTGATCTCTAAAAATTATATAAAAATATGATGATATAGTAATCCTTTTTATCATTCCAAAGAATATTTATATTCGAAAATAGGATTTATATAACACCATATAAAAATTAATTACTAAAATATTGTTTATGTCATTTTGGCATTTACTTTTAATTAATTAATCTAAATTGCATTATAACATCCAAGTGGATCAAAGGGGACCCAAAATAGACAAAAGATTCACATGGTCGTTAATGACTCAACCAATATTGTTAGTACATGTGTTAAGGTAATTTTGAAATATTATAATATTCTCTTAACCTTGAATTACCTTATTTACCTCTAACTGTGGTAAATAAAAGACAAAAGTAACTATTCACCAAAAATTATTTTCATCTAAATGAACCACATTTCACTTCTTGATAACAACCATGCTTGTAAAATTTTTTAAATTCAATTCACAGAAGTGGTAAAATTTCATTTAAATGAAAAAGTCAGTTTTTTAACTACCATTAATTGATGTCACTATTCATCAAAAATTGATGTTTTTCAGAAAAATACCAAAAATATAGCCTATGAAATATTTGTTATTCTAAATTCAAAATTGATGTCTATTTCTTAAAATTCAAAAAAAGAAGTGGCATTAAATAATTTAAAAATTAATTCCCATTGTTAAAACAAATAACATGTTTTTGAGAAACAATAACTATGAAAAGATTGATACTTGTTTATGTGCAATTTCAAAGTAAAATTACTTCCATGAAAAAAATTGGATCAAATGGTAAAAATATATTTTAATTTCACTTTAAAACCAATTAAAAATGTAATTTAACCATATGAATAAATTAGATTAAAATGCACATTTGAATAAAATATAATATTATTCACTATTCATTAACAATGAACTTTATCAAAAAAATACCAAAATAAGTACCCAAAGTAAAATTTGATGTCCCCATTCTAAAGAAGGATTATATTTGGTCAATTAAAACATATAAAGATGAAAAAAACTTGATTTAATGAGGGTGTGCCATTAAAAGGTGGTAAATAGGCCTTTTAATGTAAATTTTGCTTAAAATTAGATTCCTTCACAGTTTAAGCCTCTATCTTTTATTGGATAAAAGTAAATACATCTAACAATCATGTATAATCATATTTTATTTAGTTTCATTAATTTCTGCCACTACCACGGCTAGGAGTTTACTACCATTTAAAATAATAATATTATATTATTAGTGTGCAATGTAATATTCCAAAGAAACACGTTGTTGCGTATCGGGTATTCTATCAAACATAGAATCCCTTTTAAAGTAAAATTAATATTTAATTCACAGATATTAATAAATATGAAATATGTCTTATTCTTCATTTAATTGAGATGTTACAAACTTCCCCCTTTTGGAAATTTCATCCTCGCAATTTTTATTCACTTTTCATAATATGTGGGGGTATTTCTCCCTCATAGAATTTTCAGATTCCCATGTTGCCTCTTCAACCATATTGTTTTTCCACAAAACCTTTACATGATGACTTAACTTATTCCGCATCACTTTCTCTCTACGGTAAAGAATCTGAACTGGTTGTTCTTCATAAGAGAGATCATCTTCCAACTGAACTACCTTTGAGCTCAAGACATGATTTAGATATGACATATAATTTCTCAACATCGAAACATGAAAAACATTGTGTACCTGGGATAAACATGGAGGTAAATCCACTATATATGCAACTGATCCCACTTTCACTAGAATTTCATAAGGTCCAATAAACCTCAGAATCAACATTCCCTTCTTACCAAATCGTATCACACTTTTCCATGGAGAAACATTGAGAAAGACATGATCACCTATCTCAAAAGAAAGAACCTTTCTCTGGTTATCGACATAACTTTTCTCTCTGCTCTGAGCTATTCTCATGTGCTTCTTGAATCAACTGAACTTTCTCTACTATCTCTTCTACCAATTCTGGTCCCATCAGCTTCCTTTCACCAACTTCATCCCAAAAATCTAGAGTTCGACAACACTTTCCATATAATGCCACAAATGGAGCCATATGTATACTGAAATGAAAACTGTTGTTATAAGAAAATTCAACCAAATAAATATGTTGGTCCCAACATCCCTGATAATCAATCGAGAAAGCACGTAACATATCCTCCAATGTCTGAATTGTTCATTTTGACTGCCTATCTGATTGAGGATGAAAAGATGCACTAAAGATTTATTCAGTACCCAATGACCAATGAAGGCCTTTCCAAAATATAGAATTAAACCTGGGATCATGATCAGATACAATGGAGAGGGGAACTCCATGCAACCTGACTATCTCTTTAACATACAACTGAGCAAGTTGATCTAAAGTCCGAGTATCTCGAATAGGAAGGAAATGAGTAGATTTAGTCAATCGATCGACTATAACTCAGATTTCATTATTACCTTGAGATGTCTTTGGCAATCCCACAACGAAGACCATGTATATATTTTCTCATTTCCACTCTGGCATCGGTAGAGGATGAATCATCCCTTTCGGTAACTACCACTCTGCTTTAACATGAAGGCAAGTCAAACACTTCAAAGTAAAATCAGCAATATCTTTTTTAATTCCATCCCTCCAGTAATACTCCCAAAGATCTCTGTACATCTAAGTACTACAAGGATGAACTGAATACAAAGAATTATGAGATTCAAATAACAACTTATTCATAAACATTGAATCACAAGGTACACATAATCTCTTCCCAAATCTCAAAGCACAATCATTATCAATGTTAAATTCAAAAAACTTACCCTTCTGAACCAACTCTACCTTTTTCTGCAACTCACATTCTTCTTTATGCACATTCTTAATTCTGTGTCATAGAGATGATTTCACAGACACCTGATATAAAACAGAATAATTTCCTGGAACAAAAACATCTATTCCAAATTTTATCATATCAAAAACCAACGGATCTCGTTCCTAAGATAGTATGGCTAATGAGACATTACTTTTTCGACTCAAAGCATCTACCACTTTATTTTCTTTTCCCGGATGGTAATGGATCGTGTAATCATAATCCTTGATTAATTCCAACCATATCTTCAATCTCATGTTCAATTATTTTTGAGTGAATATATAATTCAAACATTTTTTATCAGTATATATTTCACATTTCACTCCATAAAAATGATGCCTCCAAATTTTTAAATTTTAAAAAAATGCAGCTAATTCCAAATCATGTGTAGGGTGATTTAACTCATGTGGTTTCAACTGACATGAAGCATAAACAATTAGCTGATCATTTTGCATTACGACTCAACCAATTCCTTTCAATGAAGCATCACTTTTGATAACAAAATCACCATTTCTGGAAGGCAGTGCCAAAATTGGATCATTCACCAATATTCATTTCAATTCCTGAAAACAATCATCACATTCTTTTGTTCAGATGAACTTAACACCACTTCAAGTTAACTTAGTCGTTGGACTAGATAACCATGAAAAATATTCAACAAAACTCTGGTAATAACCTTCCAAACCAAGAAAACTACATATCTAGGTTTTATTTGTGGGTCTTGGCCATTCTTCAATAACTTTTGTTTTAGCAGGATCAACAGTTATGTCATTTTTTGAATCAATGTGACCAAGGAAAGAAATTTTTTGTAACCAAAACTCACACTTGATGAATTTCCCATAAAGTTTCTTTTCTTTTAAGGTTTCAAAGTTAACCCTTAAATGTATTACACATTCCTCTTTACTTTTGAAATAACCAAAATATCATCAATGAACACAACCACAAACTTATCCAATAACTCATGGAAAATTCTATTCATAAGATCCATGAATACAGCATGTGCATTGGTTAACCCAAAAGGCATAAATAAATATTCATAATGGACATATCTAGTTCGAAACGTGGTCTTTGGAATATCTTCTTCCTTTACTTTCAACTGATAGTACTCCGACCTCAAGTCGATCTTCGAAAAAAACTGAGCTCCCTAGAGCTGATCAAACAAATCATCGATATGTGGAAATTGATACTTATTCTTAATAGTGATGTTATTCAATGCTCTATAATCAATGCAAAGTCTCATTGAACCATCTTTATTTGTAACTAACAAGATAGGAGCACCCCATGGTGACGTGCTAGGTCGAATGAAATCTTTATCTAATAATTGCTACAATTTATTCTTTAACTCCAAATGTTATATTTGAGCCATTCGATAAGAGGGTTTTGAAATAGGTTTAGAATCAGGAACTAAGACAATAGTAAATTCAACTTCCCAATCAGGTATAATACCAGGCAACTCATCAGGAAAAACATCAAGGTACTTGTTTACCACCAGCACATCATAAATCTGAACAATTCCTTTGTTTTCAACAATATGTGCAAGGTATACTTCATTTCCATCTTTTAATAGTTTCTCAGTATCCTGATATGTTATCAATGGAAAGGGTTCATTTTTGTATACATACTGAAAATTATTCTGAAAATAAACCTCTTTAGCTCTGTAATAAATCATAGCATGATAAACTGAAAGCGAATGCATGCCCAAAATAACATCAAACTCTACTAGAGGAAAAAAAATAAGGTTTGCAGGTCGATTCTTTCTGCACACAAGGACATGAATGTTCTTAAGTTTTATTTCTTGTCTCAACATTTCCTCAAGGTGTTTTTACCGTATGTTCTGTATTCATATCTTGAGATGGAATTCCCAATTTACTAGAAAACATCTCAGAAATGAAAGAGTGTGTAGAACCTGAATCAATAAACACATTGGCATAATCTGAACAAACAAATAGTGTACCTGATACAACTTCATTTGATGGCCCACCATCTGTTGAAGTAGTTGTAAATGATTTCTCAACCCCTTTCTTCTTATAGTCTGTCTTCTTTCCTTCGATTGATTTCTTTGTTGGACACTCATTTGTATAATGACCCATTTCATTGCACATAAAACATTTCCTTGAGTGTAAATCAGATTTTTTCTTACCATTACCCTAATCTTTTCCAATTCCATTATGAGACTTATGTCCCATTTTACCACATCATTAGCACTTACTAGAATTCAAAAGTCATTCCCCAGCATGCGTTTTATAACATTTATCACAAACTGTAAACTTAAGTTTCATACCATCATAATTTTTGGAAGAGTTCTTCCCTTTCACCTACCACCTTAACATCTTATTCTGTTGTTTGTCAAAGAATACCTGATCATCTACAAACTCCATTTTCAGCTTCTCCGCACCACAAACATGTTTTTCATAACTTTTTAACTAACTAGAAGCTAAATCCCATTTATACATTGGATTTAATCATGAGTAAAAACTGTTGATTTTACTATCAAGATATCGTATGAAATTTAGAGCATACCATGCCAGTAGTGTGAATTTTTATTCATAAGCATCCACTGAGTCATCCTCCTGCCACAATTTCAGTAATTGTTTTTCCATCCTAAGACGAACCACCTTAGGAAAATATATCTCAAGAAACATAACTTAGAATTCATCCCAATAAAGAGAAACAATCTCCTCACTGTCCCTGATATTTTTCACCATCGACCACCACTAATCAGCTTCACCTTCAAAATGGTAAACATTAAGTCTAACCTTTTGATGTTCTGAACAACCCATGACATCAAAAATTTTCTCCAATTCATTACTCCACCCTTCATCTAGCATAGGGTTAGATGATCCTTTTAATTCTGGGGGATGTTTCCTCATGAAATGCTCCCCTACTGACATGTTCCTCCATGGTTGATTTGGGTGATCTCATACATGGATACCACAACCATTTATATCCTGAGTCAACTATTCCATCGCTGCAACAAACTATTCAGTTCCTATTTTGACCATCTCAGGTTGCTGATTTGGAAGGTGGTCTTCCTCTGGATGTCGTCCCAACATAGCTTCCCTGTTTCATCTATGGAAAACCATTCTGAACATAGAAATATCTTATCTGATGAAACATGGTTATCTGTAAATTCTATATGATATCAATATTAACATAAATTACTTTATGTATATTAATTTAACAATACCCTAAATCCTAATTCTATCTAAACCGACCTATGATACCAACTATAAGGGCCCAGCCTTAAATATTACATAATATTGAATTAAATTAATAATTCACATTGAGGATCTTTTCGGGTTTAGAGTTTTATAGAATTAGGACATAACTATTACATCTCAAAAGATTACAAGGTAGACATATCTACATAGTTTCCATTTTTTCATAAAATAAAAACTCTTAAAAAAAGAGTAATGTCTAGTTCCAAGTTTTAGATAGCATTACTTTTCATTGATCCCATCCTTGACCTTATTCATCTTTAAGTCCTGTGAAAACATTTCAAAACATGGGATGAGTATAAAAAGACCAGTAAGTGTTATAAAACAAATAATGAAAACATTTTTTCATAAATACATACAAAAACTTAACTCTATTACTTACCTCATGAAATCATAAGATTTATGAAAGACACGTAGAAATCATTAATCATAAAGGTAACTTGTGGCATCCATATCATACTTACATTGTAAATATCATAGCTATATAAGGAGTTACTATGGAGTACACATCACAGTATATTCCACAAATGTCTTTGGAGAAACATTCATGTTTACCTCCATCATGTTACCTAATTCATTGGAGATTATCCCGGGCTCACCTGCCCTAGGTTTATCATGGAACCACCCGTATACGTAAATAATGCCCAAGAACCATAACATGATCATAACTAAAACATAAGCATAAATGAAAGATAACATTTTAACATTGAAATAATAAAAATATCATTTATAGATATTGAAATAATAAATCCATTCTCAAAATCATTTTCAATACCAAAATACGTAAAAATAATATATGGTATTTATTTTTCCTTTTAAAAAAACATTCCCTCTTGTTAAGGAAGCCGAAGATCAAATAAAACTCACGGTGGCAGAAAGGTCGTTGTCACCGCTTATGTTAAGAAACATTCCTTCTTGGCATTTAGTAAAACAATTTATAAAAAACGATTCCCTTTTAATAAAATAAAATGTCAAAGGCCTTTATACACCGTATTAAATAACGTCGTGTATAAAACTAAAAATGCCTCAATGAAAGGAGATTGAGACGAAGTACCTTACCTCGCATCCGACTTGACTCAATCATTCTTTAATCTCTTGAATAATAAACTAAAGTTAATTTATAGTTTCTTGAGAACCTTTTTCATGTTTATTATTCCTTTTATATGACTTATTACCATGTTATAAACAGTATTCAATCATTTAAGTTAATAACGTTCATTTTGTTGATATTTGGTACTTGAGTAAAAATGAACAACTTATATTTACAAGTTTTCAATGTGGTCAAAGGTTCATTATATCCTAAATGATATTAATGATTTTGATATCATATATATCATATATATCCAGTATATACATGTTTTTATAATAGTACATAACATTTAGAGGTAAGAAATGAAACACACCATTCATGGAGACGGTAAGACGTACGTACGCATGAACACTACTTTTATTTCGATTTATTTTTTTAATGGAAATGAAACATAATGATACAAAGGTATATTATAATTCTAGTATAATATAATATATAATATTGTTAACTCCATCCTTTATACATCCCACATAAGGCATTAACAAATCAAATTATTTTGAGGGGGCGGTGGTCAGCACTTCCTCAAATGAGATTATCATATTAACCAACTATGGAAACCATAAAGACATGATATAAATTGGAAGTACAGAAGAATAAGGAAATAATAAACATAATATATGTAATATATAAGTACAGTTCCATCATAATGGCCACCATGAGATGTGGTAAGATGTAATTGAACAATCATCATTTTGTGAGATGTTAGTTTTCCTTCCAGAGAAACATTATGTTCTTCATCCATTAGATGGAGGTGTGTGTATGTGTAGTTAAAATCCTTATTATAAAAACATACTAGTATATTTAGGATAATTTTTTTATTACAAAAGATATAAATAAAAATAATTTAAGGGCTGGAGATGTAAAATAAAATAAACAAATTTAAGAGAAACTATTACCTTTAATTTGGGTAACTCCCATTGGTTTGAACCAAATGACTTTTTGAAGTGACTTCTGCCTAAGGTAAAGCTTCTAAGAGGAGGATAGGTATGTTTAGAGATTAATTTGGAAGAGGTTGGATGAGAAAAATGCCTTGAGATGTGTGAGGAATTAGTTATAAGTTGTCTCCTTTTATAAGGGGGAGGAGGAGCTCTTTAGGAAATTGTGAAACTATTATTTTATTATTTAATGATATTCAGTTTTTAATGGTCCAAAAATCATTCTCTTCGAAGAAAAGATGAGTCTCGGTTGATAGAAAATCATCAAATCATAATTTGACATTTTTTGGATAATAGTTTAATCATTATAATCTTATTTATTTAAATCATTTATTAATGAGGAAAATATTGCATCATTATTGTGTCATAAATAATATACATTATTTGATGTCTCAAAATTATAAAAAAATACCATGATATAGGAAATATTTTTAGCTTTCAAAATAATATTTATAGTCTAAAATAGTAATTATATAAAAACATATAATAATTATTTACGAAAAGATTTTTGATTATGTCATTTTGGCTTTTACTTTAAATTAATTAATCTATATTGTCATTATCACATCCAAGTGGATCAAAGGGATCCCAAAATAGACCCAAAGATTCACATGGTCTTTAATTACTCAACCAATAAGGTTAGTACAAGTTATATGTTAATTTTTAATTATTATAATATTCTTTTATTCTTGAATTACCTTATTTACCTTTAACCGTGGTAAATAAAAGTCAAAAGTTACTATTCACCATAAATTATTTTCATCTTAATGAACAAAATTTTAATTCTTGACAACAAACATGTATGTAGGATTTTTGAAATTCAATTCACAGAAGTGGAAAAATTTCATTGAAATGAAAATTTCAGTTTTTTAACTATCACTAAGTGGTGTCACTATTCATAAATAATTGAAGTTTTTCAGAAAAATACCAAAAATTTAGTCTAAGAATTATATGACATTCCGAATTCAAAATTTATGTCTATTTTACCAAATTAAAAACATAAAAGTGGAATTAATTAATTTAAAAATTATTTCCCGTTGTTAAAACAAATAACGTGTTTTTAAGAAATAATAACTACCAAAAGATTGATACTTGTTTATGTCCAATTACAAATTGAAATTACTTACAATGACCAAAATTGGATCAAATGGTAAAAATATATTTTAATTTAACTTTAAAACCAAATAAAAAGATAATCTAAACATATAAATAAATTAGATTAGAAGTCACTTTTGAATTAAAATACAATATTTTTAACTATTCATTGAAAAAATGAAATTTATCTGAAAAATACCAAAAAATTTACCCAATGTGAAATTTGATGTCCCAATTCTAATGAATGATTATATTTGGTCAATTAGACCATATCATGAAGACCTAAACTTGATTTAATGAGGGTTCTACATTAAAAGGCGGTACATCGGCCTTTTAATGTATGTTATGTTTAAAATTAGATTCATTCACATTTTATGCCTCCAAATTTTATTGGATAAAAGAAAATACATCCAAAAAAACATGTATAATCGTATTGTAGTAAGTTTCATTCATTCCTTCCACTACCACTACTAGGAGTTAACTGTCATTTAAAATAATAATATTATATTATTAGTGTGCAATGTAAGATTCCAAAGAAACCTGTTGTTGCGTATCGGGTACGCTATCGAACATAGAAACCCTTTAAAAGTAAAATTAGTATTTAATTCACAAATATTAATAAATATGAAATATGTTTTATTCATAATTTACTTGGGATGTTACAATAGTGTACAATATAGTTTCTATGATTTTTGGTTTAGCTCACCATCCAGTCAGTGACTTAGTTGTAGATAACCTGTGGGAAGCTCGTTGTATTTTTTCACATGTGAAGCATTGTAATTTCACCTAGATTCCATAATATATATTTCTCATAAATATATATATCCTAAATCAAAATTTAATGACATAGGGGGAATTAAATTTTTGTTTTGGAGCTCTCCCTCTATCTCTTTGAAATCATTGGTTATTGATGTATTATTTATTTCATCTAAAACCTAGATATACGAATAGAACTTTTTTCACTTACATCATTTTTTATTGACAGATTCTTGATTTTAAAATATAAAATGTTAATTATTTTTGATATAGGGACTATGAAACATCCAGATTAACTAATGTAGTATTCCATGGACATTTAGTCTTCTTATTCATTACATAGGAATTCAATATAAATCCGTTGAGATCATGTATCTCATATATTTTATATATGATGAGTGAATGTTCCATCAAATTTTCTTCCTAGTTGTTATAATGTAAAAATTATTTTTTATTGAAAATTAATTATTTTCGACCATGAAAAGGTCTATGATTTGTCTATTGGAATGTAATGTTCTAGAGATAGTCCACTAAATAAGGTATTCCAACCATTGAAAATATAAAAAATAATATACTTTCGTTACTCTAGGTGCACTATGAGTGTACATAAGGGTTAGTATACCACTAAATGATTCCAAAATTGATCTATAATAAAAATATATTTATTATAATTAATTATTGCTAAAACAAAATGAATATAAATTATTAATTATTATCCATTGAACATTGTGGATGAATTAGTCAACAAAATAATGACCTGTGTTTGTGAAATATGATAAATAATGTTATTTATTTTTACAGAATGTATACTTTTACAAAATTCTATAAAAGTGATTTGAAAACATTATTGTTGATTAATATTTGGGGAATACGACATGATTTTATAGATATGGAATTTTTATTTTATTTGTTATCACTCATGGGTGAAATTGATTTGATTATATGGATCTATTATAAACCTTTTATTGGTTACTAGTGTGGGGGGACCATTACCTGATTCTTAGGATATTATATTACCATTATATTGGTTCTAACTACTACTATACATTGATCTTATTTCATGGATTTTGTGTTCATGTATACATATAATATTGACTTTTATAAATTGGATAGCCATATTGAACACTAAATTAAACTAAAATTGATATCACAAGGTTCCATCCTAGATCTATGGTTTTCTAATATTAATTATATATATATATAATTGAGTATTAATATATTGAACTTTCCCATATATCAGTATATATATCACATAGACAACATTCTTTTTATACATTGTCAGTGGTGTGTTATAGTGTTTCACTACCACAAAACTTGGGATGACTTTTTTAATTGGTCATATTCATGGTTTTTTGTTACGAAAAGGGAAAGGCACCAATTTTTTATTTTTGATAAATTATGTAAGGATTACATCATGAATTATAGGAGATATTGTCACCCAAAAACATGTTTTTATATATCTATCAAGTTTCAGATTATGTTTTAACATGGGTGGTTTTATGTATAATCATCATTTTGGCAATATTATATGATTTTGCAAATTTTTTACATTCAATTACATGATATTTTAAGGTAAAATTTATTTACTAATAATATAATAAATAAAATAAACACAACTTTTAGTCTCTCCATGATATCCTCATAGATTGAAACAACATTTTATCCCTTCTCATTCGAGGTGGTATAAATTTTTCCATATCATGACACTATTTGGTAACATATGAGTGATCTATGTCAGAGAAATTACAAAATTTAATTAGAGTAATTTTTTTCATACAATTTGTAAGAATTTTGGAAGGGATGTTACATTATAGCGAATTAAAAAAGAACCCAATCCATAGAATTGAAAAACTATATAGAGAGAATCCTATGCTACTAGAGGTCTAATTACTATTATTGGATTTAATAATAACATTGATCGATTTCATGTCGATTGATACACACAATCTTCTAAAAAATTTAGAAACCTTTAGATTTTATTCATGGTACTGTAAAACCCATGAGTGAATATGAATGTATTAGGATTGGAACAATGGTAATTCATTTTATTATAATTAAGGATAAGTATCTAATTAAATGTGACTCTCCTATATCATATATATTGTGGTACATAAATATAATGATTTTTTTGTCTTTTATCTTATATGTAATGTTTTAAATATTTTATAAAATGTTGAAATGTATGAAGTTTTCAATGTATAGAAACTACACATTAAATAAATATAATATTATAATGATTTGGTGGATCTGAGTATAACCCTATTATTGTTAAATAAAATCTTGTTATATCTCTGTATTGTATATTAGATGACCAACACTATTCCGAGTTGTTACGAGTTTTTTTTGGATTTAGAATGGACCCCCAAAAGATGATAGTATATTGAACCATACATTTAATACAAAAAAATATAACATCTTTCTATATGAATTTTCATTACATATCATATAGATACATTATATAATCATAATGTTTTAGTGTTTAGTAAATATGATACATAAAAACATGTACATAAAATATTTACATCATTTCTAATTATGTTTTTCGTAACTAGAACAGTTTTAAGATGTATTGTAAAGAAAACCATTGTGTATAACCTTGGTAATGGAAATATAATCAGGGATGAGCCCATATGATTTGTAATGGAAATAATAGATAATAATATATGGTCATCAATGATCAAAATGATAGGTATTGTGGTCTGATTAAATAGCCATAACATAAAAATCCCATTCCATGTAATTCAGGTATCATTAATCATGATTCATGTCAAAATTGTTCAATAAATTAGAATCCATATGTTATAAGTGTTAATAATCACAAATAAACAGTCATTTTCTATGAGAACATTACATAATAATATGATATATTTATATATATAAATTAACATATAATATCATTTTATAATCCTAGGATCAATACCCAGAATATCATAGTGGACTAGGTACACTCTTAATTCCATCATTTCCTTAGACTGTGCTCACTCCACATTCTATCATATAAGACAATGTATCATATTTTACTACATTCAATCTCCATTCAATTATTTATTTTATAATTAGTTATCCATGTTTTCCTAATCAAATAGTGGTCTATAAAAACATATTCCCACCACTCATATAATAAAAACAGTATATACATGATCTATGATAACATTAATCATTAATCATAAAATACTATCATAAACCATGGAAGGTATATGAATTTCATAGAAATTTAAGAAAAAAAATAATAATAAATCAAAAAAATATATCATTTATGGTAGTATGGGATCATATCCTCTACAAATCACATGAAATATATAAGGGTTTTTTATATATTAAAGTTCAATTAAATGATCAGAAAAATGATTATTGACTAAAATAATGTTTTCATTTTGAAATCAAATATTTTAAATATAAATATTTATAAAATTTTGGTGAAAAAAATTTCAATAAAAATAAAAAATAAAAAATATTAAATGATATTCAATATAATTATTATTCATGATGGGGTGAGAATCGATAAATGTGTTTAATATTGAAACAAAAATTTCTATCACATCATTGATATAAGGACAGAAGTATAATTTTTAAAAATGATAACAAAAATCCATTTAAATCATGGTAAAACATTTCAAATATAGAAGAAAATTTAATTTACACAATATTCATATAATAGAAAAAAAAATTCATTAATACATTTTAAATAAAATTGAGACATGTGATAAATGATTTCTCTCTAAAGTGGGAAATGATTTTTATTATCCCAAATGATGTACTTTAGGCCACATTAGATCATTAAGAGAATAAAAATGATATGAAAAATTAATAATTAGTAATAACCATATGATAAAAAAATATGTATAATTTAGGATATATATTTCATATAATTTTCTTTACATAATATAAAATTTAAATTAATCCTGTTAAAATGTTATTATTTTATAAAATTATTGCATCAATTTTTTTTTGCTTAATAATCTTTGTAAAATCAAATTTGAAAAAAATTATTATAATTATTCAATAGGAATATATTAATACCAATAATAACATATATGGAATATATATAACATCTTATAACTCATTCATTAAAAATCATTCATTTGCATCACCATTTTTTGTGTTATCTGGTTTCATTTTTCATTCATACTTTTTGGAATTAATTTAAGATACACATTAGTCCAAAATCATTAGACTAAAAAATGTATATCATTATATATGTAATATGTTTTTTCAATATATATATATTTATTAAAAATTTTCTAAATTTGAGATTAATATTGAATTGCTTTTTTATAAGGAGGTGACAGTTTGTACTTAAAGGTTCTTGACGTTTAGTTTTTATGGATGTAAATAAAGAATGATAAATGTTAATTAATAATTATAGAATAATAATTATATAATTATCTTCACATATATTTCATAAAAAAACACTGTTAAAAACCATGAATTATAGAGACCATGGATTATCACACAAAAATATAACATCTTTTAGATGAATATTCATTAAATTTCAAACATACATACCTCTATACTATAATTGTTTATTGTAATTGAAAACCCAGATATATAAAAAAGTTGTTCATAAGGGAACTACATAATCACTCAGTATGTTCTATATAACTAGCTTTTTTCATAGATATATCATAACTAATACCTCATTCAGAACCATGGAATGGAATCATATTGAAGAGGGATCTTTGGTGCCCCTTAAGGGTACAAAAGTGACCTAAAAATTATCACAAAATCATTAAAACCCCATAAGTTTATTGCAGTAGAAGTTAAATTTTTTTTAAAAAATCACATAAATGATATAAATAATTCTAATATACGGAATAATTCATTGGAATTCATATTAAATGAATCATAATGAAATAAAAGAACCCGAGTCTGGAGAACATAATAATATCAATGACATAAATTTGAGGATTACTCAAAATCATTGAACATAATATTTCATGGATATCCATAAATAGATTCATTACTTGATAGTCCTGGTCCGACATTGGATAAACCCAATACAACCTCATTTGGTATTGGGATAACTTCCTTTTACCCTCTTTTGATCTTTATATATCCTCGTATGTAATCTATTCTAGGATTGGGATAACCTCCCAAATTATATTTGATTTCATTGGGAATTAATCATTATCAAATTCATTGTGTCATTATATAGGTCACTATCAACACATACTCTATACATTTTTTTGTCTCAACATCATAAAACATCAATCATATTATAAACTATTTAAAAATAAACTTCTTTAATAAAAATTTCATCCTATTATATCAAAAATTAATTAAATTGTTTTAAAAAAAATTATCTCATCATAAAAATAAATATAGATATAGAATAGGGAAGATATCAGAGAATCATATCCCCCAAAAATATTTTTTAACATCCAAAGATGTCTTCTACGATGGAATTTATTTTTCAAAGATCACTCAAAACATTTAATGAAGTAAATATCCATTCCACTATGAAATAACTTAATTAAAATAAAATATTTCATAAAACATTAACAAAAACTATTCATGGAAATAACCAAATTTTTTGAAAGGGAATCAATAACTCAATGAGTGGTCTTGAAAATTGGAAATTTTATTCATTTTATAAAAGTTAAACAATTGAACCCATTTTAATTTTCAGTAAAAATTTAAAGATCCTTGTTGAGAAAATGACAAGAATATTAATTGAAAACCAATTTTTTTAAAAGAACAAGGTTAAAATAACATTTATTAATAAATGAAGAATAGTAAAATCATTCATTGTATGTTTTTTTAATATATGGACATTAGAGAGAATTTATTTTAAATCAAATCGATAAATAATGTTATTTTCCCTTAAAAATATTTTTGGGAAACATTAGTTTCTAATGGGATGAAAAAAAGGAAGAAATTTAATTTCCTAAAATATCCACAAGATATTATTTAAGATAATATGAGTATACACGAAAACTACAAGAGGGAAGGGTAAATTATTTTTTTGAAATAAATTTTACATTTTTTGATTCTGATTCTATAGCATAATCATAAATACAATTCCTTTGGTTATTGAATTTTATACATAAAAAATATAAATTGGTTATAGGAGTTTAGAAATTATCATAATAATCTAAAAATTTATATAAAAATATACATTGAAAATATAATCTTGTTTAAATTTTTAAAATAATATATTTAATAATAAAATTAACATATAAAAAATTATTGTTGGAACCATGGTCTTATATGCATGTTTTGGAGTATGTTTTGTGTTTGTTGTCAATCATTAATGGAAGTTCGGATCGTGTACCGGCAATGAGATCATACCGTTCGCGAAGAGAGGATGCTTGGTTTGGAAATCGCGAAGACCAGAAGAGTGGAGGCGGTGAGTCTTCGCTATTATGTAAATGCTTCACGAACGGCAGAGTTGAAGCACATCGCGGTGGTGAAGGGCATTGTGAGCGAGCTCCGCGAACGAAGGCGTGCGCCGCGAAGGAATGTTGACGGTGTTTCTCCGCGATTACGACGACCTCCACGAACGGAAAATTGACGTTCTGCTTCACGATTTTGAGAGAATTTCGGTGGGAACTTCGGAGCTTCGCGATTTGAGCTGACGTGGCGCTGACTTCGTGCGGAAGGGTCGAGGGTCGGTGGAATCTCCTATAAATAAGGGAAAACCCCCTCGAGAGAAGTAGAGAGAATTTCAGAGAAAGTTCTTTTCTCTCGGTTCGCAAAGGTCTCTCGCGAAGGCAGTTTGCTTCGCGAAATTTGAGCTTCGCGACAGCTTTTCTAGCTCTGTGAAAGACGTTCTCCCCGCGTTGGATCAGTGAGTTTTGTGATGAGGCAGGAGCTTCGTGATAGCCAGGCATTGCGAAGGCGGGAGCATCGCGAGAGTGCTTCGCGATTGAGCATCGCGAAATGGCAGGGGCTCCGCGAAGGCTTGTTTGAGCTTTGAAAAATTGGGAGCCTTGCGAAGTAGGGTACTTTGAGAAGGCCTTTTTTCAAAGGTTGTTTGCCCTGTGGATAAGGAAAAAGGGGGTTTTCATCAGTGGTTGGAATTTGGATCTTATCAGAGCATTAACTCAGGACTCTGATACAAGCAAAGTCTCATGCTCAACAGGAGACAATGAACTTCATGTCTTTATATTAAAGAGACCTTCACGTCTATAAACTTAGTGGGACTTCACCAACGGCAGTGAGCCCGGGGGAGTCAACGGGAGTGACCCGAGGGAAGCAGTGAGCAATCCTTGAACCCTTTTAAAGGCTGTGAGCCTAGGACAGAGTGACTGTACCCGAACATTTGTAATCTACAGCTAGTGAAGCATAGTGGATTTTGGTACGACTGAAAACATGTCAGCGTATGCTCCTTGGACGTAGCCATTAGTGGTGAACCAAGTAAAAAGGTATGTGTCTTCTCTGTGCATGTGAATGTTTTCTTTCTAATAATAATCATCATACAGGTTCAATAAGTTCCTACCAACGTGGGAACAAGATCCATAACTCTAAAAAGAATATGTGGTCACCCCTATTCACCCCTCCCCTCTCTGGGTGTCCCTGGGTCCTTCAAGTGGTATCAGAGGGTAAATGTTGCTGTTGTTGAATCTGACCCTTTTCATCATGGGAAAGGCTATCAATGTCAGGGGAGTCCCTCACTTCGATGGAAGCAATTTCCAGTTCTGGAAGAACAGAATGATATCTCATCTAAGATCTCTTGGAATGGAAGTTCTTTTTTCTACTGTGCGAGGAATAAAAGTCACTGATCCAAATTGCCTGGCTATGACTGAAATAGACAGGAAACTTCTTGATGCAGATGCTAAAGCACAGAATGCTCTCACGGCAGCCATTTCTGATCAGATCTACCAGAAGGTGATGAATTGCACCTCAGCAAAATCCATGTGGGATAAACATGAGAATATTTATGAAGGAGATAGCAATGTGAAGGTGAAAAAACTACATGTGCTACAAAATCGGTTTGATGATCTGAAGATGCATCCAGACGAGAATGCAGACTCTTTATTCAATCAAATTACTTTATTTGTTGGAGCAATTCGTGGTCTAGGCGAAGAAATCAAAGATATTGATATTGTAAAGAAAATATTAAGAAGACTTCCACCTCTGTATAATCTGAAGGTGTCATCCCTTGAGAAAAGAGATCTTTCCAAACTTTCTCTAGATGATCTACTGAGCAGCTTGGTAGCATTTGAAATGAGAGTCAAACCAGAAGATGCTACGACTCGGGTGAGCAAGGAAATGGCATTCAAGGACATGGATAAATTGAAAATCACAAAGGATAGTAGTGGTGTTGATGACGAAGAGAATGAAATTCTTTCTCTCATTGCAATGAAGTTCCAGAAGGGGAAAGGGAAATTCAAAGGGAAGTTACCTCTCGCATGATTCCGTTGTAGAAAAGTTGGGCACATTGCCTCTCAGTGCGTGAAGAATATCAATGATGATGACAGTGAAGATGAGAACTTCAAGGATCCTCAGAGAAGGTTCCTCAAAAAAGGAGAATTCAAATCTGGAAAGAAAATGCAGAGGAAGAGTTTTTTATGTGAAGAGGAAGAAGATTATAATGAATTCTATGATGAAGAAGAACCAGAATTCAAAACTGGTAACCATGTTTCTATGATGGCCACTGTTGAAAATTCAGAATATATTGATGGAGAAAAACAACTGAGAACTTGTGTAGATCCTGAGGTGCAACTTAAGGATGTGGTTAGTAAGTTTAAGATTAAATGAAAGAGCTGCAATAAGTGGAAATCAATTGTAGAAGAATCAACTGAATACGTTGATAAACTTGATGCTGAAATTGAATGACTGGAAAAATTTGTGAAGGTAAAATCTATAATAATTGAAATCAATGATAATGTAGTAGATCTGAAGCTGAGAATTGAAGAGCAGGAAAATGTCATCAATGACCTCACATCCAGACTGGATGAAAAATCCAAGACTGCTGAGGGTCATGAGGAGGAAGTAGTTACTCTAAGGAGTAAACTAGAGACTGAATCAGTTCCAAAAGAATCATGGAAGAAAATATAGTTTGGAAGTTTCTCAGATGCATAATTACTAGCAAGAGCCAAGTGTGGTTCAAATGGGGTTGGAAAAATCTTGAGTGATCAAAGACCCGGTTGCATGGGAAAGAGTGGAATTGGCTGTGAGGCTGAGTCATCAACTGTTGGAAGTGAAAAGATCCAAAAGAAAGATAAGATGAAAGTTTAACATGTTGAAATGTTACCTAGAGTACTGAAAAAGGAACCCTCAATCCAAACTAAAAGGAGACCTGAAAATTATCCTCAAACTTTCAAAAATGGAAGACAATCTTACTATTCTCCCAAGGAAGAAGGTATAAGGAGATATTCAAGTGATAAGACATTTCCTCTCATGAAATGTCAGTTCTATGGCTATTTGGGCCATACCATGTCTTATTGTGAAGAGGCAAGAAGCTATCTGAATGGAGAAGATATAGATGATCAACAAAGGAGAACAATTTCATATCCTAATTCGTATAGAAGAAATAATGTCTATAGATAATGTTTTCATTGTTCTAACTTTGGTCATAAGGCCGTTAATTGCATGCAGAGAAGGGACATTGACACCTCATACCGAAGTTCCAGACAAGTCAAGTCTCGTCAGCAAGACATTGTTTCTCTTTCAAATAGGTTCTCACCTCTCAAAGAAGACATTGACTATGAAGAACCTGGGTATGCGGAAGATATAATTGAAAGGACATCAGTACTATATACTCAATCTAATGTCTCATGGAAGGAAAGGAAGAAGATTGAGAAATCGAAACTTGCAGAGGTAGCCCTCAAAGCTACAAAGGACAACAGTATCTGGATTCTGGATAGCGGTTGTTCATCTCATATGACAGGTAATGCCGGCCTACTAAAGAATATCATAAATAATGTTGATGGTACAGTAATATTTGGTAATGATGGGGCTCTGAAAATCAAAGGGAGTGGAAGTAACAAATTAGCTAATGGAGAACTAAAGAAGACTGAAGTCATTTACGTAGATGGCTTACGTCATAATCTTCTCAGCGTGAGTCAACTCTGTGACTCAGGAATTATAGTTACATTTAATCAGAAAGGCTGCACTATCAAGGGAAAAACCGGCAATTCACTTATGAATGGATGCAGAACATAAGGCAAATTGTATCATGTTGATAGTGAAGAAAATGTATGTTATATGACTGTTGAAGAAGAAAACAATTTGTGGCATCGCAGACTGGGACACATCAATCAACAAGACATGGAGAAAATATCAAAATAAAGAATTTTCATGGACATTCCCAACCTGAAGTGTGAGCGTGAAAAAACTTGTGATGCTTGTATTCATGGGAAGTTGGTCTGCAGTTCATATCGGCCAAAGAAGAAAAGAGCGTGTCACCTTCATGATCTGAGTCATACATATGTTTATGGGCCAATAAATGTTGTCGGAACTCATGGAGAATGGTACTTTGTCCTTTTCATAGATGATTACAGTAGAATGGCTTGTGTGATGGTCATTCACAGGAAATGACAAGTCCTTGACTGCATGAAAAAATATCGGCGAATCGCCGAGAATGATACTGGATTAACAATCAAAGTGTTGCGATCTGACAATGGAGGAGAATACATGTCCATTGAATTTGAGAATTATCTGGAGAATCATAGGATACAACATGAGGTAGCTACTGTGAGAACTCCACAACAAAATGGAGTTTTTGAACGTAGGAATCGACAGGTGAACAACATGGCACGAACTATGATGATTGAGAGTCGTATTCCATGACATTACTGGAAAGAGGCTGTTCAAGCTGCAGTGTACATTCAGAATCGAACAGGACTTTATATGGGTGAGACGAAGACACCATATGAATTGTGGCATGGATAGAAGCCTTCTATAAAATACTTTCTTGTCTTCGGAAGTAAATGCTTCATCATGAACAAAGAGGGAAATCAAGGGAAATATGGCGACAATGTAGATGAAGGAATTTTCCTTGGTTACTCAATGACCATCAAAGACTATAAATGTTTCAAAAAGCGTTTGGGAAGAATTGTGGAAAGCAGTGATGTTAAGATAATTGAAGAGAAAACCACAAATGCTTCAAGGACTTCATAGGCTGAAGGGATAGAAAGTCTGGAAGAACGTGAACGTGAAGAAAATAGATGTGGAGAAACAGATGATGTTGTTCAAAACACTCAGCAGTCACATCATGATGTTGACTCAGAAGAAGAATCTGAAGAAGAAACTATGGCTGAAGAAAATGCTACTGAACCTCGCAGGAGAAATCAAAGAGCTGAGATTGATCCATCCAACATAATTGGGGAGAGGAGTGCACCCACTCAAACAAGGAGGATGAAGAATAACATGCAATCTGCATTTCTATCAGTTGTAGATCCATCCTCATTCGAAGAAGGTGCAAAGGATGAATCTTGGATGAAAGCCATGAATGATGAATTAGATCAGATTGACAAGAATCAGACATGAGATCTTGTCCAGAGACCCGAAGGTCAAAATGTGATTGGTACCAAATGGATTTTCAAAAATAAGTTTGATGAGCATGGAAGTGTCATCAGAAACAAGGCATGACTGGTATGTAAAGGATACTCTCAGATTGAAGGCATTGATGTTGAAGAAACCTTTGCTCCAGTGGCTAGACTGGAGTCAATCAGGATTTTCCTTACCATGAAACTCCAAAAAGGATATAAAGTATATCAAATGGATGTCAAGAAAACATTCTTGAATGGTGTACATGAAGAAGAAGTCTACATTGAACAACTAGTGGGCATTGTTTTGGGTACTGATGAAACAAAGGTCTGCAAACTAAAGAATTCTCTATATGGTTTGAAGCAGGCACCAAGGGCATGGTACTCACGGCTGGACTCATATCTCAAGAAGATGGAATTCAAAAGAGGAGGAGTTGATCACAATCTCTATGTGAAGAATTCTCCAAAAATCAATTCATGGTTCTTATCTATGTTGATGATATCATATTTTTTGGTATCAGGCAGAAATCAGTGGATGAATTTCCCAACCACATGAAATCAGAATATGAAATGTCTATGATTTTGGAGCTCACATATTTCTTGGGGCTTTAAGTGATTCAAAATAAAGAATACACTATCATTTCTCAGGAAAAATATGCAAGAGAGCTGCTGAAGAAGTTCAATATGCAAGACTCCAAACCAATGTCAACTACGATTGCAGTTGGAACTAAACATGGAAAGCATGAGGATGGAAACTCTGTTGTTCCCACCGTGTACAGGAGGATCATTGGAAGCCTACTAGACCTGAAAGCGACAAGGCCAAATATTCTCTTTGCAACATGCCTTGCAGCCCTCTTTTAGAGTAATACAAAGGAGGAACATATGGAAGCAGTAAAAAGAATCATGAGGTACATTCAAGGTACACATAACTCCGAGTTATTTTTTGCTGCAGGTAGGGACAGTGAATTATCAGCGTTTTCTAATGCTGAATGGGCTGGTGATGTAGTAGAAAGAAAGTCCACTAGTGGTGGAGCTTATCTATATTGGGCAGAAATGTGTAGGCTGGTTGAGCAAGAAACAAGAAAGTACTTCTCTTAGTACTGCTGAAGCTGAGTATATCTCCTCCACAAAGGCATGCACTCAACTACTATGGATGAAGAAGAAATTAACTGATATTGGCAATGAGGTGACGCAACCAATGGTGATTTACTTTGACAATAAGAGCGCAATTGATCTTACGAAGAATCCTGTTCAGCACTCTCGTACAAAAAAATTAAAATCAAGTATCACATTATCAAAGAGAAAGTTGAGAAAAGCGTGATTAGATTGGATCATGTGGGAACAGATGAGCAAGTTGCTGATATCCTAACAAAGCCACTATCAATGGCTGTGTTTGAGAAGCATCGGTTGAACCTCGGTGTTCAACCACCTCCCAGTGCATAAGGTGGTTACAGAATTCCCCTCTCCCCGTTTGTTATAACTGTTTTAATCTTTTTATCGCTGTGATGTAGGTTTATGGGGGAGATACTATCCAGGGGGAGTATGGTTTGAGTTGAACGTGAAAAATTTACTGGTCTTTGGATTTATTATCAATGGGGGAGAAAGTAGAAAGGAATAAATTCAAATGATTGAGAAGGAAAATAGTGGAACGCAATTCAAGCCTCCTCTCTTGTTTTCTACACCGAGCATTGCTCATGTAGACTTAGAGTGTTGGCTGAGTTGATTCCTGCGTTTTTGGTTTTCACATAGATGGAGATCTATTGAATTTATCTTCTAATTGCCAACAATCAAAAAGGGGGAGATTGTTGGAACCATGGTCTTCTATGCATGTTTTGGAGTATGGTTTGTGTTTGTTGTCAATCATCAATGGATGTTCGGATCGTGTACCAGCAAAGAGATCATACCGTTCAAGAAGACAACAGTATTGAAGGTGGCGTTGTTTTCCAGTGTTTGCCAAAATTGTTGGGTCCAAAATCTGGAAGTTTCTAAGCATCGTGAAAGGTGTATTTTCATGAATATAATAATTAAATATGGCAAAGGCATGAATTTCGCAAAGATAGGATGCTTGGTTTAGAAATCGCGAAGACCAGAAGAATGGAGACTGTGGGTTTTCGCGATTATGTCAAAGTTTCGCGAACGGCAGAGTTGAAGCACATCGCAGCGGTGAAGGGCTTTGCGATAGAGCTCCGCGAACGAAGGCGCGCGCTACGAAGTAATGTTGATGGTGTTTCTCTGCGATTACCACGAGCTCCATGAACGGAAAATTGTCGTTCTGCTTCACGATTTTGAGAGAATTTCGGCGGGAACATCGGAGGTTCGCGATTTGAGCTGACGTGGCGCTGACCTCGCGCGGAAGAGTCGAGGGTCGGTGGAATCACCTATAAATAGAGGCTGACCCCCTCGAGAGAAGTAGAGATAATTTCAGAGAAAGTCCTTTGCTCTCGGTTTGCAAAGGTCTCTCATGAAGGCTGTTTGCTTTGCGAAAGTTGAGCTTCGCGGCGGCTTTTATAGCTCCGCGAAAGATGTACGCCCCGCGTTGGCTCAGTGAGCTTCGCGAAGAGGCAAGAGCTTCGCGATAGCCAAGCATTGCGAAGGATGGAGCATCGCGAGAGTGCTTCACGATTGAGCTTCGCGAAATGGCATGGGCTCCGCGAAGGCTTGTTTGAGCTTTGCAAAATTGGGAGCCTTGCGAAGTTGGGTACTTTGCGAAGGCCTTTTTTCAAAGGTTGTTTGCCCTGTGGACAAGGGAAAAGGGGGTATTCCTCAGTGGTTGGAATTTGGATCTTATTAGAGCATTATCTCAAGACTCTGATGCAAGAAAAGTCTCATGCTCAACAGGAGACAATGAACTTCATGTATTTCTATTAAATAGACCTCCACGTTTATAAACTGAGTGGGACTTCCCCAACGGCAGTGATCCAGGGGGAGTCAACAGGAGTGACCCGAGGGAAGCAGTGAGCTATCCCTGAACCCTTGTAAAGGCAGTGAGCCTGGGATAGAGTGACTATACCTGAACATTTGTAATCTACAGCTAGTGAAGCATAGTGGATTTTGGTACGACCGACAACCTGTCGGCGTATGCTCCTTGGACGTAGCCCTTAGTGGTGAACCAAGTAAAAAGGGCTATGTCTTCTATATGAATGTGAATGTTTGCTTTCTAATCATAATCATCATATAGGTTCAACAAGTTCCTACCAATGTGGGAACAAGATCCACAACTCTAAAAAGAAAAAGTGGTCACCCTGATTCACCCCTCCCCTCTCAGGGTGTCCCGGGGTCCTTCAATTATAACATTGATTATTGATTTCAAAATTTATATTAAATTATTTTAAATTGCATGGATTTTATGTATCCAAAATTTTAGTGAAACTATAATGATATGTATTCTGTAGGCTACATATGCATTACCACAAATATTATACCCATCTTTTATTAATATCCCCAGAATGCATTAAAAAGAATTATCATACATACATCCATCTTATTTTACTTATAATCCTTTGATCACCATGATCATATGTTGTAATTACAAATGAATAAAATAATAAGGTATTTAAACCCTCACCCAAAATCCCACCAAATAGAAAAATATCTAAATTTCACAATGCTCAAACAAGTAACATGATGTTAGAAAATATACAATATGAACATCAAATCATATGTGATATAAAATTACTTATTGAGACTCTTCCTCCTTGATTTCATCTCTTATTTAAAGTCATTGTTACAATGGTCATAATTTTGTAATCATGGAGGTGGTTAAAATGTTTTTATAAAACATTAATTATATATATCTCATCATGTTTTTTTGATTCTTTTATGTTTTTAAACCATCACAATGTAATGAAATTCCACCCTATGAAATAGATTTTTTTATCATGAAATGATGAATAGTAACGTATAATAGTTTTAAAAATGTTTGATATAGAAAAGAAGACTACTTCCACCTCAAAATGATATTCTAATATGGTTGATATAAAATCATCATTTTGGATTTTTTATGATCTTTTATTTGGAAATTTTATTAATATTCCAATTTTTTTAAATAATCTATTTGATCAACAGTTATTATTATTATTATTGTAACATATTCTTTCATAACAATATGTATTTTCTCTATCTAGAAACATAAAATTTATGAAAATACACTATTTGAAAATATGAATTATAAAAGGTAGAGAATAATACACATTTATGGAATTACAATTTGATTTTATATATTATGTTAGAATTTTTTGAATGGAATTGATAAAACACAATAACCTCTCTCTTTTTATAATGCAAAAAAACAACACTTTTAAAAGAGAAAACAATGTAAAATAGAACATAATCCTCCAATCTCATATACCTTTTATTTTAATTATTTATTATTTGTTTCATTATTCCCCATTTTGGGTCCTTCAATGATTTTCTACCTATATTTCAGAATATAGAACTATATAACATTTAGTAAAAAATATGAATAAAATTATCTACAATATATCCAAGAATTTATCTTCACTCAAATTGTAAAAAATTCTTTTATATTATGAATTATGAATATAATGTTTTAGATAAAGTGTTCCAGAAATATTTGGGAGATAAATCAATAAAAAAAATATTCAATAAATATTGTTTGAGATTCATAAATAATTAATATAATGACATATCCAATAAAATTGCAAAAATCCATAGAATTTTTTTTGGAGAACATTTATTCAAGTATATAAATTCAAAAGGAAAAAAATAGAGTTACTACAAAATGATTTTCAAGTGTTTAGATAAAGAATATAACTCTTTCTTTATGAGGTTCTTGATAAGTTAAATATTAAAACCCACGAGCCACTCAAATAGTTCTCCAAGATTGTCGATCACTGGGCCTCACACTCCACCATACTCTACAAGCCTCCTACTATCAATAAGGATCTAAAAAAGGTTTAGTAGGTAGACTATAACCAAATGACCAGATTAGAACAATATTATAATGGATAATCATAAATTAAAACAATATAAATTATTTATTTAATGATTATTAAAAAATTAGACTTTTGTGTAAATTAAATGATCAACATGAATAAAAAAGATATTATATAAATACTTTTATTCATTATAAAACTCATTCATACAGAAGATATATAGATAAATAAATAATATACTCCACCACCAAATGAAAAATTGAGTACATTCTCATCTGTTACTCTGAAGCTCCCATATCCAACCCAAGTCCTTAATAAAAAAAACCATAATCATAATCTTCAACCAATAATCATGAGGTATGTTTCAGTTATACAATGCAATGGAAGACCAAATAGGGGGTGATATATATTAAGGAGCCCACTACTAATGAGATCGAATGAAATCATTCCTATGAATTATTTTTTTAATGTGTAGGTATATCCAATGTAAAGAAATGTATTAAATGTAAATATAAAAATGTTGGATCTTTTTCTACATGGATATCTAACTCATCGTACCATCTATTGAGTAATATAGAATGTCTATGAACATTCCCATATGTATGAATAATCATTTATATAATCAGATATATACCATGATATACATGCACCGAAGTTTCACCAAGGAGTTATATTAAGATATCGACACACAATAAGCGTTGATTTGAAATATGTAATTCCATGACGCATGGTTATAAATCCTAGAATCCATGAATGATTTTATCTAAAATACAATGTTTTTTTTTGGTTTTTCACAGGCATCTAATCATAAGATTATTATCTATTCAAGGACCTAAAGTACCTATCCATGGCGCCCTAGTAAACCAATCATCGCATGGAAATATCACCAGTCATGTGAAATAATAAAAAAGCATGATACAAATCATTTCAAATTTGATCCCATACAAAGAGTTCTAAAATTTGAATTGCATTTATCTCCCCTGGAGTAATGCGATTCTATTTCTTCAATGAGCCCATAATTTTTTTAATATAATGTGGAAACCCATGTATTTCTCACTAATTTGAATTTACATATGATCTTATCCATAGAGTTATATAAAATGGGATTTTTAGTATCACTTAGAGCATTTGGAAAATATGTATCCAATGATCCCATTAAAGTACTTCTATAAAAATGATCCCTCGGTTGCATAGAAAAATTAATATAGTTCTTTATACCTATGAGAAAAAAAATTTATTCAATATTGTGGTATCCATCATCGTTCATGGTAAATTAAATATTAATCATCCATTGATCCCATTCCCATTGTTCTATAATCAAAATCATGGTTATCATGAAATCCCTAAATAACTAATTTGCCTATTTTATCATTACTATTATATATGTTTATGTCAGTATGAATTATCAATTACTACTTAACTATAAAATTTGTGTACATGTATTAATTAGAAATCAAGATCATTCAATAAATCTTTTATGAATAAAAAATTAAAATGGAATCATATATATTTATATCATAATAACAACTAAGTCGATGGAATATAATTCATTTATAATATGGAATCTAAGGGAAACAATATTTCCACAATAAAATAATTTTAATTAATTTAATCATTCACTTTCATTTTTTGATAGATCACATGAAGGGTAGATTTATTTTAATCATATGTTAATAACAAAATTCCAATACACATTAATCAAAATCACCAAATGTAGGGGCTAGGAATGGGGTTTTCATATTATAACCACGCCAATGGTTATAAGGAACATAATGGGATGATACTAGGAATTTAAAGTCAAGAATTTTAATATTTAAGATCAGTGCGTGGAAAGCTCAACATGTAAGACAATTAAATAATAATTTTATTGGGTGAGATATTAGGGAATAATAACTAGACCACCTAACCTATCCATGTGATGGCCCACTCTTCCATTATTGATATTCAATAATGTCAGAATGAGAGAAATAATAAAAATTATAAGAAAATATGAATGTAGGGAAACAAGGACATATTTATTAAGAATTTTATAGAGGGATGATAAAAAATAAAAAATAAGAAGAATCATGATAGTATTGAGGGTCATCCTACACAATCGATGGTGCTCGATTATATATATAAATGATGGATATAACTACATTCCTAGGATGGTACCTGAGGAAAGGTCTATGAATGTTTATTTATCTAAAGGATAGGTGAAGGAAATAATGAATAAATAAAAAAATATAGAAGTTGAAAGTATAAAATTATATACATTTGTTGAGTTTTTGGGTTTTCATTCATTAAATTTCAAACCGTGCACCAGCTGTGTAGTCTCATCATCATATTATCCATACTCCACATGGATTTTATGCATGATGAAGACAAATGTGAACTTAATATGCCTTTGGAACTATCAAACTCTACCCCCAACACATGTTTAATGAATAGTAAGTAAAATCGTAAGTGAGCTATGCAGTTCTCCTCCTCAATACACTAAAAATGTCTCCGAATGTAGTGATCACCCAACTTGCATGATTTTAGGATCATTATGAAACATGTTAAAGGTCCACATAGCTACCCCTGAAGGGAAAATACGATATTAAGAAATTATGTTCACTTGTACTCCAACTTCAAAAGTGCGTTCTTAGTGTAGGATAACCCCTATAACTGTTTCCAAATTCCATGACACCTCTTGGTCTTTAAACTCAAGTTAAAATACACTGAAACTATAATATGTCTATGATAAACATTCGAACACACTAATAATGAACTTAACTATCCACCAGTTGAATTGTTAAAGATCCCATGGATTTTCCAATTGTCCAAAATCATAGGATGTTATAATTTCCCCACCATAGAAATCTTGATCCCAAAAAATCCTTTAGGAATAAGGAAAAAATACCAACCAACTATGAACATGGTGTTTAATTGATATGGTAATTTTTTATTGATGAACCCCCAAAAAACAACTAAGAATCATTTGTGGTGTATGGTACATAAGTTGTTAGAATATGGTCTCATAAACATATTCTGAAAAATAATATAATGAAGGCTCATACCTATGCTAATTTTACCAATGACAAGATATCATCATTTTCTCATTCACCATTTATATTATTGCACTCTTAACCATAGGCACTATCCTAAATGGACAATATGATGTTATGATTCATCCAAAATTACTATTTCATCATTAGTTATACACTTAGAATCATAGTGAAACTCTAAGAAATCATAAATGGTAAATAGTGCTGAAATTCATATTACCTCAACTCAACATATTCATTAGGAAATTTCCTTGAAAATAAATGGCTATATCTTTTAGGATCACTTGGATCATCATAATGTTATTCATTTTTTGATACCTCACTGATTGAATCCATTTATGTTACAGAACTAAATTTTAATTTCCTCCTATATACTATTAGAAAAACACATAGATCCTATAGACAAATCACCATTGAAACCAAATTCTGAAGTAGTGTGAAAAGAATTCCATTATTTCTCTTAGAATGCTCACTAAATCTCGTACCCATCTTTTGGTAATTTATCTTGACCAATCCATCTCATAATCAATATCAATCACCCTTCTATATGGAAATCATTGATATTACCCTGATCTAACATCCATGGGTCACCAAAAGTTACCAGAGTCTTAATACCCACATAAGGCCTCAACCTAAATCCATAAACAATATCCATACTTCAAACATAATGAGAATTATATCTGCATATTAATTCCATTTATTTATGGAAAAAAATGTTCAATAATGACAATCCTATGATTTTTTTCATTGTTCCACAACCCATATCTCATGTACGTAACATGTAGATAAAATACTTCTCACCTTCCACCTTATGATCATCATTATTATTTCAAAAATGAAATGTGATCTTCAATACCTCGACTCATTACATGATATGATGAATTAAATGGCGAATTACCCACCCATATAGAGTGCTAATGTAAATTTTATCCATGACTAATTCCATATTCAAACCAAGGTTACCATGGTGAATAGTGAAATTGAATCATAACGAGTAGCATCACCATCCAAAATACAATAGTGCAGAACCTAATATCTATATTTTTCAAAACCACTCACTAAGAGACAATATAAAGGATTACATACACAATAAAAATTGATTAAGTAGTTAAGTTGCTTTATGTATAGTTGAAACTCTCTCAACATACTCTTGATGATATGATGACAAGGGTTAGGATCACCTAACACAAGGTGTACAGTGATAATGTAAAAATAGATGTCTCTCCCTCTCCCATATCCATTATGAAATAAAAAAGATACATTTCCATTAACTAACTCCTAAAACCATGTTTTCTAACCATGCATGTATTTGTAAATTCATCATTAAATTTTCTCACATCAACTAGTTTATAACAAAAATAGACTTAATCACTTTGAACATCCAATAAAATACCCAATTCACTAGGTCTCCATGTCCATAATAGTATCTTCTTAAGATCCACAACTCCTTTCTTGTATCAGGCCATTATTTTTGTAAAAACACAAATAGGAAACACATGAAACCAGAATAAATTAATTTTTTATTTACAATAGGTGTATCATCCCATACCATCCATTTTATGATACTGACCAGGTTCTTGAGAGTCATTAATCAATGTGTCCAAAATACTTGTGCTAAAAGTTATTTTGGATAAAAATAATATGATATTTCACTTCAACCTCTGTTATGTCTTGTCCCATGATCCACATAACTAGTACCTCGAGTTGGTGTGTTATATGCCCTTAAGTGTGCATCCATCTATGCCAGATACTACAATCTATCAGATAGAGTATAGTGTGGCAAGGTGCGGAAATTATGCCCTCAATTAAGAGTGTCACATTGGGTATAACAAATAAAAGAAAATTGATGAAGCCTAATATTAAAAGATTCTATAAGGACAGGATTATAAACACACCATAGTGGAACTATATTAAATATATGTTTTTGTAAAAAAATTAAAATAATATTATATATCATAAGTATATTTCATATATAAAATATATAAACATTTAATGATGAAAAATGATGAGTTAGATAAATGATGATTTCCTTGAACGTAGATATATAAAAGGGTAATAAGGGTCACACGTATTCAAAATCCTATACAAAAAACAAAATGGAAAATTAATTCTCCCCCAGAATCTAGAGAATAATATCAGTCCACATCTCCCATGCTTCTTATAGTACATAAATCATATCATATATCAATATTAGGGATAGTTTACATATCCATAACTAGAGAAAAGATCTATACTTGGGTAATAAAGGAGGCATGAGTAGGTTGTGAGATAAAGTCTCATTGGGCCACCACTAATGATGTGTAGTAATAATTCAAACCTTTTATGTGGAATCAAAAGTGTGCAGGTTATAATTAATAATAATCATTTTTTAAGAAATCAATACCAGACTTATTAGATTACGATAAGTCACCTGATTACTCTACCTACGTCGTCTTAGGCTAGTGAAAGAGTCTAATTAGTAACCATATATATTCATAATAACTATATATATATATAGTTATATACTTTATCCAATTATATGCACATAGTATGTGTGAATATAAGAAGGAATATACCTGGATACTAGGTGCTTGATGGATCATGGTGCAACATAGGTATTCCTAAAAAATTCTAAATGACCCAATGGGATCCATCATAGTGTACATGTCCTTAATCTCATAATCAATGTGTGACATAAATCCCATAGTCAATATAGGTGGGGTGAGACATCATTTACAAAACAACGTAAAATGGTACATTTTGAATCATTCCCACATCCAAATATCAGTCAATGGTGTTAGATTCTATAACCCAGACCGAATTTTTTGGAGCATGAGATGCCATGCCAAAAAAAACACTTAACCATCTATCAATGACATTTATCAATGAAAAAATGATAAAAATAATAGTTAAATGAGGGATCTAATCCATCTAAAAAAATATATTTCGAGTACCATAATAAATTGGCATCATAATCCATATACTCTATATAAGAAAGCATACAAAAATAGGTGTCTCCTTTCTACAAATTGATACACAATCCAATTAATCCATTTAATTCACTTAAAAAAGAAAAAATTAATGATTCTAATAATTGAATATCTACATATTCTATTCAATGAGTTATTGAAGGTAAATCCAATGTAATATAATCCATTTACATATAATTTTCTTTCAAAACTATGAAAATACATAAATGTGGGGGAAGACCAATTTTAAAACTATGATGATCAAATAGATGTTGTTATTTTCAACTAATCAGTTATGTGTAATGAGGTATTTCAAGCCAACACAACCAATTTGTGACTATTATAATGGTTGGTATACTCTATTTAGATAAATATTATCCTGGGGAGTATATTAACATGTGAAAAATTATTTAGAATGAAAGAATTCATTTCATGTAAAATAAGGAAAACGATGGATTGAGGAATAAGATAACATCTTAAAAACAATTATTTTAATAATACACAACATGTCCACCTAGAAAAGTATTTTAGAGGAATCTAATTCCAATATCAAGTTCATATTCACTACAGAATAGAAAAAAATGAATTAATAGATCCATTGATTTTTAATAATCCACGCGATCATTTTCCATAATAGAAGAAGACATACGAAGAGAAAAAAATTTGAAATAATGAAAAATCGAGAGATTTCAAATGTGGATCCATTTCTTATGATGACACATGATTCATAGATAATATATCGGAATTATCTAAAATCCATTAAGGGGGAGAAAACTTTATCATGGGAGGAAAATGGATAACTCATCTATGATAAATTTTTGGAGGAAATAACGAATTAGGTTTTTATTTTCATTAAGGAAATTTTCTTAAAATCACCATGAAAACTAGGGGTTCTTGGTTTTTTTACATGGTTTGGACGAATCATGTTTTAACTATAATCCATTAACTACCTGAGTAGGGATCCTGCATAGTTATGTAATAATGTTTCTCAAACCATGTAAAAACCATGAAAAAAACACTATCTAAAATTTTAAATTTATTGTGTGGTAATTCCCCAAGGGAAATTTGGTGTAGTCAAATATTGTGGTCCATTCTTCTCAAAAGGTTCCATGAACAGTTACACCACATGGTTAGTAAAAACCATGGGGAAACCCTGAGGCCTAATATGTTTTCAAAATTCCTAGAGCCTCGGGCTCCGAAAAACACTCATATCCCTTAGGTATTTTTTTTGTGATAACACATGTTTACCCTGATAAAACAAAGTATTCTAATTTAGAAACAAACAGTTCATACATTTATAGAAATAGAAGTCATTATAACCTCACATCCTTTATGAATGTCATCCCTGACTAGTCCTTTTGACAGAAAATATGTATCATGCAAAAAATAGTACTATTAATTATGAAAATATATTATTATCTCTCTCCCAGGTGTAATAATGTACTCATTCATACTATCATAGCACTTGTACCAAAGAAACTAACCTACCTCAAAGTGACATAATTATTCAATACACAATAAACACTTGATAATACAAAAAAATAAGAATCCATAACCAAATCAACATCATTATGATTAATATCACTTGTCATGTTAGAATTATATCTATGAAGATGAGAGACATGAAATAAATCATGTGTAGATATGTATCTATGAAGAAGTGTTATATGGTAATCTATTGTCCAAATTCTCTTAAAATTATAAAAAGGTCCCATGAATCTTTTTATGATATTACACTGGATCCTAATACCACTATAGAATATCCAATGAAAAACTAGTATAAAATCCCAATCCCTGAAATAAAACTGAATAGGTCATCACCATCAATTGGCATATTACTATTTTCTTGAATATGCTGTCAACTTGTTCTTTTTTGTCAACTGGACCTTCTCATTTTCTACTAAATTAGAAGTGGTCTATGAAAATTTTCCTCCCTTTCCACTAACTATCATAGAGGTGAAATGAAATTTATAACATATAATGGATCATAAGGATCCATCTTGATGGTATCTTTGATTTATTTTTTACAAGATAACCCAAAAATGGGTATGTGTTTCTCCCAAGAGACCCCTAAGTCAAAGAAATATTCAGAAATCTTGTCCTCGATCACCTAAATCATATGAAATATATTTTGATCTGTATAAGGGTGATATTCAATGGCCAGAATGACATTAGTACCCAAAAATCTCTTCAAAGACTACCAAAACATGATGTAAACTTGGAGTCCCGGTCAGAAATGGAAGATCGTGGAGATCCATGTATAGGTATGTCCTTATTAATGTAGATCCTTCCTAGATTGTCCGCCAGTAATAAATCTCACACTATAATAATATGAGATGTCATTCTAAAAAGTTCAATTAAATCCCACAAAATATTTTATCCATGAGATGATCTATGAAAACTAGTCCTGAAATCCATATAATCTTCTTAAAATTTACACTATAGAATGAAAAACGCCTATAAAATCCAAGTCAATCGAAGATGTTCATCCTTAGTTTTTAAAGATGTTGAACACTGAGTGGTGAATCTGGAAATATCATATTCCATAACAAGCCACCAAAACTATAAAAGTAAGCATATATACATCTTTGGTAAATCTATATGAACTACCCAAACTGAGTCTTGATATTTCAATATTATCTGCCCTCTACTATCTAGTGAGACCCAAACAAGCCTATGAAAGTGAATGATCTCAACCACATCCATTTTCACAACTAGAAGATGAATTGAAATATGAGATACATTTCCCAATGTCTAAGATGCTATTGTATAAATTTTTTCCCACTGTCACATGTTCCATAAGAGTGCATGTCACTACCAATGTTTTGATGGTATTCTTCTCCTTATCCACAAAATCCTCTAGATGAATCTCCAAAAACAAATCCATGAGCGTACACTCACCGATGGAATCTTAAATTACAAATTTCATTATCATCCATCTTAGAGAATCAATTAAAAAAATTATTCCTATGTTTATAAGAAATCTCTAAATAAAAGAATTCCATGTACTCAACACATTTGCACTGCTTCAGATTTAGTGTAATAAATAAAAAATATAATAATGAAACATATGCTTTTTATTATATTAAATTTGATATTATATAATATGGTTATAAAAATTATATTCAATAATGATATTTTATTGAATCCAATTGGATTAAAAATACAATTATATATCTTTTCTATTGATATTATAGTCATTGAATAGTGAAGACATGATTTGTATAAATTTAGTGTTTTAACAAATCTCATTAATACATAAAAAAGAAGTGATGGCATAAAATAGAAGATTCATACACATTAAATCCCATTTATCAGAACATTCTACAGGGATGAAATTTCTTGAAATTTATCTTAATAATATCCATGAAGATATCAAATTGCTTTAGCATGTGTGAACCAATTTATGAGAGATGGTCAAAATCCTTGATATCACAACCCAAACCATGTTCATTCAACCATCCAATGAAATTACCACCATTGTTCAACATAATCTTGTTAAATTTTCTATTTTTTGAATTGAATATATATGAAGACACTATATATGAGTATTTACATTATTTTTTATTTAATAAATACTATATTTTAATCCAATTATTTTTAAATTTTAATTGATTTTTTTAATATAAAAAACAAATAGTATTTTTTGTTAATATTAGAATTTAATTAATGAATTTATTTTTATTAAAAAATAGTATTTTTAATAATTAATATTATATTAAAATATTATTATTATATAATTTGTATTAAATATATATTTTCTTATAATTTTTATAACGTTAAATGTAATTATAATATGTTTTTGATAAATTTTATTCTCTAAAAACCACATCATTTCATAATAAATTTTTATTTATTATTAATAGTGGAAATGAAAATATTAATATATATATTTTGATAAAATAAATATTAATTTTGGAATAAAAATATGGAAATTATCAAATACTTAGTTTTTCATAATTTTTAATGACATTTGAATATTGTGGTAAAAATTAAATATCGTATAAATAATTTTTTGATGTTATGATATCATAAGGACCAAAAAGTGATGGAATAGTTTAAACCAATGGGACTGTTGACGAAGATAATGTTTTACATTTAGTATAATACGATCTTATGTTTATTATATTTGTTTTTTATTTTCATTCTTAATCATCTAAAACCTATAATATAGTTTTAGGATTAATAATTCTTTTTTTAGTAGTGTGACTCACCTCCACATAAGAAAGGTTATTATTTTAATATTTTTGGTCCAAATTTATATAATATAATATAAAACACTCTAATTTCATATAAACCATAGTTGCAAACCATGGCTTAGTTTATGATTTTGGATATTTTATTATGTAGATTCCAAAACATGAATAATAATGAAATCCCCCTATTTTACTATATAATCAAACCCAAGAACACATTATGATTAATAAGAAATACTTTTATCATATCCAAATTATTATATACCCTCTATATAGTCTGAAAATGGTTCCCATAATATCCCAATATGCCCATCCCATGCATTTTTATTCACGCACTCACGTTAGGGGTCTCCCACTCCCCTTTTTATTAAAGTACTTATTTCATATGCTTCTTAATTTCAATTGTTCATGTTGTGATATTCTCTTCCATATCCTGAATTCTACCCTTTTATGTATACATGATGAGATACCCCTTTCATTACCATTAATCCTCCGAGGATCTTTTGTGCACACCTGCTACCATGATGAAATATCTTAAGATATTTTTTCTATTCTCATTTCAATTCAAGCACTTCTTCTATGTTATCATTCTTAAATTATATTTTAATAGATTGTAATTTGTTATTCATTATGTCCCGTATATTACATTTAATATAAAAATGATGAGATCAAGTTTACCTCTCATTAATCTGCTGATGATTCATCACGTACACCCATTACCATGGAGAAATATAGTTATACTTCATTATGCTATTCAAGATTGTTAATTACCTTATTCTTTATATTTACAAATTTATATTTTCTTGATATTATTTTTCATTTCCCTAATACATACAATTTTAAATTGATGTGATTAGATACCCATATAACTCTAACCATCCCATTGTTTTTTGAATCATTAAGTGATGTAGTTATGCTGCCAAAATTTCATCATGATCTTCGATGCTAATACAATTATATAGAGAATTCAATACCCATTTTCAATATATTTAGTGCAAATTTATGTACATTTACATTATTAAGGAATTAAACATATTTATTCTTCACTTCTTAATCAAGGAAAAAATATTAACAATGAATGAACCCTTGTTTTATGATCAATGATTCACACATAAGAAATAGAATGAAATGAAAATAATTGGTGAACTCAATTAGAACAATAATTCATTGGGTAATGTTTATAATAATGATACATCATATTGAAAAAGGTAGTAAACTAGATTCCATTATGGTTCTTTGTCTACCATGATTTCTTTGAACTTTAAGCCTTGACCATTGTTTAGGATTTCATTTTTTATGTTGTTGTTGCATTTTCCAATTTGTTATAATCATTATATGTCATGATATATTTTAATTTTTATGTTCCTTTCTCTAGTTATACCCAGCATCGATATGGCTATTGTCTTACATGTACTATATTCTTCATGTTATCCAATGTTTATTCCTTTCTAGGGATTTATAGCTCACCCCTATCATCTATTTTCCTCAGGTTATCCCTTGTTGTTTTAAAATCCATGGAATTTAGAAGAATGCGAAGGATGTTTTTTAGAATATTATTATGTCCAATGTTAAATAAGATAAATTCTATACCTAATTCCCAAATACACTATTCTTATTGATCAATCTGGTTATTTAATGTAATATTTTTTAATAAATAATTTTTTAAAATCAAATAAAGATCATATTGTTATAATTGGTTTTATTGGAATGTTAACTTCTATTTTGGATTAGGATTATAAAATTCTACTGAAAGTGTTAGGGATATGACTAAGGATATGAAAAACTAGATAACATATATTGACTTCTAGATATTCTTATGCTAGGGAAATAAATTTAAATTATACATTTTACATTTAATTTCATTGGATTATTATTTATTTTTTTATTTTCAAAATATATATCCCTAAATGTCCCTTTATTTTAGAGAATGGCATGAAATAGAATTTATCACGTACATCATTTAAGTGATATGAAATGTGCTGACTTCCCCCAACAAGATTACCAACTCAATGGGAGTAGGAATCATGTAATTTATGATGACACACTCTCAGCTGAATCAAGATCTAAATAAAAAAATGGAATTATAAGAGTGTCCAAACCCCACTATGAGAGAAAAATACACGATCAAGAACATTATTCGACAAGGCCTCCAACATTCAATGGATTTATTGATTTCATAATCATGTAATAATTGATCTACTACAATGAGAATATCTTCAACATCATTAAATGTTCATTGAAAAAAAATATTCTATTAGATGATTATAATATGAACAGAGTATATGATCAATTGTGTTCATTGATCACGAATATAAATCCTGATGAATTTATTGAGGTGATAGAGTGGACTAAATTTTGTAATATGTTTTTCAATAAATATTTTCTTTTAAAGGTATCATAATAAATGGAATTCTAATTAATTAGACTCAAAAATCTGACAAATCTATGAGGTCGTAAGAAGAAAACATCACATGACAATCACGGTACACCTTCAACTTTGTAATTACACACTAATGAAAAGATAACCACTTATATTGTGTGATAAACCCTATCCAATTAAAATATATAGTGATATGTGACTTTGATACATGTGAAGAAATTTTCTAGTGTTACCTCATATTTTGAAAGGATATCATGAATTTTCAAGAGTATCATTTTTATTAAGAGAGTAAAGTTGAATATAATTCAAGATGTATAATGAATAAACCGACTGATACCAAGAAATTTCAACATTCCAAATCTCTAAGGTGTGAGAATAAAGACATAATAAATTTTCTAAGGGGAAAAACAAAATGATTTTGTTTTAGGATGTGAGGATAGATAACTTGAAATTTATGATAGGAGAATCTCACTATTGTGATAGAGTAAGGGAATGATCTACTAAACCATATGTTCATTATTGGTTTCTTCCAACACATGGAATGAGGGAAATTTTTAAACTAATTCCATATGTCAGGGGCTTATGGAGACAACCAACAAACTATTAGGCTATGTGGACAAGCTTTTTATATTAATAACACCGATGTGGATTCATAAATTGAAATTGTGAAAGTTATGCTAGTTATTCATTCAAGAATAGTGAACATATATTTTTATTCTGGTTCTACACATTCCTTTAAATCATGAAATATAGTAGAAAAATTAAAGCATCCCTAAACAATATGGAAGTAGATATGTCAAGGAAAATGGAAAATGGGGAAATCCTTACATCCCATGTATATGAATCATCCTATGTCACAATTTGTGGGATGAAAATCCCAGTGAACATTGATGTGATTATGTTAGTTTAATTTCATTCAATTATATTCATGGATAAGGTTTCCATATGTATAGTAAATACAACATTCCACAATAAGGAAATCAATATTCATTTGGTAAATCAACCCCAGATTCTGTACAGTTTAAATGGGGAGGATGCTTCTTTTATAACAAAGTCATGTCATGAAGTTGTATTATTTCACAATGAGAAATTATATATATCTATAATGATTGAGTACAAGGAATTAACTGTCCTTTAATACATTCCAATTTTTATGGAACATTCAGTTCTATTTCTCGAGAAATTTCTTGGTTTCTTTATACTAGAGAGGTCGAATTTTCAATTGTGATTATACCTGGGGAACTTTGATTATCCAGGAATTCATAAATAATGGGTGTCGTGTATTAAAGGTATGTGAAGAAACAACTATCGGGGAATTTCGGTAATGAATTCATATGCCCAGGAGCTTCACAATAGGGTAAACTAGTCATCTTATTCATGAATAATGACAGGTCAAAGAACCTTTCCATCAATTATTTTTATTTTAATATGATAATGAACTGAATGAACTATAATATACCATGAATTGATTGCATTTTTTATAATATACATGTAGAATTATACTTATCTAATGTTTATCATCAGTTTTGTTATAATCCAGTAATATTGAAGAAGAAAGATATCCCCAAGACCACATTTTGGAAATGGTATGGGCACTATGAGTTCATAGAGATTAATTTTGAGCATAGTGATTATATAAAAATCATCATGGACTTGATGAATAGTTTATTTAGATAATAACCCGAATACGTTTTGGTAGTATTTATATATCATATTTTAATATTCTCCACAATTTAGGGGGACTAAGAGCTGTAACAGATCATAATGATAATGACCCAATTAAAAGAGAAGATTTATGCCATGTACAAAAAATGTGTGTTTTGGTTTATGGTTGTCTATTTCATTGTGGAATATTATTACATGAAATGGGTTAACATTGGAACCTTTAATGAGATAATTTTTTTGAGTATATTGTTGCCAATATATATAAATGATATATCTAGTTTCCATTTGTTAGCTATAAATTATAACTGAATTGTGAGAAATTTACAGTGATTTTCAAACTCTCTTACAAACTTAATATATAATGATGTCATGTTTTCCTAGAATGATAAATGTGATGAGAAAATCATGGAGTTAAGACAGTGTTTCATCAATGTGTCCATGCTCACACTACTCAAAAGTGGAGAACACTTTTTAGTATTTAGTTATTATTATTAGAAGAGATTGGATATTGTGTTAATGAAAAATGACAATGTCATTGCCTATTTTCAAAGAAGTTGATATTTTATGAGAAAAAATATCATGTACCTATTATGCAGTTGGTATGTCTCATATTTGTTTAGATAATCATAAGACATTATCTATATGAAAGACGTGTGAGATAAGTATGGAACAAAAAATCCTTATGTATATATTCCCACAAAAAGAGCATAATATACCCCATCAATGAGTGTTAGAGATGATCAGGGGCTATGAATTACCAACCCTCAACAATCCTATTAATGTGAATAATGCTCAAGATGATCTATGTATAATATATCTTGCATGTTTATAAATGATTAGAATTTAGAAGGATCCAATCTTCGTAGACTTAAAATGGATGGACATGGGAAATATAAAGGAAGGAACATCATCATTCATTGCAAAAATTATTACTCAAATGTCACATTGTTAAATGATTATCGATGCTCAATTATATGAAGTTGATATTTAGAAGAATATTGAATACATGAGAATGGTATTGTCTGTGGAGCTTAGAATTGATGATGATGGAACTGTGAGACTTAGGTAAACACTATCTATTCCATCAAATCATGCATTAAGAAAGTAACTATTGGATAATTCCTATAGTTCAACATTCTCCATCCACCCATGAAGTACAAAGACGCATCATGATTTCCAAGGACACTATTTGTGGGAATATATGAGAAAGGGGATAATTGAATGCAGGTCAATGTTCTTGGTATTCAATAAAATGATTGGTAAAAGACATAAGACTATGTGGATGATGAAACCATTACCCATACCAACATAGAAATGGGATAAAATCACAATGTTCATTGTCACAAGATTTCCTAATACATACAGGGCAAACAATTCTATTTGCATTGTTCTGGACAGTATTATAAATAATTCTCACATTATATAAATTTGAAAGGATTTATCATTGTATCGTCATGCATGAATAACTATCAGATAAGTGGTAAGGTATCATGGAGAAACATTATAGATTTTATGGGATAGTGATTTCTGATTCAAAACCATGTTATGGGTATATCTCCAACAAGCTCTAAATACTATGATTAAATTTAGTATAGACTATAATACTCATCTTGATTGGAAATATGATCAGAATATTCATACACTAGAATATATGTTTTGACCATGTTCTATGTACTTCAATGGAGGATCGGACCAATATTTTTATTTGGGTTGTGTTCTTAGACAACAAGAGTTTCCACACCAACATCAAAATGGATCCCTATAAAGACTTCTATTTGATGTGTATCAAAACAATAGAATGTTGTGATGAATTTGGGGAATGAAAATGTCACGGTCAGGAAATGGTTGAGGAAATTGTTGAAAATATAAGATCATTCAGCAACACCTCACTTCTGGTCATATTAGAGGTAAGAGAAATGATGGTAGTGATAAAAGGGATATAGAGGTTGAATACTGAGACATCGTATTCCTCTTCATATACCCATGGGAGAATGTGATGATATTTAGGAATAAGTAAAATCATCATCCAAGGTACATCAGCTCTTATAAGACTTCCGATCACACTTGAGCAGTTTCCAATCATCTTGTACTCCCACTAAACCTATATCAAGTACATTATGTATTCCATGGACCCCTCTTGAGTATTTACATACCATACCCATCACATGTACTATATAAAGAGGTGTTACAATTGGAAAATTATCTCTCCTATTAAGATATTATGGTGATGATCAATGATCGAGGAGAATGTGTTTTATCAAATAGAACAAAGAACCTTGTCCACATGTTGTGGGGAAACCACATGATTGAAGAAGAAACATGCGAATCATAATAGGTTTGGAAATAGAGTTACCTTCATCATTTTTATTATGATAAATGATAATTTAAAGGATGGTATTTTGTGAGGGGGAATATAAAAATGACCTAAATTGTTATAAATAAAAACATCCTTTAGATTTAATTATAAGTATTATTATATAATATAGTTATATAAAATACATGCACTTACGTTATTTTAATAGATTAAATTTGATTTAAAATACTATTATGTTTGTTTACCATTGAAAATATAACCATTCAATAGCGATCACATGATTGTTTTAAATATAGTGTATTATCAAATCGAATAAACCCAAATAAAGGATGTGATTGCCTCAACTAGTAGAATTATACCCTATGAATCCCATTTATTAGATATTACAATAGAGAAATAATTTATTGGATTATCAAATGTCCAATCCCAATATGAGATCAGATAACATATGATTGAGTTACAATATTTACATGATATTTTAAAGCATATTAAGATCACATCCCAGACAATATTCCATGAATAATTCCACGAAATTCTCACCCTTTATCACCATATTCATAGAGACGATTATGATATTTTAAATGGATATGAATCATGACCCTAGATATATAAATATTTACATTGTTTTTTAGAGAATAATAATACATTTTCCTCCTATTATTTTTAGTTTATAAATGATTTTTATTTCGATTCTGTAAAACCCAACTAGTATTTTTAGTTAATATTAAAATTCCATTAAGGAATTTATATTGGTTAATTAATGGATTATTTTAATAATTAACAATTTAATAAAATAATATTATTAAATAATTATTCTTATATATAAATGATCATTCCATTTTTATGAAGTCACTTATCTTTCTTATAAGTGTTCTAAAACATTTATCGTCAAAAATCTAATCATTTCATAGTAAATTCCTATTTTCTTCTAATAGTGAATATTAAAAAATATAAAATATTATTTAGATACAACGAAAATTATATTTTTACTCATAACATAAAAATTATCCAATGTTAATTATTTCATAATTTTCTAAGATATACAATTTTTTCAAGGTAAAAATTAATTATTATATAAAGAATCATTTTGTTGTATGACGTCACAATGAAACAAACGTTATATAATAATTAATGTAAATGTGATCAATGACCAAATACATTATATCGCTTTAAAATAATATTATTTCAAGTTTATTTGCTATATTAGTATATCCATTATGAGTCATCAAAAACCAATAATATATTTTGTGATTTTAAAATAATTTCCTTAAGAGTGTGACAAACCACCACCTAATAAAGTGATTTATTTTAATAATTTTGATGCTCATCCTTAAAAAATAAAAATCCACTATCTTTTAATTGAAAATATTTGAAAAAACCATCTGATTTTTTGTTGTTGTAGTCATTTGTTTATATAGTTTTCAAAACATAAATAATAAATATATCCCCATTTTTTACTATATAAACACACCCAATCCCCAATCCCTCATAAACAAAAATACATAATGCATGTCCATAAATTTCCATTTTCTATCTATAATCCTCCCGATGTTCTAAAGATCAACGAATAAGCCATTCTTATGCATTTTCAGACACACACTCAAATAAGGGATCTTCCAATTCCTTTTTTTATTCAGGCAAATATTTTATTCTATGCTTCTTAATTTCCATTTGTTTATGTCGGGATAATTTATTCCATATCTCAAATAATATCCTATTATTATAATATATTATTTACCATATTCTACCTAATTAAACCAATCATTCTATTTTATTTACACTTGTTTCAATGCCGAAATTTCGTTAGGGATTTTTCTTTTCTCATTTCTATTCAAGAACTTCATTTATGTTACATATCGTAAATTAAGTTTTATTATGTTGGAATATTTTATTCCCTATTTCTATAACATTAAATTTAATTTATAAATTATTAGAACCACTATCCATCACATTAAACCTCCCATTATCTCTATGTACATCCATTACCTTGCCAAAATATAGTTAGGATTCTTATTTCTATTCAAGATTCTTCATTAGCTTAATCTTTTTACTTTAAAATTTATAATGATGTGAAATTTTTTCCATGACCCTGTTACTAACAATTTAATTACTATGTGATTATATACCTCTTTATTCTTAATATACACATATTTGTGTGAGTCATTATTGGACGTTGTTAGGCTGCCAATATTTGTTATTGCTCTACCATGCCAAAACAATTGTGAAATGTATACTATACCCATTTCATATTAAGGGTGTCTATGTCTATGCACATATAAATTTTTATTTTAAACATACACATGTGTATTCCTACATCATTATTAATTGAATAAATTATGAAGACGAATTAATCCAAGTTTTATGATCTATGTGGAAAATTTAAAAATGATAGTGAAATGAATATCATGTGTGCAACCATATAGTGATCCAATGCATTTTGGTAATGTTTATTATAACTATTCATCTCAATGGAACAAGGAGTGAACCTGGTTCCATAATGAGTCTTTTTTCCAACATGATTTATTGGCTGGTTTTTCCCTGACATATGTTTATTATTCAGTGTTTTAGGTTGTTGATATGTTTCCCATGTTATGATTATCACTGATACATCATGCTTCATTTTCATGTTTATGATCCCAACTATTATTATGACCCATTGAAATACCTATTATAAAACATGTACTCTATTCTTAATGTTACTCCATGTCAACTGAATTAATGGGAATTAATCACACTCCTTTCTTACGTTTTCCCCTAGTTATCCCATAAATATTTAAATTTCATGGAATTTTTAAATTATGATAAGGTAGTATTCAATAATGTTATCATATCCCATATTCAAGATTTCATGATATAGAAATAATTACCGAAGACACTATATTTATTGATCCTTAAGGTTGTATATATTCTAATTTTCTATAATAAATCCTTAATTAATGTCAAATAAAGAGCATGGTTATTTAATTTTGATGCCATTTTATGAAGATATAATTGAATATATAGTGATCATTTAATACCATAAAAAATTTACATGTAAATAGTGTCCCAAAAATCCTAAATCATGAAAAAAAGAGAAATGTTTGGGTATTTATTTTTTAAAATTTCTCGTGAGGACCCAGGTGATGATACCCTAATGCAACAACTAGCTCTTAAATTCGTATAATCATCAATAGCCCGATTACTGATATGCCACAGTATGATTTATGGATTCCTCATAGATCTGAATTAATCATGACTGAGGATGATTCATTTCATCTTTCATCTAATAAACATATGCTTCATAAGATTTATACCATACAAATTTCACAACTTTTATAGTTAGACTCATAAGGTATGAAGCCATGAAATTGGATATACTGGAATAAATTAATTTAATACTCGATTGTCCCTAAATAAATAAGTTTTTTAATGTTGTTATTAGTTAAATACAATGAATCATTAGATCTGGTATTATCTGTGTCTACGAAAATTCTTAAATATGATATGGTATTACCTAAGAATTTGACTTTATCAGTCAAGATGATTGTTTTTTTGTTCATAGCTTAATGCTGATGATCCCATAATTCATTCAACACAACATAAAGTTAAATTGAATGATCATGTATATAGTATGAATACAATATGATATCATCAATTAATACTACCATGAATTCATCCAAATATTATTGGGAAAACATATTTATTAGATCCATAAACCTAACATGCATGTTCACGAGAACAAAAAAAACATGGCCTCGTACTGAGGAAGACCACACTATCTCTTGAAATATATGAGAGGTATTTTTGATTACCTTAATCAGCCATGATGATAAAATAACCTAAAAATAATTTTTTTAAACAAAATCACCCCTTATAGCAAATCAATATGTTCGTCCATTTGGGGATGTGGATACTGATACTTTATCAGATGCTGGTGTAATTGATGGAATTCCTTGTAGTGATTGAGGGTACTGTCTAATGTATTGGAAAACAATAATGTAGAAATACATAGATATGTTTTTGGGGCTAATAAATCCATTAGCTTATAGATCATCAAAATATTTATTGAAATTTAGAAGATACATAGTATTCATCATACAAGGAGGAATGGTCACTAGAGCCACTCCTATCACTAACAAAATAGTGAATTATCCAATCAAATTGGACGTGTCCCACATAATTTTTTAGGAAAATATAACTAATATGAACATCTATCTGAAGTGAAATAGAAATTTGTATCCCATGATCATCGCAGAAGATATGGAAAATCTAGGATGTCACACATCCCATACCCTGATTCTTTGGTCCAGATCAGAATTTTTGGGTTTCCCCTTATCATTTTTGGAAATTCCTACCTATTTTAGGGGATGTAAACATCCCCATAATATAATAAAAATCAATATGGTCATGGTTTGGAACTAACTAGTATGTCCAAATGGTTACATTAAACACTATCATGTGATAGATGAAAATTTTTCCACATGAATTGATATCTTCCAATATCTAGGAGATAATCCTTACCACGATGTACGCTCTCAATTTGGAGACAGACATAGGTATCGAGCATCATCGCACCGTATAATAGTTTGTTCTCTAGACCAATACTCACCACGATTACATCATATATATAATATTTTGGGGTTACTATGATAAATAAATCAAACACTAAATGAGAGTACATTAGAATAGTACCTCAAATAGTAGAATAATTAATGCTATACTATTCCAAAATTGGTAGTACTATATGTAACTAGCATGTACAATAGCCCTAATTCATATACTGTTCTTAATGAGAAATCACAATATTGTGGAACATAGAATTCATAATAGGAATACCTATTCATCATCTACCACACCATCTTATGCTTCATGTGGTATTCAAGCATCATAAATAATGAGGGAAGAATGTGTCCACAATTGAATGTTGAGTAGGTGTAGATCACTTCTTACTAGGCACTAATAGTCCAGTCCTGCGAAGCACTGGATTGGACTCATCCTTAAACAACCTCTACCTCTCAATGTATGCTATAAACATTTGTGTTTCTTATTTCCTAGAATCCCATATTGGTGATATATTAGTGTACTATTAGATCGAGATTCCTAACCACTTCTACCCACATTATATACCTCGAAAAAATGCTTGTGCCTGCAAAAATAAACACCTTTAGACCATTGGGTCGAACCGCCATGACACATACAACCTACATTCCATGGATTATATGATCTACCAAAGGTATGGTTGAATCTCAAGGAAATATTTATCATCCTAAAAACATTATCCTACAATTTTATAGCATATACCAACACATTCTTGAATCAATGCATGGTCATTTGATCATCACCATATTGAGTTGGTGTGAACCACTACAACTCAGTAAAAACTAAAGTTATACTCCATGAAAAATATTGTTTCATTATTAATGTTAATAAACTCTATATCATAGTGTTCCATTAAAATCTATGAAAATAAGTAGTCATTAAATATTTTATGTAAGTCATCCTAGATCATATATCTATGTTTTTATTCTATAGTAAAAACATACAACCATATATACTTATAGAATAATGTAGAATATAGCCAGAAATTTTGAATCTTGAATATAGACGTATCTCTAGATGATTAATTAAATAAATATATGGACTTTAACCATGACTTGGAAGCATGAGCTCAGTTATCCCCTAAAATGGAAGGAGGATGCGTCTATAATAATTCATGATTTAACGTTACCATAGTCAGGCCTTCTCCAGAAGCATATTTCATATACATTAATATACATTGAAATCCTTCTTGTAACATGGTATTAGAACCCGTATCTAGTTTCGGAATAGGAACCACAGATGGAACTACAAGATGGAACACTTGCAGCTCGGGGACCACTAGCCCTAACACATGGCCGTCACCACAATCAGGGTGTACAATAGGAGAAATTTGTAATTTTTTGAACCTATAATCCCATATTCTCACATTAAATTAGAATTTAAAAATTGATTAATAGTATACATATAATGATAAAAATACATATCATTCTTATAAAAAAAAGAACATCTCTCTTCTGGCTTCAAGATCTAGGTCTATGTCTAAAAGAGAAGAGCATAACAGGCCGTAAGATCATAATATACTCTCACATCATTCCACCACAGTGGTATAGTTTTAGTATAGGCCAAAAATCTATCAATGGGAATCAATTATGATTAATAATGATTGAAAGGTATAGTGTTAAAACCATTTACATTTCAATTGGAATCTCATAAAGTCATAATCATTATTTTTTAATGATTTCAATTAATTCTTGTTTGTACATTGAATTATGTATATAAATATATTTGGTCCAAAACCAATAGGTCAAGATCCCACAATATGGTATTGAGGGATAATTACTTTTTAACCTATAATATATTAGGAAAATAAACATTTAAAATGATATAAAAACATTAATTAGTTCAATTACATTTTCCCTAAATGAAAATTCATCAAATTTCATTATTAATAATCCAGGCACTAACAATATGCAATAGGTATCTTCCTGACCAAAAAAATATTGGCATTGAAAAACTAATGGAATATCAGTCTTATTGTGTCTATAATGCTGTGTGTAAGGCAACAAACTCATTTAATTAGGGAATTTTAAAAGAAATATAACATCAATAGTCCAATAATAATACCTTCGTTAGATTTTTTGTCACACAATGGAGAAGTTGTATCAACATTATGTGGAATAATAATTAATTTCATTTACCCACGCATTGTAATTTTTTTCCTCAATATATGGTTTAAGTAATAAAAAGAATTATCTCATTACCAAATCCCATTAACTAATATTCTTATTTATTATACCCATATAGTAAGAAAAAATAGAAAAATAAATAATTTGATACATCTTCATAATGTCCAAACACATGATCCAATTATCCCATGCCCTGAGCCGATGGGTCCCATGGCCTCACATGTGCCTCCCTGTATTCCATGAGCATTGAACTATGAATGAGGGTACATTGGGGTATTTTTGGTAGAATATACCTTCATATTTCATTTTAACAATGCTTATAATATATTACTCATAATAGTAGATGCATATTATAAGTAAATACTATAATGAATAGACCAGTTACCCAACCTAAAAGTAACATATAAAAATATGAATATGTAGAAACAATTAAATAATATTATACAAGAGAAGAATAAATAATAGGGAAAATATGTATATATATCAAAAACAAATAGGTCATGTAAAATACATAATTATTTCATGGAATTCACATACACAAAAGCAAAGCAAGAGAAATTCATATATTACATGCAATAAAAAAATAAAAAAATGAAAAAAAATAATTATCCACTACTATATCATTAATATGATAATTCCACTACTACCATTATTTATACTATATGTAATTCCTATCAAAAATCTATATTCGGGTGAATCCACATATGTGTACTTACAAACATGTAATCTTTTAATGTACCCATGGCTTCATGAGTATGGTGTAAGATAAAACCCCAGTAGGCCACCACCAATGGTGCCTAGAAATAATATAATCATTCTATATTGAATTGGTATTTTGAATGTAATAATAAATAATATTATATGATAAACACATAAATACAATATTTTTTAGGTTCTTCAAGGACACCTGAAGGCTCTACTGTCTTTTTCTCAGGCTGATGTAAGATTATGATAACTAATCATATATATGTAGTAATAATATATATATATACACAACAACTTTATATATTGTATCTCCAATATTATCTAATTACAAGTATATGTACATATGAATATACATGGATACTTGGTGATGGAAGGATATGGGCATATCTCAGGCATCCATAACTAGTCTAAATGATCATGTCTGATGTAACTAGTGGTACATGCCTAGAATATCAAAATGGTTGTGAGATATCTTGATCAATACATGAAATATGTGGGGTGAGACAGCATCCCCAACACCCTAAACATGGAACATGGTTTATCAATCCCATTTCATAATTTGAATAAATTTTGTGAGATATAATTCCCAACACCCAACGTGTGGGAGGGTGGGAGATCATTCCCAATTGAACCCTTAACAATAAATCAAAGACCAATATTAGTGTAATTATGATAATAAAAATTTTAACATTACAGACCACCTCCCTTTCATCATAATTATCTAGTCCCATATATAATTGTTTTTACAATCCATAGAATCATTATATAAAAGCATGATGAATCATGTGCGCCCTATACTCCCATAATTATACAATTAAATAAATATATTTAATTTATTTAATCAATTAAGCCATATTGAATCTTATACAATGTTCATTTACATAATCCATTAAATTAATAAAGGCTAGGAAATTCCATTTCTTATAATAGAGATACTAAGTATGATCTTGGGAAACTAAGAAATTTTGTAGAAGAGTATGAAAGCCCATTTACAACCCACAAATTACACTGATACAGTGTTATGGTCATTTAATCAATTGACTATAAATGTGAATTTCCTTTTGGGGAACCGAAGGGGTTCCTATTAATGAGGTTTGAATCCAATAATTACATAAAAATTATATTCAAGTGTATATTGAAATGAGAAAAATTATTTATAACCAATGAACTCATTTATAGGAAATTCAATGTAAGGTTTGTTGTATGACACAATGGACCAACATTTAAAACAACATAACATTTATGGAAGTAATCAAAATATAATTCTTAAAGCCTACTGATGACACATATTCCAATATAATATTACTATTCAATTTATTTTGGAATAAATAATAATAATATACATTCGACCTAAAAATAATGAAAATGATCCATCACCGAAATAGCACAATATATTATAATGTAAATTGAAATTGGATGTAATAAGAATTTAGAGATTATTGATGTGATCCTTATTCTTATCACAACATTTGATTTGGTGTCCAAATCTCAGAGTCATCACAGAACATAGATGGGGGTGGAAGAGTGTTCATAGATGAATAAGGGGGAGCTCGTGTAGGGAATGAAATAATTATTTTTTAAATCTCATTAAGGGATATCTTGTAAACTCACCCAAATATCATATAGAAATTGTTTGGATACATGGATTGGAGAAAAAAATATCAAACCATAACTTCTTAAATATATAAGGTGAAACCCTAAATGATTAATAGGGATACTATCCCCAGCTGTACACAAACTATGTGAAAACTACCTTTTCAATATTTCTAAAATCATGCACGGTCATGTGCCTGCACATTCATTGTTCTCGGAAAAACATGCGGCATTATAATACTCAAAAAAAAATTCTGTAAGGTTTCATTACATGGTAAGTACTAACCCTGACGTAACCATTCAGCCTATCGTGTTTTCCAATTCTCAAATCTATTGTCTCTTAACAAGCCTCAAACTCTTGTGTAACCTTCCCTTGGCTGTAACACATGTTTACAAAGAAAAAAATATCTAATTTAAAAATAAACAAGATGTACCTTTTTAAAATTATGGTTCGTGAAAACATCCACATTAAATTAGGGAATCTTTTCTTAACCATGATTTAATGAATGACCACCCATCTCACACTGTCACATCAAAAAGGAATGCTTCAATAGAATAAGAAATGTTCAACAGGGAGAATCACCATAACTGTTATACCCATCATAGTTAGTTTTGATAAATAATAACATAGGGTGATCTTATAAAGTAGATGTAATGTCATTTCTCAATCAAAATTCTTTATCCTCAACTTTTCATCACTCTATAATGGAAAATTAAATGATGATTACTACAAAAAAATAACATAATCTCAAACCAACCACTTCTATAGGTTGTCCAGAATATAATTTCTTTATTGACCAACTTTTTTCTGAGTCAGTGTGGGGTAAACGTGGTCCATTCACAAATCCCTAAGGTCCAATGTACAATAACCACATCCCATTTATAGAATAAATTTCATGAAAACTAATGTATTAATAAAAACACTTTTATCAGATTTTAAAATGATGTAGGTAAGGAAATATCAACCACCAAGGGTTAAAATGAATCATCATAGTCAAAATAAAATCTCCAACCAAACATTCGTATACATTTCATGATCATTACTATGCTTCCAAATTGGGTAATTATCATTGAATGATCATTATTATATAATCTTGGATAAATAGATGACACTTAGCAGTATGAATATAATAGTATACCCCTTTAATATCCAACTTATAGGATAAACTTCCATCTACAGGAGGGTGTGAATTCGCTATCTAGATTCTTACTCAACTCAGATAGGTCAACCAGATAACACCTATGAAGATCAAAGCCAAATATAATTCTACATCATTGATATCTCTTGGAGAAATACTACATGGATAATCGTTCATTTTAAACTTATGGAATCTACCTTAAAAAATATTATCAAACCTAAGAGGTTTCTAGGATATTCCACCTATCTGATATGATTAATCAACAACACTTTATAATGTATTTATTTACAATGTACAACATTCATATTCTCTTTTAATGAAATAAAAAATATAACACCATCACATTGGATCAAGTTATAAAAATTTTAAAGGATTATTTTAAGGCATTTAAACTATAGTTGTTTAGTAATATATTTTATGCAGCTTATATAAAAGTAATTTTCAGTACAATATATAATGAAAAACTATACAAAGAACATTATTAAACTGAATCTATATAGAATTAAAAGTAAAATCATTTTAAAATAATATTGTAATCTTCCTGTAAGGTTTTTAAAACTATCTCTGTTATAAAAAATGTCTATTGTTAATAAATAGAGGAAATAAGACAATAATTTTTAATTTTTATTTTAATTAAATAACACCTCGTAATTATAATGCTCAAAAAGGATAATGTGTATATAATCAATTAATGTGACAAGTATAGTAATATTCCACAATAATATTATATGTATGACTGTATAAGCAGATGGAGACTCGTTAAATATCCATCTCATTAGTTTAAAAATTCCCCATATTCTAATGTTCCGAGCGATTAAAATTAAAAATGGAATCAAATTAGTTTATTTTAGTATAATATAGGTTCAATTATATGTTAATCTGGTCAAAATTTAAGGAGTTAATAATATCAAAATTATAAAGAGAATCCTATTTAAATGGAAAGAATAATAGTTGTTTTATTAAATATTTAACACACACATTATGGATTTATATCATAATATCCATGAGCCAACTAACCAACATAGTTCTAACAATGCATTTTGGATTTTATTTGTATGGGTCAACATGCATAAGTAATAGAGGTATCTGCCTTTACAAATACATCTTTTTCATTGTAAAATAATAATTCATAAAATTAATATAATAATTATTGTACATATTGATGAATTTAAATTCCTAAATTAGAATGGTACATTGAATTTTAGGTTCTAATTAGTATTCCTATAACCATAACCATATTTTCGTTTTTTTATCCTCAAATAGAAGAAATAAATATATTATGGTTTGATTATATAGGTTACCCTTCCAAATTTATAAATTCTAATATACATTAAAAAAGTTGGCAACACTTTAATAAAAATCATATGTATTTTGGACTAGGAAAACAATATTACATGTCTCAAACATGTTGCAATTTGTTAAGTAGTGTTCCACCATTAAACTCTATGAGAAAAATAAATTTTTGTTTTTGAAGACACATAATGAAAAAATTATTTTTCCTTCTATAAAAACCATGATATCGAAAAAAAATGCATATAACTATGTAAATTTTTATTCTATAATACTATATAATCTTATAAAACATGAAAACATGAAAAATAACCAAAAATAATGCATAATAAAATCCATTCAAATACACAAAAATATGTGAAATACAAATAACAATAGAATAGGAAACCAACATTGTAGTCTGCATGACATGGTATATACATGGAATTTGAATCTATGTGTGCATAAAATGAATCATGAAATAAATCAACCTTACCATATCAGAACAATGGATATTTATCACCAATAAATAACAGCATATAGTAAAACAGTTTAACAAGGTGAAATAATAATATACTATAATATATAATAGCTTGAACCACAATCTCATCTCATACAACATGACTATTCTCAAATGATTGGGTTTTCTATATATAGAATTAATATCTTCACTAATGGTATAAAAATTTCTATTCCCCTATCATATATCCAAAAATAGAAAGTCATAGTAAAAGAAACCTCTTATAAAACTATGTAACATCCAAAAATAGGATCCATTAAAATGGTTTCAAGAGATAGTCGGTCACATGGAGTTATGCACTTCTCCATACACACCAAAGGATTTCAACTAGAAGGGAGGGTCTAATGGTGATAGATTGGGGACATGATACACTCATGATCAGAGTAGAGTAGCGGTATTATATATAATCAACCATAGAAACTACAAAAATAAATGTTAAATTATAGATAATAATAATTAAAAATTCCTATTAAATAAAAATATAAAAATAGAAGAAAATTAAAATTATAAAACTATACGTTACGGAAACCTGCATACATAACAAGGAATGAAAAATATATAAAAATAAAAAAACTCTATATTCCATAAGAAACCTGAGAACTTTCTCAGTAACACTTCCCAAGATACCATTTCTAACCCTCTTACATAATGGATAAAAATTTCACATCCCTAAACTTTAATCTAATGCCATGATGATTATTTATTTCTTATAGTGAAATAAAGGACAAAAGGGTGAATAATATACATATAATGCCTCCATCAATGATGTGTAATAAAATCTAGTCCTTGAATATAATATAAAATAGTTTATATAAATATAATAATTAAAAATTTGATATAAATTTAAAAGTAGTCATATTGCTGCAGGTTCCTCCACAGCACCCGAACAACCATACCTTCTTCATCCTAAGAAAAAATGTATTTGAATAGTCTAACATGTTTATCAAAGTATCTATGCCGAAGAACTTTTGTATAGATATACATGCACCAGTGAGGTTCGATGTTGTAATACCAGTTTAAGCACAAAATGGAAAGGGTGATGGTAAATAAGCTATCATAGAACCCATGACTATAATTTCAGAAATTCTTGAATTAGTTTCTATAAACAATGAAGAAATATTACGTTTTCAAAATGATAATCACATAAGGCCATTTGTTTGTTAATGACTAGAGTTATCTAGCCATGAAACCCCAATAAAGTAAAAATAATATAGAGATATCAGCAGTAATATGATATAATAAACATTTAAGATATAAATAATTTTTCCAATTATCCCATCAAAGGAATTAAAAAATAAGGAACCAATGCATCAGTAAAGTAGTATAATAACATATGATATTCCGTGAGCCCATCCTTGATGATTATTGAACAGGAATCCCATGTATCGCTTGTGAATTCCAATTTCATTATGTTCCCATAAAATAATTTTTATAAAAATGAACCCAATGTATCACTCAGAGCATGGGGAAATCATATAGCATATGAAACCAAAAATTAAATTCAATTAAAATGTTACCCAATTATCTCTCATGCGTAATATAGTTCAACTAACAATTTAAAATATTCTTGGTATTCATTATAGAGGCACCTGATATCACTTATGGTATATTTAATCTCTATTAGCCTCAGAATGCATTCTAGTACTTCCATAATGATGAACTTGGGCAATGTTCAAGCGCTATGTAAATCATTTACCAATTTAATCTTCTCTATAAATTATGGAAATGTAATTAATAATGTTTTATTGAAATTGAAGAATAAAATTTTGAGATATTTATTTTTATGTAAAAAAATTATATAATTTATGTTTATGTATAACTATTAAAAATAGGTACATACATATTTAATCTATAATATAAACCAGTTCCATGGAACAAATATAATTTATAATAAGGATGCCAAAAGAAACACCCTTGTGATAACACAATAATTATCACTAATTTAATCATAAATTTTCATCATAAGGCAATGCACCTCAAGAATTGTTTTATTATAAAATGGTTCTTGATTGATTCACATATTATTTCGTTTTTATTTTAACCTTCTCTTCCATGGGGGATAATTCATCTCTCTTAAAAACATGATTTAATTTTAAAGAGGGTAATTTTAATAAAATGGATTAATAAATTCCAATATCATTCAATATATTTGACCATATGTGGTGGATCAGGATGGTGTCACTGACCTTAAATGATGATAAGGGGTTTATGGGACATCATTTGAATTGTCTAGAAATTTAAATTTAGGAATTTTAAAATTTATGAGAATAATATTTAATGTTTACCAAATGGAACAGTATAAATATCACAAAAATGGGAGAGGCATTATTGAATGCAAACTAAACCACCTACCTAATGCATAGAATAGTCCACTCATCTATTATTGGACTTTTTTTTAGAGATAGATAGTGTGAAATCAAATAATGAAAAAGTACATCCTTAAAACAGGGGAAAATACTACATGGATTTAGCATTCTGTAAATGGGTGGAAAATAAAATTAGTTGAAAAGTAAATTGAGGTATTATCAAGGACATTCAATGCAATAGATGGATATTGATACTGGGTATAAATGAGGAATATCTCACCATTACTATGAGAATGACATGAGTGATCTCCATTTATGAGGTTTATTCACATGAGAGTGGTAATGAAATGGGGTTGGGAAAAAATATTGGGGAAGAAGAAATGGTAATTTACAAAACATTAATGATTTGATTGTCATGGAAACCCGGTTCACAAAAAATCTTAACCACCATACGAAATCCTGTAACTAGGATTGGTTGCCAAAATTGTTTTTGTGCCTGGTATAGAAAACCATGTGCCAACCATTACATTGTAAATATCCAAATACACACTCTACATGGGCTAGGTGAATTGATAAAAAAACTACGTGCTAGATGTATTGTCACCTCATCCATTAATATAATAGGTATCTCTTGGCCATCAATCCCATCGATAATATTATAAAGAGTAATTTTAAAACCAACTCATGGCCTCAATGTTTCTCATAAGGGACATATGGTTTAAAAAAATTCATTGTTGTTTTTAAGTCCTAAGGATGGGTTTTTGTGCCCGATGACACGGATACTAAGCATAACTACTATAAAACCAATAAGCCATTTAAACATGGCTAAAAATAGAAATTATATGTTATCCAAGTCTCATTTTTTAAATTATGAAGCTTAAATAAGTATATTAACCATCAAATAAGTGAAAAGATCAAACTCCCATGGAATTTTGATCACTCAAAAAACATGTAATGAAAAAATAATCATCTTTATATATATTTTATCCCATTAATATTTCAATGAATCTATAATCATAGATATCATCTTTCATAATCTATTTTTAAATAACTACAAAACACAAGAGACTCATCCCGGTTTGTGAGGACTCGACAAGTGAATCCATGAGAGTTCAGATCAAATATAAGTGGAGACATATTTATGGGATAATATAGAATTAATAGAAAAGTAATATAAAAGTAATTGTAGAAGGAATTGTATCAGGTAATTTTTGGCATTGTAGAAGATAGAACTATTCATCTATTTGGGCATTCGGACCACTGGTTTGGTCCTCATGTCCTTTGAGGCCTTCTAGACAACCAATGTTTTCAGGCCAGTAAGGATTTCGGGCCACCTTAACAACTTATGTCAACCTTAACGCCATTGGGCCACCTAAAGGACTTAGGGAAACATTTAATTGTGCTTAAATGGACCATGAAGACTCTAAAAGGAGAAATATCTAGATTATGATTCAGATTATGTGCATTCACCAGAGCAGAGATATTGGATTCAGAAGAATGTGTGGGTATGTCAATTTCCATTGGGACCAGTCAATACTGGCATGTAAAGACTATATGAATAGCCATGTAATGTTAGATAACATACATCACTATTAAGATTATGGGGAAATATATTTCCACATATTTATAGTCCGGAATAATTCCTATAAGACTAATGGGTCTTGTAATCTCACAAAGCCTACAAGCCTTGTAAGGGATCCCATTCAACCCTTAAATGTGGGATTATCATAAATGAATAAAAATATAATATATAATATTCTTATTCTCAAACATCATATATTTGATGTCATAATATTAATATTTTATAGTAGAAATATAATCCTAACAATAATTAGAATAACCACATTTTTCTTAAAAAAAATTTACTTCCACTTCCAAAATCATAAATTTACTACTCTTAACTATATCACCTTACTAAAGATCGCATTATTTCAACAAGATATCAAATTTTTTAGATGCTTTTTCAAATATAATTTCCTTATTAAAATTAATATTTAATCATGATTAATTATAATGAATTTTAGGTTGTAATTTCTCCTTAAAATATTATACAATTCACCATTAAAATCATCAGCTAACTTTGTAGGAGATTTAGATTCTTTTTGAATTACCTTGAATATATGAACTAAATATTTAAAATAATTTTCGGTTACACACATCCAATGAATACATTCCTAAAAAATTCATCTACCTATATTGAATATTAAATTAAATTCATTAAATTCATTTTAATTTTAAATAACAAGACCACTCATATGTTTAATTGAATTTTAATGTCCAGAAAACAATATTTCTCATGAAATAAATATCATCTAAATTGAATATGTTTAAAAGTACCATAATATTATAAATCCCCTTGAAAACATTAATGTGAAAATAAAGATTAATTTCTATAAATTAGATACAATTACATGGATAAAAATTCACTCAATTTGATGAATTACTATATATAGATGTCTCAGAGGGCTTAAAATGTCATGATTTTTTAGAAACATCAACACTATCAGTAACATCCAAAAAAATTCTATCTTCCAAATTACCAAAAAAATTAATATTATCAACACCATCACTGTTGTAATCATAATTACAGTCATCATTTTCATTGAATAGAGTAATTTATAACATCTAAACATTTGAAATTTGTTCATTTATTTTATATGATTGATGGTTCTCTTCATAAATATATATGGAATGATTTTCTCATATTTTACTAATAATTGTGTTGAGGATGAATATAAAAAATATTTAATATCAATGTATTCTTTTATGTCTTCAATAATATCATATTTCATTCTTAATAGTTTCTTCCCTGGAAGAATATATTGCAAGACATTAATCAAATTCGTTACTTATCACTATTATATTTCACTTGAGAAACTACTACTATATCATTATTAATAATATCTATATCCAATAGTTTTTTCAGATAGGAGCCATATTATATTATCGATATCCATACATATGAATTTCTTAATGAATATTAATTGAATCATTACTCATTTTTCATACTTCATCATTTGATTGAATTAACTATGTTTTTCAATTAAAATTAGTAGTAAATGTTTCCTTAAATTCACTATCATCCTTCCATGTATTTTTCTTTTACTCTTGAATATATTTATAAAAGTTTTCTTTTAGTTATATGGCTTATAAATTATCTAAAAAATTTAATGACCACTAGGATTTTTAGCTTCATTATTCTTTATATATAGAGAAAATGATTTATCAGACCTATGATTATGATCATTCATGAGGATAAAAAGAGATTATTCAACATTAATCATATTATCATATTTCAAATTGTGTTTATCAACTCAATAATTAGACACAAATTTTGATTACTTTTCTACACAACATTTAAAAGTAGAACCGTACACCTACATCATCAAAGATATTATAAAATATCAACTAAAAGATATATTATAACATATTATAGTTACAATATTTCATTTTTTAAATAAAATCAAGAAATTCTCTAACATATTATTGATTATTTACAGATACAATAGAATATTGATTTCACACTTCAAACGATCACTACGTCTATAATGATAATATATTATTTCAAAAAATATATCTTCCTCACATTACATTATATTTCTATCAAATTGAAATTTCATTCCTCTAATATATCCCTTCCAAATTTTATAGGGATTCTGAAATTTTTCATTTTTATTGAAATAGACATATTTTCTGGACTAGGATGGTACACCATCAAATGATGTTTTTTGTATGAAATTGTTTTCAACTTTTAACAATTTCAAAATTCCCAAACATATTTAGAAAATTCATTGTTACTAAATCATCTTCTTATTCCAAATTAATTTTAAATAATTCAGAAAATTTCGGGATGTTTAAGATATACAAGTTTCCAAATAAAAATATTTAACAAGATCATGTAATATTCTTCAAAAAAAATTAAAAAAGAATATTAATCTCTTACTAATTCCAAATAATGTATGCCATCATTTACCTTCAATGAAAATATTTATTCCAATCCATAAACAATGAATACATTCATCTTTAATGAGTCATAGTTTTAATAAAATATTTTTACAACCAACATCTCTTTAACTCAATGTATAATGGAAAGTTCACTTGATGATACAGAATATATAAAATGAGAAATAGTGAGAAGACCATAAAATATTTTGACAAAAAATATCCCCAGGGTTAGATCTCTTCATGAGAAGAAATTAAGAGAGAGTTGTGAGGGTTTAGTACCCATATATATAGTATTAAGATAGATAATGTTTTCATTCCTCAACAATGGAAATGTAGTATGAAACACTAATTATGATAAAAAGTTCATAAAATCATTCGAATGTATTTAATAGTATTCTTCATCTTTATTTCTAATATTTTTTGTGTACATTTTATCTATCAAGCTATCAGTCTAATAGAATACATTTTCTTTTAAAACATTTATTTGAAGTTAATAAATGAATTAAATATAAAAATTATATATATTTAAATAGAATATTTATAATTTATCAGCAAGAGATAATATTTTATAAAAATTTATATGAATTAAGGTTATAAACTATTAAAAATATTATAAATTTAAAATAATTTAATATATAATGAAAAAAAATTCCACAAATTTTGAAAATTATTTTATTTTAAATGTTTAACCATTGTTTTTGAGAGAAACAATATGTCCACAAGATTTCGTAACAAATAGTTTTTTGAATACCTTTCAAATAATATTTCATTTGGGAAATTAAATTAAGAAATAAAATTATGAAAAAATTTAAAATCACTTTATTTTTTCAATGAGTTTTGTAATATTAGGAGTCATTTTGTCAACAAATATATATGAATATCCATTAATTTATTAAACATTCCAATAATCTATTTATGTTATTTTAATATATCCTAATTTAGTGTTTTTAGTAAATATATAATCATAATGTTTTAGCATTCCCATGAATTATAAAATGATATCTACATTATTGTGTGACATAGAATTGAATGGAATATTATATCTATGGTAATAGATCAGGAGATATGTGATGGGTTTTTACATAAATCTTGGGAACATGTGTTATCACACAAAATCTGAGTTCCTATAAAATTAAATACAATATCTGTTAGTGTGGTTTTAAACCAAATCAAATGATTACAACAAAAAAACGTAAAAATATTATACATCAACAGAGTCAAGTGAAATAATTTTTTTTTTCTATCAATCCCATGAATGAAATATTTATCCTAAAAACATAAAAGATTAATATTTATGTTTTAATATTTCTTACAACCACCATTTTCAGTATCCAAAAAACAGTTATGTTAAAAATAATATTCAGAATAAGAAAATAATACATTATTTATAATTCAATGAAGGTATATATATATATATATTTTAATTAATATGTGAATATTTATAATTTTGATGATATATTTCTGATTAGATGATATGAAACATTAATTATATATAATATATATTAAGTAATGTAAAAAATAAATCAACCCCAGTAAATAATTTTGACAAACTAGATTCATAGTTTCATCAAAATAAATTTATTTTTATGTTCATATAGGGGTGTATAATATTTTATTATTTTCATATCTAAACATTTGAAGAAAAAAATTGATGTACTTTTGCTTAAAAATAATTTTTTGGGGCTTTTATAGATTTTTAAAACACGAGAAATTATTAATTTACCCATGATGCTTATCACAAACTCCTATTTCATCTCATCATTAAATTAATTTGGAATATTTATTTCTGTTAAGAAAAATAAAATATAATAGAAATAAATTTAAACAGTGCTGATATCCTTTGAAACATTTTTATCAAAAAGAGTTAGATCTGCTGCTCTCTCAAAAATAATTTTTTGTAAACAAAATCAATTTAATATACCATTCCAAAGTCAAAGGGATTGTTTTTTTCATAATAATCTTTATTATATCTAAAAATATGAAACATATATTTTTCCACTAAAAAAATATTTTATCTATATAATGTTTTTCATGTATAGATTTTTTATGGATATCAATATTTAAAACCATTTTAAAATGGTTATGTTCATAAATGCTACAAATAATATAAGAATATGAAAAGGATGAATTATAACTAATAAATAGTGGTTTTTTATAGTTTATGACTTATTTTTCATTTATAGGAATCATAAAAATTATAGACTTATTTCAAAATATGTATTCATTTTCCTCACATTTTTTTAGAAAACCCATTTTACACCTATTATAGAGAAATCCATAGGACATTAAACTAACATACTAAATTTATTCTTGTAAAATGCAGTAATAATATCTTGTATTACTATAATACAAACTTCATTAACAAAATAATTATCATATTTTTGATGTTTAAATTTTAATAAAAAATTATACTATTAAATTTCATTTCCAAAAGAACTTGTAGTTCTAACTGGTTGATTTAAGTCTCCATAAGAATTATAAATGGTGAGATTAAATAAGAATTTATGCATTTATGCATTTTGTAAAATAATAATAAATAATAGTTTTATTGTATTCTTTTGGTAAATATTATGAAATATCTTATTCATATTTTTTCTTATATAAATAATTTTCAAATACATGTTTATTATTAATTTTTAAAATAAAATTGGATGATGTGGGTTGAGGTTATCTGAAAACAAAAATATTAGTTTCATAAAATCAAAAAATAAGTTATTCTATAATAGTATAGTATTTTTGTTAAAAATAATTATTTTTGTAAAGTAGAATATAATATGAAAATCCAATGGTCATATTTTGGAGAAAAGTTTTGTAAATTATTAGTATTATTCAGTATGAGTACGTTGCATCCAAAAACAATAATGTAAGATTGTGTTATCTTTCTAATAATCCCAAAATCTTAATTATTTTTATTAATAAAATTTATATGTATATATCAATTTAAATTATTATGTGTTTTAGTAACTACTTTAGAATTTCTTAGTAATTGTGAATTCACTAAACATGGCTCTTTTAATAATTTGAATAGTTCTAGTTCTTCTTTCAACTATAAAGAATTAATTTTGAGTAACATGTATCGATATGTTATAAATTATTTCTTTTTACTCTAAAATGATTCAATTTAATTATTTAAAATATTCTAGCATTACCACTATGAATATTTAATATAAGTATATTATTCTCATTTTAACATGGGAAACATTTTTTTTAAAATATAAAATTGCAACTGACTTTTTCGATTAAAATTTCAACCATGTGTATGAAGTATAGTGATATTATAAAGTGTATACCAAATATATTCCAAAAATAAATCTTGTTTTTAGGACAAAATGAATCATTTTGTAATAATTTCAATGTATAATAATTTTAAACTTCACTTAGAGATTTAAAACATTACTTCTATAAATTTCTAAATTTAAATGGGTGACATAATATAAATGATTAAAACCAATTATATGGTAGAAAAATAAATAGTTATTTCTTAGAAATATGAAAAAATATAAAAATTATTTTGTTATGACCATTATTTTTCTTAACAATGGTTGATATTTCATTTCATTAATGTATGGTATATCATGGCTTCATATTTATTTTGGAACAGGTATGTATACATTCGCATGAATTACCATATATTCAATAAAATTAACATTTGAACATTCAATAATAATATTATCATTATTGATGTTCAAATGGTACCCCAAATCACATAATATCTTTTTCTGTTATGAATTTTCATAAAAAGAAAAAGGAACCAAACTATTGAAATAAATATTTTTTAGGAAGAACAATTATACTTACAACATATTTCCCCATTATGATTTCCAATAAATGTAATATTACATCTCATAACCTTGATAATTATCTAAAAAAATAATATTTCCAATCATGTGATGAGAATACACACTATTTATATACATAAAATTTTTTTCTACTAATACTCTTCTTATATTCCTCAATTGATGAAATTTATGATTTCAGTGCGCAATCAATCTTTGGTAATGTAATTTTAAATAAAATATTTTTTATAATACACATATATACTACATTAAAATGTTTTATAAATTATATTACCTTTGTGAAATAAGCCATACAAAAACCAAAAATATCAATTTATTTAAGGAGAAATAATTTTTCAAATGTTTAAAACATTGACCCATTTTACACTATAGAAATTAGTTTGGAATAGAGTAATGATTTTGAATGTTATTTTTTGATTTGAATTATTATTACATAGATTAAATCTATTATGATGGATTTATCTATACATATAAAGAAAAATTTATTTTTTATTAGTAAATAATTATAGTAATTTATTATAACATACAATTTATGAATTTATTTATCAACAATATACATGAATTTATTAGATATTGTATAATTATTAATTTGAAAAAATTTTAAATAATATATATTTTTAATTATTTTTAATGATTATAAATTGTTGTGGTATGTTTTAAAATTCATAGATTTTCTTTAGTAAGCTCTTCCTAAGAATCAATTTCTTTTTGGAATATTTACAATCATTTTTACATAATAATATTTCAAAAGTAGAAACATTTTTATTCTTACTAAATTAATATAATTTTAATTTGATGTATTTTTTTGGGATTCACAATATACCATAGCCATGAAGAAATTATTTTTTCCTGAAATTTTAAAAACTAATACAGAATTATTTTGATCATCACACCTAAATTCATATATATTATATAAAGATAAATCTCTTAAACATTCACTCCATGTATTATAGGCTTCAAAACATTTCATATGTTTTTATGTAGATAATATTAGAATTTTTACATTTCATAACATTTTACTCATTTGTGTTAAATCCAGTCAGATAAATCCATGCTAATATCATTCAAAGGACATCATCTCATAAGTTATTTTCTTATCATTTATTTAATAAGAATTATTATTATACATGTTTAAAAAATTTTATTTCAAAATATGTTATTATTTCTCTATTATTTTTGGGAAATCTCATTCTGACATTTTTCTAAAAATTGTTTTTAGGCTCATCTTTTTCCTTTATCATTAATAATATTTATTAACTATTTGAAACATTTTAAAATATTGGACATATATAATAGAGATTAAATATATACATAATTTTTATTATTTATATTTTTATAATTTTTGTTTAATATAAACACATACTAAATAAGAAAACCAATTAGATCTTCTAGTTTGAAAATTTTAATTTTCCTTGAACATTCAAGAAGACTTATTTTTCTAATAGCAAAAACCAAGCATAATATTAATGATATTATCTACCAAAATTTCAATATTAATATTCTTATTTACCTATTTGTTTAATATATTCCAAATTATCATAAATACATGAAATATAATTTGAAAACATTCTTCTAGTTTCAAATTAAAGGCCTCAAATCATCTTCAAGAATAGGTCTGAAAGATTTAATAACCGTGGATGTCTGAATGAGATTAACATCAATCATTTTTAATTTATTGTTTTTATATTCAAAACAATAAATATGATTATTTTTTTATTATATTTAAATAAAATAAAGTATTTATAACTCTATAATTAATTTTATATTCAAACAATTAATGATTATTAATGGTTGAAGAGTATTTCCCCACAATATAATAGTTACTAATTAACATAAAAAATTATCAATTGAAATGTTCTTATAAAATATCTTTTATTATTACTCTAATATTCATAATCAAAAGCATAAAAAATAATTTCTAGATAGGATAGAGTTTTTCATCTATTGAAATATTTTATGCATCAATTATATGTATAGAAAAATATAGTCATTATACAAATATACATTACTGCAAAAACATGATTAAAAAAAGAATCAATGGTATAAATTTTAACATTTTGAAAACAAATATGAACTATTTAAAATATTATAACCATATCTGATATCAAAATTTATATCCTAACTATATAAAAAACTCTATAAGTGGGGGGAGTGGTGATGATTTGTACATAGAAAATAAAACTACTAATTTTAAAAATATAATTATATTGGTAAATATGATCGATAAATCATATGATTCTTTTAGTATATATTGCAGACAGATGGATCATCCCACTCTCAGAGTATTGAGATATTTTGAATTATTAAATATCTTGGGTCCAATTTTTCTATCAAAATATAAACATTTATAAAATATAAAATTATCAATTTTGTTGTTAGAAAGAGAATTTACAGTTTTTATAACAAATCATCATTATTTTAAATTTATCATTGTGGACATCAACAACCCATCCATTAGGTATCCTCATTTTTAACTACTCATTAATATTCTACCTTTCATATGTATGAAATTCATCAAAAAAGATAATACAAAATATGTATTTCTATCATTATAATCCCTCTATAAGAAATATCTCACAAAATATGATCTAAATATTCTTCATATCCTTCTATTAGTATGATTGAACACAATGAATATAAATCAAAATTTGTTTTTAGGAATTTACAATCATCATATCGATACACAAACACTAAATAAACCTAAAAATTATAATGATAAAATTAGTAACAAGATATTAGAAACGGAAGATAGAATACTTCAAACCGTAAAAGATGAAAAAAATATTGAAAAAGGTACTTCCTCATCATGTTATTATATCATTTATAATATTATACCTATCATACATATTCCATAGACCTCAAAGTATTTTATAAATGGGCTAAGAAGAAACTCTATCTTCATATCATTCCAAGCTCGTCTCATGCACACATAATTATAAAACATATAGGGTTACTTAATCTCATCCTATGAAATAGGTTTTTATCTTCCATAGAGAATCAATATATTCCTTTAATATATTTTATTAATTTATTTTCTAGAAAAATTTATTCATTCCACCAATTATGTTTTTCTGATAGGCTTGATATAATTTCATTAGTTATGACATAGTTATATGTTTATTTTGGAGAATTTATGATTATTCATCAAAAAAATCTGATCATCAATCTAATGTAATGGTAATTTAGGCTATATTGTTGTAAATTAATAAATATTACAAATCAGTATTTTCATTTTCTAAAAAAAATTTATATGTAAATATTCTAAGAAACTTTTTAATATAACAGTTATAAAAACATTCTTTTATGGAAAGGTATTCTGATTTTCAAAGTCAGATTATAAATTATTAAAATGAATTTCGTTTGACTAAATAGAAAACAAAACATTAGAATATTGATATATATCACTTAATATATCACTATAAAAAGCATAATAAAAATTGTCCTGATAAATAATGAGATTACTAAATAAATCCCTTACAACAATGGTTGATTTTGAAACATAAGACCCCTAAAATGAATATCGTTATCTAGATGTGAAAATCCAAAATTAATCATATTTATAATCATATATTACAGTAATAATTACTTTATATACCACATAAAAGAAATAAGTTTTGTAAAGTTTATATATCCCAGGAAAATAGAAGTGAGATGAAAATCCAATACCTTAAGAATCATCATCATTTATAGATGTGGTAAATTCATGAATAAAAAATATTGGTTAATTATACTTGTATTCAAAAACCATAATTATATATATTAAAATATAAATTATCCACTTATTACCTAAAATTAATAATTTATTAATATTTTCTGTGTCAAAATCAGGTTTCGTGTATTATGAACTCCATCTTTTCATATATGTTATGGTTTCTTATTTTTGGTTCTTTTACATTGACAATGGTTCCACCATATAATTAATTTTAAAAATGGTGTAAATAGAATAAAAATAAATTTTATACATATTTATTGTAATTTATAAAATTCCTAAATACTATATGAATTTCATTGTTCAGGTAGAATGTGTTTCATACGTACACATGAACATTGTGTCCATTTTTACGATGGAAGGAATGGAAGAGTGTTAAATAATATAACTTCAATCAAAAATAATTATTATATATAAAAAATATTAATTAAATATTTCATTATTATTATCTCTTTTAAAATGTATAAACCAAAAGAATAACATTACTTCATGGAGGCAGTAGTTCACACTTATGCATGAGAGGCGTTATCATTTTACAAAATATTGGAAGTTGAGATGTTATATGTGATATTATAAGTACAATAGTATAAATATTTAAAAACCTATCATATATACAGTTTAAAATTATCAGTATCTTATGCTATGAGATGAGGTGATGGACACTAAATTACATCTGTTCGCATCATATTAGTTGACAACACATATTATTTACAGTTTTATTTCCAATTCAATTAAGATAGAGACAGAAATTGGGTTAGAAATTAACATGGAAGAATTTAATTTAAAATGACATAATAATGTTTTTATATAATTATATTTGAATAATATTTTATTGATTTGTATAAAAAAAATAATGTAGAAATTCTCATTTTATAGTGATACCTCTATATCTGGAATACTCTTCCAGATTTCATAAAAAACCTTCCTACGAGTGTTTCTTAATCCGAATAAGACCTAATGAATCTGGGGATGGAGATATTTAATTTATCTATGATTTTTGTGTATAATATAATTAAATTTTAGGACTGTATAGGTCAATATAGGAGATTCACTTAAATATGTTGGGGGAAAGACATGATTGGGATATATTAAATGAAAATTACATAGCCACATTTTACTTTTTAAAATTCCACTAAAATCAGTAATTATAATTCCTTAGATGATATTATGAGAAAATATATATATGTAAAATGTTAATTGTAGAAGTTTTTATTGAATTATCTGCATTATATTTTAGGTATAACCCCTAATAAACTTGTTTTATCCATATCCACGGTAATAATTTTAATTATATTTTTTATTTATTATTAATTTTTTTTGAAAAAGCTATTTTATAATAAAATTTTTTAATATTAGAAATCTGTTATTTATATTCCATATTAAATATATATATATATAATTGTTTAAATGAAATGAAATCCAACATTCACAATGAAGAAGTTGTGTTCCAAAGAAAATTAATTTTATTATTTATTCATTAAAAAAATTAATATCATTATTTTATTAAAAATTTATTTTCGAAGCATGCAAAGACATATAAAAAATTAAATAATAATTCAACAATATATATTTGTTATCTAAAACCATTATACCTAATATTTATGATTTTGTTATAAATATTTTAGTCTCAAAATTTATAGGATATTATATAATGTTCATGTTTAAATCAAACATAATTACTATACCATTGTTTGTTAAAAAACAATTCTGTGTAACACATTATTTTGATGAAATTAAATTTATTAGAAATAATATATTTCATAAAATATATGTGTGTTACATCCTACATTAAAATAAATATTTTTAATTTCAAAATTATTGAATTAAAAAATATGGATTCTCATGCTTCATCATATCCTAAGGTTCCCAGATAGATTCTTCAAATTGCAAGATTCTGCAAAAAGCATTAAGTCGATGAGTTTTCTTGTTTTGTAGATATTTTTACACTATAATTTGATAACACCACCAGTTTTTTATCATAAATAATATCATTCCATAGTAGTATTAATTCTATATTTATTACATGTGAAAGGAAATGTATGTATTATCTTAAGATAGATATATGAAATACATTATGAACATGAGAGTGTTTTGGTAGATGTGACATTTGATATGTTTCCAACCCAAGTTGATAAATAATATAAAAAGGGAAAATATATATAGGGTCATCATTACAATATATTCAAATAAAATACCCTTATTCAATATATAAAATAACAAAAACTCATTCTCTTTATCTTCTAACTCACGATAAGGTTGATGAATATAAACATAACCATTGTATCGACACTGGGCTACCTTGAGGAATTATTGAATGGCTATGACATTATCATCCATTTCATCAGCTATATTAGAATTTAATGAATATATATCTCAAATATAAAGATATGATGTTCAAATTGTACACTTATTTCAATATATTGATTCATTAGATCCCATTTTAATGTTCAAGTAAATGATATTGTTGATAGAAAACTCACATAGAGGAAGCTGTTTATCCCAAATACATTGTAGATCCATATATCATGATATCGTAATATCGTATAAGGTTTTAATTGTTACCTCATACTGAACATATTCCTTAGGATAATAAAAAGTGTTGAATAATATATCTTTATCCATATGCTAATATAAAATTCACTAGAACATCAATGGAAACTAGGAATTCTATCCAGAACCAATAGGATGTGGTACTCAATGCCACCAGACATGTTCCATAATGTATATTATATAAATGAGATACATAGTCAAATCTACTCAAATTGTGATTAAGTGTTCTAAAAATGTATTCCAATAAAATATAACATGTATATGATTATTCCCTTTTAATGTCCTACGGTGTCCAATGATAACATACATATTTATGTTTTTTACATTTTCATACTGGTATGGGTAATGTAAGTAACACCCCATTATAAATTTCTCTCTCTTCGTTAAATTGATGATATTCCATGAACAATGAAAAATAATTCAATATCACTCTCCATTTCATTCCACCAGATGTACTCTTTCAAAATTTTATACGTATATACACATCAAATAAGAATATTGAATAAAAACTACATGCTTCCTCCATCACCTTTTTCAAATATTGTATAGATGGAGAAAATACATAGTTCCAAAACCATATCATCCAAACATGATCATGATTGATCTAAAGAAAATGTTTAACCTTCTTCAATATCTCTACGTTATCTTTATTTTCCACTTAAATATTCACCTGGATTTATATTTGAACCATTATTTGCAAATGACATGATATTCCCCCTTCCTTAAATATTTCTAGATCCTTCATTTAAAAATAGTTAAATATTTGATCTTTTTTATCCTCTTTGTAGATAGTCTTGAAATATTTTAACCAAACAACATCGACCACCATTTTGGCTCTCCAAGGGATTTAATGCATTATGATTCCAAAATCAGTAATCCAATGAAATGATATTTTGTACTGCATGTGAAATTTTTTTATGAGAATATATATTTTAAAAAATTATGATGAATATATGTATCAAAATTTTCCCCATAAGGATTATTTTCCAACATATATAATTGAAAATTTACCACAGTTAACTCGAATATATTAGGTAGGTAATTTTTATCATGACACATAAATTTTCTCAAGGCACAACATATAACAATATATTTATATATATGGATGAATCACTATCCCATAGTAATTCTAGGTTACCGTAATAAATGGTGTGTTGGATAACATTCACATTATTTATTTTTTATTTTAATCACATTGGATTAACTAAACAAATGTGTCATATTTCTATGATAACATTGTTATTTCATAATATAACAATGAGAAATGTTCCATAATGAAACATTGTAATCCCTCCAATTTAAGAAAAATATAGATTTTTGTTCCCATGGATAGACTAATACAATCATAAATAGACATCTTCTTAAATGGATACATTGATATACCATATATTTAGTCTATACAACCCATAAATTAATATTTTCAAAAAAAACTCACTCTTTTTATATTTTTCATTCAGTAGGTCTTTCCTTAAGTAGTTATACACAATACTCGACTAGTCATTATGATCTTTCATTATATTTGAATATATAATAATATCTTTTATAAATAAATCCTCGCACTGGTGATTGTAGTCACTAAATACTATAGTCATTAAATAAATAAATGCAGTAGGAGAATTGTTAAGAAAAAAAATACCACTATATATTCATAGTATATATTCCTAGTATATAATGATTCCATGGGTATATCCTCATTACTAGACCTCATTTTATGATATCATAAATAAAATAAAAACTTTGAGAAGTACGAAGATCTAAATAGTAGATTAAAAATGTCATAAAAATGTGGTAAGGGTTTCGTGTTCTTGATTTTGAAATTTTTTAATTTCCCAATAATCAACAAAAAGATTCATACATACATCTTTCTCTAAGAAAAAATGAATTGGTGAAACCAAATGTTTCACACATGAGAAAATAAATCCCACTTCAAGATTATATTATTATTTCTTCTTTAATTCCTTTAACTCAACCGAGTAGACTCAATATAAGGTCTTTGATGTAGATATAGAATAAGGTATGAGTTCTTTTGAGAACTCAACATCATAGTTTGGGGAAATACTAAGGGACCCTTTGCTGTAGTTATAGAAAACCCCATTATAAAATGCAGATCAAATATGTTTTGTTTCTACCCAACCATATCATATTAACACTGAGTTTTAATATGAATCATGACCCATACAATGGATGTGATCTCCATCAAAAGTTCGTATATATCACCATAATGATATAATATCAAATGTTGGTTTGGAAAAGAAAATATGAATTACCTTCCTAAAACATTTATGAGGAAATTATGTAGGGAATGAAATCCATGCCTGTGATAACATCAAATTTATCTAGATCTTTAATGAAATGATTTTAAATAATAAAATTCCCACAAATATAATATACGAAAAATTCATTGTTTTAATTTGAAATTATTATTTTATTAAGGGTTTTCATAACTAAATAAACAACTAATCATTTTGGATAATGAATACTATCATGAGATATTTCTCTTGATATAAATAAACTCATATAAAAATTCTCAAATTGGTTAATTATGTACTTCATCATGCCCATTACCTCCTAAAAATTATCATTGTTTCATCAATAAGACATTAAATCCAAAATGTTTTTCATAACAATCATGAATACAATATCATACTAATCAATCATTCATTTTAGTTCTATACCATAACATCATTTTTTAAATATATGAAACATTATATTATTCTAATTATAGTCATATTCAACACTTATTCATAAAATTCATAATGGATCATATTTTTTTATTAATTTAAAAAAAATATCCCCGAGGAGTGGCCAATTAGTTGTGCAGTCGTACTCATGGTTTTTTACTAGGTTATTATCAATTAAAAAGCCAATGAAACCTTTAGGGATTTTTTACCACAATGTACAATTATTATAGATCCAAAAAAGCGTGTAGTATCCATACAATGATGTAATTTCATTGACACAACTAACTCTATCATTCAGAAAAATTTGTGTAAATTTTCCCATATAATGACCTATCCTTATACATATACATAATTTTCCACTAATGTTTTCTCATCCCTATCCCTATGTTAAACTAAAAATAACTCTGATACCAACTATAGTGACACTAAATTTTTATATATTTATATTAAATCAGATCAACTGATATACATTAAATATTACTAATCAACACATGAGGAACATAAATGATTAATGTATTAAAACACAATGGTATATAATCAATCGGTATATATGTGATATGACAACCCTGCTTTTTATTACAACATAAACATGCTTTATTACATAAAACTTCACTTGATACAACAAAGAATATCGAGAGGATTAGTGTCTTTGGGGCTTAGGATCATTAAATAAAAACTTTAAACTTGAAATACAACATCCTTATTGAAAACTTCCTTTACATGACCACTACATTCCTTCGTACTTAGCATTGCATGGGATAACCTGAGGACATGCATAAGAAAAGGGTGAGCTATAAATCCCGGTAAGGGAGTACACAATGAATAACATGAGGAGTACAATACATGTTAGGAAATAGGCATATCAATAGAGCATAAGAGAGACATGAACATAAAGGCATGATAAAGCATGATAATCATAACATGGAAATGTGGCAAGAACACTTAACATTGAATTAGCATGAGCCAAGGCTCATTGCACATGGAGCATGAGTAAACCCTCATTACACATGAAGCACGAGTAAACCCTCGATGCACTTGAATTAGCATGAGTCAACACTAATTGCACATGACGTATCATGATACTATACTTTACCCAATGCATTGGAGCGCTATAAAGGGCGCACCCTTCTTAAACATTTCATTTCATGCATAAGTGTGCCACATGGAACATAAAACATGGATTCATAAAACATAATCATTTATTCCACGATAAAGGAATGTGGAATTCATACTAGAAACTTTACAATCAGTAAGTAAATTTGCATAATGGTGAATACCCTTGATGGAGAAATGGGAATGGTATTCACTACACAATGACATTGGCATAGAAAATCGGTGCGATTTCGGCAGCGTAACGGCGTGACATAAGAACTCATAAAAAGGGTTGATGAGAGAGAAAGGGGTTCCTCATCATATTTACATGTAATGGACAGTAAGGAGGTCATATATATACATGTCCCAACAATTGAAATGGAATTTAAATTCATGATACAAAAGTATTGCTTGAATGTAAAAGGAGAGAGAGAAGTTCCTTTCGGAATTTCGGCATAGTAACGGGTGTACATGGGAGGCATTTAATGAGGGAGAAAGGGTTCTACCATCATTCAAACAATAAGAGGGAAGTATGGGGGAGGTGAGAAACCATACCCCAACATTCATAATTGAAATAAAAAGGGAAATACAACTTAAAGAAAATTGACAAAAAAAATGAGAAAGGAAGAAAACCCCTTACTTGGAAGTGTGCTTCCAAAGGCTAGAGAGAGGCTTGTGAGAGGCTTCTTCGGAGCTTGGGGCACCTTGGGAGGATTCTAGAGAGAGTAGGGCAGAGGTTGGACGAACTTCAAGGGCTTTGATTGAGGAGGAAGTGGGAGCTAAGGTGGGTTTATATAGGAAAGGTGAGAGAATTCTTTATTATTTAGGTTTGGGACCCCTTATATTAAAATAATGCAAACCACAAACCATCCCATGGTATTTGCCCATGGTTTCTGGAAAAGGAAAGAGGAAAACAATATTTTACAAGTCCAAGGTCCGAACTTATTAAAAAATTAGGGTTGCTTATGTGGAGGTGAGTCACACTCCCATGGAAATTAATTTAAAAAGGCAAAGTGTTGAATAAGTCTTGAGGGCTCCATTAATGCTTTGAAAAGTGAGTCAAAAAAACCCAAAACCACATTATTTTAATGATAAAACATATATTGGCCGAACATAAGGATTATGTTATTTTATTACATCACCATTGGGTCATTATGATGTCATAAAACACATTATATATTTAAATGGTATTTAATTTTTACCCAAAAATTTGACTGTCTCATAAAATTATGAAAAATTCACCATTGGATAATTTCGACGTCCAGATTCCAAAAATAATATTTATTTTATCTTAATAATTTTCTAAATATGTGAATTTTCACTTTTAAAATAAAAACCGACATTTATAAAAAATTCACGGTTTTTGACAGAAATGGCTTTCAAACCTTAATAAAAATTTTAATTGCATTCATAAAATTATAAGATCACTTATATTTAATAAAAAATTAATTTAATATTAATAATAATATTAAAATATTATTTAATTCAAAAATCCTTTAATTTAATAAAAATTAATTCTTAATTAAATAATAACTAAGAACACCATTTTTACTTTTAAAAACTAATTACAATGTATCAAAAATGACTAGAAATTATACTCATTATTATATACAAAAGTAATGTGCATGAACATGGTACTACTTATTTGTTACATAACCCCTTAAAATAGCCGCATAAGACCTAAGGGTAAGGTGTGCGATGGTGACAGACTCTTGGGGTTGCTCGGATAACATCGCTCGAGTGGTAATCTCTATCAACTTCGATTTTTCCCGTAGACGATCACGTTCGAGCTTGACTTGATGAAGCTCAGCTTGGGCTTGGTCAAGGGCAAAGCCCAAAGACGCCACCTCTTTTCCGAGCTCCGACAAATGGGCTTCGTAAGGGGCAATTCTACTGGATGAGGCCATCGCTTCCTTTGTCTGAGTAGAAAATTGGTTCGTTAAAGCCTTATATTTAAACTACCCAGATGATCACTGTTCAACGGCTATAAATGTAACGGTCACAAATCTTAAAGTAAAACTAAAAAAAGTTGATATCTTATAAAAAAATTTTTCATAAAGAATCATTTAACTGGATCAAGAGGGATTTTCCATTAATAAAATTTTGGGTCGTTACAACATTCCCCCCTTAAGAAATTTCGCCCTCGAAATTTCCCTTTTCCCACACTAAAACAAATGTTGGTAAGTTAGCTTCATCATATCCTCCGACTCCCAGGTTGCTTCTTCAAACTTGTGGTTTCTCCACAAAACCATGACGAGGGGCATTGTCTTATTTCGTAGAACTTTTTCTCTACGATCTAAGATCTTCACTGGTTGCTCCTCATAAGAAAGATCGTCTTCTAATTGTACCACCTCGGAAGAGAGTACATGTGAAGGGTCTGGTATGTACTTCCTTAAGAGGGATACATGGAAGACATCATGCACCTTGGCCATAGTAGGTGGAAGTGCTAGTCGATAGGCCACAGCCCCAACACGATCAAGAATCTCGAATGGGCCGATGTACCTTGGACTTAACTTCCCTTTATTTCCAAACCTCATGACCTTCTACCACGGAGATATGCGTAAAAACACCATATCTCCGACTTTAAACTCAAGGTCTCGTCGACGATTATCTGCATAACTCTTATGTCGACTTTGGGCTGCCTTGATATGATGCTGAATGGTTTTCACCATCTCCACCATTTCTTCGACCATTTCTGGTCCAAGCAGCTTACGTTCACCGACCTCATCCCAACATGCTGGTGTTCTACACCTTTTCCCATACAGGGCTTCATATGGTGCCATTTGGATGCTCAAGTGGAAACTATTATTATAAGAGAACTCAACTAGAGGAAGATTTTGATCCCATCCTCCTTTAAAGTCCATTGAGCATGCTCTCAACATATCCTCAAGTGTTTGGATAGTCCGCTCGGATTGGCCATCAGTTTGAGGATGATAGGCAGTACTGAAGTTCAGTTCAGTATTCAGAGCATGTTGAAGACTCTTCCAAAACTTAGAGGTAAATCTTGGATCTCGGTCAGACACAATAGATAGTGGTACTCCATGCAACCGTACCACTTCCCTGATATATATCCGTGCCAGTTGATCCAAAGAGAAATCCTCTCGAATAGCAATGAAGTGTGCAGTCTTTGTAAGACGATCCACAATAACCCAGATTGCATTGTTGCTTTTGGATGTCCTTGGAAGTCCAGTGACGAAGTCCATGGTGATGTTCTCCCATTTCCATTCTAGTATGGGCAATGGTTGCATCATCCCCTTAGATTTCTGCCTCTCTGCCTTCACTTGCTGACACACCAGGCACTTTGATGTATATTCGGCGATCTCCTTCTTCATATTATCCCACCAAAAGTTTTCTCGAAGATCTCGATACATCTTTGTGCTCCCTGGGTGAATAGAGAAATTTGAACTATGTGCATCATCCAAAAGTTCCTTCTTCAGCTCCGAACTTGATGGGACACATAGTCTTTTCCCAAACCGCACAATTCCTTCTTCATTAACATTAAACTCTGAGGATTTTCCCTTTTTGATAGCTTCCACTTTTTCTTGGATTCTCGCATCATCCTTTTGAGCATCCTTTAACCTTTCCAAAAGAGATGGTTGAGCAATCATTTGTGAAAGGATTGATGATGTTCCCTTCTTTATGATTCCCACGTCCATCTTCATCAAGTCTAAGAAGATTGGATCCTTCTCAATTCTCATCATTGATAGAATTGATGGATCCTTTCTACTTAGGGCATCCGCCACCTTGTTCGCCTTCCCAGGGTGGTAATGTATTGAACAGTCATAATCCTTTATGAGCTCTATCCGTCTTCTCTAGCGCATATTAAGCTCTTTCTGTGTGAATATATATTTAAGACTCTTGTGGTCAGTATATATCTCACATTTCTCTCCATAGAGATAATGCCGCCAGATTTTCAAGGAAAAGATTACCGCCGCCAACTCCAGATCATGCGTTGGATAGTTTCGCTCATGGATTTTCAACTGTCATGAGGCATAGGATATCACTTTATCATTCTGCATCAGCACACCTCCTAAGCCCTTCTTCGAAGCATCACTGAATACCACAAAAAGATCCCCACTTGTGGGTAAAGTGAGAACAGGTTCAGTGATAAGCCTCATTTTCAACTCCTTGAAGCTTTCTTCGGATTCATCACTCCAAGAAAACTTTACTCCCTTTCGAGTTAGCTTGGTAAGAGGGTTGGACAATCGTGAGAAGTTTCTCACAAATCGTCGATAATATCCAGCTAACCCCAAGAAGCTACGGATATCAGTTACCGATGTTGGCCTTGGCCATCCCTCAATTGCATTTGTTTTGGAGGGGTCCACAGATATCCCATTGCTTGTGATGTTATGGACCAAGAATGAGACCTCCTTCAACCAGAACTCACACTTGCTGTACTTGGCATAGAGCTTCTCCTTGCGCAAAGTCTCCAGTACAGTTCTTAAATGCTCCTCATGGTCCTCCTTGGTTTTGGAGTATATTAGAATATCATCTATAAATACTACCACAAATTTATCTAGGTAATCGCTAAAGACTCTATTCATGAAGTACATGAATATTTCTGGAGCATTGGTGAGTCCAAAAGGCATTACTATGAATTCATAGTGCCCGTACCTTGTACGAAATGCAGTCTTGGGGATATCTTCCTTCTTCACCCTTACTTGATAATATCCCGACCGCAAGTCGACCTTGGAGAAGTATTGTGCTCCAAGCAGCTGATCAAACAAGTCATCGATTCTTGGGAGAGGATACTTGTTCTTTATCGTGATTTTGTTAAGTTCACGATAATCGATGCAAAGCCGCATTGACCCATCCTTCTTCTTGACGAAGAGGACTGGTGCACCCCATGGTGATGCACTTGGGCGTATAAAACCTTTATCCAGATTCTCCTGTAGTTGTTTCTTCGGTTCTTCAAGCTCAACCACAGCCATTCTATATGGAGTCTTGGATATTGGTAGCGCGCCAGGTATAAGTTCAATTGAGAACTCAACATCTCTTCTTGGAGGAAGACCAGGAAGTTCCTCGGGAAATACTTCAGCGAATTCCCTCATAATAGGGATTTCTTCAAGGGTGGTTTCTTCCTTGGACTCAATCATCTGAGCCAGATATGCGTGCTCATAAGGCAGTAATATCCATGCTTGAGATGATGGAGCTAAAGGAGATTTATCTTCCTCCTGACATTTGTAAAGAATCGGGGTTCGATTCTCCATATGGGCTGTGATTTCCCTCGCCCGACAATTTATGTTGGCTCTATATAAGGAAAGCCAGTCCATGCCAAGAATTGCATCAAATTCCACCAAAGGGAGTATGACGAGGTTCGCCGGGAAATTCAATCCACATATTATAACAGGGGAGGACTTATACTCATGGGATGCAATGATTGCCCCATTTGCCGTACTCACCGACATCTTTACTTCCATGATTTGTGGTGGTCCAGGGATTGTTCTACTAAACTTTTGAGATATAAAAGAATGTGTAGAACCTGAATCAAAAAGTACGTTCGCTATTCTTGAATGAATAACTAGCGTACCTGTCACCACTTCATTGTCGGGGTTCACTTCGGCAGAAGTGATGGAAAAAGCTCTTCCTTGCGGTCTTGGAGGTTGTTGATTGCCTCCGATAACCCTTGGATTAGGGCACTGATTCGCAAAATGACCCGGTTCTTTGCATTTGAAGCATTGAACAACGCATTGAGGTTCGAACGGAGCGTTCCTCCCCTCCATCGCAGCCGCGGGTCCTTCTTGCTGACAGTTAACAGCTAAGTGCCCTTCTCTTCCACACTTGAAGCATTTTCTTGTCCCCCTAAGGCAATTTCCAGGGTGCTTTTTTCCACACTTTTGGCAAGTGGGGTGCTGGAATTTCTTAGCACTGTTGGATTTATCCATCGGACCACCAGCATTGAATTCCACCTTCCTCTTCTTGTCCCCATGATACCCCTGTGATTCTCCAATCTCCATTTCAACCTTGAGGGCACATCGGACAATTTCCTCATAGCTCTCGAAGTCACGGATCGCTAATGCTTTCCGCAAGCTAGGCTTCAGCCCACCAAAGAAGCGGTCAACCTTGCATTTGGGGGTAACGACAAAGACGGAAGCGTATCGTGCAAGCCTTGTGAAGTTTGCCTCGTACGCTCCCACAGATTCCTCATCTTTCTGCTTGAGGGAAAGGAAGTCACTTTCCATCTTAAGACGGAGGGTGCGTGGAAAATATTTATCGAAAAACATCTTCCAGAATACCTTCCATTCCAAAGCCTCGATCTCCTCCTCAGGCTTTGTATTTTTGATCAACGTCGACCATTGATCAGCTTCACCCTCCATACGATAAGCCTCCAGGAGAACCTTCTTTTTTTCAGAGCATTGGAGGATGGAGAATATCTTTTCAATGGAGTTGATCCATTGTTCAGAAATCATGGGATCAGATGATCCACTAAAAGTTGGAGGCCTTTGTCTCATAAAGCTTTCAATAGCGACTTGTTCTTTCTTAGGGGGGGTTGAACGTTCCTCTTGACCAGTGTTTCTATTCAAAACTTGAGTTAGCTGATAGAGAAGCGTGACAAAGTTCGCGATTCCTGCTCCCATTGGATTGGGCATCTCATAAGTACAATCATCACACTGATCTTCACAACGGTTGTTAGCCCGAGTTCTCCTATTACCGGCCATTGGTTGGAATAAAAGAAAGTTAGGGGTAACACATAAAGGTTAATCCAAAGACAAAAGTTGATGACTTATAAATAAACTTTAATCTCTTTAACTCATGAGTCTATAGGATTCAATCCAGGCTTTTCATGATCTACCTTCTAACATATATTCTTAGGGGCATTTTTCCCTTAATAAGGGTTCATACTAAGATTGTGAATTTATCAAAACATATCCCCCGGGAGTGTCGTAACCAAGAGTGCAGCAAGGCCCGTTGTCGTGCACCAGTTCCCGTTCGAGTCTAGCTCAAAGCGGTGTTTTCGGGTTTTACCCCTAGGATACATCTGTGCCAGAGCCGCCTCTACCTGCTCGTATCCAGACAGGGATGTATTTGTTTGATAAACCACTTACTTAGTATTTACCAAAACTTAGGGATGTTTTTATTATGCTTAGTCTTGTATCTAAGGCTTTACTAGGGTTTCCAAATCCCAAAAATAACTAAACCTATACTTTGATACCAACTATGACATCCCTGCTTTTTATTATGACATAAACATGCTTTATTACATAAAACTTCACTTGATACAACAAAGAAGATTGAGAGGTTTAGTGTCTTTGGGGATTTGGATCATTACATAAAAACATTAAACTTGAAATACAACATCCTTATTGAAAACTTCCTTTATATGACCACTACATTCCTTCGTACTTAGCATTGCATGGGATAACCTGAGGACATCCATAAGAAAAGGGTGAGCTATAAAGCCCGGTAAGGGAGTACACAATGAATAACATGATGAGTACAATACATGTTAGGAAATAGGCATATCAATAGAGCATAAGAGAGACATGAACATAAAGGCATGATAAAGCATGATAATCATAACGTGGAAATGTGGCAACAACACTTAACATTGAATTAGCATGAGCCAAGGCTCATTGCACATGGAGCATGAGTAAACTCTCATTGCACTTGAAGCATGAGTAAACCCTCGTTTCACTTGAATTAGCATGAGTCAACACTCATTGCACATGAAGTATCATGATACTATACTTTACCCAATGCATTGGAGCGCTATAAAGGGCGCACCCTTCTTAAACATTTCATTTCATGCATAAGTGTGCCACATGGATCATAAAACATGGATTCATAAAACATAATCATTTATTCCACGATAAAGGAATGTGGAATTCATACTAGAAACATTACAATCAATAAGTAAATGTGCATAAAGGTGAATACCCTTGATGGAGAAATGTGCATGGTATTCACTACACAATGACATTGGCTTAGAAAATCGGTGCGATTTTGGCAGCGTAACGATGTGACATAAGAACTCATAAAAAGGGTTGATGAGAGAGAAAGGGGTTCCTCATCATATTTACATGTAATGGAAAGTAAGGAGGTCATATATATACATGTCCCAACAATTTAAATGGAATTTAAATTCATGATACAAAAGTATTGTTTGAATGTAAAAGGAGAGAGAGAAGTTCCTTTCGGAATTTCGGCATAGTAACGGGTGTACATGGGAGGCATTTAATGAGAGAGAAAGGGTTCTCCCATCATTCAAACAATAAGAGGGCAGTATGGGGGAGGTTCGAAACCATACCCCAACATTCATAATTTAAATAAAAATGGAAATACATCTTAAAGAAAATTGACAAAAAAAATGAGAAAGGAAGAAAACCCCTTACTTGGAAGTGTTATTCCAAAGGCTAGAGAGAGGCTTGTGAGAGGCTTCTTGGGAGCTTGGGGCACCTTGGGAGGATTCTAGAGAGAGCAGGGCAGATGTTGGACGAACTTCAAGGGATTTGAGTGACGAGGAAGTGGGAGCTTGGGTTGGTTTATATAGGAAAGGTGAGAGAATTCTTTATTATTTAGGTTTGGGACCCCTTATATTAAAATAATCCAAACCACAAACCATCCCTTGGTATTTGCCCATGGTTTCTGGAAAAGGAAAGAGGAAAACAATATTTTACAAGTCCAAGGTCCGAACTTATTAAAAAATTAGGGTTTCTTATGTGGAGGTGAGTCACACTCCCATGGAAATTAATTTAAAAAGGCAAAGTGTTGAATAAGTCTTGAGGGCTCCATTAATGCTTTGAAAAGTGAGTCAAAAAACCCAAAACCTCATTATTTTAATGATAAAACATATATTGGCCGAAAATAAGGATTATGTTATTTTATTACATCACCATTGGGTCATTATGATGTCATAAAACACATTATATATTTAAATGGTATTTAATTTTTAACCAAAAATTTGGCTGTGTCAGAAAATTATGAAAAATTCACCGTTGGATAATTTATACGTCCTGATTCCAAAAATAATATTTATTTTATCTAAATAATTTTCTAAATCTGTGAATTTTCACTTTTAAAATAAAAACCGACATTTATAAAAAATTCACGGGTTTTGACAGAAATGGCTTTCAAACCTTAATAAAAATTTTAATTGCATTCATAAAATTATAAGATCACTTATATTTAATAAAAAATTAATTTAATATTAATAATAATATTAAAATATTATTTAATTCAAAAATCCTTTAATTTAATAAAATATAATTCTTAATTAAATAATAACTAAAAACACCATTTGTACTTTTAAAAACGAATTACAATGTATCAAAAATGACTAGAAATTATACTCATTATTATATACAAAAGTAATGTGCATGAACATGGTACTACTTATTTGTTACATAACCCCTTAAAATAGCCGCATAAGACCTAAGGGTAAGGTGTCCGATGGTGACAGACTCTTGGGGTTTCTCGGATAACATCGCTCGAGTGGTAATCTCTATCAGCTTCCATTTTTCTCGTAGAAGATCACGTTCGAGCTTGACTTGATGAATCTCAGCTTGGGCTTGGTCAAGGGCAAAGCCCAAAGACGCCACCTCTTTTCCGAGCTCCGACAAATGGGCTTCGTAAGGGGCAATTCTACTGGATGAGGCCATCGCTTCCTTTGTCTGAGTAGAAAATTGGTTCGTTAAAGCCTTATATTTAAACTACCCAGATGATCACTGTTCAACGGCTATAAATGTAACGGTCACAAATCTTAAAGTAAAACTAAAAAAAAGTTGATATCTTATAAAAAAAATTTCATAAAGAAACATTTAACTGGATCAAGAGGGATTTTCCATTAATAAAATGTTGGGTCGTTACATGTGAAGTATATCATATCCAATGTTCACAATTTAACTAATTATCCTACCTAATATATCTCATCATATCGTATGGAATGGAATCATAAGAAAGGGTGATCCCTGATTCTCAATAAGGGTATAAAATGGAGATATACAAGATCAAATAACAAAAAATCAAGCATAATGGAATGATAACACTTGAATATCATTTGAATACAATGTCATGACCCATCCAAAGGACCCATGTTGTGACTAACCCAAGCCCTCCTTCCATAGGCCAGGGGCTAACGACTTGAACCAAAGGCATAAATCCATAAGCTGGGAAAGCATTGCCTTTATAAAAGTAAACACACACAATCAGAGCACATAACTGGAAGAAAAAAACTAATAAAATACTATATAAATAATGTGTGCTGGAAAGTATAAGGGGAAGGAAATAAAATCTCAACTATAAATTACAAGTACAACTAAAAAAGTTACAAATAGGTGAAAGGTAAAGAGAAGCTCCCGGACCGTCCTTTGGGTTTTCTACCTAAAGGGTTGGTACAGATAGCCACCCCAGCACTCCACGTCCATCAAGCTCCTTTGTGTACCACCTCGTTGTAAGGTCCACCACGGTGTACTGGCCAATCTGGGCACTCTCGGCCTCCATCAGTGTTGTCCATCGTTTGCATACAACACAACACGATGTGGGGATAGCCCATGTAGGGGTGAGTATAATGATACTTGGTGGGGACCCTGAGACCCGAAATGTCTCACAATTTCCAAAATGGATAAACACTAAGTAAAGAAACAACAAATAACAATTATAATGGTATATGCCCATACATATACCAATGTTATCTACTAACCCATCTCAATCATGAGGTAAAAAAATTTCAATGACTCAGCTCAAACTAGGATTTTTTTTCTAGGGTGTAATATCAATTAACAACCCCAATCACACTGTCGCAACCTCATCTGATGGTGTAAACCTCATCTACCGAGTACTATGGGCCTGTCATGTCACATAGTGTTGCTTTCCACTTTCATGGACTACTGTGGTAATCCTCTTATTGAGTATCGTGGGTCTACTACATCACACAAAGGCACTCCCCATTGTGGGTCTGTTGCGCTCACATAGAGGCGCTCACCCTCACAGCATGCTGAGGTACTCCTCCTATTGAGTTTCTTGGGTCTGCCACATCACATAGAGGCACTCCCCACTGTGGGTCTACCATGCTCACATAGAGGCACTCCCTTTCTGGGCTAGTCGAAACACTCTGAGTCAAAAGTTCAGTAGTCATGAGGTCTCACCCAGCTACTAGGTCTCTGTACTCTTCTTCGTCGTCTCTGGGAGGATCGGCTCCACGAGCTATGGGTAGACACTCCAAATGTCACTAAATCCCTAGATTTAGTATCTCAATGGTATGCCTCATCATAGTGATCTCAACTCAATAGACAACGCATCAATCAGACGCCTGGTATGTGAGTTATTGACATTGACATTCCATGGTTTAGTTGGATTCATGACTGATTGAACCTAAAAATACACCATCTCCACCCCAATTTCCAGTGGGGTATAATAAAGGCATCAAATCGCTCCAATGATTCCATCTCCGATGATGGTTCGTCAAACGGACACCCGGTGCCAATGTTATGGAGGTTTGTGCAGGGGCACATGGTTTGCGTATGGTCTAAACCAACCGTGTAGCCAGGCCATGCAAAGTCTCTGGTTGAGACAGTAGAAACCCCATGGTTTGTGCATGGATTGACAATCAATGCGGCCATGATGTGCAAAGACTTTGGGTGTGACTGTAGCAACCGCACGGTTGGCAAACGGTTTGACAGTCCATACGGCCAAGACGTGCGAAGTCCCTAGGTGGGAAAATGGCTACCACACGGTTGGCACACAGTTTCTCAAACCGTGTGTCCAATTAAAATTAGGTTTCTAAGTCCTGGGCCACCTGGAATTTCCCATCGTCCCACCATTCATCCTCCCACTCTTGCCTCATGTAGGATTACCAGTTTTTTAGAGGTTGGGGGAGCTCCTTAGCTTGTTTTGGAGGCACATCGAAGAGGTTTCTTGGTGGATTGAAGGGGGTTCTCCATTTTTCACCGCAACACAAAGTCTCCACCTTCCATCATGATGAACACACCATTTAAAAAAACGATGGAGGGGTCGGGCCATGTTAGTTTGGCCCACACCCTCTGCATTAGAGAGGTAACAGGTGGCTCAACAAGAACATAAAATAAGATCATCAAACCCTATCCTCCAGAAAATATTATTCCTAACCTGAAAAAGAAAACATCTGAATTCTTTGATTTTTTTTAAAGAATAACTTGAGAATATAGTCAAACTCAAAATCCAACCCCTACCATGTATGACGATAATCGTTAATGAAGTCGCGGAAAGGTGGACGTCGTTCCATCGATGTCGGGAAGTGTCCGGGGTAGGAGACTAAGGAAGAAGCGTCTTTCATGTTCTTCACGTCAGATTCTTTCCTTTTGGCTCGGTCAAAGATCGAAGAAAGAGTTAGTCATTCTTCGGTGAAGGTTGAAGTTGCATTCTTCGTGGGCGACGGTTCTTTGATGGAGAATTCTTCTCTTCCCCTGGATCCACTGAAATGCTAACAAAAAATAATAGAGGAATCATCTATTATTTTTCGGCACAAGAACAAAATAGTTGGGATTAATTAAATGAGACAACTCTTTTAATTAATGGTGGAATTGATTCAAATTCAAAATAGGGGAGGTGGAGAGTGTTAATTAAATGAAGAGAGATGTTCAAATAATTAATGGGGGTTAAAGTGGGTTTAAATACCATGTGGGCTCCACCATAGATATCCTCCCAAGGGAGGTTTTGTGCGGATGGGCCCCACCACCGGCCACCACTTGGAAGTTTTAACCACTTCAAAAATAAAAATAACCTTACTCTCTATTTTATATAAATTAATTAAAAACCCGAAAAACTAACATCCATTTTCATTAAAATGAAACTGCGGTCGAGGTGAAAGTATTCTTATGTGAATAACGGTGCTGCGAGTTCAATGGTTCCCTCATATTTCAATTCTGAGTATCAGTTAAAAAGATATAAAATCCCGCTTGTACGTTTATAGAACGTACACGAACAAAACTTCCAAAAATGATTCTGGGAACACCGAGCCTCGGAATCAGGTTCCGTAAACTTTCACAGACTCGTAAAAATCCCATGAATTTACCAAAAAAAATTACATGGAATTTAAGGGTCATTACATTTTCCCCACCTCATGGATTTCCATCCGAGTAAGCTACAACTCGAACTAAGGGAACAAATGGGGGTACTGAGAATGCATCTGAGCCTCCCCCTCCCATGTGCTCTCTAGGAGGTTCCAATGCTTCAAGGGAACACACATTAAGGGTATCGACCTTCCACTAAGGAATCGCTCATGTCGATCCACAATATTTACTGGAACCTTCGTGAATGTCACCCCATCATCGATGTCCATCTCTCTATGATCGATGATGTGGGAAGGGTTATGCACGTATCTCCATAGCTGAGATACGTGGAAGACGTCATGCACCCGGTGCAACTGAGGTGGAAGTGCCAGGCGGAAAGCTAACTCGCCTACTCTGCTGAGGACCTAGAATGGTATGATGAATCACAGAGACAACTTTCCACCTCGGCCAAATCTCGGTAGACCTCATCGAGGTGAGACCCATAGGAAGATGCGGTTTCCATCCTCGATGATTTGTACCTTTTCCATGGTAGCACATACCATCTCTAGTCCCACTAGTGCTGAATACCCTAGGATTGTCAAGCACAATGGAAATCTGCAAGGTCAACCATACAATGACTCAAAAGGTTCCATACTGATGGTGGAGTGATAGTGGTTGTTTTATTCAAAATCCAACAAAGCTATGTGATCCTCCCACCTGCATCCAAAGTCGAGGACACATGCAATGAGAATGTCCTCGAGGGTCTGAATGGTCCACTCAGTGTGGCCATCTGTCTGAGGATGGAAGGCGGTGCTCAGACGTAGTTGCGTCCCGAAAGTCTCCTACAACCCCTTCCATATACGGTATGTAAATAGTTCGTCACTTTCAGAGAAAATAATAGTAGTTAATCCATGAAAACACACAATCGCTTGCACATAGAGGCTTCCCAAGTTCTCTACTAATCCTTAATCTCTGATCGGTAGGAGGTGGGACGACTTGGAGAGTCAGTCGAAGATCACCCAAATTGAATCGTGACTCCTGGATGTACATGGAAGACTTGTCACGAAATCCATGGATATCCCATCCCACTTCCACTCTGGGACCTTTATGGGCTGAACCAAGCCTACTGGTACAGGATGATCCGCGTTCATTTGCTAACAAGTGAGGTACTGTGTGACAAACTCAGCAACTTCCTTATTCATACCTTTCTACCAGTGTTGTCGTCTGAGGTCCTAATACATTATCTCCGCACCTGGATGTACCACTAAAGGGAAAGTGTGGAACTCCATCAACACCTCCTCATGAAGTGCTACTGGAAAAATTGTACATCCTCTGAAAAGTATGACATGCTCCCCACCATCATGAAATCCATCAGATTCTTTCCATGTGGATATCTGAGAACGTCGTGTCTCATAGTTACCATCTCCACATTGTGCCTCCCTAACTCGCTAAAGAAGTGGAGATGTGACTATAAGAGAATACATGAATGCTACTCCATCTCTATCAAAAATGGATATCTGTAAGGTAGCCATTAACTCTGTCACCACTCCGAGCAGTTGTATACCAGATCTCCTACTGAGCGCATCTGAAAAAACGTTCCACTTCCTAGGAGTATAGACTATCTCAATGTCATAGTCCTGGAGGAACTCAATCCATCGCCACTGTCTCTGGTTTAGGTCCTTCTGGGAGATGATATACATGAGACTCTATTGATCAGAGTATAATGTGAAATGTTCACCCATGAAATAGTTCCGCCACATCTTCAAGGCGAAGACCACTACTGCTAACACCAGGTCATAGGTAGGGTATTTATGCTCATGTTGTCTTAGCTACCGAGAACCATATATGATCACTATTCACTCCTGTATCAGGACACACCCAGGTTTGGTCCTTGATGCATAACATTAAACTATGTAACCTACTCTCTCTTCTGGAAGCCTCAACATGGGGGCACTATTCAACCTCTACCTCACCTCCTCAAAGCTCTATCGGCATCTCTCTGACCACACGAAGGGTTTCCCCTTAATTTTCAAGGCTGATATTGGTGCGAAAACTTTGGAGAAGTATGGAATGAATATCTGGTAGTATCCATACAATCCCAGATAACTCCATACCTCTATCACACTCCTGGGTGGCTCCGAAGAAAGTAACGCCTCAATCTTTGCTAGATCAACTACAAATCCATCCTCTAAGATGACGTGTCCCAAGTAGTGATCCTCTCAAATCCAAAACTAGAACATAGAGAGATTACTATAAAGATGGTTCTCTCGGTGTGTGTCTATTACTACCTTCAAATGGTAGGCATGCTCCTCTTCAGTATTTGAGTAGATCAGAATGTCGTTGATGAAGAACACGACAAAGCGATTGAGGAATGACTGGAAGATCCAGTTCATGAAACACATGAACACTGATGGAGCATTGGTTACTCCGAATGGAATAACCATGAACTAATAGTGCATGTCCTGACACCTGAATGTATTCTTCTGAACATCCTCCTCTCGATATCTGAGGTAATGATAGCCTGATCTAAGGTCTATTTTCGAGAACCATCGTGGTCCCTTGAGCTGATCAAAGAAGTCGTCAATCATCGGGAGTGGGTACTTGTTCTTCATGGTCACTTGGTTCAGGCGACAGTAGTCGACATAAAGCCGCATGCTCCCATCCACCTTCTTGGAGAAAAAATTCGAAGATTCCCAGGGAGAAACACTGGGCCAGATGAATCGCATCCCCTGCATGTCCTCCAGCTATACCCGCAGCTCACGAAGTTTAGCGGGATCCATCTGATATGTTTTAGAAGATATCAATGTCGTCCCAGGGTACAAGTCAATTTAGAAGTCCACCTCTCTATGAGGAGGTAGTCCTGGAATATCATCAAAGAAAACATTCACATACTAATCCACCACTATATGATAACTCAGGCTCTCCACGACAACTGCTCCAAGGGTAAGGCAAGCCAACTGATGAGTGATCGGCTACACCCTCCTCCGAGTATGTTTGTCATGTACTGCAAAGGTTCCCTTCTCCCCTGGTGAAGTTAAACCCAGTCTCATCTATGCGGACACACTGTACTTTGTGCCAAATACATTATATTTGTGACCAGATTATAGATAACTAGTCCATACCCAAGATGACATCGTATGTACTTGACACCGCTATGAGGAGATCCCAGCTGAAGCTCTCACCTCCTAGAGTAAGCACAAACTGCCAGAACTAGTGAGTAATAGTCGAGTCGGATCTCGTAAGAGTATCTAGCTGTAAATATTTAGTCAACGACTCCATCCAAATCTCCGAGCTTCGAACGCGGGCAGTGCCTATGAAACAGTGACGGGAACCTGTGTCTATAAGAACTATAGATATGGTGGAGTAGACACAGATCATACCTCGAATCATATCCATAGCACCATGGTCATATGTCTCAGTGGCCTGGAGCTATGCTCTCCCCTGTCCACTTGCTCCCTTCGGTCGGGGTGGACCTCCTGGTGGTGGTGGTGGAAACACCTTGAAACGTCGCCCACCTCCTACTTCATGTCCAACTCCTCTTCCACGTCTTCATAAACCCTACATACTTCCTTTATCGAATCTCTGACTCTACTTGGGAGGTCCCTCAACTATCTACTGATCATTTGATTGGCAGGTCGGACAATCACGTCCCATGTGACCCTTCCCAACGTATGAATAACACTGTCTGATCCTAGCAGGTAAGTCACTACCTAGGGTGCCCCAAACAACTGATAATGTGTCATGCGGTCTTCCACTCATGGGTCTCGTCTTCTTGGACCTCTAGGTCATCTATCCACTGTCAACTGTAGAAGACTCTGCTGCATGTTGACTAGTGGTGGGTCTTGCTACGGGTGACTACTTAGAAAGGATACTCTCCACTACGAGGGATCTCTTTAACACCCACGTCTGCGTCGGGATGTTGAGGGAGATCATCGAGGAGTTGATCTCTCGCCTAAGCCCCTGCTCGAAGGTCAGGGCCTGAAAAAATGGGTCCCGCACCATATTTGTGGAGTAGAGAAAGTGTTCAGTGAACCTCACCGAGTAATGTGCTACTGTCATGCTGCCCTGTTGTAGATGAATTAACTCCTGCATCCGCACCACTCGAAGGGTGGCTTGTACAAACTCTACACGGAACAGGCTCTCAAAGTCTGTCAAGTGTAGTGTCACTTCTTCGTGGGCTTGAAGCATCATGATACACCATCTTCATGCTAATTCCAGAAGGAGATTCGTAGAAAGGATCACCATAAGGTCTAATGGTGTCCCTACCAGTCTAAAGACTCTCACCACAACCTCCAGCCTATCCTCAACCACCTGTGGGTCCGTCTCTCCCAGGAACCTGGGTGGCTCTGGGGTTGGAACTCATGAAACGTTCTCAAGCGGCGTGCATCGTCTACTGCTGGGTCTGGTGGCATTAGTGGCCCAACAAAAATTGGTACCGCTATTTCCTCTGCTGGGAAAGGTCCATGCACAGAGGCCTCATCGCTCGGGTGGATGTTAGAGCGTACAACTTTCGGGGCTCTGTGGGGAGGCATCCTAAAGAAAAATATGTGACACAATCAGAAGATTATACCTAGTTATCTAACTTGGTTGAGAAGACATAAGAAAACTTTTGAAAACACATATGCAATCAGTGTTTTTGTGCACTGAATCGGATATCAGAAGTCAGGGTCCTAGTGTATGGATACATCGTCCACCTGCACCAACACTAGACTCCCTAAACTGAAAACCACACATAGTACCCTTAACACTATTATTTCATAGAAAATAAATGTTAGTGTCATATGTTCTGCGGTAGAACTGACACCTCTGATTCCAATTTTTGATGACCCATCCTCGGGACCCGTGTCGTGACTATCCCAAGCCAACCATCCATAGGCCAGGGGCTGGAGACTAGAACTAAAGGCATAACTCCTTATGCTGGGAAGGCATTTACTTTATAAATGTAAATACACACAATTATAACCCACAATTGGAAGCAAAAAACTATGCAAAAACTGTATAAAAAATGTTCGCTGGAAAGTAAAAGGGGCTGGAAATACAAGCCCAACTGTAAAGTACAAGTAAAAAAATAAAATGAACAAATAGTTAAAAGGTAAAGGGCGGATCCTGGATCGTCCTCTGGGGTTCCTACCTGAAGCGTAAGTACAGATGGACACCTCATAACTCCACGTCTGTTAGACTCTTATTTCATCCGACTTGTCGTAAGGTCCACCTCTGAGTACCATCCATCCTGGCGCTCTCGGCCACCGTCAACACTGTCCGTCATCTGCATCCAACACAACGAGGTGTAGGGATAACTCATGCATGGCTGAGTATAATGATACACAGTAGGGACCCCGATATCCTCAAGTTCTCAAAATATCTATCAAGGAAAACACCAAAGTAAAAAAAATTAGATAAACCTTACATAGGTATATTCCCATATATATTCCTAAGTTATCTAGTATCCCATCTCAATCATGTGGTAAACAAAAATGACACTGCCTCAGCTCAAAACCAGATTTTATTCTAGGGGTAGTGTCAAGTAACAACCCTAGTCACACTGTTGGAACCATTGTTGATGGTGTAATCCTCCCCTATCAAGTAATGTGGGCCTTCTGCATCACACAGAGACACTTCCCACTTTCTTGGACTTCTGTGGTACTCTTCCCATCGAGTACCATGGGTCTGATATGTCACACAGATGTTGTCCCCACTATGGGTCTGTTGTACTCACACAGTGGTGCTCCCCCTCAAAGCCAACTGAGGTAATCATCTTGTCGAGTACCGTGGGTCTACTACGTCACACATATGTTCTCTCCACTATGGGTTTGCCGCACTCGCACAAAGGCTCTCCCTAACTGGGATAGTCTAAGCACTCCCAGTCGAAAGGTCAGCTATTTTCAGGTCTCAGCCAGCTACTAGGTCTCCATACTCTGATCGCTCAACTCTGAGAGGATCTTCTCCACGAGCTATGGGTCGACATTCCAAAAGTCACACAATTTCATGAAAATGTATCTCAATGGTCCGCCTCAGCATAGGGATCTTAATGAAATAGTTTGTGCGTCAAACAGACGCCTGATCTGTGATTTATTAGCATTTTTGTTCCAGGATTCCTTTGGATTCGTGATCGATCCAATCTGACCATACACCATCACAACTCAAATCATTAGTGCAGTATACTCGAGGAACCATATCTCTCCAAGGATTCTAGCGCCGCTGATGGTTCGTCAAACAGACACCATGTGCCAACGTTATGGTGGTTTGTGCGGGTTGCATGATTTGTACATGGTCTAAACAAACCTTGCGGCCAGGCCATGTGATGTCTCTGGGTGAGACAGTAGAAACTGCAGAGTTGGAGCACGGTCAAAACAGACCATGCTGCCAAGCCATGCGAAGTCTCTGGGTGTGATAAGAGAAACCGCACGGTCGGCGCATGGTTCGAAAAACCGTGCGGCCAAGCCGTGCGAAGTCCCCAGGTGGGACAGTGGCTACCACACGGTTGGTGCACAGTTTCCCAAACCGAACGGCCAAGATCTGTAGCCACTTAAAATTAGTGTTTTTTGCCTGGGAAACTTGAGACTTCCCATCATTCCCCGTTCTTCCTCACACGCATTCCTCATGCAGATATCTAGTTTTTCAAATGCTGGGGGAGCTCTTTAGCTCATTTTTGGGCACATCATAGAGGTTTTTTGGTGGATCAAAGGGGGTTCTCCATTCATCACCACTACACAATTCCGCCAACTTCCATCTCGATGAACACACCATTCATGAAGAATAGAGTAGGGGTCAGGCCATGATAGTTTGGAATGAACCCTCCGTAATAGAGCAGTAACATGTAGCTCAACAAGAACTTAAAAGAAGATCATCAAACCCTAAAATCCCATAATGATTATTCTGAACCCGCAAATGAAAAAATCTACGTTCATTTTTTTTAAATTAGAAGTTTGGAATATAGTTATACACAAAATCCAAACCCTACCCCGTATGATGATAATATCTGACGAAGTCGCGGAAAGGCGGACATTGTTATGTCGATGTCGGAAAGTGTTCGGGGTAGGAGATCGAGGAATAAGGTTCATCAGCATTCATCGCAGTCGGCTCCTTTTCTTTTTTCTCGGTCGAAGATCAAATAATGATTTTGTCATTCTTCAATGGTGGATGAAGTGTCCTTATTCATGGGTATCATTACATCATTGGAGAATTCTTCTCCACCTCATGCTCAACCAAAATGCCAACAAAAAATAATAGAGGAATCGACTATTATTTTTTGGCACAAAAACACAATAGTTGTGTTTAATTTAATGAGACAATTAATTTAATTAATTGTGGAATTGATTCAAATTCAAGAAAGGGAGGTTGAGAGTTTTAATTAATTGAAGAGAGGTGTTCAAATAATAGATGGGGGTAAAGGTGGTTTAAAGCCCATGTGGGCCCCACCAAGGATATCCTCCCAAGGGATGTTATATGTGGGTGGGCCCCACCAACATAACTTCCCATTGAAGGTTAGGGTGTGGTGGCCCCCACCACTAACCACCACTTAATAGTTTTAACCACCTCAAAAAAAATAATAAGCTAACTCTTATATTAATTTAAATGAATTAATAATCCCCAAAATCCAACTTCCATTCTCATTAGAACGCAACTTCGGTTGAAGTGAAATTCTTATTAAGAGAATACATGTGTTGTGAGTTCAACAGTGCCATCAGATTTCAATTCTGATCACAGATCAATAGTTCTAAAGTCCTGATGGTATGTTTACTGATATTTACCGAATAAATATTCAGAAATTGATTCCCGACACACAGGTCATCAGAATCAAGCACCGTAAATTTTCCTGAACTCGTATAAATCAATTGAATTTAAGAAACAAAATTCCACTAAATTTACAGGTCTTTACATATAATTCACTAAATATCAAATATCATTATCTTGATATATCACATATAGATTCATTATATAAAACCCATTAATTTTAAAGGAACCATAAAAACATGATTAAAGTGAAAAGTTAATTTTTAGAATACATGGATTTGTGTCATTCACATAAGAATATAAAATATTTTTTAATTTTTCTCCTCCGAGAAATTCATATTTGTTAATGAATTATTTGAAAACTAATTCACACTCTTTAGGATTTTGATAACCACCCATGTATCCACATTGTTTCTTTTGATAACCTCACTTTTACCCTCTTATAGTTTTTGGAAAACCTCCCATGTTCCAAATTTTGGGATTGGATGACTTCATATATACCATTTGAGCTTACAGAACATTAATCATAAGAAAATTCATTGGTGGGAGACATCAATATCACCGTTAAAAGAATCCCTAATTTTTTTTAACAAACATGATTATAAAACATAATTCATATAAAAAATTGATAAAAGGTAACATGTTTCATATAAATTCAACACATCATTACTAGTTGGAAATACATGGTCCTCATAATCTTTTTCATATTAAAAATTCATCTAGAGAAAGAATACATTTTTTATAATTGGATCATATCCCTAACAAATAATATGTGAAATTTACTGATGTTATCTTTTATAGATAATAATTTTTAAGATATCTTCAAATTTTCATTAGGAAAATACCCTATTAATTTTGAAATCACTAATATAGAGTATAAATATTATAAAATTATAGTGAACTATTACTCCGTTGAAACAACCCTATAAATAGGAAAATGAATATTTAAATTTGTGTGTTGTATGGTATAATAAAAATATCACTAATTTCATTTTCAATAAAACAAATACTCCACTCACATTTTCAAAGATGAAAAAATGTCCCACACTATTAAAATGACATGGAACTTCTATTTAATACATTTTGAAAAAAATTAATAATGATACAAATTATATTAGAATTTATTGTTGAATATAAAAAACAATTCATAACATTGTTATAATACATGGAAATGGAATAATATTTATTTTTTAGTGAAAAAGAAATAATTTTAGTTATAATAATAAATATTCTTTTGTTATGTAGAGTACATAAAGATGATAATATTAAATGACACATGTAATTTTTAAAAATAATAATTTTATAAGTAAATTTGGGTAATTATTGTACGAAATGAAATAATATTTCAACCTCTGATTAAAAATATAAAGCATTCCTAAAAAGCATCGACATTTTAAAATAAATACCTTACAAGTTTGGTAACTTTTGAATCATAATATATATGAATAAAGGGACCATATATAGAAATTTATATCAAATAATATTGAAAATTTTAATTATGAAATTCATTCATAGTCAATATATACACCACACCAAAGAAAAATGTTGTGAATATGGCATGTGTCCCATGAAAATAATTGTGGGATAAAACCCCCAAACAATACGTCTCATCTTCATTTATACACATTATGATCTCACGTTTAATAAGTATATGTTTTTTATAAATCTATTAATGAAGTACACAAACACACACAGACACAAATATATATATATATATATATCAAATCTTATATTATTGACTAATATTATTTTATTTCCCATTTTGTAAAAATTCATTGATAAATTAAGGTTCTTGGTTATAACAACTTCGTTATTTCTTATATGATTTGGTTTGATATTTCTAGTCCATTTAAATTGATCATGGTAACATAAGGTTATTCAGTATATAAATATCCTATAGATTTTATATTTTTATATTAATTAACTAATGATATTGAAAGAAATTGGAATTCATTATTCATGGAGACAATAGGCTATTCTTACAAATAAATGCATCATCAATTTTATCAACGGATGAAAAGATTTAAATTTAAATAATAAATCACATTTAATGAATAATTAATGTTAAAATATATATCATATATATTTATTAACTTTACCCTTATATCATTCACTGAAAAATTTAAATGAAAATCAAATCACATCGCTTCATAGAAGAATTTAACCACATCTACTAGTAAGAGACATTATTTTAATAGAAAATAATTTAGAATAATAAAAAATATGTGGTATTATAATTAAATGACTATAAGTATTTCATAACTATCATATTTAATATTTTAATATATCATTATCTCGAAAATGTTGGAGGTGGTGATGTAAATCAAAAATACCTCAGTTTACGAGGTGATTGTCCTCTATACACATGATCGATGGTTTTGTTTCTGTTTTCTTGAATGCGAGAATAATATTTGGTAGTACATTAACATAATTGCATGTAAATTTGTAATATATAATTATACTATAATATCTTCATGGTTTGATAATATTTCATGGATTTTGGTGTCGAATAATAATAAAAACACACTGTTATAAAGTAAAGTCTCTTCTTCTAACAACCTACATTGCTATAAATAAAATTCTCCCATATGTGGGCTAAAAAAATGAATTCTATAGGATGTGGTTATGGACTTATTTAAGTAATTTGGAATTTTATTTTCTGATATAAAAGGATTTTTAATTGCGCATAGTAGATGAGTGGGAGTGTCTATTTATATGTGAAGTAAAGGCCCACATCGATTTTTTTAAATGTCTATGCACATTTTCTATATGAAAAAAGGATCCAAATTGACAAATTATAAAACCAGATATGAGATAATGTGTATAAACATCTATTTAATTGTAATTGGAACAATTTATTTTTCATTTTGGCGCTTATATTTTTTGTTTAACCCATAGGTAACCCACTTTTATCCTTAATAATAATAATTATTTTTAACTTATTCACAATTATTTAAGAAAAAAAATTACTGTAACTTATTATATAATATTAATTATTCTAATTATATTTATAGATTATCTTTTTAAAAATTCAATTCATATATGTGTCATAATTTAGTTTAATGTTATACCCCCAAACTCGATTAAGAGGAGATTTTCCAATGAAAATGTTTTCACATGTATAAACAAGTTTTTAGAAAGGAATTCAACATGAAATTGAATCTAATGACATAAAATGGATTTATTATATTTAAAATTGGAATAATTTACATTAAATTTACTTTAAAAAGGCTGTACGTTTGTATATTCTTAAAACAAAATCGTAATTTTCAATTATTATCAATATTTTTCATTATTTCATGAAAAATATTAATTTTTATGAGATTCTAAAATGATCTCTGTTAGATTATTTTTAAATTTGAAACATAGAATTTATTTTATTTGTTAATAAAAAATTTATAAATGTGGATGAAATTAATTTTATTATTTATTTAAATTTTTTTACTAATTTTATGAGAAGATTGTATTTTTTTAGAATTCAAACGAATTACAAAAACACAATTATTTTGTTATCAATAAATTTAAATTATTAAAAAACATTATACCCAATTTTAATAATTTTTTATTCAAATTCCCTTGACCATGAATAACTTTTATAGTTTATTTTTCATGTTTAAATAATAATTTATTTGATTGTTTTTATATGTTGAAACTTGGGGATCCATATTGTACATGATATCAATGAAATTGGATTTAGTGGAAATATAATTCATAAAATATCATTATGTTATATGAATTATGGTGGTGGAAAATGAATCTCATCAATATCTAGAGGAGGTAATACACACATACTAATTTGAGAGACCTTGACCTTTGAATTTTGAAAGAAAATATTGTAATTGGTTTCTCCATTATTATAATTAATTATTAGTAAATTAGTTATATTTTAATAATCATTTATAACGGATACTTAATTTTTAGTGGATGTAGTAGAGAAACATATTTACAAAATCGGATTATATCTATGCATCATAATTGATTGAACTCTTTTGGTTTCACCTAATTCCAAAAGGATTATAATTTGGAGAATAACTATAGCTCTACGATGATTGAGGGATTATTGGTATTGTGCTGTGTAGTTATATTATGATCGAGAAGTATAAAATGGTGGGAATAATGTATGAAAAGATATTCTATATAATAAGTGAGGGGGGACATATATGTTATTTCTTAAAAGATATCAATTATATAAGGAAATTTTTATGGGATTAATTCTTAATAATTAATGTTACTTGAGTATATAAAACTTATGGTTTAAATATCTTTAAAAAAATATTTTTTTTCATAGAATTTTAAAAATTATATAATTTATTAACCCCTGATAAACCTACTTTAATAAAAACATTTCTATGTTTTTTTTAAACATTGTTAATATTCACAATGTAAAAAAATTTATATTCAAATTATATAATAGTATTATTTTTTCATTCTAAATTTGGAATAAATTCTATTAGATTTAATTCATTTAAGTTTAAATTTTTAATTTTTAATATTAACACAATTCATAATGAAAAGTAGTTTTTTAAAAAATTTAACACCAAACTGAATTTCTATCTGTTACATTCCATTTAAAAACCCAAAATTTAATTTGAAAATATTTTATTTTATATAAAATCTATTAATTTTAATATAAAAATTATCAAATATATGTTAATTTAATTTATTATGATAGAAAATAATGGGCTCTTATTATTTTCATAAAATATGTTTAAGGTAAATTATATCAAAATCATGTATAATGGTGATTATTTTGTAAATAATTGAAATATTTTTAATTAAATTTTACTTGATTTACAATAGGTGAAAATTTATATAATAATTTTACATTTACATGAAATAGTTTTTTTTAAAATAAATTGTTTTTTCACATTTCAATAAAAAATTTATTTTATAAAAAAATAATGAATAATAAGAACAATGAAATATTAAAATGATAGTCTAAAAGATTATATATAATTTTTCATATGATATTTATTAAATTAAAATAAATTATTTATAATTTTCATGTCATGAAAATGTGGTTATAACCATTTTTGTGGAAATATTATTTTTGAAGAAACAAAATAAATAACTAAAAACTATGAACATATTTGTTAGGAATCAATAATTACATTATAAAAAGTTTAGATCCATTATATATATTAATATAATCTTATTATTTATAAAAAATATACCAATTAAATTGCTTGGTTATAGTGGATTACTCTATAGTTGTTCAAATAGAATACCGATTGGTTGTATGACAAGCTATAATATACATCATGTTTATTTCAAAGGAAATAAATTTAAATCCATATGGTGTTATATTATACCCATAAAATGAATTTTACTTCAAAATAGTGACATTATGATATGAAATCATGATTAAATATTGTATTCATCACATCATTGATATCCTATGTAGATTCCTCAAATTATTGATTCCACTACAAAACAATAACCATATGAGAATTTTTATACCATAGAACATTTTATCCATTATACAAGATCTGATCATGTTATAAATCATATGAAAGATAGATATATAATGTTAAAAAAAATTAATTTTCATTTCATGTTAATCAAAGATATTCAATTCCTCAAGACAGATACATAGAAATCATAATATACTCAATTGAAGTATATTGATTTTATGAAGTGAAAATATGTCGTTGCAATCAGATCATGATTTTTAAAATAAAAAATACACCTATGCATTATCATTACATTATTTTAAAATCTAATAAACTTCTTCCTTGTATAAATTAATATGAATATATTCTCACCAACACTAAATTTTAGCTATCTATAATTACTATCTCTAAAACATTTCTATCGATTATTGGCTTCCATGATATGATATTAATTGTATCTAAACATCATCTTACATTAAATATCTATGTCAGAAAAAAACTATTATTTACATATTTTTTCATAACATGTAGTTGTTTTTACCATTTTATATAGTGATTTATTGTGATAAATTTTAATGGCTATGTGAAAATATTTTTATTGGGAAATTAGACTACAAGAATGTTTCCATCCCAGAAACCATTGAAAATAAGAAAAAAAGATTAACATATACTCTAGTGTTTGAATTATCCTATATGATTATCAATTTATTTGAGGATGATGGGATATCTCGAATTCATACATTGTATCCAGATAATTCTGATTAATTTTCATGATCTTTAAGGTAATTCCTATATCTTAGTAAAATACAATATAATGTAGTACAGCATGAAATTATACTACTTATTTAGTGCCTACAAATTTTTGGTGATAAAGAGATAAACATTATGTATTACTTATTCAAAATTATGAAATATATAATTGGAAAAATATAACGGAAATTACACTGATAGCATTATATTTTTATATTTCTAGATGAAAACAATTCTTAATGATGTTTTAAATTTTTTTTGCATGGGTAATGGTTGTAACATTAATTTTTACTTATTTATCTCAACCTTTCCTTGATGACACATGAAACACTGAGATATATTATTTGAAAAACCCGTATTTATTTTTAACACCCCAAATAATAATTCCAATATCTATAAATATTCTTATATCCATGATGATTAAATACTGATGAGTTATAATCTTCTCCAAATATCTATTTCAAGATCTCAAGTTTTTAGAAAACATATAATATCTTCCTAAACCATATCATTATCACATAATAATGGTTGAACATAGAAAAATTTGCCACATTGTTTTTCCTCCACTTCCCCATACATATTCCAATTTAATAATCACATGGATAGAATCTTGATATATAATTTTATAAAGATATTATTTCACCCATTACATTAATATTTCAAGGTGAATTATTTAATAATCCATTAATATTGGATCTTGTGTAATGTAGACAATAAATAATCTATTAATATCCATTGGACTAAAATTATCTCTTGACATGTTTTTTTAATTGATAATGTATCAATAGGTTGTATACATTAATTGACTAAAAATATTTACTTTTTAATTATTAAGTCATTTTTTTTAATATATCATTTTAACTTTAGAAAAAAATTTATATGTAATACATTTTTTCATACGATAATGTATCTACATCATTAATACATAGATTACCTTTAATAATTCCAATAAATTAGTTGAGTAATTTCTCTTTTGAGCATTCAATTGGAGTGGGGAGTAATATGTCACTTTATATTTCGTCATAAGAATCGATCATTTCCTCAACATTGATGTATCACTATAAATCAAGAATTCAACTTGATGTTATTGTATGGAAGTATAGGATAAATAACCAATCTTCACATTTTTTTAATGATATGATCTTGACATTAATTAGTCCAAAGGATATTAAATCCCTTCAAACATAAAATATTTAGGGGATTATATTCCCTTGATTAATTCTTCACATAGAATTTATAAAATATACCAAGTCCAATAAGGCTACATATCACATTCATAATGGTTGGTTTGGGATAGTATTAAATATTTTTTAAATTTTATGTATTCATTGATATACTATCTCTTGATATTATATGATTCATCCAAGAAACATTTTGTAGTAAAAAACCAATCTTGTTAAATATCTCATCAACGTTATCCTCTATAAGTGTGTTCAATGAAAAATTAATGGGAACATTATCGTCATACATTCTATACTAATATAATGGGTCTTTATATATAAATACATCCAAAAATATATGAAGGTAATATCTAAACATAAAATATATTAAATAATTTAAGATATAATGGGTATTATTAGAACCAAACGGAATTTCTATAAATGTATTTTTTCCATAACTCTATTTTAATGATATTTTAGTTATGTATTGTCTTTTTACAACCAATAATATTTTCAAAATCATATATTGATATTTAGGAAAAATTGACCACCACTTCATTGATAAAAAAATTATTATAGTGTTGGTGATACTTATTCTTGTTAAATATATTTTCTATTTTTAATAATCATGGAAACTCCCATTTGATCATTCATTTATTATAATGAAATTAATGGGTTCATCCAAAGATGATTCACCTATCCAAAAAACCCTTATTTCGGTTCTTATATTGTTTCATAATCAATTAAATAAACTCTATCTCAGTGATTCTATATAGAGTCTTTAATATAGGTGTAGCACTAGGTATGAGTTATAAATTTAATGCATCATAATTATTTAGAGTTAGTCTAGGAAAATAATTTAAAATTGTCCAAAAAACTCATGTATAATCACATATAATTGAATTTGGGTTTCATCCAAATCATATTAGATAATTTTTTATTTTTAATAGGAATAAAGGCCCCTCTAACATTGGTAATTTACATTGGATGTTCATAATTATACTGAAATGGATGCTCAATCAGAGGATGGTTCTGGATACCCAATTTCCATTATCATTATCAACAATTGATATGTTGTATATTTAAATAAATCTGATCTATGATTAAATTCACATGAAATTAAAATAGAGGATAAAGAACAATATTTTCAAGGAACACATTCCAACAGAATTTCATGTAAAGACACGAGATATGATCATCAAACCCTAAACAATTTTTAGGGATAAAAATACATAATATCGTTAGGAAAATAATAATCATTATTTTAATATTTTATTGATACACAATAACACATATATATAAATTTATATATGATAATTTAATATTTGAGAATACATGTATCAACTAAAACAATAAAATTATATCATCAATAATTTCTAAAACCAAATTAGATTACATGACCATCATTAATTTTTCATCATAGTGATCAATCCTAAAATACATTCATATGATGCCTAAATCATGAAACCATATTTAAAATGTAATACATTTTACATTTAACCTTGTTAATTTTTATCCATAATCTATTGAAATTCGGAAAATTTGTTGAAAATGTATATGTGAATTTACCAATTCAAATCCCTCAAAACTGTCAAATGTGGTGTATAGTATAGTCACATTTACCATGCACCATAATAATGTCAATGTTAAAATCGACTACCGTTTTGGGGGTTATTACCATAGATACATATTTTAAAAAATAACATAAAATTTTATTATCCATAGAGGGATGTTTTATCATAAAAAATCTCACCCATTTATTTTATATAAATTTTATTTTTCTTTTCTATTTAGATTTAGAGTAAATAGTTGAAATTATTTTCTCTCATCCTTGGTTCCAAAAGATAGAAAACCTTACTCTTATACGATGAAAATTAACCCATAATTTTCATACACATATATAACATATTTTAAGATCAATATTTAGTACATATCATTTCATTCCAAGCATAAAAAATAATGTTTTTACATATTATGTATCATTAAGGGAAAAAAAACTAGTAAATAAAGAATTTAAATAATATCCTATTTAATCAATTATAACTTGAACAATTATTATACATATAATACATTTAAACAATCTTATTAACTTAAGAGAGGTAAGCATAAGAATGAGTGACCATAGATTCTTTGTATGTGTATTCATATTAGATATCAATCAAAAATCATAATTTTTTATAAGAAAAGAACAGGGGTATGATAGTATGATCATAACAAACAAAAATAAATCCCAATCAATCAAGGATAAATAATCATGAATCATAAGAAATATATTATTAAAAAAAGAATTCATATGTCTGAAGACTACCATGTCGTCAGTAATCATTTACATCTCATGACAACATTACATAATATTAATGCATATGTTTGTAGCATACATTTAAATATGGAAATTCATATTGTTATTCAAATATAACTATAGATAAAATTATCGGGGATTGAGTTAACTTCCTAATACATCATTGCATTAGTTAATGTTCACTATAAATACTATTTTAAAAAAAATTACATAAAAAACTATGTTCACTATTAATTATAGTCATTATTATCTCATGAGATATCCATAATTATCCTGTTCATTAATGGAATTTATAATGATAGGCATACCTTTTATGTAATGGAATCGATTCATATGTCTTCCATAAGACCATTAAACATTAACCAAGATAACATATTAAAAACCATAGAAATGATAAACGATTAAAAATATATCATTATTATAATCATAAACAATCCAATGAAATAATAATGATGGGAACATTGAATAACATCCATAGTAATTCATAATAAACAACCACAGTAGTTTTTATATATGAATAAACCATAAAAATATCAATAGAACATTTATTGAGAAAAATATTATTTTTATTTTGAAATAACTTCTTTAAAATATAAAAATATCAAAAAAAACAATAATGTTTTCATTGACTAGAAATTATGATACATTTAAATGATTATTCAATGTAAATATAACATAATATGGTGTGGAATGTATATAATGATGTGTATATTAAAACATAAAATCTATTCAATTTTTTATAAAAATAAAAAACATCCAAGATTAGTAAATGAGTATAATAGCCCCTCTAAACCACTATAAGGGATGTAAAATAAAGATAAATTAAAATTAAATAATGGTACAGATGTTTTAGAAGTATTATATAATATAAGATATATGAAATATGGACAAAGAATAATAATTCTAGAAAAAAGTGAGAATGTTTTTTTGTATTCACCGAAAAAATTTATTTTGAATTTTATGTACATAAGGTGAATAAAAATGAAATATAAAAACCAAATAATTTTTAATAAATATAATATAATAAGATATATAATATTTTTTATAGATATGTTATATAAAATCATCATAAAAAAATTTAAGCATAAAAAATCTCTGTAAAATTGGGATTATAACCTAAAACCTTTACCTCATGTCTACCTCTCTTCAAAATAACTCAATTATTATGTATGATGTATTTAAATTTTTTATAATTATAAAAAAAAATTATTTTAAAACAGATAATACCATATAGTATTTACTTATATTGGAATTTCAACAATTAATTAATAATCTTTCATCAATTTCATTATATAGAGAGTTGACTACTTTTATTTTTCTGGTGTATTTTATGTTGAATGTTATGTTTCATATACATTGGTAATATTTTTTCATCTATATAATATAAATGATTTAATAAATATCACATATATTAATTATATAAATATTTATAACCATTCAGAAAAAGAGGAGATGAAAAAATAATTACGTCACAATGTGGTGATGTAGTCCATTGGTATAGACATGTTACATTTTATTTTTTTCATGGATGTATGGAATTGTAAAATAAAATAATCCATTATAAAAAAATATTAAAATATAAATTTTGTGTATAATTTGTAAATCCAAAATTATATCCAATAGTTGTATTCTGTTTGTAGGTAATTAATTGTATCACTATTGGTGATATTTTAGTCTTAATCTTTTATGTATAGTATAATATAAGAATATGTTGTACAAGAAACAACATTGAAGGGACTTGGAAAATATTTTTACCACTTTATTGATATTACATCATTTGATTAGATATTTATAAATTTTGGATTAGTTCTAAGAGAAGACATGTTGTAATCGAGGGAATACTATTATTATATGAATTATTCTAGTTTTTATTTTTTTAATATATAAATATAAAATAATGTGAATAGTGGTTGATAAGTACTTCCCTTATATAAGTGAGGGGGGGAGTTATTTAATTTTTTAAAATATTTCAAATATATATGATCTCCATCATAGAAATGTTTCTCTAAATGGAGTGTAATATTATGTTTGGAATATATATACTTGTAAAATATTTAAAAAATAAACAATATTAAAGTATGGTTGGAAATCATACAATTATCTCCTAGTGTAACCCCCCTGAAAATATCATTTCAAACAAAACCATTCTAACAATATATTCCTATTATTCCAATTCAAAATGAGAAACCATAATTCAAATAAATAAACGATATTTATGATGTTGATTATAAATATAGAAATCATTTTATTATATTATATGTATATATATATGTATAAATTTAACTTCAACTCAGTGCATCAAATGAAACAATGCCCCATTTTGGAAAAACGAAATTATCAATTAATTTTTTTAATTACATTGCAATCCTCATTAAAAGAATGAAATTATTGTTAAAATATATCCTTAGATATATAATATTCTTTCTTCATTATAAAAATTATTAAATTTTTATTATGTATATTAATTAATAAAAAAACAAATAATACAAATAAGGGTGTTTTCAAAAAAAATTCATACACCAAGAATTTATATTTTTTGAAAATAAATTTTGATAATGATTCATATTTAATAAGGATTATTATATATAATAAATATGGACTTATTTTAATTTATTATTATATCAAATGCATCATGATATTTTTAGTTGAAATTAAATGATCATTTTAGCCAAAAAAATATTATCATTAATATCATATGTATAATATATATTTTGGAAAAATAATAATAACATATCCTAAGATGATAATAACATGACCTTTTCAATAATTATATTAATTTTGTATTTTTTTATAATAATGGATAAAATTATTTATGATGATCACATTTATAAAATATGTTACAAACCCTATTGGAGGAAAACAAATTTTCGAAGCATAAAATGACAATACAAAAAATGTATTAATTTTATATTATTGAGTTATAAATAAATTTTAAATATTAATGAAAGTATTTTCCACAAAATTTTTATTACTACTCTACCAAAAAAATTATTGGCTAGTTTGCAGTAGTATTTTATATCACAGTTCCTATATACTTGAGTTTACATATAAGTAATGCCATTGAATATCTAAATTTTATTTATCATGGAATTCATGTAAATTGAATGTGAATTATAGAAAAAACCATTCGGGAATTTAAAAAATATATTAAGAAACAAAAACCAATAACCATTAGAGGGGATAGTTTCCACTAGGAAGTAGTGTTCTATGTCGAATTTTATGGTCTATAGTAAACAATATAGAGACACATCCATTGAAGAGAGAAAATAAAAAAAACAATATACATCGTGGATCAGTGAAGTGTTGATGGTACGTATTGGTCTATGTGAGCATGCATATTTAATTGTACTGTGAGTAATTATAGACTACATATAATTATTATTTATTTCCTAATACCCTAAGTGATTTCAAGGTTATGTTGTACATAAAACACGAGAAAGGATTTAATATTGTGTTGGATAATGCTTCCAATATCATGGAAATGAAATTTTCATATCCAATATTTAAAGGGGTCTCACAAAAAAAATTCAATCTGTATAACGATGTCCTCTGATTTGAGATTAAATTGTTGATTAACGTATTTTTTCTAGAAAACCATTATTAATAATTATTTGTTCTCCCGTATCGCAGATAGAGGCAAAAAATATTGTCCTAGTGGTGGTAATAGAGTTTAATCTAAGAATAGTAGTAGTGAATAATCCTGAAATAGAATGTCCCACATTGAAAATTTCCATCTGAGTAGTACATAATATATAATCTTTTGAAATGAACAACTTTGATACTATTATGGTGGAATGGATGGAAATACGTAACCATAGTTTGATAGACCACATGAAGGTTGTTTTACATGTTAATTTATGGGGACCATATAGTGGTTCTTTCTAAACCATTTAACAATTCTTGAAGATAAAATTCATAAGAAACCATATAATATAGATATGGGATTTTCAACACCATATTATATGCTATGTTGTTTCACTCAATATATTAGTAGATTGGACCAGGCATGTGATAACCATGGGTTAGCATAATATATATAGTTAAGTGGTGTAGCCTATAGTAGATAAGTTGGGTCATTTCACCAGAGAAATATCCGGCAACATATCATACAGTCCCCTCTAGAAAATCTGGATGTCAAATATTCTAACATTCACAGTATAATTTTGGTGTATTAAAATTTATCATTTGTTTTATTTCATATAACAACATCCTACTATTTTATGGTTATTCAATTCATTAGGGTAATAGAACTCATTGGGGAGAAACATTCTCGGTTGGTTACTATATATACACATGTATTGAAGAAATATAAGGGAATTAAATATTTTAGATAATATTCCATTGATTTTAATTTCAAAATATTTATCTGAGATTTAAATGTATATAAAATGAACAATATTTATTTTTTCGTATAATGATTTTTTGGTACTAAATAATATTTTATCATATTATATCACTATTAGATATTTATAACATATCTTGATGGGGGTGACCATTTCTATTTCTGTCTGGGGGATTTACAATAAGCAATTAAAGGATGTGATATTTTTAGGGTAGGTGGAATTACAACCCAAATAGTTGTTTTCATTTTCGGTGATGAAATGTATAAATAGGGTTTATTCCTTTTAGGTTTTAATCATTTTTTATATGTTTTCCTAAATTATTTCAAATATTTATTCATGAGATTGAGGATGTGCTCACTATAGATCTCATGCAGATAGCTATATCTAATTTCAAATTCACCTTCTCATATCGCTCCCACAATATTTCGGGATTTAAATGTTATGTTAGACGACTAATATGAAAAGGTAATTATTTGGATAAGTATATCACTATGAGGTTTCCTCTTTTAATTAAACAAAATTTCCATTTAAATTTTGATATTCTTTGTGAATTATTTATTTTGAAACAAAGTGATTGTAAAAAATAGGTATAAACATTTTTATAGAGATAATACCATTGATAAAATTAAAGGATTCCTTAAATTTTCAATGATTCACATGAGTTTTGGTTATCATAATTTGTGGGAATGGATTTCATACATTCCTCATACTATTTTTAAGATCATTTATAGATTTTACAAGTCTTTAGTCATTTATTGAAACTTGATTAATAGACCTAAAATGTTTATATCCATGATAAACTGAGATGTATGAGAATTTTCAAAAAAAAACATGGTCTCTATTATCAATTATACAATTTGGTACACTATGTTAGAGTTTATTCATGAAGGGTAACTAAATAATAATTTGAAAACCATAAGGGGGCCACATTTTTCATTCCCTGATTTGAATGTGTAATTTATGGAGTGACCAATTTCTGATCTAAATGAATGATGTTTCAAAAAACGGGGTATCAATGTATCATCAGACAAAGAGTGAATTATTTTTCCAGTAGCAGCATAATATTTTTCTTTATGTATATAATTTCATTTTTTGTTGGATAATAACAGAGGTGTATTTTGGATTTCTGAAACTATAATGAATTGTTGAATAACATAAACCATTAAGGGGTGATGTTTTTGTTTTCTGAGGATTAAAAAATATATTTTAATTTTTAAAGAAAATATTTAACTTTTCACTAATTTTTGTATTACGTTAACCAATTATTAAATATACATTTAATTTAGATGCATCTAGAGTCAGGTTGGGAGTGGTCTTTAATATAGATGGTCATGTGGTCGTATATAAATCAAGGAATATGGTGCCACCTGATTGAAATAATCATTTATTTATTTTTTAGATCTGTTTCACATTTTCAATTGATTGTGTTACTATATATTGGGTATGATGTTCATGGTATATAAATAACACAAAATCCTAAAATACATTTTTTTATATTGTGATCTGTGTATTCGGTAGTTGAGATGATTTGAGTACTAGTATTCTATTGTTGTTTTGAATGAATAAACCACAAGTAAATGAAATTACATTATCAATTAATTGATCATAATAACAAATACTTCATTTGTTATGTATTATGCAAGTGAGTGTTATATTCTTTCCCATTTTACAAATATGCATTTTGGAATACATTAGAAACAAAAATGGGTATTACGTACATTTTTACCATTTAATTATTTCCTTTTCAGAAAGATAGATATGATACACTTCGCAAATGATGAATGAAAATATTTATGGTACATGATATATAGTGATGTAGAACTTGTATACTAGAACATCACGGTGGATATGATTTATCATTTACATATTTATGTTCTAGTTCCAATATATTGTTTTGATTAATTAAAATGGGTTTTTTCATGGATTTAGGTAGTTATTACACTCATTTCCAAATAATTTGTCTCGTGAAATTTCTAGGATTAAATAGAGAATATGGATGAATGGAGATATTATATGATTTTTGATGAAGGGATCCACCTATGAGTTGGTGAATTTTGAACACCAATGGATCGATAGTCCTCTATAGACTCTGCCTATACATGAGAGGAATTGGATTGATTTCAGTATATAACTATTTTTATTTATACCAAGGGAAATTTGGATGAATGTTAATGTATTGGATATCATTGAAAAACAATATAATTTAGACCACTTCTTATTGATTCATGAGATGTTAAATATTGATCGTCTAGGAATGAATTTCATCAGGGTGACAATACATCTACATGGAGATAAGTAATGTATATATCCACGTTATGATATTCTCTATACCAAAGTATTTTGTCAAGGATAAAAAACGTTGAAAAATATTATGTAAGAAAGTAAATATTATGATACAATGAATAATGAACAATAAGGGCATATAATTTTCATTATGGATGGAATTATATTAACATGTGATTTTTATTTTTGTGGATCCATGGATTTGATGATATATTTAGACGAATTTACATAAAACAATATAATCTAGAATTTGATTTAGATGGATTTGATTATGGATTATATAGTAGTTTTTTTATCACCATTTTTTTGTTCCTAAGGTTGGTTGTTATTTCTCAGTAGGCCATGTCTCAAGTAAGAGAAAACAAAACAATATTAGTTGATTAGAAATAGTGAAATAAACATATAGTATGAAGAACTTGTTTACTGATCATCTATACAAACATATATATTCTGAATATAGAGTCTATATGTTTTTACATGTGTTTACAAGTACGGAACTTCACTATATTTGGAAACATATAATAATAGAACACAAGTTTGTTATCCCATTCATATGTTTAGGGTTGACTTTTTTGTATCATAAATGTCAAACCATTCATAGTGTTTTGTTTCCAAGAAAAATATTTTTCACGTGTCACAAAATTGATGGTGTCATATTGATTCATAAAATTTCATCATCAACAATAATATCATGATTTAGACTGATTGGTATCATATAATATCATCTAATATTGTTTAATATAGTGAAAACAACAAACATGGTAAGACAATTACTTGGGTATAGTGATATAGAATCATATTCACATCTATGTCAGAATGTTCGAATAAGAATTCAATGTGAGGATATAGTGTTGGACAAAATAGTAACACTATAATTCTACTTAAATAACAAGATATCTAGTCATGGAGTAGAAATCATCCATTGTCCAAGAAAGTAGTCATGTTGTTTTGTTGGGAACATCACATATAAACTGGTATATTAGAATTCATATACTAGAAAAACATCTCAATGATGGAAGAACAATAAAGTGTAGGTGGGATTTGGGATAATTATTATTAGTTTTAGAGAAACTATTTTACTGGGATGTCTAATTCCCTATTTATCTGATGTTCATTGATTCTCATGTGAATTGTATAGATCAATGGGAATATATTTTTGTTTTTGAAACAATATCTCTCTAAATCAAAATTATTTTGCGACTCGTGTATTTTTTGTTAATTTTTATTCATAATATTATGTAAAACAACATTATTCCCCTAGATCATTCTTTTACCATTGACTTATATTCCTATAATTTAAACTAATGATTTTAAGACTAATTAAGGGTACATTATATTTATATGCTCAATTCATTTGGAAACACTTTCCAATTGTGTTTTTATCTTATTTTGGGTGGCCTCGAGTTATTAATTAATGAATTGATACTCTTATCTAGTATATATGATGTGAAGTCATGTCGACAAGATATTTTAATGTTGTTACACAATTAATTATTGGTTTATATTTCAAATATAGATGTTTTATTCATTTCCTTCATCTCAAAGTGGATTATCTGTATTAAAAATATAAGACTATCGCCAATACATAATGTTTTCAACATTATGTAATCAAAATAAGAAATTAAGGTGATAACTCTTAAGTGTTAAATTGGTATACACAATGTCTCATTCTCCATTTCATGATGAAATTAAAATCCACTAAAAGTAATATATTTAATTGAGTTAATTTTTATAATTCTAGGTGTAATGTAATTATGATCTTTTTTGTTGATGAAATATGGTGATGAGTTGGTTAATAAAATGAGGACCTATAGGAATGAATTTGGGTAATTGAATATATATATTATTATAATCAAGAGACATTGAAAACATTACAGGGGTCTGATATTTTTGAAGTATTGATAATAAATTTTGGGGGACCTTTATTTGATTATATGGAATATGTGTAAACAAAATTACCCAACCGTTTAATATATAGATATGAAATATTTATATATAAATTTATTTAATATTTTACAAATACATGCCCAATTACTAGAAATTGATTACTGTTTTTGAGACTAGATACACTGACATATTATTTCATAAAATATCATACACATATATAGTAATTATTTATCACATATTAATGTTCCTAGATATACCAAACATAAGACCATTATTCATGACCCAAGAGAATAAACATTGGAATGGATGATATAATATTCTCAGTAATGGTAAACATGGTGATATCTACATAAGATCAGTGTATGGGTATGATAAAATGAAAATAGCGTTTGATAACCATACCCTACAAATAATATATCATAATCATTAGTCGTGTTAGAAATAATGTCATTTTATTAGACATGAATCAAGATTAAATAAAAGAGCATGAGTCATGGGATAATGAAATTGGCATAATATATTAATATATGTCTTACACATAATCATTGAAATTATATTTTTAATGATACTCACAAATTAATCCAACACATGTTTTTATTGGTATAACAACCCATGTAATAAACATCGGTTATTGGTAGAATCACTTTTAAAAACATTCATTATTGGGATACACTCTCATGAACCCTCTAATATTATTTTGATACCCTCTTTTGTATACTTTGAGATCATAATGCATTGGTCAACTACCAATGAATTTTAGGGAGACATAAGTCTCACCCATTATAAATTCAAAATATTTGCGTCCCATAGGATAATAATACAACAATTATATCATTACCCATATAAATAAAATGGGTGTGATAAAAAATTCAAAATAGCATAATCCTTAATAAAGTAGGGGTTTCATAATCATCTCATCAATTCATCATAGAATAATCTATATAAAAGGAATGGATTGATTAAAAAAATTATAATTATCATAAAACATAAATAGATATAATAAATATGGTATAATGTTATCATATACACAATAATATATAAAAACCAACAATGATTGTTGTCATTTATGAATATAAATTCCATAAATAGATCACTCAGACAATGTTGAATAAAAATACTATACACATAGAAATAAATTCATCTAAATTGAAATGTATCCAATATATTTATGAATCAATTAGATTTTAAAATAATATTAAAAATATATTGGAATAATAAAATCATTGAGTATCCATGGTAGTGAAAAATAATATTCATTTCATACTATTTATACTAACAGTTATTTTGACATTATATGAATACACTTAAAAGAACCTAATTTAGAAAATTACATGAATATTAAACTTAAACTATGTTTTTAAAAATAAAAAAGTGAAAAATAGAATTAATAAATATTTGAAGAATTACTAAAAATACGGAGGAAACAATATTAAAAAAATGTATATGAATGAAATATTAATTCTGACCGAAGTGATAAATGTAGTTAGTTTTCAATAAGATATTATTTAGATATATTTTTGTTCTTAAATATAGAAAAAGAGACGAAAATGTTTTTTCACCATTAATAACTCTATTCATACAGAATTTATAGGTTTCTTGAAATAGATTTTATATAATTTAATCACATTATTCTTATTCATAAAAAATCATGATATAAATCTATATAGTAAACTAAAACCCTTACCATTATGAACAATATTGAAGCATAAAAAATGGTAAAGTAAAAAACAAATATAGATATGTATATCCCTTATATTTAATGATAATAATCATAATAATAACTTATATTATTTATATACACATCAAATATTAAATGACTTGTTAATATTTCATACTTCTCACTAAAATAAATGATAGAATAGAATTCACAGACCTTGTGTTTCGACTTCCATCATACACATTAAAACCTAATGTATAATTGTTTTATTTGTATATATCAAATACCAATAATTATATATATTTCATACCATATATTATATACTTATGGATGAATTTTAATTTCACATATATAAGAAAAAATGAAACTCCTACACATATGTCTATAGCCATGCATAATACTAAATTGCATGGGCTGGAGAAGGGTACTGAACCCATTTAACATTATCAAGTATTGAGGAATGGGAATAATTTTATGGGTGAAATGAATTTTTATCATACTAATTTTTCATTATTGTTTAACACACATTCCATGTTGATACATTATTTGTAGGCATGTATTGATTATGCAGCAGTTGGTGTTGTGGGTTGTGGAACACATAAAGGGAATGCAGAAGATGTGGAGGATGTTGTTTCCTTGCTAGACTCTTTCCCTCATTATCATACTTTGCATGAAATTTTTATTTGATCTACTTGTAATAAAAATATTCATGATTAATGTTTCCACATGAGAGACTAATCAATTTACATTTATGATATAAATTTCACTTATAATCATAATGCCTCTAACATGGATGATGATTTCTATGGTTACATTGAGAATCATGTTGTGGGATCTTCAAGCCAAGAAGACCATAATGTTACATGGAATCTATCTATAATGTGGTAGAGGGGTTGAAATATGAGAGGTTTTGGTGGATCCTGAGGTTGTGGAAGCCCCATAAGAAGGTGATTGGTGTTCTATTATGGTTTGATGGTGGTACTCTTGGCAAAATTTTATCTTTTCAACCAGTTTCTCTTTTTTTATTTCCGGTTCATTTATAAAATTTTAAGGAAAACTGATTTAAATACTTGGTTGCACTTTTTGAGTTATATAATTTACATGTGACATGATATGACCAGCTTTTTACCAATTAGTTGTGAAGAAAACATTTCTGGTAATATTTTCTTCATTTTTAAGGAATATATTACTTTAGTATTTTTTTCATTTTACTATTATCATAGTTTCATAATATATAGAATTATGAAATATATATAAATATTATTTATATTATATATATATTTATATATTTATATATATTTCACAATTTATAAATTTTAGCAAATGATAATGAGTTACACCGTTCATGGGGATAGTAGGTCGTATGTTTATATGAATACTAATTAAATTCTCTTTAGGGATGAAGATAAATGAACATAAAAATTATATCACCTTTAAAGACAATTTATAGAATCATATATATCAAATTTAATTAATTAATTATTTATTTATTTTATATTAATTTTAATGTGAAAACGAATCACATCGCTTAGGTGGGCGGTAGACCTCCGTACACACCGACCATGTTATCATAAGTTCACACAATGGAAAGGTAAAATGAATACTTGATATCATAACTACATATATATATTTTTATATATTATCAAATTTTTATATATACTATAAATTCAATATCACATCCTTTTATTATATTTGGTTATGAAAATAAATTACATCAGTTTGTGTGGTGGTAGTCCACCATGAACACAATCGATGGTATTGTTTCCCATTTGATGGAACAAGAGATAAATATTGGTAATTCCATAAAACAATAACATCTACTCAAATTAGATATTCTTATTTTATTATAATATTATAGTTTATGAAAATTTTAATGATGTGGAATAAGAAAAAAAATTAAAATGCTCGAGTTAGATTGATACACATTATATTGGAAAACCTCATTAGATATTCACCATACGCCTTAATAGGTGTGTTTAGTTATAAAATAATGGAATATAGGATCTAGTGATGAAATTATGTAATGTATTAAGATATTTATTTGATCATTACATGTGTTTTTTTTTATTGATAGGATATTTGGTCCCCTTTTACATGGGGTGAGAGGACACACATAGTGTTTCTGAAAATAAAAAGGTGTTTCCACATGTTTAACAAGCAACAAGGATCTAAAATGGTTCATCACAGAACCTCATTTTATATATGGTACAAATATGTCCTAAAAGATAGCTTCAAACCAGTTTTAGGTCATTTTACCTCTTATATATTTATATTATGCCCTAATAAACGTATTATACCCTTATGCATGATAATTAATTTTCACTTTTTTTACAATTCATTTTAACAAATAATTAATTTTGAAATAATATAAAATTATTATTATTATTATTTAAAATATTAAATCTATTTAAGAAAATTACATTCATAGAAAAATAAAATTTTATATTTATATTTATATAGTGGATTTGATGGACGAGTGGGTTCCTAGAGAGAAAATTTATATTAGTAAAGAACGTTTAATTATCAAAATTAAATTTAAAAAAAAATTATATTATCCAAAACTTTAATAATAAAAACATTATTTAACTTATTTTACAATTTATTTCATAATAAAATAATTTTAATCTCGTAATTTATTTAATCAAAAATAATGTTTTGAACAAAAATCAATAATTTTATATTATTTATAAAAATGTTTTTATTATAGATTGTTTTCTCAAAATTCACATAAAAATTGTTTTGAAAATTAGAATTCAGAAATGAAATATATATTTTAATAAAATATGTAAAAAATTAAAAAAAAATTCTTTTTATGATATTTAAAAAAGCACGATATATTTTCTATAAAAATGTGTTTTTAATGTATATATTGGCATAAAAAAGTATTTTTTCCAATATGATTTCATTATCTAAATCCATTATAATAAATTATATATATTTTTCAATTACAATTCATACATAAATGTTTAATTCTTAGGTTATAAAAGTCATCATTAAATAACAATATTAATATTATATCATTGTTCATTATTACTCAGTGTTGTATTTAACAGAAGATTTCGATGAAATTACATTTATTTCAAAAAATGTAATTCATAAAGAATGGTGTTGAGACATTATAACACAATCGAAATGATTTTTTCCCCTGAAATTCATCACACTAATATAGATTAATATTGATAATTGTGCCTCATCCAATCTTCATATTCCCAAGTAGATTCATGAATTTTGTTGTTTCATGAGAAAACATTAAACATGTGAGTGAAAATTTCTTCATAATAAATTTTCTATATTATTCATAATCATTATTGTGTTTTATTAATATAAAGGATTATAATATAGTTTAATGACCAATGGGTTTCTTAAATATGAAGGGTTATGTATGTACTTTCTAAAGAAATAGATGAGGAATACATCATGGACGTTGTAGAGGTTCAATGGAAGCTCCATGAAAAAATAATGTATCCTTACAAGTTCGATAATCTTTAGAGGAATAATGAACCAAGGGATAAACATTCCATTTTATTTAGATATCATAAAATTAATCCATGAAGAAATTTTATGGAAGACCATCTAACCCACTTCAGACTCCATATCTCAGTGATTATTGTTCGTATTAATTTTCTATGAATATTGAATATCTTTTGTGTGTTTATGAGTGGATCTATTATTATCTTCCATTTCCAAAGTTACCCCATGTCCCATTATAAATCATTCTCCAAAATCGCCTCAACATGTTGGATTTTGACTCAACATTCCATAGAGGAATTCATAATGATCAGTCAAAATTCATGAGTGAATTATAATATTGTAATAAAACTCAACTAGATGAAGGTTTAGATCGCTAAAACTTGTGAAATAAATAAACATGATAAAAAATAATTATATAGTGTTTTTATTATTATATTATACTAAAAATATTTCTATATATAATATGCTGTTATAAAACATTACCCTGTATTTTTTTCCTACAATAGACTTTTCCAAAAAATCATGGTAAACAAAAAATCTTCATCAGATGCATTAATATGTTGTACTCCATGCATCATTACCAGCTAATATATTTCTTTAAATTTCTATATCTAGAAAACAATTTTTTATTATTTATTATCTTATCTAACATTGTATAATCATTGAAGACATACCATATAAAATTGTTCTCATTAGACATTTTTGGGTGTATAAAAACAAAATCCTTGATGATGTTTTCCCATTTCCATGCAGTAATATGTTACATTAATAACATTCCCATACATTTTTTTCTCTCATATACAACATTCAAAAATACTAAGCACTGATAAAAAAATTCAACAAATTCCCACTTCATGTTATCCATTTATATATACTTTATAAAATATGTTTACATCATTGTAATTCTAGGATGAGCAAATAATTTTAAACTATGATATTCTTTCAGAACATCCTTAGTTAAATCTATTATTTAAAAAATAGATACATGGATCCAATACCTTATTATTGCATCATTATTGATGTTAAAAAGAAGATATTTTCTTACCTTATTTATTTTTTGTGAACATTCCTTTTGTGCCACCTTAATCATCATGACGACAATTTTTTTAACGCTCACTTAATGAAGATAACATTTATCCCATTACAAATGAGTTTTAATTCATATCATTTGAAAATCATGAATTTTTTTGATCTTAAATGTTCTTCAATTTAGATAAGGTATGAGGATAATTTCAAATCAATTCATTTTCAACATTGTTTCCTTAATAAAGATTGAAATGTATTGAAAAATAATAATATTTAATTATCTCTAAACAACTAATTGGGAGCATGTTCAACTCATTCTCTGTGAATTTATAATTAAAAAAAATTATCTATGTAAATAAAACATTTATCTATGAAGATATTTCATCTATATATTATAATGAAAAATGAACCATAACTAACACAAAATCATGAGTTGATTATTTTTTTAACATGACCATTTAATTGTCATTATACATAGGTATACACATATAATTATACATGATAATGAATCATAGACTAATATTTGAAGCATCGCAGTTAATTTCAAACCCTATATCAATCTCATGTCGGATAAAAACATTTGAGATGCAAAATATTTTCATTACTTTATTAAAACTTTACAACCATTCATCAATACAATGTAACATTACACACTTATGTGATAACGTTTTGATTGGATTACAATCCCTAAAAATTTTAAAAAATTAATTTTAAAATTAATTCCAAACCATGACAACATTTAAAATCATTAATTGTTCTTAGTCTTGGATAATTCTAAATATGCTCCAGCTTTTATGGATTCACCTATATGCCGTCAGTTTAGATTATATGACCCAAAAATTGTAAATTTTAATAAAAAATAGACACTTAATATTTCTTACACCAAATTTCACATTCATTAGTCTCATCAATACAGTTCTAAACAGATATTTATACATTTTGTTACCCATTAAATATATATGAATATTTTATATAATTATTTCCAAAAATTAATGAAGATAATATTTAAAGACTGTATTCATTATGTATATGAAGATAAAAAAATATCATTACACTATATTCATGGTGTATATAACATGTACATAACAATGTTATGGGTATATCTTACTACATAACCCTCAATAGATGAAGTCCATAATGAAGGTCAATCTTGTAAAAGTATTGAGATTTTCTATTTGAAAGACAATTCACCCATAAAATATTTTGGATACATGAACATGATGTTGATCATGTTTAATTCATGATAAAAAATGAAAGTCACATCAATTTATCCTTTTTCATGAATACAGATATATTTAACCATAATGTGAAACATGTGGATGAATATACCCATTTAAAATATTCTCTTAGAGAGGATCTATGAATTCAATAGACTCAACCAGGGAAATTCTATATGAATTATTTTCAAAATATATAGAATCAGTTATGAACCCTATTGAGAACTCACATTCACATTATGGTGGAAGCTAAAAAATTCATAAATAAATAACTAAAATACTTTTTAGAAAATATGAATATATTAAATATTTAGTATATCTATAACCCTATTATATAAAAATAAAATTTGAATAGAAAATTACATTCTAAAAATTGATGTCATATTCATCAAAAGATTTTTATTATCACACTGATAGAAAATCATAAGTTGGTTTGGGATATCAAACATAATTTTAAATCCAAAAAAATTGAAACCTATGTTATGGTAATAAAGTATTACATGCCTAATATAAAATCAAAATCCACTAGATGTAGGAAAAAAATATTAGTATGACGTACGTTACCGTTAACATCAATTGGAGGAGTATCATAGACTAAATATAGGATCATAATTTTAGTAGGGTCCTTCCCTATGAACTAAATGTATAATCATTGGGGATAAGAATTAATATTCATAAAAAAATTTATGATATAAGTGAATTTATATAATAGTATCAAATATATTATATCAATATTTTAGTATATCTTTCCCTAACCAAACATCATTGTTATATATTCAATCTAATATTTAAACGAAAATGGATAGTTTGAAAATAAATCACGGTAGATATTAGTGATCAATTTTTCATATTATTTTAAATTAATGTCACCTTTGTTTCAATAATTTACACCTTATTTTTTACATATTTCTCCCATGGTCATCAACTATAATTATCTTCATTGATTTTTCATAAATATATTTTTTTTAAAACATTTTCCCATTGAGAATCATATTAGTGGTGAAATAAAGCTCATTGTTGTACATCAGATAATAATCATGTTCTGCTCAATATGCCCAATTCAATGTTATTATCCCTAGTTAAATATATTCATTGGTCACATACACATGGTGTATCCATATAAGATATAAGTTATTGATAACCACCTTCTTGATCCTTCAATAAAATTTCAATACCATCAGTTATCAATAGAGATATCTAGTAGGTTATAACAAAATATTTACTATCAATAGTTAAAATGTTTAAAAACCATTTCCATTGATACCTACTTTGGGAACCGATGGTTTTTTAAGTATATAATATATCATAAATGTTGAATAATCTACAGATTTAACAAATGCAGGCTTGAGGACTATAAAGGTTAAGTGTCTTTAGGGACAAGATTCATAGTTTAACAATTTTATGAAAAATCATCATCATATCTAATTTGGATCATCAAACATTGTAATATTTACAGACATACCAAACTAATATTCATTGGTTGTAGCCTGGAGAAAGGAATCATAATAAAAAAGAGACAAAATTATCAGTAAAGGTAAACATGGTGGATATCAATATATCATGGGCTTATGGTTATAAGAAGTTAAGAATATCATTTGAGAAACTTATCATACATTTCCTTGATTATAAACATGGTTCATGGAATTAACAATTGTAGTTTATAAGACATTAAATATAATGAAATATGTGGATATGGACCCTATAAATAATACAATCGACTATGAAATATATATGTTCCATACAATTAAGAAAAAACAATCAAGTTAGGGCTACCCAAATGATATTTATAGAAATATTGTATTGATCAACATAACATTATACATGCTTTTTACATGTTATACTATCCCATGTATCATATTTTGGGCTTTGGAAAACATCTTATATAAAATTCTTTTAGCCTTGGATAATCTATTGTGTACCCTTTTCGGTCAAATAATAACAATCATTATTAAATGTATCAGATAGAGATATATGTACCAAAAATTAAATAATAATAAAAATATTTCGACATGAAAATAAAAATATTAATTATAACATATCCCATTGAATATAAATGGGTTTTACTAACACTTCATCATAGTATACCGCAAGGAAAGGAAATGTTTTCATAATTATGTTTTCAATTCATCATAGCAAAAAATGGAAATGAATCATGATTAATAAAAATAACATTATCCTAATCATAAAAAATGAGGAGAAATAACAATGATGGTTCAATTAGACAATATCCTATTAATATATTAGAATCACAAATTGATGTTCTCAATATATCATTGAAATTCTATAACATGATCATTATAAAATTCCTATGGAAAATATTTTTCCATTATGATTAAAATTAATTAAAATATAGTTTCATAAAATATATAAAATAATACATTTTCAATTAAATAAACCTTGAAAACATGTTTATTAACGTTAAAAGTATTGAAAATCCATTACATCTATAATTATCATTCTTGTCTTATGGTATAAAAAGGATACCTTTACATTTTGGGTAAAATATAAAAAGTTGTTAATTTTAATGAAAAAAATGATTAATTTAAGAAATTTATTTTTAATGTAAAAAAATTATACACGTGACATTAATAAAATCCATTATCACAAGTAGAAATATTGTAGATAAGGTTTTTAGAATTCATGTATATGAATGAGAACATATTTTTGACTAAAGATAAAAATGAAGTTGGGATTCAATGAAAACAATCCATTTTTATCTTATGCTGATAAAGAGTGGAAAATAATAGGAAAACTTGTATTCTGCCAAAAAAAACATTTTATAATAATATTAAAGAATTTATTGAATTATAGTTTATAATATTTCATTATTAGTATTTTGTTCATAAAATCATCTAATAAAGGAAATGATTTTTACATTAAACCATTACCACATATTTAACAACTAAATAGTATTCCCCAAGTAATGAAGAAATATATATTTATGTTTATATACAATAAATTCCATTATAATTATAATAAATTCAACATAGTGGATGTATGTAAACCAAATAATAATAATTTATTGGTGAATATGGAATAGGTCACCCAAATATAAAAGATCGACTATAAATCCCTCACCGCAAGTCTCAACATCCTTTATACATGATGAAAAATCATATATAATAATTTTCATATAAATATTTTATAAAACCATATATATATACAATACATTATAATATTTATTTATGACCCTTTATAACACCTTTAATAAAAATCCCATGTTAAAATCACGTTATATGTAATACCTGCTTCATTTATCATATTTATTTTGGTTTAGTATCATAATTACAATAGATGTTCTATGTTTTCATAATTTTAAAATGTGAAGCAAGATAAAAAATAATAATTTTTTTATCATTTATAGATTAATCTAAAAAATTTGTATATGAAAAATTGATTAAACCATTCTTGGATAAGGTATGTCATACATATGCATTATTGATATTCAAATTTTAAAACAGATAGAATAAGGAAGATACATTATATATCCAATTTATAGGGTCCTAATTATGTCATATAATACACATATTATCAATAAATGTTTCCTTATTAATATTAATTTTATGAGTAAGTACACAAGGACTCTAAGGCTTTGTGGGGTGGTTATCCTCTATACACACAAGAGGCATTATCATATTCCCCCGGAATGAAAGTGAAAATGTATATTTGATATTATAATTCAATATGTAGAATTATTTAATTAATTTCATATATATTAATGAAATCTATCGTAATATTCATTCATAAGAACTGACGATGGAAAATAAATTACACCATTTCGAGATAAAGTAGTTCATTGTTCACATGATCGATAGATTCATTTCCAATTTAATTTAAGAATATGTAGAATTAAATTTATACATTAAATAAAAAATAATATATCTATATATATGATAAAAATGTTATTATATCAGTATATTTTATGAGTAATTGAATGTGGTGAATGAAAAATTGAAATAAAAAATCATTGATAATAATGAAACCTCTTCTTCAGATATACTCCTTAGGTTATCACTAAAAACATTCATAGGATGTTTTAATAATAAATACATGTATTAAATTTTATGGTTAATAAATTAAAAAATGTTTTCTGGAAGCTTATTTCAGAAATAAATTTATGTGTAATGATGAGGGAATGCAGTAACCTTTTATTTTTGTGGGGGAGGACACTCTGGGAAAATTTGAAAAGAAAAAGTTGAACCAAAATATTAAAAAATTTATTAGGCACTAAAATATAACATTTAAAATAATTATTTTTGATAAGCTAAATATATTTCAATAAAATGTGAATTTTTTTATGTATTTATGTCATTTTAACTCTTATCTTTTTAGTTTTACTCTCTGGTAAAAAAATTTTACTCATATTTGTAATATTTAATTTTTAATTTTTTTTATATTCATTTTGTTAAAAAATTATACTATTTTATTATATATAATAAACTATTACAATTCATGAAATGGATTCCATATATTTAAATCCATTCAATGAAATTTAAAATTAAAATTTAAAATTAATCCCATATATGGAAAAAAAGATTTTCCAAAGATAATATCTTTTTATAATGAAAATGATTCAATGTCAAAAAGAAAATATTAATTGGATTATAATTTACTCATTTAGAATAATAAATATTATAATGAGAATTTATAATTTTAAAAACATATTAAAAAAAACTTTTTCTGGTATGTTTTTAAAATGAAAATGCAGTTTAAAATCAGTATTTTTAACAATTCATCAAATAATTATTCATTGATGAATATTATAAAATTTTCAATAAAATATACTTTTAAAACGACTATGTAATTTTTGAAGAAAAAATATATTTAAATATATTTAATTTTTTTAATGAAACATTTTCTGTATGATCACACAAAAAAATCATTTTTAATAAAAATATATTTTCAAAGTATATAATGACTATAGTAAATATTAAGTACTTTTTAATCTAATTATTTTATTTATTTAAAAATTATATATAAATTTCCAATTTTATTTTCTCAAATTCATTCCTCAATCTTTTTAAATAATGATATTTATAGTATATCTAGTTTCGTTAAAAATTAGTGATTCTTTAAATTCAACATATCGTGAAAATTAAATTTATATAATAAATATTTCATAAATATAATCTTGTATATATACATATATTTTTGATTATTACTATATGGGAGAAATTATGATATTCCATGGATTTCATATACCTATATTATTGACTCCAACATTGGGGTACTTTGATGTGATTTCATAGTAATTCCCATTACTATGATTATTAATTATTTTGGAACATAAGGCGATTCCAAGTCTCTATAATGTTATTATAATTATAAATGTGTGTATTTTACAATGTAATGGGACACCTGACACTGGATAATGTATTTGTGGTTCACCCAATGATCAATCCTGGATCTAGGTGTTGAAATTATTTCTTATTTAGGAATTATTATATCTTTATGTACATATAACACCCTTATAAAAGCAAGACCTAAAATTATTAATGTTTTTATCCATGTAAAAACGGAACACCATTCATTTTGACAATTTAACTAATAATAATTCAACATTTATTCTTTATTTGAATTGAGTAATGATCAAGATGTGTGTCCTCTGAAGAAGTAAAATTTGGTGGGTATGAGTGAAAAATATCCCATTAGAAAAAAAAATTGGCCTTCAGAGAAAATAAATTGATATATGACTGGTTCTGGATCTTGAGTGGACCCCGATGAGGGGGCCACATGCCTATGGGAAAACTGGTGGAACATAGTGGTCCAAGTCCAACGGACCAGTTTTGGAGGAAAGTATTTATTTTCAACAAGTCACAATTGTTACAAAATAGTATCAGTGTGGTCAGTACTAACTAACATGTTCTTCTATTAGGAACAAGGAATGTTATAATACATATATGACATCAGTACTAGGTTAGGGGGACTATGTCATTTCCTCATTAGCACTACGTATTGTGCCAATTAGTTTTATAAAGTGGGAACTTTTTTATCATTTATCTCACCTATGGTGATGAAAATTATGTTCACATGTGATTTATGATAATTTATGTGTGTTCGTGATCAATGACTTGAAACACATCTTCATATGACATATATATATATATTGTGTTTCTTATTAGTTCAGTATTTAAATTCATTATTTTTATGCTATCATTTCGGTGTAGTTTCCCTCCTTCGATATATATTAACTTTCATGTTATGTGATATATCATTTTTGGAATTATTTTAGTCGACCAGGGAATGATGTTGTGTTAGTATATATATGATGACTATGAGTAAAATGATGGATCAAAATCAGAGGTTGGTTCTAGGAGTGAAATAATATGGTTTTAGGTTATATTAATGGGTGTTGGGACATTTTATAAGGGAGATACAACATTGGGACTCGACCAAGGAAACTATGTTATTGTATTACAAACACAACATAGTGGACCTCCAAGATTACATAAAGTTAAAATCTATGTTTTGTTATTCATTTTGATTAATGTCACCTTGGGTGATGTAAAAGATTTTGATATGTGATTTATGCTATTTTGTGGGTGTTTTTTCACCATTAATTGGAATATGGATTCACATTCCATATATATAAATACTTGTTGTGTTTTATAGGAGTTCATTAATTAAATTCTATTTTTTATTCTATATATTTGAGAAATATTATCTTGTGATATATATCATTTCATTCATGTCGTTTGATTTATATTTTTTAGAATTTATTATTTTACAAATCATACTATTGTGTTAACAAATATATGATGACTTTGATTGATGTTTTGGGATAGAATCCATGGTTAGTTCTTGGTGTGTTATGCCTTCTGAAAATGGTAGAGTCTAAGAAACCCACGTGTGATCACCTTGATTGTTTGATATAATCCTTCTATGATCCCATAAATTGATTTGTTTCTTTCCAAATAACACAATTTATTTCCAAAAGTGTAATTACAATGCACTGATCAATGGGAATATGTGTTACTTGAACAAAATAGATGAAACGAGACAACTCTAATACAAACACTCCCAAGGCTTGGGATTGTTTAGGGTGTGTAGAGGGGTGCATTATGTGTTGGTATGGGAGTGGTGATAATGCAAGAATTCATGATTAACCTATGTGCCTCATATAATGTGACCTTGTGAGAGGAGATACCCAAAATAGGACATGTATGTGGTTGTTTTGGTCTATGCTCTAATGTGTTAGTGACACTATCTCTTAAATAAAAGATTTATATTTTCCAAGGTCCACAAGATCCATTTTTATATCATCAAATAAATGTACATAATCATGAAATAATGGAGTTGGGTTGAGTATCTATATAATTTTTTTTATTTAATGATTGCAAATAGAAATGATAACAACATTCTAGATTTTATTACCTTTAAGAACCAAGTTATGTTAGATATTTGTGATGTTCCATCATAGATGATGTGGGAATTATTGATATGATGTATGATTGTTTTATTATGGCTTTAGAAGAGTGGTGTCATATGAATTTTTCTCCCTTCAGTTATATGATCCCCAATATTGGTCCTAGTGAAGACTGGTCTAGAGATACACCAAGAAAATATAGTGACGAGGCAACAACTATCTAGAGGTGACCTGATACCTGGATGGTTGATGGACCATAACGATGTAATCATGGTATAAGAGAGAGTAATATTCCCTATATTCATCATGGGGGAGATTATTTGGTATTACCATACCACTATATGGTTTTTATATTCTGATGTATCAATGGTGTATCATGATTTTCTAGGAATCAGTATTTGTGTCCACATAAGAAGATGGACAATGATCTTTTTTCCTACTAGTTCCTTACCTGACAGAGGGAAAATTATTAGCACCAACATCATTGTGGGTTATTGTAGATATGCGTAATATTTTCCTGGAAGATAGTGGATATCAAAATTAAGATTGTGACATGATTTCATAGGCCTCAATGGGTTTTTGGCATATTATTGGTGATTTTAGATCTGTTAACAAATTCAAATAACTTTATATTTATCAGAGAAAGTCACTCAGTGTAGGAGATAGAAATTCCTATTGTACAATAGGTCATAATTTATCATGGAGATAGTTTGGGTTTTGATATAGAAACTAATTTAAATATAACATTGTGATTGTGGATGAGATTTTTTAAATCCCTATGGACTCAACTATGATTGAACATTGCATACTGACCTCAGATAGATAAATAGTATTAACAGACCATACACATATCAGGGGATATGCTTCAATAATCTTTGTTATAACTTGATGCTGAATGGAATGATCACCTAGACAAGAATTATTTCTAAAAAAACAATACTAGGAATCAATTCAGGATTCACCATTGGAGGATCTTTATCATATACCATACCAATCACTGCATGTTGGAATGAAACATTTGAGATAATGGTTATGGCTATGGTTTGTTTCATGATTCCATAAAGAGATTGTATCTTATTATGAAGAGGTTGATCACTTCTAAATGAAGATTGAGATTTTATATGAACTATAGAGGAGAAAAAAATATTTCAATGTGGACATTCGGATTTTATTGTTAGTGGCTCCCCAGTAAGGGAGGATATGTCATTGGAAGCAGGTAAATATTGAACCACTTTTTATTGGACCCCTTTGGATTATTTAGAAGATAGGGTAGTGGAATATTATATAGACCTACCATTTCATTATCGTCATATACATGATGTGTTCCAGGTGTCACAGATTCTAAGGTATATTCTTAACCCTATGGATGTTATTGATTATGGGGATATTGAGTTGGTGAATAACTATTATTATAAAGAGCATCTAGTTCATATCATAGAATCATGTGAGAAGGTGTTGTGTGGAAAGACGATAACACTATTTTGGATTCTACGGCTACATGGACAAATCCAAGGGGAAATGATTGAATGCATGTTTAACGATCGAGCATAGTGGACTTTTTTGTTTGAGAATGACATCTTGTGATACATATCTATGATAATATGTTGATGGAGGGAGAGAATTAAAATTTCCATATTGTTTAAGGATAATAATAACATTATTTGTTAAAAATTTATAATTATATTTTAGTCAAAATATGTTTCCTTAATATAAAAAAATTTATAAATGATTTAAAATAGTTTCAATATTTTAAAAATCCATATTACCATCTTGGAATATCATATATAATATATTCGATGGTAGGATCTATGATATTGTGATATTATAAAGCCCGTGGAGGCTTAGAGGATATGAAATAAAAATATTAAACCAATTTTATTACAGGCATGAGATTAATTAAATATAATTCAATATCTCCAATATGGTGAAAATTATGAAAACATTGAGGTCACCATTAGGTCTGATATGCGATTTTTACCATAGGTGAGGTTTAACATTTATCATCATCGGATGTTTGGTTAGATCACACTCAAGAATAATTTACTCAATGTTTTTAATCTATTATTTTATTGATGAAAAATTTTATATCTATCAAATTGTGTATTTTAAGAGAAACGATATACCACTATTAGGACGGGAATGCGTGGTTTACCCTGTAAAAAACATAAATTTTTCTATTGGAAGTTTTATCAGATGAAACATAATGTAATTTTATATAATATTTTTATTAATATAGTAATAGTATTTCATTTAAAATTTCAATTGTTATATATTCTCCAACTTCTTTGAATATAATAACATCATTAAAAAAATGGAACAATTCTAAAATCATTCAAATTGTTGATGATTTAATCCATTTCCATTTCAAAGAATTATTATGGTGAAATCAATGACCCCATAATGAATTTACTGTTGAAATGTCAATTAAAGTGTTTATTTTTATTTTGGATTTTATGTGACGTGATTTGGGGTTATTTATAACCGATGTTATCTATTTGTGATAGTAGTAGATTCAAATGAGTTCAATATAACCTATGACTCCCCTACATGCAATAAATGAAAATTTTCCAATTTGTTTCTGATGGTTGAAGAGTGAGATGAAACTAATTCTCCTCATTTGGTGCACTTCCAATGGTGGATTCTTCCACAGTTATCATTATATATATATATATATATTTTCTTAAATTTTTACATCTTATAATTTATAGAAATAATGATGGTTTTTAAATAATTTAGTATCCAAAATTATGTATAAATAATTCATAAAAAATATTAAAAGAATTTTTTCTTTCTTCATCAAATGATAATCACATCAAATAATATGAATAATTTATTAAAATTATCAATGATAATAATTTTGGATTGTAAAAGATAGTTAATGAAAAAATATTAAGAGATAATTATAATGAATTGTTAAATGATAACTATAAGAGAATATTGATGATAATTTTTTTCAAAAAAATTAATTTATAATTATAAGTTAATTACAACGTGGAAAAGATTATTGAAATTATTATTGTATAATTACCCGGATTATCAAATGCTAATTATTAATATTAAAATATTATATTTCATAGATTATCTATGATAATTATAAAAATTATGAATTGATAAATTCTAGATTATCAAATGATAATTATTAATATTATTAGGAAATAATTACGAGATTATCAAATGATAATTATTAAAATTACAAGACGATAATTTCAATGTTATCAATGTATAATTATTAAAATTATAAAATAATAATTTCTATATTATCAGTTGATAATTGTTAAAATTATCAAATGATAATAATGTTATTATAGAATTATAAAAACTAAAATTTACAAAATATAATTGCGAGATTACTAAAGGAAAATTATTAAAATTATGAAATTATAATGGATATATTAATAAAGCATAATTTTTGAAATTATATTACAATAATTGAATGATTTTAAAAGGATAATAATTAAAATTATCTCAAAATAATAGCGTTACTTCAAAAACGTAATTATTAAAACTATCAAATGATAATAGTTTGATTATCAAATGATAATTTCAAAAATTATAGACAATAATGTCTAGATTATCGAATAAAAACTTTTATAATTAGTTAAAAAACTATAATTATAATGGATAATATATAATAAATTATCAATACATGATTATATATGATTATTTATAATTAAATCTACCAATATAATTATAATAAATTATCAAAATATAATTAACAGGATAATTTATAAGAAATTATAAAAAAATAAATATAAAGTATAATTTAAAATTAATTATCCAAAGGTAGTTATAAATGATAATTTATAATAACTTATTAACACATTAAAATTATTGATAATTAATAATAAATTATCAGGAAATGATTATCAAAAATTAACAACATATTATTATAATTTTATTTCATTAGAAATTACCAAGAAAATTTTATTAAAGGATTATTTATGAGAAATTATAAATAAATAGTCATAAAGTATAATTCACAAGAAAATATCAAAGAAATTATAAATGATAAATTATTATAAATTATCCAAATATAATTATAATTTAATATTTATAATAAATTGTTTTGAGATAATTATAAAAAATAATACTAATATATTTATAAGGATATTTCAGGTGAAATTATCCTGAAATAATTATTAATGATTAATTTATGATAAATTATCGTGAAAATATTATAAAATGGTAAATTAAATATAAATTTATAAAATAACATTATTAATGGATGGCTGGTGAAAAAATATCAATATATAATTATAAAATTATAATCAATGAAAATTGATCAAAATACAATTAAATATTATAATTTATTTGAAATTATTGAAATATAATTTTTCTTGAAGATATTTTTATGAGTGTATTTCGTGGCTTAAAATGATTATTTATAAATTATCCAAGGCGGGAGTGCCACATTGGAGGAAGGGGAATTACCCTTGGGTATCTAAAAACTAATTTAATAATAATTATAAAAAATAAAATTAACAAAAAATAATAATATTTTTAATCATTAAACGTTCCATTAAATTTTTCTCCCCATTTGTTTTTCATTTAAAATGTTTCCATTTCATGTTTAATTTAATTTATATAATATATTTAATAAATCATATCACATTGTTCTAACTCTCAAGAACCGATTCTGGATCATTGTTTTAATAGAAGTTTGTGTAATACAGGAAAAAAATTTAAAATTCCTTGGATTTTTTATCAATTTAAAAAATGGAAATATACAAGAATATAGATATGTATTTACCAAGAAGATTCATGGTCATCAACATAACTTTGTGGTTGAGTTCACAATTGAACTCATTCCTATATCTCAATTAATATCTTGGACTATCAACAGAATAACCCCCATTAAACATGTATAATTTATGAAAAAACAAGGATATATTAACAAGGGTATAATAATATATTTTTCTCCACTATATAATGAAATCTTCAACATTTTCAAGAATAATTACGGTTTGAAGTGTCTCTCCAGATAATCTCATCAACTCTATAGGATCGCAATAAAGGAAAAAATTTCCCAATAATAAATGTTGACTTGTTTGATCCGTTTGATGTATCCAAATACAAATATTAGTAAATATTTCGTAGTTATAATTAAATTAAATTATTAATGGAATATATCGACAGTATAAACTATCATACAAGGTGTAGACATTATAGGTTCATAATATTTTATTCTAGTTTTACGAACCATCCTGATAGGGCCTAAACTACAATAACCCCAAATCTTCCTCCAATATGCATGGGGTTAGAAACCATCACTATGTTGGAATATCATATACATGAGAAGACATGTCATAATTTAACAATACACATCAACACATGTCAAAGACTATACAATACATAAATGTAAAACAAATAAAACCAAGACTGCATACATTTATAATCATGTAACAAGAGGAATAAAAGCACTAAATGAGATAAAGTGGAAAAATAGAGTCCATAAAAAACTCTAGAGCATCAAATCCTATATTAAGGTTAGAAAAAAATATAAAACTAAGTTTCCTTTAAAATACCTTGGTCATTCTATCTAAAATATATTCCACCAGCGCATATCCTCCCCTGACACTATATAATGGGATATCATGTAAAAAATAAATGACATGTGGGGGTAGAGCCCATATAGGGGAGATTAAAAAATTCCAAGTAGAACAAACCAAAAGAATTAACCAAATTTCATCAACGATCTCCAACTCATAAAATGGATATAACAATGATAGGAAAACCCCATCTAAACACAGAATGGAAACCATGCCTCCAAGAAGTTTCAACCAAATAGTTATCCAAAGGATTTCGCTAGATGCTTCATGGAAATGCATGTACCTTGAGAACCCACTTCATGGGCCATGATATCATTATAGACACTCATCTATGAGATCCTGGTTATTTTTACCGGCCAAAAAAACTCAACCGAATCAGATTACATCGATAACATATTAGGGGATCACAAGTTTGACTGTTAGGGGACACCAAAAACCCAATCAGTATCAAATAACACTGTAGGGGAACATATTCCAATGATCCCAAATTTGGTATATTAAAGAATAATAGATGATCACACTTCCTTCCAAAAGATAGACACCACTAACTATATCAAAGACTCATCCTCTACAATGGATAACAATCTAGAGTTTTTCAAATAATAAAAAACATTTCCCTCGATGGGATGTACCATGGTAAAGAAATACCATTGATAAAATCCCATTAATTAAGAATTTAAAGGACCCTAATACCTTCAATGGGGGACCATAGTGTGTATTGATGCTACATGGTGTGTTTAGTCGACTTCTGGTCTACCCGTGTGGTTCTTCCATGCATGGAATGTAAATCATCATTTTCACAACATGTAACAAAGGGTATAAATAATTTACAATAATATCTAAAAACCAAACATTATATATGTCAGTTTTCATGTACTCTTGGCCTACCCGTGTACCATCCCACATACGATGATGTGTAATTTCCCATGCGCCTCAGGTTACACGTCTAACCACTAAACGAATGTCACATGGTGTGTTGAATTTCCCACATAATGTGTAACCATTATCCTCATTATAGAACTCTTCGAAAATAATAGAGGGTATGAAATTACATGTAGTTCAATATTACATGTTGCTAAACCAATAAATTTCTACAACCAATGGGATCTTCCCAGCATTGTCATCCATTAAGTCACCTTTATGATTCCATCTATAAATCCCAGAGATGAGGCACGTATTCCCATTCCATTTTTCATCAGCATGATCCATCCTTTGAAACAACATGGGAATCTCCCACACACTATTCCTAGTCGTGTCATCCAACTGAGATAATAAAGATCCATCAATCTAATATGTGAAGCCTTGGATTATACTATGTCTTCAAGACACATTGATCACACAATTGATCACAATCCCTAATCGTGGTATCAATTCACTACATAATATTATAGTCATGAAATGATTGAATATTGTGTATTAATTTGGATCATGGGTAAAATAAATTAACCATTGAGAATGTGACTAGAAATGGTAAGGAGATCAAAAGAAAATAAAATATGAGGAACAACCCTGAATATGTTTTTGTTTCATCCTTGAATAATTTTTAATGAAATCGATGAATGAATAAAAAATTTCTATAAATCGACCATAAATATAATCATCCATAAAAGTGAGAATCAATAATTATTCATGGAATATATTTATATTGAACCAGGAAAAATAAAGAGATGGAAATAACATAGATAAATATTCCTTCTAGGAGTTTTGATTTATTGATTATAATGAAAAATCTAATGTTTTCATCATTGGTGAGATCCATGAACTAAAATTTAGTAATGATGCTTGATATCTATCAGATCCAATATTTTTCACCATGAATTATCTCCCCCAAAAATCATCTATATATTCATAAATAAGTGTCTAACTAAGAGATAAAATCATAACCATGTACTTATAGGAAATTTAATGTCATAAAAAATTAATAAAATATATTAAATAATTTTTTTAATTTTTTTAATTTTTTTTAAAGATCCACCCATGACAACACCCATCATGAGCATCAAACATGATCATAGAAATGATCATGCATAGGGTAAAACCCACTCAATAGACTCAACTGTGGAAGCATATTTTTTATTCTTCCCTATGTTTTAAAATTGTTATATTTTTTAGGAAAATCAATTACACGTGATATTAAAATTTATAATCTTTTTAAAATATGAATTCAATGAACACAGAACCTCGGAATGTCACCTAATCATAGAACATGGATCAATGGATAATCCGTATAATATTATTATGTAAAATATGGAAAAAAATTATTTCATTTTCGTCAACATAATGCTTTTATTTTTTAAATGATAAAAACATACTCAAAATGAAGTGGTTACTATGATCAACTATGGGTCACCCACTCACAGGTTTCGTCCGAATGATTCTATTACTACCACCGAAAACACAGTAGTAAAATAAATCCTTCATGTATTTTCCACTTCATATGATCAGTTGTCTTTATCAACTACTCATAAAGGGATCCCCATCCATGATCTCTAGCTTACTAAATTTTATAACATCACATAGGTTACAAAAATACCTTGTTAGATATGAAATGTGATAGATATAATGTAACTTATCTAAATGTCACTATGGTGTAAGGAGGTTTTTCATGTCACAAAAAAATATAATGGGTATAGAATGGGATAATTATTCATAAGTATTGAATTACCCCCACCAAAAATTATGTAATCCATAGCGATGTGACACCGTTATGAGCTCATCGTCATTCTCCTCAAACTGTAGAGGCCTACATCATTGGTCCTTATAAGAATTTTATTGTAAAAGGGTAATCCTTATCTTCTCAATGATGATCATTACATTATCTATCATATATTTTTATGATTTTAGTCCCATTAGTGCTAACTCAGTTGGATTAGACCACAAATTATATTACCTACATTACCTCCCATAAGAGTCCTTGAGTAGCAGCACATCGATGGAGTAATTTTATCTATTATTGTACATAGAGTCCAGCAATGTTAGAGGATCCAACAATCTTTTGAAAAAATACAACATAATAACCCACAACATGTCCTCTATAACATTAATGGTAAACTCAAGTATCGTAATGAAATGCCACTCTCAAACACAATAGAGTCACAAATTCATTCTGCAATCCTTACAATAATCATCATGTGATGTGAGAATAATGTTCTAAAATAATCATCAAGGAAAATATATAGATATTCAATATCGCATCCATTTAAAAGCAACCAAATATACCTACTGAACTCCTCTATTGAATATTTAGTAATTTGGATGACTTGGTGGGTTAGTATATGATCTACCAGATAATATATTCTCCCCTATACATATATGATAACCCAGTCATAATGTCCATGTATAATTCACCTCACTTCCACTGTAAAACATCAAGGGGTTGAGGTAATCATGCTGGAACAAGGTACGTGGGATACATGTTCCAAAAAGTGAGGAATGTCAGAAAATCTCTATAACACAACTCATCATAATAATCCATGAAAACTAGGGTTGATGGGCTTTGTAGATATTTTACATAGAAATATGTACCTGAAAATTGAATTTATGATACTGCCTCATCACCACCTCCCACAAAACCTATGATATCACATTTTTTTAACCCTACACGAAAGGTCTTGAAACACGAGTACCCATAGACTATCATAAATAGTCCATGGTCTGGAGAATAGTATTGAGTTGGAACATCAACCACATGAGAGGAATTATAGTAATGTACATATTCAAGCACAAACTTGTCCAATCCCTTACAATGATGAAATTTAAATCATCATTAACCACTATATACATATATATTTATATAATACAATTATTATAGAATAAAAAATCTAAAAGTGATAAAGTGTTTTAATATAAGAAAAAAATAGAGAGTCTATATACATTAGAATGTCGGGGATACAATCAAATGGTACAAATAGAAAAACCTCAATTTATATAAAATAAGAAAGAATCCACTACCTCTCTATCCTTATAGAACAATTTTAAATGGGATTTCATCTACATAATACATAACATGCATGTGAATATCACATATATGAATTAGTATAAAAATACATAGTAGGGAACATAAAAACTAATAAAATAGAATAATGAATTTTCATCTCATAACAAGGCAATATAATTCAATGGAAAACAAAGATATAATCAAGAAGAACAAAACCCCTCCAAGAGTGCTCAAACAAACTTTCATCCACTGGATTCTGGTAAATGCTTAATGTCATGATTATTATACAATAATCCACTATAAAATCCATTAAATCATTGGAAACACTCATCCAATAATCCATAATCACTGCTCCCTATTCCATAAGACCCATTCCTCTATAAAGACCTCAATACTCTAATAAGGTATCACACCTAGTACTATTGGGGGACACCACAAACATAATTTGGATCAACCAATTTTTTTTGATATTGTATGAAAAATATTCTATAAACATAAAAAATTGATTGATATATTTTGGATCAACTAGATAATCATGTAGGACACACAAATCCCATGAACACCATGTAGGTTATTATGAGTAATAATAGATAATAACACATAGGTATTTTGGAGGGACACCACATACACTATATGATATTAATCCTATAGAGGGGATCACAATCTAGAGATGTGGTTGTATTGAATAAATTTACCCTCAAATGGAAGGACCAATTTAAAAACTCAAAATATATTGGTCCTCTTTTAGATTGTGTCCTATAACGAAATGTTTTTACATTGATTAAATTCTTATTAAATGTAGTAATAAATTAAAAATAATATTACATATTTTTTTATTATTATACCTATATATATTTTAATATTGTCATTGAGGATTTTTAACATTAATAAGGTTATAGAATTTCACTGCAATGATGAAAACCGTAAAGTGATATGAAATTATTCTTAAATATAGTTATATAGTTGGATGATAAACAATTATTGGAAAAATAGTATACAGACCGACAGGTGTGAGTACTCATAAGAAGATGAGACTTATTCTCCTTAAGATCGCACTTTGTAATCTCCAAGATGGGAGATTATAATAACAGACCCACCAATATGGATTCCACATGCATGGGTGTAATCATATATTCCTACCTATAAGCATTCTTACAGGTCCTTAAACTATCTTATTTTCATTAATGTGTGTCATGACTCACACACTTTTACATACTGACGAAAACTATCATGGCATATGTCGGCTAGAAGTAGGGAATGTTCGGTACGTCAAGAATGACATGTTATAAATGAAGAAGATAAGGATGGATTTGTCCCCTCCATTTTTAAATGTTGATATCTTAGCCTTTTTATTGAAATAGAACCACCTCCCTAAATTCCATGGACATGGTTTATTAACAAGATTATTTTAGGTAGTAAATGAAATATGTGTCAAGTAAATAGGTTGATCAAACAATCATGTCACCTTCATGATGAGATATTTATAAAAAGAGACATTATTACAATGAGTGAATTCATATATAGATTTCATCATTGTGACATTATGTTATTTCTAATTCTTTCCAGAATTATTGATATATAGTACTCTAGGACAATAGAAAAGCCCACCTAATTCCAAAATTGAATAATCCTAGAAGGACAAACACTATGTGTTTCTTGTAGTATCGATTAAATTCATATTGAATTTAATTAATGGAAAAAAGTATCATTCTCAACACTATTGAATAATTATATTCAGGTTAAAAATATTTCATTAATTAACTTAAATACACTTATTTTATTAATAATTTAATAAATATATATTTTCATGTTTTTAAATAAAATTTATATTTTAGAGAATAAATTATTTATTTATTCAGATGTTCATTAAATGGAAGTGATTTTCAAGAAGTCCAAGGTCGGTCGGGTAGTAAAATAAATATTTTCAATATGGAAAATAATTATCTATCTAGTTGGAACAAGGAAAAATAACAATAACATTGTTATCATTCTATGGAAGAGTATTTAATTTAGGATTCCATTTTGCATATGTTTGATCACAAGGGATAATGGTGCTATTATTTTTATTATTTAGAATCAGTTTTCTATTATGTTATGAATGTATTTAATTTTTGTTACACAATTAAATTTTGTAATTGAAACCATATGTCATTAAATAGAGATCTACATCTTTTGATCCATCATGAAAGGTGAACCAAACTGTCAGGTGGTGAGAGAATTGTTGAGAAAGAATAGTTTCTCTCTCAAATCATTTCCTCTCACATCTTAATAATGATAGACATTATTTAGGACCAAAGAAAAGGAGGTCATGAAAGAATGATGTGAGACACTAACATCACCCCACTTGAACCCATAGAATGAGTGATGTTGATTAGAGTCCATCAGAGAACATGTTGATCACCACTCGAGGGATTCGGGTTTGCATCTGAAGAAGCACAATGAGACAATCTAAAATTTTCATTCCAGATAATCAACATCAAATACAATGAATGTACCAATGTTATTAATATTTAATTTAATTCAAAATTATTTAAATTAATAATAAAATTATTTTCAACATCTTCTCCAAAGGGCTTGGTTCCATTTTTTTTCTAGATCAATGATATTAATATGTGGATAGTGGATTTTATCGTCGTATTGATCACATATTGGTCATCGATTACAACAATTTTATTGTTTGGACAACCAACTGAAATACATCTATAGCATTCGGATCCATCAAGTAGTATCAGATGGGGTCAAATCATTGTTTATAATTATTTAAATAAATCATTGCTGATTTATTTAATATTAATATAGTTTCTCAATTCATGCTTAATTGTCCATGTAATCTTAATTTATAAATCTATTCTTCCACATATCATTTAGCTCGTGTCTTAAAAAAACAAATAATTTTTTAATTAAAATTAAATCAAGAATATTATAAGGAGGAACCGACAATTCTGTCTAGCTAAATTGATAGTACAATCCTTGTATTAATATTTACATGACAAGTAATCTTCTACATGAGCCATTTAATCTGGATTACACACAATGTCGTTGTGTTTAGTGCATTGGGATTAATTCATCAATTATTCATGGCATCTGCATTAATGACATGTGGTTTTTTAATTCTTACACCACATTTTATCATGATAGACTAGTGCATGGTCTGATATATTACTGGTCGTGTGGCCCACTAGACATGATTTGAAGTCCTTTATAGTCTATATCCCAATAGTAAATCCCTTATAAGGCTAAGATGACTAGTAACAATGTAACTCATAGAAAAAATTACGTGTAACCCAATGGGAACAACATTTACTCTATGATTTCTAAATTATTCCTTATATTTCAAGTCCCTAGGCATGTACTTCGCCTAATACAGTGAAGGTAGTACACATCGTGTAGTCAAAACGACACGATGTTTACTTTACCAAAATACACAGAATTAAAACTATATTGTTTCAATAATGTTAAGAATTAAATATCATGTAAATTCTAACCTGTGTTCACCATGTTACCTGAATTGTTATGGATGATAATCAAAGGAAAATCTAAAATTATTTTAAGATAAAAGGATTGATTAATTAAAGATAATAATTAATTTATTCTATTGTGATTTATGTTAATAATAACGATTTTATAATTTAATGATAGTTTTATTTAAGGCCTAATTCATTTCATGTGTGTGGATGATCATGATATAGACCATACATTTCTATGTGATTGGTTTCCTTTTAATTTATTTTATATAAATTTTTGGTATATGTGTCGTCTCTCTTTGTTAACATGTAGGCCCTTCTTGCCCATGGTTAATTTTATATTATCCTCCTTTTTACCCATCACTTGTGTGTGAGTTAAAAATAAAATGTAATGTATTGATCTACGAATTATGTGGAGGCAGTTCAATCCAGAGCCGAGGTGAAACAATTCCCCAGAGATATAAAGGGGGACACGTGGAATTCTGGAAAAATGTTCACATATGGTTCAAGATGTTTCTCTTAGAGGTTAGGCTTCATTTATTAATAGCTATAAAAACTATCCATTAGAATACCTCATAATAATTCAATTTAATTTATTTTATTTCTTCCAGTTTCATGGTTTATCATTATGGATGTGTTGTCATGATCACATAATTAATTAATTGATGAATCATGAAATGTGGAACTAAAATATACCCAAACTATGTGTAAAAATTCTCTACACATGGTTAATCACATAAGTATGTACCACATAATATTAACAACCTTATGATAAATATATAAATAAATTTACACATAAGAGATACAAATTCTTCAATAAAATCTTAATTTAGAGTAATCCTACTGTTACTTGATTAAGGGAAAGACTAAATAAAACTATGAGTTTGAACAACCCATGTTGGGAATCATAATTTTTTATATGAAGCCCTTATGAATGTTTCTGGTTCTTATAACCATATTATTTTAAGATATGTATCCTGTGATAGGAGTTGGGTAATATTGGAGGAATGTGTTGAATAAATCTTAGTCGGGATTTAAGGATTTGGGAGTCCACTCAATTAATCAAGGAGATGCAATCCCATAGTTAGTGAAGAACTTCCTAACTAAATACCTTATAATATCTTGATCCATCATATTTGGGGTTATGTGAAGGGTTTATGTGGACCCTTTCATCTAGAAATACCATGTAACAATGCATTCTAAGTTCAATGGTGAGTTCTATTGGGACATGATAATATTGTGTATGATCTATTAAGATTAATTTATAATATCTCATAAAATATAAGTGTGAAAGTAATAATTATAAGATCTCTTTATTGTTTAATAAAAATGTAAAAAAATAAATCACATTATTAATGTTATTAATATTGGATAAAAAAATAACCACACCATAATTAACTTCTAGGAATAGTATAGACACCTTCGGTTCATTCTACACCATTAATAGAAATATTACATGATGGATCCCTCATTACCTAATCTGCCAACCCATGTCATGAGTGATGTTTTGTTCCTAGTATACAAAAAACATATGAAAGACACATTATATGTTCAACGATTAATGTTATCATCAAATTCTAGTGGACTATTGAAGTATCATGATAGCATAGATGCTTATAGAATGCATGATCACCACTTTTTCTTTACTACAAGAGAGAAAGATAAGAACAATTTTAGATATCCAAGGATTTTAAAGTATTAATGTAGAGGGATCCCAAAGATGGCCTCACGTAGTCAAGCTCATTGTCTATGTTGATCATCTGGATGTTAGAGGGTTCAAACATCCCAATGAACTGGGTACCGATATCATTATCACATCTCTCCAACTGAGATTCTCTTGTTTTGTTTTGAAATTCAATATAAAAACATTAATATTTCTATACAAGATTATTTTATCCTCCTTATCTATGCGGATAAAGATATGAATCAATAATATCAATATGAAATTTTTATGAATAAGATGTAAGGTAAGGTGAAGAGATATAATCCCAAAACATAATCACTCCCTCCTACGAAATGGAAGATCAATGGGTGGAAGGGAAGATGAATCTATTTTTTCACATTCGGAATGTAGATACACTAGAAGAAAAACTACACCTAGGTAAGGATGAATGGGAAATATTTATGTGAATTTGATATCGAGTACAATTTATCTTTTTTGTAAAATTGTGTATTACATATAGACTGTTGTGGCCACATATGTATCCAAATATAAGAACCATGTATATTCATGAATATTGACTATGGGGAGATAGATCTATGAGCAAAAAAAGGGCTAGATATTCTGCTATATCTGTTAGGCACTACCACCACACGTTGCTGACTGGGTTGATCATGGAATTTAAAGGATGTTGTTATGTAACTACTATAACCAAAAATATTATTTCTGTATCCAGACTAGATACCAATGGATTTATTTTCATGTTATGAAATGAATGTTTCTTCATTTATAATGATATAATTTTTTTGGAATGTCCCATTTATGTTACTATATTTACATTATGGATTACAAAAACCAATTACTGACAATCGATAAAGAAACGACATTACATGACTCATACCACAAACAAAATTTTCATCCGTGGGTAGGTTGTGTAAATGAGAAATTCATAAAAAATATACATCTAGATTTATATTTAGATTATTTTGAAATAAAAAAACGTTGTGCATGTTTAAATTATTTACATTTGAAAATGAAAAGATCCCCATTTAGTGGTAATGATAAAATAACCAATGATCTTCTTGAAAGGGTTCATACTAATGTGTGTGGACCATTTCTAGTTGATGTTTGGGGTGGGTACCCATTAATCAAAACATGTACTTATGATTTTAGTAGATATTTCTATATATAAATAATGAGGTATATGTCATATTCTTTTGATAAATTCATGGAATACAAGAATTATGTTATGAATGATCTAGGAAAGAATATTAAGAAGATCTACTTATATTGTGGGGGACAATATATTGATCAATATTTCATTGATTATATATGAGATTTTTGGATACTATCCAAACTGAATACTCCTTAGACAACCTAATTGAATGGTGTAAGAGAAAGGAGGAACTGATCCTTATTATACATGGTGAGATCAATGATGTGTACTGAATTTCTTTCATTATCCATTTGGGGATATTCATTACCAACAGTGGAACACATACTATACCATGTTCTAACTAAATAAATAAATAGTATTCCATATGAGCTTTGGAGTGCAAGAAATTTCAAATTATGAAATTTACATGTGTGGGGAAGCAAAGAAATGTTACAACCCCTTTAGGTAACAAACTCACTCCACAAGGTACAATGTGTACCTTTATAGGAAACCGCATGGATGAAAGGGGAAATTACCTTTACCACCCTTCAGAAAATAGGCTTATAATTGAATGAAATTTCTTTTTCCAGGAGTGGGAAAAATATCCAAAAGTGAAAGTGGGAGAAATATAGAATTAGATGAAGTCCATGACATGGTATAAATGTGTTGGTACAGGGGTAAATTCCACAAAGCCCCGTTGAAGGAATAATTGTACTAGAGACACATGTACTATATATTTGTACAAGAGAGTCTAGAGAACTAGAATGGTATGGTTTTCTTGTTATTAAGGATGGTGACACATTCTCAGTTGATAATAACGATCCTTTAACCATCAAAGAAGTAGTTATTTGAATAGACGTTTCCATGTGTCCAGAATCTATTAATTCTGAAATGAATTCCCTGCTCCAATACCATGTTTGGTTTTTGGTTGATCATCTAGTAGGTGTAAATATTGTTTGTTTTGAATAGGAATTAAATAAGAAATTGAAAATTGATGGAGAATTCATTACTTTTAAGGCATTACTGGTGTCAAAATGGTTCAAAAAACAACTAGGTAATTACTATGATGAAAATAATCAAGAGTTTCAGTGAAGAAATTCATCATATTTATATTAGAAGTTGCTTCATACAAGAACTATGTGGTTTTCATAATAGTATTCATAAAAAAATTACATAATGGGATCATTCCAAAAGATGTATATTTGAAAAAACCTGATTGTTTTGTGACTCTAAAGGATAATAATTTGATATTCATGTTTAAAAAATAAATATATGGACTAAAGTAAGAATCCAAGTCATGGAAAATGAATTTGGATGAAGCCATACCAGAATTTGGTTTTATAAATAATCAATGGGAGAATTGTGTCTACAAATGGATTAGTGGGAGTGTAGTCATTTTTCGAATAGTAAATGTTGATGAAATATTAGTTATTAGATACAAAATACCAATCTTACAATCTATTAAATCATGGGTAAATAAATGACTTTCTATGAAGGACATGGGCATGGAATCATATTTTCATCTAATCATGATCCACCATGTTAGATCCATGATATTGTTAAGCCTATGTAAATGTATATACATTGATAAGATTCTAGAGATATTTATTATGGAAAAATCCAAGAGGGTATTGATTCATGTGTCACGTGGAATTCATCATTCAATTAATATGATTCCTCATATGAATGAGGAAATATAGAGAATGGAAAGGATTTGATATGTGTCAACGATTGGGTCCATCATGTATGTTATTCTATGTACTGGGGTAAATGTCACCTATATCATGAGTGTTGTAGGATGATATCAAGATGATGTAGGTGATCACCCTTAGATGGAAGTAATGATTATCCATAAATATCTAGTGAACAATAAAGATATGATTCTGGTAATTAGTGGATATGATGAACTAGTCATCGGAGGATATGTAGGTGGCAGTTTATGGACTGATCGTGATGACATGCAGCCACAAACATGTTACATCATCACTTTTAATAGAAGTTATGTGAGCTATAAGAGATCAAACTATGTTTTAGTCATATATTTTACAACAGAGTATGAGAATATCACATATTTTGGGTCATCTAAAAATTTATTTTAGGTGAATAAATTCATCCAAAATCTTGATGTGGTACCTAGTAGTACGATCAAATCACAAATTATTGTGATCATAGTGTAGTTTTGGCTATCTAAAGAGCTAAGTCACATCCATGGATTAAGCACATAATATGCCAGTATCATATCTTATGTTATTATTCTCAGTTATGTGAAGTTTCAGTGATATGTATTTCAAAATTTGACAGTGTGGCAGACCCCATGACTAAATTATTGATTCAGTAGAAACATGATCATCATGCGAGGTTTAGAAAAATGAAAGTCCTAGGTTGTGGGCTCTAGTCTAAGTGGGAGTTTTTTGGAGTTGGTATCCTAGTATGAAATGTGTGTACATTGAATACATGAATATTAATTGTATTTATATATTAAAATTTTTTATTCATATTCTTCATTGTTCTTTATGACTATAAGGGGGTAATGTCCAAGATTATTTTTTGAATTAGTATGGTTATTACAGTTCCCTCCTATGATGAGAACCATAATGTCCTATGAACATTTCATTAATATTGTTCAACAGTGGGATGACATACTATGATTGGACATATAGTATATATACCATCATGTTTGATTACTTGTAAGAAGATGATACATCTCCTCATTAAGTTCACATTTGGTAATCTTGAAAACTGGTCATTATAAGAACATAGATGTTGGTTAGAATTGTTCATGTTTCAGTGTCATCATATATCGCCATCTATATGAATGTGTAATATTCCATGAAATTTAAATTTTTCACTAATGTGTGTAATGACTTGCACACATTGATTTACTGAAGAAAACTGTCATGCCATATATAGGTGGAATGTTTGGTACATAGGTTGCATCATGAATGAAATTTTATTAATGGATAATTTGAGGAAGGATTTTTCACATAAAATTATATAAGTAAATACCTCGATCCTTTTATTGAAATAGAAAATTCTCCCTAAATTCCATGACCATGGTGTATCGACATGTTTATTTCCGGTGTTCAATGAAAGAAATATCAATCAAGAAGATGATAAATCTATCTTGAATCCTTATTGATGAGATACTGAGACACAGATATTCTATTTCACATTTATCATTCTTATATGGATGTCTTTATTATAACTATTAGTTTTTTTTCTTGGGTTCCCTGACACGTTTGTAGACAATACTCTTGGACTTTATATAGACATACCTAATTCCAATGAGAAGAAATTCTAGAAGTTCATATAAAATGTGTTTCTTTTTGTCTCGATTAAATTAAATTTAAATTTTATTAGTGGAATAAATACAACTATGAAAACTGTAGAATAATTTTCTTGAAGTAAAAATTATATCATAAATTAAATAAATTATATTTATTTTATTAAACATTTAATAAATATTTACTTTATAGTGTTTAAATAATATTATTATTTGAGAGAATAAATTATTTTTTTATCCTATCATTCAGTTAATAAAAGTGGATATCAAGATGACCAAGGCAGGTCTGGTAGTAAAATAATTATTTTCAAGATAGTAAATAATTATTTATCTAGATAGCACAAAAGAAAATAATAATAAAATTGTTATCATTATCTGGAAATAGATTTCAATCAAAATTCTATTTTTCATATGTTAGTGCACCACGAATAATGGTGTTATTTTTTTAATTATGTATGTAACACCCCAAGCTTCTACGATACGCTTCTCTTTGAATAATGCAATAGCGTGTGTTGTACGAAACATCGAGTTCTAACACACCACAACCAATCAAACAAGCAGTTATGAATAGTAATAACCACTTTTTGAAATTTATAAATTTTATTTTATAAAATGGACTTCATTTTTGGATTTGGAATATAAAAAATAGCCTAGGGTGATTTTTTGGTATTTTTCAGAAAAACAACATTTTTTGATGAATATCGAAACCACTAAGTGGTAGTTAACAAATTGATTTTTTTATAAAACATAATTTTACCACATCTGTGAGTGGAATTTAAAAAATCCAATAGACACGGTTAACATCAAGGAGTAAAATGTGGTTCAATGAGATTAAAATAATTTTTGGTGAATAGTAACTTTATACTTTTATTTACCACGGTTAAAAGTAAATAGGGTAATTAAGGGTAAAAATGATATTAATAGTACCCTAAAAAATTTCCTAATTCTATTGGACAAGTGTATATCAGCCAAAAGCAACCTTAGGAATAAAATATTATCATTTAGGTCCACATGGACTAGATTAGGACATTTATTATTATTTAAATCAAAGAAGAGTTAAAAGAGTTAAAATCAGAGTTTATTTACTAAAACATTTTAATATATGGTTGTAGATTAGATAAATTCGATTGTAAATATTAATTAGAAATATAAAAAGTTTTCCTACATAATTATATTTTATTTATAATTTTTAGACATTAAATAATTTAATTTATTTATGACACAATTATGATGCAGTAATTACCATAATAGTGAAAAATAATAATAATTGATATTATAAATAACCAAATAAATATAATTAGAGACATTTTATGAATAAAAATAATTTTCAAGGTTAATAGAGAATGTTAGGAATGATTTAATTAACTTTTTTATAAGTAATCATTCTTTTATTATTATCACACAAATCAATTTTCTAAATAGTGTCAAAATTGTCATAAAAGAGTTTAAAAAAATATATTGTATTATTAATTGATATTGAATTTTTAAAAATCTAAGGATCTAGAAAGAGACTTATATCATGATAGGTGTATCATTAATGGACCACTTGGGGGTCTCTTGGATGTATATAGAATGTTTATTAACTATATAATATAAAAATACATAATGACAAGGTAAGTGTCAAACTAATTAACTGAGATTTAAAACTAAAAGATAAGGTTTATATAATGACCCAAACCTATCTAAATCCTATTGGTTGAGTGGTTTTCGACCCATCCCCAGCATAAAATTTAAATAATACACTTTGGAGCCATTAGAAACCGAATATGAATTTATTATAAAAAAATATTTATAGCTTTTCCAAAGGTGCCCCTCACCCCTCTTATAAAAGGGCACTCCCCCTTCTCATTAATTCACACCATAAAATCCATTTGGCTCGGCCAAACTCTGCCCAAATACTCTCTCAACTTCCCTCACTTCATCCTAGAGTTCTTATTTTAGTCATAAAGCCATCCTAAGGATCCCTTTTGATCAAATCAAAAGGAAGGACCCGAAGATGAGGTAATGATTTCACCACCCCTTTTCAAGTTCCTTTCTTCTTCTACTTCTTCTTTCTTTGTTATTACAATTCTAAAATAAATAATTTAGTATCTCTTATATACTTTAATATTATTATAAATATGGCACAACCATATTCTGTATTCTATCCATCTTTTGAATAACATTTCACCACACGTGTGTACGTACAGATTATCGTCTCCACATCATGGTGTAATTATTATTCAGTAAATTATTATTTGGATGGGTATAATAATGATGTGTAATTCATGTAAATAATAAATATAACATGATAAAGATTCTTTATATATGATATACCATAAAATGCTATATTATTTTAATATCAAAAGAATGATATTGTGGCTCGTGCGTACGTACGGACTACCGTCTCCACGAACGCGATTAGATTCATTATCCATCATATCCATTCAAGTATAAATATCATTTTATGAATTAAAAATAATGTTTAAGTACTTGATATCATTCTGGATATGAATAATATACAACATATCCATGACAAACATGGCTTACATAACAAAACATATAAAAGAAAATGAGTAAGTTAACACCCAAAACGACAATAATACTAAGATATTATTAACAAAGAAATGTTAAATTATCATATATGATAACATAATAATATATATGATTCTGGTATAATTTAATAACATTTATTTCACCATTATACAGGAGGTTAACCTACCCCAACCAAGTGAAAGTACAAGGTTAGAGTTTATTTCACAATCTCTTCATTATCTGAGGTTGTTTATACGTAATAATATACTGGGACTTATTTATCATCCACATCCATGTTTCTTAAAAATTTATTTCAAAACAATTTTACAATTTACTAGAATATGGGTTATAGTCATTTACACACTTTTTGACTTTTATAAGTGGGTTATAAAGGAATATTTCTGCCGTTTTCCAAACAAGGTCCTTTTTAACCTTTTTGACAGAATTAAGGTAAGAATGTTTTGTTAACTTATAAGGCGAGTGCGTCTATTTTCAGCTGTTATAAAATTGTCGAAGCTTCCCTTACAATATTATAAGAATATTTTCAAATAAAATGTTTTATTTTATAAATATATGGTTCGTAAATGATTTCAAAATAGAAATGGATATTTCTCTAAAAAGAGTTTTGATTTCATCTATGTCAACATCCTTTGATGGATTTTACACTTATTTGAAGTTGATTTATTATGATACAAAACTTCTATATAGCATTGAAGGTATTTTAATAAGTTTGACTGTGGATTTGTTATTTTTATTCCATTCATGGTTTATGGATGAAGTATTTACATTTCGTATTCTAGTCTTAATATGAATTTTTATGTTATGTTTAAACCTTTTCATATGGGAATGCATTGGATTAATATGTGACGAGTGGAGCCCGTTATAGCTCCTAGATGAATCAGTAGTTCTAATGAGACAAACTAGTGTCTTGGCACAAGGCCTTGACAAAATCATATTTGTAGTCCTGGAACGAGGCCTTGGCTATGTGGTTATAATAGTCTGACATTATGCATTCCATCATTATGAAAGTGTTTATGGATATTGCATGTGATTATTCGATTAGTAGAATTTACGTGTTAATAAGTAAATGGCATTATTTCATTTTATTTTTTCCATACTATGTTGAAGTTCAAGTTCAAAAAGGCTATTTTTAGTTATACATTGCCTTAAATTTTTATTCTTATTTATGAACGTTTCCGCTATATTGTTATCCTTACTGGGAATTTGATCTCACCCCTTTTCTATGTTTTATTTTTCCCAGGATGTGAAGAAGTAAATTATGAATGACCTGCATGGGTAGTATGAGGGGATAAGAGTGTGGACTATGGAGACTATGTTGTTGTAGTTTTCATTTTTATGATGTAATGTAAAACATTATGAATATATCTAGTGTTTCCATGGCAATAAACTAATCTGTCGTTTGAGATTTGATCTTTCGTGTGATCATGACAATGTTATGTAATAATTAACTGACTCTGGGTAACTAGGGACAGGGCGTTACAGCTGGTATCAGAGGCAGTTTAGTAAAAACCTTGGAAGGTATATTTAGATAAACTCTGATTAGAGAACATAGACCTAAGATGGACTTTGAGTATTAGTATATAAGAACTTCCTAGAATTTTGTTATTGTAGAGATTTTGTGAGTTTTTCGAGCAATACATCCCTTTCTGGATACGAGCAGGTAGAGGCGGCTCTAGCACAGATGTACCTAAGGGTATAACCTGAAAACACCACTTTGAGCTAGACTCGAACGGGAACTGGTGCACGACAACGGGCCTTGGTGCACTCTTGGTTATGAAACTCCTGGGGGATATGCTTAGGATAACTCTCATTTTATTTACAAATCATTATGAATGATTTATGAGTATATACTTCCTCAATGAAAACATTTTTATGATTATGTATTATATCCATAAATAGTTCAATTTATGTTAAGTGTTTTATAAGTATGAAATTATGTATTTTGATTCATAAACTAATCTAGTTTATGACATTGTTTAGAAATCATTCCTAGTGGAAGAAACAGTGACCATATCAATGCACGCACTCCATGTAGGGATTTCCCTCCTGCTCAAAATAATTATAGTGGAGACGGGGATGAAACTGGTGCTGATCAACTAATCACCATATTAGGACAACTCACTCAGGTTATGAATACAATACTTACCCGTATGGAGCATCCTAATCCACAGCATGGAGGATCAATGTTAGATCGCTTCATGAGGCAACAACCACCAACATTCTATTAGAATACAAATCCATTGGTAGTTGAGAAATGGATAAGTTCCCTAGAGAAAATATTTCAGGATTTAGGATGTAGTGAAAGGGAAAAGGTTATCATGGCAGTTTACCGCCTCACTGAAGATGCTGATCAATGATGTTAATTTATTCTAAACATGATTGAAGATGATTAAGTATCAAATATGGAATAAATGGAGTTCAAATATCTATTTTTAGAAAAATACTTTCCTTGTGACCATCGAGTATATATGGAAATGCAATTTCTGAGTCTGAGACAAAAGGAGTATGAGAATGTCGCAATGTATGAGGCAAACTTTACAAGGTTAGCAAGGTATGCTGGAGATTGTATACGTAACCCAAGAAGTAAGATTGATCGTTTCTTTGATGGGTTAAAACCATTTATCCGTCAACCATTAGTCTCAAAATCCTTCTCGTCTTACAAAGACATTGTCTCATGTGCTATCAAGACAGAAAAGGAATCTCTAAGTCTTATGACATTAAAGAAAATAAAGAGAAGAAGATATATGCTGATCAATATGGGAATAGAAATAAGGTGAAGAAGGGAAAGGTTTAATATTCATCCTGTGGAAAATGTGGGAAGAAATACCCCAGTACTTGCTTGAAGGGAATATCTGTCTGTTATAAGTGTGGTGAAAAAGCCACCAAGCTCGTGATTGCAAAGGGAAGAAGGAAGCTACCAATGTTCAGTGCTTCAATTGCAGGGAGATGGGACATTATGAAAATGAATTTCCTAAGAGTCAGGGGAACATACCTCAGAAAAAACCATGAGATTAAGGCCAAGCTTATTCTATCACTACTTCTGAGGTAGACACTCCAAAAGTTGTGGTGGCAGGTAATTTAATGGTTTCCTCAAGTTTAGAAAATGCATTATTTGATCCTGGATCATTACATTTTTTCATATCGTCCCATTTTTCTAAAATTTTTAGATATTTTAAATTTTATTTAACAAGTGAGTTTTAAGTTAAAACTCTTCAGGGAAGTATCATTGAAAAAAGGTTTTGTGAATCAGTCCCCATTAGAGCACATAACTGTTATTTATCTGCTGATATCATCATCATACCTATGATTGAGTTTGATATAATCCTTGGTATGGACTAGCTTTCAGACCATGATGTGAAGATTTATTGTAAGAAGAAAGAGGTTACGATTTTTTATGATGATGATATGGAACACCTTATCTTTAGAGAAGAATCGTCACCACCTAATTCTTATCTATAATCACCCCCAGTAGCTCAACTAAATTCAATTATTGGGGAGGAAGAGGATGAAATTACAGTGGGTGAGGAAAGGAATGTTCAAATAGAGGATGTACCTATTGTGAATGAATATGTAGATGTGTTTCCGGAAGATTTACTTGGACATCCTCCAGAACAAAAATTTGAGTTTTCCATTGATTTAATTCCTGGATAAGGCCTATATCCAAGACCCCTTATAGAATGGCCACTGTAGAATTAGTTGAACTAATAAAGAAACTAGATAAATTGAGTAATAAGGGATTTATTTTCCCTAGTGTTTCTACATGGGGAGCCCCTGTTATTTTTGTTAAAAAGAATGTTGGATCTATGAGGTTATGTATCAACTATAGGGAGATCAATTCTGTAACAATAAAGAACAAGTATCCTCTACCTCGCATTAATGATTTATTTGACCAACTGCATGGAGCTCAATACTTTTCAAAGATTGAACTTCGATCTGGATACCATCAATTGTGTTTTAAGAAGGAAGACATTCCAAGGACAACATTTCGAATCAGGTACAGGCATTACGAGTTTACAGTAATGCCTTTTGGATTGACTAATGCACCCTCTTCAATCATGGATATGATGAATAGAGATTTCAAGGAATATCTTGATGAATTTGTGGTAGTATTTACTGATGATATCTTGGTATACTCCAAAATCACCGAAGATCATGAAAATAACTTGTGCATTATCCTAAAGACTCTAATAAGTCATGAATTATATGGGAAGTTTAACAAGTGTGCATTCTGGCTTCAGGAGATATCTTTTCTTGGCCATATTGTCTCTAAATATGGAATCATTGTTCATCCTTCTAAGAACAAGGTAAACCAAGAATTTTCAGCACCTACGAGTATAACTGAGGTATGCAGTTTTATTGGTTTAGCAGGTTATTATCAACATTTCGTCCATAATTTTCCCCGGTTGGCTAACCCATTAAAAAAGCCCACAAGTAAAGGGGATAAATTTATTTGGACAAAAGAGTGTGAAGAATGTTTCGAAGAACTGAAGATAAGAGTATTCAATGATCCTATATTGACTCTACCATCGGGGAATGATGGGTTCATTATTTATAGTGATGCATCAAAGAAAGGACTTGGTTGTGTCCTTATGCAGAATGATAGGGTTATTTACTATGCATCACGACAGTTGAAAACTCATGAACAAAACTATCTTACTCTTGATATCGAGTTAGCAGTTGTGATCTTTTCATTGAAGATATTGAGGCACTACAACTATGGTGAAAAATGTGAGATTTAGACTGATCACAAGAGTTTGATCTATATTTTCTCAAAAAAATAACTCAACATGAGGCAAAGGAGATGGCTTGAAATACTCAAGGATTATGATTGCACGATACACTACAACTCGGGGAAGGAAAACAAGGTGGAATATGCTTTGAGATGAAATTATCATGGAGTTTTGAACAATATGAGAATTGAAAGGGATCTAATTTTAATGGATCTAGTGAATATGGACATGGGAATAACCATGGAAGGTGAAACATCAATGCTTTTTCGAATGGTTGCCAAACCATATTTACTAGAAAGGATTAATAGTTCTTTGACCAATGATGAATAATTTAAAAATAAGATTAAATCATTGAATGATGGGAGATTGAGAGACATTTTGTATGATGATGGAACTTTGAAATTTTGGAAGAGACTCTGTGTTCCCAATATACCTGATCTAAAAATGGAATTGTTGGATGATGCTCATAGTACCAATTTCTCTATACACCCTGGGAGCAGCAATATGTATAGAGATTTGAAGGAACATTTTTTTTGGGACAATATGGAGAGGGATATTTCTGATTTTGTGTCAAGATGTATGGTTTTTCAACAAGTGAAAGCTGGAAGGTAACATCCTAGAGGAGTCATGAAACCTCTTCCCATACCAGAGTGGAAATGGGACAATATTACGATGGACTTTGTCATGGGGCTACCAAATAATCTAAGAAGGAATGATGAAATATGGGTCATTGTTGATCATATTACCAGGACAACACATTTTCTTACTATAAGGGAAGATTTACCACTTGAACGACTAGAAGGACTATATATTAATTAAGTTGTGAGAATTCATTGAGTACCCTTGTCGATTGTTTCTGATCGTGATCCCTGTTTTACTTCAAGATTCTGGAAAAGTCTTCAATAATCATTACATACTGTCATTCATTTGAGCACTGACTACCACCCTCCAATGGATGGACAGTCAGAACGAACTATTCAAACCTTAGATGACATGTTGAGATCTTTCTCACATGACTTTTAGGGTATGTGGGATCAATAATTACCTATGGTAGAATTTTCCTATAACAATAGCTTTCATTCTAGTATTCAAATGGCACCATATGAAGCGTTATATCGAAAGAGATGTCGCACACCAACCTGTTAGGATAACGTTGGTGAAAGAAAACATTTGGGCCCAGAACTGGTGGAGGAAACGATGGAAAAGGTGAAGGTAATCCAAAACCATATCAAAGCAGCTAATGTAGCCAGAAGAGCTATGCCGATAATCGACGGAAGGATTTCGAATTTCAAGTCAGTGATCATGTTTTCCTGAAGGAATCTCAATGGAAGGTAGTCATACGTTTTGGTAAGAAAGGTAAATTGAGTCCCATGTATATCGGACCTTTTGAAATTCTAGAACGAATTGGGGTTGTAGAAAACCTATTGGAAATGCCACCATGTCTCTCCAAAGTTCAAAATGAGATCCATGTATCTCTGTTGAGGAAATGCATGCCTGACCCAATGCATGTACTCACCTATGAGGAATTAGAACTGGAACCAGATCGGTCTTATTGTGAAGAGCCCGTCAAGATTCTTGATACGAGAGAACAAGTACTGACAAACCAGATGACTTGTCTGGTAAAAGTCTTGTGGAGAAACCATAAAATGAAAGAGGCAACATGGGATCCCGAGGAACTTATGATGAAGAACCACCCGAGTCTTTTCATGCGGTAGTATTCTAGAAATTTTGAGGACGAAATTATTTGAAGGAGGGGATAATGTAACACCCCAGGCTTCTATGGTACGCTTCTCTTTGAATAATTAAATAGCGTGTGTTGTACGCAACATCGAGTTCTAACACACCACAACCAATCAAACTAGCCGTTATGAATAGTAATACACACTTTTTGAAATATATAAATTTTATTTTTCAAAATGGACTTCATTTTTGGATTCAAAATATCAAAATTAGACTAGGGTGATTTTTTGGTATTTTTTTGAAAACATCATTTTTTGATGAATAGTGAAACCACTAAATGGAAGTTAAAAAATTGAATTTTTCATAAAACATAATTTTACCGCTTCTATGAGTGGAATTTCAAAAATCCTAGAGATATGGTTAATATCAAGGAGTAAAATGTGGTTCAATGAGTTGAAAATAATTTTTTTGTGAATAGTAACTTTTTACTTTTATTTACCGCGGTTAAAAGTAAATAGGGTAATTAAGGGTAAAAATGATATTAATATTACCCTAACACATGTTCTAATTTTATTGGACAAATGTATCTCGACCAAAAATAACCTTAGGAATAAAATATTATCATTTAGGTCCAATTGGATTAGATTAGGACATTTATTATTATTTAATTCAAAGAAGAGTTAAAAGAGTTAAAATCAATGTTTATTTACTAAAACATTTAAATATAGGGTCATACATAAGATAATTTTGATTGTAAAAATCTATTAGAAAGATAAAAATATTCCCTACATAATGATATTTTATTTATAATTTTTATACTTTAAATAATTAAATTTATTTATGACACAATGATGATGTAGTAATTACCATAATAGTGAAAAATTAAAATAATTGATATTATAAATACCCAAATAAATATAACTGGAGACTTTTTATGAATTAAACTAATTTTATAGTTTAATATAACATTTTACTAATGATTTAATTATCTTTGTTCGAATTAATTAATTTTGTTATGAGTTTCACAAAAATCAATTTTCTAAATAGTGTTCAAATTGACATAAAAGTGTTTTTAAAACAAATATTATATTATTAATTGACATTGAATTCCTAAAAATCTATGGTTCTTCCAAAAGACTTATATAATGATAGGTGTATCATTAATGGACCACTTGGGGGTATCTTGGATGTATATAGTATGTTTATTATCTATATAATATAAAATTACAAAGTGACATGGTAAGTGTCAAACTAATTTACAAAGAGATAAAACTAAATGATAAGGTTAATATAATGACCCAAACTAGTCTAAATTCTATTGGTTGAGTGGTATTAGACACATCCCCACCTTAAACTTTAAATAATCCACTTTTGAGCCATTAGAAACCGAATATAAATTTATTATAAAATAATATTTCTTGCATTTCCAAAGGTGCCCCTCACCCCTCTTATAAAAGTGAACTCCCCCTTATCTTTAATTAACACCTTCAAAGCCATTTGGCTTGGCCAAACTCTGGACAAATACTCTCTAAAATTACATCACTTCATCCTAGAGGCCTTCCTTTGGTCTGAAAGCCATCCTACGGAGCCCTTTTGATCAAATCAAAAGGAAGAACCTGAAGACGAGGTAATGATTTCACCACCCCTTTCATGTTCCTTTCTTACTTCTTCTTTCTTTGTTATTTCCATTCTAAAATAATTAATCTAGTATCTCATATATACTGTAATAGTATTATAAATATGGTACGTCCATATTCAGTATTCTATCCATTCTTTGAATAACATGTCACCACACGTGCGTACTTACGGATTACCGTCTCCACGTCGTGGTGTAATTGTTATTCAATAAATTATTATTTGGATGGGTATAATAATGATGTGTAATTCATGTAAATAACAAATATAACATGATAATGATTCTTTATATATTATATACCATACAATTATATATTATTTTAATATCAACAGAATGATATTGTCGCTCGTGCGTACGTACGGACTACCGTCTCCACGAACCTGATGAGATTCATTCTCCATCGTATCCATTGAAGTATAATTATCATTAGATGATTTAAAAATAATGTTTAAGGACTTGATATAATTATGGATATGAATAATATACAACCAATCCATGATAAAAATGTCTTACATAACAAAACATATAAAATAAAATCAGTATGTTAACACCCTAAATGACGATAATACTAAGATATTATTAACAAAGAAGCGTTAAAAGATCATATATGATAACATAATAATATATGCGATTATTGTATAATTTAATAACAATTATTTTACCATTATATAGGATTTTAACCTATCCCAACCAGGGAAAAGTACAAGGTAATGGTTTATTTCACAATCTCTTCATTATCCGAGGGTTTTTATACGTAATAATCTAATGGGACTTCTTTATCATCCACATCAATGTTTCTTAAAAATGTATTTCAAAACATTTTAACTATTTACTAGAATATGGGTTAAATACATTTATAACATTGTTTACTTTTATAAGTGGTTTATAAAGGAATCTTTCCGTCATTTTCCAAACAAGGTCCTTTTTAACCTTTTCGACAGAATAAAGGCAAGAATGTTATTTTTAACTTATACGGCGGGTGCAGCTATTTTCCGTCATTATAAAATCGTCGAAGCATCCCTTACAAGCTTATAAGAATATTTTCAATGAAAATGTTTTATTTTATAAATATATGACTCTTATATTATTTCAAAATAGAAATATATATTTCTCTAAAAATATTTTTGATTTCATCTATGTCAACATCCTTCGATGGATTTTATGCTTATTTGAAGTTGTTTTATTATGATAAAAAACTTCTATATTGTATTGAAGGTTTTGTGATATGTTTGACTGTGGATGTGTTATTTTGATACCATTCATGGTTTATGGATGAAGTATTTACATTTCTTATGCTAGATTTAATATGAATGTTTATGTTATGTTTCAACCTTTTCATATCGGAATGCATTGGACTTAATATGTGACGGGTGGAGCCCACTCTAGCTTATCGATGCATCCGTAGGTCTCATGAGACAAACTAGTGTCTTGGCACAAGGCCTTGACAAAATTTTATTTGTAGTCTTGGAACGAGGCCTTGGGTATGTGGGTATGATAGTATGGAATTATGCATTCCATCATTATGAAAATGGTTATTGATATTGCATGTGATTATTCGATTAGTAGAATATCCATGTGAATAAGTAAATGGAATTATTTCATTTTATTTTTTCCATACTAAGTTGAAGTTCAAGTTCAAAAAGGCTTTTGTTTTAGTTATACATTGCCTTAAATGTTTATTCTTATTTATGAAAGATTCCGCTATATTGTTTTCCTTATTGGGCATTTGAGCTCATCCCATTTCTATGTTATATTTTTCCGAGGATGTGAAGAAGTAAATTATGAATGACCTGTAGGGATAGTTTGTGGGGATAAGAGTGTGGAATATGGATACTATCTTGTTGTAGTTTTAATTTTTATGATGCAATTTAAAACATAATGAATATATCTATGGTTTCCTAGGATTCTAAACTAATCGGTCTTTTGATATTTGATCTTTCTTGTGATCATGCCAATGTTATGTAATAAAGCACCGACTCTGGGTAACTAGGGTCGGGGAGTTACAATGTAGCATGTGTATTCTCTATGGTTATCACATTATTTAATAAATATTACACAATTATGAACAAAATTTCTGGGTGAGTGAATGTTATAGATTAAAAATATTCTATCTCGAATCCTCTACACTCCCCTCTCAAGAACAAGAGACATTATTCAAGACTAAGTAAAATTTGATCATGAATGAATGATGCATGAAAATTGATTCAATACTCTAGAACCGAGAGAATGAGTGGTGTCGATCAAAGGCCAGAAGAGCACGTATGGATCACCACTAGAGGGATTGTGTGTTGGATACTTATAATAGAAACTACAAAAATACCAAATGGTCATTCTGGATGATGAACATCATAAATGATGACTATACCAACGATCTGTGTATTTTGTTTCTGAATATATTATTCAAATTAATTATAAACATAATGTGCATGATCATCTATCTTAGATCTTGAACCCTTTTCTTGTTTTTTTCTAGATCGTTGATCTTAATCCATGAATATTGGAATTTTATCATCGTATTGATCATGATTTGGTCATTCAATACTTCAAATACAATGTTGGGATAACCGAACTAATATTCTTATATAGTGTTCGGAACAGTAAGTTCCAATACATAATAAATATAGGTCTCAAAACATACACAATGTGGTGCCGGATGAATTCTAGGTGTACATAGAATTTCAAACCAAGCCTTGGTCTACCCATGTGGTGATTCCTCACATTGAATTTAGATATCCATATAAAAGGAATTTCCCAAATGGTACATGTCATGTAGTAGTCTATTGAATCCCAATTCATTTCATCTATCAATGTTCATGTATACATGGACTACCCATGTACCACCCCATGTGCATGCCCGTGATGTTTCCTACACACCCCTTATTACAAGACGATATTCTGGAGAAAGGTCATACGATGTGTGGTAGTGAACACATGGCATACAATCATTATTTTAATTATGGAAACACTTTATATATAGAAAATTTCCCACAAAGTGCATTGTTTTTAATTATATATTCTGAATGAAGAAAACATCATGAACTCCCAGGTTCTTCCACACATCACCATCCATGTTGTTTTCACCATGATTCTAGATGAAAGTCAAAGATATGAGGTTTTCCATCCCTTTTTTTCAATCATATGAATCTATCCTTAAAAATCACACATGAATTTTCCACACACACCTTTCAAGGATAGTCTATCGAATTAGGGTAAACAATATTTATTGATCCATTATAATCCACTATTAATAATAATCAATCATCTTACACCCTTGATAATTACCCATACCTATGTTATTGATAATTTAATCCATAAAATGGTCGATTAATGATTGAATATTGAGTATTTTATGAAACACAGGGAAGAGAAATTGTACATCTTAAATGGGTGAGGTAATGTAGTAGAAAAAAAAATATGTAAATAAGTATATAACTTAGGGATTTTTATTTTTTTCATCAATCATCAATATGATAAATAGAAAAATTAATAATGACATAAAAAGAAAATAATTAATCAATCGTAATTAGAATCAACCATATATGTGAGGATCAATTCTTTTTAGTAGAATTAATCTTTTTTTGACTAGGATAATTAAATGGATGGGAATTTTAATAATAAAATATCTTACCAGGTTTTTTTATCAACAATGATGAAGAGCGGTAATACATTTCTACATTTGGTGAGATCAACAAACTGTGATGGTGAAAACATCCTTGATCCCAATATGATTTGATATTGTTACGACCCTCTATACCGATAAGTATAATAATCTAACCATGATATATCATCATAATCATGTATTTATACGAAATTTTGGGTCATGAATAATTAATAAAACAAATTGATTTCATTAAATTTGTAAATCAATATTCATGTATGACTGATCCCAAAACAATTTAATTATGATCTTCATTGTGAGGTCATGTATAGTGTCAAAATCAAACTATAGACTCAATGAAATCGCCTTTTTTTATATGACCATCTGTTATATATATTCCACTTATTTAGTTAATGTGTTCATATGTGATATTTATATTTTTTTATCATTATAGAAATTTTTTATTTGGGATAATTGGACCATGGAATCACATTCCATATAATTTACTAGATCCTAAAATAATCCATATTATAATTTGAATTAAAACATGTAAAAATATGTTTCATTATATTGAGACTCACTAACGATACAATAATAGTCAAGGTCTTTGTTTATAGTATTTATTAATTATAGTCTAATATAAAAAAACAAATGTGGAATCTGATTAGTTTTTTATTATTATTCTAAATATCATATGAATAGAGAATTTTTATACCATGTTAAATAACAATGAATTTTGGATATAAAAAGTACCATAAATTTCTTATCAAATCATAATTTTTGGTATAACATTTGATCATTAAATATTATTTGTAATTGAAGAATAAATAAAACAATTCGATAAGATACATCCATTTTCCCCATTTATGTTGGTTATCATCGAGAATTTAGGAAAAAAATTCATTATTTTTAAACATATTATCTACGCTTAAAGTAAAGGGTTTAATCATTTCCTAGAATAATGAATGTGAATAGATCACAAAGGAGTTCAAGAAGTGGATAATAAAAATCATATAAAATCATTGGTGGAAGTGTTCTCTATACATATGGATACATAAATGGATGAATTATGTTATTTTCACATCAAAAAATAGAATGTTATATGTTATGCCTCTTGAAAGATGATGATTCTTGAGAACCTTTATCAAACAAAAGATATAATGTTTGATAATTTATTACATCAAAAAATTAATATTCCACATTATCTATGGTGAGATAATTATAACATATATAATGGTTCTAAGATCCCGATGTCCATATTAACATAGAACGAGCTGAAAAAGTTCCAATAATGACGGTAAGATCTCAAAGTGTACTATGAATTTTAAATCCACTGCTATAATGAATATAAAAAAGTATAGTATTTTTAATTTGATGCAATTACCATGAAATATCTTCCATGATGATTACTGATAATGATGCAATATTATTGGAAATTTATATGATGAATAATGGACATTTAACGGATGGAACCCAATTCTACCTTTCTCAATATATTACATAACCGTCTAGTATAAATTCAATTAATGAATCCTTAATGGATTATATGTTGAAACCATAGAATAAATATGTTTTATGGAATGGAGTGTCCTAAGAGTTAAAAATTGATGAAAATGTGTTAGGTTGTTCGATATTTTCTATGTGTTCAATCAAACCATTAGATAAACAATGAGTTATTGGGTAATTCTTATTTCCCAATATTGAACATATTGGTTTATAAGACCATCATTCAATGAATATATAATTCATTACATTTCAAAAGGAATTATCACTAAATTAACTCACAAGGATCCATATTAATGATGTATTGAGTCTATAGGAAACACCATTATTCATTTTTTCTAATACGGATAAACATTTCAAAACAATGTTATACAAAAATCATTAACATGTTGTAAATGGTGATTTTAACTTTTGTATTATATATGACAATAATAAATATGAAAACTCAATGTGGAAAATTCAAAAACATGTAGTAATTTATAATTACTAACAAATGGAATTAAAAGTAAGTTCTGTTCAACATATTCTTTTAGTCAGTTCCACATAAAAAATATCATTCATTTGATTATTTAAATAAATCCCTCGGTATCATTTGTGGAATGAAATTCAATACTCCTACATTATTTGATGTTCTTTTGAAATATATTTTTTAGGACCCAAAATACTATAAAAATTTAACGAGAAGTTATATGTCATTAAAAAACCTTCAATGAATGAAATGTTCAATTAAATATTAATGGTCATACCTACTGAATAGTCCTAGAATCTATTCATAGTAAAGAATTGATTCATAAAATATATCTATAAGAGGGATTTATTTTCGCTTGAAATAAAGCCAATATATATCATATGTATATTATAAATTTTTAGATTATTCATCCATAATAGGTGTTGTATATTGACTAGAACATCCAAAAAATCTATCTCAAGTATTGGAAAAATTCAGTTTCCCTCATGAGGAAGTATGGTCCACATTTCTCCTATAAAACAATAAACATGTGTTATAGTTAGAGAATAATCTTTTTCATAAGGATTAGCTAGTGATGAAATTTGAATACATATACATGATTAAATATAGGAAGGAAACTCACATGGTCATTTTTATTTCACATAAGTATAAGTATGAGTGTGTAACATGGATCCCGAAAAATTGATAAAACATATTTTCCATGTTTTCTTTTAACATTTTCGTGAGAAATGAAATACCATAGTATAATTTATAATGGGGAGATTTTATGTAAAGTACCATACTAATATATATGATATTGAATTCTTAAATTAGTTTTTATAATTTTTAGTAATTTTATATTTATAAAACATATTCAATAGAAAATTATTTATATTCCAAAATTTGATTTTTATAAAATGATCTCGGGTGTCAAAATGATTTTTTATTATAAAATCTGATAGGAAAAATATATATTTCATAATAAAAATATATATTTGGAAATTTTACATTGTATATTATCAAATAATAAAACAAACGGATAAATCAAATAGAGTTAATTACACACAAATTTAAACTCAATCTGGTAAAATTCATTCATTAATAATACTCACACCAAAAAAAATTTAAAATGAAAGAGAAGCATCACATAAAGGGAAATTAGGTGATTAGAATATTAAAAGTATCAAATTATAGAAATTATTCCATTATATGAATGTTTCAATAATAATAAAAAACATTAAAATAGTAATATATAAGTTTAAATGTAATGTTCAATGTATTATATAATAATAATTACATTTAAATGAATATGTATAAAAATATTGATTACATAAAATTAAATAAATAATGATTTTAATAAATAAATATTATTTTATAATATATATGTATTTTGAGTTTCAAATAACTAATTATTTGTTTATGAATTTATTTTGATAAAATATACAATATTTTATAATTAAGTACGTATAAATTATGTCTGGCTTATTGTTTTCTAAAATCCATTACATTTTTTAGAATAAGAAAAATAATTTTATATTTTCAATGGGTTTTACGAATTCATAAATATTTAATAATGATATAAAAAACATGCACAATAATCTATGACCAAGAATAAGTTATTTTGTTAATATAATATATTTTAATGATTTAAAATGTCTTCCCAATCTGATAAATATTTTTCCAATGTATAGAATTGAATATATAAATATATTTTAATCTATTTTTTTGAATAATTATATTCCCATTCCCAAAGTCATAGTAATTTTTTTTAAGTTCTATCATGAATCAATGTAAATAATATTTCATAAACTTTATAAAACTTAGATGTTGAATGATAGGAATGCCAATGATTTTTCATTTTTACAACCTACAATTATGAGGTCTATATTTTGAGATTAATATTCAATTTTCACCTTTTTATATAAATAACTACTTCATATCCCATTTTATCACTCTTAACTTAATTATCACGAACTTTAATCTATAAATCCATTATTATTGTCTTTTTAAAAGACCCCATTCTCTAATGGAATAAACAATGTGATCTTAAGAATTGATATTTATGGTAAAATATTCTAGCCCTCCACCATTCCATTCAAGAACATCCATTGTAATAATCAATTTTATTACAAATTTTATATGCTTCATCATGTCTATGTAACCTAATTTAATAAAAAATTGATTTGAAAATAACTGGAGTCAAATTCATCTCACACTAAAAGCTTCCATGAGCTTTAATATACGCCGATTATGGTGATAAATTTGTCATAAAACCTTTCATGCCATATTTTTATTTTGGGGATACCCAAAAACATTTTATCTGAAGGGTGTTCTCTGAGTTATAATATTCTTTAATTTATTATTAGATTCTATTTTAGAAACAAATATTCCTTAATTAAGGGAATGAAAAGTTAAATTACATTCTAATGTTATATAATCTACATGAAACATGTAATGTTAAACATATTATGGGTGTTCCTTGATATAGTTTCAATGCATTGGGTAATATATTTATATCATGATATACCTCTTAAAGTTTATAGGAAGTAATCCAAATCACATAATGTTATGATGTATTTTTATTTAACTAGAAATTTTTCTTATGATGGTACTCTTATGTAGTGGAAACACTACTATGATTCTAGGATCATATAATATAATCCTATCATGTCAGTAATTGATGTTTATGTATTTGATTCATACCATTTTATTGTATATTAAATTTCTAATTGTCTCAAATGTATTACACATCTTCATTCAATTATTCATTAATTCATTTTTGATATTTGAAGAATATGATTTTCTTATATATTTACCCCAGCTATGTCAAATGGTTTTCCAGGATCATAGGAAACTATTAGAATAAAATTTATATTTGAAGTAATGTTTTCATTTTCTTATATAATGTATTAATGTTTTAATGTAAAATGACACTAAACCTATGGATTCTTATATTGTTTCAGTGGTTTATGAAAAAGTAAATTTTGCAATTAGATTTTTATTTAATAGATTCTACTAGAAATAATGGGTTTTTTTAAAAACAATGTATATTTGATTTAATTTTAAATCAATCAAAAATAAAAAAAATTGAATTAATTATTCAAATATAATATCCAAAAATGGTTTATATTAGAATAAAAACATTACATTGAATACTAAAATTCAAATCATTTATTTGGAAGTCTAAAATTTAAAAAATGAATGAATTACATTTCTCCACACAAAAATTTAATTTTTCAATTTTTGTTTCCAAAAACATTCATGTTGTTCATAAATATGGATAGTAGAATAAAATTTATATCATTGATAAATTCTTTATTTACACTATAGAATATTACGATGGAATTTGTCATGGGGATACCAAATAATCCATGAAGGAACGATGTAATATGGGTCATTGTTGATCATATTACCAGGTCAGCACATTTTTTTACTATAAGGGAAGATTTACCACTTGAACGACTAGCAAGAATATATATTAATGATGTTGTGAGACTTTATTGAGTACCCCTATCGATTTTTTCTGATCGTGATCCCCGTTTTACTACAAGATTCGGGAAAAGTCTTCAAAAATCCTTGGATACTGACCTTCATTTGAGCACTGACTACCACCCTCAAATGGATGGACAATCAGAACGAACTATTCAAACCTTAGAAGACATGTTGAGATCTTTCTCACTTGACTTTCAGGGTATGTGGGATCAATACTTACCTATGATAGATTTTTACTATAACAATAGCTTCCATTCCAGTATTCAAATGGAACCATATGAAGCGTTATATGGAAAGAGATGTCTCACACCAACCTGTTGGGATGACGTTGGTGAAAGAAATCTTGTAGGCCCAGAACTAGTAGAGGAAATGATGGAAAAGGTGAAGGTAATCCAAAACTATATCAAAGCAGCTAATGTAGCCAGAAGAGCTATACCGATAATCGAATGAAGGATTTGGAATTTCAAGTCGGCGATCATGTTTTCCTGAAGGAATATCCATGGAAGGGAGTCATACGTTTTGGTAAGAATGGTAAATTGAGTCCCAGGTATATCGGACCTTTTGAAATTCTAGAACGAATTGGGGTTGCAGCAAACCTATTGGAAATGCCCCCATGTCTCTCCAAAGTTGAAAATGTGTTCCATGTATCTCTGTTGAGGAAATGCATGCCTGACCCAATGCATGTACTTACCTATGAGGAATTAGAACTGGAACCCGATCGGTCTTATTGTGAAGAGCCCGTCAAGATTCTTGATACGAGAGAACAAGTACTGAGAAACCAGACGACTCGTCTGGTAAAAGTCTTGTGGAGAAACCTTAAAATGAATGAGGCAACATGGGAACCTAAGGACCATATGATGAAGAACCACCAGAGTCTTTTCTTGTGGTAGTATTCTAGAAATTTCATGGATGAAATTATTTGAAGTAGGGGAGAATTTAACACCCCATGCTTCTACGGTACGCTTCTATTTGAATAATTCAATAGTGTGTGTTGTACGCAACATCGAGTTCTAACACACCACAACCAATCAAACTAGCCGTTATGACTATTAATACACACTTATTGAAATTTATAAATTTTATTTTTCAAAATGGACTTCTTTTTTGGAATCAGAATATTGAAATTAGCCTAGGGGGATTTTTTGGTATTTTTTTGAAAAACATCATTTTTTGATGAATAGTGAAACCACTAAGTGGAAGTTAAAAAATTGAATTTTTCATAAAACATAATTTTACCGCTTCTGTGAGTGGAATTTCAAAAATCCTAGAGATATGGTTAATATCAAGTAGTAAAATTTGGTTCAATGAGATGAAAATAATTTTTGGTGAATAGTAACTTTTTACTTTTATTTACCGCGATTAAAATTAAATAGGGTAATTAAGGGTAAAAATGATATTAATATTACCCTAACACGTGTTCTAATTTTATTGGACAAATGTATCTCGACCAAAAAAACCTTAGGAATAATATTTTATCATTTAGGTCCACTTGGATTAGATTAGGACATTTATTATTATTTAATTCAAAGAATAGTTAAAAGAGTTAAAATCAATGTTTATTTACGAAAACATTTTAATATAGGGTCATACATTAGATAAATTGGATTGTAAAAATTCATTATAAAGATAACAATATTCCCTACATAATGATATTTTATTTATTATTTTTATACTTTAAATAATTAAATTTATTTATGACACAATGATGATGCAGTAATTACCATAATATTGAAAAATTAAAATAATTGATATTATAAATACCCAAATAAATATAACTATAGAATTTTTATGAATTAAACTAATTTTATACGATAATATAACATTTTACTAATGATTTAATTATCTTTGTTCGAATTAATCATTCTGTTATGAGTTTCACAAAAATCAATTTTCTAAATAGTGTTCAAATTGACATAAAAGAGTTTTTAAAACAAATATTATATTATTAATTGATATTCAATTCCTAAAAATCTATGGTTCTGCCAAAAGACTTATATAATGATAGGTGTATCCTTAATGGACCACTTGGGGGGGTCTCTTGTATGTATATAGTATGTTTATTATCTATATAATATAAAAATACAAAGTGACATGGTAAGTGTCAAACTAATTTACTAAGAGTTAAAACTAAATGATAAGGTTAATATAACGACCCAAAACACACTAAATTATATTGGTTGAGTGGTATTAGACTAATACCCACCATAAACTTTAAATAATCCTCTTTGGATCCATTAGAAACTGAATATAAATTTATTATAAAATAATATTTCTTGCTTTTCCAAAGGTGCCCCTCACCCCTCTTATAAAAGAGAACTCCCCGTTCTATTTAATTCACAACTTCAAAGCCATTTGGCTTGGCCAAACTCTGCCCAAATACTCTCTTAAATTACATCACTTTATCCTAGAGGCCTTCCTTTAGTCTGAAAGCCAACCTACGGAGCCCTTTTGATCAAATCAAAAGGTAGAACCTGAAGACGAGGTAATGATTTCACCACCCCTTTCAAGTTCCTTTCTTCTTCCACTTCTTCTTTATTTGTTATTTCCATTCTAAAATAATTAATCAAGTGTCTCATATATACTGTAATATTATTATAAATATGGTACATCCATATACAGTATTCTATCCATTCTTTGAATAACATGTCATCAAACGTGCGTATGTATAGATTACCGTCTCCACGTCGTGGTGTAATTGTTATTCAATAAATTATTATTTGGATGGGTATAATAATGATGTGTAATTCATGTAAATAATAAATATAACATGATAATGATTATTTATATATTTTATACCATACAATTATATATTATTTTAATATCAAAAGAATGATATTGTCGCTTGTGCGTACGTACGGACTACCGTCTCCACGAACGCGATGAGATTCATTCTCCATCATATCCATTCAAGTATAATTATCATTTGATGATTTAAAAATAATGTTTAAGGACTTGATATAATTATGGATATGAATAATATACAACCTATCCATGATAAACATGGCTTACATAACAAAACATATAAAATAAAATCAGAAAGTTTACACCCGAAACGACGATAATACTATGATATTATTAACAAAGAAATGTTAAAAGATCATATATGATAACATAATAATATATGCGATTCTTGTATAATTTAATAACAATTATTTTACCATTATACATGATGTTAACCTACCCCATCCAAGGAAAAGTACAAGGTAAGGGTTTATTTCGCAATTTCTTCATTATCCGAGATTTTTTATACATAATAATCTACTGGGACATCTTTATAATCCACATCAATGTTTCTTGAAAATGTATTTCAAAACATTTTAACTATTTACTAATATATGAGTTTAATACATCTATAGCCTTGTTTACTTTTATAAGTGGTTTATATAGGAATCTTTCCGTCATTTTCCAAACAAGTTCCTTTTTAACCTTTTCGACAGAATTAAGGCAAGAATGTTATTTTAAACTTATACGGCGGGTGTGGCTATTTTCCGTCATTATAAAATCGTCGAAGCTTCGGTTAGAAGCTTATAAGAATATTTTCAAAGAAAATGTTTTATTTTATAAATATATTACTCTTAAATTATTTCAAAATAGAAATATATATTTCTATAAAAATATTTTTGATTTCATCTATGTCAACATCCTTCGATGGATTTTACGCTTATTTGAAGTTGATTTATTATGATACAAAACTTCTATATTGTATTGAAGGTTTTGTGATATGTTTGAATGTGGATGTCTTATTTTGATACCATTCATGGTTTATGGATGAAGTATTTACATTTCATATGCTATATTTAATACAAATGTTTCTGTTATGTTTCAACCTTTTCGTATCAGAATGCATTAGCCTTAATATGTGATAGGTGGAGCCCACTATAGCTCATCGATGCATCCATAGGTCTCATGATATAAACTAGTGTCTTAGAACAAGGCCTTGACAAAATCTTATTTGTAGTCTTGACATGAGGCCTTGGCTATGTGGATAAGATAGTATGGAATTATGCATTCCATCATTATGAAAGTGGTTATTGATATTGCATGTGATTATTCGATTAGTAGAATATCCATGTGAATAAGTAAATGAAATTATTTCATTTTATTTTTTCCATACTATGTTGAAGTTCAATTTCAAAAAGGCTTTTGTTTTAGTTATACATTTCCTTAAATGTTTATTCTTATTTATGAAAGTTTCCCCTATATTGATTTCCTTACTGGGCATTTGAGCTCATCCCATTTCTATGTTATATTTTTCTGAGGATTGAAGAAGTAAATTATGAATGACCTACAGGGATAGTATGTTGGGATAAGAGTGTAGACTATGGATACTATGTTGTTGTAGTTTTCATTTTTATGATGCAATGTAAAACATAATGAATATATCTAGTGTTTCCATGGCTACTAAACTAATTGGTCTTTTGATATTTGATCTTTCTTGTGATCATGCCAATGTTATGTAATAAATCACCGACTCTGGGGAGCTAGGGTCAGGGAGTTACAATGTAGCATGTGTTTTCTCTACGGTTATCACATTAATTAATAAATATTACACAATTAAATATTTTAACCAAATACTAATGTCATTAAATATACAGGTTGTCTATTGTGTCATCACGCCTAGTGAAAAATATTTCTGGGTGAGTGAATTTTATAGATTAAAAATATTCTATCTCGAATCCTCTCCACTCCCCTCTCAAGAACAAGAGACATTATTCAAGACTAAATAAAATTTGATAGAGAATGAGTGGTGTCGATCCAAGGCCATCAGAGCACATATGGATCACCACTAGAGGGATTGTGTGTTGGATACTTATAATAGAAACTACAAAAATACCAAATGGTCATTACGGATGATGAACATCATAAATGATGACTATACCAAAGATCCGTGTATTTAGTTTCTGAATATATTATTCAAATTAATTATAAACATGATGTGCATGATCATCTATCTTAGATCTTGAACACTTTTCTTATTTTTTCTAGATTGTTGATCTTAATCCATGTATATTGGAATTTTATCATCGTATTGATCATGATTCGGACATTGAATACATCCAACACAATGTTGGGATAACCCAACTAATATTCTTATATAGTGTTCAGAACAGTCAGGTCCAATACAGAATAAATAAATGTCTCAAAACTCACACAATGTGGTGCCCGATGAATTCTAGGTGTATAAATAATGTCTAACCAAGCCTTGGTCTACCCATGTGGTGATTCCTCACATGGAATGTAAATATCCATATAAAAGGCATGTCCCAAATGGTACATGTCATGTAGTAGACTATCGAATACCAATTCATTTCATCTATCAATGTTCATGTATACATGGACTACCCATGTACCACCCCATGTGCATGCCTGTGATGTTTCTTACACACCCCTTATTACAAGACGAGATTCTGGAGAAAGGTCATACGATGTGTGGTAGTGAACACATGCCATACAATCATTATTTTCATTATGGAAACACTTGATATATATAAAATTTCCCACAAAGTGCGTTGTTTTTAGTTACTTGTTCTGTATGAAGAAAACATCATGAACTCCCAGGTTCTTCCACACATCACCTTCCATGTTGTTTTCACCATGATTCTAGCTGGGATTTAAAGATATGAGGTTTTCCATCCCTTTTTTTTCAATCATATGAATCTATCCTTAAAAATCACACATGAATTTCCCACACACACCATTCAAGGATAGTCTATCGAATTAGGGTAAACAAGATCTATTGATCCATTATAATCCATTATTAATAATAATCAATCATCTTACACCCTTGATAATTACCCATACCTATGTTATTGATAATTTAATCCATAAAATGGTCGATTAATGATTGAATATTGAGTATTTTATGAAACACATGGAAAAGAAATTGTACATCTTAAATGGGTGAGGTAATGTAGTTTAAAAACAAAAAAAATATATATGTAAATAAGTATATAACTTAGGGTTTTTTATTTTTTTCATCAATCATCAATATGATAAATAAAAAAATTAATAATTAAATACAATGAAAATAATAAATCAATCGTAATTAGAATCAACCATATATGTGAGGATAAATTCTTTTTAGCAGAATTAATCTTTGTTTGACTAGGCTAATTAAATGGATGGGAATTTTAATAATAAAATATCTTACCATGTTTTTTGATCAATCAATGATGAAGATCGTTAATACATTTCTACCTTTGGTGAGATCAACAAACTATGATGGTGAAAACATCCTTGATCCCAATATGATTTGATATTGTTACGATCCTCTATACCGATAAGTATAATAATCTAACCATGATATATCATCATAATCATGTATTTATAAGAAATTTTGGGTCATGAATAATTAATAAAACAAATTTATTTCATAAAATTTGTAAATAGATATTCATGTATGACTGATCCCAAAACAGTTTAATTATGATCTTCACTGTTAGGTCACGTATAGTGTCAAAATCAAACTATAGATTCAATGAAATCCCATTTTTTTATATGACCATCTGTTATATATATTCCCCTTATTTAGTTAATGTGTGCATATGTGATATTTATATTTTTTTTATCATTATAGAAATATTTTATTTGGGCTAATTAGACCATGGAATCACATTCCATATAAGTTAATAGATCCTAAAATAATCCATACTATAATTTGAATTAAAACATGTAAAAATATGTTTCATTATATTCAGACTCACTAACGATACAATAAGAGTCAAGGTCTTTGTTTATAGTATTTATTAATTATAGTCTAATATAAAAAAACAAATGTGGAATCTGATTAGTTTTTTATTATTATTCTAAATATCATATGAATAGAGAATTTTTATACCATGTTAAATAACTATGAATTTTGGATCTAAAAAGTACCATAAATTTCTTATCAAATCATAATTTTTCGTATAAAATTGGATCATTAAATATTATTTTTAATTGAATAATAAATAATAACAATTCGATAAGATACATCCATTTTCCACATTTATGTTGGTTATCATCGTGAATTTAGGAAAGACATTCATTATTTTTAAACATATTATATAGGATTAAAGTAAAGGGTTTAATCATTTCCTAGAATGATGAATGTGAATAAATCACAAAGGAGTTGAAGAAGTGGATAATAACAATCATATAAAATCATTGGTGGAAGTGTTTTCTATACTTATGGATACTTACATGGATGAATTATGTTATTTTCACATCAAAAAAGAGAATGTTATATGTTATGCCTATTGAAAGATGATGATTCTTGAGAACCTTTATCAAACAAAAGATATAATGTTTGATAATTTATTACATGAAAAAATTAATTTTCCACATTATCTATGGTGAGATAATTATAAAATATATAATGGTTATAAGATCCCGATGTCTATATTAACATAGAACGAGCTGAAAAAGTTCCAATAATGATGGTAAGATATTAAAGTGTACTATGAATTTTAAATCCACTACTATAATAAAAATAAAAATGTATATTAATTTTAATTTCATGACAATACCATGAAATATCTTCCGTTATGATTACTGATAATGATGCAATATTATTGGAAATTAATATGATGAATAATGGACATTTAATGGATGGAACCCCATTCTACCTTTCTCAATATATTACATAACCATCTAGTATAAATTCAATTAATGAATCCTTAATGAATTATATGTTGAAACCATATAATCAAGATGTTTTATAGAATGGAGTATCATAAGAGTTAAAAATTGATGAAAATGTGTTAGGTTGTTCGATATAGTCTATTTGTTCAATCAAACCATTAGATAAACAATGAGATATTGGGTAATTCTTATTTCCCAATATTGAAAATATTTGTTTATAAGACCATCATTCAATGAATATATAATTCATTTCATTTCAAAATGAATTATCACTAAATTAACTCACAAGGATCTATATTAATGATGTATTGATTCTATAAGAAACACCATTATTCATTTTTTCTAATACGGATAATCATTTCACAACAATGTTATACAAAAATCATTAACATGTTGTAAATGGTGATTTTAACTTTTGTATTATATATGACTATAATAAATATGAAAACTCAATGTAGAAAATTCAAAAACATGTAGTAATATATAATTAATAATCAATGGAATTAAATTTATGTTTTGATCAACATATTCTTTTAGTCAGTTCCACAAAAAGAATATCATTCATTTGATTATTTAAATAAATCCCTCAGTATCATTTGTGGAATGAAATTCAATACTCCTACATTATTTGATGTTCTTTTGAAATATATTTTTTAGGACCCAAAATACTATAAAAATTAAACGAGAAGTTATATGTCATTAAAAAACCTTCAATGAGTGAAATGTTCAATAAAATATTAATGGTCATACCTACTGAATAGTCCTAGAATCTATTCATAGTAAAGAATTGATTCATAAAATATATCTATAAGAGGGATTTATTTTCGCTTGAAATAAAGCCAATATATATCATATGTATATTATAAATTTTTAGATTATTCATCCATAATAGGTGTTTTATATTGACTAGAACATCCACAAAATCTATCTCAAGTATTAGAAAAATTCAGTTTCCCTCATGAGGAAGTATGGTCCACATTTCTCCTATAAAACAATAAACATGTGTTATAGTTAGTGAATAATTTTTTTCATAAGGAGTAGCTAGTGAAGAAATTTGAATATATATACATGATTAAATATTGGAAGACAACTCACATGGTAATTTTTATTTCATATAATTATATGTATGTGTGAGTAACATAGATCCCAAAAAATTGATAAAACATATTTTACATGTTTTCTTTTCAAATTTCCGTGAGAAATGAAATATCATAGTAAAATTTCTAATGGGGAGATTTTATGTAAAGTACCATACTAATATATGAGATATTGAATTATTAAATTAGTTTTTATAATTTTTAGTAATTATATATTTATAAAACATATTCAATAGATAGTTATTTATATTCCAAAATTTGATTGTTATAAAATGATCTCGGGTGTCAAAATGATTTTTATTATAAAATATGATAGGAAAAATATATATTTCATAATAAAATATATATATTTAGAAATTTTATATTGTATATTATCAAATAATAATACAAACGGATAAATCAAATAGAGTTACTTACACACAAATTTAAACTCAATCTGGTAAAATTCATTCATGAATAATACTCAAACCATAAAAAATTTAAAATGAAAGAGAAGCATCACGTAAATGGAAATTAGGTGATTATAATATTAAACGTATCAAATTATAGAAATTATTCCATTATATGAATGTTGGAATAATAATAAAAAACATTAAAATAGTAATATAGAAGTGTAAATGTAATGTTCAATGTATTATATAATAATAATTACATTTAAATGAATATGTATAAAAATATTGATTACATAAAATTAAATAAATAATGTTTTTAATAAATAATTATTATTTTATAATATATATGTATTTTGAGTTTCAAATAAAAAATTATTTTTTTTTCAAATTTATTTTGATAAAATATACAATATTTTATAATTAAGTACGTATAAATTATGTTAGGGTTATTGTTTTCAAAAATCCATTACATTTTTTAGAATAAGAAAAATGATTTTATATTTTCAATGGGTTTTATGAATTCATAAATATTTAATAATGATATAAAAAAACATGCACAATAATCTATGACCAAGAATAAGTTATTTTGTTAATATAATATATTTTAATGATTTAAAATGTCTTCCCAATATGATAAATATTTTTCCAATGTATAGAATTGAATATATAAATATATTTTAAAATTTTTTTTGAATAACTATATTCCCATTCCCAAAGTCATAGTAAATTTTTTTTATGTTTTATAATGAATCAATATTAATAATATTTCATAAACTTTATAAAACCTAGATGTTGAATGATGGGAATGTCAATGATTTTTCATTATTAAAACCTACAATTATGAGGACTATATTTTGAGATTAATATTCAATTTTCACTTTTTTATATAAATAACTACTTCATATCCCATTTTATCACTCTTAACTTAATTATCACGAACATTAATATATAAATCCATTATTATTGTCTTTTTAAAAGACCCCATTCTCTAATGGAATAAACCATGTGATCTTAAGAATTGATATTTATGGTAAAATATTCTAGGCCTCCACCATTCCATTCAAGAACATCCATTGTAATAATTAATTTTATTACAAATTTGATATGCTTCATCATGTCTATGTTACATAATTTAATAAAAAAATGATTTGTAAATAACTAGAGTCCATATTCATCTCACATTAAAACCTTCCATGAGCTTTAATATACGCCGATTATGGTGATAAATTTGTCATAAATCTTTTCATGCCATATTTCTATTTTTGGGATACCCAAAAATATTTTAACTGAAGGGTGTTCTCCGAGATATAATATTCTTTAATTTATTATAAGATTCCATTTTATAAACCAATATTCCTTAATTAAAGGAATGAAAAGTTAAATTAAATTCTAATGTTATATAATCTACATGAAACATGTAATGTTAAACATATTATTGGTGTTCCTTGATATAGTTTCAATGCATTGGGTAATATATTTATATCATGATATACCTCTTAATGTTTATAGGCAGTAATCCAAATCACATAATGTTATGATGTATTTTTAGTTAAACAGAAATTTTTCTTATGATGGTACACTTATGTAGTGGAAACACTACTATGATTCCAGGATCATATAATATAATCTTATAATGTCATTAATTGATGTTTATGTATTTGATTCATACCATTTTATTGTATATTGATTTTCTCATTGTCTCAAATGTATTACACATCTTCATTAAATTATTCATTAATTCCTTTTTGATATTTTTATATTACCATTTTCTTATATATTTACCCCAGCTATGTCAAATGGTTTTCCAAGATCATAGGAAACTATGAGAATAAAATTTATATTTGAAGTAATGTTTTCATTTTTTTATATAATGTATTAAAGTTTTAATATAAAAATGACACTAAACCTACGGATTCCTATATTGTTTTAGTGGTTTATGAAAAACTATATTTTGCAATTAGATTTTTATTTGATAGATTCTACTATAAATAATGGGATTTTTTTAAAAACAATGTATATTTGATTTAATTTTAAATCAAACAAAAATAAAAAAATTGAATTAATTATTGAAATATAATATCCAAAAATAGTTTATATTAGAATAAAAAAATTACATTGAATACTAAAATTCAAATCATTTATTTGGATGTCTAAAATTTAAAAAATGAATGAATTACGTTTCTCCAAAAAAAATATAATTTTTCAATTTTTTTTCCAAAAACATTCAAGTTGTTCATAAATAAGGATAGTGGAATAAAATTTATATCATTGATAAATTCTTTATTTACACTATACAATTAAAAATAAATTACATCATCAAAATAAAAAAACATTTCCTATTAAAATTTTGACATAAGGATTTTAAAAATTATTTCAATTTAATGAATTTATAATTCTATAAATTAAAATTTTATCTTTTATAAAAAACTATATAATTGAAGGCATGTTTTTTAATTAGTCTATTTCATTTTCAATATAAAAATTGAGTAAAATTATTATAGGGAATATGAATAAATAAAATTTATTCCTGAATATTAACATAACATAAAATATATTTATTATTAACAAAAAATGTATTTTCACTATGAATATCATATTTTGATAGTTAAATATTTCTAATTTTTTATATTCAAAATAATATTTCATATCTCTTAATTTATTATGGGTGGAATTAATCAATAAAAAATTATAAAAAGTATTTCATTCATCATTTACACCATATTATATATTTCATTAATTTTACCTTCCACGTTATTTTTTTATATTTTAAATAATTCATTGTAGTTATGATTTACTATTAAAATAATTAATAAAATTTTTCAACATATCAATATGATATTGAAAGATTCAACTAAAATTTATTTTATGAATGTATCACCAAACATTAAGAAATCTATTTTCTTTATTTTCCATTATTTTTGTTGCTTCCCATAAAGAAACGGAATCAATAATGTGTATTATTAAAATTCATCATTTTTTTACATTCTAAAATTCATATGTTATGTTTCTTTTTCGTGTCATTAATTTTTTATCACTTAATAAAATATTTTATAACATATTATTTAAATAATAATAATATCATGTAACCAATTTTTTCAAAGTTATATTGTGTAATTATTTTAATGAATTTATGTGTTTTGAATATCATAACATATTTATGGATATATCATTATGTGACTGGTGGGATGGATATTAAATATAGATTTATTTCATTAGATAAGAATTTTTACCACATTAGATGATTTTTATAGGATGTTGGTTTTAACCAAAGTCATGTTTTTATTAGAAATATTTATTTATTAAGTGATGATTTCCCAAGAAAAAATCCATTCTATATCATATGATTTTATATGAAAATGAATATTAAATGTTATTTTCAAATATTAATTTTGTATGTGTCCATGTTTTATAATAGTAGTTTCTGAGTATAAGGAATTTTTTATACATTCAATATCATTCTTATATATTTGTATTTTTATTATTCTATTATTAAAGGTTATACTATTTAAAATAATTAAAGAATTTTTTTTAAATTAAATAAAAACAATAAAACATTTACTCTTATATTACTATTTATTTAATGTTCTCGTTCTATTGAAAACTACCTAATGAATTAATTATATCTTTTCCTCTTTTGGTGTATTTTGATCTTACAATTTTTTATGTTTCCCATTAAATATACTAATAATTAAAACTATTATGTTTGAAATGGTATTGAAGGAATAAATTTTTTTGAATTTTAAAGGAGAAATTTAAATGATGTAATAAAATATGGTGTCTCTATATTGAATCCACAATTACAATAATATATTATGTTAAATGTCAAATATAACATCACCAATCTATGAATGTAATTTACATTTTCATTAAACATGATTTATTATTAATAATGAGTTCACACTCATATATGAAACTAATCATATAATAAATGAGTAACATTAACATAAATATATTCACTCTTAATTGAACATTTCAAAAAAATTATATGAAAATAATAAATATTTACCATATATTATTACATTTTCTTTATGATTACATCCCTTTTATGATAACTAATTAACATGTTAAATTAACTAAAAATAATAAATTCAAACAGAAATGAAATACATTGGATGATATTAAAACATTATAATCATTTTTCAGAAAATAAATACTATGAAGTTGAAATCATCATATTAGGATGAAGTGTTATTGTACAATTAAAATCAAAACTATAGTTCTATCAATTTTTATTTGTGAAGTATTAATAAAATACATTAATTTGATGTAATGGGTGTAATATAGTAATTTTATGATGGTTATTAAAGGGTATATAGAAATTGGGTATTACATTAATAAACATATTATTATAGTTGAATAATAAATATATAATCGATTTAAGTAAATGTTTATTTTTATGATAAAAATATATATTACAAATAACTTCATTGAAATGAAATAAAATATACTAGAACATAATATGAAGGTAGTAATCCAAATGTTAAAATTCCATTCATTATAATGAAACTATATTTATAAATTATATATTTATGATATATTTATTATTTTTAAGGAATGGTTTCCAAATGATTCATTTACTAAACGATATATTATTAACTAAAATTAACTATTTCATGAAAAGAATTATGTTATAATAGATAATTTTAATTAAATAATTTTGAAATGAAAATTAGTTTATTTATAAAGATTAAACAATATATATTATAAATTTTTAATTAAAAGAATATCTTCTCATTTTAGCAGTAAAACATTAGGTGAATTTATTGTTTTAGGAATTAATTATTAATTAGTTATCAAATTTTTTTAATATATTTTTTAATTTTAAATTATACCCCTTTTTAATAATTTACCTTCCTATATATTATGTATATGTAGATTGATGAAATTAACAGTCACTCTAAAAAATTATTTTTAATTAATTGTTTTTATATAAACATATAATAATATTAAAAATATTTAACTTATATCTAATTGCTATTTTTAATATCATAATATTTTAAAATAATACTACATTTGATAGTGTATAAAACTTGTAACAACAATCTTAAATGTACTTTGAAATATTATTATTCAAATTTCTTATTTTTCAATTATACACTAAATTAATGATTATAAATAAGAATGAATAAATCATTAAATATATATAGTGTTCCTTCTTGATAAATGTTTTTTGACAAATTCTTACTAAATTAGCACTAATTTTGTCATGAAGTCATTTTATGATTCAATAAAACATTTTCTTATAAAAATATGATTTTTGGGAGTGAAAATTTGAAATAAATTATGGATCCTTTTTAAATAAAATTTTATAAATAATTATATCATTATTTAAATTATCATATCCAAAATACGTTTTCATTACATTAATTGAATATCTAAAAGCGATTTTTTTTAGTGAATAGTGAAACAATTATTTTAAAAGAATTATAAATTATTTTTATTAAAAAGAATCATTGTGGAATTAATTTGCACCCAAAATTAAGAAAATATTCATTTAATAATAAATATTATAACAAATTAAAATCTAATCATGTATATATTTTATTTTCATTTGAAATCATTTGATGGCATAAGAGAATAAGTTTTTCAAAATTAATCGCTTCATATTACACATTGATATTCACTATAATATATGAATCTTATAGAATATAAATTTTAGGAAATATATTTAATGATAGGATCCATAAAATCAATTTTATATTAAGTTTAATATTATATATTATTATAAATAAAATGATTTTTTGGTAAATCCTAAAAAAATTAGTTTTCATAAATGATATACTTATTTCTACAGCCATTAAATAAATAATATATGAGAATTTATTTAACTTATTTGAAGAATAATATATGATATTATAAAAAAATAACATCATTAAATAATTTAAAACATATAGTTTATAATTTATTTCCTAATAAATATGAAACTTATTTGCAATGATTACACATTTCATTCACAATAGGTGAAATGTCAAGTTTGGTGTCTTAACGATATTTTTAGTGAAATAAAAATTATTTTATATTAATTTTATATACTTTTGATTTTATATTGTTGAATTTTATTGATATAAATAAAAGTCGGTGTTATATGACATGTGATTTTTCCAAATACTTGTGTAATGGTTACACAAGGCATGAAAAGTCAAAAATAACATATAAAACAAGATATTCTATCATAAATGATAGAAAAGATAAATATTTAATGAGTTATAATGTATAAATTTAACTGACTTAATTTTAATTTACAATGTTAATTATTCTATATTGTTTAAAATTTATTTAAATAAATTAAATAAATATGCAACGCCAGCATTATGGTTTTGTAGGATAGTAAACAAATCAAATAACTATAAATAAAAAGTATAAAAATAATTTTCTAATAGATATTATTGTATGTTATTTTAAAATATAAATATAAAAAATAATCAATGTGTCAATGTATTATATTCGAAATACTTTGTTAATTTTATGGCATTAAATTCAATGTCAATGAATTGTTTAAAAATCAAAGGAATGATATGTATTAATAAAATATTATTTTATTAAATGATTTAAAATTCCCCAAAAAAATCCTAACATCAAAAAAGTTTATTGAATATGGTTTAAAATATGAAAAATAGTCTATTTAAAGTCAATTTCTATTTTTGAGAAATTTCATTGATCTTTTAGTGTAAAAACCATTACTATCACGGTAATTCTAAAAAAGGTTAAGACGTGTTAAAAAAGAGATAATTTTCATTTTTTTACAAAAACATGTAAATAAATATTCCATTAGTTTCCAAACAATAAATAATATGTTAAAATTATATAAATTAATATATATTTTTTACAGGAACATTAATTAATATTAATTAATGTCTTTAAAATTCAATGAATTCCACTTCCCTCATTTAAAAAAGGTAATCTAATCTCTTATCTTACTCAAATGATTTTAGATCAAATTATCTTCCAACGGATAACTAAATACCATCTTAACATTTATCCCCATGTTATCAATAGTTATTTTGGAATGTATTACATCTATATGGGCCGTAAGGTGTGAAGGGTATGGAGTTTTTCAATGAATAGGTATATCTTTTAACAGATTGTATTTGTTTTATTTATCTTCTTCCAACATAAAATATTCATAAAAAATAAATAAAAAATAATTTCAATATATTCAATATTATGTTATTTTATTATGTTATCATCATAATGTATATAAATATTATCATTCATCAAATTAGAAATGAATCCACGATTTTTTTACGTAAAAATAACCTCTCATGAAAATATGTAATTCATTATCCATACACATGTCTCACAAATAGTTATAAAGATATATTTAATGTATATATATTTATTATTAATACAATATTTATCATATTAAAAATATAAGATATATTATAACTTTTTATCATTACATCCACTGAAAATATACAAAATCATTCATGAGATCATGTTGATTACGATATGCAAAATGCGATGTTATTTTTTTCATAACCACATTACATGGATGATTTATATATATTAAATAAATCAAATAACATTGTAATATTTCTATAAATATAGAGTAATATAAAAATTATTCCAATAATTTATTTGTAAACCGAAAATGATACACCTGAATGCGTACAACATATTATCTCCATGACCATAACATTGTTTATTTTTTGTAACCACGTTCATGATATGTTTTTAATGTGTACATGACCTCTAAAATTTAATTTTTTTTATGATTATTATTCTATATATGATGGAATAATGACCCCATTGATCAAAGTAAGTTCAATATAATTATTTTGGACATATGTTCTGAATATCATCAAAACAAATGATGCAAACTAAATTTATTTTTCATGACATGATAATAAAAATTAAAAGAGATAATAAAATAGAAATTTTAATTAAGAAAGTAAATAATAATGATTATTTTGTTTTTCATGTAGAAAATAAATATATGTTATGTGTAAAACAATATTTATTGGACACATTACATAAAAAACTAATTTAAAATGTTTTAAATATTTATATTATAAATATACTAATCCTTTTTCTATATTATTATAAAAAATACATTATATATATAAATGGACATAACATAAATATAGTGTAAATTTTACATTTTTTTACATTCTTTAAATGGTTATCAAATTGATTCTATTTTACTATTTTTAATAAAATGTATTTATTTTAATTTTAAATTGTTAAAGTATTGTTTTATTTCATTTTCTATAGCATATTAATAATTTCCCACCCCCATAACCATTATTTTATGTTGGTATTCCTATACATGATTCCTTTTTTTCAATAGAAAATACTAAGATCATTATATTTGTGAATATTATTTTAATTGTAATCAAATGAATGTGATATATCATAATCTCAAAATAAATTTTTTATTGCTGTGATGTGAACTAAATATATTTTTTATTCCAAAATGAAATGTTGATATATTTTATAATTTTGTAATCCCAATATCTCTCTCCAATTTATTATGATATGATTATATTCTATATATTATTATGTTAGATGCTGATTATATTTGAAATCCCACTTGTATGTGTTATTTTATGGATTTCTTTTTGATTTCTAAAAATATTATACCCCATGATGCCATTAATATTTTTATATGATTTATAATTAGTTTTTAATTAAATCAATAGATTTAAAGTGTAATATTTATGATAATTTTTATTATGGAATTGGTAATTATAATTTAAGATTAATGACTATGTTTTTAAGATAATTCACCTTTCCCATGGTTTCTCCTAAATTTTTTAAAAAACATTAATGATTATTTTTTTTCTTTATTCTGTCATCTCAATTATTTTATAAAATAATAATGTTCGTAAAAGGGATTTCAAGAGTATGTATATGAATTCTTGTTATTAATGTATATTATAATAAAGGAAATGATAATTTTTTGATCAAATAGATTTATAATAAAAAATTAATTACGTCATTTCTTTTTATATATCATGTAATAATAATTTGTTCTCATATGATATTATTAATATTTTTTTAAATTTTGAAGATGATTTGAAATAAATGAGAAGTTATAATGAAAATTTTAGTGACATTTTAATTAAATAAATAACGCTATTATTTATAAAGGAAATGTATTGTGTGAAAAAATCAAACTATGTAATTCTTTATATGTTGTGATGTTTTTATTTTTTATATAACATTATGACCTAATTATCTAAAACCCAAATCTTAAAATATCTTTGAAGTGAAATAAATTCAATTACATTATACAGAATATATTTATATTTTTTTATGGTTGGGACCATTTATTTGATATTAGAAAAATGTTTTATTATTAATATTATTTTTTAGGATATTTTTTCTGCATAAATTAAACATCATATATAAACCCCAATATAAATAAGTTTATGGGTAATTATAGTTTTTGGGATTGATGGGGCGGGATGAATATTGGAAAACATGGTTAACAATATCTTAATATTTTTTAGTTCTTATAAGAAAATATATATTTGTTTTGTTGACATTATCATAGAAACATTTATGGTTTTTGATAACATATGGAACTAGTAAGAACAATACATAAAATATATGTGATGAAAAATTTAGTAATTGAATGAAAGATAAACCGAATGGAATGGCAACTCTCATGAATTTTTTTAGGATATTATTAACTAGTTAACATGAGTCATTATTAATATTTTTTATTTAGGTGAGTTTCTTTATGAAAACAATATGTGTAAAAATATGCATTAATTAAGATTATGTGATAAAGATTAAAATTCTAGAAAATACAACAACCTAATAGTCAATAATGAGGAAATAATGAACCATTAAAGTGTCTTAAAAATTAGAGAATATTTTTTTTGTTTTTAATGAGGGAATATATTTTTAATATTACACCAAAAAATAGAGGATTTCATTAATTTATCAATCATAATGATAATGTTCTTTCCGATGTACCAATTGAATGATTCATATATAATAACAATAATATTTATTCTCATATATTTCTTAAGGTAATCATATATGATGACAATATCAAATCCATGAAGATAAATGGTTAGAAATGTCTTATTACAATATACTTAACGATTAGAAAAACATAACTTATATACAAAATATTTGGATTATATTTTTACATATATTATGATATTTATGAATCATGTGGCATAATTAATAACTTGGATTATGGGTATATTAAGTTATGTAATAACATAAAAATTCAATGTAATTTGATTATGAATAATGTTGAATTATAATGGTGTCTATATATAGGGATTGAAGATTTCTGGGGTGTGGTAGATTTATGGATTATCAAAATCTTAAAATAAATAATATTATTGTGATTTTTCTAGTTTTGTGAGTACCTTGTTGAATTTTATTGACTTTTAATATCTGTTTAAGGTATATGTAACCCTTATGATTTACAAGGTTTTTAATGAATGTTAATTAGAGTATGATTTATTTTATTTTCTGTTAATAAGGGGAATGATATATATGCCTTTTATAGTCAATATGACCATTGATGTTGAGGTAAATATTGATAATTAAGATGATATAATTATTAATATTGAAAACATATGACTTATAAAAAACCAAGTGATTGAAATGAACATTGGTTACTTGGTGATAAATTTTATTTTTTAATTATTTCACAATAAAAAATGTTATAATTTTAGAATTTTGGCAAATTGAAATAGTTTTTGATAAGTAATTAATTTATTTTAGGAATAAAAGAGGTTGAAAATTTTGAAGGTATATAGTATTTTATGGTTATTATTTTTATTTAAATGATTATCAAATTTGAAGGAGTATTTGATTTTGGAATATGAATTTAAAACGTGTATAACATGATGAGTCACTTATGTTGGTAGAGGTGGAATATAGAAATAATATTGTATGAATATATTAATAAATCCTTCTAATTATTTGTGTCCAAAATTTTTTGGGAATATTTTTATGAATTTTATGGTTAACAATTTGGGAAATTTTTTTATATGAACATTTAATTGTTACTATTAAGGCTTTGGGGATTAATATTTCATTTATTAAATTTATCGATTATTAATTTTTGTAATAACATTGATTTCCATATCCATTTTAGTTTTATTTTGTTTAATGATAAGAAAAATATATTTTCACCCCTTTATTTTCCTAGTATCAATTAGAAGTTGATTATAGTGATTTAGAAAACATATATTTGTATTCATAAATTGTAGGGGAAGATGATATTAATGTGGAAACATATTCATACATGCATCTAAATGAATTATTTACATTTATGGATTTTTTTAACCTAATGAAATAAAATTTTCTAATAATCTTAGTGATGTTTTATAAATAAGTTATAAAATAAATTAAAAATTTAATTATAACATTTTGATCATATTTATAAATTTCAAACTTTTTATGGACTATTTCACACATATTGTTTTGTGGTTTTTTGGTAATTCACTTTTTCATGATGATTTACATTTTATTGATCATTATTAATCATAACTCCCCATCATTATGTAGATGTAAATTTTTAATGAATTTTTATATTTATATTTATTACTAATATTTATATTTGTATTACCATAGTTATATATCGTAGATGGTGAACATTATATTTTCTTCCCCCTCATTTGAAGATGATTTTTAATCAATTTGTAATCTGTGGGATTTTAATAAAGGTATCATCTAATATAAAAACACCAATTATTTAGAATATTTTAAAATTATTGGTAATAAATTTGTTTAATTTTAAATATTAGAATATATCTAGATTTTAAAATAAAAATATGTTCCTTAACATTTTCGACACGCAACACAGACCCTAAATGAACAATATAATATTATTAATTAAATTTTATATCTAAAAACATGAAATTAAATAATAGGGTGTGAAATTGTAAACACCCGTAAATTTCCAGGAAATTTTTTTCTTAATTTTTTTGGGATTTTACGAGTCTGCAGTTTCTGGAGGCGCCAGATTATGAGGCCCCGTGGTCCTAGAATCAATTTCCAAAGTTTAGCTTGGGTACGTTCAGTGAACGAACGAGCGTGTTTTTCTAACTTTTGAACTGCTGCTCGGAATCGAAATTTGAGGGCACCGATAAAACCACAATGCCGGTAATTGCTTAAGAAGGCCTCTTCTGGAGTTGCATTTGTGCGAGAAGAGTTGTTAAAAAATGGCTTATGTATAAAGTGAAATATAATTGTGTTATAATTTTATTTCACATCTAAGTGGTTTAATCCCATGTGTGGGAGTTGGGGTGGGACCCACTTGATCCTAAACTCCTTTTGTTATGATATTAGTGAGGTGGGCCCACATGAACCCCACCCATTCAAATTCCACAACTCTTCTAAACCTCCCATGTTTAAAATGTTTTGGGTTCTCCTCTTCCACATTTATGTTTCCAACTTAACACACCATTAATTTTGACAACTCAAGATTAATTAAGTGAATTCAACTTTTGTAAATTTGAAAATCTTGGCATGTGTTAATAAAATAATGATGGCCTTATTTTATTTGGGGTTGTTTTAGTTGTGTGAGGATATTTAGAGAGAATTTTCTTAGACTTAGAGAACTCCATCATATTCGTTGAAGAATGTCAAGAACTCGACAAAAAACTATGTCATCGTAAGGATTGATCGACGTGCCGTTCTTCTCCTCTCGGCAGCCGGAGTGAGACGTCATTCCCTCATTGGACGTATGATGATGCCGTCAACTGCGACACCGAATTTTTCATCATTGTTGAGATAGGGGTTGTTTAATCATTCAAGTATTATTTTTGATGTTCTTCGTTATTTATTAGACGCTTGTTATCAATATAATGGGAGGAGGTCGGACCGCACAAACACGGACGAACAACCTCCCCTTTTGTTGTTGATCTTCATTGTGGTTTGGAACGGAGGCGATGCGGTGTCGTTGCACCGTGCGGGAACAAGAGAACAGCGCCTAGAGTGGGCCCTCGCGTAGGAGCGTGGCACCGTCGCGCCGCGCTGGTGAAGCCGAAGGAGGCCGCGACCAAGAGCGGGCCGCGACGGAGGGGCGCAGTTCCAGTGCGCCCCGCTAGAGCACCAAGGAGAGCTATAGCTGGGGCGGGCCACGGGGGAGGGGAACAGTGTTGTCGCGCCGCGGTGGACAGGCAAGAGTAATGACCTTTTTGCCGTGGTGGTTTAGTAAGGGGCGGCCAGACACCGCCGGCCACCAGTGCATCAGGAAGCGGAACATGTGGTGGTCCCGCGGCAGCTCACTGGCCGACCAAAACGGTCGGCCATTACCAAGAAGACCAGGGGTGTGAAACCCCCGACGTTCAGCAAGGGCGGACCCCATAGGGGTCCGCCGTTTCAGAAATCAAATGGAGTGGTGATTCCCCCCTCCCCTTCCGCGTCCGCACGCGATGGACCGGACCCCCGCGACGGGCCGGGCCGCGTTGGCTGGGCCAGGCTGTGCCAGCCGCGTCGGGCCGCGCCCAACAGACCCGGACCCAAACCTGGTTTGGGTCAACTCTATTCGGGCCGACCCTGGGTGTATTGGACCGGGTCGGACCGGGCCAAAACCCCCTATTTACGGATAGATATATTCTAACGCCTATAACATAGGCTACAGTCCTCCGATCGACGCACCGTTAGTTGCGTTGGGATCCTTGGATCAAGACAGTCATTTTGGTATATTAAACATGATTTTTCGGTGATGTTTTCGCATGGAAGGGTTTGTTCGAACCCAAAACCAATCGGGCCCTCGGAGCGAAAATGCTTAAAACTTGAGTTCCAGACGTCTGATTGACATTCCGTCGACATTGATGGATTCCTTTTTGTAAGAAGGATATTTTGGTATACATCCCATTTGGTTTGGATGCAGTTGGAGTATGGCCCGGTTGGATTGAACCCGAAATCCAATCGGGCCCCTTGAACTGAAAAGCCGATAACTTTCAGACCGGACGTTCATTTAGCTAACCATCAGCGGGTTGGTATTCTTGTTGAGAAATGGTCCCTATGAGTATAACCTATGAGATTTCTAGGTACAGTTGAGATACGACCAGTTTGGTTCATATATGAATCCAACCGGGCCCCTGGGACTAAGAGGCTCACAACTCACAGATCGGACGTCCGATTGACACACCATCTTTTTCATTGAGTCCCCTATGACGTAGAGGTCCTTTGAGATACACCTTCATGGGACTTTTTGATACATGGAGTATTGACCAGTAGCTCGTGGAGTGGATCCTCCAGGAGATGAGTATACGGAGTACGGAGTCCTTGTAGCTAGATGAGACCTTACAACTGCTTGTCTAATTCGAGTCGGAGTGACTTGAATAGCCCAATGGGGAGAACTACTATGTTTTGGTGGAAGACCCACGGCGGGGAGCACTACTGTGTTTGGCTGGCAGACCTGCGGTACTGAGTAGAAGGAGTACCTATGCAGTCTATTAGGGGGGGTACACTATTGTGTTTGGGTGGAAGTCCCCGATGGGAAGCACTACTGTGTTTGGGTGGCTGACCCGTGGTACTCGACAGGATGAGTACCTCAGCAGTCATAGGTTAGTGAGTAGGGCCTTATAGTCGTGACATGATCAGTGTACTCGACAAAGAGGGATCTCTTCAACAGTTGTGGTTACGATATCATTAATGAAAATCTTGGTTTGAGCTGAGTCATTGTCCTTTGTGATTTCTTCATGATTGAGATGGGTAACTTGATAACATAGGTATAAGTATTGGAATATACCTATGTAGTGGTTATCCATTTATTTCATATCTATGTGATTTCTTTTGATTGAGATGGGTTACTTGATAATTTAGGTATAAGTATGGTCTTATACCTAAGTGAGGGTTATCTGTCTAGATCCTTCTTTGTGGTTATCCTTGTTGGATTTAGTGAGACCATGAGGGTCTCGGGGTCCCTAATGAGTATCGTTGTACTCACCCCTACACGGGCTATTCCCGTACCTCATTGTGTTGGATGCAGATGACAGACATCGCTGATGGAGGACGGGTGTTTGAGTATTTGATGATACCCAGAGGTGGACCTCACGACGAGTCAGTATCTGGAGGAGGACCTCACGACCAGTCAGTATCCGAAGGTGGACTTCACGACAAGATGATACTCGGAGCAGGTTGATGGGGAAGAGCTTTGAGGAGGATATCTGTTCCTACCCATTAGGTAGGATCTATGGTGGACGAACCAGGAGCTGTACTATCTGCACATACTATTTAGGTAGGATTCGAGGTGGGCGACCCAAGAGCTACATCTATTCTTTCATCTTCTTGTCTTTCCTGTTGTACTTTTGTTTAGATGTAGCTATACATTTCGGTTGGGTTTGAATTCTGGCCCATTTACTTTTCCGCACATTATTTCTTACTTAGTGTATTCTTCCTCTTGTATTATATTGAGTTGTTTACTTTTATAACGGCAATGACTTCTCTTTTTATTGGGATTTACTCATTTGTTGCTAGTCTCCAGCCCCTGGCCTATGGAAGGCGGACTTGGGGTAGTCACGACACATGCCCTGAGGACGGTTCGTGACAAATTGGTATCAGAGGAGTCGGTTCTACCACATAACTTATGACTCTAATCATTATTCCATTGATGCAACAGTGTTTAGGGTGCCGAGAGTGTTCTTTAGTTCTGGGAGTCCAGTGTTGTTGCGGCGGCCGACGTATCCATACACCAGGACCCTGATTAATGATTTCAGACGTTGTGCATGAAAACACTGATTGCGTGTCTGTTTCTAAAATTTTTAATGTCAGCTCAATCCATTTTATCTCTTCACGTATAAATCGTTGACCATGTGGCATCTGTTCAGGATGACTCCACGCGGACAGTTAGTTGGGGTTCTGAGATAGTACACGATGACGGCCAACCGAGCGATGAGGCTCCAGTGCAGGGCCCTTTTTAATATATTGGCACCCACGGGTGGTGTACCGGCACCACCACCACCTGTTGGGCAGTGGATTACACTAGCCATACTAGCAGACGGTGCACGCCAACAGAGTGCATTGCATGATTTCCAGCAGCAGTGGCCTCTGAGGTTACGAGGTGAGGCAGATTCCCAGACAGTAGAGGACTGGATGGAGGTGATTCCTAGAGTTTTCTGCATAGACGAGACACCAGTATAGTGGATGGTGTACTTGGCTACTAGTATTTTCCAGTGAGTGACCATGAGGATGGTCTGCAAAGTGATTAGGCTTCAATACTTGGACCGATGCCTGAGATAGTACCTTCGAGTAGTGTGTCATCTATACATCACTACTTGTTGGCCAGCAATTACAACCAGCGGGACCATTATGTGGGACATGTAGGATTACTTCCTTACATGTGTTCTAATATCAAATAACCTCAGGTTCTGAGGTTATCCTGACTCTCAGGTGGTTGAGTACTAGCTAGAGGAGGTGGCTGAGTGTTTCCTAGAGCTTATAATGCTTTGGCAGGACGACGTATCAGTAGCTGAGTATTCATCGAGGCATTCCGATCATTCCAGGTACTCCATGAATACGATTCGATAAGTTCTATAGAGATTGAATCTCTAAGAATGTTGTGTTTAAGGATATCAATTCCAACACTTTTTCCTCAATGCATTCATACTCACGTTAGGCTACTAGAGAGAACCTTTGTGGTTGAATGTTCTTTAGAAGAATGAATACAACTAGAGAACGTTAGAAGTGGGAATGTAGCGAACTGGAGCTATTCTCAATGACATGGGCGTGAGAATGTTTCAAGAAGAGTATGTAAAAAGGACAGATGAATATGCAGGGTAGAAGATGTTGAAGCTGAGCCAGGAGGGCAGCATGGGGTGGTGAACATTTTGACATGTTGCAACCACCCACATTTGTTATCCCCACCAGGCTCAGGGAGATGGAGGGCATGGAAAAAAGAGTAACTGCATGCAATCAAGGAGTGTGACCTAATGGATCTAATAATGATTCGACGGATAGTCTATTTCCACTTCTAGATGTCGTTACAATAGAAGTTGTTATGAATCATACCTTTCTTCCACAAATCTTGTCTAAGACCTAGAGTTTCTGGTAAGTCGTTGACAAGACCCTCATGTCTGGAGATACCTTTTGGAGGAGACTCGATAATAACACTTTCGCCGATAGTGTAATCTGACGCTAAAGGCGAGAGTTTCGGTTGGAATCTCTTGGTGGTATCATCGAGGACTTACGACGTTGGTTTGGGTATGGATTAGATTAATATTTCATTCTTAGATTGAATGTATTAGGCAAAAAGGTTGTGGTTTACCAACAACGTTTGGATGGGTTTTCCTTGGTCGGAGAAAAGGAAACCCCAGGCAGCACATGATAAACTCATGCACAGGAGGGTGTGGTCGATCACTCTTGAGTCGGTCAACCTTAAACATGTGGCAGCAGGAGTTTTGAGTTTTAGTTTTAATCAAAAAATGGATGCCTCTAGGGTTCAATGTTGGCGACCATGTCCTTATACAGGTCTCACCTCGACGAGGTTTACGGATATGTGGCCGAGGTGGAATGTTATCTCCGAGGTTCAACGAACATTTCTAGGTCCTCATCAGGGTAGGCGAGGTGATTTACCGCTTGACCTTTCAACCTCAGTTGCACCGATATCATGATGTCATTCACATATCTTAGGTGAGGAGATATGTGCACGATCCTTCACACATCATCGACCACAGGGAGTTGGACGTTGATAACAGGGTGACATCCACAGAGGTTCTAGTGGAGATCGAGGATCGATAGGAGTGGGTCCTATGTGGATGGTTGATTCCTCAGGTGTGCTTTCACTAGTAGCACGAGAACCTCTAGGAGAGCACTTGGGAGAGGGAGGCTCATATGCGTTCATAGTACCGTCATTTGTTTCCCTAGTTTGCGATATATATTTACGAGGACGTAAGGCCCTAAGGTGGTAGTAATGTAAAGACCCGTAAATTTCCAGGAAAAGTTTTTCTTAATTTCTTTAAGGTTTTACGATTACGCAGTTTCTGACGACGCCTGATACTGAGGCCCCGTGTTCCCAGAATCAATTTCCGAAGTTTAGCTCAGGTACATTCAGTGAACGAATGAGGAGGTTTTTAAAACTTTTGAACCGGTGCTCGGAATCGAAATCTGAAGGCACCGATGAAACCGCAACACTGATAATTGCTCAAGAAGACCTCTTCTGGAGTTTCGTTTGTGCGAGAAGAGTTGTTAAAAAAAATGGATTAAGTGTAATGTGAAATATAATTGTGTTAAAATTTTATGTCACTTATAAGTGGTTTAATCCAATGTGTGGGAGTTGGAATGGGACCCAATTGATCCTAAACTTCGTTTATTATGATATTAGTGAGGTGGGGCCCACACGAGCCCCACCCGTTCAAATTCCTTTACTCTTATAAACCTCCCTTGTTTTAAATGTTGTGGGTTCTCCTCTTCCACATTAATGTTGCCAACTGAAGACACCATTAATCTTGAAAACTCAAGATTAATTAAGTGAAATCAACTTATGTAAATTTGGAAAGCTTTGAATGTGATAATAAAATAAGGAAGGATTTATTTTATTTGGGGTTGTTTTAGTTGTGTGAGGATATTTGGAGAGAATACTCTATGTCTTGGAGAACTCCATCATCTTCGTTGAATAACGTCCAGACCTCGACAAAGAACGCCATCACCACAAGGAGTGATCGACGTGCCGTTCTTCTCCTCTCCACAGCCGGTGTGAGACGTCATTTTTTCCTTGTACATACTTCGACGCCATCAACCGCGATGCCAAATATTGTCATCGTTGTTGAGGTAGGGGTTGTTTCATCGTTCAAGTATTATTTTTGATGTTCTTCATTATTTATTGGATGCTGGTTATCAATATAATGGGAGGAGGTCGACTGCACAAACACGGTCGAACCTCCTCCTCTTTTGTTGTTGATCTTCGTTGTGGTTTCGAACGGAGGTGACGCGGTTTTGTTGCACCGCAGGGGAACGAGAGAACTGCTGCCGGAGTGGTCCGCGACGTAGGAGTGCGGCGCCGTCGCGCTGCGCCGGTGAAGCCGAAGGAGGCCGCGGCCAAGAGCGGGCCGCGACGGAGGGGCACGGCGTTATTGCGCCGCGTCGGAGCACCATGGAGGGCAGTGGTCGGGGCGGGCCGTGGCGGATAGGCGCGGTCCCGGCACGCCGCGCCGGATGGGCAAGAGCCACGCCCCTTTGGCCGCGGCGGTTCAGCAAGGGGGCGGTCGGACACTGTCAGCCGTCAGCACATCAAGAGGCAGGGCCCGAAGGGGTCCCACGGCAGCTCAACAACAGACCAAAACGGTCGTCCATTACCAGGATGACCGGGGGTTTGAAACCCCCAACGGTCAGCTAGGGAGTACCCCATAGGGGTCAGCCGTTTCGGATATCAGGGGGGCAGCGCTTCTCCCCCTTCTGCATCCGCCCGCGTCGGGCCGGACTGCCCACGCTGGGCCGTGCTGCCCACACGTGGCCAGACCCTCGTGATGGACTGAGCCACGCCGGCTAGGACGGGCCATGCCAGCCGAGCCAGGCCACGCTGAATGGGGCCAGACCTAGAGCCGGGTCAGGTTGCCCCTGTTCGGACCGACCCAGGGTTGTATTGGGCGGTGTCAGACAGGGCCCAAACCCCCTGTTTACGGACAGATCTGTTCTAACGCCCATAAATTGGGCTACGGACCTCCAATCGATGCACTGTTAGTTGCATTGGAATAATTGGATCGAGATGGTAGTTTCGGTATATAACAATCAACGATTTTGTGATGTTTGGGTATGGCTGGGTTGGTTCGAACTCGAAACCAACCTGGACCTCGGAGCAGAAATAGTTATAACTTGAGTTCCAAGCGTCTGATTGACGTGTCGTCGACATTTTTGGATTACTTTTTGTAAGAAGGGTCTTTTGGTAAACATCACCTGAGGTTTGGACGTAGTTGGAGTATGACTGAGTTGGATTCAACGCAAAAACTAACCGGGCCCCTGGAATGGAAAAGCCGATAACTTTCAGACCGGACGTCTGATTGGAGATCCGTCAGTGGGTTGGTATTCACGTTGAGAAACGGTCCCTATAAGTATACCGTATGAGATTTTCGGGTACAGTTGAGATACGACCGGGTTAGTTCATATACGAAACCAACCGTGCCCCGGAAACTAAAAGTCTAACAACTCACAAATCGGGCGTCTAATTGACGCGGCGTCTGTTGCGTTGAGACATCTAGGACGAGGAAGTCCTTTGAGATACTCCTTCGTGGGACTTTGTGATACTTATAGTATTGACCGGTAGCTCATGGATCGGATCCTCCCGCGGATGAGAAAACGGAGTACGGAGACCTTTTAGCAAGCTAAGTCTTAAAACTTCTTGTATGATTCGAGTCAGAGTGACTCATATTGCCCCCTGGTGAGCACTACTATGTCTGGGTGGCAGACCCACGGCGGTGAGAACTACTGTGTTTGGGTGGAAAACCTGCGATACTAAAGAGAAGGAGTACCTCTGCAGGCTATTGGAGGGGTGCACTACTGTGTTTGGGTGGAAGACCCTGGAGGGAAGCACTACTTTGTTTGGGTGGCTGACCTACGGTACTCAACAGAAGGAGTGCCTAAGTAGTCTTAGGTTAGTAAGTAGCGCCTCAGAGTCATGAGAGGATCAGTGTACTCGATAGAGAGGGATCTTTTCAATAGTTTCAGTTTCGATATAATTAATGAATACCCTAGTTTGAGCTGAGTCGCTGACCTTTGGGATTTCCTCATGATTGAGATGGGTTACTTGATAACATAGGTATATGTATAGGCATTTACCTAAGTAGTGGTAATCCGTTGATTTCATATCTGTGTGATATCTCTTGATTGAGATGGGTTAATTGATAATTTAGGTATAAGTATGGACTTATACTTATGTAAGGGTTATCTTTTTAGATCCTGCTTTGTGGTTATCCTTGTTGGATTTAGTGAGACCATGAGGGTCTTGGGGTCACTAATGTGTGTCGTTATACTCACACGTGCACATGCTATGCTCAAACCTCGTTTATTTTGGATGCAAACGACAGACAGTGCAGATGGAGGCTGAGTGTTTGAGGACTGGACGGTACCCGGAGGTGGACCTCACGATGAGTCAGTATCCGGATGTGGACCTCACAATAAGTCAGTATCTGGAGGTGGACTTCACGTTGAGAAGATACTCCGAAGAGGTTGACGAACCAGAACGTTGGGGAGGATATCTATACCTACCCTTCATGCAGGATCTGTGGTTGACGATCCAGGAGCTGCAATATGTGTACATACCATTCAGGTATGATTTGAGGTGGACGACCCAGGAGCTACTTCTATTCTTCCAGCTACTTGTATTTCCTGTTGTACTTTTTCTCATATGTAGTTGTACTTTTCAGTTGAGTTTGTATTCTATCCCATTTAATTTTCAACAAGTTCTTTTATACTTAGTGTTTGCTTCCGCTTGTATTATGTTATGTACTTTACTTTTATAAAGGCAATGCCTTCCCTTTTTATTGGGATTTACGCCATTGGTGTTAGTTGCCAACCCCTGGCCTATGGATGCCGTGCTTGGGGTAGTCACGACACTGGCCCTGAGGACGGGTCGTGACAGAAATGGATTAAAAACAATATTAAATATAAATTAAGGCCATAATCCATAAAAAAATATTAATAAATTCGTAGTAATTAAGAATTAAATTTTTGGAAAAGTCATTCATTCCTAAAAATTATGTTTCAAATAAAATGATTTTTTTGATTTTTTGGATAATATTATATTTAATTTCTTTAATATTTTGAAATTTTATTTAATAGAAATTTTATCATATATTGAATTATTATAAAAAATTTATTTGGGTGATTTTTTTATTTATCCCAACAATTTTTTTTTCAATGAATAGTGAAAATACTAATTTATTTTAAATTATAATTATTTTCTCTTAAAAAATTCAATCATTCATTGAAATTTATATTAAAAATTTATATTTATTGTTACTTCATAAGATATAAAATTAATTTGTTAATAATATTATTCATATTTCATTTCTATCTAAGATTGATTTTTTTGCATCAAAATATTTTCATTCCAACTAAAAAATATTTTTTACTCTATTTTAAAATATTAAATAAAAATTAATTTTAATTAACTATATAAATTAAATTTTATGAAATGGAATTCATTATTGGAGTAAATATTTTTCATTGTACGATAATTTTAATGGATCATATTTGAGAAGATGAATTTTTGTAGAATAAAAAAAATTATGAAATATGGTATCATTTATGATATCTCCAAGAAATATATATCAAATAATTAATTAATTAATATTATATATTTAATAAATTAATTTATTATACAAAATTTATTTATAAATCTATAAAATTACATATTTTAACTTCGTAATAGATATATATGAAATTCATTTTTCAGTGTCAGTCTTGTACTTTTGATATAGTAGAGAAGTCCAAAATTTTAAATTAAATATATTTTGGTGGAATAAAAATTATTTTATAGATTTTAGAAAAACATATTATGTTTTATTTTTTTATAGAAAAAAATATTTTTATAGTCACATTATAAGTGATAAATCTAAAATCTTATCCAATTCTTAAAATGTTCAAAAAAAGTAAAAATTACATATTAATTAAGTATTCATGGCCTAGATGTGATTAATTATCCACATTGAGTGATTATAAAATTTAATCTAGGAAGTAGTTATTTTATTTCTTTATTGTAGTTTTCCATTAAATTTTAGTGATGTTTTAATTATCATTAATTTTTTAGTAATGTAGATATAGTTCTTGTCCAAGCAGTAGAAGAACCAACTTAGTTATTTTAAAATCCAAAAAAATATCTTTTTGGTATGTTATAGTGACTTAATAATATAATATACAAATGTTACAAATTTTTGATGAGTTTGACTTTTATATTCATGTTTTTTTATTTTTATGATTAAATATTTATTGAATGAATAAATTAATATACAACATTAATGTAATTTTATAATAAAAAATAAATTTTTTAACGATTTAAAATTAATAAAATTAAAATATTAATCGATGAGAATATTATTAATTTTAAATTAAAATTCATGGTGCATTTTTTTGTAACTCTTCCATTTATATGAATTTTAATATCACTTACAGTTTAAAAATTATTTTTATTATTCTAGTTGTCAAAATGGATAGGGGTGAAATTAGATATGGGTGAAATGGTTAAAAACATAACATAAAATTGTAAAATAAAATTGTTGAATAATATTTAGACAAATAATAATCAAATATTAAATTTTATCAATATGACTCAATTTATCCATTAAGCATAAATTATATAAATTTTATATTTGTGAAATTCTATGAATACCCCTATACTCACTTATAAAAGGGGACTTTCATGCCTCTCTTCCGCACACCACATATAAATTCCATATCATCCTTTTACTAACCTAATTATAAAATCATATCCATCCCCTTGTTATATAGGTATTATTAACGTTATATCTCCATCACTAAATGGTATATGGTTTCACGTAAATGAGGTTTTAGGAAGGATAAGTATAACATCAAATCAATTTTTTTAGTTTTTTATTCTTCTACCTCAACAAAATACTCAAAAAAGAGTTTTAAATAATAAAATAAATTTATTAAATATAGTGATATTTAAATATGAAAATGGTTAAACTATATCCATATCTTATTCCATAAAATTATAAATTACACAATCTGTCATGTGTGCGAAAGACTACCTATTCATAAACTGCAATAATACATTTTACATTATTTACTGCCATTAATGGTTATAATAATTGATATAATTGATATATATATTATATTAATGACATATTAATAATAATTAAATAAAAATATTCCATCCATTATCATACATTTCAATCCATTAAAAATGATACTCCTGTTCTATTATATGTGTTGATTACCTCCTCCATGAAGTGATATAATTATATTTTTGTAAATTCATTACATGGATACTACAAAATTGTTTATTTTTAAAAACAACACTATATTTTTAATTAATAATATCTTTAGTATTATTAAAATACATACCTTCTTCCATAATGTTCATTAAAAATTTGAAACATTAATCTTCCATTCATATGATATAATGTCTCTGTTATTATGACATAGGTCAATATTCATAACCATTATTCATTGATTACATTAAATATATAATTGAGGTAGAAAATTCATAATTATATAATAATAATAATAATCATCCTTATTATTATTATTTATATGGTGTAAAAATTAATAAAACAACCATATAGAACATATTAATGTTGCTTTTTTATATATTAGTTTAACACCATTAATAATTTTAAAATGATATGTATTGGTTTTTTATAACACGTAAAAAATAATATAAAAGAAATAATAGACCTAAAATTTATTCTTATGAATGAAAATAATTATAATAGATTTATTATTATGGATGATAAATAATTCATGTGGTGATTCAGACTCGTTGTAGGGGCCACATAACATAAAACCCACATTTAAATTGTTTGACAATTAATTTTCGATATCTTTTTAATCCGTAAAAATAAATATAAAATCTTTATTTTTATATTTTCAAATAAACCAAAAAAAATTATAAAATACATATAAAATACATTATTTATTTATTTAAATGTGTTTTAAAAGGAATAGTTTAATATATTTTATATAAAATGTTTTAACTTTTTTACAAAAGACCAATCAAATGTTCTATTTTAATGTACACCATGTCAATATCTTATTCAACCCCTATAATCATTATTTTTTGTTAGTATTTCGTCATCGAATTCCATGTTTTTTAAATAAATTGACCACCTCAACTTTGTTTTATGATTTTATTGAAAATATTCTTTTTACGAAAATATATATACCAATAATGAGAATGTTTTTATTGTAGGATCAAAATAGTATTTTAATGATTTTGTTGATGGAAAACATAGATTCTATGTGACTGTGATATGTCCATTTAAATTGATAACTATTTGGTTATCCTTATATATCTATAAAATTAAATGGTAATTATTTTTTTCTTTGTATAATTATAATGTAAGAAGATCGTATTTTTCACTCCACTATTTAGTGTTATTTTAAGGCTTCTTGTAGGGGTCCTATATCGATAATTCTCCATGAACCTACATAAATTATTTATCCATTCTAATGGACATTGATGGAAATCATTGGATTTCATAAATTCTGATAATTATCTTCAGTTTTAATGGAGTGATTATAAACATTTCGGAAGAAGGTTTTATTTTATTAAAAATTTGTTTCTTCCTAGTGTATCATGATATTTTTACAAACCATAATGAATCTTATTTAGACATTATATTTCCATAAATTTATTTTTGAAAATCTATGGAAATAAAATTTTATTCCATGACTTTCTAAATGATTATTTATGTCCAATGTTTATTATTTTGATGCCAACACACTTTCATGAACACATTATTTTAAAATAGACTAGAAATATTAATTAATTCATTTTTTCCTTAAGCAGACTCCATCCGCGTCCTATGATTTTATATTTTTTTCATAGTGTTTACATGTCAAAAATGAACAATTAAAATGTCTATATGAATATCATAATTAATTTATATGAAAATAATATTTTCTAAAAAATGCTTGTATTATGGGTAAAATTCATACTAATAAAGAGATTATAAGTAGTAATGATTGGATATTTTATAATGTTGGGATGATGTAATGAAATAAACATCTAATATAAAAACATTTTTTAAGATATTGAAATATAATTTTCTAATATTGATTCATTTTAAGGATTTTTAAGGATGGTTCATTATAATTTTTTTTGTTAATAAATATGATAAAATTAATTTCTATTCATAAGATAAATATTTTTAGAAAACATCACATGTTTTGAAATAATAATATTAAATAATATTATTTCGACTATTCATTTAAACTATTAAAATTTTATTAATATTTAGAATCAATATTAATTAGTAAGGTAAATTTTATATTTAAATATAAATTTAATTATTGATGTGTAATGTAAATATCCAATATAGAGTTTCAATTGCGGAAAATTAGATTAATAAATGGGGAAATATCATAAAATATTATGAAAAATTCTATTTAAATATTTATATGTGGATATTATTTCCCTCCCATTATCCTATATTAATTTTCACCTAGTATTCACATTTTATCAAAAATTAAATTCCATCTTGATTATTGCATTTTTAAATATTCCACTCAATCCCACCAATAAAATGAACCCTCCTCCACCCATATTATCCCACACAGAAAGACTTGTTTTCTAATTAAAGGTAACCCAATTTCCTTATCTAAAAATTTATTCCCATATTTTAAATGTTTTTTAATGATAAGGATTCAAAAATATATCATTTTCCAGTGTCTCAATAAGTGATGATTTATCTCTTAATTATATGAATTATAATTTACATATTTTTTAGTTATTTTCGTCACAAAATACTACTAAATATGATTTAATACATTAATAACATTATAAGAACCTAATTTGTTACAAAACAAGGGCTCCTTGAAAGTATATTATAAATCGTTAAATTAGATTTAATTTAGATTCCAAATGGTTTATTGAAGGATTTAGGGGTACCTAGGGCTTTTTTGGCGCCTAGAACCTGTCCTTTTTGGAATATAGTCGTGGCGCATGGTTTAGAGTAAACCATTTACAAATACCGAATAGTTTTTCACACTATTCAGATTGTGTTTTTTTAACAGACCCACCTTTCATGGTTGGTGCACATCTTAGTGGCCTAACCATTCAATTTCCCTTTCTAACAAGGTAATTGTTCATGGTAGGCACAGTTTTTTCAATCCATGCATGCAAACCATGCACATGTTATTTTTTCATGTAAAATGACAACATTATCATAAATGGTATAATTATCCCCTCCTTCTTCCATAATTTATAAAAAAACTAAGATTATCCAATGTATTTTTCTTTTCATAGATTTATGAATAACTATGGATGGAATCTTGAAATCTCTTTCATTCAGAATCTGATTGTGTTTTCGTTCATCTTGTTGGATGTAAAATGGAATGTTCTCGAGTCTCTTTAAGAAATTATCCTTCTCTCATTATCTCAACATATTTATTGGGGTGTATTCATTTTTAGATTTTTCTTATATCTAATCAGATCGGGCCAAATAAAGGTCCAATACTGATGAAGGAGATTTATAAAAACTTATGGTTGCGGGTCTCTAAATTTTCCCATTGGTTCTCTGATTATCGATTGGTCGTGTATCACCAAAAAATTTCATCTGGTGTCATTTATATAATTTATATCACGTTCTTATACTCTTTATAAATATATGTTTATTCTATTTAAATATATATGATTTTTTTAGTGGTTATTCAAATTAATCCATTCATCCCGTGTAGGATGTTATGCCAAAAATGTTTTTTTTGTTTTGACAAGTTTGAGCCGATGATCGGGTGTGAATTATCATACACTTTTTAATGGTAAGTGTTTCTATATTAAATTTATTTGTTAGTGAGATTTGTCTAATGGAATGTTCCATGCATTCTCACTACTTGACTAACCTAAGGTAAGTGCTTCAATTTATATTTAAATGAGTTATGTAAATTGTAATGTATACTATGAATATCAATTGACTAGATTAATTGTGAATTATTAATATGTTTCATTTCCATAAAACCACCGTCCATAGAAATAGAAGGTATTAGAATGAACCTTGAATATACGATGTTACATAAATTGATTAAATGATAGGTTTCATGATACATGGCCTTATAACACTAATAAAAGGCAAGGCCTGAATAAAATAACTTTATTAAGATGAGTCCGGCTATATAAACTTATAACACTAATAAAAGAAAAGGCATGAACCAATTGAAATTTTACATGAATTCATATTCATATAGGAATGGAATGACTCGATCTCACCATGGATTCTGTTTGGAGAATTCATGTGAGCACTCGTGAACCCCATTCCAATTCAAGGATACAGATTGCATTGGTTGAGACACATATAGATCTCGATCCTTATTTATTCTATGGATTCCCGTTATAAAACCATAGAATACCTTACATATCATCACATGATCCCTTAGATACATGTCTCGGATCCCTCATTGACATGTGCATCTCATTCTTACATCCATAATGACCCTATCTCTACATAGCCTCAATTTTCCTTCGATGAACACCTTCGATGGAGTAGGAAACTCTTTATGGAATTCTGTGGACTGTGCTCCATGGATTACACTATTACTCATTCCATTATAAAATAATTAATGAGTTGGAGAACCTTGAGGTTTACCTATAATTGGTGATTAAATTGGGACTTCACTATTAGATATTATTATAGAATTACTTGTTACAATATGGTTCCTTTGAAACTGCAAGCATGTGCCTATTTTATAAACTAGTCATAATCAAATTATGAGTTTTTTACATTTTCATACACCAGTCAAGGGATGATGTAGGTACATGGGTATTTGGTTACATTGTACTATAGTATTTTATATATTCATTCTTTTACATCGTTACATTTAAATAACACATCCTAGATGTTATTGAAACAATTGTTGGTGGCCCACGACAATTTTTCTCACACCCTATTTGGGCACCGTTTGATACTAGGGGAAGATTACCTAGATGCAGGTGTTGAAATAGTGAATCATTCGACTTCAAACACTTGATTTTCTGTTATTTTGGCTTGATCTTGATAGAAACGTTTGATCCCGAGATCATGATTCTTGGGTTAGTAATTTCATTTCCATTATAAATTTTTTGAACATATTTAGTCTGATGCCTTTAATCCATGAATTCCAATTTTCTAGTGACATGACATATCAATATCATTTTTTTAATGTCATTGTAGTTGTTTTAGTTATTTTTAATGTTGTATCTATTTTCCATTATTCCATCTATTTAGATATACTACATCTTCTATTTACCTATGTTTACTTAAATCAACTTCTCTACACATTGGTAATGAGGGAATAGTCTCCCCATAGACACACCCAAGGACCTCGCATCTAGTCACAACCTTATGTGTTTGGGGATATGCGCTTGGGTCCATGTGGCCCACTAGGCTTGGAGAACCTATTATGTGGAACCCAAGTCTGGGACATCCCAATGTTATAACAAAGGAGTATATTTCCCCTCCATACCATTTGAATACAATATATTTTATATTAGGAATGCTATTAATTGGTTATAAGCCATCCTAAGGATAATAAACCCATTGTTCAATGTAAAACATGTGTTTTCTAAAATAAATTTTTTGTTCAAATTTTACATATTACATTTGATATTATTTCATCTTTGGGTGATGTCCATGTTGTGTGTTTTTGTTTATTATTACTCTATTTGGGGATTTAATTTCATCCTTGTGCTAATGATTTGGGGGAAATGATCATTTTTAAATGCATTATAATGTGAGCCTATAATTTTTATATCATGCATATTTCAATATCATATATGTACATTTCACTACATTGGATATCATGATATACTTGTGATTTTAGAGTGATGGTGTGATTGTTTTCTTATGATTATGAAACACTTGGTTTTTATTGAGTGATTTCCCATCTCAATTCATGAGTTTTATGGGTCGTCATAGGTTGAGATGAGTAATTTAACAAGTCGAGCCATTATGCTATGACTAAATTTGTTTCATTTCTATTTATAAGTTTATGGGAACTGATTCACCGGAATGTAATATACATTATAAACTGAATCATGAAATCTAAAATTAATTGGTTCAACATTTGTATCATATTGTTATATATTATTGAATGTTAATGGATTGAAATTGAAAATTAATTTAGAAATGGAATGAATCGTATACTTGAAAATGTCTAGATACATATCCATCGATACATGTATTGTGGGTAGTATATCATGGGTATTGAGTTTTCATACATTCATAGTCTACTGGTGATGTATTATTTATGATTCTACAATTGTTATGTGGATTATTCATGGAATTGATTTATCTTTCATGCCATAATGTCCCTATGTCGTACGTTAGGAGGGTTACAATGACCATGCTCTGGACGTGGTGGTCCCTAATACACTAGTATTACACTTAAGAGTTCCCTATGATAAACATCCTATTGTAACTGATCTATTCCATGATATACATGTTTTTGATAGTTTCCAATGTTTAAAATAGTCAATTCATGGTGCTGCACAGCTGGAACCTATGATGGATGATCTGACTCTAGAGTTATAATAGCAGCATCCCCTTACTTTCTATAGGGTTGGAGGTTTTCAGGATGCTGTGTCTTGGATAGAAGCTTCCCTATATATCATTAAGCATCTAAAAACACCTATAGATAGAAGATTCACACATTTCATATAGATGATTTGAGATTTGGCCAAGCGCTAGTGGGATGTGATTACACAGTCAATACTTAACTGGGGAATGTTTTGTGTTAATTTCAAAACTGCCTTCTATTATTAGTTCATTCCTCAAACGATGAGAGCTAATAGAGCCATGGAGTTAATTCATCTCAAGATGGCTCCATGTTAATAATGGAATATTCAACATGTTTCATATTTTTACTGTGATTTGCACAATTTCATGCCAGGGATGAGCTTTCATGAGTTGGATTCTTTGAGGTTGTGATCCTATACAAAATCCATACATAGATGAATTTCATTATCCTACATTCCATGACTCAATAGTAAATTAGGATCACGTAAATCTGAACAAGATGGCGGACATAAATTGTACCATCAATAGTGTATTAGTACAAAGGCAGGGCAATAGTTCTACCACTAGATGGAAATGTTCCTTTGAGGTTCATAATTAGGGAAGTGAAAACCAAATTTCCCTATATTGATATCTCTATTGAGTGACATCATTGTGGGTAATGGGGGAACAAGAATCCATAATGTGATAAATACCCAATGTATTCTAGGGCTTGAAAACATATGGGGAATCTTTAGTATTTTAATTTGACCATTCCCCTAGTTTCGAGTAGAAAATGATCTGCACTAACTCAACCTATAGGAGTGAGTCCTATTAAGCCATTTTTGGTAGGTATTCGGAATAGAACCGACCAGTTAAGTAGATGAGGAGGTCATGGCCATGGTATCATGAAACTTTATCACCATAAGTACAAATAGAGTAGTTATGATCATGGTAGTCAATATATGGAATAATGCCATGGATCAGGTCAATTTCATGCATTACAATTGATACCATTGTATCATGCTAATGCCCTATCTATTGTACGAGGTAATATTAGGGTGTAATCTACTATGGTATCTACATTATTTGATATATATGCTTCAAACTCTTTTCTCACAGTTTCTATCATGGAATGTATCGGACTAGAGATACCATATTACTATTGTGTAATGACCATAGATATGCTGTTAGGGGTATGAATGGATGGAATACTCTAGTGTTGTGATTTACAAATTGAGGTAGGATGTTAACATTTTGTATGGAACCTATTTATTTTTTATATTAAGGGCTTCAATGTTTTACTCAGAACGGGATCCTTGGTAAACTATCCAGATTTCGTAGCCTTACATCACTATAGGGTATCATTTTCATCAATAGATGGTAGTTGATATCTACATAAGGATAATAGGGATGTCCATGCTAGAATAGAGGGGAAAAATCTTTGGCTAGGGGGAGTGACCATCCAGATTTCAAATTTCTTCCTGGAGGATTAGATTTTACGTAAGGATTATTTACCTCTAATTATTTATTGTTTTAGGGATGTATTTCTTGAAAATGATCATGGATTTCCTCCTTATAGAGAGATAGATGTATAGTTTACAATTTATTTCATTATAGTTGAAGCTCTAGTTTCCATTCCCTCATATAGGATGGCACCCATAGAACAATTGGAGATCAGGTAGTAGCAAGAGGATTTGGAGGCCAAATGATTTATACTAAAAATACATCCTCTTGGGGTTATCCTGTGCTTTTTCCCAAGAGGGATGGTGCAATATTTCATATACTTTTGGATTAAAAATGTTCGAAAAAGTTTTGGGTCACAAACTAATATACACTTCTTCAAATAGATGATCTATTTCACCATCATCGTGGAAAAGAGGTCTTCTTTAAGATTGACCTCAGATCCTGTTATCATTAGGTATAAGTAAGAGAATATGAGATACCATGTACAACATTCCATAGTTGGTATGGTGTTCATGAGTACCTAGTAATTTCATTTAGTCATACAAATATGCTCATTTTTTCATGGCTCAAACTAATTGTGTTTTCCAGGCATATTTGGACACTATTGATGTAGTATATGTGGTTACCGTCTTGGTGTATTATAACACTCAATACAACAATTAAAAAATCTTATATGTTTCTAAGTACACTATGTGGGCATCATATTTATGCCATGTTTTCTATATTCCAATTCACAATTTATAAGTGTCAGTTCATAGGTCATATAATATCAGATTCACGAGTATTTTTTGACCATGAAAAGCTTAGTTTTTTTGGTGATAACCAAGAACATGTTTCATATAAAGAGTTTCTTGTGGATGGTTGGATATTACATGCATTTCATACACGTATTTTCCAACAATTATTCACCTCTTATTGGTCTTCCAACGAAGGTTTTCTTGTTCATATGAGAAATCATTTGAGGACCTAAAAGGGATGATTATTTTGCCACATATTTTGACTATTATATATCCACTCATATATTATATCATATTATTTGATGAATCAGGCATCAAACTTGGAGTAGTGATGATATAGTATGGAAGAGTCATTTTACACGTATCTCAGTAGTGGTGGCCTGATTAGAGCGTTACCGGATGCATGACCATGATGTAGTAGTAGTTTTCTATGCCTTATGTTTCTGGAGAAATTTTATTTTGGGTGAGATCTTTGTGGTGTACACAAACCAAAAGAGCCATAGATATATATTTTCATATCATGAATTAAACCTCATACAATGAATATGGGTTGAGTATCTATAATACTTTGATTTTGACATTTTATATATGCCTAGGAAGGGAAATTTAGTTGAATATGTAATTAGTCGGAAAACACAAAAATCATCCATAATTGAAACCTATGATTAATGGAAGTTAATGTCCCTCTTCTATGAGATTCACTTTGATTTTCATGATCGTCATGAGTAGTATTACCTATCATATTTTTATTATCCTCACCCCTCTCTGACAAAGGGAAGAGTACACAGTTTTCAGTTCTTGAAGGATTGGTTATCCATGATAGTATATGAAGAGAAAATCCACCAACAGATTTGTATGCAGATAGATATGATGTCATGTGTATATGTGGAAGTATCAAGTTTCCAATTGATATAATAGAGGAGTTGGTAAAAGAGTCCCACACTTCTTAAGTAGTAATTCATCTATATTTATCGATGATGCACAGATATATGATATTATTTTATGGTTGGCCTAGGATAAATCAATGGATTGATGGATTTATCAATAGGAATTCCACTTCTTCGTATGTGAAGTTGGAGAACTAGAAACCTACAGAACCATTACAAAAAACATCTAGTCCCATAATTGAAATGGGAAAATCTTTCAAGGTATCTTATATTCATATTACATAGGTTTCCATGGGGTAACAATTATATATGGTAATTCATTGATTAACTCAAACAATCATCCAAATTCATTCCAATTCAAGAAATATACATAGTTGATTAATTGGGATGACTGTATGAATTGAGTTCATATGAATCCATAGGGTCCCTTGTACATTCATTTCAGAAAGGGATTCTCGTTTAAAATCCTGATATTAACAAGGTTTTAAATTTTTTATAGGAACGTAGGTTCTTCTTAGCCATGATTTTCATCCACACACTGATGATCCATTAGAAAAGAAAATACAGGTTCTATAGAATATGCTCTGAGCATGTGCCCTTGATATCCATGTGTAATTAGATAATCATAACCCTATAACCTTGTTAACCGATAATTAATGATTTTAGGAAACCTTTCAGTTGTATTTATTTCTATACATATATTGTAGGACATTTCGTTCACCCCTATACAAGCTAGTTGCACGTGAGGCACCCCTATAGGGTCCTAATATTGTTCAGGATATTTTAGAACAGATTCAACTAATCAGGACATGTATGTCTACCAATTAGTATAGACAATATTCTAATATCAATTGTCTTTGATGAAATCTATAGTTCATGGTTTGAGATATTGTTTTCCTTTTTGTGTCTCCCAGGCTTGGTAATAGATGGATGTGAAAGAATGGAATTTTGTCCCCACGATATATAAGGCTGTTTGAAATTATTGAGTGTGTTTTTCCTGAAGCCTATCAGTTTCTACTACCTCAGAGGTATCATTACATTCACAATGTCTTACAATTTTCATAGCTTCACCATTATAATGAGGACATGTCTCATTATTTTGATCTCGATGTATTTGAGTTAGATGTTGAAGCTACCTTTCATGAGTAACCATTAATCTTCGTTGACCAGAGCATAAAATCCTTCAAGGTGAGTTTGTCCCAATGGTATATATTCTATTTGCAGTAGAGAAAAGTAAAGGATGTGACATGGTAATATGTGGCTGACATATATTCCCAATGACCAATATTTTTATCATATAGTGCTTGTACACCATGGTATGTGGAACTTGGGGTCATGTTCTTCTAAGGGGAGAAGACTGTAAGATCCTAGTTTTTTACTCATGTATTAATTCTTTACATTTCGGCCAAAATAATTACGTTAGAGATAATACGTATTCCTAATGGGTTATTAAATTCTTTAAGGGTCCCAAGTATTGTTTGGATCCCAGAAACCATATTTTTTTTTTGGAATAATAGGATTGGCGTACGGTTTAGTGTAATCAGGGAAGGAATGCTACATAGTTTTTCAAACCGTGCAGATTGTGTTTTATCATATAGAGACACTGCACATGGTTGGCCCACGTTCATGTAGCATAACCTTGTGATCACCCCATCTATCCATGTAACCATAGTTGGTTTTCATATGGTTTTTCAAACCAAGTAGACAAACAATGCACATTCTATTTTTCTATGTAAAATGTCAAATTTCCACTTAATGATATAATTATACCCTTCCTTATTCTCTAAAACATATATAAATGGGGTTATCCTCCAATGCTATCATTTTGGATGTTTTAAAACCTATTGTAGGAATAAAGAGATATTCAACATCTATCTTATGATCAAGCATCCATTAGTCATGTTTCATGCATAACGGTAGGTACCTGAGTTATTTTATGCCTTCCTATATCTATCTTTATATCGACCTAGTTATCAAGGAATGAGATTTTTTATCTTTTTAATAGATCTACTCCAATAAATGCCAAATCAAGGTCCAATACCATTGGAGGAGAGTGGTACCTTCCCATGGTGTGTATTATATAACTCATCTCTCATGTTAGTTGATGTTTGATTGGTCATGTGGGGCCCACATATTTCCTTAGGTGCCATTCTTAAAATTTATATGCCATGATTATACTCATTATAAATGTATGGTTAAAATAATTCCAATCATGTTTTTACTTATTAATGGTAATTCAGATAACTATATTCATTCTATGTAGGATGTTATTCCATAGTTGGCGTTGATGTGTGTTGACATGATTGACCCACAGTTTGGGTTTGACTTGACTAGACCTTTATAAGGGTATTGATTCCTATTTTAACGGACTTATTTCAAATGTGAATTTCATAATAGTAAGTACAATTTATACTTACCACTAGTCCAGCATAAGGTATGTTATTTAGTTCCTAAATAAATGTGAAATTGAACTTGTATTTTATTCCATGTATAACACTTGACAAGATTAATTGGGAATGATAAATAGGTTTAATGCGTATAGAACCCACTATAACAAAAATTAAATGTAAAATAATGAAATATGCATATGGAATATGCTTTAAATGGATTAAATGAATGGTTTTGGGATTCTTAAGTGGTTTCCTACTACGATACATTATCACCCAAATGAATGGAATGCCTTGAACCAAATGAAATATTACATCACTTCAAAATCAAATAATAATGTCTGCACGTGATCTAACCTTGAATTTTGATATGATAATTTCATGATCACTCGGGAATCAAGGATACAACTTGAATAGGTTTAGACCCACATAGATCATGATACATGCCAATTCATTGGATTAGCTATGTGAAATCATAGGATCCCTTACATATTCTCATGTGATGCCTCAAATTCACTCATATTATCCTGCATTGGAATGTAGGATCCATGGTTGATGCCCATAAGGCACTACCTCTACATAGCCCCATTTTACCATGGATGATCCCCTTGGATTTGGTTGGAACCACGTTGCAGAATTCCTTGGACTATTCTACTTGGATTACACACTTAACAATTTTAGACTATTGTTATTACTAGGTTAGAAACCCATGATGTTTACATCTCATTAGTTATTACCATGGGACTTCACTATGACTTTTTACTATAATATTCCTAGTGACAACTAATAAATTTTAATGTTTCTAACATGTTACATGTTTATGTACTAGAGATAATAAAATAATGAATTGTTTACATGTTTAGACACCATTATATGGTTGAATAAGATACGTGGATATTTACTAAAATTGTATTTCATCACTTTATATTTGTCTTCTTTCACCCAGTTACATTTCCATTATATAGTAGTGATGTTATATACACTATTGGTGGTGGACCACTGAGATTTGTCTCAAACCCTCTTTAGGTGCCGTTTGGTACTAGGGGCTGATTACATGGCTGTGTGCGTTGACAAAGGGAAGAATAAGGCATAAAATACTTGATTTCATGCTCTTTTGGATGGAGTGTGATAGGAGATGACTGAGAAAAATCTCGAGATTCTAGGGATAGTGTTTTGATATCCTAAATAATTTTGTAGAACATGTCTTTATGGATATCATGTATCCATGTTTTCCAGTTTTGTTGCTTCAAGAAATATCATCATAAGTTATAGAATTATTTTCCAATTGTTTCAGTTGTTGTTATTTTGATATCTATTTTCCTATGTTCCTTATTTGTTCATATATTCTCTCCACTATTTTTTGATTTTTACTTTTATCCAGTGTGATACACTTTGGTATTGAGGGAATAAAATCCCCCATAGACACACTGTAGATCCTCTCTACTAATCGGAATCCTCATTCATTCGGGGAGATTCAATAGAGGTGATGGGATATATAGGGAAAGGGACACCCATTTAGGTGGAACCCAGTATAAGGACATAAAAAACAAGTTTTTGAATATATAAATCTTATATAAAAGTGATATAGTATCTGTATAGTCACACATTCTTACCCATTCAATTAATATGATTATCTATTATTTGGATGATATTTATTATATATATTATTGATGATATAAAAGTTAAATTATAAATAAATAAGGCATATAAAATAATAGTAACATTATTTTAATGATTATGAATTTAAAATATATTAATATTTCATTATCATAAATGTTGAAATGTATATTCACAGGTAAATTAAATGTTTTGTTAATTAAATAATAAGGGAAAACAATAATTTCAAGAATTAAATTTGAACCATAATCATAATATCCTGGAAAATGAAATGACACTCCAGATCAATTTGAACCACATAAAATAATCTTTCGTGAAAAATATGGATGTTATGAAGTAATGATGACAGAGTGATTAATAGAACCATCCAACTGAATAATGTTTATAATAAATATTAGTTATCTAATAATATATTTTAATAATAATCAATTAATATGTTAGAAATAAATAATTACAAATTAAAACTAACATTTAAAATAAATATGACTAAATTCACTATTCATTGTAATAATAAAAAATATTATATGTTTAGTTAGACTACACTCGATTGAATGTTTTATATGTTAAGGTTTACCCATATGAATTAAAAATCATTGAAATATTTACCATATTCACCAATTAATTAATTTTTTATATTGATTTTCCCAATACTTATTTTTTCCAAATGTTTTTTTTATTTTATTGATTTAAAAATAATTCTCATGTTTTATATTTTAAGAATATATCATTCAAATATTATTATTTTTACAGGGTTTACTCTTATTATCATAATTGTAAATGGATATTTACTATATATATTACGATTAATGGAAATTAAATTTATATTATCTCTTAAATCCTTTTATTTTTTATCTCGTCTACTTATTTGTAGATATTCCTTGACATCTTACAATTCCACCAAACATCTATTCAAAATTTATCTAAAACAATTCATGAATGTGAAGAGAATCACATATCCACATATGCTGAAGAATCATTCCCCAAAATGAAATTATTTACCATATGATTTTTTTTGATATCATTATATGTATGTTATTGATATTGGATGATCATTTTCTATTTAATTTGTATTTTCATAGATGTGTGAAATGAATAATTTTTTTCATTTCTAATATAAAATATCTCAATATCCATTTTCATAAGATTACCTTAAAAAACATCATTTCCATGTTTTCTAATATTTAAAACTCATTTATTAATTTAATTATATTTTTTTATAATTAATTTTTAATATATCAATTACATTTAATATATTTTTTATCATAAATTAGAAGGAATTTCCTCCTATGTTCTGTGAAAACTCTATAATTATATTATATTGTGTCTTCCATGAATATAAGTGTCTTTTATTTAATAATTGATATTAACTAGGTATATTACTTAGAAATACCAACCATTTCGCTTCATGTTTTATGATTACGTTTTGTGAAAATTATATGGAAACATTTTTATTTTTAATGGGTTAATTATTTTATGGATGAAATTTCATTTTTAACTTGTCAAACATATATATGATTCTATACAATGTCACATGTGGGACAAAAATTATAGATAACTATAATCCATTAGGTCAATATTTGTATCTAAATGGATGATATTTAATGGATTATGGAGTGATAACAATCCCCTATGGGTTTTCTTTCAATATATTTAAGAAATTGTGAGAAATCCTAATCCAAAATCGGACTCATACTAATATTTTAATGAGAATAGGTGGTCAAAAAAAGTACCTAAAGACATTATCCTAGATTTTAATAGTAATAAATACTTAAAAATATCCCCAAATAGTATTTATCCACTATATTTTTAAAAACATGGTTTGTACACAAAACTACTAATGGATTTTTTCGACTATTGAAAATTCCATTTTCTGTGATCATTAACAAAATAAAAGACATTACATGGTTATGTATGTGTCAAATGCATATTCCACATTTCCCTAGTTAGATTAAAATATTTATGATTATGATCCGTGATTTATGATCAATATTTTATTGAATAATTTTTAATTTATTATCTGTTTTTGTATCATGATAACTTTCTCTTACCGACATGATCATAATATCTTCACCTAAAAAGCATGATTAATACCCCTTCATTAAATTACCTATATTGATTTAGATCGCAACTATTTATTATGTTTACATTCCTAATGTAATAAAGAAGTGTATTAAATTTTTTATGTCCAAAGTGGTATCATTTGTGATGTCCATTTATGGATGATTTTAAATATTTATTATAAAATATTTTTTAAGAATGAAATACCAAATATCATATACCTATATATTATGCATTTTATTTTAGTACAATATTATATTAATAGTATTGAAAAATAATATGATATGAACTGTTGTTATTATTTTGTCATTATAGTACATATTTGAATGTTTTTTAGTTATTTTGAAGGAGTAGGTTTTAATTAATAAAAATATATAACATAAATAGAATATGTTTTATCCAAAATAATATGTGATGGCCCTAAAATTTCCTAGGTTTATGTGACTATATCAAAATTATAAAAATCATTTGATTGATTACCATTATCATTTAATTTCATACATGGGTTATTATATCATGATAATTAGAATAACCTTTTAGGATTTAATTATTGGATATAACATAGGTGAACTATGTAAAAAACAAAATCAATGGAGAATCTATGATTTTTACTAATATGAATCTATGTGTAATAGGACATTGTGTGAAACATATTATAGTTATTTTTACCTAGATCTCACATGTTATGATTAATAAAATGAAAAATATTAAAATCCCACGAACATAAAATGAAAGGGAACTATTTTGAGGGATGCTTAGGTTATATTTACCGTGGGGTAATGAGAATTTAATATCTTATATTTTAAAAATATATGGCCCAATTTAATTCCTCAATGAAACTGAATAATATAATAAGTGTTTTTATGTAGGGAAATTAGTGATGAGATATCAAACAAAAATAAATAGGTTTATTAACAATATAAAAGGAAATAAAGATATTAAAAATGTATGATATACTATTAAAGGGTTAAAATGTGATTAATTTTGAATAAATGAAACAAATATTATATCCCAATGATTAATTGGGTTAATCTATGACTATAAATTCCTAATCCATTAAAAAATATGAAATTATTTTTCAATAACAACAAGTGAAGTGGCTAAAAAAATGGGGTTATGAAATATAAAATCACTCTCCACTAGAAGAATTAAAAAATTTCAATGTATTATTGTTTTATCCACTCATTTATGTTTAGAATATTTTCAATTATTATTAAATCATAGCCACAATTAGTAGATATAAAATTATCTAGAACAACTCCATATGGTATGAAGATTTTATCCAATGTCTATTACCCCTCTCTAAATGCTTTTTCTGAAATATGATCCCTAAAAATATTATTAATATACATCTTCTAAAATTTTATATGAAATTACACATAAATTAAATATCTATATATAGAGATCATATATATTTTTAGAAAATGGATATCCCATTTCATATAAAAATTATTACTATTTTCATCTATCAGAATATGGCAACTTTTAAACAATATATGAGAATTTATTTCTGTACATGGATCTTAATATAATGTATCAATGGATAATTAGCTCATATGATTGGGTATAAATTGATTATTGTGTAAAAACAATATATTAATGATAACAATGACATTTCTCCTAATGAGTTTTAGATAAACCCCCATGGATCATGGTGTTTAGTTTCCAATATATTTTATAGATATTATTTTATTTATATCCAAGATTAAATATGCAATGATATATATTTAATTATAAATAATTATTTAATTAACATAAAAAATATCGGTAAGGGTTTTATATGACTAATTTTTTCCCATGGGTCTAATCCATTATTCATTATTATGAAGAAATTCATATCAATGAACCTCTATATTTATTATCATAAACATTACAGTATCATGATCATGTAAATATATTTTTCAAAATACTTTTATGATTTCATAGTTAAACTAAAACATGATTAATAGTTCTAAAATAATATTATTCGATAAAAATATCATTTATTTTAGTGAAAATAATGAATTCCCCTAACGCTGTTTTCATAAAATATATTAATAATAATAGTTCATTGTAATGATATTTAAACATAAATATTCCTATGTCAATTTGTGGATATAATGAGAAATAAAAAAAAATTTATGTTCAATTTATAGATAAAAGTATTCTGGATATTCTAGTATATTCATATTAGAAAATTGATCTTTAAGATTATTTGAGTATTTTTATAAAAAAACATGTGTACCGAGAAATTATAACACACTGAATATAAGAACCCAAAGACAGTGGACTTTTTATTATAATGTAAAAAATAATTTGATCATAGAATCAAAAAAATTAGTAGTATTAAGAGACTGGGTAAATAAACTAACATTATATTAAATTTAAAACTGATGATAAAACATTTTAATATAATAAAACTATAATATTTTTCCAAAAAATAATTTTCACGTGTAGTAATCCTGTTGGATTAAAATAGAAATGGAATAAAAATAATCAAATTCTACTATATTATCACGAAGGTGTGTATTTTTAAAAAATATATAATAGATATGTATGAAATTAGTAATATTTATTGAATAAATATATTCTATTAAAACCAATATATTATTTGATTACCGAACTATGAAATGAATGGATAAGAATAAAAGGACAAAATGGGTTGTTATGAATAATTATAGGAATCATAAACATATATTCATTTCAATGTTCGTAGACATAATGATTTTATTGGTAAGTATTATACCAAACATCAAACTAAATTTTCTCAGGATTCATACTGATGCATTAAGGGGCGGTATAATTCTATGACATAACAATCACATTAAAATATATATATTCACATCATATGAAGAGAGTCACTAATATATAAAAAATATATCACAATATTCCAAAAGAAATGGCTATATAATTATATATAAATATGATATAATTTCTTACATTTTAATTAATATTTAAAAGAATATCAATATTTAATCATTCAAAGAACAATATGGATATTTTGGGGCAAAACCCATAATTAAGTAAAAAATAATGAGATTCTTATAATGTATTATAATTTACCCATATCAAAGGAATATTTAAAAAGAAGTCATGAAAATTAATTCATGATAAAGAAAATGTAACACCCCGACCCCAGAAGCCTAGAGTTGGTGCATTATGCTTATACATTGAATTATTACAAGGAACCAAGTGCTGAAAGACCGATCATTTTAGCGGTCCTTGAAAATAGATTCCATACATGAATGATACGTTACACTTTATGTCATACAAAAAATAATAAATAAGCTTTTGATAATTCCATAATTCCCTTAGTTTCACCATGCATATCAATAATAATACACTTATTTGAATCATGTGAAAATAAAACATAAGAAATGTGTGAGATTAGATGCTCAGTAATGGTAATTAATTTTGAATAAGATATAATATTTAAATGAAATATGTGTAACAAAAAACAAAAAAATATTAAACATAAACATGAAAAGAAGATTGAAAAATAAATCAAACATCACCATATAAACATGCACATGGATATTCTAATATTTAAATAATTACATGTAATAACTAATTTCATAATGGGGGAATGCCTAATGTTGGAAATAATTACAACATATTTATGGCCTCATGCCATGACAAAAAATAATATTTTTGTCAATGCCTTATTCCATGATATTAACTTCTATCATGAGACCTACTTCTTAATCAATGAGCTACAGCGGGCTCCACCCATCACTTACTATGTCCACTGCATTTTTCATAGGAAAATATCAAAACATAACATAATCATTCATATAAAAACTAGCATACGAAATATCAATATTTTAACCATAAAACAAGAATGGTAATAAAATAACCCATTCACCGTCAAACATATCATAACCAATCAATATAATATTGAAGATTTTATTTATAATAAATCAACCTCAATAATGAATAATATCAAAAATGGATGTTCATATAGTTGAAAATAATCGGTAAAACCCATTGTGAGAAATATGATTTTCTAGAAATCATTTAAAACTTTCACAATTTATAAATAAAGATGTTTAAAAGATATTTTTGAATCAAAGTGTTCAAAAAAACTTGGAAACATTTTAATGGAATTTTAATTTTAAAACATTCATGTCCATATAAATAAATCCTTAAAACCAATTTGAAAACATAAATATTAATGAGAAGGATTTAGAATAATAAACAATTAAAACATTTAAAATGATGTTTTAGGAAAAGAGTACCTTAAAAGAATCATTTTGAAAACATTTTAATGAATCGTGTACAAGGATAATAAATATTTCTCTAAAAATACTTACACATAAACAATCTAGGATAATATTGAAGTTGAGGATTTAACCATTACCATGTACCTTAATTTAGATGAGGGTATTTTTTACCTATTCTATCATGACAATAGTATGTTATTTAATTATACCAAAACCATATTCATATTAAATATATCACACATGATTCATTTATGGCTATATACTGTTCATTAATAATAATTTCTATTTTAATGCAACATTTTGTGTAATAATCTCTTTATTTATCGTACGTGATTAATTTGTTATTCATGATCATATAATTTAGACCACGATTTAAATACTTCTAGAATATAAAACATGATTTAAATATCATGTATATTTAGAATATATATATTTATAATAGAGATACATATGAAAGGGAAAGCACCATTTATGGTGACGGTAGGTCGTACGTATGCATAAATGTTGTTTCAATTTTCGTAACATATTGAACATAAGTAATTGAATAATATATTAGTATGAAAATAATTAAATATATATATACTCCAATGGAATTATTATTTCATATAATATAAAATTACAAACAATATATATTTTTATAATCATCATTTAATGGTGAATGTTGAAATGAATCACATCACAACGTTGAGATGGTAAGTTGTGCCCACAGATGAGTGATGAAATCATATCCTTAATTATTATGAGGTGTGGAATTGGATGGTTAATTAAATGTATAGAGAAATGATTATTTTATTTTTAGTATTTATATACATATTATTCATCATTATATCCATCCAAATTAAATAATGTTGAATAACAAATTACACCATGACGTTTAGAGGGTAAGCTGTACATATGCATGCATGGATACTTTATCATTCATAGGATGGATTGAATAATGAATATGGTTGGACCATATTTATAATAAAATCACAGTATTTATAAGTTATTGGTGTTTTTATTTGTTTTTTGAAATAACAATTAAAGGGAAAGAGGAAGAAGAAAAGAAATTTGAATGCGGTGATTAAATAATTATCACTTCTTTGGGTGTTGTCTTTTGATTTGAACAAAAGGGATCAATTGGTAGGCTTTATTCTCAAGAAAATTCCTCTATATTGAAGATAGGGAAGTTTTAAATACATTAGGGTAGAGTTTGGAAGATCAAAATTGATTTGTAGTTGTGATTTTGAATGATGGGGGATTACACTTTTATAGGAGAGGTGAGGGTCACTTTAGAAAAAATATGAAATATTATTTTATAATAAAATAATTTTCGTTTTAAAATGGCTCCAAAATAAATTCTTTAGAGGCTATGGTGGTTATGGATTGAAATAAACTCAACGAATAATTTTAAAACATATTTAGGTCACCTTATTAAACGTATCCTTTATATTTAACCATTAGTTAGATAGATTTACTATTAGCATGTATTCTTGTATTATTATAATAAATGGTTAATAATATTAATATAAAAATTCAACAGAACCCATAGTGGTTCATTAATGACAAGCTTGTCATTCAATAATTTATTTTACCAGATTTATATTTTTAGGACTATTATATAATTTAATAATATAATATATCTTTTAAAAAAACTTATTTATGTCAATTTTTACACTATTTTGTATTTTCTTTTTGTACTGTCATCACAACATGATATCTTCAAAACAAATACATTGAATCAACCTTAACATGTCATATTCACCTTTAAAAATAATGTATGTCATCAATACATTGAAATTATATTTATTTTAATATTTATTATACCATTTATATACCATTTTCATCTATAAGGTAATTACAACATCATCATTTTGTTATAAATCAATATAATTATTAAATTTCTAAAAAATATAAATAAAATACCGTGATGTAGGAAATCATTTTAGATTATTAATTATTATCTATAATCAATTTTTTCTTATATATAATACTAAAAAAATGTATTTGTTTTTAAAATTCGAATCTTACACTTTTAATACTTTAATAAATATAATAATAATAAATGTTATAATCTAATACATGTGGATAAAAAAGATAATATTTTATTCTTAATGTTTTTTCATCTAAATAACATTATACGAACTAATTAGTACATGTGTTGTGGTAATTATAATATCATTTTTACTTTCAATTACCATTTTTACTTTTAACTGTGGTAAATAAAATTTAAAAGTTACATTTCACCAAAAATTAGTTTCATCATATTGAACCTCATTTTACATTCAAATGTCAAATGTTTCTCTTGTATTTTTTAAATTCAATTCATAAAAGTGAAAAAATTATGTTTTATTGCAATTTGCAAATGTGCCTAGAAAGTGGGTAAAAGAAGGTAAAAAGATCAACAGAATTTTATATATCAAATCTTTTTATAAAATGACTCCAATGAATTATATTGAACATATATAGTTATTATGTATCTATTTTGACTTAAAATTATTTTAAATAAAATAAATAATTATTTAAATAAATTTCAATTTTATTCAATAATTTAGTGATTTAAATATTAATCAAAAATTGATTTTTTTTCAGAAAATTTTAAAAAAACATCACCTTAAACTAATTTTGATATTATGAATTCAAAAATAAATTCTATTTTACCAAATTCAAAAAATATACGTTTCATTAATTAATTAAATTCTAATTGTAGTTGTCAAAACCATAACTCATGTTTTTACAAATTAAAAACTATCAAATGATTGAAAATTGATTATGTCAAATTTAAATGTGAAATTACTTATAATGACCTCAATTGTATTAAATGATTAAAATATAATCTAAATATAATTCCAAAAAATTCTAATGAATAATCTAACCATATAAATTATTTCTATTAAAAAAGTTATTTTCAATTAAAACATATTATTTATATCTATTCATCAAAATATGAATGTTTTCAGAAGAATACCAAAAAATAACCCAAATTAAATTTTTAGACCTGCTTCTAAATGACAATTTAATTTCGTTACATTTAATATATTGAATTTTCCAATTTTGGTTTTATAAAGGGTTCTCCATTAAAATGTGGTAAATTTTCATTTTTTGAAAAATATTTATTTTACCTAAAAAGGAATTTGTTTCTATATTATGTATAAGTAAAACAAAATATGAATGTTTAGATTATATGTAATATATAAAATTCATATTTACTTAATACTATTCAAAACCGCTTTTGAATAACTAGTTTGTTAAATCGTGGTGTGCTCAATCATGCCGTTACGTGTAGTGTATGCTATTGAATTAATTTAAAGAGACAATATACTATGAAATCCTAGGTGCTACATTCTCCCCACCTTCAATAAATTCTTTCCTCGCATTTTTTGATTTTTCTTCAAAAATAATAGGTTTAAAATAAAAAATACCTTTTTTGAAAACCCACATCGAAAATAGGTATAATAAAATTTAGTTATAATAAGAGGGAAAGGTAAATGAAAAATTCACCACAAAATTAGGGTTTTGAAGAGTATAACTATGATTGAAATTATAGACACACAATTTGATGAAAAACAAAAATATTTATAGAGAGTGATTTATTTCATCAATTATAAACATGTGAATAATAAACGCAAAAAAATTAGTGCATCAAATCCATAAATCTACAATTATTTAAAATATCATCGGTTAAATAAAAAATAATTTATTAGGATAATAGATTTTTTATTAGATATATTATTTTTAGGCGGATTGATTAATTTACTATTACGATAAGAACTCATGAAAACATTCTTGATTTCATTATCTGTCTTAATCATAATCTCATCATTTGTTTTTGCTTTGATCTATTTTCACTTTATCCCTTATACTAGAATATTAATGATCAAAAATTATTTTTTATTCCTATTGTGCATTTGATAAATCATAAGGTCCAAATGTTTTTTTAAACCTTTGTATATTTACTGAAATCTAAAATGTTGGGTTAGAGTGTAAAACTAATTATAATTTAACCTCATAAAAAATATCAAGTGCTCAACATACACCATTTAAACCTATAGACTTTTCCAAAAATACATATGTCCAAACTAACATTCTAAAAATTTATATGCAAGGTAAATATAATGAAGATATATTTTTTCACATAATTACGTGTGAATACCTTCATCATGTATTTTCCTAAAACATGGTAACAACCTAAATTACCATAAATCCTTATTTAAAACTTCCATGCTCCCTTATTCTTAATAGAATACTGGATATACTCCTTAAATCCAAAAATGTTGTAAAATCCATCAATGATGGAATAATTAAAAAATTAATCAGTTCTAAGATAGTCAATAATATCCAATATAATTTATCCAATTCAATTACATCTTATTCCGAAATCATTATCTCAGTTTTATAAATAAATTAACTGTCATATTTCCCCAACTATATATTTTCCAAAATGTATATCATGAAACTATTTCACATTAGTTGGTACCATAAAATCTAATTTTTTTAATGAAAACATACTTCTTTATAATCCTTATATTCTTATTAATTATTATATCATTACTCAAACGACATTAGTCTTTAATAAAATCTTAAGAACACTAATCATTATTCTTCATATGTGGTAGTATGATAACTTGATTATAATCCAATATCATCATTTAGGATATACTATCATTATTGATACATTTATTTTCATAGTCCCAATTGTTTTCTGATGAAAAATTGTACATTGGAAACCTTTTCATACCATTTCTGTCGCGTTCTTAGAGTCATTTTCCTCCACACTTATAATAATATCCCATTACCTTCAAACATTTACCATGGTGATACATTCCACGGTTATAACATGGGGGAAAATCCATATTTCCATTCTTCCCTTTATCCATATTTCTCTCTACCATCCTCTTCTTTTCGTTGTCCCATTCAATGTCATAAGACATAGTGAAATATTTACATATATTATTAATGCATGATACTATTTCTTCATATGAGGTAGATACATGGAAAACTATTTAACTTATTAATTTTGTCATTATACCTTGAAAGATGTGATCCTTCTTATTCTTTGGATCATTTGTATTACAAAAGTTTCCATTACTTCTATTTTGCACAATTTCAAATTAATGGAATACACTATTCTAGGTTATGTATCACAATGCGTAATTTCTAAGAAGTAAAATACCTAACATAAATTTATATGTTTATTCATATAATCCATAATAATAAATATGTTTTCTTTGAGGAATTATTTATTCATAAATCCTTTATAATGGTTTGTAAATAAAATGAGAATTATCCTAAGCATGCAAGGCCTATTTTCATGTACCAAGATACCACAGGACAAGCCCAAAAATTTTTTAAGTGTTATTAATCCTAGGTACATCTGTGCTAGAGTCGCCTCTACTAGCTTGTACCCAAACAGAGATGTAGTGTTTTGAAAATTAAAAAAATCTCTACATTACCAAAATACTTGTAAGTACTTCTATACAAATCATAAATATCTATCTTTGATCAATGTTATTTAATCAGAGTTTATCTAAATATAGTTTCTATGGTTATAAATAATCTTCTCTGATACCAAATATAATGTCGCGACCCAGAAGCCCGGAGTTAGTACCTTATTTTAATACATTTTCATGATTAAAAGGAATCATGTCTCGAAGGATTGATCGATTTAGCAGTCTTGGAAAATAAATTACATACATGAATGATACATTACCTTTTATAACATAAAACACAACATAAATAATCCATTTATAATGACATTATTCCTTTATCATAACCATGCATATCAATCATAATATACTCCGGAGAATCTTGGGAAAATAAAATATTAGAAAGGGGTGAGATTAGATGCTAAGAAAGGGTAAATAATTTAGTGGATGCAATAAAAATTTAATTAAAGATGTGTAATAAAAAAACATCATACTTTTAATCAAATACATGACCATAATATGTCAAAAATAAATCTAACATAACCATATAAATATGCACATAGATATTCTACTAGTTGAATTATCACATGAAATAACTAATATCATATTGAGAGAATTCCTAACACCAGACATCATTACCACATTGTTAATGACTCATGCCAAGAATAAAAATACATTTTTTTCAAGGACATGTGCCTAGTTAGTAGATTGAATATTGAGACCTACCGATCCATCAAGGAGCTAGTGCGGGCTCCACCTGTCATTTACTACTACCACTACATTCATCATATGAAATTGTTGAAACATACCATAATCATTTTCATGAATACTATAGTAAAAAATTCAATAATTCAACCATTGACACTGAATGGTGTAAAAATAGCACATTCAGAGTCAAAAATATCATAACCATTCAATACAATATTAAAGATTGTATTTATAATAAATCAACCTCCATCAAGAATTATATCCAAAAGGATGTTGACATAGATGAAAATAATCAGTAAAACCCTTTGAGGGGAATAATTTTTTTTCGTGATATCATTTAAAATTCTCACAATTTATAATGGAAGAGGTTGAAAAGATATTTTTGAATCAATTATTCCAATATCACATTGAATCTTTTTAATGGAATTATTAATTTAATACATTAATGTCTATATAAATAAATCCCTAAAATCATTTTGAAAATTAAGACAATTGTGAGAATCATTTTGAAGAATAAATATTTAAAACATTTCAAATGAATTTTTAGTTACTGAGTAAATTAAAAAATTATTTACAAAATTATTTTATGAATCATGGATATGGATAATAAATATGTCCCTGAAAATACATGCACATAAATAATCTCAGATAATAATGAGATTGAGAAATTAAACCTTACCTTGTACCTTTCTTTAGTCGTGGGTACATTTATCCACTTGTATAATGACCATAGTATGTTATTTAATTATACAAGAACCATATTCATATTTATTATATCATACATGATTCATTTATTTCATAACACTGCCCATTAATAATAATTTCTATGTTAATGTAACATTTCGGGTAATAATCGATTTTTTTATCATACATGTTTTAAGTTATTATTCTTGATCATATCGTTTAGATCTTGATAAAAATACATACATAATATAAATCAAGATTTATATATCATTTATATCTAGAATATAAATATGTATAATAGATAGATATATTAAATGGAAAACACCATTTATAGGGACGGTTGGTCGTACGTACGAATAAACGGTGTTTCCATTTTCATATTGTATTGAATGGAAGTAAATGAATATGATATATGTATGTACATATATACATATCATGTAGAATAATTATATCATATATTACATACTTATTAAAAATAAAAATTTCTATATTCATCATTGAATGGTGAACGTGGAAATGAAACTCATTGCGTAGTGGAGACGGTAAGCCCTATGCACACACGAGTGATGATATCATTTCATTATTGATTAAAAATTGTGGAATTGGATGGTAAATTAACTATAAAATGAAATTATGGTGTTATTTTCATTATTTATATACATATTATTGATCATTATATCCATCCAAATAATATAGTGTTGAATAAAAAATTACACTACGTCGTTGAGACGTTAAGGCGTATGTAGGCATCAATGGTGAAATAATATTTACTAATATGGTCATAATAATGAATAAAGTTGTAACATATATATAATAACATCACAGTATGTAGAAGATACTAGAGATATAATTTTTTTATGGTAATTAAAAATAAATAGAATGTAGAAGAAGATAAAAACATTAAAAGGGGTGATAAAATAATTATCTACTCTTTGGGTGTTTCATTTATATTTGAACAAAAGGGATACATTGGTTGGATTTATACTCAAGGTAAGGCCAATTAGATGATGTTAGTGATGTTGGGAGGAGATTTGGGTAGGGGTTGGCCGAGCTAAATGGCTTCGGAGGTGTGATTTTGAGAGAAGGGGGAGTACCACTTTATATGAGGGTAGAAAGTAACTTATGGAAAAGCTTGAATTAATATTTTATAATAAAATTATTCTCCATTTCTAATGGATCCAAAAGTATTTATTTAGGGGCTATGGTGGGAATGGGTTGGAAACCTCTCATCTAAAATTTTTTATACATATTTATGTCACCTTATTAACCTTATCTTTTATATTATACCCTTAAATATTTTATCTTTTACGATGTATTCTTGTAATAATAAATGGTTAATAAAATTTTTATGAAAATCCAAGATAACCCCAAGTGGATCATTAATTACATACCTATCATTATATTAAATATTATTTCTTTTAAAAAACTCATTTATGTCAATTTTTACGCTATTTAGTATTTAGATTTTATAAAAGTCATAACAACATGATAGAATTGAAAAAAATTCTTTGAATGAAACATAACATGACATATTCACCAAGATAATTAGTTGATGTCATGAAAGCATTGGAATTTTTTTTATTTTATTATTTATTATACCACTGATTTGATTCATTAATTAATAATGTAATTAATGCGTCATCATTTATTCCTATTTTTTTTTAATTATTTAATGTCTAAAAATTAAAAATTAAAAACTATGATGTAAGAAATATGTTTATATGTCTAATTAATATCTAGAGTCAATTTCATGTTATTTATAATCCTATATTAAAAATTTATTTGTTACTAAAATTTTAATTTTCTACTTTTACCTCTTATTTAAATAAAATTTTCATAAATGTCAAAATCGAAACCAAGTGGATCAAAAAGGATCATAATTTATTCCTCGGATTGAGTTTTTTCTAAATACACATATCCAATAGAATTAGGAAATTTGTTAGGATAATCATAATATCATTTTCACCTTTAATTACACTATTTACTTTTAACCGTGGTAAATAAAATTTACAAGTTATTATTCCTCGAAAATTATATCCATCCTATTGAATGAAATTTTACATACTGATATATACTGCGTCTATTTTATTTTTTAAATTCAATTTATAGAAGTGATATAATTACATTTGACCCAAATTTTCCAATTTTCCTAGATGGTGGGTAAAAGTCGGTAAAAAGTTCTATAAGATTTTATATATCTAAACTTATTATAAAATGTATCAAATGATATTAATTTTTCTTATATATATTTTCTATTTCTATTTGGACTTAAAATAAATTTAAATAAAACATATATATATATTTAAATAAATTTCGATTTTAAATAATAATGTAGTGTTTTCACTATTCAACAAAAATTGAATGTTTTCAGAAAAATACCAAAAAATTACCCTAATATAATTTTGATATTCTGAATTGAAATATGTGTTCTATTTTAAAAAATTCAAAATATTTAAGTTTCATTATTTAATTAAAAAATAATTCTCGTTGTTAAAACCAAAAAGTGGGTTTTTAAAAAGTATAAACTCTTAAAAGATTAACATGTTTTTATATCTTATTTATATGTGAAATTAAATATAATTTCATACATTGTATTAATTGAGAAAAATTAGATCTAATTATACATTCAAACCATTAAAAAAACTACAAATTATTTCGATTAAAAAAGTTTTTTTCAATTAAAACATATTATTATTCACTATTCATTAAAATATGAAAGTTATCAAAATAGTATCAAAAATTTATCCAAAATATCTTTTTATGTCCTTCATCTAAAAAATAATGTAATTTCATTATATTTTATATATAAATGTTCCAAATATTGTTTTTAAAAATAGTTCACCAAATTAAAGGTTGTAAAATTGCATTTTTTTAGAAATACTTCTTTTATCTTAAAAAATGAATTTTTCATTATATCATGACTAAAAACCATATATTATTGAAATTTAATTTATATGTAATTTATTAAATTTAAAATATAGTTAATACTATTCATAACGTCTTTTGAACGTCTAGTTTGGTAAGTTGTGGTGCACTCGAACTCGGTGTTGTGTGTAGCATACAATATTGAATTACTTTAAATATATTACGTAATATGAATCCATGGGTTATTATATATAATTTTCATTAGTTGTGGTTTTTAATTATCTAATGAATCATCTATATCAAATCCCATGAGAGTTTAAAATGAAGTGATCTACTACTCACATTTGTTTTTAACTAACTGAAGGTCAGGCGAAGACAATAAAAATTTTATTAAAAAAATTCCTTCTATGTTTATATATGATAGATATTTAATCATTTTATTATCTTGAGATGGATTTAATTATTTGGTAACCAACCACTCTATACAATACAAAAATGTATTCCTGTTATTTTTTCTATAGGAGGGTTTGAGAATTATAATAAAATATGAATGATGTTTAATGATATGGAATGTTGGTTTCTCATATATAATATAATACATAATATATAACACTCAATTAAAATAAAATTTCTCATTGAAAATATGTGGAAATAGAGGTATTGAATAAATTAATATAATTATGTGATTAGAAACACATGCATTGAAATATAGTATCTTTAAGGATGAGGGAAAAATGAAACAATGAAATATTCATTTTATAGAGACATTAGTGTGGGAAAATGAAAGGAAACTAGTTACCAATAGATATGCAAATGAGAGGGATGAATGATTGTGGGGGTAATTATACTTCTGAAGGAGGTATTTCAGTTATAATACTTCTTATTTTTTTATTTCGGCCAAATAATATTAAAGATAAATTATTATAGTAAAATTATTTCCACCATTATGATAAATAGTGTTTTTTTAATGTTATGTGAATCCAAAACATAATTAATCCTCACAAAAACACAATTAAATAATTATTTAGATAAAATTTAATTTATTTCTCCAAAATTAATCTATATGTGTCCAAATCCAAATAATTATTTTTAAAATTCATTAAATAAATTTAAATTTTTTAATGGAGAATTTATTTCATGAATTATTAATTAAATTTTCAAATCATATTAGTTTATTAATGTAGTGTTATTCTTAATAACATTAATTTAATACCATTATCTTAAAAATAATCTCCCAAAAAGTAAAATTAATTTGTAATAATAACATAAATTGTTTCTAACACTATATTTAAATCATTTTTTTGAATTATTTTTTAGTATAAGTATAATTAAATTATTAAAATAATACACTTCGTTATTTTGAAATTACACACGTAGTGCCAATAATTTATTAACAATTATATTAGTACGTATTATTTACTATTCAGATTCATAATTGTTTAAATAATCTTAATTCATTAATATAAAAATTTATTATAAAAATTTATTTTTAATAAAAAAGTATATTTTGATTTTATAAAAAAATTATTTATTAATGGATTCATTGAAATTATTGAATGAATTGTCATACATTATCCCCCTAAAAGAATTTGAACCTCACAATTGGTGTCATACATCGACACATAAATATAATAATATAATTTATATTTATTTATTATATATTATACCATGTATCAACCTATGAATAGTTATTCCTTCAATAAAAATTCACCAGTTCTATTTTATAATTCCATAGAAACTACTCTTTATTGTCAATAATCCATATAGGCTCTAAATTATTAGAAAATTAAGGTTTTATCTCTATTTCTTCAAAGGTGAGTACATTTGTTGGTTCTAGAATGTATATCCATATCATTTTTATATTAACGAATTCATTAAAAATATAGGGTTTTGGTGGAAAGGGAAAATAACAATACAAACAATCTAGTTACCCCAAAAAAAATTAAATATTCCAATTAACATTGAAAATATATTCCCTTTCATAAAAATCACTCTAACTCATATAAATAGTGAAAATATAAAATAAATATTTTCAAAACATGGAATTTCAAATTTCCCCCTCTAATTATCAATATATATTTCATAACATTTATGATATTTTTTCATATGATTCTAGAAATATCACTCATTTTTAGTTATCTCCTGAATGTTTTCTTGACCATCTACCTTATTTTCCCAATTAAATTATCGTAAAATAATAGGGTATTGTGTCATAATACACAATTTATTTTAATTTCCAAATTATATAGCCTAATAAAATATATATTTTTTGTTAAATCCATTAAAAATAGTTTATAATCCCATGTTACTGAGGTGACATGAGATAATGATATGATCATTTCCATAATGATTTGGAAGGTCAATTCAAAATAATCTTCAGCATTAGGATGATATTCAAGGCTAAAAAATATCATGGTTATCAATGAATTTTATTGAATACTCTATGATTTTTAGATGAATTGAGGGTTTTGATTAATTAAAATTGATAAAAAGGTAAAATAATGTCTCATAACATCATTTATATAATCCCAAGAATCATATTGAAGTTAAAGATCCTCTTTTATTAATATAAATTTTAAAAACATGGTAATTGATACACAATTTCCCAAATATGATGTTAATTCATAGTTTTATGAGGCATTGATCGATTAAAATACTTTTGGATAGTATCCCTATAAATCCTTTGTTATGAGAGATGTCTTATTATACTGTTCAATATTTTCTTTTCATCAATTATTTATTAGCATACCATGTGTCATTAAATTTTAAGTTTAATTTTCTAATCAATGTTATCCCACTATAATTTAGGATTTAGATCGATAAACCTCTTGGTAATACTAGGGTGTATAGTGTATTCTGAGCTATAATTTACATCAGGTAATTCCTTCTATATCTCAGGAGGTGATGGTACAAATACCCTCTATACAAAAATCAATGCATTTTTCTTTATTGATAATGTTTTCCCAACTATTGTCTTAAATTTAGTTAATCTTGCTTTATAATTGTTTTAAATATTATTGACACATCTTTATCTTCTCTTATTTGTTTTGTTTGAAAATTAATTATAAAATAAACTATACAAATCCTTCATTAATAATTTCCATAATGAAAATTATTAATTCCAATAATATGGGATCCTTTTTCATCATCATCCTTGATATAAATTCATGACCATTCCTACTAAATTCACACACAACCTTTATTCGTGTCTACAATGGTAGTGTATTACATTGTAATATTCACATTCTAGTTTCAACCATCTCCAATAACATTTGTTGTCATATTTATACAAGAATTCATAAATCTATATTATTTGACCAATATATTTCTCACATATCTATCAATACTGACTGAATCACTACATTTTTAATGTAATGAAGAGAACTATATTATCAAGATCATGAATTGTAAAATGATTCCTTGGGTCATCAGTTTATGTGATGCATATGTACGAATATACCCTTATGTATAAGTATTTTCCTTTATCATTTCTTTATTGCATCACTATATTTAACAAATCTTTCCTTTTGGGGTGGTAAGTACAATGATGTTACTAAATAATCTTTTCTTTAATTCCTCATTGTTTTATTCCGTTACGTTTCACCATATTAATTTGAAACCCATATGTGTCAACATTGTATACATATTAAATAATAAGAAAACATTTTCAAAAAATATTTTCTTTTCATAAAATAAAAAAGGATAATATATATCTTAATTATATTAATTTAAATGTTACATTCATTAAAAAATTTCCATTTGGGTAAAACATTTATTTCATCCCTATAGATAATATAGAAAATAAATTAAAATTCATAATGTAATGATTCAAATATAAAAAAATTATAATTTATATTATTCCCTATTATAGTTTAAATGATGTTTCAAAAATGTTATTGATTATCTTTATTGAGCATTGAGTATTTAATGATATATTTATTGAAGACAATAAAAAATTGATTCAGATAACACATGAAGAATAAAATCATTCAATCCTTAAACATAAAGGCTGAATATTTTAATCCAATATAAATTTCTATGAATATACATTTCACATAAATTGTATTCATATACATCAATATTATATAATTATTTTATACATTTAATTAATGATAACAATATTGGAGATCAATGTTTTAGAAATAGGGATTCACTGGGTTGTTGATAAAATATTCCATCTATGTGAGTTGATGAATGCTTATTCAGTACAGTGATTGTATTGATTTCATTATAATATATGTAATAAATCATTGTACAATAATTATATGTCATAATTAGTATATACATCCTCCATTGTAGAAAAAAAGACTTATGATCCCATTATTATACAACTGTTATAGTCATTTCATTAATTCCATTAACACAAATAGTTTTATTTTATGAGGATTTTGATATATGGGATTTTTTCATATGGATAATGTAAATAGAGAACTATATATCATATTCAAGTGGATATCAATGAAATTAATTTATAAATACAATGATATAATCCATCATAATAGATACATACACTATTATGATGTTATATATTTATCTATGGATTTCTATTCACTAAGGATTTCACTAATATGATCTAGTAGAGGTGGTTCAAAAAAATTATTATGACATAATGTCACAAATAATAGAATAATATATAACATTCTATACACAAATATTATAATATCCATATTAGGAGAGAACATATTTTTTTTATATGTCAAGAGAAAGTCCATCCCAAAAATTATATCAATGGTAGTAATTAATATTAAAACTAGCATTGAAACTAGGGAACCATCAATCAATTTAATATATATATAGAGAAATAAATTAAATTATTTAAAATTTACTAAAAATTGGTGAAGTCATTATTTACTATTAACAGATGGTATTGATGGATATTATCTCTACATTTGTAACAAAATCCAATTCCCTTTTAGAATTCCTTAATTTGATTATTAATCAGTTATTTTATATATGAAATTCTGTAGTTCTACTCATAATATTCTCAATTGTTTCCAATATGAAATTATGATGACTTATTGTTATATTTTATCCCTCCGAATGAATATTTCATCACAAAATTCTTCTTAGTATTGATGGCACATGTCATTATATCAATTTATATTGAAAATAATTAACAGACCACTGCCCTATGATTTTATAGATTCAAACTTCCAATTATGTGGTAAATATTTAATTTTTTGTTGCATGAATTTTCCACCGAATGTTTTAATAAAAAATGTATAATTATCCTCATATTTAGTAACAGTTCAGTCATCATTTTTTCATAAAACATTTAATTCTATTTTGAATTTTTTTTCTCAAAAGGGGCATAATTATTCAGCATGATCATCTAAACATACATCAGATACTTCTTTCATAAATCCTTAATAAAATTACTTTATTGGATTAAATAAAACTATAGATGAATATTTTACTTTAATATATATATATATATATCCATTATATCATTCTCCCTTTCCATGTAGCCTAAATTATGAAATATTATCTTGATTGATATGATCCTTTATTTTGATACAAAGTGATTTGTGCTCTAATTAAATGATAATGGTGGTTTCCATATATAGTGGTCCATCATTGTTACATAATGGTTTGGGAAATATATTTTTATATACTAGACACATTATTAGTTATAACGTCATTAAACACCAAAAATATAATAACAATATTCTTAGAAATAACAGTAGCTTCATTAAATTTATTAGGAGGAACACTATTATTTGACTACTAATGTTAGAAATGTTTGTATCGCTTATATTAGGTAGTACAACATAATAAATATATATAATGAAATAGTTCATTAATAGAAAAATTGTTTTTATTCATTTTATACAATTCTAAATTTTATATAACAAATTTATCTCATGTAATATAAAATATTTTTATAATAATATATTATTTTATAATTGATTTATGTTTTTTAGATATGTTGTAGTTCATACATGTTTTACTAAAAAATATTTCATACCAATTATAATAATTTTACCCAAGTAACCCATATCAAATGGATATATAATTTTTTTTTATAAAAAACCAATATCAGAGGATAGAACAGTATAATAATATCAGTAATAACGAAAAGTAAATAAAAATAAATTTAATTTACAAATAAATAAATAATTTGTAAAAAATGAAAACATGATTATATCTTATTTATTTTCAATATATCACATGTAATAATACTCTCTGTTTCCTAATGAAATGGAAAATAATATAAATGGATAAGATCATATTCTCAATAAGGGGTAGAATATATAAGAATCATTTATACATAAAAATGTAATAAATAATGTTGAAGGATTAAATAAATTCAATATCAAATAGTATATAATAGGATAAAAAACAACAAATAATTTTATGTAAAAGAATAACTAATCAAATTATTATGAATTTCATGATAACAAAAATCTAAAAAATATCGTTATGGTTTAATTATATGAATCTATACATAAATTGGTATCCATTTTAAAAAAAGTTCCAACTAGGTTATGTCATGAGGCCTACTCATACATCATGGAGATTTATAATTCCATGCCCCAACAATCAGAAAACATGTAAAACCCATCTATTATATAATGGTAATAGATAAAAAAATATATTCCAGACATTTCATTAAGTAACCTCATTAAACATGGATAAAATACATGGAGTTAATCTAAAGAGGTAAAATGACTAGTAGTTTATTTACAATGTTATTAGAGAGTATAGTAATGGGATAATGATTATGTATTTATACTTTTTGAGGAGGGTATTGTTTGGTTAATATATTTAGTTTTTGTATCTATTCCTTCATCTGTTGAATAGCCTTGATTCCAATTATATTAGTTGGATTGTTAATAAAGATTTTTCTTATCTACCTTTAATATCATGATAATCTATATAAGAACCGTCTATTCAACCTTGTAAATGAAAATATAAAAAAATTGTTTTTATTAGGAAAATATTTATTTTAGATTAAAAAATTTATAATATTCGATTAGAAACACAATATAAATTTTAAAGACTCATGATTATAATACCAAAAACTAAAATATTGGAAAAACAATTCATGAAATTTTATGTCATTACTATATCATAATGATGTCATAACAGTTTTTAATAAAAAAATTTGTATTAATATTTAATATAAAATATGATTCTCAAAAAATTCCATGATGATATAATAAAATAGATATAATATGATATTTTAAAGTAAATAGTTTTCAAATAACTCTATATCTCTATAAATTATATTTTGTATATTAAAACACTTGTGTATTTCAAAATTATTCAATCAAAACCAAAAAACAGACATCTATTCTTCTATTAAATATTATTTGTATACTATTCTATATATGTGTATTTAACATTAATTATTTCATATAAATGATTAATAATAAATTATTATATACCAATTTATTTTTTTAATTATATTGTGTAGTTGAATAAATATAAATTACATTACCTTAGATAAATCATAGTTTTAATAGAAATTGGTTAAAAAAAAATCAATCAATAATATTTTTGGTTTAAATGTTTTTATAATCATTAATGATTGGATGAATATATGTTTTTTAAATATTGAGATAACTAAGAAATTACTCATATCAATAAAATAATCAAATACCTATAACATTATGAAATAGTTTGGATATTGTTGATGCTTTGTGATAAATTTATTTGGATTTTCAAATCGTGTAATGAACAAAAAAACTAATAGTGTGAAATTATTATAGACTTAAGACTTTTGGCTAATTTTCAATTATCTTAAAATAATGTTTTTCCATTCAAAAATCCTAATAAATCCCTACAATGAGAAGGAATTTTGATACCAAATAATGTATAATGAATGTATTGATATGTTCTATCATGATAAAAATGACATTTTATTTTCTTATGCATCAAATTGAGTAATGGTATACTAAATAAATTAATTTATGGATTATTATGATCATGAGACTGTAATAATTTAGTCAAATATGTTGATGAATATTTTAAAAAAATGGTGATGATAATATAAAATATAAAAATTTTCATACGGTGTTGAAAAAGATTATTTTCCCATTATTAAATATTATTGTGAGGTAAATATATCATTATAAATTAATTATAAAATTATCACTATATTGTTAATTCCATCATCAATATTCATCATTCGGAGAAATTAAAATAATTAGGTTATGATATATTTATATTGGATGGGGGGTTTCAACAACACAAATATTTATATGCATAATATTTATTTATTTTGATTATGTTATTATTTATAATGAATCAAAAAAAAAGTATGCATAATATTAGATATGAAATGGATCAAATAATACCTATTTATTCTCTCATAGTAGGACATTAACAAAAAATACAAAAATATGTGAATTTAATTCCATTTATTAATAAATACAATGTACGATTACATCGCTTAAAGTTGAATGAAATAAAATGGGCTAATAAATAGTATAATACTAATATTTATATAAATATGATATTTCCTAGATCATCTTCAACCCCGAACGGATCTCTTTGCTAAATAAAACATATAATGAGAAAACACATTCCATGTAGATAAATCATGATTTTCAAATAAAATATAAAAAATATATTGATTCAATGTTTTATTGGATTAGACATAACAAATAGAATTTTTATAATGCAATGGGGTAATTTATCCATTATATATATATTATTAATGTATATATACTTTTTTCATATTGATAGTTTATATATTACAAATTTTAAAGTATTGACATATAGTTGATATACATATTTTATTTATGATAAAACTATTTATTATATATAGATATTATAATTCAAAAAATAATTGAGAATCTAATTAAAAAAATTCCCTTAGGATAATTCCAATGTATTAAAATAATTTGATTTTCAAAATTTTATCTTTTCATAGATGTAAAAATTTATGATTAATTCTATCAATAAATATTATCTAAAAATCATCAATGAATGATTTCTGTAATAAATTAATGACATAAATGAAATATTTATGGAAATATAACCAATAAAAGTATAATTATACATTCTTAAAAAAATTATTTAAAATGAGGATTTTATTATATAATTTTTTATTAAATTTAAAATGCTAAATTTCTAATAATTTTAGAATTTAACCTAGTTTAATATATTTTTTCATTATTTATTTTACATTAGATAGTCAAAATGATAAATTTATTTAATGTTAATTGAATTATATTTCAAAATATTGTTTCAACTATATTTGTTGTATATTATATTAAAAAGTAAAAATAATCCTTATAAATGAATGGTTTTAATTTAATTTGATATTTATATATAAAAAAATAGATATCGATACAACAATTATTATGAGACAATTAAAGTTATTGATATTATATTTATTCTTCAAATACATTTTTGTACCATAATGTTTTTTATTTAAAAATTAAATATAATTATTTTAACATTTTTAAATTTCATATTATAAAACGGATGTAGTAGTTCTAATAATAAATATTTAACATGGAAAATTTATATTTATGTTATAAATATTTTTTATACAGATTAAAATGTATGTCACCATGTAAAAGGTAAAATAAAATAAGGGTATAATTAATGGGTAAATTTTAACAAATATCATGAAACATTATCTATAAATGAGTGTATGATGGAATGATTTATCACAAATAATACTATCTAAAGTATTTATCTATTTAACATCCACATTCATATATAAATGAGTTTCGTTATTCATTAATGAGTTTGGATTTTTTAATGTTTCACACAAGTATGCATAGAAAAGAATCATTCTCTTCCAACATTAACCTACACCATAAATTTGGATTTACCATGATTCTGTACAAAAATTCTCACACTAAAAATATTCCTAGTATATGGTAACCTCTAGTTAACTGAAGGATACCGAACACCCTCATTTCTAAAATGTCATATTAGATAAGATTGATGTCTTCTACATAAGTGATATATTCTCTATAGTCATTGTTCTTTATCATTCATATCCTAATATTAATAAATATTATTATACACTTTTATATCATTTTTCAAAAATAATTATACATGTTTAAAATATATATTAAAAATATACAATTAAATTATCTTATTCATTTGTTTCAATATAACATGTTAGTGTTTCAGTTGGTCTTACTATCTACCAGTGTGGTGTTATAATGGTTAATTCAAGTACAAAAAAGAAAAAAAATATTGATAATATAATTTGGTTTATATTAATTTTATAATATTTAAATATTTTTTAGTGGTAATATAAAAAAATATATTCAAAACAAATTAAGTTATTTTTAATTAAATAATCCCAGAGAAGAAATTTTTAAGTGTTCCATGAGAACTATCAACAAGAGTTACAGGAAATGGATATTGGTTTCTATAAATATATTAATCAAATATAAAAATTCAACATGAAAATTCATGATGTGACAAACTTTTGATCACGGGGAGAGGACTGTAACCTACAAATTATAGGATGTTTTGAAAATCCTAACAATTAAAAATAAAATATTAATTTAAAAAATTAATATATGGGAATATAATAATATATTTGAACATAATTAGAAAAAATAAAAAATATATTGGTTTTTATTAATATTAAATACCCTAAATTTATTATACATAGCTTTAAAGTTTGTTTGAATAAACAGAAGTATGAAATAAGAATTTAATGTCTCAATTACAAATCATTGTCACATTGTTTATATTCACAAATGTTTTATTCTATTTTAGGATATATAATTACCCATATATGTAGATAATTAACAACTTTATGAAATTATGTAATTATATATATTCATTTATTTTTTAATCTTACATTGGATTTTAATTCAAAAGCATCAAATTCATTAAGGGTATATCATGGAATATCAATTTTTAGTAAATATTGTCTTTTTAGGTAATCTAATTTTTATAAATTGTGTGTTATTTCTCTCTATAATTATCATCTATTTCATTCTTTTATGTTTTTTCCTTAACTTTCATTTCATCTTATCATTTCACCTTAATTTAGTTTGTAACTCAACTAATTTGATTGTAGTAAATATTCATTTTATTTTCTTTTGTAATGGGATTGATTATTATATATATTAATTTCAACCAAAATATTTTATGTATACCCACATACATAATTATATGATATATTAAGGTAATTTTCTACCGACCATTCCTCTGATTAGAATATTTTCAAAAAAAAATTATTATTTTTTTATTTCTCTCAAAGTGTTTGTCATTCATATTGGTATGTTTTATTATTCCATTTATTCAGAAGATATATACCTCAGTATTATCATTAATAAACATTATTTTTTGGGATTATGATCATTTTATAAAAAATTTCTTGTACCCTATTTCTATCTCAAATTATATTTATTTCATTATTTAATTATGAATGTTTAAATTTATTCAGAAATATATTTTATTTATTTATTTGTGGGATTATATTTTAATAATATGTCACTAAAATGTAATGATAAATAATATATACATTATAGGATGAATAGTAATATGTGGGGGTGTGAGCATTATGAATTATAGTACTTTTCCTATAATTTATATGGAATGGAAAGTAAAATAAATCCGATAACGGACTCTATAAACTGTGATTAGTAGAATGTGGACTAAAAACATAACCCCAAGAGGCTTCATCCTCTATCATTTATCGGAATGTGGAGTTATCCCATACTACTAAGGTACACCTTCCACTATAATTTTGAGAATGTGGAGTGTTTAAAACCCTATACAAGAATCAATGTAGAGTAGTTATATGACTGGTTAGTGAATTAAAACCACTATGGGAGTCCTTTAACTATGTTTATAGGAATATAAAGTTATATAAAATGATTATAGGATTATATCAAGAATGATTCGTTAAACTAGATGTGAAAATCAAACACTAAAAGCGATGATTTTCATTCTCTTTTTTTGTATGGTAGTGATCCCTGAAATTTGAAATAGTTTTCATTACTAATGTGAATTCCTTAATATTATTCACCATTTATCATTTTTGGTATTAATTATAAAGGTCATTATTTATAATTTATGATCCTTATCTTCTTGGGTATGGTTTTATAATGATAATTTTATATAACATCATTATGATCTCAATCAAACTTGACTATATTTATATTTATTTTTTCTTTGCAATTTGATATGTCAAATGATTACCACTTATTGAGTATTTTAGATCAACCATTTTTTATGTTTCTAGTATTATTTTTATAATGAATATTCTTATATATGATTAGACAATGAAGGTATCATCAACGAATATTATTTATCAGATATTTGGATTAATGTTTTTAATACAATTTGGAAATGTTAATCATTTCAAATGAAGCTAAACAAATAAAATTTGTTGTCAGATTTAATCTTTGATTTAATGAATATCATTATAAAATGAGTTAATATTTATTTATGTATGGGATGGTTCATCTCATATAAAATTGAGTTATGAGTTTTAATACATTTTTATATAAAATAATATATGAGTTATGTATGTCATATTTAGAAGCACTCATATACACTTCATCTACGGCTCCAAAATAATAAAATTAATTAACAAAGATTCATACGAGAAAAATATAATGATGAAAGAAAAAAATAAATATGCTTAATTCTAAAAAATTGAATTTTCCATTTCTTAAAAAAATATCAAATATAAATATTATTTTCCTTTAAATTTAACAACAAATATATATATATATATTAATAAGAGGTTAACATGCATGTATTAACAGATATCTAAGAAAGATACCATCATATACCCTTATAATCTCACAGATCTATCTTTCTCTTGTTTTTGTCATGTAATGAAATGTAATTACTACCAATTGAATAATAATCTCACATAAATCATTTGCATGGTCTTACTATGACACCTTATTACATAACAAACCTACTTTGGCCACTTTTTTTGGATGCTCTATAGTTTTATCAAATCATATAACATCAAAATAGATTTATTATCTTGTATCCATTAAAAACACATGGTTTGTCCACATTTAATCATTTATTTTATATTACTATGTAACATGAATAAATAATCATAAAATTCTATATAATGTATTTTTAATGTAAGTTCATTAGAAATACATGAAACAAATTACATGGAAGAAACGTTATATTTACCATAAATTTTTTTGATGTAAGAAAACTTATAAAATATTATTATTTTATAAATTTTCAAAAAAATATATATCCTAAAAAAATTCATTTCCATGAATTATGAAATTTAAAGAAATATAATTGCCTAATTTGATTTAAGAAATCATCATTTTCCATCGAATTGATCTTGAGTGTTATTATATAAAATTGTTTTTCTTTATAATATAATTAAAATAACATATTTACTTATCATATATTAAATACATATATAATATATGACAATAAACGTTATTTTTTATCATAAAAAACCTTTAATAAATTATTTTTATGAAATAAAAAATTATTATAATTTATTTATTCTATTAGCCAAATTTCGTGAGTACTCAAACAATACATTACATTGTATTCATTAATAATAATTTCATATCTTAAACTATAATAACATAATCATAATACATGATTCTCATATATCTATAATGAAAAAAACATTTTTAGTAAATAAAAATTTTAATATAAAGGAACCAATACAAAAATGATATAAACATTTACCACCAATTTAAATATCATTTATATTTATTCTGGAAAATCCTGAGTAAAACGCACAAGGAGGATTATCAAAATGAATATTAAATATTATATTAGGACCCTAAAATGGAATTTTATTATTGAATTTATAAATTCCAAGGACATTATAGGTTAATTTTACATTTTGAAGACTGTTTTTATCACATTAGAGTAATTATTTTTTAGGTGATTTCTTAGGTAGTATCTGGTTGGTTCCTAGATGGTTTTACAAGTGTGAAAATGAGATCACATCATCTATATAATTACTATAACCTGTGTAGTTATCTATAGGTAATCATAAATCCTATTTTGAGTGGTTATTAGGGGATATCATAGTATGTGAATGGTTTGAGCTAATAATATGACATTTCCCATGTAACTTTGAAAATTTTAAAAGATGATAAATCATGGATTTCACATGGTTTACCAAACTCTATACCCATGAAATTTAGGTACCCAAAAGTGGTAGATAAAATATATTAGTTTGTGAAATGAAAAGAAAAACTTCTGACAAAAACAATCACCTTGAATTTAATAATCTAAAAAAACATTTTTTTAATCGAAAAATATCTAAATATCCTCATTATCCCACAAACTAAAATGGTTGTCCATCCGTGGAGATCTAGTGGAGTTTCATGAAGAATTAATTCCCTAAAAAGACAAATAATATTATTTGTATAGATTTTGGTCAATGAGAGATTAGGTTATGTGATTTTTTCCCTTAATCGTCTCATTATTTTTTGATATTTAATATTAATCTTAGAAAACAAACTAGATCTAGAATGTCATAGCCAGATTTATAAATTGAAAAATATTTTAATCTGTTTCATTTTAGATTATCAATGAAAAGGTAGTTGGAATGTTAGATTTTATTTGGAAATTTATGATTCATCTACATATTTTATTTACATTGGATGTCTATTAGAATTCCAAAATAGTTCATATATTTCTCCACGTTATTCTTCCTGGATATTTTCTCTTGAATCTAAATGTTGTTACATGGGGATGGTTCTATGGATCGTGTGTATTTGATCATGAATTGTGTAGTAAAATTTTATTTTGGGATAATATATGATGATTTTGTTTAATTCATTATAATATTTTCGGAAAAAATTAATATTTAATGATATTATGCATTTTTGGGTTTTTTTTTACAATGATATAACTCATGATATAAAAAATGAGTATATTTATCTTGTTAGTCCTATATTGAGATGATATTGTATTTTTTGTGCGGATGTTCTATGAGGACTATACTAATATGGAATGCTTGGTTTTCTGTATATTAATACTTCCTTTTCAACATAGTTTGTATTTATTTATGTGTATATACCAAATACTCTTAATATATAGTGTCAAAATATATATGGAAGCATCCTAGAATATCTAATACCATAGTCTGGGAGTTTTGTGATGTGATACCAGATGATTTATGTGTGATATTCAATGAAAATATGTAATAAATAATGACCTTGAGGCATGATAAAAGATATATATTGGGACATGATATCCATTTATCCTTAAATTAAGGATTTTTGGATTCTCACATATTCCCCGATATAAATTATACCTATACCCCACCATTAGTTCGGTGTAATGTCTATATGGCTTAATATAAGATAGTTGGGGAGATATTATTCCCCTTTAGATTGACATGATGAATAAAAACCTTATTCCGTGTTTTAATACTTTAATTGTCCTTGTATCCTATTTTTTTAATCATGGAAACCATACATAACATTTCTTCCCAAATATGTCTATTGTCGGTGGGGATGAGGTTTTTGGAATCCATGTATGGAACTGTTGACATTATACATGACTTTTTATTTATAAATTTACTCAAATATCCATACATAAACTAAAATATAACATTATCAATTATGTTCAGTATAAATTGTTTTTTTCTGTTTTGTTTTATACAACCAACCTATATTAGAATATCAATGTGTATGAAAAATTATTTGACATTGATTTCAGATAATGATGGTATCCCCACTTACAGTAGTTGAACCATATCATTAGTATAGATGAGGATATTTCACTGTAGAATCAAAGATGTTTCAAATGGATCACTACATTAAAAATTACTTATACCAATAAAAAAGAATTGACATATTATATTTATGTTAGTAAAAATGAGCAATTTTGATAGATATTATGTTTTATTGGAATTAATTTTATGCATGGAAAATTATTTTTTCAAACAGATCTATTAGTCGGTATTGATCATTTAACACCATAAATTATTTTACCAACCTTTAAATATATTTATTTATCACACTACTTCCGCCATCTTTTACCAACACAAAAATATATTATTAATAATAACCATTAACAAAAAATCTTTTATCATAAATGAAATATGTTATAATAAACCATTAAATGATAATAATCAATTAAATGAAACTAATTTATATACATAGATTATTATTTCTATGAAAAAAATCAATATTTATGGTTTTATTAAAAATATATAATTAATTGATTTAATTTTCAATTATATCTATGTATCGATATTTCTAATATTTTATAATGGTTTTTATTTAATAAACATATAAATACAACATATATAAATTTATACTCATTATGGTTTTTGATTTTTATAAACATAATAAATATAAAAATGATAACCAATAAATAATTAAATTAATATAATGGAAATATATGTAATAAATAATTTATATAAAAATAATTAAAATTTATAAACATAATTGAAATTCTATTTTAAATTAAAAAACAAATATATTAATTATAGTTAATTTAATATTTATTATATAAAATAAATTATATAATTAGTAATATATTTAAATTTTAATTTGTTGTCATATTTTTTCATTTTATTAATTTGATAATATATTTTTTATATTTATTTTCACTGTTCATTATTTTTTAATACATGGGAACTTATGTGATACACTACAATTCACACACATGCACTCTCAATCTATCGCTTTACAAAATCTTCTCCCTAAGGGTTTTGTCTGCATCAATCCTCTATCGAGCGACATTGAAATCATCTTACTCCAAACCCATCTACACTCTAATGAGTCGCACCAACTCCCATTCTTCTACAACATGTACACCTAAAACTCTATCTATTCTCATTCATCTCCTCTCAAGAAGAATGGAATCTTCTTCTTATTTCAACGAGTTCAACCTCCACTCTCCCTTAAGAAATCAAGAACCCTAAACATCCATCATATTCTCACCTCCTCCATGACCAATCATCAACTTGACCTTATCTTGGTGTATTTTACTAACTATATTAATTGGCTTCCAACCCTAATCAAATTTCTTCCTCTAATTAACATACTATAAGGTAAGGTTGATTTGAAATACTTCCATTTTCTTTGATAAGACAACCCACTCAAATATTCCTCCATCAGTCTGTCTCAAATCCCTCTCACCCCTCAAAATACATTATATGTGTGTAACTGATGGTTTATTGTTTGACGATATCGATCCAAATATGTTTTTTGTAGGGTTTTTTTAAAATTTGAGATGTTTGCCTCATTTATTCACAACAAAAATGTGATTTGAAGTGATTCTAAAAAGGGCACGATATTCTTACCAACTAATTCTATGACCCATGGTAATGTTAAGGGTACCCATAGTTTTCATTTGCAACCATTTTAGGCAATGAATAATAATTTTCACTATTTTTTGGCACGAAATATACACAAATTATGGTATTTCATGCCTAGATTCCGTATTGAAGGCTTTATGTTGATCAAATCATCAATTGTAACAAGATTCTAGTACTTTAGCTACCGTCATATCCTCAATTTCATTTCCTCACCTAATCCCAAATCCTTCCTCAATCCAATCCACTGCATTTTAATTTTTTATCATCATATTTTCTATATCATTTGTTTAATTATATAACAACCATGCTCATTTTCATAAAATGTTTTTTGTATTTTCTCTCAAAATGATAATTATCATCATTCTTTGGTAATTAAATCCACAAATCAACAGATCAAAAACTATCAAGGTTTTTTTCTTTACAAGATTAAATTTATTTCTGGATTGATTTTTGATTTCTTTCCATTAATGTTTTTGTTCTTATGAGTCCCTGGGGATTTATTAAATTATGACATTCCATAGGCTGCAGGAATATTAGATTCAAATTTATTCATCATTGCTACTTTAATGTGATATCATGACCTTATCAATATGTTTTAGTTCATTTGGAAACAATAATATATTGTATCATATAATATATAATATTTATATGAAATATGGATTTAGTAAATTAAATGTATTTTGGAGTTCATTTGGTATGTTGTCTTTACACTAACCGGTTGATCGTCATTAAATGCAGGGAGCCTCCACAAAAGGTACACCCTCTAATTACTTATGCACTAACTTCATTATATGGATGGAGATCATGAAAAGGACTCAATAAAAAATCCCAAATAAAAGAAATAAAAATAACAAAACATTATGTTCTCTCAATAAGACTCTTCATATAGCCAAAAACTAAAATATATCAATTTCCCCACATATTCATGTACAATATGTCGGCATTTGTATAATCATGAAACTAAAATACTCTTTGAGGATGCATTTGGATGACTTGTTTTTTGTTGTATCCAGTCAATGTTTCTTCATTGAAATTACTAAGATAACTTTGATAACATGTTCTCTAGGAACATTTAATATGATGAATCACATGATGATATTATATAATTCAATTGAGGTATATGTTGTTTCATTAAATATATTTAATATAATTAAAACTAATGTTATTTTTTTAGAAATAGAATGATTTATACAAATTTTGATTATTTTTTTATTAAATAGAATGGTCTTCTCCACTCCTATTAATAAAAATAGAAAACAAAAAACCAGCATTCCCATCAAACCATTATATACATAGAAAAAATTATGCATAACATAAAACAAACCAAACATTTTAATTTTTTTACAAAACTGCTCCTAGGTAGTTTTTAGAAATTCCAGAACATTTTTTGAAGACTTTTTAAATGACCTCCACAAGGCGCAACCACAAGGATGAATCGATGGGGATAAATTCCAACCCCTATTACAATGAATTTTTTTCTTAAAATATTTTAAAATTAAATATTATCATTATAAAATAATTACCAAGACTTCTAATAGTTCTTACACAGAATTTAAAAACATGTCAATGTTTAAATACACAACAGTTTTAATGTTTTCCACAATGGGAATCATGTTACATTCAAAAACCAACAACCACCCCTTCTGAGTAGCTTTTAGAAATTACAACATTAATTATAACCAATTATTTTCATAAGGTAATTAAAAAATCAATATGATCAGTATGAAAACATTACAAATAGAATGAGAAACAATAAAATTATAAATAGTGATATTGACACATTTTCATGTAGTTGTGTAATTTAACAAGTATGAAATGGGTTAAAAAACAATGAAAACAGCTATGATTATTCCTAGAATGTTTCAATTTTTATATGGATAATGTGTTCCCCTTATTTAGTTGACCTGACATCCCCTTTGGGATGTATTTTTCTAATTTAAAACACTATTATCATACTATTTAAATTATATTAAGAAATAATTATTTTAAAAACAATTCAAAACCCCACTAATTTTTTCCCACACAAAAGGAGCATTCCTTCCATGTCCTATTCCACATAATACAATGACATTGGATTAATATTTTATAACTTATACTGTAATAATTCCATTTAAAATATGATTCTCCATTTTTATTTATAATAAAATTAATTTTATCACACTTCCCTTATATAGAGGTGAATATGTTCAGCTTGGGAATTAAGAAATATGACTATGAAATAAATGCAGATGTGGGAAACCAATACACTGTAGTTGTGATGATTATCATAAATCCAAGAATACCAGAGACAAGAGAATGTGCTTTATGTGTAGAGATTAATAATAATGAATAAGTGTGCAATTAAATATTCTATATCTATGACCTAACCACGATTTCAAATCCAATTAGCATTAATGTTGTTGAAGGACAACAAAAAATGATTGATTTATGTGGGTGAGCATTGTGGTCTCTATTCCAGCATATAATGAAATCATCCAAATAGTGAAACATCAATTTAATAGAAAAACAAAATATGTTGTTCAATATGATATATCATTAGGTGTATAGATTAAGGTGTATACATTTAAAGATAATGATCGTTGTACTCCTTAATAGTGGTGTCCAGTAGGGTGCTAGTATGACAATACATTATGAGGCTAGCATGGCATAAAATAATTAGTTGACTCATGATAATCATTTTTGGAAGGGACCATCATGACTTTCATCATTTATAGGTAGATTAAAATTTATGATGAAAAAAAGTATATCTGAAAAAATATTGACGAGTCTTGAAGCACATTGACAACAATATAATTCTTATATTCTTTAGGAATTTCCATCCACTCTCTGCATTCCATATTAATTATGTGCTTTCAATTTTCCAATATGATATTGTACAAGATGGACTTAATCCTAGATATATAACATTAGTTCGATACATGAATTTATCATCATCAATGAATTAGAATTTATCATTTTATCAGTGTTTATTATCGTTGGGTTAAGTAATTTTAGTATTGGATTTTGACTAACTCTATTTTTAATTTAACTGGTTTATCATTTTTGTATATTAGATTTTTTACTCCTTCAATTTGGATAAACACTTTTTAATTTCCATTTTTTGTTTTTTAATCATTTATATTTTATTTGAAAAGATTTTGAATTTCCTAATTAAAATTATTTTTTTCTAATTTGGTTTCATTTCATATTGTTTTTTAATGATTTTTGAGCCTTCTATTTAATATTTTTAAATTATTTTTCCACCTTTAATCATATATCCAAGAATTTATTATCAGATCCTTCTTATTGAGTTTTTAACATTGGCTAATATACTCATTTGATTCGATGAGTTAATTATTCGACTCATTAAAAGGTTACGAGTGAATGGTAATTTAATAACCCACTGATATAGTAGTCGGAATTCCCTTAATATTATATTTTTTATATGCGTTTTTATCAACTAAATATTTCACCTTTTGGATGTTCAAAAAAAAGAAATTGTTTTGGTTGTTATGCATTCAAAAAAAGTGAAACTACTTCTATTTGGTTTCTAGTTGGAAAAGTATGCTACCAATATCTGTTGTCTTTCTAATTATTTTTGTTTCATATTAATTAACTTAATATCATAATTTTTTACTTATGTAATTTGTATTCTATAATGTAATGTATAAAAAACCATTGTTCCAGTGTTAGCTTTTTCTATTATAAAATTAGATTAGGATCCTGAGTTATATATATACATAATAATATTTTCTTCTTGCAATCATTGTTTTTTTATAATAACTATATTTATAGTTCTAGAAATTAGTTATTTAAAAATTAATACTTTTTATTAACTACTCATTTGATTAATAGAGTTAATTCATTAAATATTTAGAATGACCAGGGAAAATAGTAATGAAATAACACTCTATTAGAGTTTTCTTCAGGGCATTAATAGTTTTATTTATTTTTATGAGTTTTTTAAAACTATATATTCTACCTTCTTGTAGTTTATAAAGGCTACACTTTTTGTAACGACCCGAGTCTGGAGCCCCTCCACTGGTGCCCCGTACCTAGTTCGCCACATGACCTCAAGCATGTTTCCTCGAATGCCTAATGCTGCTGAATAGCAGCGAGGGCCTTGGTGAGTCGGTGTGGAAACTATTCCCTCACTCTGTAAGGTATACAAGGTAATAAAACAACAATAAACTGTGAAAGCAGTAAAAAACTTGCATAACAACAGAAACCAAACAGCCGAAGCAATGTAGATATATAACTATGATGATAATGATGCAGTAGGTACAAGTATCTAAGGAAAACAACAAACACAACAACTTTCTGAAATAAAACTGAAACCAAGTGAAAAAGAAAACAAATTATGCTCCAAAGAATCACAAGCCACGGCTCGGTCCAATGCTCCCCAGCTTCGGGTGCAATCATGATCCTAAAGTAGAAGGCTCTTTCCCTTGTCTATACATGCTACTACATAGTCTGCATGGGCCCAAAAGAATTGCCCAAATAGGGTGTGAGATACAATACCAGTAGGAAATCACCCAATGATTTGTGCCTTACAGTCAAATGAACACATGGCAGTAAATAAACAAGAAGCAGTAAACAAGAAAGTACAAGCAACTATAATCCACAGTTCTAACAAGTTAAGCACACAAGTAAGCAGTCAACAACAAGAAGAAAAAAGTTAACCCTCTGGGTAGCTCTCACAGCCTAACCCTTATGGTTCAACCTATAGTACTAGCAACCCTCTTGGAGGTACACACAGTCTCACCCCTCTGGTTTAGCTACGTAATTAAGCAGACTCTTTGGGGAAGCACTCACCTTCAATTCCCCCTATAGTCTCATATCGTGCTAAAGGCTCTCTGGAAAAGCCCTCAACATAAATTCCCCCTGTGGACCACGTCAAGGATCTACAGGCTCTCTGGGGAAGCAGTCAACGTCTATTCCCCCTATAGTCTCGCATTGTAATTAACTACCACTATGGTGAAGCCCTTCTGTCAATTCTCCTTTTGGTCTACTACTATAGGTTCTCATAGTCCTGAGTATAACTAAACATACCAAGTGCGTGTATATCGTCCATGTAAACCTCAAGAACTACTTGGATATCATTCTATGGCTCTACACCAATAATAAAACAACAGTTCTACTATCCTACAACTATCCATGGAAAATTGAAAAACGCAAAACAGGAAAAACAAGCATATCAAACATCCAAGGTATAATAAAGCTACCATAATCACAAGAAAAACATCTACTCTAGAAATCAAGCCAAGCAAGAAAACATCAGGGGAAAAACAAGAAAACACGCAATACCCCATTCAAGGGTATTGGTGGAATTTGCATATAATATTCATCAACATTCTATGGAAAGGCATAAAGAAAATACCCCGATCCGAGGAGATTGATATATGTGAACCACGATGACATATTCCTTTTAGAAAAACGTAGATATGATAAAACGCACAAAAATTTCATCCCATGATAATATGGAAACGAGGTGGAATCAATAAACAAATCTATAGCAGAAGGAAGAACTCATTGTTGTGATTCCAACGTAATTGACCATGCTCGAATCAAAGAATGGATGACGAGGCGGGAGCCCGTCGAAGATCCGTTCGTACGGTCGCTCTCGGACGGACGAAATCTGGACAAGAAGATGAATTTTGGGGTTAGCCGTGACCCCGGTCCATTTAATGAAAAAAAAACAATGTAGATGGCGGGAACTTCTTGAGTACAGGGCGTGTACATCAATTTTCCGTAATCCGAATTAACAGGCCTCCACCTCATCCTTACACACTGTGTGTATGGCCCGGCATGGCCGACACATATATTCGAGCCGGGAAAAAGTACACGGCGTGTACTTCGAAAACTTCTAGAAAAATCATTGTTCTAAAAACTCTAGAAAAAGGAAAAACGTATCTGAAAAGAAGATCCTAGTTCTTAAAAACTTCCTCCCATAATGTAATCTATCCCCAAATTTCTCTAATGAGGCGGAGAGGGAGAAACACCGAACAGCTCTGGTCACTGTGATCGTACATCAGTCTCCCTCTCCCAGGTCTCGTCCTGTACTGCCCGTGCTGCCATAGCACTCGTACCAGAGGAATACACTGTCTGTGGAGAACCTTCGTACTAGGATCTACAATCAGGATATGATGCTCCTCGAACGGCGTATCTGCTTCATGCTTGACTTCCTTAGGCTGAAAGACATGAGATGGATCAGAAAAGTAACGTCAGAGCTGAGATATGTGGAAGATGTCGTGCATGGCCTGAAACCTCTGAGGTAGCTGCAACCGATAGGTGACCAGCCCCACTCTCTCCAAGACCTCAAAAAACCCGACGTATCGTGGTGAAAGATTACCCTATCACCGAATCCTTTTGTGTCCCAAACTCGGTGCGAAACATAGGAAAACCTGATCACCGAACTCGAACTCCAGAGGTCGTCTCCACTGATCAGCATAAGAATTCTGTCGAGACTGCGCTGTAGCCATCCTCTTCTGAATCAGCTCTATCTTTACTGAAGTCTCCTGAACAAGACGAGGTCCTAGCAAAGCTGCCTCTCCTGCCTCCAACCAGCATAAGGGTGATCGGCATGGCCTACTGTACAATGCCTCGCACGGTGCCATTTGAATGCTCACCTTGAAACTGTTGTTGTAGGAGAACTCCAATAGGGGAATATGCTTCTCCAAAGAACCACCAAAGTCTCTAATGAATGCTCGGAGCATATCCTTAAGCACCTAGATCGTTCGCTTAGAATGGCCATCAGTCTGGGGATGGTATGTTGTACTCAAAACTACATGTGTACCCAAGGCCTTCTGATGTCCCTGCTAGAATTGAGTGGTAAAACATGCATCTCTATCTGAAACAATAGAGCATGGAACTCCATGCAGACAAATGATCTCCCTAATGTAAAGTCATCCCATATCATCGACACTAAAGGTCTCCTTGATCGGCAAGAAGTGATCAACCATCGTAAGCCTTTCAACGACAACCCAAACAATATCATTTCCCTGAGGCGATCTCGGCAACCCGGTCACGAAGTCCATCACAGCATCATTCCACTTCCACTCCAGAATGGGTAACTGCTGTAAAATCCCCGCTGGTCGCTGATGCTATTCTTTCCTCTGCTGACAAGTAGAAAATCACATGACAATACCAGAAACATCCTTCTTCATACTTGGCCACCAGTAATGGCGATGAAGGTCATGATACATCATGGTGAAGCCAAGATGAACTGCCCAAACAGAGGAATAAAAATCCCGCATCAGCTCCTCGTGTATGTCTGCTGGCACCCATACGCGTCCCTCAAAACACAAGATCTCATCCTCTCACACTATCCATCTAGGAAGAGGGTCCTCCCCTGATACACTCTCCCACAGGACTAATCCTTCCGAGTCTGATAGCTGCCTCATCTGTACCTGATCAAGTAGCATGGAGGTAACAGCTACAGTATATAGAAAAGTCTGTCCCAATCTATCGTGCACCTCCAGATGAATCTCAGGGAACAGAGCCATTAGGTGCCACTCACTACTGGCCTCCTGAACTGCCTGAATCTGAGTTCTGCTGCTCAACACATCTTCCATGAAGTTTCCCTTTCCCGGCATATAGGCAAGCTCAAATTCAAAAGACTGTAGATACTCAACCCACCTGTGCTGCCTCAGATTCAGATCACACTGAGTGAAGATATACTTGAGACTCTTGTTGTCAGTGAGGACCACAATGTGCTCTCCCATAAGATAGTGTCTCCAACAGCGCAAGGCAAGAACAAAAGCTACCATCTATAGATCATGCATAGGGTAGTTCATCTCCTATGGCCTCAACTACCGAGACCCGTACGCAATGACTCCATCTCCCTGCATAAGCACCGCTCTTAGACTGACACCTTAAGCATCACAATAAACAGTGTAGCTCTTGCCTGGCTCTGGAAAAACTAGTATCGGTGCTGACGTCATCCTCCTTTTCAGCTCTTGAAAGGCTGATTCACAAGAATCTGACTATAATTACTTCGCCCCCTTCTTGGTCAGACCTATCAAGGGTGCTTGTAGACGAGAAAAGTCCCGAATGAAGCATCTGTAGTATCCATCTAGCCCTAGGAAGCTTCGTACCTCAAAGACGTTCTTCGACTGCTCCTAGAAAACTACATCTCTAACATTCTCTGGGTCCACTAAAACTCTTTCCTCTGAGATGACGTAACCCAATAAGTGAATCTGATCCATCCAGAAGTGTCACTTCGTGAGTTTAGCATAAATTCGATTCTCTCACAGTGTACTTAGGACGATCTCAAGATGGGTGGCATGGTCGTGTCGAGTGTGAGAGTCCACCAAGAGATCGTCCACGATGAAGGAATCCATGTAATGATGGAACACTCGGTTCATCAATGCCATAAAAACTGCAAGTCCATTCGTGAGACCGAACGGCATAACTGTATACTCGTAAAGACAATACCTGCTTCTGAAGGCTGTCAGAGTTATATCTGTTGTTCTAACATGCAACTGATGATAACCAGACCTCATGTCGATCATCGATAACACCTGAGCTCCTCAAATCTGATCAAATAGATCATCAATCCACGGTAATGGATATTGGTTCTTGACTGTCAACTGGTTCAGCTTCCGATAATCCACACAAAGCCGAAATGTACCGTCTGCCTTCTTCGCAAGCCGAACAGCAGAACTGCAAGGAGAAGTTCTACGTCAGATGAAACCCTTAGCCTGTAGCACCTTCAACTACTTCTTGAGATCCTTCAACTCAGGTTTGGCCATCCTATAGGGAGGAATAGACACCGGTGCCGCTCCTAGCATGAGCTCAATAGGGAAGTATACCTCATGCTCTGGAGGAAAACCCAAAAAGTCCTCTGGAAAGATATCCCTAAAGCAATCCACTACTGGAAGAAATTCCAACATTAGAGTCCTCTGATCATCTAGATAAAGACTAGCAATCTGGGTTGTCACCCCTCCTAACCCAAGATGCTCGAGTCCCACCCGACTTGCCCGAACGTCCCATTCGCCTCTATGAAGAAGAGATTCACCAACTGGTGAGATGAAACTGACTTTGCAGCGATAACAGTCAATGAATGCCTGGAATAGAATCAACCAGTCCATGCCAAATAATGACCTCATAGCCTATCATCTCTAGGACATAGAGATCCAATAATAAGTGATACCCTGCAACCTCGAGAGGGAACTCTCTACACTGGCATACACTAGATATCCTCATTCCCAAAGGTGTCTCTAGTGTCAACAAGTCAGCAGAAGAAAAGATGCAGAGCCCAAGGCTCTCCATGATAGCAATCGAGTTAAATCTATGCGTATAACCAGTATCGAAAAGGGTGAAGATAAAACTGAGGCTACGAAAATCGTACCTCGAATAGTAAAAGAGCTGGGATCCTGCTCATGATAAGTCTGCACCACAGCGAAAGACTGGCCCGTGTCGCGGCCCTGCACCCCTGGCTGACCACTCTAAGCTTAACCTCCCCGCTGGTGTTAAAGAACTGGTGGCTTACCGCCATAGCCTCGACCTCCACCTCAGCCTGAACGGCCGTAAGAACTCCAGTTTCCCGACTAGTGAGAGACTGGTGGGGATACTCCGGAACGAGGAGTCATAGAAGATCCCAAGTCATCAGCTGCTGGTGAGAAAACCTGACAGAAAAACTAGAGGTGACCCAACTTGCCGCAGGATCGGCACTCCACGGGGTCTCTCTGTCACTGCGGTCTTGTGTGCCCTGTCAGGCCACACTAGTAGCATGTCACCAGACTGCCTGATAATGTGTCCCTCTTTCTCGAATCACCGTGTGTAGGCTCCCTACTATGCTTTTTGCTGTCATATAGAGTATGGCTAACTCTGGAAGCAGAACTTCCCTAGATCGTAGCTCCAGAGTCTCTCAGATTGTGCTCTGTAATAAATTTCTCATTGACGATGGAAGTGATGGAAGTCAATTGGAAGATGTTCACTTGCGAGATGATCTCCCGCCTGAGTCCATCCTAAATATTCCTCGCCAAGAACACTGCACTCCCATCCCAATGGGTTGTAAAACGCTTCCGCTCAGTGAAAAGAGAGGAATACTCCATGATAGATATAGTACCCTGCTCTAAGCTCATGAACTCCCAGGCTCGATCGGCTTTTAGGGTCTCCAGGTAGAAGTAGTCGTAGAACAGTGCTGAAACTCCACCCAAGTCATATCTTGTTGTTGACCCGCCAGTGAGACCATGTCCCACAACCTCTTGGTGGAGTCTCAGAGAATGTAGGTGGCGAGCTACGCCCGCCTCTCTGGAGGCGTCTCCAGATGCTCGAAGATAGTCAGCATGGCTTCCAGCAATGACTCTATAGCCTGAGGCCCTCCCTCCATCGAAAACGTGGGAGGATGTTGCTACTGGAAAACTCGCGTCAGGTCTACTATATATGAGGTAGGAGGCGCTGATCCCTGGAAATCCTCCAAAATCCTCATGAATCCCTCCATGAACTGCGCATCAGTGCCCGCAACTGGTATAACAGCCGGTGCTAAGGCTGGCTTGGCTGGGGGATCAACAGGAAGTCCCTGATCAGCCATATCCGGCGTCTGATCACTACCTGAAGATAGACGTACGACCAGAGGAAGTCTCAGAGGCATAGCTCTGAAATATCAAAAGTACACATTGGATTAGGAAAACAAGGACATAGAATACAATATTACAAAATGGGAACAGGGGAATAAAAACACACATGATTGCAAAACACGACTACACAGCGTGCATAAAAACTACACGACGTGTCTTTTTAAGCCACTGACATGGACGTGTACTTATGCACTATAAGTCATGTACACTTCAAACTACATGGTGTGTTTCACCCACACATGGCATGTACTTGAAAACTAACCTCTTCCCGATTCTCTTTACAAGGCTAACCCACACGGTCCGAATGAACCCGAGACTACACAGCGTGTTCTAAAAAAACACGGCATGTACTTGGAAAAGGTTTCGGTGGGCTGTGTTGTTGAGTACCCGACCGTCTACACGGCTGGACCATACACGGCGTGCTCCGAGAAAACACGGCGTGTATAGGCTAAGGTGACACCATCCCGTGTTGTTCGTGACACGGCCGGGTACCTGGGCAAGACTACACAGCGTGTTCCGAACAAACACGGCGTGTGGAAAGGAAGGTAACACAGACCCGTGTTGTTTGTGACACAGCCGGGTACCTGAACAAAACTACACGGTATGTTCCGGACAAACAAGGCATGTGGAAACAAAGGTAATGTCGGACCGTGTTGTTCCTGACACGGCCGGGTACCTGGATAGGATTAAACAACGTGTTCCCAATAGACACGACGTGTTCTACCAAATCTTCCCTGACTCGTGTTATTGGTGACACGGCTGGGTACACGGCTCCGAGCTTACACGACTTATAGCTACCATACATGGAATGTTCTCAAATTTACTTTCATGACACCGTGTTATGCTCACATGGTCAGTGACATGGCTTGAAAACTACAAAGTGTGTTCTCAAAAAGTACATGTCGTGTATTCTGGGTTTTTCTGGGCAGTAGCTCAGAAACTGCACAGAATTCCAGAAACACTAAAAACAAGGAGAAAACGTGGAAAATTCCGATCTGTGAGGAACCATAACACCTCAAGAACCAAAATTTGGTGTTCACATTAAGAAAAGAACAAAATAAATAGTTTTTCTAATATAACAACAGATAATCTATCAAGCAACTATCACAACAACATGAATAATCTACACAAATCCTATCACAACAGAATGCAATCGCTAAAACACCCTAGATGGCATGGCAAGAATGAATGACACGTGATTCCTACATGTTTCTATATGATGCATGAGACAACATACCCTCATCTAATCGGGTTGCGACAGAAATAGAACTGAAATATTAAAACAGTAATAGCACAAGCCATGTGAATCACTCTAGGTTATATCAGATCAACTATAAAATCTCAAGACCAACAACTACAATTAATGAGGTAGTATGGATTTTCCATATACACGGGATAACTACTTTAGAGCACAGCTTAATACAAAGTACCGAATCCATCATATCCTTGGCTAAGGTCTCCAAACAGTAAACAAAGAGAAAAGAACACCTCTGATACCACTTTGTAACGACCTGTGTTTGGAGGCCCTCCACTGGTGCCCGATACACAGTTCGCCACATTACCTCAAGCATGTTTCCCGGAACGCCAGAGGCTGTCGACTAGCAGCAAGGGTCTTGGTGAGTTGGTTGGGAAACTATGACCTCATTCGGTAAGGTATAAAAGGTAAGAAAACAACAATAAATAGAAAAAGCAATAAACGACATGCATAACAACAGAAACCAAACAGCGGAAGAAATGAAGATATATAACTATGATGACAATGATGCAGCAGGTACAAGTATCTAAGGAAAATTGAAAACACAACAACGTGATGATATACAACAGAAACCATGAGCAAAAGAAATCAAAGTAAGCTCCTCAGCATCGCGAGCCATGACTCAGTCCCATGCTCCCCAACTCCAGGTGCAACCAATATCCTGATGTAGAAGGGCGCTTTCCCTTGTCTATACCTGCAACAACATATTTTTCTTGGGCCCAAAAGCATGGCCCAAGCAGTGTGTGAGACACAATCCCAGTAGAAAGTCTCCAAAATATTTCTGCCTTACAGTCAATTGAACGCATGAATGTAAATAAACAAGAAGCAGTAAACAAGAAAGCACAAGAAGCTACAATCCACAGTTCTAACAAGTAAATCACACAAGTAAGCAGTCAACAACAAGATGAAAATAGGTAACCCTCTAGGTAGCTCCCACAGCCTAACCCCAATGGTTCAACCTATAGTATTAACAACCCTATGGGAGGTACACACAATCTCACCCCTCTGGTTCAGCTACGTAATTAAGCAGACTCTCAGGGGAATCACTCACCGTCAATTCCCCATATAGTCTCGTATCGTGCTAAAGGTTCTCTAGGGAAGCACTCAACGTCAATTGCCCATGTGGCCCACGTCGGGGATCTATAGAATCTATGGGGAAGCACTAAACGTCAATTCCCCCTATAGTCTTGCATCGTAATTAACAGACACTCTGGAGAAGCCCTTCTATCAATTCTCACTTTGGTCTACTACTCTAGGTTCTCATCGTCCTGAGTATAACTAAACATGCTCATTGTGTGTATATCGTCCACGTAAACCTCAATAACTACTTGGATATCATTCTACATCTCAACAACAATAATAAAACAATAGTTCCACTATACTACAACTAGGCATGGAAACTAGCAAAACACAAAACATGCAAAACAATCATAGCAAACATCCAAGGTGCAGTAAAGCTACTATAATCACAGGCAAAACATCTACTCTAGAATTCAAGAAAAGAAGGAAAATAGCATGGTCAAAACAAGAAACACGCAATACCCCGTTAAAGGGTATTGGTGGAATTTGCACAGAATATTCATCAACATTCTATAGAAAGGGACAAAACACCTACCCCGATCCGAGGAGATCGATATATGTGACCCACGATGACAGATTCCTCTTAGAAAAACGTAGATCTATGAAAATGCACAAAAATTCCATCCCAAGATAACTTGGAAATGAGAAGGAATCAAGAAATAAGGCTATAGTAGAAGGAGGAACTCATAGCTATGATTCCAACGCAATCGACCATGCTCGAATCGGAGAACGGGCGACGAGGTGGGAGCCCGTCGAAGATCTGGCTGTACGGTCACTCTCGGACGGATGAAATCTAGTGAAGAAGATGAATTTGAGGGTTAAGTGCGACCCTGGTCCGTTTTATGAAAAATAGAATATAAATGGAATGTACATCTTGATTACACAGCGTGTACTTCAATTTTCCGTACTCCGAATTAACTGGCCTCCACCTCAGCCTTACACACCATGTGTGTGGCCTGGAACGACCAGCACACGGCTTCGATCTGGGAAAAAGTACACGGCATGTACATCAAAAATTTCTAGAAAATTCATTTTTCTCAAAAACTCCAGAAAACGGAAAAATGTACCTGAAAAGAAGATCCGGGTTCTTACAGTTTTTTGGACATTATGTATTAACATGAAATAAAACTACTTATACATGGTTTCAGGAATGAAAAATGAGTTTCCTGACCAATTATATTTCTAATTTTATTTTTTATTCTATCACATAATCTCTTTATTCTTTACATGGGTAATTCACATTATATAATTTTTTGTATGAAGTCATATTCTCATGAACCTCTTCAATGGAATAATTTGTTTACTGGGACCCATCAAGGAGCTTTAATTAGCTTTTATGAGGTCTGTTTAGCTGCCCCATCCCACTTAATTTTAGAGAGTTGTAATTATATATATCAACACAAAACATATATATGTTCTGTATGTATGTATTCAAATGTCATGGATATCTATATTTATAGTAAAATGTGTTAAATTTGTTATATATTTCATAATATCCATTTTAATCAATAATCATCAATCAAGCCTTGATGCCCATTTAATATGTTCTCACAGTTTTTAGATCATGAGAATATTACATCAGATAAAATTGTTTGAATATCTTGATTATAGTACATAATTTTATGCCTCAATTATAAAATGGTCTCCTACTATCGCATGATTACCATATGGTTATTGAGTTAATGATTGATTTCCTTATATTATAATAATCTTATCATTAGAAACATAAATAATAATTTTCTCACTAATTTGACATAGTTCAATGTTATAATCTATTATAGTAACTGATGTAATATTTTTAGGGATAAATTGTGAAAATTTTAAAGGATATGTGCCTTAGTATTTGCAGGATTAACAATAACTACAACTTTTTTGTTTCATGTGGAAGATGTTTTAAGATAATAACACAAATGGATACAGTTTTTGACATCACGTATTTCATTTCCATGCCTTCCTAGGGATGAAACGAAAAATAATGGAAATATTTACTCCCGTTCACACATCACCCACATTTGTTGTACAAACAACACCAATAAATAGTTTGAAGGTAGCATCCATCAACTTTAATTTCTCTCCATTAAATGACACAAAGGGTGTATCAATATAAAAAAAGTGGAGGATAAAAGGATGGTCTACACTCAAAATCATCCCTCTAGAAATCATGGGGAAAAGAGAAAAAACAATTTGTCAGGATGATCAAGTAACATGAACACATACTCATTCCTTGGCCATGGATTTTTTTTTTGAGAAAACCAATCACATTTTCATCCAAAATGTGAAGATCTTCTAGTGGAGGATGTTCGGAGCCCTTGTCATGTTGAAATGAAAACATGAGATGTATATCCTTTAATTTTTGCTGCTTCATGAACTACATAGTAAACATACACCGTAGATGTTGTTGAAATGGATAAGGGAGGCAACCCTTTAAGATCATCCACTTAATATAGTTTATAGATGTCCACAATTTCTGACAATATATATGTTGTAATGACTGATGTAGACATCATAATTTTATGTATCTATTTTCCAGTTTTGATTATTCAGTTATTGGTTTTAAATTTTAAATATTAAATATCATGTTTATGATCATTAATATTTAGTTCATATTATATATTTCATTTCATTTTATATTATCATTCAATGATTTGTTTTATAAATATGAGTCATATATTCCAAAATATCACGATTTACAAATAGAAATATGTAGAATCCAATTATGGGTTCTAAATTATAGATTCTACTATTAATTTTCTGATTCTATTTCATGTTTTCAACTATGGTTTTAATTTTTGTTGTCTTATCAAATGTGTAAATGGTTTGAAACCTTTCATGTCAAAAACATTTGAATGTTTTGGTCTATGATACCAGTAGACATAACTACTGACATTGTAAGACATTAGGTTTTATCTTTGATTGAATCTCAATTCCATTAATAAAAGAGGTCATAGAACATATTCATCATTAGTTGAATCTAAATCCAAATTATATTCATATTATTTAAAATTGTATTTCAACACCATATTTGTAAATCTATCATCAAGGAATAAGGTTTTTTATTACACTAAATTGTTCTCCATCTATTTAATGTGGTTTCATTATCAAATAAATTATGTGTCATTATAAATTGAAACCATATTTACATGATTATATAATTTCATGTGGTTTTTCATGAGTATACAATTTTGATTTAGTAAAAATCATAATTTAAATTTGGTAATTCTTAATGATTTTTAGCCATAGGTTATTTGACACTATTGATTAAAATTTTTGATTGTGACTTTTTTATTGTTGGGTTAGATTGGTGGACATGATGCAGAGATAGACATAATGATGTTCTAGGTGGGGGTTGCATGCTAATGGGAATACCAATTGTTACAATATTATTGAGATTTCAACAGGGTTGATGAAAAATGGAAACAATGTAAATAATTTTATATATATATTTTTATTTTAGCTTAACTAAATGCCAATATTTTTCATTGTTTTGAGTTGGAACTGGATCTGTTGTCTTGAGGCCCAAATTTGTTGTTGGTCTATGGTGGGCATGGATAACCAGATATGGCCTCATCGTTCCTAGGTCATGGACATGTTTCTGGTGATCAATGGTCACAAACGTGGAAAGGATGGATGTTGATGGCATGTATGGTTCAGGGGCCGTTGTGGTTGGGGTCTGTGTGTTGGGGGGGAGGGGTTAATTTTTTATTATTGGGTGTGATAGGTCCTGCTCAGGGATATAATTTTTATTGATTCATTTTTTTATTAAATTTCATTATTAATATAATAATTTTTTTCTTCTTGTTTTCAACATGTGTAAAAAATTTCTGTTATTTTAATACTAAAATAGATTTATTATATATCATTAATTTATAGATATACTATGAAATTTAACAGAAATAAATATTTTTAATTTTTTCAATTGTAATCTAGAAATAGATATTATATGTTGGTAATATTATTTCCATCATAAATATTTGTCATTATAATTTTTTTATAGACAATTTAACCAGTATATATATTTATTAACTTTTTTTATTATTGTAATTGAAAAAAAAAATTTATATATAACAAAAATAGTTTGCAATAGATTTTTCACCAAGAGTATATTGATAGTAACATATATGATGGTATAATGTTTTACCATTATAAAATGTAGTTTTACCAACATATATTCCTCTGTTAGAAAAAGTGAAATATTTTGTAGTGGACATATCATAATTTATTTATATTACATTGCAATTTTTATTTATCTAACAAATTTGAAGACCTTTAAAATTTTTCACTAGACATTGACTGATATATTTTTATATCATGGGTTTATAATATAATAATATTAATTTATATTATGTTGGTTTTACTATTGATAATGAATACATTGATATGAATTCTTGCAAATATTATTATAATTTATAAATGATGTAGTCATCATGTTGTGCCACTCAAACCCCCAGAACTAGCTAGAAAACACTAACATATGGTGAGGTGTGAATAAGTACATGTGAGACTCTAGATAATACCCTTTGATTTAGGTGGGTTTCTAACATACATAATGAATAAATGAAAACTAAATTATTATTAAAATATTGTATATAAATATATTTATAAAATTATCCATTAAATCAATACATAATATAATGAAAATTAAAAAAAACTATATGGATTTTAAATTAACTTCTATTAATATCCTAAGATAATTCATTAATGGTGGTAATATTTTTAATATTAGTTATATAAAAAATAATAAGTTAATAATTCTGAAAAATTAGTTTATCATAACACCATCCTACTTTTCATCATTTTTCATTTATAACCCTTAAATAAAAGGTAAAGTGATAAAACCTTTATTTTGATAATCCATGAGATGTGAATTGACATTGTGTTAGATGTGAGAATATCTCAACTGAGATATAATAAATATGTTATCATTAACAGGTAATGAACACACAAAAACATCATTTTATCCGTTGGTGTTGTTTTTAGATAATTTCCTCATTAATAATTTTCAATTAAAAATTTCATGATATTATTCAATCATGAGTAATAAGAATGGTCTCTTAATTTAATTATTAAAAACCTGATAAATTTTAAGTTATAAGCTTATATAAGTCATGATGAATGAAAATTAATGATTCAATTATGATGATATACTGAAAATAACATTGATACTACCAATATACATTGTGGTCAATGTGAGGAAAATTGATATTATAAAATTCTAGATAAAATAACCATTTTAATGGTAAAATTGAGTTATATTCATATAAGGTGATAATAAGAAATTATTGTTACAATATAATGGATTTATATTATGCTGTAATGATGTATTGATATTTTAAAAATTCTATAGTAAGTAGGTTTTTAGAATAAAAAATTGAATAAAAAATGTTTATCCTTGAGGTTTTAATATGGAAATAATCATTATACATTTTGTTGGGGAAAATTTATATGTCAATCATATGGACAAAAATGGTTATCAAATTAAACAATTTCTTCTCATTTTTTGGAATATTATGACAAGGAAATAATAATATAATTTATTTTTTTATTAAATATAAGATTAAGTGATAAATTACCATCAGAAAATTTATAGATAACGATATATCAATCCACGATTTGTTTGTATCTATCCATGAAAAAATAATCCATATCACAGGTTTCTATAAAATATAATGGGGATTAAAGTGTAAAAAATTATTATTTTTTCATATAATATGGTACAAAAATGAATAATATAGTAGAAAATAAATTTTAGAATGAGTTATTGTGTGAATTATGATTTGATTGAGTAGAATAATGATAGATTTAATTTGATCAATCCATGAAGTCACATGGGGAGGAATAAAGAAGATTGTTCAAATTATTATCATTTTATCTATACATTTCTTGTATATAGAGTTTAGAAAAATCATCATACTCAATTTCATGTCCTTATTTTTAATAAAAATATAATCATTTGGATAATGATATCATATAATTTCAACACTATGGATTATATATATAGTAACAATACATTGTAATAATTATAAAACACTATTTTTTCATGTGTTTTATATCGATGTTATTGTCTCATCATTACTGATTGGTATTTTTCAATGATCATATCATTACCTGAAAGGAGAAAAAATATTTAAATTTTAAGGATTTATAATGGCTGGGTTTAAAATTGATTTACCCATAGTGCTTCAAAGTATTTTTTATAGGAATCAGAATGTTTTATTTGGGTAAATATTTTACTATAGTTTGTAAGGTATTTCATTTTCAATGCATAATTTCATTGAATTTATTTCGATAATATGGAATCTATCAATACCAATTTGGATCTATTATTAAATAGAAAAACATTTCATCAATGAAATGTGTGGGTTTTTTTATATATTATATATACTGGATTCAAAATTCATGAAATCATTTAGAATAGTTTTCAAATATATAATGCTTGTAAATCCTAAATTTTTTAATATAATAAGAATAGAAATGATGATTGTAGAACATTTTATTTCAAACTCTCATGAACATTTGTGAAATAATTTCCTTGATTCATGGGATAAATAATACGAATAAACATTTTAGAAAAAGTAATGATAACCAAGATTATGATAAAATATTCTTTGTGTAAAAATTACAATAAAATATGATCAATTTTACAATATAAGGATTTTATTATAATATTTTGTTACTTTTTTCATCTAATATCATTAATAAAATTTGATCTTAATATAAATCTATTGATATGTTCTTGAATATTTAATCCTAGTAAAAAAATTATTTTGAATTATATCAATCTACTACTGATACCAAAATATGGATACATGTTATTTTTTTAGAATTATGAGTAATGCATTAATAACAATATTAATGTCCTAATTTCTTAAGATATTATTAGGTAAGCTACCATGAATAGTGTTGTAAAAATACTAACTTAGATTATATTAAATTCCTTCAATGTCATTAAGATATGTGAATTAAAAATGTATCATGATGAGGACTCTAAAAATGTAGATATTATGTGAAAATTTAATGAATTAATTTTTATATATAATTACATGAATCTTGTAAAAAGTGTTTCTGTAAAAAAAAATTGGTAGTTAATTTTGGAATTATTGGATAATTTCTATATAATTTCATTGAGGAATAATGGGGATGTGGAGGGATTATTCTGTTGGAGTTTTTCCTTAGAACCATCTACAATTTAGTTATGATTATTTGAATATTCATGGGGTTCACTATTAAATAATATATTATTACATCATAATTATTATTCTTCATGACATAGTATGAGATTATATTATAAAGTTACATGTCATATAAAATGGTTTTAACAGTTCCCCACTATAATGAGATCCTATCAGATCTGTGACATAATAATTAATTATAAATGACCCACCGCATGATGATATCATTTTATTGGATACATGTAATACATGACATCACTTTAACTGGATCATAATACATATAATATACATATTATGATTTTTCCATAAATGATATCACATCATTATATTATAAATAACATTACCCTCTAGAAGAAAAACATCAATTTTCTATGTAATTAGATAATCGTATCTATAGATTGGTCTAATGGACTTTATATTTTATGATCACAATTAAGTCCTAGAATGAATCATATTTTATAAATTATTTCCATGAACTAAATTTATATAGGTTCATGATGATGAAGGGCCTAATTGCTGCATTAGGAATAACATTATATTAATATATAATTCAAGAATGGTTTTATTTATTAATATATTTATTGGGATATTAGATTGCATTAAAATTGATTTTAATTTATCATTTGAATCATATAAGTAATGGGTGTGCATGAAACCATTGAGGTTGTATTAATTATTATGTTTTAAGCTGCTATAGGGGAAAATTTTATAGGTACATTCCATATTAGAACTATGTGAGTTAATCTGTAAAAAAAATCAGGTTTTGGATGGAAAATAGATTTTTTTTGAATATTTGTGGTTTAGGAGATATCATGGGGGATATGGGGGTCGGACGGGATACAACAGCATCCATAATCTAGTCGGTGGCCTTCCTTGGTGATTTGACGCAGTATGAGGCCAATTAAATATTTGGTGAGTATATGGTTAATTTTTTAAATCGACAAAAAATACCTTCATGCAGATTTTACTCATCAAAATAAAACAAAAGAATAGTTCCCTCATTTGATAGGTAATAACATGTGGATCTACTATTCTTCAAATTTGAAGGCTATGGTTGTTCTTCTTCATCTGATTTATGAATCTTGTTTGGTCACTTATGTTACGAATGTAGAGGTTATTGTATAACTCATCATTCTTATATTTTGGTTTTTATCACTAAAGTGTATAGATCATCTTACATAATATAATATTTACTATTTTATAGTAATTTTTCATTACTACAAAATTTATTTGATTAAGGAAGATCTAGTTGTTGATTGTCAATATTTGCACTCATCCATGAATGATTTAAGTGGTGTATATGTCTAGCTAATAATAATATTAAAAATTTATGTACAGTGTTGGTTGAGTAGGCTAATGTATTACATGTTTACCATAGAAAATATATTTTGGCCCTTATATATGAATTTTCCTTTTCATATTCCATTCGATATAATTATATATATTTTTCTTAAAATATATCCATATGGGATTCCTCATTTTAGACATAGATGCTCAAAAATAGTAATATTAATTTGAAAACAAACATGATTCTTATTGAACTAAAAGAAATAAAAAATTAATTATAGGTTATAGAATAGAACATACATTAAAATATTAATTCAGAAATATTAACAATGATATTGAATTATTAGGCCATAATTGATAATAAACCAATGTAGTGGGTGGTTCCCAAGGAATTAAAATATTTAGTTGTAGGACATTAACTGTATAATATAAATGTGGTAAACAAAGGTCCTCTCATCTAACATAGGATGATTAATTTATGGAATTTAATATGATTAATGATTGTACTATCTTTGGGAAATGGGGTTGAATGTTATAATATATTGTGATGGTTTGTAATTTTTTTGAATTTTTTTTTGTGTTTGTGAAAATATAAATTATTAATGGGGTATAAATCTGTAAAATATTAGATAGGGGAATAGAAAATTTATATTGAAATGATAAATCCAAATGTATTTTTTGAATGGTAATTGATGTACTGATTAAACCCCAATTGGTGGTCATTGTACATAAGATAGGTAATTGCGAGATGCTCCCATAGATTCCATGTAACACATAATTATTTAAAATTGTGAGAGCATCACACTAGGTTTCATATTATGAATGAGTTGGGAATACCAGGGTGTGTTCTGTGGATTCCATATGTCACCAGATGCATGTGACCATCAGTATGTGTACCAATTTTCTTCACGATACATGATATAATAGAAGGCCATCCTGAGAATCATATTATAGTGGAATTATAGAAATAGTTCTCTTTTTCAATGTGATTACTTATAAAAAATGGATTTACACTGTGAGGACCTACATTCAGTGTGATTAATTTTCGATGTATGGCCATAGTGATGTTCTCAGAGAGACACCAACCTTAGATGATGTTGGTGGGACCAACCTCATGAAGCAACATAGATCATATTATATGAGTGGATTTGTTAATTTTTATATTTCTTATCCCCTTATTTATTATACTATACATTTCAAGCAATATATTATCATACTTGATATTTGTAATCAATGTTTGTTTTAGAATACTACATTTTAATCATACGATTATCATGCCTCATTAGTACTTTCGTTCCCATACACCATAGTTTATTTATAGTACATGGTTATATGGAAAGGCACAAAGATGATGGAATATATCTAGAAGTGATTGTATAGATATGGATAATTGTACCCTGAAATTCTTACGAACGTATTGAGTTTACTTATTGATATATATTATTTATTATTTTATTATATCTATATTTATCTTTCCAACATTTGATCCTTAATATTTGTATCATACAAATTGATTTTTTATTTTATAACTACAATTATTTATTTTATATTACCAATTTTTCCTATGAATATTTTTTATATTGATTTATATTTTTTCATTAGTATTGTTGTTTTATGTAAAATATAATGGGCATATTGTCCCCAATGTGACCACTCGGGCCCTCGTCACTATTTGGTAGTGTCTTTCATTAGTATAGTGATGCTAAATTATTTATGGCTTAATGAAACATGGAATAATTTCAGTACATTTCAAGGTATAAAATTTAAAAGTGGTATCATATTTATTTTTATTTTTTCATAATGTTTGGGAAGGGTATATATGAGACTAGAAGTGTTTCAGGGCTTGGTAATAAGCTCTCAATTGGGAGTCATCCACCCAAACATGGTGTAAATCCATATTTCTAGTGGTGGAACTTGTGGATATTGTATTTCATTTGGTAGAGTAATATTTTATGTTAACATTTTCTGATGAACTTCATTTGGGATTTTATTGGTTTGGTGGATCGATATCCCTTAGTAGTAGTGTGGAATAACAGTGTGGGTTTGTTTAGTCATTATTTTTGGAATGTTTGGTTTTACATGATGTGAAAAATGCTATGAAAATGTCTATAATTATCAATTTCATGATTTTTTTATTTTTATATTTTGTGATTTATATATAAATGTGTTTATTGTTTCTTGGTTATATCAAACTAATTTATGAATTCCTTTGGTCTATAAATTAATTATAATATGGGTGTTAGTATTTAAAATTAATCAACGGTTTTATGTTGTGTTTTCTATATACATATATGGTGGTATAATAATTTACAAATTCATGTGATGATCTCTAGACAAAAAATTAAAATATAAATTTATTAATTGTGTTCATTAATAAATAAGTTGGGAGTAATAATCTAAAAAAGTCTTTTCGATCATATAAGTATAATGACACTTTATTTATTCAATTCAAGAAAAAATATTACATTTTATAAATAAATAATAGAAAAAAATTCAACCATAGATTATTTCATAAATTAATATTCATATATGAAATTAAAGGAAATTGAATACCATTAAATTTTTACAATGAAATATTGTACAGAATATTATTATAACCTTTGACTATGCTGACCCCTGAATAGATAAGGTGTCATTAACGAATTATTTTTTAGATTAACCCTATTTATGGAAAGTGAGTCTAAATGGGGATCTTGGTTAACGTGAACACTATGTTGGGTGTTTGTAATGATAGATTCTATGTGAACTAGAGAAAATGATGAGGGTAATCCCTTGCGATGTGAATTTTATGATAATTTGTTATGGAATGTGTGGTATGACATATTTTCGATTTATATGTAGTGTATTCTTAGTTTTTCAGTACTTTGTGACTTATGAATAAACCGGGGGTATACTATGAACCAATACCATGAGATTACTTAGTGTTGTGATGAAGGTTTAGATTCTTTGGGTTTTGTGTTTGTGCATGTTTGGTTCAATAAATTGATTATGTACCAATGTTTGAGAATCTATAATGTTAGAAACTCTATAATACATTTTTAATGGAATAATAATTCTTACTACACACCCACATAGTTGTGTTTGTGTTACGTGAACATATTTATCATTTATCTGAGGTGATTGATTTTTCATAATGACTCTCATGAGGACAAATGGTCATGTTCGTAGTCATGAAACATTTTTTTTGTAAAGCTTCTTCAACATTGATAAATAGGAATCCCATAATTAGTAGAATATACATTACATAATCATAGTGTATTGAATATGTTTGAGTGTGATAATACAACTCGTTGAAATTAAATCATGGGATGAATGATTATAATTTTTTGGGACTCTGGTTGTTAGGTAGATTTGTTAGAAAGTGTCAGCACTAAAGTGACATTTTCAATTAGTTTATTATGGGTAATTATGGTTAATAAATATTAATTTTCTCAATATCATGTAAGGTTTTAGATTTTTATTCCTAGATTGGATATGACACATCTCATGGGCACATGATTCAAAAAGCATGCCTAGTAATTTTTGGTCTTTGTACTAGTTTGGATTCAATGGATCATGTAAATGAGTTGTAGTAAGAATAGTGTGTGCTCAATTTTTTAATAGTGATTGTCTAGTTTTTGAGGTTATTGTTGGAAAAGGAAAAATACTATTTTTAGTGGGGCTATACTAGTTTGGATCAAAGTATTGTGACATAGTTTTTTAAAGAGTTCAATATTAGTAAGATTTTGATTGAGAGTGCTTGACATGGGAGGAGTGGCACAATTTTTTCAATAATGTGAAGTGTTGGGGTTATTTAAAGAGGTCTGTTGAATGGAAATTATTATAGTGTGGTGAAAAATATAATCTACCAGATGGTTTGAAACTCTCTTCGAAATAATATCTTCATGTACCTAAGAATGTATTTCATGATCCATAACTTATTAATGTCCAAATTATGGAATGATTATTAGGTGAGAACTAGTATCTATCTGAGTATCTATTGTGTTTTATGATATATGGGATATTCAATATTAATAATGAGTTGTTAATCTAATGATATTATGAAAAAAATACCAATGGTTTGTAATGTTCTTTCAGTCATGGTATTCTGACCCTAACACAATATTGGTATTTTCTGTGTGGGATAATTTCTCAAATTCTAGTCATTACAAAATATGATGTTATGTAGGTAGTCCCCATGAAATCTAGAATACACTATGAATACCAAAGGTAGTTTCTATATGTTAATTTATGGATTTATATAGGATTTTTTGGGGATTAATATGGTATTATAGAAACAAGTGTGGTTTCGTATAGAGTTATGTTGGTTCGGAGGAAGGATACTTGTAATGTCTCAGATTTTTATGTTTAATATTTTAATTATTATATGAAATTATTTCGAGACCGAGCACGAAGACGTCATGTCATTCCGAGTACCATTGAGCCTGGAATGGTGGTTTGAACTTTTTTTATGTTAAGTTAGTTGGCACTTGTGCGCGGTTGTGGAAGTTTCCAAAAGGATGCCCGAATTAAAAATATGAGTGCACCGTTGTGTCCGGGACAACGACATTACCTATGAATGGGCCTAACCTAGACCTATGTGGGATGCAGGAGGAAGATAATTTTCAGACGTTTTTAGTAAAGTAAAAATAAAATAAATTTATAAATGATTATTTTATTTCATGGAAACGTCTGATGCAGCAAAGCGATGGGAAGTCTGTTTCCTAAAATAATGACATGTCATAATGACTCAAAAAAATGGCCGGTTGGTCTCATTAATACTACAACGTAATTAAATGCCAAAATGTTACCTTTTTAATGGGTTAAGCAATTGATGACCATTAGGAACATTTGATAGGAACCTATGCAAAATCCGTGAGGCGTTGGAGAGAATTCTTGGCGACGAATGACAATAGATTGAAATCGAGAATTGATGCGCTGACATTGAAGGATCTCGAAGACAATGGCAGCACGGTTCCTTTATCAATGACCGATCCATTGGAATGTTTGGGGTTTGTTATTTCAATTTATTTTCCCCATTTTTTAGTATAAATGACGAACATCGATCAACCATGAACAAGTTGATCCGCGTATTTGTACATTATTGGTGGATGGTATTTATTTGGGATGATTTTGGGGAAATAATACATGCATATATTTATGTTGATATCTACTCCGTTTAAACCTATTAATGAGAGTGGATCAACGCCGTGATGAACGACAGTGGATGATTGTTCCTTGATTTGTTTTTTGGATATCCTCCCCCATTCGTTTCTCGTGCGTTCTTCGCGTTCTTTGTGGGGCGATGAAAAACAATTCATTGCGCATCTGTTACGTGATGCGATGATTCCAAATCAATGGTCCGACAACACAATGACCTTGAGTAGGTGCAGCGACGATGGCGGACGATGAATCGAACCAGACAGGGAAAGGGAGTTCTTCGAGCGTTCTTCGTACGCTATGATCAAAGTATGTTTTTGGAGCCGATCAGAGGTCTAAAAACCCCAGGAGCAGCTTCTGTGATGAGGCAACAAAAATCTGATGATTTCGTGGAGATTGGGCAGCTAGATCGATGAATGGATCATCACCGGAGGCGTGACGGTGGAGATCCGCATTTCTGGAAACATCCAGAATACATGACATGTACTTTTGAAGAACACGCCATGTAGTACTAGTGGCGGCAGCTAGGGTTTCAGGGCAAGAGAGGAATAACATGGAATGTGACCCCAGTCACATGGCATGTTGGACTTTCCATGAAGCTCAGCGTGTTTTTGGAAAATACATGAACACGGGATGATCTACATAGCTGCAGTCGACACGGCGTGTACATATTGGAAGAGGCGTAAACATGAAGATCGGCGTGTATCCAGAGGATACACAGACACATGTTAATGTACATGGGCTGATAGCCGTGTACGGCCACATGGCTAGTGAAACGGGGCCATCCCCAGTCACTCGAGCACTGCGTGTACATCGTACTACACTCCAAGTACTACATTTTTCTATTCAACTAGTTCTACGACACAGGGCCAACATCAGTCACTCGTACACGACGTGTACATCGTACTACACACCGTGTACTAAGTTTTTCTACATGACCAGTTCTACGACACAAGCCATTGCACATGGGAAGTACACAGGTTCAGACAACACGACGTGTATCTTTTCTACACGTCGTGTACTTTTGGAAAATAGCATGGTCCTCTTGTTCACCGTATCCTGGTCATCTTTCGTTTTGGTTAGTTCCCCTTCTTCTCATTTCCCTGAAGTTCATGAATCATTTCTTACTAACAGGAGTATGATCCCTTCAGCCTGATGTTCTGTGATAGAGTCGGCATCCCTCTGAGAGTCACAGAGTGAGATCCTCTATCCATTTATGACCCTAGGTAGAGTCAGGCATCGACGTGACCAACTCTACTGGGCTTTGATCCTATACCTATCTGGTAAATCACCTAACTGGTAAATCAGGATGAGACGCAGTATCAGCCATGGCCCTAGTAGTGATCCTCATCTCTGTATCGTGATCTTTCCAACTCAGGAGTGTGTCTCCAATAATGAGTGCTTTCTATCGTTCGTAACCTTCACACTCATTAGTGTGTCTCCCTTAATGAGTGCAGCTAACTCTCATGAAGGTTCCCGATGAACAAAACTTCTAAGACGGATGTCATCAGAGCTATAATACTCATCGAGTGTGTCCTCCCGGAATGAGTGCATCACGGAATCTTCAAACAAAATACCTAAAGGGGTTTGCGGTTGTGTGACTTGTCTCTAGACCATGGGTCTGGGATTGGATTATATCTTGTTTTTTATATGTGTTCTCTAGACATATACTGTGCATATACGATTGTAGCTTTACTTCACGTACTTATTTGTGGTTTTCGGCATCCTCTACTGAGTATTGTTATACTCACACCTGAACGGGATTTTCCCACATGTCTGGAATCTTTTTCAGATGAGCAGCCTTTTGGCAGAGTCTAGGGTGGACCAGGACATGACCGAGCATTCTGAGTTCCCTACATGCCGAGGCGTTCCTATGGCTCCGAGTAGCAGTCCTAGTGCCTTTTTGTGCATACAGGTTTGACTTTTCAGTTTTCAGACTCTTGATTGTTTATTTTTGGTGGGATTGTATTATGGACCATTTTTCATTTTAGTACTCTAACTTTCATCGTACATTGTTGGTTGGGGTTTAGTTGTATGCATGCATTTTTTTCCTTAGTGTTTTACATTTCATCATTTGTGGGCTTGGAGATGTGTGTGTGTGTACATGTACTTAGGCAGTGCCTCCCATGTTAGTGATATGCCAACTCAGTGCTAGTCACCAGCCCCTAGCCTATTGGAGGCGGGTTTCGGGAGTCATGGTGCGGGCCCCACTAGGACGGGTCATGATAGAGTTGTATCAGAGGTGGTCGGTTCTACCATAGGTCCATGAGTCTGTGAGTCTATTTTGGGGAAAATTTTAAGTGTTTCGAGTTCGGCATTCATGCCAGAGACTCCAATGTTGGTGCGGCGGCCGACGTATCCATACACCAGGGCTCTGATAACCTTCTTTCTGACTCGGTACATGAAAACACTGGTGTGGGGAAATAAAAAGGTATATGACTCATATAAGAATGATTTCTGGTTTCAATGTCCTTTGTGTCAGTTATCCAGATATACTCTTTAACATAGTACGTCTTGTTTTTTTTAGGATGCCTTCGGGACTCATACCCGCTAAGATTTAGTAGGACAATCATGAGGATGACACACTCAGTGACAAGGTTAGATACATAGACCAGTTCCCTAGGCGTTGCCACCAGGTGGAGTACCTGCTATGCCACCACCAATGGAGAAGCCTATGGTACTTGTAGTACCGACCGGCGAGGAGCACATGCTAAGCGCACTCCATGAGTTCCAGAGACAAAGACCCCTTAGGTTTCGGGGCGATCCCAACCCCCAGGTGGCTGAGGATTGGCTTGAGGTGGTGACCAGAGTTTTCCGTCTAGTGAGGACACCAGCAGACCAAATGGTGGTCCTAGGAGAGAGCCTTCTTCAGGGTTTAGTGGGATGATTTTGGAGTCTTACCACACTGACTCATGATGAGGAGACTCTTTTGTGGACAGAGTTCGAGGGACTCTTCTGGGAGGAGTTCTCTCTGGTTATGCTAAGAGCTGTACGCATCCAGGAGATACTTCAGCTCGAGCTGGGCAGTATAATAGTTGCTGACTTTTCATCGAGGTTCACAAACCTCGCCCGATACTCGATGGATATGGTCAGGGATTAGTACTTCAGAGCTCGGAGCTTCGAGCATGGTTTACAACGAGACATCTGATCCAGTGTCATGTCTCTATGAATATCGAATTATGATGGAGTGATAGAGTGAGCTTTGGTGGATGAGAGCTTCTTGGAGGAGCAAAGACTTCCACTGGTATTCAGTAGCAGGTAGACAGGTGTGGAGACATCGGCGGTAGGGAGCAAGCATCAGACGCAGGGATCAAGACATGAGAGACGTCGGAGGAGGACCCAAGATCGGGGATCGATTGTCCGGGGATCTTAGGATGGATCCAGTCAGCCTAGGGAGAAGCAATGTTACACATGTGGCAGTTGTGTACATCTCTCTAGGGATTCCCCGACCCGTCGAGATGCTGACAGGGAATCGGTGGATGGACCATCAAGGCAGAGGCAGAGAACAGAGCAGGCAGACCTGCTAGGCGGCAGACGTTGCAGAGGAGAAGGGAGAGCTGCGCGTGGTGGGAGACTCTTCGGCTTACTTCCACCACCACCGCCAGGACGTCCGCACCAGGCGCAGAGAGCTGGGGGATAGGGGTGGGGAAAACATCATGTGGTTGAGACATACGACCTAGGGGCTCCAAGGATGATTCTAGGTATGATCTGTATCTTTTCTACCATAGCTTCCATACTCATAGACACCGGTTCAAGTCATTCTCTTAGAGTCACATGTTTGGTACAAAAACTTGAGATTCTGGTAGAACCATTGACTCGGTCCTTGTGGTAGGAGACACCTACGTTAGGAGACTCGATTATCACCCACCTTTGCAGATATTGTGATCTTAACCTTGGAGGCGGGAGTTTCGGTTGGAACCTCTTAGTGGTAGCGTCGATGCCTTATGACGTCATTCTCGGTATGGATTGGTTATCTTTAGTCCATGTCCATATTGACTGTTTTAGGTGAAGAGTGTGGTGTGTCTGACGTGATGGAACAGGGTTTTATTTTGTCGGAGAAATGGAATCCCATGAAGCACAAAATGGGCTCATGCATAGGAGGGTGCACCTGATCACTCATGAATTGGCTAGCCTTACCCTCGGAGTGGTAGATGTTGTGAGGTATCAGTTCCCAGCTATGGTGGAGGAGTATGAGGAAGTCTTTCCCAAAGACATTCCAGGATTACCTCCCCACTGGGAAATTGACTTCGTCATCAACATACACCCGAGGATGACACTGATTTCCTCATAGGAATATCAGATGGCTCCCGTAGAGAATCATGAGATGAGGGTGAATTTGAAGGATTTGCAGAGCTAGGGTTTCGTAAGACCTACTGCTTCACCCTGGGCGGCCACAGTCTTGTTTTCTAAGAAGGCAGACGGGAGTCCGAGGATGTGTGTGGATTACCAGTGCCAGAACTAGGTGACGGTGAAGAACATGTATCCACTGCCGAGAATCGATGACCTCTTCTATCAGATTAGAGGGGCACAATGGTTCTCGAAGGCTGGCCTTCAATCAAGCTATCACCAACTACGAGTATGGGACAATGATATACCAAAGACAACTTTCAGATGCCTCTCCTGCCACTATGAGTACATAGTGATGCCTTTTTTCGTGAAGAGCGCCCTCGTAGTGTTCTGGCGGCTGATGAACCGGATCTTCTAGCCATACTTGGACCGGTTCGTGGTGGTCTTCATCGACGACATCCTCGTGTACTCACTGTCAGAGGAGGAGCATGGGAGACACCTACAGATGGTTTTGGACATACTCCAGGAGCACCAGATTTATGGGAAGCTCTCGAAGTACGAATTTTGGATTCCAGAGGTCCACTTTCTAGGACATTTTATCTCAGTAGATGGAGTAGTTGTGGACTCTGTGAGGGTGGAGGCTGTGTTAGCATGCGAGCTACCTCGAAGCGTGATGGAGGTGTGAAGCTTCCTTGGGTTGGCAGGATATTAACAGATATTCATTCCTTATTTCTCCCGGATACCAACACCGATGACGGATTTGACCAGGAAGTGGAAACCCTTCGTGTGGAAAGAGAAGTGCCATCATGATTTTGAGCAGTTGAGGTAGAGTTTGACGAGCGCCCCAGTCTTGAGATTGGCAGAGGAGGGTGTTGAGTACATGGTTTTCTACGACACATCATTGACCGGGCTCGGTTTTGTCCTGATGCAGCGGCATGTAGGTATTGCTTATGGTTCACGCCAGCTTTGGCCACAAGAGCAGAACTATGTGACCCATGATTTTTAGTGGACAACAGTAGTCTTCGCATTGAAGATGTGGCGACACTAACTTATGGGCGAATGGTTTATTGTCTACTCTGACCATAAGATCCTCAAGTACATTTTTTCACATAAGGATCTGAATGTGAGGCAGAGGTATTGGCTACAGTTCCCCCATGACTATTATTTCGAGATCATCTATACTCCTAGAAAGGCGAACAAGGTGGCAGATTCTCTTAGCAGAAGGTCGAGCTCACAGCTGTTGAGTGAGCCAACACAACAGTTAGCCGTATTACAGTTATTTGTCGTAAATGGAGAGGATACAACATACCTACAGTCGATGGATGTCACACCTCCACTCTTACAACGAGTTAGAGAGGCACATCTTGGGGATGTCGACTGTGTGACTTTATGTGCTCATTTATCCATAGGACATGCTCCTGATTGATATTCACAAGGTGGGGAGCATGTACTTCTTTTCAGAGGATACACTATTATACTAGTGGTGTTCCAGGAGGAGGCCCTGAGGGTGTTTCATACATCCCCTTGGGTGGTACATCCTGGAGTGGAAAAGATGTACCAGGATCTCCGACGACAGTTCTGGTGGTCAGTCATGAAAAAGGATATAGTAGAGTTCGTTTCTCGATGCCTCACATTCCAGTAGGTGAAGGCTGAGGACCAGGTTCCAGTAGGGTTAGCTCACCACTGGATGTTCCATAGTGGTAGTGGGGTGGAATATCGATGTACTTGGTGGCTATGTTACCCCAGACATCTAAGGGGCATTATTCCATCTGGGTGATCGTTGACCGACTCACCAAGTCGGCCAACTTGTTAGCAATCAGGGTGCAAAGTTACGTAAAATGATTGGGAAACCTCTAAGTGTAAGAGATAGTTCGCCTTCATGGAATACCCTAGACTATAGTCTCATATCGAGATGCCCACTTCACATACCAGTTGTAGAAGGTATTTCATGAGGCTATTGGGACTCATCTACGCTTGAGCACAACGTTTAATCGCGAGATGGATGGTCAGAAGGAGAGGACCATTCAGGTTCTGTAGGATATGTTACGAGCCCGCGTCTTGGACTTTGGTCGAACTTGGGAGGACCACATACTAATGGAGGAGTTTTCATACAACATCAGCTACCACCCCACCATTGGTATGGCACCGTTCGAGGCCATGTACAGAAGACCCTGCCGGTCACCGCTTTGCTGGACCGACCCCAGAGAGTCAACACTCATGGGTCCAGAGTTAGTGCGAGCCACAACAGAAAAGGTGCAGATCATCCGAGAGCGGATGAAGACTACATAGAGTTGGCAGATGTCTTACGATGACAGGTGACAGAATCCTCTGGAGTTCGAAGAGGGAGACCACATCTTCTTTCAGGTGTCACCTCAATGTGGGTTGCAGCGATTTGGCCAGGGCGAAAAGCTATCTCCAAGGTTCATTGGACCTTTCCAGATTCTTTGAAATGTTGGCGAGGTGGCAGGTGGCCTAGCTCTACCTCCTCAGTTGCATCGGGTACACGGTGTCTTCTATGTGTCGTAGCTGAGGAGGTATGTGCATGACCCATCGTACGTCATCGACTACGGGGATATAGACATTGAGGATGGAGTGACCTTTGCTGAGTACCTTATGGAGATTGAGGATGGACAGGAGAGGATCCTTCGGGGGTGATTGATTCCCTTGGGGCGCATCTGGTAGCATCACGATAATCTTCAGGATAGCATGTTGGAGCGAGATTCCCAGATTCGTTCCCAGTACTCACATATTTTTTAGTAGCCCTTATTTTGCCTATTTAGGGAGGTAAAATCCCAATTTTGGGAGAATGTAATGTCTCATATTTTCCTGTTTATTATTTTAAATATTATATGAAATTATTTAGAGATCGGGCGTGAAGACGACAGATAATTCCGAGGTCTAGTGATCCAGGAATGGTGGTTTGAACTTTTTTTTATGTTATGTGAGTCAGTGCTTGTGCGTGGTTGTGGCAGTTTCCAAACGGATTCTTGGATTAAAAATCTGAGTGCATCGTTGTGTCTGGGATGACGACATTACTTAAGAATAGGCCTAACCTCGACCAGCGTTGGTTGAGGGAGAAAGTTAATTTTAGAACATTTTTATTAAAGTAAAAAATAAAATAAGTTTTTAAATGTTTATTTTATTTTATGGAAACGTCTTCTGCAGCACAGCGACAGGACGTCTGTTTCCTAAATTAATTATGTGTAATAATGTCTCAACAAAATGGCAGGTTGGTGTCATTAATACTACCGCGTAATTAAATTCCAACATGTTCCATTTCTAATTGTTTAATCAATTGGTGATCGTTAGCAACATTTGAGAGGAACCTCTGCCGAATCGGTGAGGTGTTGGAGAGAATTCTTGTCGACGAATGACGACGGATCCAAATCGAGAATTATTGCGCCGAAGTTGAAGGATCCCGAAGACAACGGTAGCGTGGTGCCTTCATGAACGATCGATGCTTTTTAAAGGTAGGGGTTTGTTATTTCAATTTATTTTCCCCGTTTTTGAGTTTAAATGTCGAATACAGATCAACCAAGAACAAGTTGATGCACAGATTCGTATGTTCATGCGGGAGGGTTTTCATTGGGAATTTTTTTGTGAAATAATCCATCATTTTATTTATGTTGATCTCTACTCCATTTAAACCTATTAACTGGAGCGATCAATGCCTTGACGAATGACGTCAAAGGTCTGTTCCTCGATATGTTTATTGGATTTCCTCCCCCATTCTTTTCTCGCACGTTCTTCACGTTCTTCACAGGGCGACGAACAACAGATCGGTGTGCGTCCGTTCCATGATGAAATGATCCCAAATCAAAGGTTTGACACAACAATGACCATGAGGGGGTGAAACAATGATGGCGGACGACAAATCAGACCAGACTGGGAAAGGGCGTTCTTCAAGCATTCTTTATGCGGGAGGATCAAAACACGTTTTAGGAGCCGATCAGAGGTCTAAGAACACTAGGATTGTCATTGTGGTTAGGGGTAGATCAAAACCAGAAGGATTTGTGGTGATCTAGTAGATGGATCGATGAACAGTTCATCACTGGAGGCGAGACAATGGAGGTTTGTGTTTCTGGAAATTTCCAGAATACACGACGTGTACTTCCGAAGAACACGCCGTGTAGTACTGGCGGTGGCGGCTAGGGTTTTAGGGTCAGAAAGGAACAACAAGGTGTGTGACCCCAGTCACATGGTGTTTTGGACTTTCTGCAAAGCTCTACATGTGTTTCGGAAATACACGGACACAGGATGATCTACACGGCTTTAGGTGACACAGTGTGTACGGCTTGGAAGAGGCAGTAACGTGAAGCCCGGCGTGTATCCAGGGGATACAGGGACACGGGTTAAATTACATAGGCTGATAGCCATGTACGTCCACATGGCCACTAACATGGGGGAAACCCCAGTCACTCGGACACGGCGTGTACATCATACTACACGCTGTGTACTATGTTTTTCTACATGAACAGTTCTACGACACGAGCCATTGCACACAAGCAGTACCCGGGTCAGGCAACACAACGTGTATCTTTTCTACATGTCGAGTTCATTTGTAAAATATCATGGTCCTATTTTTCACTGTATCATGAACATCTTTCAATTTGGTTAGTTTCCCTTCTTCTCGTTTCCCTGAAGTTCAGGCATCATTTCCTACTAACAGGAGTATGATCCCTTCAGCAGGAATTTCTGTGATAGAGTCGGCATCCCTCTGAAAGGCCTAAAGTGAGATTTCCTATCCATTCCTAACCCTAGGTAGAGTCAGGCATCGACGTGACCAACTCTAACGGCAGTTGATCCTCTTCCTAGCTGGTGTATCACCTAACTGGTGAATCCAGATGAGTCGCAGTATCTGCCATGGTCCTAGAAGTGATCCACATATGTGTATCGTGATCATTCCAACTCTTGAATGTGTATCCCATAATGAGTGATTTTTATCTTCCGTAACCTTCCCACTGATGAGTGTGTCTCCCGTATTGAGTGTTAGCTACCTCTGGTGACAGTTCCTAAGGAAAAACACTTCTCGAACGGACGACATCAGAGATATAAGACTCGTGGAGTGTGTTCTCCTGGAACGAGTGCATCACAGAATCTAGGAACAGAATCCCTAACGGGGTAAACGGTTATGTGACATGTCTCTAGACCACGGGTCTGGGTTTGGAGTATATCTGGTTTGTTCTATATGTTCTGTAGACATATTCTATGAACAGCTGACTGTACCTTTAATTCGTATACTACTTTGTGGTTATCAATTTCCTCTTCTATGTATTGTTATACTCACCCCAACACGAGCTTGGCCCCCACATCTGGTGTCTTTTGCAGACGAGCAACCTTTTGACAGATTCTAGGTCAGACCGGGACATGACCAAGCTTTTTGGGTTCCCTACAGGCCGAGGTGTTCCTACGGCTATGAGCAGCAGTCCCAATACCTTTTTGTTCTTACATGTTGGACTTTGATGTTTTCAGTCACTTGTTTGTCTATTTTTGGTGGTCTTGTATTGTGGCCCAGTTTACATTTTAGTACTATACCTTTTGTCGTACTCTGTTGGTTGGGGTTTAGTTGTATGAATACATTTTGTTCCTTAGTGTTTTTAATTTTCACATTTGGGGGCTCGGAGATGTGTGTGTGTGTACATGTACTTAGGAAATGCATCCCATGTTAGTGATATGGCTACTCGGTGCTAGTCACCAGCCCTTGGACTATTGGAGGCGGGCTTGGGGAGTCACGGCGCGGGCCCCAGTAGGACGGGTTTTGACAATACTTGTCAATAGTGCAAGCGGTTTGTGTTTGACCATGGAATAAAATTTTTGGGATGATTCGGTATATTTGTAGAAGGATGATCCATGTATTCTTTTAGTAGCCAGTGTTTCAGGATCTAGATGATTAATGGTGTTTTAGTGGTGGAAGCTAAGTGTTCTTGAGTTTGGTTAGTAGAAAAATTAATTAGGAAACAATATACAGAGCATGTTTTATAGTATATTGTCCATGATCAAGATAATTTTGGATGACTTTTGATCTAGGAATCACGAATGGAATGATAGGTAGAACAATGGTTTTATCAGAACCATTTTATATCTTCTATTTTTTACCATCACCATGGCCTATCATATGTATTTGGGTGTGGTGTATGGGAAAACTTGTCATTGATATCATTTTTAATAAGACTATCATGATTATACATGGATACCTAAATACTATATGATATAATTCTATGTACTCTTTTGTTTGATGACATAGGAAAAAAATAATCAGTATAAAAATAATATAATTGAGATAAGATATGCTAAACCCATTGGTGATGTTCATAGTTTAATGAAAAAATAATGTAAAATTATTAAATTATATAAATTACATCATAAGTTTTTGTAATCAAGATAAAAATTACAATCACATTTTAATTCCAGTAGAGTATGTCAGAACAGATCATTCTAACACTCTGAACTATTAAGGTTCATAAAATGTACCCATTGACACATATTTCCAAAAACGGTATCGTTGTTTCATACGATTAATTATTATTGAAAAATCTATACCATGTGTTAGAGTACTGTATATATGTTCAGCTAACAAAAATAGATCTTAATAGTCCGGAGGATAGTTATCTTAGTTACATAGGGATGTTCCAATATTATGATGTATCAAGATATTAGTTATCTACAGATAATTGATATTGATATATATATATATTTATTTATTCATATATGATGAAAACACATCTTAAATTTCATTAGAAGGGGAATTAGAGGCTTTGGATAAATTATATTGTCACAACAGTATACTGGTTGGAAAATTTAGAGGTTACAAATCCCTTGATGTTTTATTAAATATAATGAAGTATATTTATCCATTATCGACGGATGGGATTATATATGGATAAAATATAATCCATCAGATTCAAATTATCATTCAATAAAATCATGTTCTCATTATTGTTAATTATTATCCGATTATAGGTGTTAATACCGAACTCAAAAATTGATTCATTTTATTTCACTAGGTAGATAAGGTTATTTGAAAAACACAATTTTACAATAATTATATTGAAACCCCCCATTAGAGATGTTGAATATCTAATTGATATTTTATGGTAAATAGTTTATTTAAAATTTCTTCTAATAAGTGTAAATATTTAAAGGATGTACTATGAGTAAACAATCACTAGTCATTTCATATAAGAAATGATAAATTATATTGTAATTGAAAATACAATTATTTTATATAAAATTCAAGTATATTACATATAGAATGAATTATTTTACTTTTTGTGCATTAAATACTAACTTTTATTTAATTAAAAATACATGAAAGGAAATATTACAAGATGTATGTTCTGTTTTCCTAGGTGTTGAGGTGTGTTGATTCCATTGGCTCCCATGGGAAGGAAATAACCCCAAGATGTAAAGATATATTCGACAAATGGTAGAAAATGGATAACTCTAAATATAGTAGCGAGAATTTCCAAACAACTAATTGAAAAGATGATATATATTAGTTTATATATAAATATTTCATAAATTATTTGCAATATATTGTTTTCTATATTTTGCTGGATACATTTGAAAAATGAATAATTTTTATAATAAATTTTTCTATTGATTAAAAATATTTTCAATAGTTCCGAATTTTTTGAATCAAATATATCCCACATAGAAATCAATGATAAAATATAAAATTTTACAATGAATCCCGATATTGAACAAATAATTCATTTTCTTGTATAACTCCTAAAATTTGACTATAATATACATAGATGATTTCATAGTTTCAATTTTCTAAATAAATATTATCCCAAATAGTATTCTTATCTCATTTTAGAAAATTTTTCCTTATGAAATAATTTTGTTCCAAAAAAATTTTTGAGTTCATTTAACAACATTAGCTTGAATTTTTCCATGGGTAATTTAGTGGTATGTTAAAATAATTTAATACATTCATCTAAAATGATTTAGTAATTATTTATAAAAAAAAAAAATTAAAATTGAATATGATACAATATCTTCTATTAATATTCATTAAATATTATATAAAATTAATATTCTTATATCAATAAATATAGTATGAAAATTTTTCTTATAACCACCTTAACATATTAAAATCATAAAGATGATGATTTTACAATATTTATCAATATGGATTAATATATATATTAGATTTCATCCATGATTCATTTCAAAACATGTCCCTCACGATAATAGTTCACCAACTAAGAAAATTATATCTAAATTTACAAATGGAAATAATATGTTATGATGTGATTCCCTTACATCATGTCACAAAATATGATGTTTTATTGATAATTAGTATTTAATATGATAATATATTCAAATGAAAATCAAAGGAAATAAAATTTATCTATATATAATTATAATATATTTAACAGTGGGGTTTTAATCCCTATGATATAATGTTACTAATAATAATAAATTAATTTCAATAGGGATGTACATATATTTTATTACGGTGGAGGAATTAAATGATTTAGTTTAAATGTAGATCTGGATACACAATTTAGAAGAATAATAATTAACTACAAATGATATAGTATGAATAAGTATTCATAATATAAACACTATATATGAATGATTATAAAATTGTGATGGTTTTATATTTATTATGATTGGTGATAAATATTTTTTAGAAAGAATAATTATTCCCATGCGATGATATAAGTGGAAATCAATCTATGGGTGACAACTTCATTTTAAATTAATGATGATTTCCTTGCCAAAAGTTATAGTTTATTATATTTTTAGTTATAGTAGTTCATGGAAATTCATTATAAAGAATTCAAGATAATATATACATATTTGGTCATGTTCTGATCAATAAATAGTTAATAATTACTCATCAATTATAATATATAGAATATGAATATGATATTACCTTCCCAATATTAATCATATGAATTACCATTATAAATACACATAACAATTATTTTCCTAGATAACATTATAATGTTTTCGTTATTAAATAATTTTCTCTATAATGTAAACCCCATTTTAACTGTTTTTCATACACAACAAAATATGATAGTGACATAATCAAACATAAATATGACATATAAATATTATAGGTCCCTTAATTTATTAAAAATTTAAAAAATTTAACATAAAAGAATTTGAAATTAATGTATTCCATAGTGTTAATAAGAATTTATATGGAGACCCATTTTTCTCATGTAAAATATGTTTGACACCGTAATGAAATCATTTTATTAGTGTAATTGTTTATTAATAATAATTTTAACTCATCAGATATGACTAAATTATAAACCCATGTGTTGTGGACATGATATACTATATTTTATCCACATTTTTCTTAATAAATGTCATCCTACATTGATCTTGTGGCATCGAAAAAATAAAAGGGGAATATATACCAGAGTTATTATAGCGTCACATTGAATTATAGTAATGTATTTTTAATATAATACTATGAACATTGTAAAATATATATAACATTTTATGATATATATGTATATTGTTACTTCATTATATAATATAGTGATATTATCAACGTACACAAGGGGAACTATATTTTAATGTAGATAGAACTATTTGAATGTTAATTAGATTTTAAAAAATGTTGTGTTTCATGAAAATAGTGAACATAGAATCCATGATTATTATGGGACATAAAAATATTTTTATTTATATTATTTTGGTATGTTATTACATAAAGGATATGTTAATATGAAAGAGATAATTATACTATTTCTAATATTTCTCATCTCTGCACTAGATACCATATGTTATTACATTTGATAAAGAATCAAAAAAAAATTAACAATAATTTCGTTCTATGTTTTAGTTTGGACATATATAATAACGTTAAATTATCATATGATGAAATATTCAGTACGTCTTCATAAAAACTACCAGGGATGGGAGAGTAAAAAATTATATATCTTATTTTATCAACAAATTAGTGATTTTCATAGAGAGATGACATAGTAATAGGGTGATCAAACACATGTAGTGTGGTGGGGTCATCAAATACAACTATATTGTAGTTAAATCATTTTTATCTTGTGTGGATAACTAATTATATAGTAAAAAATTGTATCTAGTAAAATATAGAGTCTATTAGAGTTGGTTCCCCCAAAAAATCATAGATGTTCATTTATCAACACTTATATTCATCCTATTGAATTTTATTTTAGAAAAGATTACACCACGAGTTTTCAACAACATTATAATGTAAGTTATATAATATTAATGTTTTTTTTTCACATTGAAATTTTTCTACAGTTTTACATAGTTATGTGATCATTGATGTGGTATGATAGTTTTCATTAAAAAAAATTATTTATTTTGAGATGAATTGATTTAATGGGATTTAAATAAATTTGGCCATCATTCATAAGGGGAACATAATACGATAAGAAAACTTCTCATGAAATTAGTTCTTGATAATCCTATGTCAAGTGATTCTACGAAAAGGGACTACATGTTGGAGGTAAATATTTTTATATTTTATTGGGTATTCCTATCCAAAAAAAGGTATAATGGTACTTGTCCATTATGATTATTATTAATTCCATCAAAATTCACAGTTGTTAATATATTATTATAAATATTGATAATTGTTACTGATAAGAAATATTTTTATTATAGGTTTTTCATTGCTGATATTGAAAATAATTGATAATGTGTGAAATGATATTTCAATACTTTTTTTTATGAATTGTTGATATCTTAGTCCTTTTTATGGGAATGAAACATCCGGGTCATATCATGGTTGATGGAATTCTATTGAATATTTTATTATATAAATCTTACTAAACTATTCATTGAGCACATTAGTTTATGGTTCTATCAAGAATCCTATATTAATTTTTATTTTCAGATAAATTAATGATCTTATATAATGTTTTTTCATATGGTTCTATTGTTTTTGGGTAATCTATCATATTTTTAAACATGTTATTCATTCATTTGATATACAATGACCTTGTTCTAAAGTAATAATTCACTAATACCAATAAAAATGTGGATGAGAGGGGCTAAATAAATTCATTATGATCATCAAATAAATCCTATAAAAAATTAAATTTTCAATAAATATTATTCAACTCCGCGGTATAAAACATATTAATATTAATATGATCATAAATAATATATCATATTATATTTTATATAATAATAATTTTATTGTTATATTTGATAAATAATAATTTATTATTTTATTTAAAATATCATTTATATAATTAACATTGAATAATACATTGATTTTTATTTATTTATCTAATTATTCAATTTTCAATGTTCAGTAGATAGATGGAAGAAAGAATGGATGAGTTAATGGTATTGTGTGGAATGATATATTTAATAATATTTTCATAATGGTTAATTTATTGTTTCATGAAAAAATATTTATTTATCTACAAGTTTATTATATTTCACTTAAATAAAAATAATATTTTTATTTATTAATGGGGTTCAACATAAACTAATATATTATTATGGGCCTATGTGTAATGTTTATTATTTAATCATATTTTTATATAAAATATATATATATATATGATAATTATATTAATATTATTCACTCCCACTAATGTGAAAGCTATGTTATCATAATCAAATTTAAATAATAATATTTAATGGTTTATTTGTGGTTGATGTGGCATAAATTTTATGTTATCAAAACCAGCGATTCCTTCTAAAAATAACGATACTTTTCAAAAACCCTTTAAAAATTTGATCCTCAAAATTTTATCTCGGGATTGTGAATTAGAGATTTTACATTTCGAAATATAATTATTGACGTCCTTGATTATAAAATGATTCATAAAACGCAATCATGGTTATAGATAAAATAGAGTGTGAAGGTCATCTTAGGTAAAACTCAATAAGTTTCCATTTATGGTAGCAAAGAAGTTGAATACAAATCTTACTCCAAAAGAATGATGGAGAGTGATATAGAAAATGGGAATGGTAAATTCTAAAATCATAAAACCATAAATATGTTATGGGATAAAAGGCTGTTGATTTCTCAATAAGAAAAATAAATATGAATTTTTTTCAAAGTACCTTTTTTTGTGTTGATGTATTTATTTGCATCCTCATATAAGAACATATTGTACTATACATACATGACACGAATAATTTCATATTTTAATCAACTTCCACCAGAAACACATATTTTTCTCAAAAATATATGTTTGAATTATTATTTCATGAAGCATTAAACCCAACTTCCATTGATCAAAAAATCAAAAAAAAATATAAAAATCTATTTTTCATGTATTTATATATTATCCAAAAAATGGATAAAATATGATTATCCCATAAAATATGAATCATTTATATGATGATGAACCAATTTAATATTCAAAATTCAATTATAATGCCAAATGTGAAATATAAATCAATCAATAAATATCTATTGCCAAAATTACTTACAAATATTCCATACTAATTTTAAAACACAAAAATAAAATAAATTTTATTGCATATCCTTCCAATATAGTTTTAATGTTTATCCCCAAATTACTACAATTACACTTAATGTCACCTTCCAAAATGTAATTTCCCTAATCACATGTTCCCCAGTATTTCCTAGTAAATTTCAAAACTAAAAAATATCACTATAAATAAACATTACGACCATGTATACATGCACAATATAATTCAACCATTATCCCTAAATGTGAATCTCATAATATTCTATTTACCTTATTTATAATGGGTTCCCAAAATTATGATAATATTCCAATAGAACAATAATCACTTAACAAAAAAATCAAAATCCAATCTATTGGTTATCTATTAGATATAAAAAAATATTCCCGAAATAAACATAATTATCCATCAAATAGTTTAAATACATGTTAACAGTATCTAATACAACACATATGCCAGTGTTAGGTAATACACTCTTCCACCCTTTATTAGTGGGTTTAATTTTGATGTCCTTGTAATAAATGTGTGGTTGTCCCATTCTCTATGAGATGTAAATTTCCCAAAACAATTTAATTAGTTCATAATTCTCATAAATATGATGAAAATATTCAATAAAAGCTAATAAATTCAACCATAATGAAAAATTTTTAGACAAAAAAGTAATATCATACCTTTTTTAGCGACCCAAAATCTAATAACCAATAATTACTTAAAAAAATGATATCACAATTACATTAATTATTAACCATATATATAATCAAATTTCCATGAAATGATATGTAATTATTCATCTAATATCTTTTTCTCATGCTGATATTAAGGGTTATATATACCACATTTATATATCAAAACAATATATCTCCAAAAAAATTATAATATTTTCACTATACCACATTTTAAAGATATCATTTCTATGAGTCATATATTTCAAAAATATTAAAAAAAACTTTGTGAAAAATATTCCATAGGGATTTCATTATTCTCAAAATATTGTTAAAATACCATTTTGTCATATCTAATACATAAACCCAACCCTAATTAAACATCATTATTAAACTATTAACCATGATTTTTATTATTATTACTTAATTGATTAATATTCTAAACCATTATATGAATCATATGATTATGGTTTATAAATGACATCCCTAAATAGTTACATACAAAATCATATGAAAAATAAATCATACTATAAATCCAGAAATTATAATTTATTTGATTTCCCCTTTAACATACGACATGATTACCAACTCCTTGAATGTAACTAGTCAACCCCATTATGGATTTTACCTTTTCTAGGGAGTTGGTAATTTTGATATCTTGAGATCAGATGAAAAATTACAGTAAAATATAAAATTATTTGGAGAATAGAAAAAGTTTTATATAAGTTAGATTATTATTTTTGTATGATTTGAATACATAGAAGGCTATTAAATATTTGGAACATTAATTTAAAATAATCATGATAATAAAATCATCTATAAGGGATAAAAAGGATATGAAATACCACATTACATCTATATTGATAATAATTCCTGGTCCATTAGAAAATAGAATCAATGAATCATGAAATGAAATATTGATAGGTAATATTAGAATAGTATTTATAAAAATAATACAGTTTAATCTATACAATAATTTATCTTTCTTATCCTTTATAACTATATTGAATACCAATCAATCTCCAATTATAAAAAATATCACCAATATCCACAAATTCAATTACATAAAATCATAAAATGGGTTTTATTAAATCATATTTATAAACATCCAAAAAAATTTACACACATGATGACATTCATAGATATTAAAAAAAGATCACAATAATCACATTCTAATCTATAATGTTTGTAAACCCTTCTATAATACCAACTATATTGAGAATGCCTTAAAAAATAAATATTATTGGGAGTTCAATATTTGATAAAAATTAATTAATTCTCAATGATATTTCTGGATATCTATATTAGAAATTATGTCTTAACTCTTTAATAATAAAGACATATATTAAAAATTGAATACATTAACATAGTGTCCATGTCTCACCAAAAAAATAGTTTATAATAATTGTTTATTTCATTTCATTATTAACATTCACCATCTTCTTCATGACCTAATCCTTTTTCATAGTCTCCCATAAACCCTTTGATTTTTATAAATTTTTGGATGAGCACAATATCATAGTAAGGGAAATAAAATAAAGAAAGAACCCAATTGACCATAATAAAATATTAAAAATTTCCTTTTCCAAAATAAATTTATGTTAAACATTATCATTTCCAAACCTAATAAATCAACATTTTTCAAAAATATTTTCATAAATCATTACATAAGAAATATCAATTAAAAAATAAAATCTCAAAAGGGTATCATGAAATCATTCCACAACGTAATGAAATTCATCAATAAATAATAATCTTATTATATTACCTCAAGAAACCATATGTTTACAATAAAATTAGTCGAAATAATAAATCTTAAAGGTAACACGTGGAATAATTTTAGTTTCACACATCCAAATAATGTATGACTCAAGGAAACATTATTAGTAAACATCACAGTTATATTTAGTATAACCTTTCAAGTATATTCACATAATCTATTAGTAGAAACCTATTCGATTATATTTTCCCCTTTACCAAATAAACTGGAGAGCTATTATGGGGTCACCATCCAAAAATTTATAATAGAATCATAATTCCTCATAAAAATATCATGAACAATAACATATTCAAAAATCAGTAATTATTTTTTCTAAATAAAATTCTTTGAGGAAAATAACATATTTTAAAATAATATTTGTCATATAAAAAGGAAAAAAATAATTGAAATTAATAATTTACCTTTTTATATGTAACTTAAAATCCTTTTGTATTCTTGAAATTGGGAAAAATAATATTAAATAATAATATAATATATATTCCATTTTATTATTTTAAAAAGAAATATTAAAATTGGATTTTTAATGAAATCCCTTATATATATCATATCATTGATTTGAGAATTAATCAAGTGAATCTATTATGTCAATCTTCATTAAAATAACATATAACAGTTGAGAATAAAATATTAGATCATAATTATTCACTCCCATAATAATAATACCATTTCAATAATATATGAATTAGATGTTTTTTTAAAATTAATGTAAATTTAGTAAAGAATATCCTTTTATAATACTATAAAAATATTCCTTTAAGAAAATTGATCGAAAATTAAAATTTTAATTTTTTAAAAAAAAATTCACTCATAAATAAATTCATAAAAATTATTTAAAAACATTTAAATTTATTAGAATGATTTATTAAAATAATTTTTAATGCATTTATAATGATTTTTTAGTCAAATATTCCCTTACAATGGGTCAGATATGACACTTGTGATCATTATCAGCCAAAAAAAAATATGATAACTATTTATATTCTTGATTACATTTTTCTTTTTTATTATTCATTTTATTTCCCTTACTATAATATTAGGACAATCACTTAATTACTTATATTTTTGTCAGAATGTCTATTGATATTTGGTTCACATGTATATAATGACATTAGTAGGTTGACTGTGGTCAAAGTGATCACCATTACATCATTTCCAGAACAATATTCATGATATTTATACAGGTATTATCAATATATTATGAATTTATATACTTAAATAACATATTGTTATGAAAATTAAATATTTTACACTTGTGAAGATGGTAGGCCATATATACATATGAGTAGCATTTTTATTATTAAATGATCATTATGGAAAGTAAGTATTAAACATTTAATTTTTTTAAAATTATATTAATAAATTGTATATCATTAAATTTCATTTAATATACTTATAAGTTAAATATTTTGGACATTTTGATGAAAAATGGATCACTTCACTTTGTGGAGGTGGTAGTCTATACGTACACCCCAAAAATGTTATCATTTTTCTATGTCCAAAATGATATGAATGTCAATGATGTATTATCTTTTAAAAATAAAAAAATAATTCATAAATTTCATATGTAATTCATATTTTTATCATTATAACTAATATTTAAATACAATGATAAGAAAATTAATTACATCGGTTCGTGATGCAGTAGTTCCCTGTACAAACGAATGATGTTTTATGTTCCCTATTATAATGGAAGATGATATGTATTTGAGCCATGAAACCGAAAAAAATGTCATCAAAGTATATTTATTATATTTTATTTATAATTATTTCATTGTATTACAATATTTTATATATGTGGGATAAGAAATAAAATAGAAACACTAGATTAAAAATGACACATCCTCTTCAGAAAACAACTTTTACTTTACACCTTATAAATTTTTTGTCATTGATAGGAAATAAATATGGAATCTGGAATTTTTTTCTGTATTCTTGTAATTTTTGGTGTACAACTTTCCAAAAAAGGGTTTTCAATTGTTTTCAAATGAGAAGAAGAGGTTTCCTTTTTCTAGGATCGGAGATGGGCACTCATGAAATATACCAAAATATTAAATTATATCTAAATTAATTAATATTTAAATATAGATATAAAGTTATTTATTTAAATTAAATGGTGTGGACTCATATAAATTCTCCAATAAAAGAATTTTTAGATATGTTTAGGTTACATAGATACACATATCATTCAGTTTTAACCCTTATTAACCTCTATTAACTTTTACCATGAAAATTTTGATTTTTACTCTTTGTAAGTCAATATTATTATTATAAAATACCTATATACCCATAATAATATCGTGGATGATATTTTAAACCTTATAATAAAAAAATGAGAAAATTTAATATTTTTATGAGATGTATATAATTTAGTAAAATAATATTAATATAAAAATATCTTTAATGACAATTTGGAAATGAGTCACTACATTGTCTTTAAAATATATTAATATAATGATGATAATTTGAACCTAATAATTTATTATATCGTAATCATGTAAAGATCATATAGAAAATTCATATGTCATATTAATAATGTAAAATAATATTTATTTAAATAATTTTAAATAAAATTATTTAATAATTTGATTAAAAAAATATTTATTGCATTGTTGTTTTGTATGTAGTTAAAATCAATATTTTGTACTAAAAATTAAAAAAAATTACTACAATGAAGATAAATATATTGTATTTAAAAAAATATTTATAGTATAACATAATATAATGATATTCCAATTTTAATAATATTATAGAGATTATAAATTTGAGTGTCAGATCGTTGACAATAAATTTTATAAAAGATTATAAATGAAATAATCATGTAATAATGGAAACAGAAGGACACATAATCCAAAAAATATATTATTTGGTAAGAAAATTACACATACAATGAAATGTGGGTGAGTGAAAGTATAAATTCCTCATTATAAACATAACATGATATTGATTTTAATTCCAAAATTAACTTTCATTTAAATTTTATATAATTTCATATTTAGAGTTTTAATAATTTATTTCATAACCCATTAACATCAAAACCATATAATAGAATGTTGGCACATCATATTAGTAATTATATTTACAATAATATATTTATTATTAATATAATCATTATTTCATTTCATAGTTAATCTAGAAGACATTCAACACGATCTCTTCATTTACCTTAATTGTTAATATTACCTACAAAAAACAGTTAAAAGTGTGTGAAAAGAACAATAAACTCAGTATTGGATAAAAAAAAATAAAACCTAATATAACATAGACAAAAAATAAAAAATAATGAAAAATTTATCATAAAGAATTAATTTTCTGCTTAAAAATTAGTAAATAATTTCCCTATAAAATAATTTCATTGCATTTAATTTTCGTAATAATATGATTGCCCAAAAACCCATAGAATGTACAAACAATGAATCATTGTACACCATTAAACATTTTTTTCATCTAAATGGAATAACCATGTATTTTTCTTCCAAAAATTTCACTCATAAAAATTGATTAACCATAGGGTTGACTACCATATAATATTCATTGGAAAGATATCTTAGACCCCCATATCATTAGATCATGAATGAACCAACTATCATTGGGTTATCATAAAACCATCTTTCATTAGTTTATCATGTAACCACACAACAAATTTCCGAGTAAAATTATATAATCATAGCACAAAAATAAAGAAATTTCCAAAATTTCATTCATAATATATAATTTTCTCTCAAAAGATAAATCTACATTTTATTGAAATACATAATTCGTTTTCAAAAACCATTTTCAGTAACAAAATACCCTAAAAATAAAAATATTTTTTTATTTTAGTTTTAGTGACATTAAATCTTATATAGATATCCAAAATCAAAATAGACATAATCCTTCCTTTATAATCCTTTTATATGAATGTAAATAAATATGAAAATAATATCATGAATATTAGCATAGAAGGAAGGATTAAATATATTAACATTCAAAGTGTCTGACAGCACATCAAATCATTTTGATCATAATCTCCAAAGATGAATTAAATTAGAAAAAAATTAAATAACATGATAAAAATTAAATTCATGATATGTTATATGAACAGGACTGTATGTAAGCATTAACAATTATTGAAGGTGTATATCAACAATATATTAATAAATGGATAGACATTTAAATGAAGTCTTTTACCATGAGTCCGAACTGTCACTTGTATCTTTTTCACCTTTAATAATTATATTATGTTGAATATTTACTTTATTGAAACCACATTAGAGGTTATCATTACATTTATTTTATATATAATAATGTTTAATTAAATTCCTTAATCAATTAATTTTACAAATGATATTTTGACCATAACCATATTATGTGACAAAAATACTTAGGATGGATGACTATGTTGAAGGAATTCATAATATAAAAATATAATGATTAATATTAATGACATAATTAAAAAATTTAGGCAAAAAATAATACTTCTAGTACCTATAATGAAATATGGTTATGAAGAAATAACCATCAATTTAATCATAAAGATGGTAGGTCGTACATACACATGAGTAGAATTTCACATTTTTTATGATTAGTATGGAAGGAAGGTATATAGTATTTTTCCATATAGAAGGATAATTATATCATAAATAATATGTTATTTAATTATATATATATATATATATATATATTTTTAATGGATTCACATAAGTTCGAGTGGGTTGTAGTCTATATATCTATGAATGACTTGGTCACTTCTTTAGTGAGAGAAAGGTAATAAGGAAAATAATGCATTATATGTACCAAATTTTACGTTTTTAATCAATATAATATATATAATTTTTATAAAATATTTTAGTTAAACTTATAGATAATAAATTATATGAAATGTGTAAACATATCACATCGCTTTTAGGTGGAAATAGTCTACATGTCGACAAAAGATGTTATCCCATTCCCACTAAATGCAATGCATAAAAGTATATATTCTGATAAAATAATAGAATTATGAATACATAATAAACATCACATATTTCATACAAAATATTTATTTATATCATTATTATCATCTATTAGAGGAATTTGGGAACAAATGAACGAAATCATTTTGTGAGGCGGTAGTCTGTCGTACACATGAAAGGAAATTCCATTACACATTTTATAGACGTGTGTGTGATATTATTTCAAATGAGTAATATAACATAATATCCATATATTATTGATATTATAGTTATTATATAATCATTGAGTAAAATGAAATTATGGAGTTAAAAATTAACTATTAAATGTTCTCATTGACGAATGATATATTTTTATCAGGTAACACTTTTAGGATTACTGAAAAATAATTCCTTGATATTTATTATGACCAAACTAAGGCTTCTAAAAAGAGAGGATTTATGGTGACATATAATTTGGGATGGGTTTTTATTATCCAAAATACATTATAGGTTTAAATAATAGGTGACAATGGGTTCCATTTTATAGTGGATGAGGTGTGACATTCTTGTAAATAAAAAAAGAAAAAAACTATGGGGAGGTATCCCTTACATAATGTATCTGAAATAAAATATAATAATTTGAATAAATTTATTATATGGTCTATAAATTTCCCAAAATGAATTTTTGGACATGATTCAATGTCACGAAGCCCTCCCCACAATGTTTACCCCTTTTTTGTCGGTACTATGAGAAGGGAGACAATGAGCTCCCGAGTCCCGCCACCAGTAGGTCCCAATTTGGCGACTAGCACAGAGGGTATAGTAAAAACACTAATGGGAGTCATTACCCATTAAGAGAACACATTTAGAAGAGAGAGATATGATAGACACCAACCATGTCCAACTCAACTAGTAAGACGTATGAAATCCCTTGTACACATACTAAATGTCATCAAATACTACTACAACTGAAAGGGAAAAATATCATGTACCCAAAGGAATGTAATACAGTAGAAACCACAAGCCTAAAAAAGATCCTGCAACCACAAGATAGTAGTAACCATCCTGATCTCCAACCTGCTGAGGTGACCTGAGAAATAGTTTATATATACATAAGAATAGTATAACAGTACACTCAGTAGTATCCTCCCCGAATCCTCTTGTGCAAAAGTAAATAAAGCATGCTAAAGCACAGTGAAGAAGTAGTGAAATTATGTCATCTCCTAAACAGGTATACTAGGTTCCTAGCCTCAACATGGATACTCTCAACAAGTAACGCATACACGAATATATCATATAATAATGAATATCAATGGTAGCTTGATACTACATCCCCATTGGTTTTCCGCTTTTCCAGAATATCGCACGTCTTGAGCATATCTCTCCAAAAAGGATTTCCCGCAGCAACCTGGGCAAAGCACCACATCAGTCACCTCACGCAAAAAACCCACCACATCCACATAATAGAATTAACCATGTAATTTTTAGGTTCCACCACAGCCCGCGTAACATGTATCATACATCGGGTATTATACCTCAAACCATTACAACCCAAACACCGAGTAAGGATCCCCAAGCCATCACAACCTATACATGTTACACCTATAGTATTCCACTAAATATTTTATCTAGAATATATGTGTATGAATAACCACAAGCCATTGCTTCCATCTACACACATATATTGGGAAAACTGTCCCCGGTGCCTACCAGCATAAGTATGTACCAAGAGAAGTAAGCAGGGCCAAAGGTTGTAGTCAGACATTCATCCTCCCACCACAATGTTGGGGAAAACACCCCCTAGGGCTCAGAATCCCCAGGGTGTTATTTGACCTTACTAACAGTGTGGAGTAGTGTATAGAGACACAAAAAGTACAAAATATACTATATCTCACAACCACACTATGGACATAAACAAGTATTAGACTCAACTGTAGCTAACATCTCTTGGACTCCGGGCTGCCACTTCTAAGACAAGGTATCCTATAAGCACCCAAACATTTAAAGATAATTAAAACATTATTTCATTCCCTTTTAACTAGTTGAACTATATATTAATTAATTCATTAAACTTTAATTAACAATGAAAAATTCCACATTAAATTTCATTAGCATCAAACCCAAAGTACACCATCCCTTTAAATTTACAACCTCATCATTATGTTTTAGAAAAATCTAACAACATGGGTTAACAACATTTATTCAATTATTCATTATTGAATTACTTTCCCAAATTCCCAGGAATTATAGAAAAACATTCTATGATACAAAACACAAGGTGGATCAACATGGTGAGTATATGTACTACATGTAAAATCAATGAAAACTATAGCAAGAGAATAAACCCATCCTCACATGAGAATATAAACACAGAAAGAACGTGGCATACCCCCCACATCTTCGCCTCTTTTGGAAGAGGGGTAAGAAAGACTAGCTGCCTTAGGAAGTGGGGAAATATAAAATAGATAATTGACCAAAAATAAATAGCAATCATATAACAAACACATCCATCCTACACTATCATCCTTGGTGTCCTCCCTAATTCCCACATGCATAAACTAATGCATCTCACCCCCTAGGCGTCAATATCTTCCACAACCAAAAGTCTACATGCCCCCACATATCACAACAGCCATCCAAGCTCACATCACAGCACAAGAAGCAGGAAATAAAATATCACATCAATTAGGCTCTTGCCCCATTGAACAGTCAAGTGGGTAACTCTTAACACTTTAATGAATTATCAAACAATAATTTCATTAATCCATCTTGAATTAACAGATTTATTATTCATAGGGTCCAAAATTCAAGAATCCAAAGCAGTAAGCTATCACAAATAATTAAACATTCATACTGCACCAATTTTATTAACATCAAATTAAAAAAATAAGAACCTGATTCCTTTACATGCCTCTTTATCCATAGCCAATAATTATCAATTAATTCTCGTCTATGTTATTTACCAATTTTCATCAAGAAATAATAGATAAATGAATCAAGCATGGATATCACACTATTTAGAAAACAAGGGGCAACAACATTAGACCAATATCAATTTATTTATCCAGTTCAAATATTTATTATTTCAATTCCATTGTGGTCTAATGCGATAAAATATTATAACAATATAGTTTCATGTAAAATTAAATAGAAGAAAGGAATCCCTTAACCCAAATAGTTCTTGATGTTCTTTTCCAACCCAACGGGTCATGATTCTCCTCTCACGTCAACTACATCCACCAACGGATGCCATTGTACGACTGCACCAACCGAAACCCATGAAACCCCCGTTAGAATCATGAATATTAAATGTGATAATATGGAATGGAGAAATAGTAGAAGATGAACCCAAAAATAATGTTGACAAAACATATCTTATATCAAAGATTGACCGATATATCTCGGTTCATCGAAATGGAGCGGGTCCAATCCTTGGAGGAATGTTTGATTTTGAAACTCATACGGGTTGGAATGAGATGTTTGTGCATCTTACATCCATGAACAAGGGGAAAAAAATAGGGAGGAAGATATCTTGTCCCATTAGAAGAATTAATAGAGTGGTGGTTTAATATACACTTGACTTCCCATTAAAAGAGGATCACATTAAACCAGGCAGTTTGATCAATTAAAAACATCTGAATCTATATGAATAATTAATATAGGGGTTATGGACATTGAATTGGATTTAGAGTCCTTAAAACAAGGGTTTAAATGAATTTTACGTCAAAGGAAGCTTCAACAGAGCGAAACTGTAGGAAGTTGCAAACACTGTTTACAAAATCGAAATTTGGAAAAGGAAATAAAATTTCACTGTTAGACTTCACCGTTCCGGAAATACTATTCACAAACTCAATATTTGGAAAAAGAATAAAAAGGTCCCAGTTAGACCTCACCGTTCTGGAGACACTGTTCATGAACTCAAAATTTAGCAAAGGAAAGAAAATTTCAACATTAGACCTCACTATTCTGATAACATTGTTCATGAACTCAAAATTTATAAAATAAATGAATAGGTCACCGTTAGAACATCACCATTATGGAAACACTATTAATGAACTCAAAATTTTTAAAATGAAAGAAAATTTACTATTAGACCTCACAGTTTTAGAAACACTATTCACAAACAAAAATTTTGGAAAAGGAATGAAAAGGTCACCGTTCGAACCTCACCATTCTGAAAAAACTGTTGACGAACTAAAAATTTGGAAATGGAATGAAAAGGTCACCATTTGAAACTCTCCATTCTGGAAACACTGTTCTCAAAACACATAATTTGGAAAAGGAAATATAGGTTACCTTTAGAGGTTTTCGATAGAGGTTACCGATATAGGCTATTGAAAGAGGTTACCAATAGAGTTTATCATTAGACCTCATTGATAGAACTATTAACAAATGGAACTACTCAATGAAGTGAAAATATGGCAATGGATAGAGATGATACCATTAAAGTTTATAGATAAAACTGATCACAGATATAAGTATTCACATAATTGGGAATTTAGAAAAGGAAAGATATGATATAATTAAAGGTTACCGATTGAATGTTTCACTAATGGAACTATTCATAGAAGGTTACTGATGACATTATTCACCAAGGGTCACCGATGCACCATTCACAGATGGTTACCATTGCACAATTTCCAAATGTCTACCATTGGAAATATTCACAAACTGGAAAAATGGAAAAGTGTGGGGCTTAAGTCACCTTGACCTCTCCGAGCACCTCAAACACCATATTTTCTCAAAGGAATGGACCGCAGAGGTCCGAGTCATTAAATAAAATACCACACAAATAATTCTCATCACCGATAATTCGAAACCCATATAATGTGAAAACAAAACAGGGTCCGAACAACCACCCATCGAGATACCTCTCAAAAGAGAGAAATCCCCAAAAGCAACAAATAGAGCCATCTCATAAACATGAAAGGTTCGTAACCACGTAAGCTACATCGATACATGAAGAGAGTTAAACATCAACCATCTCTGGGTACTGAACATGTATATGTGACTCACATTCCCAGGTACTCTCCTCCATGCCACCGTGTCGCCACAAGACATGAACCAATGGGATGAAATCTCTTGAAAAACATTATACTTGCTGTCTTGGATCTCCACAGGTCACTTCTCAAAGGTTCCATCATCATCAACATCATTTTCTCCCTAATCGATGATGTTAGAGTCATCATGAAGATAATGATGAAGCTATTATACGTGGAAAAAATCATGCATCTGACTCATCTATGGTGGAAGAGCTACTCGATACGCCACAGCTCCAACACGAGCTAACACCTCTAAAGGCCCAACAATCTAAGGAGAAAGCTTACTCCCAATACCAAACCATCACGTCCTACTATGGGGATTCAACTTAAAGATCACATGATACCCATCATTAAACTATATGGGTCTCTTACTTTGATAGAGAACGATTTCTGTCGATCATACACTGTCTTCATCCTCTCAAGATTCACCAGAACCATCTCTGTTGTATTTTTCACTAGTTCTGGTCAATGAATTGATGACTCTATGAACCCAGACCAGTAAAACGAAGAACATAAAGTACAACAATTCAAGGCTTAAAAAGGGGCCATACTGATGGTGGAGTGAAATATATTATTTTATACGAACTCCACCAAGGGGAAGTGCTTTATCCACAAACCTCCAAAATCAAGAACAGAAGAGCGTAACATGTCTTCAAGATTCTTGATGGTTCACTCTGTTTGATCGTCTATTTGAAGATTAAATGTCGTGCATTAGAATAGTTGAGAACCTACAGCATGTTGAAGACATCTCCACACCATGGCGGTAAAACTAGGATCTGGATCGAAAATTATGGTCCTGGGGACTCCATGAATTCTCACCACCTCCTATAGATATTACCTCAACAAAACTTCCACTGAACTCAACATCTTGATGGCTATGAAGTGGGACGATTTTGATAAATGATCCACTACCACCCTAATAATATCATTTCCTCCCGAAGCTCTAGGTTAACCAATAACAATGTCCATTGATAGGTCCTCCCACATCCACTATGGAATCTCTAATTACTGGAGGAGACCACCAGGAACCTAGTGTTCGTCCTTCTCCTTCAGGTAGACCATACAGTGAGACTCAAACTCTGCAACTTCATGCTTCAGCCTCGACCACCCAAACTGGATCATCATGCATTAGTACAACTTTATCACACCAGGATGAACTGCTAAAGTTGAACATTGGAACTCTCTGAGAACTATCTTTCACATCACCAAAGGGACAAAAATCCGTCCATGATACAACACTCGGTGTTGTTCATCCTTAGTCCAACCATTAGGGGACTCAACACAAACAACTACGACACTCTATACCTCCACCTCAAGATCCACCAACTGGGAATCCTCCACCTTCTAAATTAGGGATGATTGTACCATCATCAGAAATAGGCATCCTCTACCCCGAACATCTCCCATAACAAGATGTAATGAACACATGTCTTCCATTACTCTCCAAGAATCAAGGTATTCATGCACAACATCACAACATGACTTTTGACTCAGCGCACTAGCTACAAAATTCCCCTATCCATGTGTATATGATATCTCGAAGTAATATTCCTATAAGAACTCTTTCCACTGACGCTTCCATATGTTCAAGTCATGCTGGGAGAAAACATACCTCAAACACTTATGATATGTGAAAACCACAAATTTCTCGCCAATGAGGTAATGTCTCCATAACATCAGATCAATCACCACGAATTCCAACTCAAGATCATTAGTAGAATAGTTACTTTCACGGGGACTTAATTGCTGAGACCCATAAGAAACAAATGATCTTTTCTCCTTCAGAAAACAAACCAACTCTAGATGCGAATCATCGTAGAAAACATCAAACTGAACTCCCTTAGTTGGAAGAAAAAGGACTAGAGTAATTAATAACATTTCCTCTAGATACTCAAAAGCTACTTGACACTGATCAGTCCATATGAATGCCTGATCCATCCTGGTCAAATCTGTTAGAGGAGTCGCATCTCATGAGAAATTGGATACTAACCACCTATAGTTGCCTTCATGACCAAGGAAACTTCGCACCTTTGACACTGTCTTGGGGGTCTCCTAAGACACAACTAGTTATATCATCGATGGATCCACAGTTACTCCCTTTTGGGACACAACTTGCCCCTTAAAATGGACTTGTTGATCCCAAAAATCACACTTAGACAACATCCCAAATAGCTGAAGTTGGCAAATAACTCCCAAAACACCGTGTAGATGCTCTACATGATCCTCCTCTAATGTAGAGTCCACAAGGATTTCATTGATGAAAACTACCACGAACATTTCCAAGAACTCACAAAAATCAGAATTCATCAATCCCATTAACAATGTTGGAGAATTTGTCACACCAAAAATCATTACAACAAACTCATTATGCTTATGAAGACAATGCAAAGTGGTCATTGGGATATCTTCATCCATTACACGCATCTGATGATATCCTTACCACAATTCGATCTTTGAGAACCAACTTGCACCCTTCAGTTTATCGAATAAATCATCAATCTGCCAAAGAGGATTTCAATTCTTTATTGTCAATTTTTTTAAGAGATGACAATCAAAACACAACTGCAAACTGTGGTTGTCCTTCTTCTTGAACAAAACTGGTACACCCCACATCGACACACTTGGACGAACAAAATCACATTGTAACAGATCATCAAACTGTATACGTAGCTCATGTATCTCAGGAGGGCCCATCCAATATGGATACATAGAGAGATTAAATTCCCCTTGTTATAGCTTGATCCCAAACATGATCTGTCATTAAGGGGGTAATTCTACAACCTCTTTTGGAAAGACATCAGGGTACTCTTCTACCACCCTAGGAAATCCCAACTAATAATCCTTTGAAGAACTCAGCATCATCTTTTCCGTCATGTTTGATATGGACGGAACATTCCTATGACCCACATGAGGATCTCACATGCCAAAAAACACAACTGGATCTCTATCTGCACTGATGAAAACGACCTTCTTCATGAAGCAATTCATGATAACCTACAGAGAATAAAACATATCCCTATGGAGGATGACAGAATATGGTTATATTCGTAAACAACGTAAATCTCCCCAAGAGAGGTGTTTCCAAAACACTATATCATAGTCCTTACATACTTCAAACAAGACAACTTGACCTCCAACTGGCGTAGTCAATGCCAAGGGCACTGGAAGAATCTCTACCTCAATTCCAAAAGCAAGTAAAACGGTAGCTTATATGAAATAGAGTTTCATTGCAGAATCAAAAAAGGCATACACCACGATAGAAAACAAGAAAAGGGTATGTCGAACGATCTATGGCTCGCCTGGAGCTGGGAACGATAAATCATGAAGCTGACCAAAACCTCCTCCATGGACTCTCTGACCCTGATGATGACCACCACCATGGTCGTGCTATGCTCTCTGAGGATGTGGAGCATCATGGGGATGTCCTCTACCTACTCCATCAACCCTCAACTAATTTAAAGCTGGTGAAACCTGTTGCTGCTACCTCAGCGCGAACTACATCAATGAAGGAACCTGGAGTATAGCACCTGGTGCACGATGAGCACTCAGAAAGGTAAGGCACTCCTGCTTCTGATGACCAACACCACTAGAAGATAAACTAGGACATGATCCCTTGGCATAGGCCTGAGAGTTGATACCTCTTGAGAAATGAGATTTGATCTCTCGTGACCTACCCCTGGATGAATGAAAACTCTTCTACCATGAAAATCGTTAACCCCAGACCACAACTCATCTTCGTGAGGAATAATGATGATTCCCCTATCGTGATGATCCGGTCCAAGATAAATTCTTCTCAACAACCTCTACACTCATCAAAACTTCATGATATGTTTACAGCTTAAATGTGGTGACCTGGCGCTGGATCTCTGGATGCAAAGCCTCTTCCAAATGCCTCACCCTGGCCTCCTCATATAGCAGCAGGTCTGATACATATCGGTAAAGGTTACTAACAAGCATTCGAAACTATCAAACACTGAAGCTCCCATGTCGAAGGGTACGAAGCTCCTGGCTACTAGACGCCTTCACAATCAAAGAAATAAAATCGACTCTAAACATTTCTTAGAACTCCTCCCATGAGATCACTGACTCCTCGCGATCCCCTAAGAATAAGAACCACTACCGCCTCTTTGCTCTATGCAACATCATCACAACCATGGTAACCCAGTGCTTCTTACGAACACAGATCAAACTGAATCCTATCTCGACCTCCTCCAACCAGTAATCCGTGACTGTATCTGAAACGGATCCCTCATACTTCTACATGCTCTAGCACTGAAACTCTCAGAGTTTCTTCCTCTAATTGTCATCATCGTCAAAATCTACCCTACAACGATATGCTAGAAGACCCTGCTGGGAATTTTCTATGTAAACGTGATGAGAACATCAACCAGGAGCCATACCTGTAAAATAACAAAACGTTATACATCCTATACCTGATATATTTAAGACTCAAAATTAATTAATTATTTTTTCCTTTTATTCATTTTAGGTTAACCTATCCCAAGGTCTACACATTCAAACATAGGAACAATAAATAATGATGCATGATCATATCCTTGGTCTCTACCCCACAACTAGTATCACTTTGTTTAGTAGTAACTGTAAACATAATGGTCTGTACATCAGATCATAGGGGGCCATAAATGCCTATGTCTCAGCCAGTCTCTAGTGATTACCTCACTTTATAAACAATAATGACACTATTTCCTTACCAACCTATGAAACCTTACCTATGCTTAACACAAAAATCCATCCTATCCCTCAACAATACCTCTAATACCACTTTGTCGTAACCCCCTCTCCCCTACATGTACCCATCCTGGGCCGACGATGTGAGAAGCAAGATAATGACCATCAAGTCCCACCTCTATTAGGCCCTAGATTTGGGACTATCACAAAGGTTATTGTAAAAACATCAATGGGACGCATTACCCTCTAAGTGAACACATGAAGAAGTGAGAGATATGATAGAAAACAATGAAATCCATCTCAACCAGTAAGATAAATTAAATCTGAAGTATACATATGAAATGTCCTGAATAACTTCTAAAACTAAAAGGGGAAAAACTAAAATTACCCAAATAGAAGTAAAACATCAGCAACCACAAGCCCGAACAGCTCCTACCACCACAAGCTATTAGTAACTAGCCTCATCTCCAAACTTCTCCAAGTGACCTGAAAAACAATTTATATATACATAGGGTGAGTATGAAAGTATACTCATTATGATCCAACATGAATCCTCTCTTGAAAAAGTACTCAAATCATGCTAAAGCATAGTTAACAACAAGTGAAACTTACTCGTCACTTATACATGTATACTATGTTCCCATACTAATCTTGGATACTATCACCAACCGACGCATAACAGAATATATCATATAATAAAGAATATCATGGGTACCCTGATACTATTTCCCCACTAGTTTTCCACTTTTCCCCAACGTCGCACGTCTTGGTCATTTCTCTACAAAAAGGCTTTCCCACAATCACCTGGACGAAGCACCAAACCATGAAAATTTTGCAACAAAACCACCACATCCATGTAAGAAAAGTAACCATGTAGTTTCTAGGATCCACCACAGCCCCCATAAAGTGTATCGTACATCAGTTATTATACCTCAAATCATTATAGCCCATACCCTGAGTAAGGATCCTCAAGCCATCACGGCCTATACATGTTACACCTATAGTAGTCCACAGAATACTATATCCAGAATATATATGTATGAATAACCACAATCCATTATATCCATCTACATACATATATGAAGAAAACTATCCACGGTGACTACCAGCACAAGTATCTAATAATAGAATAGAGTGGGGCCAAAGGGGTTAGTCATCCATTCATCGTCCCACATGAATGCTGGGGAAAACACCCCCCTGGATCATAATCAATGGGGTTTTAGTTTCCCTTATTGATAGGGTGTAGAAGCTTATTGAAACACAAAAAGTACCGAATATACTATATCTCACCACCACAATATGGGCATAACCTAGTATTAGACTCAACTACAACTAATGTCTCTCAGACTCCGGGCTTCCAGTTCTAAGACTAGGTATCCTATAGTAACAGAACCATTTAAATAGCAATAATACATTATTTCAGTCCCATTTTACTAGTTTCACTTTAAGTTAATTAATTCTGTAATCATTAATTAACCATGAAAAATTCCACATTAAATTTCATTAGCATCACAACCAACGTACAATATCCCTTTAAAATTAAAACCTCATCATTATGTTCCCGCAAACTCCAACCCCATGGGTTAACAGAATTTATTCAATTATTCATTATAGAATAACATTCCATCATTCCCAGGAATTTTAGAATATCAATCTATACTAAAAAACACATGGGAGCTCAACACGGTGAGTAGATGTAATACTGGTCGAGACTTTTCCCCTATAGCAAGTGCATAGACCAATCCTCCATTGAGAAGCTAATCATAGAAAGCATGTGGCAAACCCTGTGTATCTTTGCCTATTTTGGAAGTAGGATAAGAAAGACCAGCTACCTTAGGTAGTGGGTAAAAGTTAAACCGATAATTGACCAAATCTGTTGGTGCGGTCATACGATGTCAATTCCATAGTGGTCTAGTGGGGTAAAACATGCTAACAATATAGTTGTACATAAAAGAAAAGATAAGAATTGAATCCCCTACCTCAAATAGTTCTTGACGTTCTATTTCCACTCAATGGGTCACAATTCTCTTCTCACATCAACTAAATCCTCCCTGAGGATTCCATGGTACGACCGCATCAAAATAAACATAATAAAACCCTATTAGAAGCATGGGGATTACATGATATATTATTGGATGGAGAGACATGAGAAACTGTAGGAAGATAGAAAAACTATTCACAAACATGAAATTTGGAAATGAAAAGAAAAGGTCCCCAATTGACATCACTATTCTAAAAACACTATTCCTGAACTAAAAATTTGGAAAACGAAAAGAAAGGCTAGTGTTAGACTTCACCGTTCTGGAAACACTGTTCACGAACTCAAAATTTGGAAATGGAATGAAAAGATCACCTTTATACCTCACCGTTCAAAAAACACTAATGTTTCCCTCGGAATCCAGGGATGACCTCCTGGATGGGAGATTCAAACGTTCCGATCGGTTTCTATCGGGTTTGTTCGTAGAACCGGAAACATCCAATGATTCCACATCCATATGGACCTACTTTCCAAAGGTAGGCGCTCATTAGTTTGTGGACTAATAAGGCTTAGGAATTTTCATTGGTCGAGAGGATGAGAGGTCAGACTCATCACACCTTTTTGAGGGTAATTATTGTCTACTTCTGGACTCTCTTTATAGATTTAAGTTATGTTCGTGAATCCTTATTACATTACCATGTATAAAATGAGATTTCATTCAGTTTTGACAATCAATGATTAAATATTTAATAATTTTAGAGAATATTTTATATGTATTCAAGGTTCTTCATCAATAGAGAATCATCTGTATCTATTTAGAGATTCTCAGTCGATGGTATCCTTTAAAACATTAATATAAAAGTCTCTTGGTCATTATGATGACCAGGATGGTTTTAAAGCCACTCAGTGGGGCACTTGAAGTTTATTGTCATTCAAAAGGACATGGATTATTTCAGAGTTGGGATCGAACCCGTATATGGGCTACCTACGTATACTTTGTTTTGGAAAAGGAATCAGATCCCATGTAGTTCGAGCGAGAGAGTATGATGTTTATGATTGATGGCTCAAAGAAGGATGTCATAATTACTTTTACCCTCTAAGCTCACGTGAGTCTTGTTCGGTGTAAGAAACAAGAGGTATTGGTAATAAAATAGACAATTGGGACATGAAAAATGTAATCATAAGAAATGTTTCGGGGCTTATGTATGTATGACTGCCCAGATAAATGAAGGTTAGGATTTACATTAGGGAGAAAATCCAAGAACAGGGTCCATAAAAGAATATGTGCTTCATGGAGATTTGAATACTCTAACTTGGCACTTATTCCTGAAAAGGAAACCCAAATTAGTAGAGGATTGATAATTTGGTTTTACTCCTGAGAAGGAATCCCATATCAAACGTAATTTAGGACTGGGTAAAGAGAATTTAAGGGACTTGGGGCTTACTCCTGAAACGGAAGCCCAAATTTATGACTGGGGCTTATTCCTAACAAGGAAGCCCAGGTTAGGGGACTTGGGACTTACTCCTGAAAAAGAAGGCCCAAAATTATGACTGGGACTTATTCATGTCAAGGAAGCCCAGGTTAAAGGATTATGATTGGGACTTACTCCTGAAAAGGAGGCCCATGTTAAGGGATTATAACTGGGGATTATTCCTGAAAAGGAGACCCAAGTTAAGGATTAAGATTTGGGGCTTACTCCTGAGTAAGTTGCCCAAGTTAAAGGACTTATAACTGGGGATTATTCCTGAAAATGATACCCGGGTTAAGGATTCTCTCATCTTAAAGGATGAGGTTGAATGAATGAACTCTCGATCCTTTAGTGACATAATGATGTATAAATCACTATGTTTTTGAGTGATATTCCATAGAATTCCTTTCAGATAAAGAAGTCAAATCAAGAAATCATGCCATAAATGGATTTGAAGAATGTATTGAAGACTGAATCTTGAATAGGAAAGATGAAATGGCTTAAGAGGTGTAAGATGGGCAAGATGGGCACCCAAAAAGGCAGGGGCACACATGTCTTGGAAGTTGCACAAGTCTTCAGTGGGCACGCAAGTATTGGTCGCGCAGGTATACCTGCTCGACTTGTGGGGTACTTGCGCGATTTTCAACGAGATTTGAAAGACTTGAGCGACTCTTTATTAAGGCATTTAGAATCCTCTTGAGGTTATTACATCAAAGGGACGTGCAAGTTATATCGAAGGAGTAAGGTGGTTCACAAGTGTGGGCACTTCCCTTAAGGGCTGGCCACTGAAGCGCGCAAGTGTTGATGAGTTTCAACACTTAGGTCTTCTTCCTTCCCTTTAGATCTTCCATTCTAGGTAAGAAATTACCTTAGAAGTGTTCTGGAAGCTTCGAGAAGAGACTTGGTCGTCTGGATCTTCAATCCGAGTTTCTGGAAAAAATCATCCCCAAATGGGGTGCCCACAGTGTCTATTTATAGGCAAGAGTATACCCCGGGCGGTTACCGGGCGGTTATCACTGAGGTCGCGAAAGTCACTTATGCGCCACATGTGTCACGCAAGTATACTTCGGTGACATTGAGAAAACTTTCATGGCCTATGGTTATCACTTATGGTTATCACTTATGGGAATACAGAAGATCTTGGAAAAGAGTGCATGTTTGATATAACAGACGTAATCAAGATAAATTCAGCCACTTCATCCTTTGGATGAGCACACATTTCAATGATTGTTTTTGTTAGCCCTCTTATTGAGTTTTTAATAGGGGCTTTAACATATAGGTAAAACATCACTTTAACTTGGTTAAGGATTCACGTCGGGTTCACCATTTTTTGGTTCCCTCAGAATCCGGGGATGACCTCCTGGATGGGAGATTCCAACGTTCCGATCGGTTTCTATCGGGTTTGTTCGTAGAACCGAAAACATCCAATGATTCCACATCAATTTGGACCTACATTCCAAAGGTAGGCGCTCATTATTTTGTGGACTAATGAGGCGTATGAATCTTCAGTGGTCTAAAGGATGGGAGGTCGGACTCATCACACCATTTTGAGGGGAATTATTGTCTACTCCGGGACTCTCTTTATAGATTTATGTTATGTTCGTGAATCCTTATTACATTACCAAGTATAAAATGAGATTTCCTTCAGTTTTGACAATCAATGATTAAATATGTAAGAAATTTATAGAATCTTTTATATGTATTCGAGGTTCTTCATCAATAGAGAATCATATGTATCTATTTAGAGATTCTTGGTCGATGGTATCCTTCAAAACATTTATATAAAAGTCTCTTGGTCATTATGATGACAAGGCTGGTTTTAAAGCCACTCAGTGGGGCACTTGATGTTTATTGTCATTCAGAAGGACATGTATTATTTCAGAGTTGGGATCGAACCCGTAGATGGGCTACCTACGAATCCTTTATTTTGGAAAAGGAATCAGAACGCATGTAGTTCGAGCGAGGGAGTATGATGTTTATGATTGATGGCTCCAAGAAAGATGTCATAATTACTTTTACCCTCGAAGCTCATGTGATTCATGCTCGGTGTGAGAAATAAGAGGTATAATTAATAAAATAGACAATTGGGCCATGAAAAATGTAATCATAAGAAATGGTTTGGGGCTTATGTATGTATGACTGCCCAGTTAAATGAAGGTTAGGATTTACTTTAGGGAGAAAATCATGGAACAAGGTCCATAAAGGTATATGTTCTTCATGGAGATTTGAATACTCTATCTTGGGACTTATTCCTGAAAAGGAAACCCAAATTAGGAGAGGATTGATAATTGGGTTTTACTCCTGAGAAGGAATCCCATATCAAACGTAATTAACGACTGGTTAATGAGAATTTAAGGGACTTGGGGATTACTCCTGAAAAGGAAGCCCAAATTTATGACTGGGGCTTATTCCTAACAAAGAAGTCCAGGTTAGGGGACTTGGGACTTACTCCTGAAAAGGAGGCCCAAAATTATGACTGGGACTTATTCTTGACAAGGAAGCCCAGGTTAATGGATTATGATTGGGACATACTCCTGAAAAGGAGGCCCATGTTAAGGGATTATAACTGGGGATTATTCCTGAAAAAGAGACCCAAGTTAAGGATTAAGATTTGGGGCTTACTCCTGAGTAAGATGCCCAAGTTAAAGGAATTATAACTGGGGATTATTCCTGAAAAGGAAACCTAGGTTAAGGATTCTCAAATCTTAATAGATGAGGTTGAATGAATGAACTCTCGATCATTTAGTGACATAAAGATGTATAAATAACTATTTTTTTGAGAGATATTCCAGAGAATTCCTTTCAGATAAGGAAGTCAAATCAAGAAATCATGCCATAAATGGCTTTGAAGAGTGTCATGAAGACTGAATCATGAATAGGAAAGGTGAAATGGATTAAGAGGAGTAAGATGGGAATGATGGGGACCCAAAAAGGCAGGGGTGAGCAAGTCTTGGAAGTCGCGCAAGTCTTGCGTGGGCACGCAAGTAATGGTCATGCAGGTATACCTGCACGACATGTGGGGTACTTGCATGATTTTCAACCAGCTTTGAAAGACTTGAGCGACTCTTTATTAAGGCCTTTATAATCCTCTTGAGGTTATTCCAGCAACGGGACGTGCATGTTCTATCGAAGGAGTAAGGTGGCACGCAAGTGTGGCCACTTCCCTTAAGGGCTGGCCACTCAGGCGTGCATGTGTTGATGAGTTTCAACACTTAGGCCTTCCTATTTCCCTTTAGATCTTCCGTTCTAGGTAAGAAATTAACTTAGAAGTGTTCCGGAAGCATTGAGGAAGACTTGGGCTTCGGGAGATTCAATCCGACACTCTGGAAAAAATACTCTCCGAATGGGGGGCTCACAGGGTCTATTTATAGGCAGGAGAAGACCCCAGGCGGTTACCGGGTAGTTATCACTGAGGTCGCGCAAGTCACTTGCGCGCCACGTGCGTTGTGAAAGTATACTTGCGCGACATTGAGAAAACTTGCGTGGCCTATGGGAAAAATTCTCCTTGTTCATCCCTTTGTCGATTTTTGATGTTTTCTTCAAAGGTCGAACCATTTTAATCTCAGATCTTCCCCTTTTCCAATCATTAGATTCTGTGACGAAAGGAGCATCAACAACCAATCAGGAGCTCAAAAATGAGAAATGGAAATAATGGTCATTGTTAGAACCACACCATTGTAGAAACACTATTCATGAACTGAAAATTTGGCAAGAAAATGATAAGGGCAACGTTAGACCTCACTGTTCTGGAAACACTATTCACGAACTCAAAATATTGTGATGGAAAGAAATAGTAACTTTTTGAACCTCACCATTATAGAAACACTGTTCATGAACACAAAATTTGGTAAAGGAATGAAATGGTCACTGTTAGAACCTCATAGTTCAGGAAACACTATTCATAGAACCCAAAATATGGAATAGGAAAGACATGTTACTGTTTGAGGATATCGATTGAGGTTACCGATAAAGGATACCAATAGAGGTTGCTGATAGAGGTTATTGTTATACTTCACTGACAGAACTATTTACCGATGGAACTGTTCAATGATATGGAAATTTGGAAATGGAAAGAGAGGTTACTATTAGAGGTTACCTATAGGACTGTTCACCGATGGAACTATTCACAGAATTTGAAATTTGTAAAATGAAAGAGAGGTTATCGGTAGAGGTTACAGATAGAACTTTTTACTATTGGAACTATTCATAGATGGTTACCTATGACACTATTCACCATGGATCACCAATGCACTGTTCACAGATGGTTACCGTTGCACTATTCACAACTCTATACCGTTGTAACTGTTCACTGAACTAGAAAATTGGCAAAGTGTTGGTGATAAGTCACATTGACCTCCCGAAACACCTGAAACACCATATTTTCACAAAGGAATGGACTAGAGATGTCCATGCCATTATATTCAATGTCATTTAGAACCTTAATATTAATGTTTAACCCCATTATAAACTAATTCATACCATATTGATTACAATTAATAGTAATTCCATTAAAAAATATTTTCTTATAAATGATTACGTTGACCATAATAGGAAATAATAATTATTATGAAACTAAAAATGTAATATTTATTTTTAAACTCCATTCACAATAGGATAATAAAATTATTTAAAACAAATCCCACATGTATAAAGAGAAATCATGTATTAAAACTGAAATATTGAAATGTTTTTATGTCCATCATCAATGTGAAATTGAATCAATTGAAATAAATTACATTAAATTTTATAAATTTTATCTAATTATATTTTTAAACCAATTAAAATTTTAATTTATTAGTATACATTAATTTGATAAAGGAATTCGTTCAATAAAGATTGTGTATTTTTTACTATTCATCAAATAATAAATATTCTCAGAAAAATATGAAATATTCACCCAAAGTAAATTTTTATTCTAAAATATTAAAAATTAATTTTATTTTATCATGTTGAATTAATTATGGTTTCAAAAATAATTTTTAATTTTGTTTCAACATTATATGGAATTAAAACATCACTTATAAATATACAATTTTTATAAATAAAATTGGATTTGTTCACATATTAACCCTATAAAAATTATTTGCTTAATTGAATTTGTTTACTAAATATATGAAATATATGATTCATTGATATATTTAACTAATATTTACTAATTTTATCTATTATTAATAAATTTAATTTTGGTTATAATCTTTTTTGACATAGAACCTCATTTTTTATATTAAATTAGTGATAATATACAATACTAATAAATTGAAAACCAGTGAATTAATTTTTCTAAAAAATTAAACACTATTTTTAAAATTTATATAATATCATTAATTTTTTCCATTATAATTTCTAGGAGATAAATATCATAATAATATTAATAGAATATTTTTGTTATGAAAGACTTGGGCATGTATGTATCATAATTCGTCAATAGAACTCATAGATTCATGAAATGATATATAAACATGTTTTTCGGTGTTATATAAGATAAAAAATATATTTAAATAATTAAATTTACTAAATAATTTAAATTAATTTTAAATATTATAATACATAAGATCTCAGGGTGTTGCATCATAGTCCCTTGAAACAAATTACACCCCAAAAAACATCTTGGTTTTGAAATAAATAAAATTTTTGTAATTAAACTATTAAATACGACATTGTAATAATGTTTTATAAAACATCTTATTACTATTGGAAAACAATCAACCTAATGGTTTGGAAACATAATTTTTATTTTATAATATTGAGTGATATAGAAAATGTTCTAGATTATGTAAATGAATAAAAAACCACCATTCAAATAGGTTTGAAAAAGGTTAATAATATCTTTAGAAAATATGGTAATTGGGTATCATTTTATTTCAAGATCATATTCCTAGAGTTGAAAATAACTTCATCATATCCAATATTTTCATAATGATATATAATATATTGGTGAGTAGAGATTATTTATTTTATTTATTTACACAATAGAATCATCTAATTCTCCAAACAATGAGAATCAAAGATAAATTTTCATTCTGGATTCACTAGAATCAACTATTAGGGGATATGATAATACATAATATTATAACAAGATATTACACTTTTTAAAATTTGGTATCCAAAACCTAAATTAATAGAACATAGTGAGATAATTTAAAAGTTCATGTAATGAGATAATACATTCATCTTTAAATATCAATAGTAATCCCAATAGTTACATATAAATCACTAAATATATATTTGACCCAAATGGTCACAAATATTGTTATACATAAATCCACACATATAATGGTGTTATTCGTTAAATATAATTCAAACAAACACTTCATAAAACTATAGAATCTCGATTAATATCAACCATGGTTTATCCATTATTTAAAACATTAAAATATGGGTACTAAATAGACTTGAATTATAATCAACGTTCGAATAAATACTGACCCACGAAGAGATATATATACTTCATTAGATGGACCTACATACACAGTAGACAGAACCAATGGGTTTCTATCCTTTTTTAATTATTGATCATGATGATTTCCACCTTGAGTAGGTTTCTTTTCACACACATTAAAATAATTTCCTACCTCATTGTAGATAAAACAAAATACTATTGACCTTCTATCTTTTATCTTATTATTAAATTTTTCGACACTATATTGATTTCAATTATGAACCTTGTGACCATCTATAGAACCCTAGTTACACATTATAGATCCAGTCATAAATTACAGTAAATTTATCTTACCACACATGAATCATGATTGGGGTTTACCAATTGTATTCTTATCTAGTTTCTTCTACATTTTCTAGCACATTGTATATTTCATACTACTTTTATTTCGAGGATTAATAGCAACCAAAATAATTACATCATTTTCAAATATATCATAAAAATTTAATTATCATGCAATCAAATATATTTTTAATTGTAGCCTTAATAATCATAACAATATATTAATTTTACTATAAATTTGTTCATCAAAATATGATACATATATGTCAAAGGATGAAATATTTTATTCATGTGAGGACATCGATTGTTCATCATTTTGGCACATGTATTTGAAATTTTTCGTCATCTAATGCTGAAAATGATTGGAAAATATTTCAAAAGTGAACAATTTTTAATGGTGTCATACTACATGTAATAAAATTTGTCACTATCACTATTTTTATTAACCCAAGACCGACATCGATTAGATTCACCTTTGAGACAATAGAAGGACATAGTTAAATTTTGATGTTATGAACACCCCATGACATCAAATATATTATACATGGAATTGTTCAATCCTTTAGCTACATCTAGGTCATATAATCCATTGAATGGTGTGGAATGTTTCCTCATTAAATTTAAATAAAATAAATATGTTCCTTATAGATAAATATGGCCTCTCTATTGCATATACACCACCACCATTTATAGATTGGGTCAATGGAGGGATATCTTTAAAAACCACTCTATTATTTTAGCATTCATCTCAGGATTCGGATTTGGAAATATGTTTTCCTCCCAATTCATTCCCATTTAATATTTAATATTTCATATATGGTAAACCATTCTAAACTAATATATTTTAGATGAATCAATTTGTAAATATTAAAGTTATATATAATTTTAAAAAAACCATTATGTAAAATATTCAAAGGGCATAAACTGAACATAATCATAACCTCTATAGTTGTCTAGAACTATCTTATAATAACAACAATTAGTCCCCTCACATTAATATTACATAATCTTGTGTTTATTAATGAATTAACATTATTTAATATTTAGTATCTTTTCACGTTTAGTGTTTTAGTGAATTTATTCTCAACTAAAACATTACCAATACATATCATATAATGTGGGTAGTTCCTATTTGTATACATTTTTTCAATAATATACATATTTTATAAAATAATACATATTTTCATTTCAGGGAGAATTTCCATGACATTAAACATTACTTCTTAATTTCTCATACCCATCCTTAAGACATAATAAAACATTTAAAATGTGGGTTAGGTACAAAAATCTATGTAATGGTCACATAAAAAATACATCCCAGTAGTCCAATGAAAACATGAAAACCCTTGAACACATTATCATAGTGTAATAAAATTCACACATAATAATTCTAAAATACTTTTAGTTGGATAGAAATTCATTGATTACCCTTTTATAATCACATGATTACCATAATACCGAATTATTGTATAAAAACAAATAATGATATCTTATGGAATAATTATACATAACCTTTTTGTCAGTAAAATAACCGTAATGAAGAAATAACATAATTTATATCATATAAATGTAATAACAATATGGTCAAATTGCATACCTTGGTAATTGGATGTCTATCATGGACCCACACATGATTTGATTGTCATGGAACCACCTATTGTTGGTTTATCATTGAACCACCTACCATTATTTTCTCATTTATCCACCTGTGAAATGTCAATGTAAAATTTAATAATCATAAAAAATAATTGGATGATATTTTATTTATATCACTCATAATATTTAATGATCAATAAATAAAAACAAAATTCTACTTATTGTAATAATCAATATGTTTTTTAAAACCCCATTTTTAGTGACATAATAATCATTATAATAAAAGAGGGGCTTATTTTGATTGTAAAAACATGGAGAATTGTTGAGGAATTCAATTTTAAAATTTGATATAAATTGTTCATTATAGTCATTATATACCAATATAAATAAATTTATAAAATATGAATAGAAATTTTGACATGGAATAATGAATTAAATCATTAAACATTCTAAGTGTCCCATACCACATCAAAACATTTATATCATAAGAATGATAAAATAATAAAATTTAACTAAACATTAAATATAATGATAATAATTAAATTCATTATATGGCATATTAAGGGGTGTGTATATATATTTCATAACAAATTTTTGGTGTATAACATGAAAATATACTTCAATAAGAGGAGATTAAGATAATATCTCTAACATTATGTCTTACTTTTTAGAAGTTTTTTTATATTCCGGAAAAATAAGTTATGAAAATTAACTAACTTATATTGATCCTTTTCCCATATTCGGCTTATGTGTCGCAACAACTATGTTTGGTAGAAAATGGTCAACACGGTAATTATATAAAAATAACCTGAATACATAACATGAAATAATTATAATATTTATAAATAAATTATATTTCTAAATTAAATCAAGATAAACTTTTATGAAATATTAATCAACGTTGCAATCTAGGAGATAGTTTATTATACCTATGCATGAGTAATATTCCGATTTATCAATAATATTTATAAAAACATGGTAATAAAAGTATATCTTACCATAATGAAAATTTTATCACAAATACAATATTATTTAATTGTACATACATACTTATATATATAATTGTATTCATGTAAAATGATTCGAATCTCATTGAGGAGGCAGTAGTATAGACATCCATGAACGATGTTATTACTTTTTCAGTGTGTGAAATGTTAACAACAAAAATAATTTATTATTTTTAAATAATGGTAATTAAGTCACCAATATAATATGAATTTAATTTAGATAACATGTTTTTATTAAACCTGTCCTCAATACATTCCATGTAATGATTCAATGTATCACGTCCCATTGAGGAGGTGATAGACCACATGTCCACTAACAATGTTATTGTATTCCCAAAAAATAGAAAGTATGATGGTACGAGTTATATTAATATTAAAATAACTTCTAAGACCTCAAAAATATCATATATATATATAACAATGAAGTAGTGTACCCTTCATAATTTATAAGAGTGAGTATTGGTAAAGATAAAATAAATGACATCATTTCATGACAGAGTAATCTATCTTACACATGAACATTGATTGTATTACCCATTTGAGTAATGTGTGTGTAGGTGTACCTAAAAACCTCAAAATAATGACATATAAGTATATAAAGGATATTTAGAGGTATTCCTTACATAATATGAATATAATAAAATAAACCATTCTTAATTTTTTTTATATGGTGTAAATATTTCTATAAAATATTTATCTACATGTTTCTCAGTCATTTGAACCCTTTATATTAATGTTTAACCCCTAAGTGAACTCATTTTTACCTTTGTTGTAATAAATTTTAATTTATTTCACAAACATGTTTGAAAAAAATATATGTTGATATAACTAGAAATTAATAATTAATTTGATTAAAAATTTGAATAAATATTTCAAAATTTTAGTCAAATAATACTTCCAATTTAATTTAAAATTACACCCAAAGACGTAATGTAATAGTAGGTTTTAAAAGTAAGAAAGATAAAAAGAATGAAATTCATTTATACCAAATTTATAAATGAAAATGATTCTATTAACCTAAATTGTATTAAATTGAATATTTTTAATCTAATTATTTTGTAATCATAATTAAAAATATAATTTAATACTATAATTTTTTTAAAAAAAATATTCATTTATGTCATTTATTTTTCATTATTCATCCAAAGATGAATCTTCTCAAAAAAATACAATAAAATAATCCAATATTAATATTAATATTACAAAATTAATTAATTATTTTATTCTCTCAATTATTTTTTTTATTAATTATTTTAATGTATTTTTAGAATTGTTACTCTATTAAGAGGTGGTAAACATCCGTTTAAAAATATACATAAATTTTTATGATTAAAATTTGATTTATTCATAAGACTATTAACTTATTGGATGAATTGAAATAAATTATAAAAAACAAATTTTATTAAGTTAATTCAATAATAGTGGATTATTTTATTTATTAATATGAAACAAAAATTATGTCATTAATTTAGTTTTTCATAAAAACTCTTCCTTTTTATACAATTGGTTTTTATATTCATTTTTAATTAATGGATAAACAATTAATTAATTTTATAAACATCATCCAACTGTAATATTTTAATTTATTTAGTCTCATACAATCATATAATTCATATGTGTAAGCTAAAAATATCATAAAAATATTAAATATTTTTTTTTGTAAGACATGTTTTTTTATTCAAAAGTAATCAAAGAACTCGAAGTTGCGTGAAAAACAAGAAAAAAATGGTGTTTTATGCGATGAAATATAAAATATGTATTGAGTGAAACAAAATTTATTAATGATATTAAATTAATTAGAATTAATATGTTTCATAAAATATCATGCTGTTACAGTAAACATCATTTTATAATCCTTATCGTTCTTTTTTACCCTAAAAGAAAGAAAAAATCTATTACCATGGTAACAAAATTTATAATCGTTACAATTTATATTGAAAACAAAAATAAAATCGTTATATTAAATAAAACTAATCGTTTTTTTATAATATTGAATCTATTTTTAAAAATTAAGAATCATACTACTGTTATGAATTAATTTAAATTTAAAATAGAAATATGGAATGAAAATTAGTCTTCCATAAAATGCGATTTTTAAAATTAAAATGTTTTTATAATAATTTCTAGTACCAAATACGTTTCTATATCTATAATTCGAATATATTATATAAAAATAAATTATTATAAATTTAAAATTAATCAAAACCATATTTCTTATTCTTAATTACATTATTATAAAATATAGTATTCAATAAAAAAATCAGTATTTTTCACTATTTCATGAAAAATAAATATTTTTTTAAAAATAAATTTATTATTTTCATGGAGTTTAGAATTAATAAAATTAAATTCTAGTATTAAAATATGTTCTTAGAAAAATATAGTAATTATAATATTTAGTCAAAAAAATAATAAAACTTATTTTTTTTAAAGAAATCATATTTTTTTAATACTAAACATACATTACAAAAATCTGGAACTTATTTAAGAAAAATTTATTATTAAATTATAAATGATTAGTTCTATTATATATTTCATAATTCAATTAATATTACGCATTCATTGTAATCTAATGGCTATATTGCAGTGGTCATGATTAATTAATAATTTTTTATTTTTCATTTAGTCTTACTGTGGGTTATCATATATACGCTATCGAACTTAATGATTCCACTTTATAATCCCTTGATGATAAACATTTCAGATAATTTGATCTCACCCATTCATAAATTTCATTTCTTGAGGTTATAATAATTTTTCTTAAGTAATAAATGTATGGGAAGGGTGATAGAAATGAAGAAAATTTTTAGAGACATATTAGATCACTTATGAACTAAATTTTTATGTATCCATGTTTACAAATACAATAAAGCCTTATGATCTCAATTTTTTTTTAAAAAACTGAAAAAAAATGTAATGTTTTATGTTTTCAAATATAGATATGAAAATCATGATTTGTTTTTTGGTGTATAGAGACCATGATTTATCATTTTATTTAATGGTAAAGGTGGTGACATTACTATTGATCTATGAAAATTTTTATGATAAAAAGTATAACATATTATTCTAATTCTCAATCAACTTTCTCAAGCAATGAATTATAATGGGAACTATTTTTTGGTCCAAAAATTTCAATGTAATGAAAACTTATTGTTAAATCTATTAATTATCATTAAAATACATATATTAGTGGCTCTTCCAACACATTAATTTCTATAGAGTGGAGTGATGAAGTAGAAATGATATTTACCATTATCCAGTGCTGAAAATGTGAAATTTTTGGTTTTGCTATTTATCATTTGGAAGGTAAGACTAAATAATTGTAAAACATATTAAGAATATGAAATTGTAGTTATGTGTTCATTTAATGGAATATTAGGATTCATTGAAACTATAATTCATCAAATATTTTCTTCAAACTCTACAAACAAAAATAGAGAGGGAAATCAATGACTTTAAAGAAACTAATTATGAATTCATAGGAATAATTGATTAAACGTTCAAGATACTCACATGATATTCATTTTATTTTAACACTAACATATTATTAATGTTAAATCTATTTTAAAATACTTAAAAAATATGTTATAATAATTTTTTTCTTAAATATTCTTTTTGGATGATATTAAAAATTAATGATGTGTTCTCAAGGTTTAAATAGAGATTGAATACTCCATTTATTACCATTTATCAGTATTTGATTATAAAATTTGTGTTTTGGGAAAATATAAATCATAAATAATAATGAGGGAATTATTTTATTCCTATACAAATTTAAATGTTTTAAAATAATCTTTGTGGAAATCTCTAGAACGTGAGAGGAAAATAAACTACTTGTTGAAAAATAGGCCCTTATGCAGCTGATTTCCCAAAACGATGTTATGATATTCGAAAATAAATGGATGATAAGAAATAACAGAATTATACATCCACAAAACTCTATCTATTCAATTTTATGGTTTATCCTAATTATTCTAATCACTGTAATAATATTAGGTTTAATCAGGAAAAATATTTTAATCAACATCCTAATTTAGGGGATCAAGTTAAAACATTAAAGTATATAGTTTTGAATGTGAGTCATCAAATTCAAAGGGTGAATGTTAAATTTATCATGAACTATATAACATCAAATCTAATATATTAATCGGGATCTAAAAATACAACATATTTAGAATGTTTTCTAAAAACATAATGTCACCTCACAAACAATTAGATATTTTATTATCTATAAAAACATTTGATGGTGTGATAGCTATGTCACATGTTAAAATATCCTCTATGATAAAATTTTATATGAATTAAAATCACAAAAATAATATAATCATTTGATTGGTTGAATTTAATGTAATTTTTTTAATTAATAGTATATATTTATATAGATCCCATATTAATCATCGGGATAGTGAAATCACATATAATATCTCAAAAAACCAATGATCATCTACTATTTAAAATTAATTTATTAATATATTATGTTGACTATATCTGTTATAAAGATATTAATATACAATAATTATTGGTATTTCTCCCAAATGTTTCTTAAAAAATTTATCATTAGATATATTCATATTGTGAGGAAATATATTGATTTTAATGTGGAATTTTCTAGTATTACCATATATTATTAGGTTGTGTTTGAAATTTATCTCACAGATGGGGCGATATCTATTTAAAAGGAACCATATAGAATGAAACTTATTAAATTTGATGTATAAAATATAATACTCGATGAAATTTCATATAAGGGATTTACATAGTCTAGTTTTTTTCTGGGGGTGATCCAAATCACATTGCTAATAAGATGGATGGACCAATACATCTCTCTATTGACTATCATGAAAATAAGAATATAAAAATAAATAAAATCCTTCGTTTACCCCATATAGATAATTATTTTATCAATAAAATAGAGATAGATATTTTTTTAATATCCATTAAATATATACATAATCATTTTAAGATGTAAATGGAATACATATCCAATGTAGCCATCCACACGAGGTATGTACACTATGAATTTATTATTATTCAATTGTAACAAATAGATTTCCATTCCATATTTATATATATTATGAATTGAGTATATTTATGTTGCATTAAACAATATGTCGTAGTAGGTATTTCTAATTATGTCATATATTAAAATAGTAATGATAAAATTTAAGAAAATTTCAGGGTTGTGATTGGGAACCTATTAAATGGGAATTTGATAAGTTTATTACATTAGTATATCTTTGTGTATTTTAATGTATTAATTTTATTTATTTATATGAATAATATTACAGATTATGTAATAGACTGACTTGTTTATCATTTTATTAATGGAACAATAAGTTTATGACAAATGAATAGAAGGTGGTAAATATTGGAGCTAAAAGACACTTCATGCTGCAAGCTTCCCTCATGTTGCAACACTAGGTTATTGGGGATGACGTGTAGCAATAATGAAGGAGAAGAACGAACTAATTTAATCTCTTTCATTTAATAATATAAATTCATCATGAAACTGATGTCACTCAAGAAAATTCTTTATGCCATTACACAATGTGAAAACAAGTTACAATTCAGGTAACCTAAATGCATGTTGTGATAGTAAAATAAAAAAATGCTATAGAAAAGTATTTACTGATATGGATTACAAATTATTTACAAAAATTATATGTCATGAACGATTAGGGGATATAAATAATAAAGAAATCACCAGTATGGTTTTGAAGAAAAAAATGCTTCAAAAATAAAACATTCACCCATATATTTGGGACAATACATGACGAGAGGGGGTAGAGTGATGTTGGTGGGGGAGAAACATGAACATATTGAGGATATAGAGACTAACTTCACCACCATTAATTCCATCCATTCATTCATTGTTTATCCAGGTTTCTAGTTCTCATCATTCCTATCATTATTGAGTTGTTTTCTTTATGCCGGTTGATGTGATTGTAGGGGATGTGCTAATAGTGACTATTTATATTTATTATTCATGTTTTGGATTTTTTTTAACTCGTTTTATTAATTCCAAATCACATTATATTCATATTTCAAGACCCATTATTGACAATTGTAGATTATTATCTTATTACATCAATAAATTTCCAAATTTTAGATGACATAAATATGAAATCTATGAAGGTTATGTTTAAATAGGGATTTCGGTCTCTTGGTTTTTAATTTTCACTCATTATATTACCAATCCAAGGATTTGACCACAATATTAAATAAGGATCCACAGTACAACATTCCCTGATGTTAAAATCCTAACATAAAATATGAATAAATCAATTTTAAATTGAATCATTATCATATGATCCTGAAAATAACTTATCCTTCCATGAGTCAATTCTTGAAAATGAAACCCAATATATTCGAAACATTCTTTATTTCTCTATAAAAACCAAAAAAATTGAACATCAATTATATTAATTTATTTAGATCATTAGAGTCATATATTTGGTTTCGATACTCTATATTTACCTGGACTAGATTTTTACTAGTTATTTTGAGTCTTAAAAATTATTAAATTTTGGTATCCTTATATTAATGTTACGATTCCCTATGGTTTACTAAATTTTGGATGTGGATGTAGTGACTGATTACAACTATGATTAAGATAAATTTGAATGAAAATAATTTTTTACATTAATTAATATATTTACACTTGGTCATGTTATCCTATAGTGTCATATAACAATTCATTTCAAAATCACACAACTAATGGGAAATGTATATATGAAGATATCAAATTCGACATCGATTTGGAAGAATCATTATGCTAGAACAAATATCAAAGGAAGATTCAATAAATTAACAAAACATTCTCCCTAGAAAGGACAAGTTACATTGAGTTTATCATGGGTAGGTCCATAGAGTAAAACTATAGGTTCAAAGAAAAAATATGGGGGGATAGAAAAAATGAAATATTGAAGACCCCAAAACATGTGGGGGGAGTCAATATTAGCATTCTTATACCCCTTTTAAGGAAAAACACATTGATATCTAGTTAACAGTCCACCAAATGATCACACACTCATTATATTTCACCGAGCCAACTCATGAACACCCAAAATTGAACCTTGAGAGTTTCCCAATAATATCTGACATATTCCAATTTCAGAACATTAAAAATTATTCTATAAGGATAATCCTCTAAAAATTATCATTGATGTAAAAAAAGAATGATATTTGATCTAATGTCTTCCTCCACATTTATTCACCACGTTGGGGATCTGGTAATAATGTTTTTAACAAGGTTTTTCCCACACTCAAAATAGACTGATCTCATGGTAAGAGTTTAAAATATTTTTGAATTATAAAAATAATCATTATATTGTTCATGGGAATGATTTAATTATTTATTAATACATTTCCTGGGTCATGGAATTATAATTATATTATTAATTAAAACATTCAACCAAGAAATATCATAGTGAAGTTATTTGATAGTTTCTATTGTTGCAGGTGGATAAATTATTTGAATTCTACTAGAGGGAATTAATGAGTTATTGGAAGAGATTTACAGTAACCATTTTCTATAGAATCATCTATAAGTGATAGAAAAAATGCGTGGACAACAAAGACAACAGCTAGGTCTCCACCAAATTGAATTTCATGTCAAAGAAAATTGATTTCATGATTTCCAATAAATATCCTCATGGTATGTATTTTTATTATCTGAATATTTTTTATTATATTTTTTAAAATTTTTTGTAGGGTTGGAGGCCATAACCATCACAAATGAAGAATAAACAATTATGCCAAGGATTTTATCTGAGGCAACAATTTTTTTTCCACATCAATAAGGAAAAACACTAACCAAATATGTCTATTCACTAGTGGATACCCATTAAAAAGATATGTATACAACATGAGATGCACTTAAAGAGTTTAAAACATAGACAATGGATTAAGGAACAGTGATTACATATTTTAATGAAAGACTCACACAACAAACACGTTCAATTAGGATCATCGAAAGTTAGGACAACCACATTGCCATGAAACATATGAAAAGTCATAGGGGAGTAATTCTAGAATATCCAATGTCATATCCCTATGTAGATGTGAAAGGCATATTTCTTATAATGATAAATAATATGAAAGGTATAATCATATAATTTTTGAGAAATAATATAACAAAACTTGTATAATCGACAAAAGAAATGTGTAGATAATATGAGGACAACAATGATGGGGAAGCATCACTATCATACTGAACAACAACAGATTTTCCATATCGGTGAATATTTGTGAATATTGATGATAGAAAAAATAGTTCTTAGATATGTTAAAAAAGATACACATCAACATACTATATGATGTGACAATCGTAAACATGTCAATTTATGAAATGTTCATGATAGAGATGGGGATGCAAAAAATCATGAATAATTATCCACCATTTCACTATAAGGATAAATATTATAATTAGTATCATGAATCCTATTTTGTATTAAGATTAATATAGTTATTTTTTCTATACCCATTTCTATTGGTTCTAATGTGTTTGTTTTTTATTTTTTTTTGATATTGGTGTGAGTATAAATATAAAGGTAATATAAAACATTAATGTGAACAGGATTGAATGTGATCCCACAAACTCTAGTTATGCTCCTAATATTTGATACAATAGTTAGACATCATTGAGGGTTATATAAATATTTCATCATCAATGTACATATGATCAATTAACATGCGTATTTTTAATTGATTCAAATGGAATATGGGAAGATACCTATTATTTAAGAAGTCCATTCATATTTTATGGAATGATAGTTTTTGTTGATAACAATGTTGTTTTCCATGGAAGAATATATGAAGTATATGTTGTACAATGCGTTGAATAAAAAATTAAAAAAATGAATGGAAGATGGAAATTTCATGAATTATAATAATTTAGTGGAGCAAAATTAATCCATAAGAATTCCAATAAGGCTAAATGGATTGGACAGTAAGAGGAATACTGATTAATATTTCATGAAGGGTCTTGAATTACTAGATGGAGCCCACGGAAATTATGAAATTATTAACAAATGAGAGAGTTATATTAATTCTAGAAAAATTTAGGAGCCCATCTATATGGAGGAATCAATGATTTGATATTTTTTAGATCTTCATCATGTGAACACTTTCAATATATGAGCCACCAGGACATGACTGTTGTAAAGATGAGCCATCGATGGTAAAGAAATTTGATTTCAGCAAGAAACCCATATGTTTACTATTTTCTATTATTTATTTTCTATTTTTTGAAATAAGAAAAAGTCTATAAAGATTTATAATTTCATTGTTAGGGTATATACTATTAATTTTATAATTTTATATTTTGTAGGGCTATAAATGTAGGTAGAATACATAAGCATGTAGTAGGTTTAAAATGTGAAGAATATCCACACATTGTTGATGGAATTTACATGTCATGAAATGGTGAAAGATAATAAAAAGATACAATGATTGAATCGAAAAATTTAAAGGGGGTGATCATGTAAATTTTTTATTGTATTCTCCCAAACAAATTTATATATTTAACCTCAAATATCATTTTTTCATTTGATTATTACTTATCTCAATTAAATATTGAGATATAAACAACCAAGCATAATTATCATTCCATGAATTTTAAATACCATAGTCAGATAATATTATTGATAAAAATGGGAAAAATAATTACTATTGATAAAAATGTGGATTATTATTTACAAAATAATTATTTATTACAAAGTTTTAATTCTTATAAATGAAATTATTTTATGAATTATCTTGTATTTAATTTCGAGTATTTGTGTTTATTAACTAAAATTTTCATTTTAATTTTATAAGTTTTTTTCCAATCCATTTTTCTCATTTCTGGTATATACTCTAAAAATACTTTTTTTTATTCTTTATTTCATATATTTATTGTGAAACATGTTCATGTTTTCTTCTAGATCAATATTCTAATCTTATCAAAGTAGTGAAAATAAAGAGAAACTTTAAATATCATTGGAGAATTCAATACTCATAGCCCATATCCATAGAACCCACTAATATTAATCATTTCTAACCCTGTAGAAGGCATATACATCCTAGATAGATAATGAGCCATGTTATACGCCTATTTTAATCATTCCAACATTACTCTAATAATTTTTCTTAATATTTAAATGATCATGCGTGAGGAAAAAAATTATTGGATGTTATAGGATATACTTTATTGGGAATATTATGTGAGGTGTATTTTATTGTGATGTGAATAGAGGTTATGGAATATTTAATTATATTTTATTATTCACCACTCTTCCAAATAAATATTTGATGAAAAAAAGAAAAAAATGAGATAATTTGGTTGTGTTTGGGGAGGATAAAAATCACCATTTTATAGATTAATGATCATTTGGTCATATGTGGTTTGGTGTTTGATGTGAGATTTAGTTTAATCATGAAATTGAATAAAATATATATATAAAAATAGAGAAATATAAATTGTTCAATTCATTTTTCATACATGTATCATGGTCCCACATAGGGATTTTTTGGGAAATAGATAAAATATATATATATGGGGATGTTGTTATTAATCTAATATATTAAAAAAATCTAAAATAAGTTAAATTCAAACAATTTATTTGGAAATAATTTTATTAATATAATTTACATACCTACTATAAAACCTTAGATTCATGTGAACGATAATGGTGAAGCCCTCATGATTTCATATGATACTATAATTACATGGTGTAGATATTAGATTCCTCGTAAGACTTAGGTATATGAAATGTTTTTGAGGATTGTGATAATTTTTTGTAAAATCTATACCATAATAATGATTTTAAAATATCTAAGATAGTTATCATGGTAATGCTATGATTGATAATAAACAGTGAAAAATAAAAATGGATGACTGAAAATAGTTGTCTATTTCAAATCAGAAATATAAAATACATGATATAATTGTTTCTTTTAAAAGTACAGTGTTGATGGATTTTTTAATGTGGTAAATGCACATTTTAATTATTGATTTCATAAAAAAATTTGTGGATGTTAAATTTTGTGCGTGGAAAGGTTATCGTCCAATGTAGTATGTTGAGATTATATACTTTAGGGTAAGTATGAATTTGAGTCTTGGTGTATTTGATTAGTTAATTTATTTCATTCATTTAAGAGTGTATTAATATATTGATATCTATATTTAAATTAATAATATTTAGAATTTATTTAAATATTGAATTGTTTTGTATTTTACAGTAGGAACAACAGATTTATGATACTTAATTGGTAAATTGTAATAGAAAATATATATGTCATGTATTTCATTACATGATGTGGATTCATCGAGAAACTAGTGCTGCTCTGGAAAATTCATAATTCCATTACAAGATATTAAAAGTTTTTACACATCATGAAACAAAAATATACATCATTAATGAGTATGAAAGTAATGATATAGAAAATTCACTAAAGATACGGATTACAATTCGTGTAAAAACATTTCCCAAAACGACCTTGTCTGGAAATATTAGAATAAACCCTCCATCAATGTGTGTTTGGATCGAAAAAAGGATAAATAAGTACAACCATTGACCACTTATTTGGGATGATCCATGATGAGTGAGGGTTGATTGATGCTGATGGATGAGATGCATGCACTGAGTGATGATTCTGAGCCTGGATTCACCAGATCTATTCATCAACCTTCTTCCACGTGTAACTATATTTGTTTTTCTCATCATTCTCAACATGAGTTTTTAATTTTTATTTTAAAGGGTGATGTGATTATAGGGGATATACTATTATGTATTTTTTGTAATTAATATTTATATATTGGGTTGGTGAAACTCATTTTATCAATTCCAAATATATCATTTTTCAATTGTATAGGAAATTGTTATAAATTGAAGAGTTTTTTATTTTTTAATCAATTAATCACCACATTTGTTATATTAACATTAGGAAATATTGGTCGGATATGCTTAAATATGGGTTTGGGTCACATGTTTTTGTGTTTTCACCCCTTACATGGCCATTCCAAATGATAAATCACAGGATATAGGAAACATTCTTATACCAAGGATCCTTACTGACCCCATCCCGACAACAAACGTAAATAAAACTATTATTAATTGAATCCCTAGAAAACTATAATGAAAATCTGGTAACCTAGAAAGCCTCTTTACTATATAGAAAAACATGATAATTGCTACAATTTATGACTCTATATACACCAAACAATTAAATATTTTATATTCTCAAATAAATTATTACATAATGTTAATACATATTGTTTGATACTCAGGATTTACAAGGGATATATTTTTATTAAATTTTCTTAGTCATATAAATTATTAAATTTGTGTAGCCACAAATAAAATTAAATATTCCCTATATGCTGTCAGCAATATATATCACCATGAAAATGTTGGAATTTTGTTTACATATATTATTCATAATATATTATTAATTCAAAAGAGATGGTATATTTTTGGATTCTTGGACAATATAAGTGGTCGGAGAATATTCAAGTGTAATCAATATGAGAAAAATCTAAATTAAAATTTAATTCAGTTGGTATTATGATTTTCATGATATGTATTTCCAAATATTACCATCCTCGAACCACATAATAATAAAATATAGTAGTTTTCATTTAGAATATAATGATAGGAATGCTTCAAGAATCATAACACGATATTGTGCACAACACATGTACTAACATTACTTACTATTGAGAAGGGATTAAAAACTAGTTTTAAACTTTATTTAATATATAGTTAATCATACTTTTGAAAAATATAAATGTAATATATTAAACATAAAATTAATTAATGGATAAAAAAAGAAATTACTCATTTTATGAACTGTAGCTATCGACATTAGTTTTTTCATTGAAAATTTGGTAACATTACCTCTAGGGTGGAATGTTTGAAATTAGTAAAGAATATAAGAGCCTAATGTAGAAAATTATAAAAAAGAAGATGAATTTAATACCATATTATTTTTATGAATGTTTTTGAAATATATTTTCAGCACTTGATAGCTTATATAATAAGAAATATTGTGTATTAAGTTAAAAATGATATAATATAAAACTATTATTATAATAATGTTACCATATAAACTGGATATAAATCATGATGGGTAAATATGTATAAAAATTATTATTTTTTAAATTTTTTTTATATAATAAAATTATATATATCATTTCACAATAAATTGGTACCCTATTTTCAATAGATTCATTTTATTTTACAAAAATATGGTTTCATAAAAAATGGTCTTAACTGATCTTTGTATGATGAAAATATAACTAATTTATTCCATATTTTTTAGAAATTTTATTTTAGGGATTGAATATTATATTTTAAATAATATTGTTATTAATATTATATGGTGAATTTGGGGAATTGTTTTGATTATTTATTTTGTGGTCAATATTTAAAGATTCAAATTTTTGTAAATTTGTTTTTTCATTCCCTAAAGTTAGATGATATAAAAGAACCATTGTGTTGAATGTTTTCTCATAACGTAACATAATACATATTTAGTTATAAATAATATAATAATTTAAAATGTAAATAAAATTACTCTGTATTCGTATAAATATATATTTGGGCATTAAAATATTTTTCTAAAAACAGTTTTTTGTAGTAATTTATTGATTTATTTTGAACATTTTATCCACTGATTCGATGAATTTCAACATAAATAATGATTTTAATTTTGGGAAGCAATAAATTATAATTTATAAAATATAGAACACATTCTGTTTCAGTCTCAATGAATAGGGACAATGGTAATTATTGGTCAACTCTGTAAGTATAATACATGTCAAGCATGCTTTAAAATGAGGCCTGAACATAAAAAATCTATAAGACATTCAGTTATCCTATTTGATGAGTAATGTTTACAAATTGATATGTTTTAGGAGAAAAATATTATATTTTAACAAACCATTTAAATTTTTGTAACCCATGATTCTCATTTATAGTAATAAATTAGGTATTTTCTAGATTTGTAAGTAATTATAAGTCTAAATTTATGGTCTTAGATGGAATGTTTCATTCTTATTTTCTTGATCAAGAAGTCTGATTACATTAATGTGAATATTATTCATAAATATTCACTGATATAAACTTATTACATTATTTCAATGTGAACTAATTTTTATGTAGAAATTAATTATTTTCATAAAAAATGTTCTCAAAAGTTTCATAAACATTTACTAAATGTAATTTAGGGCATACATAGATTTTAAATTTTCCAATATTAAATAATAATTGGGAATCATCATATCAAAACATTTTTATAATTCAACTTTTATTTATATTATAATTACATTATCATAGTATAAGTTATGTTATTGTGGTTAAGGGTAAATTGTGTTTAATGGGGTTTTATATTGCATAAATCATTAAAATATCTATAAAACATGTATAAATATTATTTTCAGACTTTATTTTGATATTTAATCTATTAATATAATAAATTGAGGTTCTTCAGTTCCTATTTAAATTATTATTTCATTTATTTTATTTAATTTTTTTTGTTATTCCTTTTTTGTTATTCCAATCCAATATAAATGTTTTACCATTATCCTCCATTATTATAACAATTTTTTCAATCTAATTTTCACTTGAGATACCTAAAAAAATTATTGATCCCGTCAAATTTCTCTATATCCATTCGTATTACCATAATAATATACTATGAATTCATAATCCATAAAAAATTATTGTCTAAAATAAAAGGTAATCATATTTACTTAGTCATTTATGGATATTTCCTCTTCTACATACTCTAAAAAATTTGTTTAAAAAAAATAATATAGTATCATAAATATACATAAATCATATTATTATTCTGGGTAAACCATTTTCTACCACCTTTCTATCAAATGTTAAATGAATGCATCATTCGTTTAAATGTGTGGACTACCATTTCAACATAGTGATATGATTCATTTTCCAACTCTGTTTTTATAGATGGTTATTATAGTGGTTGTAATATTTTTAAATAATGAATTTATAAAATAATTATTATTCTTAAATTATAATATATGTTATATATTGATACCGTCCTGTCTGTTGAAAAAAGTTAATTTCACTGATGTATAGGTTTGGACTTCCACCTCCATGGAGTGATACAATTATTTATTGAATAATGTTTTATTAGAATATTCACAATGAGTTATATAGTGATTAAATTTAATACTTATTACTAGATCAATATTCTATAAATGATGTATATATGAAAAATGTTCATGGGACATAACTACCGGACCAAGACAACATGGAAAATGAAGTAATTAACACCAAAAAGGATGATGCTAATTAATGATTTTTAAACAATTGATTAAAAAATATAATTATTAAGAAATATATTTTTATTATAAGTATTTATATGTTTTATAATTATATGTAATAAAAAAATATTTTATACAGGAGGATATAGGGAATGTAGATATGTTATCATTGATGTGAGTGTTTCTCCCCCCAATTTTTTTGAGATATATTAAATATTCACTCATTGTTTTTTTCAGGTGGTGTATATAATTACCATTTATATAGTATGTTAGGTAACTATTTATATTTATTATATTTAATGTTTCAGTTTAAGTAATTTCTTTCTTGTGGATTATTATTCAAATGTTACCAATGGACTTAGGATTTTATGTCATAATCTTATATTATATTCTAATTGTTTCTGGGTGATTTTTTATAATGAAATTATAAAATATATATCCCAAAAATATTAATTATTTTAACCTCCTTATGTTATGTTTGGATACATTAATTTTTCTTTTAATTATCAATATTATATATACTAAAATACTGAATGATTTTTTAAGGAAAACCGCCATTTTTTTTATTCGGTCATGCCAATATTTTTTTAATAACAATATTTTTATGAAACAACATTAAATAAATTTTTTATATTGTTAAATTATTTTTTAATTGTCTTTAATAATATAATTTAATTCTATAATATATTTTTAAAATAAATTTACTATATTTTATTGAAATATATTTTTTAATCAATGGTGTTTACAAAAACATTTATTACTGTATGTCGAGAAAATTCCTACTACTATTTTCAAGAATAATAATTTATTTGATTCATCCATCAAATGATTAGATGTTTATATTCAATTAATATATTATATCAAATTTTTTAGAAATATTTATCTTAAATGAAGTTATTTAAAAATTTAAAACACATTTTACTAAATAAATGTTTATATGATTTGTGATGGTATTTTTATACTCGACCAAATCTATTTATGTTAATTATGTTTATCTAGGGACATTATCTAATGATACTATTTTTATTTATTATTTGGATATTTTTTGATTCAAATAATGAGATATAAATGAATCTTTTTTCCCATGGGTATATATTTTTTTAAATGATAAATGTTTTCTAGATGTTTTGGACTACATAAAAATAGATTATATTAATGTGATTAGTCGATCTATTATATCAGTCTTATAAATTAGGTAATATTCAATGATTTTGATTTATTTGGGTACACGAAAAGTGATCCCAAGACAAAATAGTGTTGATAAGTGATAATATTATTCATGAAAGAGGGTTAACTAGAGTATATCTCTATCCCAATGTAGGTACGTGGGTGGTTTTCCCAAGTATATCATCTGTTAAATGTCTGGGGGTAGCCTTAAAAATATATATATTAGTATGAATATGAAAAAAATACTCCACTATATATTACATGTAATTATTATTATTATTTAATCATATGACTGATAATATCTAATTGTTCAATGATTCATTCCTTGTGATATTCTAATGAATTAGGAAACAATTTTGATGTTTGAATTATTAGATAATAATTAAAATGATAAAATTATGATATGATTCACTTAATCCCATGATATGCATACTTATGATTATTGGATGATATCCCCCATTTTAAAAATTAAAGATAATTTATGATAACTATTTTTTTTCTATTCCCCAATTTAAGAAGATAGATTTTTTAGTAGGTAATTACTAAGAAGATTAATATAAAAAATTAAAATCATTGGAGATGTTGACGATAATTCATGGAATAATATTACTATATAATAAATTTTAAAATACACAGAATATTTATGGTTATATTTCATGTTTTTTTATTATTATTTTTAATATTTATCAAAAATGATGTAATATTAATATACGTAATCCTCATATCATCAAATAATGTATGATCGAAATAAAAATGTAAATGCTTAATTAAAAAAGGGGTAGAATTGTAAGTTTTAAAACTTTTGTATTTAACCATAAAAAACTATTTTTAACAATTATAATAGTTTAAATTAACAAGCCCTATATGGTCTACAAACATTCCAGGTTACAGAAATATAGTTACGAAACTGAACCATAACGATTGATTATAGTTAAAAGATTCTACCTTAATGCATATAAAATTTTACTTATCAAAGTATACAAAAGAATAAAAATGTATAAGAAGGTCGTACATTCACCCTTTATCAAAATACAACAAAAATAAACATGAACCAAAACATGTAACATGTATGGAATCTTTTAACCCAAAGAGTATGGTATCCGACAACCTAGAAAAAAGGTCCGTTAATTTATACTTTCATGAAAGTCAGTCTTACCCATAACAGGGTAAGACATCGATAGGAATATCAGAATTTGTACTGCTATCCCTGTAAACCCTTGATATTTATGGTATTTGGAACCTCTGTCTTATTATCCACTGATGTCCTCAAACTATAAGGTAGTCAGAACAACTGTTTTTTAATCCCCTGAAGTCTTCAATTATACACATCAACCATCAGAATCGCACGAAGCAAGCTGAACTAGTTGTTCAGTAAGCCCAAGGCATGGGAGTCTTTATCACTTCAAATTACATCAGCAGGATGTAATATTTTTATTGATGGGTCGGTTCTTAGTTGATTGTATATAAGATCTCACTCAAATGAGATCCAATTTATAAGTATATCTCTAATAGTCGGCTCCCTCCTCCAACAGTCATAATTTTCCTTGAATCTTGGAGGGATATGTACATGTGTAACTCAAACATTGGATAGTCAAAAACAGATTGTACGACATCATTTCATAACTATAACAGGGGTAAGAAAAATATGGTTGATTTACCAAATCCAATTTTCAGATTCAAATGAAAAATAATGTTCTGAGTCTATGTAAATAAAATCATGGAGACTATAAATCCTGGATGTTCGGATTCTATTTCCCAAGTAATTTGGAACATGATTCTATTGATCATGGAGTCTGAATTCCAATGAATTTGGAATCTGAATTCTGAAGAATTAAAAAACTGAATTCAGAGGTATTCAGAGTTTGAATTATGAGGAATTCAGAATCTAAATTCAGAAGAATTTGGAGTCTGAATTCAGATCCATTGAATGTCAATATTCTAATGAATTTAGAGTTGGAATTTCAGTGAATTTGGAACATTAATTTCATCAAATTCGGAGACTAAATTTTAGATCATTTGAAATTTGAATTTCATATAATTCTTAAACTGAATTTCATTGAATTTAGAACCTGAATTTCATAGTATTCATAACCTGAATTTCATAGTATTCATAACCTTAATTTTAGAGAATTCATAATCCTAATTTCAATGAATTTGGAACCAAAATTTCTGAGAATTTAAAACCTGAAAACAGAATAATCTATATCTAACGATTTATAGCATTCCTAGGTTTTAGATGTGAAATCTAGTTTTACACCTAGAAATAAAAAGAAATAGTTTTAGAAATAATAAAATGAACTATGAAAACAAGGATAAAGATATGTTTCATTAGGGACGGTAAATTTTTCCTTTTAAGATAATTTTATAGAAAAAGAAATTTGCTTTAAAATATATTGTTTTTTATTTACAAAGCATAGGGGAATTTAAAATTTAAAACAAAATCTTAATCAATCATCAGAGTTTACATCCAAGCAGGGGTTAGTTATTTTTTAAGATTATGATTATAGGAATTTTGTTGAAAACCCCAATGCGAATGTATATATATATGAAACATCCTAGATCTTTTATAAGGAAAATATTGCGTGGTTTTAATAGAAAATTATATTTTCTTCAGGATACATCTAATTGGATACTACATAAGAACTAATGAACCTAATGGAATTAATTGTAAAATGGTTAGGATTGGTATCAACTTCATCGTCACCATTTTATGATGAGTGGTCCTAAGATTATATACATGGATACAATATAATAAGGTATTTTCATTGTTTACATAACATTTTTATAAACCCATTAGGATAATTTAAATGAAAATTTTCAATGAAAAGCTATGTTAAACCACAATTTTTGTATGATGAGATCATTCATATTAATTATTTTCAATGGTTATTCTAACCATTTTGGTTTTAGTTACGGATTGAAAATAGAATTATAATGTTAATGTGGTTATAAGTATGGTAAAATAACGATCTTCCCAATTTTAGGATATTTAATCAAATTTTGATACATAATAAAATGTATCATGGATATTTAATCCATATCATCATAAATTAGATGTAAAATATGGAATGAAATCATAAAATTGAAAAATAATCACGTCTCATGCATATTATTAATATTTCATTGATGTTTTTGTTAATGTTATTCCTTAAAATATTTTTATTCTAAAAATGAATAAATATTATGGGATTCTGTAAATGGGATGTATATTTTAAAGAAATGATCATATCATTTTACCAGGATGGTAAATTAAATTTTATATTATAAATTAATATATAATTACATTTTGTTATGAGGATAAAGAAGATATTTGAATAGAAATTAAATACATTGTATGGCCCATGATTCCAATTAATTAGATTTATTAATCTCATATGGTGAAGTATAAACTAACCATCTAATATGTTCCTATTTTATTGGTGATTTTTGAATTATTATTAGAATTGTTTCTTAGTCTTCCTCTAAAGTCATATGTTTAGTTTCCAATAAAACTCTTATCTGGTGTTACACATATTCCAGCCACTCCAAAAAAAATCTCCCTAATGAAGATTCAATAATTCAATAATAAAATATAGAAAAATATTTATTGAGAATTCATAATAATTAGTGAATCTATAAGGGGTGAACTGATGGATTTTTATGATCATTTTTTTCTCAATGAATCTTTTAATGGATTATTGAGAAAATTCCATGATTATATTTAAGAACAATTATACTTTACACCATATAGTTGTCATATTATATAAAAAATGTGTAGTTAAATACATTTTCAACAATTAATATCATTCTAGCTAGAATTATTTAAGGATTAATAAGGATAATATACACAAGGCATCCATACATATGATGTATTTTTTATTTATTTATAGTGTTAAAATTTATTCTTAGTAATTCCACCACTATAATCATTTACAAAACAAATATGTTATTTATATATTAGGATTATCAATATTTCTTTGTATTTGTAGAGGACAATCATATAAAATCGAAGTGAATGGAAGATAATGAAGATAAATTTTAAATTAATTTGTCGTTGTAACACCCTAAGCATCCACGACACGCTTGTCTTTGAATAATACAATTGCTTGCATTGTACGCAACTTCGAGTTATACAAAATCACCAAAAATCAAACAAGACATTTAAAATGTATCTATAAATAGTAATATGCAATTTTTTAAATTTTATAAATTTTCTTTTTCATAATGGATATTATTTTTTGATTCGGAATATCAAAATTAGCTTTGGGTGAGTTTTTGATATTTTTCTGAAAACATCCATTTTTGATGAATAGTGAAAAACAATGAGTTATTGTCTAAAATCAAATTTTTAGTTAAATATTTATTTATTTTGTTTACATTTATATTAATTCAGTATATATAAAAAATATGTATATATGTTCAATGTAATTCATTGGATCCATTTTATAATAAAATTAGATGTATAAATTTTTATTGAACTTTTTAACATCATTTAAATACCTTCTAGGAAAATTTATAAAATTGACTAATTTTTTTTATCATTTCTATTAATTGAATTTCAAAATTCTGAGAGACACAAATGAAAATAGTATGTAATATATGGTACAATAAGATGAAAATTATTTTCAGTGAATAGTATCATTTGAATTTTATTTACTATAGTTAAAAGTAAATAGGGTAATTAAATGTAAAAATTATTTTATAATTACCCTAATAAATGTTCCAATTCTATAGAATAATTTTTTATGACCAAAATCATTAATATTAATAAAATATGATCCCCTTTCATCCACTTGGATTAGATTTGGAGATTTGTTATTTTTTAAAGAAGAGTTAAAAGTGTTAAATTTGAATTTCAATAATTGAAATGTTTTTAATATAGGGATGTACATTATATAAATTCGACTATAAATATTATTTAGAGAGATAAAAATATTTTCTACATAATTAAATTTCATTTATAATTTTTTGATATTAAATAATTTAATTTATTTAGGACACAATAATGATACAGTAATTACCATATTAATGATTGAATAAAGTAATTGATATTATAAATATCCATATAAATCTAAATTGAGAATTTTTATGCAATCCAATAATTTTATAGGTTACATATGAAATTATTTAATTTATTTAATAAATTTTTTCAATGTATTTATTTTTTGTTGACTTTCAAAAAATCAAAATATTAAATAGTGTCAAAATTGACATAAATTTTTTTTAAAACAAATACAATATTATTAATTGATTTTATTGTCCTAAAATATATGGTTTAGACAAAGCACTAGGATAAGGATATATATGTAAATAATTAAAAACTTGGGGTTCTCTTTGCTTTTTATAGTATGGTTATTAACCATTTATTATAATAATACAATAATACAGGGTAAATGATAAATTATATAACTGAGTGTTAAATCTAAATGATAAGGTTAATATGGTGACCTAAACTAGTGTAAAACCTATTTTTTTATTAATTTCCGACCCATCCCCACCATATCATCAAACAAAAGTTTTTTGACCAATTATAAACCGTATATAATTGTATATTCAATTAATATTTCAATCTTTTCCTAGTATGACCAACACCTCTCTTATAAAAGGTTACATCCCCTTCTCTCAAAAACATAACTCCAAATACATTTGTATTAGTGAAACCCTACTCAAATATCTTTAAAACTACCCTCACATCATCTTATATTCCTTACATTGATCAGAAATCTGACTTAGGATGTTATTTTTATCAAGTCAAAAGGTAGAACCCAAAGAAGAGGTAATAATTCCATCCACTCTTTCGAAGTTTTTTTCTTCTTCCATTTCCTCTTTATTTGTTGTTTCTATAACATCATAATAACTCTAGTAATTTCTGAATATTGTGATGTTATTATAAATATTGTACTACCATATTCATTATTCTATCAATCCAATGAATGGAAAAGTCGCAATACATGTGTACGTACGGCCTACAGTCTCTGCATCATGGTGTGGTCTGTTATTAAATAATTAATTATTTTTATGGGTAAAATAATGAGTGTAATTGATGTAAATAATAAATATAACATGATAATGATTCTGTATATATGATATAACATCCAATTACATAATATTTAACCATCAATAAAATGGTATTGTTTTTCGTCCGTATGTATGGATTACCCTCTCCCCGAACGTGATGAGATTCATTCCCCATCATAACCATTCCAAAATAATTTTGTTTTTATTAATAAAAATAATATTTATGAAATTAATATCATTCTGGATGTGAATCAAGTACATCTTATCCATATGAATCATGAGTTACATAGAAAAATATATAATAGAAAACGAATCAGTTAATACTCGAAACAATGATACTACTGAAATATTATTAACAAAAATATATTAGAAGATCATGTATAATATCATTTTTATGTATTGGGTAAATGTATAAATTAATAAAAATTATTTAACTATTATATAAGTGGTTAACGTACCCTTGACCAAGGAAATGTATAAGGTAAGGGTTAATTTTACATTCTATTTATTATCTGAGGTTTTGTATATGTGAGTATCTAGTGAGACCACTTTATATTCCACATCATTGATTCTTAAAATTTTATTTGAAAATATTTTTACTATTTACTAGAATATGGGTTAAAGTCATGTATAACCTTTTGGACATTTTTTAACATGTTTTGAAAGGTACTTTATGACCTTTTCACCAAATTAAGGTAAGAATGTTTTTTTAAATATATGGTGGGTTCAGCTATTTTCATTAGTTATAACACCTTCGAAGCTTCCCTTACAAGATTATTAAATATTTTCAAAATAAATTATTTTCTTTTATATTTATAATTTTTAAATGGTTTAAAAATATAATGAGATATTTCTCTCAAAGTGTTTTGATTTCATCTATGTCAACATGATGGATTTAAAATTGTTTGAAGTGGATTTGTTATGATACAATCTTCAATTTTGTATTATCAGTTTTGTGATATGTTTGACTATGGATTTGTGATGTTTTATACCATTCATGGATTATGGTTAAAATTCAATAATTATTTTGATTTATAAAAATTTATATCACAAAACGATGTTAGAATAATTTTTTTCGTATTGTATTTGCAAAATCGAAAAATAATATTTACCGTGATTATGGTAAAAATGTATTTACCTATTAGTTTATTTAAAAAATAAGTGTTACTATTTTCCTAATAAAATTATAACACCAACTAAATGAAAATATTTCAAAATTATCTACTATATGTTTTATAATTTAATGTATCAAACACTCCCGATCCATTCCTTTTTCAATTGTTTTTGTTGGGGGAATCATGCGGACCATCGTTGACTCATTAACGAGTTTTTTAAATTTATGGTTGAACAAATGGTGGCACTGATGGTAAATAGTGGAACAAATGGGCCATTAGTATCATTGATCATCATCAGTTTTAGGGCAATGGTGCGAGGGTGACTAATCGATAGTGAGGATTCAAGAACGATTGTGCTGGGGAAAAGGGGCCCCATCAACGGTTTTGTGAGACGTGCTAGGGCGATGGTGATTTGACGATGGTGCTTGGGTGATGGTAACTCACTGATCGATGACTCATTTCTAGTTTCACCAAGCCATTCAAGTTTCACCCCAGTAATGTATCATTAGATATAAAAGTTCTTTAATACACCATTCAATTTTATTTAAGGCCATTAAATTATGTTCTAAACCTCCATGATTCGGGAAACCCTTGGGTTGGAAAAATTTGTGGCATGTCACACCACTTTCCCAATTTTTTCTGCTTTTTTATTTTTCATGTATCACCCATGTGACATGGTGTCCCTGGTTCAATGTAAATCTATTAACTCAAAATTGGTATCTCCACCATCTCTAAGAAGATTTAGGAAATATCAATTAATCCCAACATGTGAAACCACATATCCATATGGTTGATCCATGATCTGAATTTCATGTTCATTGACATGGTCTGCCTAATTTTGGGATCTGGTCTCTTCAAAAGATATTATCCCATGTTCCTTATTTTTTTCACTTTGTTCACCTCAAGACTTCCTATAAAGACAAGTGAGTGACTGTGATGGAGGCCTTCCCAAACTTCTTTAGTGTCTTTATTTCTTTCAAGTTGTGTTAACCACATTTCTTATTTCAAAGAGAGAAAATCAATACATGAGCATCTTTGTAGGGGTTCTTCCATCATATATCTTTATTTTTCATCATTTCAGAGTGGGTATATTTATTATACTTTTGAATTTAATTGAACAAATCTTTAATGAAGATAATAAACATATTGGTAAAGAACAATCTGGTGGGAATGTTTCGATGTTGTTGTGTTATACTATTATTTTTATGTTTAGAATTGAATGAGCTTCTGTCATTTGAAAATCATAGCCATTGGTGTTGCTTTATTTTTTAATAATAAAACTCTATTTTTCTAGATAATCTTGTGATTGAATGAGTATAACATTGAAAGATGTTACTAAAGTTAACATGGTTGATTAAATGGATTCCTGATGAATAAGAACTATTGTGTGATCACCCCAGTTAACTAAATAGAATAAAGAAGCTTAATGAATAGGGTCAGATAAGTTTTAAAAAGTTCCTTGCACTATTTTAGTGATATGCATGGTTTTTTTTTGATGTTATTTAGTTATTTTTATGAGGAATGGAGTGTCTTTTAGAGTGGTTTTGGACCTCTGAAACTGACGTCGTATGGAGCAAGCAGAAAATTTTTTAGAGATGAAATTTTTACGCTTGGTTTGGTTCTAGAAATTCAAGTGATCTAATTGATAGCTTTTGATGTTGTTAATTACAAGGGACTAGGGGTGAATGCTTAAAAATTTCATGGCTGTTAACCTTGAGTTCTTTTTGTGTCTTGTTCTTATGCTTGTTAGTTTCCCGATAGTGAAAAAATATTTTAAATGTAATCAGTAGAACATGATAACGAGAATAGGTATAATGGGGAACAATTTTCTAGGAATGGGTTGTCCTCTGGTTGTGACTGATATATACTTCTGCATGAATGGGTAGCAAAAAGTGTGGTTATGTGCATACTGGTAAATGGTATAGTGACCCTTAGGATGTGATGTGATCTTTATTACCTATATGTATAAAATTTAGATCTTTTGTTTCCAATATGCACCCCACCCATGTTGATCACATTGTGCTAAGAACCCCCATTTCATGGGATAGATTGTTTTTCCAAATATTTATATGAGTAGATAGTTAATAGATTCTTTATGATCCCTCTCCTAGGTAGAACAAGACTCGTCGGGTAGGCTGTGATGACCTATGGTACATTATGGCCAATGAATCGTCAGGCATAGTGTTTTCTGGTGGTTGGCCGAGGAGATTGTGGTCTTCTTGGTTTCCTATGTTTCTTCAGGATGAGGCCCAGATGTCATCGGGATTGGAAGTGGTTTTCTTGGACCAGGTAACTATGGGCATGGAAGTGGTTGTTTTTTACTTGGGTTCTTCAGCAGTGGCAGTGGTTGTTGGGGACCAGGTGTCTGCGGTGGTGGTTATTTGTGGTTGTTCTTTCCTATATGTTTATGGACTTGATATAGTGGTGCGGTGGCCCATAAGGTTGATTTTGGGATGGTAGTGGGACTATAGTGGACCTTTTTGGGGGTGTAGGATGTGTTTGATGTCATTAATAACTAGGTGGAAAGAGGTGTGAGGTACCCAAACCTCTACATGTTATTAATATTAGTTTACCTATATTGCAATCTTTGGGGAGTGTTACATGCTGAGGATGGGTGGATTGTTACCGAGCTAGGTGTTGGGTTATCTGTTTTCTCACAAGGATTTAGAATTCCTCTCCACTTAGGCACTAGAGCATTTGGTTTTCCTTTTTGAGTATACATATATACTCAACCTATGTATATAAAATTACTTTTAGGTTTCTAGGAGTACTGTGAGGACCTTTCTTGGCCCTACTAGCTCAGCTTCAGGACAATTGATGATGCTTCTTTTCATTTTTTTTGTAATATTCTTAAGAGTTTTCTTATACCTTGTGTCACATTAATGTGGACATGGATATGTGAATATATTTTGTGATTTATTTATAATGATTTTATTTGGAGTTGTTTTTGATATTTCTTCTTACACACAGATCATGTTCTATAAAATGGGTAGCAATTTCCATATTACATTGATTATATACCCTTGGTGCCAGTCACCACTTTGGATCATATTTATGGTCGGATTTAGGGGAAGCATTATATCTACATTAACCTGAAGAAGGAACATTATGGTAGTTTTTTATGCCTTCCTTCAAATTGACGAATGTTGGTTGTGATAGATAATTTCCCATTTGTATCATTGCCTCATGTGAACATTATTGGAACACAGTTTTCTTGTCAAATAATACAAATTTTTTAATCACTAAGCATTAAAATGCCACAACCTCTCTCCTCAAATTCACATAATAAAAACACAATTTTTTGGGAAATATATACAAATTACCTGCATTATATCACTTCTTTCATCCATAAATACTTATTTTGTTCATAAATTATAACTATGAAGGCATTTGGTGATTATAAAAAGTGGCTTTATAATTTAGAGGTAATGTCTCTATGCAAGAAAATTAAATTATTTTTTCCTCCACCTCTATAAATTATTTATAAAATATTTTAATATAATAAGCATAGTATCATTCTTATACATATATGATATAATTATATATTAATATCCTAAATCATCATCTTCAAACATAAATTGGATTGCAGAATAATTATTCAAGTGTTTGGTGGAAGAAAACCTTGTGAATCAATGTTTTTAGTTTTCCACAAACATAAATAATCGATGACTATGATGATGTATTATTTGGTAATACATGATATTTTTGATATTATTATTTTTTAATAATAATCATATTTTTTTCTTTCTTATATTTTGTTACATGATAATAAGAATATGCCATTAATGTTTGAAATAATGTACAACCTCACGAGGAGATGTGATTCGTACACCAATTACATTGAAGGTGATAATAATGGTTTTAATAAAAAATGTTATATATATGAAATGAAAATTATTTTTAAAGGTTATATATCATTTACTATTAGTTATTTATTTCTCTATAGAAAAATTATATACTATTCATGCTTATTTATGGCCTAGCATATCCATAAAATGTGTATTTAATTTTATATATCTAACTATTATAGATAACTCTAAATACATATATTTTAATAATATATTTTCATCATATCATGCTTAACATTTTTTAGATTATGAAATAGTGATAAATGTATCAGGTCTAAAAAAATTGAAAGATACATGAATCAAGAAGTTGTTGCATGAAATGTGACTTTAACAAGTAATTGATAACAAAGAGATAATAAAAGTTCATATATAAATAATATATAGTACGATATATATAATTATGGTTCTTCAATATATTTACAATAACTTTATAATTATATACTAAATGTTTGAAAATGAATGAAATAGTTTGGGAGGTATGACGAGCGATTTATGTCTAATATTTATTTTCTATGATACACATTCTATTATCACCATGAGTTCCATTTAGGAAGTTTGTATACATTCCATGAATATATATTTTTTTTATTTAAATATAAATTTTAGTATCTATATTTCATGGGGTCTATGGTATAAATTATTCCATTTTTTAAAGCGATTAATGATATGATCTCATTATTTATTATTATTGTTTTTGTTAATATTATGATGATGTGATATTATGAACCATATCTTCATAATGCTATGAATGTTCTTCTATCCTGGTTAGTTCATGAGAATAATTTTTTTCTGTTCATTTCCCTCTCATTACATACTCAATAGTTCAAAAGATTTTTTATAATGAAAACCACCTATATTTATATCGTCCTTTCAAATCCATTTTAATCCAAAATCAGGATTTCTAAAAATGATTTAAAAATATGATTTTTATACTATAAATGATTTATTAAATTAAAAGATTCACATGTCTAACCACTTTTAAAAAAAATTAATGTAGTCTTCATGTATATATATAAACAATTGAAGTTTTGAATTTACCCGAAATGTGCAAGGAGCCTTTGTTTATATGTGTACGTCTTAAATGGTTATTTACTTTAAATTTCGAAAACCATTGTTTTAAACCAAAATTTTATATTTTAATGATTATTATCCAATAATGTAATATTTAAATTATTTTAAAAAAATTAGTTATAAAAATTTATTTTCAAATTGTAAACGATATTTTCACCATGAAATGATTAAAATGATATTAAAAACATCATATGTATTTTTGTATGATTAAATTTAAAGAAACTTATTTCCAAATTATTTTATGAACATTTAGTTTTAAGAATTCATTCTCAAAATACAAAATTATTTTTCTTTAAGAAATGATTAAAAATAGTTTTAAATATTCGTTATAAATGAAAACATAAATTTATTTTATTTTTTAATAAAATATATTCTACATTAATATGTGTTTTTGAAATAATAAACGATATATTCCTCGTAAAAAGATCTTAATGATATTTATAAATCATATTCCATATAAGATGACATCATCTGATGCTACTTATTCATTAATAAGGATATGATATTATGATATAATCCTTATACCTTATCATTATTAATAATTATTATTTAGATTAAATTTTTATAAAACCCATTGGTTATGGGATATTATATGGAGAATTGATGAATCTTTTATGAAACCTATTTTATTTATTAGGGTAATTATATGATGATACAATGAGTGTTTTATGATATTGTGGCACAAATAAGTATAGTTTTCATTTTGATATTTGTTTTACCTATATATTCCTTTATTTGGTTTGGTAATTTTTTCTATACCATGATATAATAATTGGAATAATTTTTTTCTGTGTGATCCACTATGCGAAGTAGGTGTGCCTAGATGCATTGTAGAAAACTTGTGTGCCCAATACACTATAAGAAACATGTGATAATTTTTATTCATGTATATTGATTGTTTGGAAAGAAAAACATGACATATGAAGTGTTTTTTATATATTTATGATGCTTAAAAACATTTATGAAAGGTAATTATAGTTACTTTTTTATTTATGAATATCTTTATTATCCATATCAGTTATGTTTTCTGATATAGTAATGTTATTTTCCATGAATTATGGTTATGATCTATGATTTTTTGTGTAACAACATACTAAGTCAATTTATAATCACATGCCATTATGATTATCGTATTGTTTCATATGACCATAGATTGTTATCCCCATTTTTACCCTTAATTATAATGTCATCTTACCCTTTCTTATATTTCCATCTCCAAATTATGAAGAACAGTCCAGGTAGGTTATTCATTAAATAAGAATAATTTATTATAATCACCTATGAATGTAAACTATTAGGGTCATGGATCATGTGTTTAGGGAAGATATTGAATATTCATATAAAAATATGTTATAATAATATACAAAACAAGAGGACCATAAATTTTTTATTAACAGAAATGTTAAGTAATAGATGAGAAACTAGTAGAAATAAAAGTAGTGAGACATGTAGATATATTTCTTAGTATGTGTGTAGAAATATATCTAAGGATAATACTATGAATGATTAAAAGTATAGTAATATTTTCAAGAATGATATTAATTTATTGAGTGTGTTGTTTCAATGAAACTATATGATTGTTTGGATAAATTAATTTCATGTGGATCTGGTAGAGATATACATAGGGGTTATAGCTCTAAATATGTGGAATTGATCTGGACTCAGTCATCACCTAGTGAAGGAGAATGGGGATTGATTCGATAATGTTTTAACACTAACAGGGGATTCTCTTTGGAATATAAAAAACACATCAAAATCCATCATGAAGTATTAAAATTGCTAATGACATAGAATGAATTGTTTTAATCTTTTAAGGAGTCATATATCAAAAATAGTATTCATGAATTTGACAATATAAATTATCATTTTCATGATTACCTGGTTCCCCATTAGGGATATTGTTAGTTAATCTATTCTTTTTCTTAGTAAATATCTAGCACTATAAAAAACATGATTAATTATTAATGTGGTAGATAATACTATGATGATAAACCAAGTTGAATGATCACTAGAGAGAAGGATATAGTTATTATTCCTATTAACTTATCCTGATATAAGAATAACAATAAGCACTAAAACCTTCTCTTGGACTAAAAAATATTATATTGAGAGAGGTTATTGAGTGTTCTAGAGATGGAGAATAGAGAGGAAATAAGATTCAGTTTCCTATGTGTTATAAATGTGACAGGATGGATAGAGTATAATACATTGATAATGAAAGATTATATGTTCAGTTAATTAAATGTTTTAGAATAAATCTTTCCCTAAAGAATCATTAATGGTTTGACGTTATATGTATAGAATGTATATAAATTATAAATACTGATGTCCTTATCGGAAATCATAATAAATAGGGGTCAACATGGTGGTACATGTAAATGTTTTTTTTATGAGGAAGATACAATAAATGAAATATGAAAGTAAATATGTATAAATATATAATATGTATAATCCTAGTTAATGTTTTATAAATATAGTAGAATGTTTGGAATTATTATGTATTGTAATTCAAGAATTAGGAATTATATAAGTATTTTTTACTATGCTTTTTTTGTTATAGATGTTAATGAATATTTTAAAGGGTGTTGATGAAAATGAAATGTTATTAATTTTCAAGGTTATAGTTCATGAAAAACACCAAAAAAGGGAATGATAACCCTTAATGTGTTCTGGATGTTGACATAATGATATTGGTATAAAGAAATTATTGATATGGTTAAATGAAATTATAGAGTTATTAATACCATGTAACTTGTTAATAACGTTTTCATATTGTTGTTTATGCAATAATTGGGGATGTATACATCATTTTTTGGATTGATGATTATATATGATTATAATATTTTTTATTTATGAAATAAATTGGATTGTTTGTTTTCAATAATATTTAATGGTAATTCATGGGATTATTTTGTTTTAATAGAATTCACAATGAAGGTTTAACATGTTCAGTATGTGACAATTATGTGTTACATTAGGTATTTGGAGGATTAAGGATCCATTAGTTTTGGAATCTTTGTAACCTCCTTTTTAAATATATAGATTTTATCATTTTGAAGGGTCATAATGTTAAACATTTTTTAAATGTATTAAATTTATATTTGAATGAGGTTTTATATATTATTGTATTACTTCACTATATACTGATTTTTTCATATTTTTCCACCACTAATAACAATTTTTTTGTAATATTAGATAGGATTTATTTATTAGCATTGTATTCTGGATCTTGTGATCCGTAATTACTCTAGGAAAAAAATCATCTCTATTTCATGAAGTATGTTATGAATTAGAAATTGATCTATGAAAAAATATAATAAATTTTTCATGACATAAATTTTTTTTTTGATAATCCATTGTTATATAGGTCCCTTTTAAATTCATGATCATATCAGTGTCGTAACAAATTGATTAAAACATCCCAAAACCACTCTCAGGTTATTATGAGTTACATGTATCATTAATGATGAATTAAATACCAGATTCATCATGTGTAATAAAATTAGACATTATACCACTAGATCATGACATTTCTTATATGGAATAACTAGAGGAGATTCTAGATGAAATGGGAAATGTATTACGAAACAACATCACTCGCAATTTAACTGTTTTGTGAAAAATCCACCATCTTGAGAATTATATATAGAAACATGAGGATGTAATGAGATAGAATTATCCAATGTTTATAGTACAAATGTTATGAATTTCAGGTGATAAATTAAATTACTGTGGGGTTTATGTAACACACTGGTATTTTTGGAAATATATTCTTTTGAAGAAAATAAATATTTTTGATATTCTATATTATATTGAGAAATTATGTTTATATTTAATTACATGAAACAATGATGTTATATTTTAATAGAAATAACATTGAGTTTATCTTATGTTACTCACAACACCATGCTTAAACAAATAATGATATAATGTAAAATTATTATTATTTAAAATGATAGTTATTAAGCAGCCATTGAAATGGATGTTGGGAATAACATTATCTAAATAATAAAAATATATGGTTTCAAAATTTATATATATTCAATTAATTATTTACAAAATAATTTTATATGACATTGTAAACCATTTTATGATAATGGTAAATTATTTTCGAGAAAACATTTTTTATGTGAAAAAACATGTTTGATATAAATAAATTAAATATATTACATTTGGTGAATTATTTTAATGAAATTTATATGTTATATATTTAAAAAAACTACATATCATTTACCTTTTATTATCTAGATAAGATATTAGAGAAAATCTTACATTATGTTTAAAAATTTATTTTTCATAAAATCAATTTTTTCATCTTTTGTTAACTTGTTTTAAATTAAATTTTTGAAACATTTACCATAAATATTTGAAAAAAATAATTTTATTTTTTAAATCATACAATAAAATTTAACTTAGGGGAAATTTTTTGAAATTATTCTAAGAATTTTACTTTTTTAATGAATAGTGAAACAATCATATATTTATAATGTTTCATTAGTATTAAACAATTTATAAACATTAAAAAATTAAGATAGTTTTAAGTATATTATCAGTAAAATAATTTACCTATTAATGAAATTTATAATATTTTAATAAATTTAATATTTAGTTTTTATATAAAAACATTCTAATCATTTTATCTAATTTTCTTTGGAAAACAGCTTTCTCGTCACATTTATAGGACTGCTTTTAAATTTAAATTTTACAAATTCGTGAATATAATTTTGAAAGGTGTAATAAATAATTATGATCAATATAATTTACATTATATAATATTTTCAACATAATTTTTTAACATGATGAATAGTAATAAAATAATACGTATTTATCATAGTTAATGTAAAAACATTGGATGTACCCTAGATGTTAAAATAATAATATAAAAATTACAAAAGACCCACAGATTTTCCAAAAACCATTTTAAGGACATATATTGAAATAATATCTTATATATGTTCTAATGGACCATTTATATAAATTTGGAATTATTAAAATGGGGGTGCACCTTTTTAATTTCAATAATTACCTCTGTGTAACTGGCCTTTATTATATATTTGTACCACCTTCCCTCTCCACTTCACAATTTCAAAACACCTTGTTTTGGAAAAAACCAAACAAAATAAATTAAATAATTCACTATACTAATTCAATATACCATACTCTGGTCCGAAATATATCATAATAATTCATTAGGATAAATCCATAAGAAGTTATTTGATGAATAGGTAACAGTTCTCGCCAACTATTTTATATTTATTCTTCCTCAATGTACGAAAATTATAATTAAACCATGATTATATAATAAATTATATATATATATATTATTGTAATTACCTAAATTCTTATCCTCCTAAATCAAATGGGGAATGAAGACATCATTCTTGTGTACGACGTACTACTGTATCACGAAACTATTTTATTCATTTTACATTTCCACCTCTAATGGGTGGAAATAATGGTGGATTTATAAATTATATATGATATATATGATATTATTATTTTGGGTAACCAAGATAACAAATTTTTCTTTCTTACCATCCATTCAATGTTGATATGATAACATCGTTCATGATTAAAGCTGACTACAACCCCACGAAGCGATTCAATTTCTTCAAAAAATAATATAGAAGGTAATAATGATTGGTTTTATGATATTATTTAGTGTATATGAAATAAACACTTTTATAATTTTTATATATTATATAGCTTCATTTGTATGAGTATTTTTAAAAATTGTAAAAATCATTTAGGGGTACATACGACTATTCATCTACATGAACACTATATTTTATTTAATATATATATATTTTTTGAATCACTATACATACATATATATTAAATATATCTGATATTTTTGTCATGGTTAAAATTATTTATATAATGGCACTATGATCAATGTAATAATAGAAAAAATAACAAATCAAATCATACATAGAAAACAAAATAGTTATTGCCCGAAGATAATCTTTGAAATGATATTATAAATTAATGTGTATGAGAAGTGATAATTAAATCACATATAGTATTTTATATAATTACCCATGAAAATATATTATGATGATTATAGTTGAAATTAATTGTATTTTATTATACTTTTTATAATCTCACATCTATAGAGTTTACGGTACAATATATATACCAAAGTTGTAAGGGTTTTATGAAAGAATCTCATTATTTATTATGATTGTTCATTTTTATGATTATAATGATTAATAATAATGATCCCTTTATGAAGATTATAATAAATATTTTCTCCATATAGTTACATATTGACAATATATGGTTTTCAGAATTTTCTTCAATTTATTTACTTAGGTGTCCAATTTAATGTTCTATAATGAAACCAAACATCATTTCTCTCTTTAGTTGAAATTCTTTTTTCGTCAAAATTCATGTTTTCTAACATTATTTATAGAAATAGTTTTTCATCCACAATATTATTTATTAATAACATTTTTACCCAAAATTGATGTTTTTAAATAATGTTCCAAATGAAATATTCATGCTCTTTTCTACATAATAACTAGTTGGATTTTAATTGAAATGTGATGAAATTTTTTTTTAACATGTAGAACATCAATATTATTTTCTACCATTTTTATGAAATCATTTTTTAATGCTTAATATTTTATATTCAAATTTTATTTTAATTACAATGAATTTTAAAATATATTATTAATTAATATTTTTGAAAATTCAATTTTAAAATCGAATGTATATTTTTAAAAATAAATGGTTTCAATTATTTTTAATGATTCAATTACTTGTTTCAATGAATATTTTCAAAATGGGGATTTTAAAAAAAATTATGAATATTATGTTTTAAAATATGATTTTTAAGAATAAAAGTATATTTCACTGAAAAAATGATATAAATTTTTTAATGATACATCTATATATTCTATGGTAACATGAAAAAAAATTATTTTTAATATATTTCATATTTATAAATTATATTTTCAATATGAAATGTCTATATTCCACCTAAAATGCTCTATGTGATAAATGACATTAATTTAAAATCTACGAGGACTTCTATTGATGTTATTTATGATTAACTAGGTAACCCATTGACTGATACAATCCATATTAAATATATGTAAGGATAATGTTTACGTTAATGAAATATCATTGAAACCCATTAATTTTTCAAGTGTTACGGATTTGTGAATTTATAAAATATTTTTGAAAAGTGATTTATTTACATTGCTTATGATGTGACGATATGATAAATTTTTTATTATATTGTGGAAAAAATAATTATTGTATTAATTATGAGGTGGTTGGGAAATATATATCCGTTCGATGAATTAGATAATTATTTATATCTCATGTGATATAAATGTGAAACAAGTATATGAGATTAACTCATAATTGGAAACAAGTGCATCTAGATCCACTATGGGAATCATGTGCATCCTAATCCATATGGGTTAAAGGGTTACAATTCATGATCTACTATGTTGATTTTCATTGTAGTTAACCATGGAATATTAAATAGGTTATATATATTTAGAATTCTGACAAAATTTTTTGAATGATCATATGGTTAATGATTCATTTATGATGACTTCTCATTCTTATGATCCATGTTTTTTGAATTATTAATGTTTTATTCCATCAATCATGTTTATGTTCAATGATGTGTTGTGTATGAACATCATATGTTACGTTCAAAATCACACAAACTTATATTTATATAGTTATTTTTAATGATCATAGATTTATATATGTTATCATTACCCTTACTAATCATCAGAGATAAATGTTTTTTGGGTTTCCATACCAATAATAAGAAGAAAAGTTTATCTATTGTATTTATAATATGATTATTAAGGGAGTGGATTATAATGAAATATTTTGAATATAGTTCATTATTTTATAATCTTATGTTTATATTCTCCAATCACAATAATCTATTATATTCATCATGCATGTGATTATGAAATTTAATGATTCAATTTAGTTCATTGGAATAAATTTTATATTAAATTTTGATACTAAAACATTATCTTAATATGAAAATTATTTCTTTGGAAAAACACTTATTAGTCACATAAAAATAATTTACATTATATTATCATTTTACCTTATGTGAATGAAATTTGGAAAATTTGATTTCATAATTTTAAGATTCCATATTGTTTATATAGTAAGTAAATTTAATTTTTGACCATTATGAAGAATAAAATAAGTCAAAATTAATTATCCCAATTAAGGTAAAAATGGTTTTTACCATGGAAGAAATTAAATTGATAAAGAGTAAAAAATACCAAATAGATGTTTAACTCAAATTAGATATCCATATTTTGGCATTACCACCTATATGTTTTTATAAAGACCCTTTTTGGAGTCTTGTTTCATTATAACAAAATTTGTGTAGTTCATTATTTTACAATAATATCTACTTTGTCATCTCCTATAATTATAAATGGAAACAAACTATACTATACTATTTACAAAACAAAATACCATTTAATTAGAAAACTACTACTCATATCTCTTCATTAATTTGGTAACCATTCATTAGAATCCTAGGTTTGATTAGAGAGACATCCTTATAAAAATTTTAATTTGAATATAAAGAGTTTACCCTAAATAGAATTATTATTCGTAACATTTAATTTTAATTTCTTTTCTCCTCTAAACATATTTATTGATTACTTAACTACGATGTGATAATATACTAATTATCATACATATTCTGATATTTGATTCATTTAAGGTAATTCCCCATATCCACAACCTCTTCCATCAAATGGGGAATTAATCAACCATTCATGTGTATGGAGAACTACCATCTCGTGTACCAATGTACAACATTATCATTTTAAATAGGACATCTAGAGGTGTTGGGATCACACATCAATTTGTGTATAAAATAACATCCCCTTGAAGATGTAAAAATAGAGAGATATATACAAATTCTTAATGATATGATTTTTTCTATTATTCTGGACTTTGGCGGGATTTATATGTTATTTTGGGGACGATTAATTTTTTATATAATAATAGTTACTAGTCTGCAAAGTGAGTTTCTCAATTTGAGGCATTAAATATTCTTCCTAGAAGATCTCCATTGTGTTTATCAAAGATTGATTAAATTTCCATTGTTAGATAATGTTTTGTATAAGATACTATAGTAATTATTATGCTCATTTTTCGAATATTGTTGATGGAATTAAGATGATATATGTAATATTTTTTATTATCATCACAAACCATTGAAGTTTTTAGTTGGTGACATAGTGTTATTGAATGTTGCACCCTAGTGAGTAATCAATGACTTGGGAGATAGGGAAACATTATCATAATTTTGTGGGATGTTTTGATGATTTATAGTAGGTGGGAAATGTTTATTTATCTTTTAACACAACCAATGTATATGAAATCAATAGATGATATTTTCCATGTATCTCAGCTATACTATTATCTTTTTGATCCATACCATTTTCTGAGATAGCATGATCTTTAGGTTGAAAATGATTTATCCATCATTGAACCAGTAGTAAAGACAGTTTATCTAAAACCAAGGTATATAATGAGATGATGATGCCTTTGGTTGAAGTTAAATTTCAATACAATTCTGATAATCATCAAATGTGTGAAAGGGTGAACTGGCATCAGAGAAGTTGCCTCATTTGGTTCACAATAGAGCTTCGTTTTAGGTTTCCTAGTGATAGAGTTTTTTTATTGTGGGGTGGTTTTAACTTGATGTCACTATTTTAAAGCATTTTGTATCCCCTATTTATAATCATTATTTCATTGTGTTTATTTGAGGGTAAAGCATGTGAAATTTTAAATGTTTTGAAAATTTATGGGATAGTGCATGGTTCCCACTTGGTTTTCCCAAACTGTGCACCATCAGCAGTCAAACCATGGAAACATAGGAAGTGGTATTTTTTGTTTTGGGTCACTGGTTTGTTGGTCCATTTTTCTTATAAGGAAAAAATCATGTGGCCCACGTAATGGGGGAACAAGGTTATTATACATGTTATTCCAAACCTTGTTCCACTACCCAGCAAATCGTGCATTGGATTTAAGAAATCCAAAAAATATAACTTTAAATTTATGAAATCGTCTCTATAGTTTCCAAATGGACCTAGCATAACTCCATGCAATTTATTCTTCCTTAGGATCACCAAAGAGTTTACTCTCCCCTATACACCCTCCCAATAGTGTATCAAATTTTTATGAAGGTTGTTTCATCTCTTCATCGTAAGTTCCCTTATGATGATATCCATATCCATCTCTCTCTCTCTCTATTACTCCATAATAATTTATAGATCAATGTGTTTGTTAGAGGATCTAATAAAATCTATGTTTTTCTCTTAATCATATGTTTAAATTTTGGTTCCGTGTTTCAATTTTCTTCATTATTTATCTGTATATGTTGATTATGGTATATTGATTCGAGATCTATTGATCCCATGGTTGGTGGTTCCATCACGAGGCAATCTATTATTTACAAGAAATTTCTTTAACTAATTTCAATATTTTAATTTATTGTAAATATCATTATTTAAATTATATTTTTTTAATTATTTTTTGGGCAAATGATCAAATTCCATTGAATTGGAAAATGTGGATTTAAAAGGGTATTTTTCATGAAATTTGAAAAACCTTAAATTCAAAATTAATTGGGTGTGTTAATAGATATTGGTAAAATTTAAAATTATTCATTTATATTTCAGAATGGGATTGATGGAATGCTTTTTAAAACCCCAAATTCCATTAAATTGAGGTTCGATAATAAATTGAGGGAAATTTATTGAAATACATTCGTTGAATTTATATTTGATCCTAAATTGTGAAATTTAATAGTGAGTTTACTTAAATTTATTATATATAAAAATTGGAATAAGTGGTTTTAATCAAAACCAATGGGTTTTATCATGTGAAAAAAATTATTAAACAAATTTTTTGGGTATTAAATGGAAACTTTTCATATTTTAAATGTTGAGTAGGATGAATTGAATTTTAAGAATTATTAAATACATTTTCAAATAGTTGATTTTTTATTAGTTCAAATGAAAACCATAGGTTGTTAGTGACGTAGTGGATGAAACTCCATGATTTAAAATATTGAAAAGTATAAATTCATCACCACATATCCTTGATGGGATGGTGATGAAGTCGCCTTTTTCATACCAAAGTAATGCGAATATAAAAATATTTCTATATCACCATTAGTGTGTTGAGTACCTTATCATAGAACTATCATAACATCATAGACATATGACCTTGTTACAATTATTTTTTTCCATTAAAATGAATATATTCCATTACAGAAAACTATTTTACATGCCTTTGAAAATTATATGAGATATTTTATGTTATAATTTTATTAATACATTTGTTTGCAATTTGAATTCATTTTAAAATTAAATCATAACTTTTTAATGTATCCCTTTGAAATTCAATCCTTGTTTATTTAAAAATATAAGGAACATTATTTGATTAATTAAATATGGGCATCTTATTAGGGAATCCGTGGTGAGGCCCTATCGGTATTTTATCCCATACAATACTAATTCCTTCAAGTGTTTTTATATTATCTCGCTCTATTTTATAGCAGGGGAAAACCTCAACGTTGAGGAGGTTCAAGATATTAATTAGTTCAGTTGTAGATTTTTCTTAGTTGGGACATGGGTTATTTTTCGATCATGTTATTATAGAATGTTAATGTAGTTATTTGGATTTTAATACCTATTTACTTCTAGTACATATCTCCCAGTGGAGTTTCTTTGGTATACATGCATTCTTAATATTTCATCCAAAAATATTATGGAAAAATCATTCCATCAATAATTATTTATGATGATAGATTAAACTATCCAACTTGTGGGGATCGTGGAATCCCATTAAGATATGTCTGGAAAAGCTCATTTATCATTTTACCATGGAAACCGAGAATTCATTAGGTAATATTCCAGAGTTAATTAAGTAGATTGTGAACCAAATTTCATGTTCAAAATTTTATGTGTGGGACCATGTACACATACATAATTTTATATGTGGACTGTATTTCATGTCTATAATTTCATATGTAGAACTGACATGAGAACCATATATTCATGTATGTTTCTGATTTCATGTCCATAACATAATGATTTAATCTTCTTCTGTTTAAAATTGTTCACAATTTTGTACACTTTTTTCTATTCAAAAATTATATATCACATTACAATTTAATTTTTACATGGATCATGTTATTTAATTTCTTAATGATTTATGTATTTTGTACTTCCAATATTTTTTGAATACCCAAGATAATGAAATTTAAATGAAATTCATTATTATAAAAGGTTATTATCATGTTCTCATACACGTATTATCATGTTATTTTAATGTATCTACATTGTTTATGCTTTCCTAGAATCTTATCTAACCAATTTGTTTATAAAGAATAGTTTTTTGTATTATATTTCAATGGAGAATTATTATTTTTATGAACTTATTTGGAGATGATTTAGTTCACCATTGATCTAGTTGTTGATTTATATATGATTTCAATGACACAACTCCTTTACAATCATTAGGTGTGTTTTTTATTATTAAATGAAAAATAAACATTTTTAAAATAATATAAATATATGTAATTATTGTATTACAATAGATGGTATCAATGGAAAAGTTTGGTTTAAAATTAGGAACAATTATAAAAACATATTAGTGAAATACCTAGGGACATGTCTGATGCTATGTCTAGGGATAATCTTTTTGTTAAAATAAAATACTGTAAAAATTCATGAAATTTTTCTAAAGGATATAGTAAGAGGTTATTATGAAATTACATCCCTTTTTAGATAGTAAAATTGTATTTTGATCTGAAGCATATTTTATTAAGGGTAATATGTCAAAAAAAGGTGCACTCATTTAGAGTCAATCCATACTTGGTGAACAATGAAAGGTCAGGTTTTTCACATATTATAACACTCATTGGGGACATGTTTTGGAAATATATAAACACCTTATGAACCATTAGAAAATATTTTATTATTAGATGACCATTTATCTCTTAAGTTAATCCTATGGTGTGAAATATTAAAAATAAGGTTCCATGATTTAGACATCATATAAATCATTTTTTATTATCCGATGGTTTCCCACTATGATTTTATTTTCTAACCCTAAGATATTTTAGGATCAAATAATTATTGTTGGTATTTTATTTTAAAAAAATTATTATAGTGTCTGAATTTTTGTAAATATAATGTTTACTCAGTATAGTTGGAGCTTCGTGTGATCTAGTGGATTGAGATATAAAATAAAGGAAAAAATGGAAATCCATAGAATGGTTCAGGGTTGAGATATTGTTAATGAAAAATTTTCACCCAGTATATTTTAACCATGAGGAGTGTGAATGGTTAAGTATGTTGTCCAAGTGTGAATTCCAAACCATGCACTCTTGGATTTATCCATTCCACATTGTTAGAAAATGGTGCGTCAAACCGTGTGGTATCCATAGGTAACCGTGTGACATATAAAACTCCTAGATATAAGTAGGAACATGGTTGGCGCATGGACTAGGAAACCACGTGGATAGACCATGAACCCCCTTAAAAAGTGAGTAACTATATTACCGCTTAGGATTTTATGTGTTTCACCTTTATATTCTTCCCCATTCTCCTCCCAAGAGCCCTACTGATGAACCTAAAACCCCAAAATCTTCCAAAGGATCAATATCATTTGATTCTTGGCCATTTGAATTTCTCTTGTTTGTGAATCAAATATTGGGGTATATCTAATTCTTCACCTCCTTCTCTTTTGAATTAGGGATTTTAGTTCCATTATTGTTATTCTGAATCCCTAAAACCCTTTTTTTTCAGGGGATTTTAGATTGATATTTCCAAGGGTGACTGAATCCATATCTAAGGCAAAGAATTTTATATTGGTCATCTGATATATTTTGGTAGGTGGTCTACATTTTATTTTCCATAGTCTTGAAGATGATCTGTGCATTTGTGGTTTGTTTAATGGTTATTTCTTGTTGTACATTTTATGAATTTAAATTTATTTTATTTAATGGTTGCCTAAATGAATAATTTAACCACTCATGATCTTGGTGGGATGCATTGATATTGGATAGACCAATTTAGGGCTACTGATAGGGTGTTCTAACATTCCCCAACATGGAAAATTTTACTTTTACTCGTAGAAATTTCATGTGATAAAGTATACCTCATGATCAACATATTGATATGTAATTAGATTTGAAATTAGAATATTGATTTTTTTTAGAATTCTATAATTTCATAAAGGATTTTTGTAATTATTATTAATTGAGTATGATGAAATATAGTTATTATGATAAATGATATTTGAATTTTATATTAATTGAATAAGTGAGTGAATGAATGGAAATCATGAAAAGATTAAATGGAGAAATACATGTATATTTTTGAATGTGTAAAATGGGATATTTCATAGGAATTGATGAATATATTAAACAAAATAATGTATGGAAATTTTTTATTATGATAAATAGGATAATGTATTGAAATTGAAATGGGATAGATGGACCACACTTAGTAAATTGTAAATGTACAGATTATTTAATTATTTATAATGATTCATATGTTTTATAAAATACTAATATTATATGTTATGTGTATTGATTGTGTATGGTTTTTGATATGGTATATGTGGTAAATGGATAAATAATAATGGTCACATGGCTTTGTAGTAGTGGGGTAAAGAAATTGTGGATCTATGGCCACATATTAGGTTTTATTGAGGCTCTATACCCATCCCCATAATAAAAATTTTAGGGATGGGTACTGGGGCTCTATTCCCTTAACAGTTTCAATCAATGAGACTACGTGGACAGAGGCTCCAATGAAAATGTAAGGTTTTTATTTTTGATAAGTTCACCCATTTTAAGATATAGAACATGACATATTTTATTATTAAGTGATGTTTACTATCTTTGGATGTATTGATAACAATTTAATATTTTAACCGATTAATTAATTTATTAAGACATATTGAATGTTGAAAATGAATTATGTGAATGAAATTGAAATAATGATGAAAATGGTTAATTTGAATACTATAAATTAATGCATCTTGAGTTATATTTTTTCAGTATTTTCATTTACTTAGTACACACGTGCCCTATCAATTTTGAATGGAAATTTTGTATAAACCGGTTATTGGGTCCTAATGAGTAGTACCCATATCCTACTCAACCAACTTTTTGGTACTTGAGCAGATATCCTGGCTGTTAGTCAGGATAATGGTATGGAATCTATGTTTGGGAGTTCATTTGGGTATGTTAGGTGCATTGTAAACAATATGAACATGGAGTCAGTAATGGTGTTGGGGTGCTTCTATTAGTTTTTATTTTTTTTCCATCACATATGGCATTGGTTGAATGACATGGTTTATTTATTGTTTAGTCTTGGATTTTACCCTTTTTGGGATGTGATCAGTAATATCTATTTCTAAATTATTACTCATTTTTTATTTTATTTAATATGTTATGTGCTACCAAATTATATATTAAAGAGTTTATTTTCTCCACATATAATTTATTAAACCCTAGAAGCTATTAAAAAACATGTTGAATAATGGGTGGCACGGTTGAGGTCAAGCAGTGACCTAACTCAGTGAACAATTTTAATGGATTTTGTTTCTCAAATGATTCAAAGTGGTATCATAGTAGTTCTCCTTGGTGGGATCGTTATTCTAGGATTGAAGATGGTTGATTAGGATGTGTATAGTCTTTTTATTGAATCATTTTTGGGAGTATCTTTCCCATATAGGGGGAAAACCAATGTTTTTTACGGTGTAATTGTTGTTCATAGTATGTATAGATAGGGTTGATTTATTATTCAATTTTTAGTGATGCACTTATTGTGTGATGTGAATGTTTAATGATATTTTTTAGGACCAAAATGAAATGAGTTTGTGCATTCATGCATCGTTATGGGAACCTATGGATCTAAGTAGAATTCACCATTATTAGAGAACACATGATGATTGTGTGGGATATAAATTTCGTAATGTATGTTGCTTTGTTGAAATTTTTTCTTTAAGTGGGGTCTAATAAAAGAGATGAAAAATTGTAAAAAGAGTTAAATTTTTTTTCTATAATAAGATATGGAATTCGAAATGTTCCTAAGAGGAATGATCTACGTTGTGAGAGTAGAAATGTGTTAAAAAAGTGTTAACTAAAATACATGTGACTATATATGTTGGTTTACCCCATGTTATCCATGACCCATGGAAGGAATGGTCATGGGTAGTTTTATATATGTGATGACTCTTGTGGGATATTGTCTGTGAAAGGGGATATTTATGGCTCATAGAGATCTTTTTTGTAGATAGAATGTGGATGCTTTATGTTATGTGGTATAAAATTTGTGTTTAGATTATAGATAAGTGATTCAAAAATTACTTTTTCATGTTGGATATAAATAGTATATCATAGAGAATGATCCTCCATAGTTGGGGCTTGAAATCCCAGTGTTCTAGGGTAATATGGGAGATGACAATTTTTATGAGAACATGGATTATATTATAAAAACAAAATAATGGTACCCTAGGTGGGGTATGATGAGTATGTTTTGATCTAACTAGAGGGTTTCATTAGAAACACTGACCATTTTTAGTTGGAGCGGGTGGACATGAGCCTGAAGAGTTATTAATAGATTCCATTTCGAAGATTCTAGACCACTTGGAGGGTTCCCTTGATAATATTGTATATAAGGTAGCTTATATGTTTTGGGGACGAGGAAGGATTTTGTGGGATATATTGGTTCAATATCAACATGATTATGGTATGTTATTGAAATAATTTTAGGAAATAATTTAATCCATTTTTATCTAGATACATTGAGATTGGAGCAATCTGCACACTTTATGAGTACAACATAGGGAACAATGTTGGTGTTGTACTATGCCGTCCTTTTCATAGACATGCAATTCATTGATCCAGAATTGTTAGGTGATGAGGATGTTATGGAAATATTATTTTAGGATTGAAGTAGATATGAAAATAATTCCTATGTAAAAAAATTATTTTTAATGGTTTGAAAATGTGGTGGATTATGCCATTATTTAGTAGGGGATGTTATGGGAGTCATTAGGGAGTGGGGTTGTGGTTCATGTGGGATGGATCATGGGTGCGTCTTCTGTGGAAAAAATCATCATATTGGAAATATTTATCAGGTTGTAAGGGTAAAGAAAAGTCATAAGAGAGAACCTTCATCTCTTGGTGGTGACTATGTGTTTTGATATTAGTGTGGCATGCTTGGTCACATGAGTGGATAGTTCCCCTGACCACTAGTTACGTTCTAATGATGTATCTGAATAGGACATGTGCAAAGGTTCAGTTTGAACCCTTGATAGGATGGAATATATTTAGGATGGATGCTAATGTGAAGCACATGATTGGGAGAAGTTACCCTTTAAAGCAAAGGATGATGGAGCTCATTTTATCTTATTAATGAAGGTAGTGGGTGTGTTACTCTGGGGAAATCAATTCCTCATCAGCGAGTCGGTGAAACTCCATGAACTAAAACTAGAATCCAGGGTATGGTTGTAGGTCAGATTAATTATTTTTGGTCTACACTTGGTGGGTGGAGAGGATATATCCTAGAATATTTGATTTAAATACATGTAAATTCTTTGATATCTAGTGCTTTATTTAACATAGGTTCCTCGCATTCTTTCATGTCTGCTCAGTTTGATGGTGTGTTGGGTCTAACTGTTGAATGTGTGTGTGGGGTTATGTTGATTAGAACAATATTATTGATGTAAATGTAATATATCATGAAATGTAAGTGTTTTATCTCTAGGTCATTGTGTACTATTTCCAATTGGACCTGTTTTCAATTGAGATATTTGATATTGATATGATTTTGGGCATGGACTGGATAGTGTTATACTAAGCCCGTATTGAATATTTCCATTATATTGAATTGGAAAAATCTATTGAGGTAGACACATATGTTCATCATAGAGAATGTGATATCTAGGTAGGTCATGTAAGAAAATAGTTTTAATAGATAGGTGAACTCATGGACCATGTGGCTTTTCTCATTCTTGATGGTGAGGACGTGGTTCATCTTGTCTTCCCTCTTATGGTGCATTAGTTCCTGGATGTGTTTCTTGAAGAATTATTGGGTCCTCACCTAACAAGTATGTTGATTCCACATTATAGTGAATTTCGTTAGTAGAACAAGTGTCCATTCATCCATATAGATTGGCACCATTAGAGCTCCATGAAAATATAACTCTATTGGAGTAAATGGAGAAAAATATGTTTATTCATCTGAGTAGTCCACCTTGGTTCTCTCTATAGTTTTTTACATGAATTCTGATCGTTCCATGAGACTATGTGTCATTTATTGGGAGCTGAATGCAATGAATGTTATGAATTGAAACCCTCTGCCTCAAATTTATGACCATTATAACCATCTGAAGGGTGAATCGGTGTTCTACAATTTTTATTTGAGATCAGTGTATTATTATATATGTGTGATACATTATAATATATTGAATACTCTATTTTACAACATGTATGGGTTGTATGAGTTTTATATGTCATTTGGTCCAACAATGTTCCTTCTTTATTTATGGCCCTAATGATAAAAATAATCCACCCCATCCGATACTAGTTTTAATTTTTGTATTTAGATGTCATCTATGTGAACACCCAACCACATGACAATCATTCAAAACATCTTTACATCATCCAAATACACTGGGAGAATATATGTCACATTCCAAGATATCTATATTTCACTTATGGATTTACGTGGACCATTTCTTAGGTAAAATATTCTATAAGGAAGTAATTCCTATAGACCCAAAAAAAGAGGAAGATGTTGTTTCTGGTGAGTAAAAGAACAATGTTTCTAAAGTCCAACAATTTCTCGGCCTATCCGTCTATTACAAAATTTTCATTTAATACATTTCTCACTTTTAATCTCCACTATATGAACTAACCAAGAAGGGCGTCATTATTGAGAGGTCTAGGAAATGTGTGAATTCCGTTTAGTAATTAAAGGGTTTGTTTAAAACTACAATTATTTGGAGAATAATAAAGCAAGTTAAAGAGTATACCTTGGATGATAATGTGTCCAGTGTTGGTGTTGGGGATGTATTGATGTAGGATTGTTGGGTTGTTGTGTATGGGTCAAAAAGGATGATACATCATCAAATAATTGACCCTAAACATGATTTGGAATTATAAGTGGTGGTCTATTCTGTAAATTGATTTCAGTATTACATGTATGGGGAATGGTCTATGCAGTATATGAATAAAAAAATCCATAAATTTTATTTTCCAATTTTTTTTTAATCATTGGATGAAAATATTGGTGGAGTAAGTGCATCACATTGACATAGAACTAGCATAAACACCGAGAAATGGAAATAAATTTACAGATTCATTTAGTTAAAAGACTCAATATCTCTAGGTTCAGTAATCGTGTTCAGAGTGGACGTTGATGGTGTTGTTTGTTGATGTGCATTTTTATAAGAATGATGTCCATGGGAAGATGTAAATTCAATTTTTAAAATTTGAGTGTAAACATTTGACTATGATCAAGGAAAAAAGTATGAGGATTTAGATTTTTTGGCTCTGAGGGAATGTAATGAAGGGGATGAGTCCCCTTCCATCAAGATTATTGGTGATGATGAGATAAGATGGGATATATGGACATGTTATAGTGCATATATATATGCGGAAAGAGATGATGTGAATGTTTTTTTCATTAAAGTGGGATGTTAATATATTTTTGAAAGAAATGTATTGAGATATTCATTGGAAGTTTTTGTGGCCATGGATAAAGAAAAAATATTCAGGTTTCACGGTTTGATGCCTTACCTTTCTAAAAGTAGAGGAATATCATCAGTGGCCTTGTGATTTATTACAGTCGTTTCACATTTAATAATGTAAATTTGATGACGGAATGATGGTTTTTTGGGGGTTCTCCCATGGATTCCTCATAAAAATTATTTGAACTGGATAGTTGGGAATCATCAGACTATGGGGGATAATTTCATTATTATTTGAGATATATTCAAAGTGGGTAAATAGGGAGTGTTGTATGTTTGGGAGATATAACAGTTACAAGGGGGTCATTGAATGATAGTTTCATATTTTGATCTCATTTTATATAACAGTTCCAGTTTAGGATATATAAATTTCCTGGTACCCAATTGTTTTAAGTATTTCCTTGAACCCTTAGATGGATAGAAATTCAAGGTATACTATTTAGGTATTCTAGGACATGATGATGGAATATTTCTTGTACTTTGATGCACCGTGGGAAAATAATTTATCAATAGTAGAGTTTTCCTACAACAATAGTTATCGAGCATCAATTAATATGGAACCATTTGAGGTGCTCTATAAAAGACCGTGTTGATCTCCATTATGTTGAATAGATTCTAGGGAATCAAAATTGTTGGTACTGAGACTCGTTCATGTCTTGTTGGAAGAAGATTAGTTTATTTGAAAACATATGGAAACATGTTTTTTTAGGTTGAAGACATATACAAACCATTTTCGTAGACATCAGGAGCATGTAGTGGGTTATAATATATTTCATTTGGTGTCTCCAAGGTTGTGTAACCATCTAAATCAAATATTGGGTATGTTGGCACACCAATATGTGGTTTTTTTGAGATTGTGAAGTGGATCAATACGATTGTGTACTGATTGGATCTTCCACAATGTTATAGGCATATAGATGATGTTTATCACGTTTCAAAACATTGAATGTAAAACCTTGATCCAACAAAATTTATTCATGTTGAGGATTTTGATATTGATTTTGAGAAGTACTTTGAGGAATTTTTTTTTATTTTGGATTGTAGTAAGAATGTACTACAAATAAATATAGTACCCCGAGATTGAGTTTTGTGGCACTATGATAACATTCATGAAAAATAATTAGTGAGGGAATATGATATATGGGTTTAGTGGCCCAATATATTTTTAGTATTAGATTAGTTATTCTAGGAAGCACAGTTCAAGGATTATCTAGTATAATGTGGGGAAGTGTTAAGATCCCATAATTCTTGGAGGTATGCCCTTGTTTAAATTTTTGGTTTATGTATCATAATATTCCATGGAGTTATGTTTATTGGTTGTATGAGGAGGATCAAATGTGTTTTGAGGTTTTGGGATACGATAAAGTGGTAAACGGTCATCAAGTTCATGTTTTAAATATAGAACACAGTTAGTGGAATCCATGCACCAAAACTATGCATTCAAGGTGGACTGGTGAATTGTTAAGTAAACCATGAAAGGGGGAAAATCCCAACCATATATTTTTGGATAAATATGTTATGTACAATTGGAACATGGTTTTTCAAACCATCTATTCTCCCCGTCTACCCATTCGAGTTGGAACATCATTAATATAGGTAGGTGTATGTTTAGTGCCCGATTTAGAAAACCAAGTAGCCAAACCATGATCAACATTAAAATGTGAGATATTACAATTTCCCCTAAAAATTTTATTTCATTGACTTGATTTTCATACCTATTCTCCACCAAATATACTTAGTGAAAAAAATAAACCCACAATCTTCTCTAGGATTAATATCTTTTGATTTATGCCTTTTAGAGCATCGTTCAATGTGGATCAATTCTCTGAGTAAGTGAAACACTCCTCTTTCTTTGCTTTTCTTGATTATGGATTGTGGTTCAATTATTATTCTTTAGAATCGCTAAAACACCCACTTTACAGTGGTACATAGGTTTAGTCAATAAATGGTTCTTCAATGCGGATCAATGTATGATGTTAAGGGTTGGTTTATCTATGGATTCGAGGTAGGTGGTATAAATATTATATCCCATAGTTTTGAAGTTGATTTTTGCAGGTGTGGTTGGGGTAATGGTTCTCCATTTTTGATAACCAATTCATTTAAATGGATTTGACAAAAAGGATGGCTAAATGATTGATTGAAGGTCTCATAAAAAACTTGAGATGCATTAAGATGTACTATAATCATTTAGGGCCACACATGGGGTGTGTCAACATTCCCAATCATGGTAAATAGTAATTTTGATCATAATATATAATAGTGATGATGTAGATAACATGATAAACATGTTTATATGTTAGTTGATTTTAAAATTGAATTTTTATAGTTGTTTCAAGACATTGATAAAGTTATAAGGGACTTTGTGGACTTATTATGAAATGGGTTGGATGAAATCTAGTGATTGTTCTAGATGACTAATGAATTGTACTATAATTTCATAAGTGCAATTGTTCTTGTGATATTAAGTATATGATAAATGGGACAATACTTATAAATTGTGGAATGTTTGAAATTGGTTATTTCACAGAAATTGATTATTTTGATTAATGGGTTAATTAAAGGAATTGTGGATTATGCTAAATGGGGTATGGTATAGATATTAAAATAATATAGATGGACCATACCAAATAAATAGTAAATGTGATATTTAGTTTTTTTTTTTTGAAGATTTATATATTTTCAGGAAATGTGAATTGTATACGTTTCGTGTATTGGATTTTCATGGTTTTTTTATATGGAATATGTGGTAAAACGATAAATACACATGTTCACAGGGATTGGAAGTATTGGGGTATTGGGAATGAGGATCAACACACATGGTTCAGGTTAGATATAGGCTCTTAACCACACCCCATTATACACAAGTTATGGAATGTTACGGATGCTTCATTCAACTAATAGTTTTATTTTATGAGAATAACTGGATAGAGGATCCATGGAAAGTGTGAAGTAATTGTTTTTGATATGTTTACCCATCATGAGATATGGAACATTACTTATTATCTTATATATTGAAATGGACTATCTTTGGATATAATTATAATGATGTAAATTCCTATCCCATTGATTAAGTGACAAATATGGATTCAGTAATGAAAATGAATTAATTGATTGGAATGGAGATAATGAATTACATGGTTAATGTGGATACTGTTAAATAATGAAACCTGAGTTATCTTTTGTTTTTCATTAATTTGAGAATGAAATTGTCTGAACTATCTATTTAGATTGGATATTTTTTAGCAACCATTGGTAGTGGACTACAAATTTGTACTTACACCCTTCACTGGCCTCTATTAGTTACTTGGGAATAATTCAGGGCTACCGATCAAGATAAGGTCAAGGGCCATAGGATGTGGAGTTTATTTGAATGTGGGATGTGTAATGATGAGGATGTGGACATGGATTAGAGCTCATGTTTTGGATTCTCCTATTAGTATTATTATTCCCTTCATATTTGGAACTATTATCATGACATAGAATATTGGTTATTTTGAGTTGGTTTGTTACCTATTTGTGAAATTGATAATAATAAATGATTATAAATGATTATTCATTGTTTTATAATTTCATATTCTATATGTTGTGGAATACACTAATAATGTTGGTATATTATCCCCATGTGATCCATTAAACCCTTACTCCAAGTTGAAAACAACTTATATATAGGGACGTGCACATGAGATCATGTGGGTACCAAGATCAGGGAAATAGAATAGTGGACTTCAGGTTAGGGATATTAAATTTTTTTATTCAATGGATGGAACTTTAAGGGAAAATTTTAATGTTGAATAATTTTGAAAATTATATGTTTTTTCTCTTGAGAAACAAAATTTTAATTGAGTGATGATGAAAAATCTCAATTCATTTCTCAAAAAACATTAAATGAATCTTGTGGAACATTAAAATGAGATGAGGAGGGAATAACATTATATTGATTCCTTCTTGATGAAAAGTACACTATCTTATAGTGGTTATACTTATCCATAATTTTATATGAAAAGGATCAGAACCAGGGAAAATATAATTTACATTCTCTGCAGATTTGAGCACAGAAAAGTCATTTTGTTAGTCTAACATTTAAATAGAAATAAGATAATGGTAGAAAAATATTTAGAACACAAGTATACATGTGGATATTAGATCCGTGGTTTGAGATGAGATTAATATATTATTTATCATGTTTTTGACTTATATGATTTCTTGTAAAAATATGGATATACGATTGCATGATAAAAAATATAAGGATGATAATGATTGAGGAAACATTTACATGACTTGTGTGGTTCTATTATATTATTATAATCTTTCCCAAATTTTAGGGTGGTTAATTATACAGTTTTTTAAAAATAGTTTTCTAAAGGGAGTAAACAATAAGGGACCTAAAAAACTATGAGTGAATCATTCTATATTCTATCAAGGTAGAAAAAAATATTCGAGTTATCTATAAATCCATGGGTTTGATAATAAAAGAATGATTTAATTCAGTGAGAACATTTCAACCTAGGGAGTGATGTTAATGATATTTCCACTGGACTCAAATAATTGATGTGAAAATGGATAAAATCATCATAAAGGGAATACTAAATGAATAAGAATGTAAAATCAAGACATTGAGAATATGGATTTTGATTTGATGGGAAGATGTTATCTAGTCATGAAAGAAGTGAGAAATTTCCCCTAGATTCACCCAACACTCTAGTTCTTAATGTGTATGGAGTTTCGGATTTATTCAAATCAATTCACCAATACAAGGTATAATGAGGATTATAATCCACAAAAACCTATGAAGAAAATAGAAATAAGAAAAATTTGTATAAAATCACGATAGATGAAGTTGATTTTGATAGATAGAGACCACAAATCCTCCAATACATAGTTTGTAATTTCATTTTTGATTTTCTATGAATTATACCTATGAAATTATTAATTTGATCATTTTAGTGAACATAATGTGTTTCAAAGAATTGATTATCTACTACTACATAGATTCTAGGATAATGAATGGAAATTTTATTTTTTATCAATTAATGTATAAATATAATGTTCCAATAAATATGATTTTATAATATTATATGTTATTTAAATATTAAAATGATAATTATCTTTTTGAAGAATAAATATCTCTATATATGATTATTATATTTTTTATAGATACCATCTTGTGTTTATGAATTTATGGTTGATCAAAAGTACGATGTCATTCATAACCCTTTTTATGATTTATTTGATGGGAGTTATCCTAATTATGGATATTTTTGGGAGATATTTTTGAAAATTCATCCTCTTTGTTTTTGTTTATGTTTCTGTGAAAATGTTATTTGTGGATTTATTAAATTACATTATGTGGAAATGTGATTAAATATATAATATAATTTGTGGTTTATCATATATCTATGAATGATTTGATTATGGGTTATTGAAATATTTGGACATTGATGTTATCAAATTAATATATTTTTGGAGAAAGATAATAAGATTGTTTAGAGACAACTTGTGACTCCTTTTAAGTCCACGAGGCTTATACCCACATTAATAGGGAAGTAGCGGTATATCTCCAACCGATAACGTATGAGAGAGATTATTTATGGTGGAAAAACATGAAGACAGTTTTTTATTTATATATACCATAGTTTTTTGTATTTTAACATGATAATACTGATATAAAAAAGTATATGTTGATGCTATAACCATTATCCATACTAGAATATAAATTGAAAACATCAACCTATATTTAGTAATTTAAATCCAAAAAATATAGAATGGGACCAATACTATATTAATTTTTATAGATCACCTTATAATTTCATAAATCATAATTAATATTAGAGAATATTTCTCTATGGAACAGCCTCTAAGTATATGAAATAATGAAACAGTAATATTTTACTTTTTAAAATACTCTACTTTTTCATGTTGGGATTTGATTTTTAACTATATATTTGGAGAAATACTTTTTAAAGAAGATAATATTTGTTATATTTTCATCACTGTATATTATTAAAAATATATGTTCAACATAATAAAACTATTCAAACCCAATATGATAAGTTGGGATATTTGTCTGTTTATTTTAATAATGGTTAGGATCAACTCCTTCCTCTTTTTGAGTTTTCATAAATAAATCACATTTAATCATGAATTTAGATGGCTTCATATGATTCCGTATATAGAAAGAAATGTAAAACTATTACTTTAAGGGATGATTTTTGAGAATGAAACATATTGGGATCTAATAGAGATAAATTTATTTAATAGAAAATTAGATCAATTCAATTGCACATTACTATGACACAATATCAACAATGATTTTCAGATGATAACCATGGACGCATTCAATAATTACATTATTTTGATAATCATTTTTTATTATTTTATATATGGAATATAGTTTTGAGATTTATAAATAAGGAAATAAAACCTTATTTTTTATAGATCCATTTGGAATTCATTATTTTATTAGGAGTAATTTTTATTATTATTACATCCCATGAACCTCTCTCAGGTTCCTAATGTGTTTATCATATCTCTCCAAAGGATGTACATAATTGGTCATTCGCATGTAATGAACTATGTAGTCTTAAAATGGATAATTATCTATAATATGTGTAAATGGAAATTATTCTAGATTATAAAGGGGAAGTTCTATGAAAGAAGACCACTCACCTACTCAATGTTTATTTTGTGAAACCAACATATTGAGAATGCTATGTGGAAACCTTAAGATGTGACGAAGAAGATGAATCTATATTTTTTGTACTATAGTGGTGGATTTTGAGGGGGTAATTAATTTCAAGTGTCGTATACTGTAACATCCATGGTTTTTATTTTCTTTATATTTTTAAATAATTAAAAATTATCAATAATGTGACTAACATAAAACATCATGATTTAGTGAGTTTTGATGTTCAATTATAATTACTTAAAAACATGGAATTTATAATCTATTCATTTAACATAGAATTATGAATAGAAAAAATATCATTTTAAATATTATTTATAATATTTTATTATAAATATAATTAATTTATAATCAAATGTTTAGTATTTTATAGTGTCATTATATATTTTGAAAATACAATTTTCTGAAAAAATTATATGTTATTTGGAAAATTATAAAATAATTTTTTTTAAATTAAAAAATATCATTTAAAAAATAAAAAAAAATTATTAAATCAAAATTTCAAAAATATATTGTATTTATTTTATGATTGTTTTTTGAAAAATATTATTTTTTCAATGAATAATAAATATAATACAAATTTTTATTTAAGGAATCATTGTCAATTAAATAATATTAAGATAAAACTTTTAAATTATGGTTTTAAAGTAAATTTTGTTTTATTATATAATTATTAATCCTATTTTTTAATTAATTTTATATTTATTTTTCTTATTAAATATTATACCACTTATAAAAACTTATTCATTGGAAAACCACTTTTTTCATCGCGTTTGTTAGTTTAATTTTAAATACAATTTTTCCAAATATATGAATGTAATATTGGAATATGTATTAAATATTTGACATGAGAATAATTGTTATAATATAATTACATCAAATTAAATTTATACCATTATGAATAGTAAATCAGTATAAATAAATTACAATGGTTATGGTAAGAACATTTTTTTCAAGGAGGTTAAACTAAAATGATAAGGGATAAAATGACCCAAATGTTGTCAAAACACAATTTTATGGAAATATATAGAACATATCACCTATATGGTTTGATAATAAAAAATATTTTGGACTTTTTTAATGATAAGGTCGTGGATGTAATTCATTATTTTCAATAATTATATACGTGTCTATTCCTCCCACTTAAAAAAGATACCCCTTATAATTTCCTATTAACACAAACAAAAATCCCTTTATTTGGGCTAATAAATACAAAAAATACCTTCCATAACACACTCACCATGATCTCTACCACATTCTTGGATCATAATCCTAGCTAAAAATTTCATAATTCTATTCAAAGTATGTTATTTAAATAATATGAATTATTCTAAACAAAGAGTTCAATATTTATTTCTCCTTATATATCTTTCAAATATTATTTATCCAATTTCATATAATAACCATAATTTATAACATATATTTATATTTAATTATGTTATGTTAATGAGAAATATTCACATCATATTCTCTCCAAATGGAAATTAAACAATCGATCATGCGCATGGTGGACTACCACTTCACGAACCAATGTAATTTATTTTCCATAATAGGTTCACATTTGTTTGTATAATGATATATTTGAATTATAAATATTATAATAATCATATATATATAATTATGGGATTATAATATCACATATACCCTCTTACCATCCAACTCATTAAAAGATAGTAATATCATTATTGTGGACGATTGACTATAGCCTCACGAACCGATATGATGTGTTTTTCCCATTTCAATTTTACTTTGACACTAATAAGAAAAGACTAAATAAATATATATATGATATATTAATCATAATTATATCTTTTTAATTACTCTAATACTTTTTATTTCATGGGGGATACAATAAAATCTATCAAATGAATGGACTACTACAACCTAACAAAGTAATGTAATTTTTTCATTAAATCATTACACGGTAGGTATTATATAAAAATATTAATGAATAAATGGGAAATATATGAAATAAAAATTTATCAATAATGGTTATATATTTTTTTACAATATTTCATTCCATCCATTGAGAAAATAGAATCAACTTTGATGTGAACATACCATATACTATATCTGTGAATAGTTTATTTTGAATTCCATATCTATGTTTTTTGGAAAAGTATTATAAAATATATAATGAGTATATATTATGATTATAAAATTTCTAATATACTAGAAATGATGTAAATATGAATAAAATAAATGTAAAAAAAATACCAAAACAAAACATTTGATAAAAGCATTTATTACTCAAAATGTGACCTTCACATGGACTTATTGATAAATGTGTATTAAAAAGAAAAAATTTAATCATATATGCAGTGATATATATAATTATTTTTCTATAATATATTTATTATAAACCTATAATTTTTATATAGTATTTTTGAACATTTATGATGTATGTTGAGACATAAGTTAATGGAATTTTTTATAAAATTGTATTTTTTGGGAAAAATGTTATTTTAGGAACAGATATTATTTTATGAAGTTAATATGAAGCCTCACTGAAAGGTAATAAAATGAATTTCTAAATTCATACTATATGTATTATCTCACATTATGTTAAAATTTAATGGTCCTTTTCATTAAATATTTACTAATGTGATAATGGGTGGATGAGGCATTCTCATTGTTTATCAAGATAAGTCATGATTATTCTTTCAGTGAGAACATATTATTATCTATTTCTCAAAAACATCATGATTTTGTACCTCCTATTGTTTTTTATTTTTATCAAATTTTTCTCAATTATTTTGTTCTCTTTATATAATTATGATTCAGAAATAATGTTTTCTAATGAAAACCAACTTTATTTATATGTTTAGCCAAAAACGCTTTTCATTACTTATAAATGTATTTTAAAAATGATTATAATAATGATTAAATGTACTTATGTGATTGTTTAAATCCATTTTACTATTTTATAATTTCAATTTTTAAAAAATTTATATTGATGTCATTTTCTAAAAAAATACCATTTGGATTTTCCCAAAATGATAATGGAATCCTTGTTTTAATGCATATAACATGAAAAAATCAATTTTTAATAAAAATAAATATATTAAAGAATATTTTATATTTTATTCAATTAAATTTTAGAATAATTTATTTACAAAATATTTTATTAATTTCATATTTTTAAAAGTTTATTTTCAATGAAAGGTTTTTCTCAAGAAATGTTGCTAGTGATTCCATATTAAAATTCATTTTCCACTAATGCTTACATAATTTCATTATATATAATATTTACTATAGATAATATGAATTGATAAAATATTTATTATTATTTTTGATTGTTTATGATTATTGTGAATAGATTTTTGTGAATCCAACTCATTTTCCCTGGGTTATGATATGGTGAATTTATGAGATGATTATGAGACATATTTCATTTCCATTTAATATTCAATGATTAAAAATTTAAGTCTCCTATATAATTTCAATGAGTTATGGTATTATTAGTTTTTTATGTTCTTATGGGACAATTACATACAATTTTCATTATGTTATGGTGGTTATGATATATTGACCGGTGGTGGTTAGGTTATAAATAAGGATTACTATCACATTATATCCAAGGATGGGTGGGACTCATATATCCCTCCCAAGAATTTACAAAACACCAATAAATCATGATTCAATAATTTATTAAGTTAACCAGATTCCATGCAATATATTTTATGTGTTGGCTTCATAAATTTCAATATGGTTATTTATGGACATATTTGATTTGTGTATTTTTAATTTCATATCATTATTTTATGACCCAATATTATTATCAATGATATGTAGTATGTGGTTCTAAATTTTTATTATTATGTTTTCATACCCTATTGATTATGTTATATTTACAGATCCCACTTATTTTCCTTTACTATAAATATGCATTCAACTACTGTTATGTATCATTTATCTACATTATGAAGAATTTTTTATGTATAAAATTAATAAAAGGGGTAATAATTATGAAGAAAATAGTGGTATATTATTTAGATCCCCTATAAACTGGTTTTATGTATCCATGTTTCCAAATAACGAAACCCATTATATTCTCAATTCCATTTTTTTATTATGAAATGAATAATCATCATTTAACATATAATGTCTATATATGTAATGTCAAGGTCCTTATAAGCATTACCTGCCCTAAATACCAGTATGATTCACTTTGTATCTCCATAATTTATGGTTTCTAATACTTATGTATTTAATATATATTTATATGATATTAGTGAAAAAAATTTGTTTTACATTTATAATATATTATCTACATTCATATCATCCCTATTGTTTGAAAATGATAATGCCCCTAATGCATATACGTGGACTAACACCTCAATGATTGATGAGATTCATTAATAATATCCCATTCATATGAATGAATATATTCCTGTATAAACATAATAAATATTATAATTATGAAATTATTATGAATATATAGCTGATGTAATCATGATAATTGTTCATACACTGTAATGGTCAAACCGAAACATAAAAAAATGACACCCAAAAGTATGATGATAAAGAAATATTATTAATAAAAGAGTCTTATGTTTTTATAAGTTATGATTTTATTTTATTATAATTATTAATATGGGTTTTATATACATTTATAAATACATAAAACTTATTATTTATCATTACAAATAACATAAAATGCGTGTAGTACTTTATGCAAATGATTTTTATAGAATATTTGTTTCTATGAGAGAAATGTTATATTAAACACGTGCTTCTACCTTATGTTTTATATATTTAAAATTGAAATTTTTTATCATAACAATATTTATATAGATTTTATTAATTTATTTACTTTAATTAGTTTCTTTCATTTGTTTAATGTTTCCAAATATACCAATGCATTGAGTGTTTTATGTTACAATATCACATTCTGCATAGAATTTTGTTTATTATATCTCATTTGATAATATTAAATGAACAATATATAATTAATTAATATATAAATTCTTATCCTTTATTTATTTCATTAAATTACATGGTTTCATTTTATTTTCTAATCTCTATATGTTCTATTATATGAAAGAATTTTTTTATGGAAAACCAAAATAATTTCCCTTTTTTGTCAATAATAATATTTTAAATGCAAAATATTTCATAACAATTTCATTAAAATAATATTATTTATATTATATAAAATCTAATTAAATTAATGCTTACATTAAGAAGCAAGATCATCATTTATCATATGGATCTTCTTTTTAGATTGTATTTAGGAAAAGGATGAATTATGAAATTTTATATGTGCATGAAATGTACCTTTGGGTACATGCCATGTACCCAGGTAATAGGTAGAACAACATTATGTCCATGTAATGGCCACGTACATGGACATGTAGGTTACCTAGATACCTGCCTAAAGCGAGGGCCGATTAAGGAAAATAAATTTCATATACATTAAATGTACAAGTCATGTACATTTATATTATTTACTAAATCATTTCAAGTTCACATATATTCCTCAGAAACCTTCTCTCCTTCCCTCATTTTGTAAAAAAGGGTGATGAAACAACCGTTAATTTGAAGATCATCCAGGTTCACTATCCATGCACTAATTGAGATGTCATTAGTTGCATTGGAATATTAATTGGGATTTCTCTTTTCCACTAAATACATTCATCAGGATTCATTATCTCTCTTAAGTTATCATGGGTTGATCATTTTTAGCCTTTTTGTAGATATACATCATTATAGGCTAATTCATGGGGCAACATTCATGAGTATTTATCTTACGACATCAAGGTATGTGGTTTGTGAATTATTTGATTGTTTTTTTATTATATATTCTAAATGTGATCTTTTAACACTTTATTTTACCTTGTGTTTTGGAATTAAACCATTTTTTATATATGGTATGGTTTGGTTTATTTATTAGGGGTTTTTTGTTATGAATATGATTATATACCCTTGTTAATGAGACACTCCTTCAGTGCGTCCCCTTATTTGATTGCTCATGCCCAATTGGTCTAGGATGCATATAGGCTTTCCGTATTTTCATGCCTTGTTTTGTAATGATGGAGTTTCTGATTATATGAAATGCATGTGTCATGCATTATGATGGTTTTACCAATGGGGATTTCATTATGATAGCTTCTTGAGGGAAGTTCAATTTTGTTTGCTTTTCTATTTTGTGACCAAGTGGTATTGACCATGAGAGCTACAAGGTGGTCATTGAAAAAGGGGTTCAGAACATTAGAGCTTGTCTAGATAGTTATTTATAATTTTTTGATAGCATATTAGATCCTCAAGTATTCGTAATGAGAGATACCCAGGAGTTCATATAGAATTAATTGATGACATGATAAAATTGTTGTATTAACCATTAGAGCTTCCCATGTGGTCATTTGCAACTATTTAGTACAATATTATATCAGAGAGGCTATACCGTGACATCTACCCAGAGGGTCATTATTAAACGATTTGATAACATGTTATACCAGATGGGTTACACTGTGATAACATTACCAGAGTTTTTCTTATGAATGATAGAATTATTGTGATGAGTCTTTTAATCTAATGCAAAAGATTGGACATGGAAATATGAGTTTTTTTAGATGGCATTCGATGACACATTATTTGATACACACATTGGGGATACATATCCTTGCCTATATCCCTTGGTATACATGATTCAATGATTTTAAAAATAAATGTATACTAATGTGATTGAAAATTGATGGATGGTTTACTTTTTAGTACTTCCTAGTTTATTTCATCATTTATTGATATTTCCATATATATATATATATTTTCAATTTTATTACGGAATATAACTTTTAGGGGTTACATCTGGTATTCGTATTACTCCCTATTTGGTTAATGAAGTTGGATTAAAATAGATAATATGGTTGCAGTTATAGATAAGGTGAAACACTCTTCTTCATCCGGTACCAGATTGTTGTTGGAGTTTGAGAGCATGGGACCTAGATGTTTCTTGTGATGATGATGGAGTTTATCTATTTTCTATCATACTTTGGTTTTGGAATTGTTTTCCAGCACTTTGACTTGTTTGAATGATTTCATACACACATGTTATATGCATCATTTTTATATGATCCCGTTTTTATATTCCTATATGACTTCTGCTATATAATTCTTTCTGGTGTTACTACTTCTGCTATTATTTACTATTTATTATTTTTTTGTATACTCTACCAATGAGGGAATAATTTCCCCATTATCAGACCATGTCCATCATTTCTATTCACCAACCTCTGGTGTTTGGGGAAATGTGCTCATGGTCATATGACTAAACGAGTATAGGGAATCTAGGGGAACACCTGGATCTGGGACATTACATTATAGTAACCCAGGGGGTTAATTTCTTCTTTGGAATAACATTTACATATTGAATAAATTGATAGGAGGGGATATGTGATTTCTAATAAGTTGTGCCTTAGAGTAGCAAACTAGTGTATAGGGAAAAGATGTGTTACAACAAATATTGCAATTTTTTAAGGTCTTATAATTGTTGTAGTTGATTGGATTTCACCATTTGGGTGTTTCACAATTTTTGTGGTATTATGATTTATATAATTATGGTTCTATTTATATTTCAACCTGATTATATAAGGGTATTCTATCTCATGCTTCACATATTATCTTACTAGATATCACATGTCGTTCTTTCATTTAACTCCATTTAGGATACCATACTAATTGCATGATGATGTGATAGTTGGTTTACTAAATATGAATGTTCTTATGATAGATGTCATGATACAAAATACATTCTATTTTGATAAGGTATTGGTATATGTAATATTTCAATTGGATGGACGCCAATCATTAGTCCTTGAGGTGTCATTATCCCCCTTGGATCAGAATTTGATGGCTCTTGTTTAAACATTAATCAAATATTTATCATGTTATGATGTGAAAAATTATCTCAAAAATTGATTTTTGGGGATTATGAGCTGTCACTGGTCTGATGTTTTCATGCCTTGGAAAAAATATAAATCTTTTAAGGCTTTCGGAGAATTTTTAGAAGCCTAATGTACAGAAACCCAGACAACACCACATGTTTTGTTATAACAACATGTCATGTGTTCTTCTATTATGTAGGAACAAACTTTTCTTATGTACATGTTTTGTACCCTATGTACATTCCATGTAGTCTTTGATTCTGTGACTGACTATGCGAGCAGAGACATAATGTTGATACATTTTTCATAGAGAACATTGTGTACTATAAGTTCACGCTGTGCTGTATATACAATGTATCCAGCCATGTGCCTCACGACACGAGTAAATGAAATTCAGATGGTATACGCTGTGACTAGATTTCAAACACTGTGTTGGGATCTATAGTGTATCTTTTCTTGGGACTAATGACACAGGTTGATGGAACATATGTTATGCATTCTTTGTCTTGTGTGATCACACCATGTAGTGTTACCCGGGAGATAAAAATGTTGTTCTATCCATGCAGAACAACCTACGAAGAAGATAAAATCAAAGTATATGTCAAATTTTTGGATGAACATGTCGTCTATATGGGATGTTACATGACCATGTTGTAAGAGGCACATTCCCTTGTTAATGCTTAAGGAAATATGACAAGTAGTGCTCCTACACGCAGTGTAACCTTGTTTTGAAAAACCTGAATTATTTCATTCTCTTATTCCGTTCATACACATCAATGTGTTCTTATTTAATAATATTTAACTAATGTGTGTACATGATCTTGCAGATTAAAGAAACGAAGATATCATATGGTTGTGTTCTAGGTATAGTGTGCTGATCAAACACTAGAAATTCAAGATAAGAGACTACCAACTGATCTTATCACTATAGCCATTTTAGAAATAACTGTTATACCGGATGTAGGTACTGGTGAACAGATTTCTGAAAGCTTTATGAGGATGATGCCTACATTTCAAAGAGCACCACTTCATACCCCTGACTATGGTGGCATTGACATGTGTGTTCAAACAGAAGCATCCTCCCACTTTATTTGGGGATGGTGGTCCACATCCATCAGATTCATGGTTGGAGGCCTTTCTCTCTATCATCAAGTATTTGGAGACACCTCCTAAGAGAAGGGTGAATCTTGTGATGTACGAGATAATTGATTCCTCCATGAGATGGATAGATTTTATCTCACAGGAGGACCACCATCCATATTTGAATTAGGAAGGGTTTCAGAGAATCTTTTCTGATTACTCCAACCTCATGACATTAGGGGAAGACTGAGGTCATGATTCCCAGCATTTGGATTAGGGAGCTCTTTCAGAGATGGATTATTCTTATCATTTCACATAACATCAGTGATTCACCCCAGTTCTGGGAGGTGAAGAGTTATCACTGGGCTAGTCAATTTAAGGATGGTCTTATGCATGAATTTTGATCTTAGGGGATTGTTTTTAGGATTACTTCATTGACTTCTATAGTGAATCAGGTGATGATTATCTAGTGTAATATGTGGGTGTTAGGAGCTGCGAGAAAGGGATGTTCAACATCCAGGTCTAGTGATCCTCTCATAGATTGCAGGAAGCACTGCATAGATCATCCAGGTTTTTTTCTTTTGGTTTCATGGTGGTTTTCTACCAGTGCAAGAAGAGTGGGAATACGAGACCACATTTATCAAAAGATCTAGTTTTGTTCCAATATTGTCGAAATATGGTTCATATTCAATGTTATTGAAAAGTTTTATCACTATAAGCTATTTATAGGGTATTTTTTATGACTCCAAATTTCGAAGAAATACCACTTGATTCTCAGTATTTAGGGAACTGTTGTTTTTTAGGCCATTCATTTTGAGAGGGTGGTCGTGGGAGTGATAGTCAAGACACAAGTTTTTGGTGATAGTATTGTGGACCATCTCACTAATGACATGTAGGGTTTCGGGGCCACAATACATGTCAGACATTTGGAGTGGAGAAGACCCAATAAGATCAGATTTCTAGAACATCTACAGTAAGAGGTATGGTTTAGGATGCCTCAAATTTATCTTATGATCTTTTTCATACAGTTTCTTCCCATTGTATTATATATTTTTCTATGGTAGGGATTATTGGGATATATGTGTTTACATTTAAGGATATTATGATTCTGAACACATATTTGGGGATTAGAAAGGCTATTGTACATTAGTGCAGTGTGTTCCCTCTTGAGGTGAGTGGGTGTCACTTCTTCTGGGACCTCTATGTATTAGATATAGATGTCTTCAATGTCATTATCAGAATGTATTGGTTTGTCTCTTTCTTGTACTTTTTCGAAATATATCATCACAATTTGAGTTTCACATCACTAGATGGGTTCTCTGTTATACGCAAGGGTGAATAATATGTTTAGGCGAACAAAGATGGACCCTAACACCAGGTTTTGGTGGAGTTATAGCTCATATTTCTTTTTTATATCTAGATTACCAGGGGAATTCAAAAATTGAGTTTCCTCCAATGATGGGTTGTTTCAATGATGTCTTTCTAGATGACTTTTTAGTCTTACCTCTAGATATATAGGTATGTTTCTCTATTGGTATTGTTCTTAGAGTGGCATCGGTGTCCATTATTCCTTATAGGATGGAAACAAAAGAGTTACAGGATCTCAAAAAGTAGTAATGAGAGTTGAAGGAAAAGGGTTTAATCTGACCCAATACTTATCCTTTGGTTCACCTATCCTTTTTTTGAAAAAGGTAGATGGTAACCTCAAAATCTATGTGTATGGACTAAATATGAACCAGTTCATAAATAAACACCAATATCATTTACCATGTATTGATGAACTATTTTATTAGCATTGTGGATACCGTGTGTTCTCGAATATTAAATTATGAATCACTTTTCATTAGTTCTGTGTTAGACCATCATATATAACTCTTATAGAAATAAGAGATTTTATGGTCTATACGAGTATTTGGATATGCCTTACTATCATAGGAATGCATAAAAAATTTCATGGTACTGATGAACCATGTGTTCCATCCTTACATGAATCTTCTTTATGTAGTATTTTTGGATGATATCATGGGGTAATATCACACTCAACATGATCTCTCCATCTATCTTGATATTGTATTGAGTTCACTGATAGAGCATCAATTATCTGATTTGATTTCAATGAACCACTTTTGGAAGGACCAGATTCATTTCATGGTCATGTTATCTTAGAGACTACAGTATTGGTAGACCCCAATAAAGTGAGAGAAGTAGTTTCTTAGGAAAAGCCGAAGATTTTATTTGAGGTACATAGTTTTCATGGGCCGACTGGTTTTCACCTGCTCATTATACAAGAATTTTCACAATTTGCAGCGCCACTGATAGGCCTGACTAAGAAGGGAGCATTGTACATGTTTACAGATTTATGTGATTTAGACTTTCAGGAAATGAAATTGATATAGACATCAGTACAGATACATATTTCTATAGTTCAAATAAATAGTTACACCATTTAATATAATGCATCATTTATTAGTATTGGGGATGATAATATGTAGGGGGAAGGAGATGTTTCATATACGTCTCGATATTTGAGGCAACATTAGAGGAATTACCTGATGCATGATATAGTGTATGTGGTAGCTATGTGAGCTTTATTCTGTAAGAGACATTAAATTTTGGTAGAGTATTTTTTGGTATACACTAAAAATAAAATATAAATTATATCATTACTCAGTGAGATCTGAATTTGAGATAGAAAACATGTGTTGATTACCTTCATTATTTTGACATTGATCATTCCTAAAATCCTAGGAATGGAATCAAAATGGGTGATGCATTGAGCATGAGGACATAGATACCTGCAGCTCAGGAGGCCAGAAGTGAGTGGAAGATTATGGATCTATTCTATGATATTTAGTTGGAGGTTCACGATAGACATAAGAATACGTTTATTTCTTCAATAGTTGATTCCACTACTATACTAGATTAGGTATGAATGTGTTAGCTATAATATTTTGAAGGCATATTCCTATGGGAGAGTGTTTCAGATGAGGAACCTACTCCCTGGTGAACATTAGGTTATGATGAGGTCTTCCATTTTCATAGATATGTATGGGTGTTAGTAGAAATACATGAGAATTTGATGTGAGGTTTTCATTCCTTAGTTTTGGTTGTTTATCCTTGTGTCACCACGATGGATCGAGATCAACACCATCAGTATTGGTGGCCATGTATAAAGATGGATATTGCTAGTTTAGTTTTGAAATGTTCAACCAATCAACAGGTGAAGGGGGAGCATCGATGACTGGTAAGGTTTTTATAGAAGTTACCCATTTCCTAGTGGAAGTGGAATGATGTCGCGATGAATTTCATGAAGGGTTTACCAAGGTCTCATTGAGGGTATGACACAATTTGGGTTGTATTAGAAATATTCATGAAGGATTCAAATTTCATATCGATCAAGGAAACCTTCATTGTTGATGAGCTTGGATGATTTTACATATAAGATATTATTAATTTGAGTGGATTCCAAAATCCAACATTTCTTACAGGGATTCATGCTATACATATTGTGTATGATAGTGACAACCTAGTGCTTTGGGTATATTGGTACGTCTTACTACAAATTATCATCCCCATACTAATGGCCAATCTGAACACATGATTCATGTTTTTATGGAAATTCTACAAGAATATGTCCTAGATTTTAGGGAATCTTGGGAGAGACATAAACCCCTACAGGTGTTTTCCTAAAATAGCAGTTTTCAGGAAATGATTCCGATGGAACCATATGAGGCTTTGTATGGAAGGCCATACTGATCACCACTATGTTAAATTTTGGAAGAAGAGGTAGATATGTTGGGACATAGTATTTTCTAGGAGACCACTGAGTAGGTGGAGTTGATACAGAAGAGGATGGATACTGTAAAATATATCTAGAAATCTTATGCTATTCGATGGAGTAAACCTCAAATGTTTGAGTTCAGTGATCATGTTTTCTGGTGCGTCACACCGAGGTTAGTACATAAGGCAATTATGAGACAGGGGACGCTTTCAATGTGTGACGCCAGTCCCTTTGAGGTATTGGAGAGAGTTAGGACAGTTTTCTATTATTTATAGCTACCTCATTGGTGTCAGGCTATGCACAAAGTCATTCATGATTTGTAACAACAAATATTCCTTTCAAAATGGTCTCATGTATTAAATCCCGATGTGGTTGTGTTAGAGTTTGATGATTCCATCAAGGAGCACCATATTCAAATTGTAGATATCAACACAAATGTTATATATGGATTGTTTTCTCCTCTGGTACAAGAGCTATGGAAGCACAAGAAAGTATGTGATGAGTCTAGGGAGATTGTGGCTGATGTATGGTACATGTGGCCAGAGTTTTTGGAATTTTCTTCTTCATCACACTTGGAAGGGAACCTCGTGGATGAATTGTTTTATGTTGGGATGTTTGTAAGAACCCGAATCATCATTTTAGGTATGGATTTTCAATTGGGATTGTTTTTTAGGAAAAACAATGACATAAGATTTTTCTATGTTCTCATTGTATACTATAGGGTACATGCGATGTATCCATGTACCAGTAACATCCATATATTTTCCAAATAATGTCCAAGTACATCTCTGTGTAGGGAACTAGTAAACTGACTAAAGAGTGGACCATTTGAGGTTGATACAGTTCTTGTACATTAAATGAACATGTCATGAACTTTTCATTTTTATTTGATAAATATGTATGGGGTCACGTCTCTTTATTATAAACCTTTTCTTCTTTCATTAGTTCATAAAAAGGGAAATGGAAGGGTTCCAAATTTATAACTCCTCTCGGTTCTATATCTGAGCTCCAATCAAGATGCTGTTACTTGAGTTGGATTCCTACTAGTGAGTTCAATATTCCACTAGGGCCTTTTCTCATTATTATTCCACTCTATAATGTTTTTGTGTGATGATTATATCTAACCATTTTGTATATATAATAAATTATTTTCTAATTAATGGGATGAAATTCAAGAGTATTGATTGGATTACATCAAGATATGAGGTTTGTACCTTTCTTTTAAAGTGATAGTTTTATTGACTCTTTTTCCGATGTGGGACTTTCCATTATAATCCCAAGAAAAATTTTAAAAATTGCGAGGACACAATTTATTGAAGGAGGGGAGAATGTAACACCCCAAGATTCCACAGTACGTTTCCCTTCAAATAATGCAATAGCGTGCATTGTACGGAACTTCAAGATTCTAACACACCACAACCAATAAAACTAGCCGTTATGAATAGTAATACCTACTTTTTGAAATTTTATCACTTAGATATCTCAAAATGGACTTCATTTTTGGATTCGGAATATCTAATTTAACCTAGGGTGAAATTTTGAAACTTTTCGGATAACACTTATATTTTGATGAATAGTGAAAATTACAAAATATTAATTAAAAACAACTTTTTAAATAAAAATAATTTATAGTGATAAATTATATTATTGAGTGGATTTAAAGTATAATTATAATATATTTTTACCATTTTATCCAATGGTGTTCATTAGAATTAATTTCACTTTGTAATTGGACCTAAACAATTGTCAATCTTTTGATATATATTGTTTCTTAAAAACAGGCTATTTTTTGTGACAGCGGGAATTAATTTTAAAATTAATTAATTCAACTTATATGTTTAGAACTTTGTAAAATATACATCATTTTGAATTTGGAATATCAATTATAGCTTAGGGTAAAATTTTGACATTGTTTTGAAAAACTTCAATTTTTTGATGAATAGTGAAACTACTAAGTGGTAGTTAAAAAAACTGAATTTTTCATAAAACTGAATTTTACCGCTTATTTGAATGGAATTTCAAAAACCAGAGGGACACGGATAATATCAAGAAGTAAAATTTGGTTCAATGAGATGAAAATAATTTTTGGTGAATAGTAATTTTTTACTTTTATTTACCACGGTTAAAAGTAAATAGGGTAATGAAGGGTAAAAATGTTATTAATATCACCCTAACACATGTCCTAATTCTGTTGGACAAGTGTATCTCAACCAAAAACAACCTTAGGAATAAAATATTACCATTTTGGTCCACTTGGATTAGATTAGGACATTTATTATTATTTATTTCAAAGAAGTGTTAAAAGAGTTAAAATCAATGTTTATTTACTAAAAAAAATTATTATAGGGTTATACGTAAGATAAATTAGATTGTAATAATTTATTATAAAGATAATAATATTTCCTACATAATGATATTTTATTTATAATTTTTAAACATTAAATATTTTAATATATTTATGACCCAATGATGATGGAGTAATTACTATAATAGTGAAATATTAAAATAATTGATACTATAAATACCCAAATAAATATAATTTAAGACTTTTAATGAATTACACTAATTTCATAGGATAATATGACATATTAGGATTAATTTAATAATTTTTTTTTGAAGTAATAGTTCTGTTATGAGTTTCAGAAAAATCAACTATTGAATAGTGTCAAAATTGACATAAAAGAGTTTTTAAAACAAATATTATATTATTAATTGATATTAAATTCATAAAAATATAAGTTTGGTAAAAAGACTTATATAATGATATTTATATCATTAATGGACCACTTTGGGGTCTCTTGGATGTATATAGTAAGTTTATTTACTATATCATATAAAAATACAAAGTGACATGGTAAATGTCAAACTAATTAACTAAGAGTTAAAACTAAAAGATAAGGTTAATATAGTAACCCAAACCTGTCTAAATTCTATTGGTTTAATGGTTTTCGACCTATACCCACCATAAAAATTGAATAATAAACTTTGGAGCAATTATAATCCGAATATAAATTTATTATAAATTAATATTTCTAGCTTTTCCAAAGGTTCCCCTCACCCCTCTTATAAAAGGGCACTCTTCCTTCTTATTTCTTCACACCTTCAAATCCTTTTTTTTTCGGTCAGACCCTTACCAAATACTCTCTACACTTCCCTCACTACAACCTAGAGGCCTTAGTTTGATCATAAAGCCAACCTATGGAGTTATTTTGATCAAATCAATAGGAAGAACCCGAAGAAGAGCTAATGTTTTCACCATCCCTTTTCAAGTTCCTTTCTTCTTCCACTTCTTCATTATTTGTTATTACCATTCTAAAATATTAACTACAATATCTTATATATACTGTGATGTTATTATAAATATTTTACAACCATATTCAGTATTCTATCCACCATTTGAATAACATGTCACCATACGTGCGTACGTACGGCTTACCGTTTCCTTGTCGTGGTGTAATTGTTGTTCAATATATTATTATTTGGGTGTGTATAATAATGATGTGTAACACATTAAAATAATAAATATAACCTGATAATTATTCTTTATATATTATATACCATCCAATTATATATTATTTTAATATCAAAAGAATGATATTGTCGCTCGTGCGTACGTACGGACTACCGTCTCCACGAACGCGATGAGATTCATTCTCTATCGTACCCATTCAAGTATAATTATCATATTATGATTTAAAAATAATGTTTAAGAACATTATATTTTTATGTATATGAATAAGATACAACTTATCCATGAAAAACATGGCTTACGTAACAAAACATATAAAATAAAATGAGTAAGTTAACACCCGAAACGAGGATAATTCTAAGATATTATTAACAAAGAAAAGTTAAAAGCTCATATATGATATCATATTAATGTATATGATTCATGGATAATTTAAAAAAAATTATTTCAACATTATATAGGAGGTTAACCTACCCCCAACCAAAGAAAAGCACAAGGTAAGGGGTTTCTTAACTCACTCTCAATTTCGTGAGAATTCCATTGTTCACCACTTAATTATTGTATGTGGTGTATGTGTACTTCCCATGATTATATTCATTGTTTAATATAATTTAATTTATGGGTATTTACATCATCATTGTATGATCCTTGTTACATCGGTGTATGTTTCATAAGTTACCTAATCGATATGGGAATTTGAAATTTCAATTTCCATTTATTCTTCTTTACGCAAACTTCATTGATTATTTTACTCCGAGATTATGTCTGGAATAACTATTCATTTGCTTATGTCATAATTTTCAATCCCTTTCTTTGTGGATATAATTTTGATACACATAATCAGTCCATTGATAATTTCTCAAGTCATCGATATGAATTTGATAAGAGTAATTTTAACTCATTCTCCATTTGTTGAGTTAAACATCCAATTCATTGGTGTTGTTTTGACAATATTATGTGTGAATATCCTTTGATTGTTTTACACGGAATATAAAATCATATTTAGTGTATTTATATTTGTCACACATAACTATTTGTTTTATTTATCCTTAACCAAAGATACGGCCTTTATGAGAGATTTCATCTCAATTTAAATTCCATTTAGATTTCTTTGTTGTTATACACCAAATCACTTTTATGTGGAGTATATAATGTACTTTGACATAGTATATCATGAATCCATTTATTTTCATGATATTAAAAAGTTTTGATTAACTCAATTATTTCTATTCAAGTGTCTCTATTTTGGTTAGAATCTCTAACTCTAATATTTCTTTTAAATGTTTTAAAGACATATTCATCTAAATCTTTCTCATTAATGTCCATGTTTAAAAAATGGTTTTAAGGATTTATTTATATGTTCATTAATGTTTTAAATTTAAAAATCCTTTTAAAAATTTTCAAAGTGGTATGGGACACTTTGATTCTAAAAAATTATTTTTAAATGAATTCTTGAAAAATAGTGTGACTTTTAAATGATTTCAAGACAAAGGGGGATATTTCTCTCAAATAGTTTTGATGATAATTTTAATCTATGTCAACATCCTTCATTATTTTTGATTGAGGATAATGTGATACAATACAATACTTCATATTGTTTCAAATGAGTTATGTTTGACTGTGGATTTGTTATTTTTATACCATTCATTGTTTGTAATTAAAGTATTGACATTTCGTATGCTTGTTTTTATACGAATGTTTATATTATGTTTAAAACAGTTCATATGAGGAATGAATTGGACTTAATAAGTGACGGGTGGAGCCCGCTGTAGCTCCTCAATGCATCGGTAGGTCTAATGAGACAAACTAGTGTCTTGGCACAAGGCCTTGGAAAAATCTTATTTGTAGTCTTGGCACGAGGCCTTGGCTATGTGGTTATGATAGTCTGGCATTATGCATTTCATCATTATGAAAGTCGTTATTGATATTACATGTGATCATTTGACTAGTAGAATATCCATTTGAGTATGTAAATTGCCTTATTTTATTTTATCTTTGCCATTTATGCTGAATTTCAAGTTTAAAAGGCTTTCATTTTAGTTATAAACTACCTTATGTGGTTATTCTTATCTATGAAAGCTTCTGCTATAATGTTATCCTTACTGAGCATCTGATCTCACCCCTTTCAATGTTTTATTTTTCCCAGAATTATGAAGAAGTAATTTATGAATGACCTGTAGGGATAGTATGAGGGGATATGAAGACAAGATTTTGTTGTAGTTTTTTTACCTTATGATGTAATGTAAGACTTATGAATATATCTAGTGTTTCCAAGACTACTAAACTAATCGGTCTTTCCAGAATTGATCCTTTGTGATCATTTCAATGTTATTTAATAATGCACTGACTCTGGGTATCTAGGGTCGGGGTGTTACAATATTAGTATGAAATATATCATACATTCTGCAAATTAAATCCAAAATATTTATCCAATATAATATAAATTAGGAATAAAGGGATAATATTGAGAATTAAATGTTAGTGAAAGTAGTAGATGAAGGGAAGTTACTAGAGACCCAAATTTTTATAATGGCGTGATTTAGTTTTTAAATATGATTTATGTTCATCAAAAACCATAAATATATGTTTCATTGGATAATAAATGTATCTCACCACTCTCTTTCAACCCTTTATTTAATAATATTTGTTCTGATATTCACGAACACATAAGGTGGGATAACATGATGAATTAGATTATAGAGTTTATCTCATGGTGTTTTGAATGACTTCAAGTTAAATAAGATAGATAGAATTATAAATGGATCATACAAACATTTCTTATACCTGTAATGAAATGCATTTACATCACAATTTAATTTTTTAAATATCTCTCATAGACTTCTAATGGAAAAAATGTGACATAGGGAGTAGTGGATCGACTCACAAAGACATTACAAAACATTTCTATTTGGGAATATATCTCAAATGAATTAGTTTCTAAGATACATGTAAATTAAATGGTGAGGCTACATGGGGTACCACTCTAAGTCATCTATGTTCGGGGAATAGAGACTACCTATAAATTATCTAGAATTCATCTAAATTTTTTTAATAATGAATTTAATTTTTTTATTACCTACCACCCCAGTGTAATATATAATATTAAAGGACTGTTATGATTCCCTAGGACATGCTCTAAGCGTGGTCAATGGAACATAAATGATGATGTGACCGTCAACTACTTTTGTATTTTTTTCATAGATGAATACTTTCACTCTACTATTAATATTTATCCATATGAAGATTGATATGGGGAATGATTTAGAACTATGATCTATTGGGATGATGATTGGGAGAATGCTGCATCAGCCTTGTCTTGTGCAAGAAATTAAAGAGAATGTTAAATCCATCAAATAAAATATATAAATGTCTCAAAAAGCTAGAAAATGAAATATCTGAACAACCACCAAATGTACATAGAGATCAATGATTGTGATAATTTTTTCCTTCAAATATCATATTGGAAGAGATTCATGTGGTATAGGAATAATGGGATGCTTATCCATAGGTACATTTCCCCCATTATGATTCTGATCACGTTGGAGAAAAATCATACTTACACTCAATTCCACTAAATATGAATGAGGTTCATGATGTTCCACATGAATATATCCTAAATATGTTTATACCTCTCCACTAGCACATACCTAATTCGAAGATGGTACAATTGGATAACATCCTCTCTTATGAAATTCATTATACGAAGATCCTTAACCATAGGGAAAAATTTCTACACAAAAATAGAACTCATCTTGTTAAATTGTTTTAGAGGAACAATAATAATTAATATAAGACAATGGAATACGAGGAAATAATGAAACATAAGTAAACTTATCTATTCTTAAAGGACAACATGACTTGAAATTTTAGGGATGAAATTTGTGATGGAGCTAAGTATGTAAAAACCCTTTATTTATTACTAATACTTCTTTCATAAATTAATATATATTGTATTATATAATATAAGTATTATACACATAGAACATGTAGAGAAACCAACAACATATTGATTGTGTAATAATAATAATTTAATTGGTCATATATTGAAACAATGAAAATTAATTTCATTACAATTGGAAAAAAAATATATAATTCAAAATTTAATATAATACAATATAGATACACTAATCTTTTAAAGTCATTTCCCTATGACCAACACTATAGAAACAATAAATTATTTTTTTAAAATCAAATATTTATAAAATATTTATATATATATGTGTGCCGGACAAATATTTGTGAATGAATATCATTGTATATAATAGAGGTAATGTTACCATTAAATTAGTAATTTGACTGCTGGAATAGTAACAAGATAGTTATGAATAGTAATTATTCATTTAAATAATAATGTTTTATATAAATAATATTAATCTAGAGTAATATAAATAAATATAAATATTATAATGGAAAAAATTAATATCATGAATAAAAATTCAATTAAAATATTTTTAATTTTTTAATAAATAATATTTTATTTCATGTTTAATAAATCCTAATTTTTATATTAAAAATTACAATTACCAATGTTAGATGTTTACAATGATAAAAATATGATCAAATTTTTAATTAACAAGTGAAAATATTATGGGGTGAATTTTTGGTAAATTGATTATTAATACATTAATTTTCAAGTGAATAGTAAAACTTTATTTTTTTATGAAACCTCAAAATTCATTATTAAATAATTTAATAATCATTTATAGAACATGATTATTGGAAAAAATAAATTTCATTCCGTAAATATGTCATTTTAATAAAATAAAATTAGTTTTAAACCAATTAAAATAATTTTCTATACCTAATGACAAAAGTGTTCCTTAGAAATGTTAATTTTTTTTATTTTCCTCATTCCTTTTTGTGGAACTAAATGTGAATGAATAATAATGGTGATTAATGTATTATAATTTTATACTATATTTATAAATTATTTATATTTGAATTGATCCACTATTACATGTTTTACCTTTGGAATAACATTGTATTTTTTTTTCTTAGAACGCCCCCCTCCAAATCTATAAATAACCACTCTCCATCCCCTTGTAAAGTCACCCCTCCATCAAATTTAAAATAGAAATAAATATTCATATAATTCCTCTAAAACCATGTAGAGAATAAAATTTTGTTCTAGAGTATACCCTCTCCAAAAATAAATTGAGTTTTAGTGTTGTAAAAGTAAATCTACATCGACGAAAGAGTAAGTTTCTATAAACCCTTTTCCGTTTTTATTATTACTTTTTTTTCCTATCACTATTCAAAAAATGCCATATAAATATAGTTATTTTGTATTTATACATTATATTATTGTTTTTATCCTACAATATGTATCATAATTATGACATATATAAATTTCAATCATTTCATTCCCATTTTTTTTGGAAATTATCCATCAGCATTCGGTTAATCCCCAGGGAGATAATTTCTAATACTTTTATTAATACCAACTCTAAGGTTAGTTATAATTAATGAAAAATGATATCAAAAAATAATTATTTAATAAAGACTATTATAAATTAGAAACCAATAATTATAATGGAAAAATAGAAAAAAAAATAATATAATTCACTTCTGTAACTGTTTTTTAATTATAAAACAATTATTCAAGATGTTGAAATGCAACGAAATAAAGATGGATTTAAGAGAAGTGGAATCTCAGACCAAAATCAATTCATTTGGTTTATCCCTATTAAAAAAATATTTTATATGTATATTATGATAATGTTTCTTAAATTTTATTTCAATATTTTTTCATCATATTTTTTGGGATATATATGTTTCAACATTGATATTTAATCAATATATAGATCTCTCCAAAAAAATAATTTTAACTCCATGACACATTTTTATCTTTTCTTGGGATACTTCTTCTTCACATAGGGATGCTGATGATTATGAAAATTATGTTCTCCCATATACATTTTGGAACCCCATGATTATTCTAGAAATCATTACATACAAAAATTTTATGAACCCCACTCCATTTTATTAGTTATTTTATCATTATTATTGTTGTAAATTTAAATGTGTCCTACATGATTATGTAATTATTATGATTTGATGGTTTCACCGATAATTATATTGGCCTCCAAAGTATTGGGTAATGTGATGTATTCCATGAAATAATTAATATTATGTATGAACATGTTTCTATATTTATTTGAAATAATTATTTTATGATTATGTACAATTATTTCTCTAAACATTATACTTGCTTTGTTCACAAATATACGTTGTATATGACCACAATGTCATGATATATCATTTGTACACATTGAAACATTCCATTCCATTATCAAATTTAATCCTCAAATCATTGATGATGATCTTATGCTTACGATATGAGTATGTTGATTATGATCACCCACATATTATGGATAAATGTCCCATATTCTTCCTGATACTGATATTTAAGCTCACCCCATTCATTTATGTATATCCTTAGGTGACTACAGGTAATAATGAGAATGTGAGCATTAAAAATATTAAAGAAGATGGTTTTAAATACAATTTTATGATAATTATGTAATAGTGATGTGTGATCCAAAATTTATCTAGAATATAAATAATTGAATCCTTAAATTATTTATAACTATGTTTATATGATTAAAATGATGTAATTGTCATGAAATCAATAATAAGGTTACTATAAGATGTTATGAGAACAAAATATCATTTATGATAAAAATTCAGAATGTCACCACTAAATTTATTTCTCTTTAAATACTTCTTAAAGATATTTGGTACTAGAAAAATTAGATTGACATGATCTATATGGATATAGGGAGACAGGTGAGGAGAGAGTAATATTATTCTATGTATTTATTCATATATTAGAAGTTGTGAGGAATAGTGGTGAAATGACTGATATTTATATGGTTGGAAGAGGGGTGTTTTTTAATATCATATCCATTATGTTATTAATTTTTCTTTAGCCTATCAATAATATTGATTCTCATGACCATACATAGTAAATAATGTATCAATGTTATATATAATGGTTTATTAAATCATATCTCAAAAAAATAACCTATTTATCTTATAATTAAATTTATCTTATATTCTTATAATTTACTATTTTCCAAAAGTTGATATTTTTTAGATAAATATAAAAAATCACAATAACAATTTTTTATGTGATGATTTAAGAAATAAATACATCTTGTGAATTTTTTCCTAAATATATTAAATTTAATTTTTTATTAATATATTCATTGAATGAATAAAAACAAATTATAATATTATGTGTACTTCACTAACCCTTAAAAATTACTTATGGAATCTTAAAATTACATTACCATTATTAAAAAATGTTGTATTAATTTATAAATAAAATTTATAAAAATAAATTTAATCTGAATAATTAAAATTATTATAAAATTTCAGTTAAAATATTTATTATATTCAAATATAAAAACACCTAATTTATCCATTTTAAATAATATTAATTTACCAATACCATGATATAAATATATCACGTTTTCTTTATAAAAAAAACTTAAATATTGTGTCACACTTCTATGGGAGAGGATACTATTCTAATGGCCATAATATTATTCCCAATAATCAAATTACTATTCTATTGTTTAGGATTCTATTCAAATATTTAGATTAATATCCCAATGATCAAATTTTTAACAATCAAATAGGTTCCCTATATCAAATAAAAAATCATTTTTTTAATTAATAATTATAACATTAGATTTCTCTAAATCCTATATATTTTTGAATTTCAAGATTCTTAATGAATTACACACATTTTTCATCATTTATACAATTTTCTTCGTGATTTAATTTATTCTAGTGAACTAAATTGTCAAAATTATCACATTTTATTTATCATATTTTATATTTCTTGATTAATTTTAATGGTTTCTATTCTTCTAGAAATTTTATATTCATAATGTAACGTTAAAATTAATATAATAAAATGTGGTTGGTTTTATCAAATTGATTATGTATAGTATATTGTATTATGATACATTATATGAAAAAATCATATACATATAGAGATAATTCTAATGAATGTTTTTAAAATCATTATAATAAATCGGTCAAAGATGAATATAAAATAATTTTTTGATTAAATAAAGTGTATTCCGATGAAAAAACATTCATACATGAATTTGATTTTTTATAAATTTAATTAAAAAAATTGATTAATTACATAATTTTAATGTGAAATTAATATACTAAATAAATTAATATTATAGTAATGTAATTGTTATTACATAGAAATAAATTAAAATTTCATAGTTTTATGATTAAAAATTCAATGTTCTAAAATAGGGATTTCATTTTGTTTTGTGTTCTTATATTATAATGATTTTTACAGTAACAAGAAATGAATTTAATTTTTTTCCCACATATGGAAAAATGGTTCAAATTTTTTAAATTGTTAAATTTCATTTTAAATAATTATAGATTCAATCCATTGGAAATCATTAACTCTACTATAAATCATAAAAGTGTTAATGAGGGGCATAACTAATGATATATGGTAAAAAATAACCAGAAAAAATATATAAAAACTATATTTTTGGGAAAATATACCCATAATTATATTTACATTTTTTTATTATTTTATACCACTTTTATATGAATATGACATTATTATATTTTAACGAAATAATTATTTACCAGAATTACACATCCCTAACGTATCAAAGGAGGTCATCTCCTAAAGAATATTTAAATTATTTTACCCATATTACTTAGATAATACCTATATAATTTACAAATTAACATTATATTCCCTGAATTAGTGGTTCATTTCATACCAGAATACAATCCACCAATTCAAGAAGGTGTTTCTGAAAGGAGGATTCCCAATGAAATTATAATTGTCTTCATCGATATATTTTTTGTTTCATTTTTTTAACCTCCTCCAAATATAATATAAACCTATTAATATTATGAGACAATTATAATTAAATTAAACAATTTATTTAATGTAAATAATACATAAATTTCTACCTCCTTCCTAGTATGCGATAAATGAGAATATCGTTCAGATTTATATTTAGACTACCATCATTATAAAGTGAGATATTTCATTTTCCATCAAACATTATATGAATTGGTTTTATTGTTTTTAGAATTAATATATATTATAAATATAAAATTAATATTATTATTTATATTTTCATTCCAAGACCTCAGTGAATTTACTAAAATTGTTGATCAAATTCTATCATGAAAAGTGTACCAGTTTACACAGGAATGATGATATCAATAATCTATTTTTAATAAATGATAAATTAGAAAATATAATATAATGATATATTATTGGATAAGTATGAATATAATTTTATTATAGATTTATAGTAAATATAAATTTATTAAATATTAACATAATAGCATAAATGAAAAATTCTTGGACTAGTGGTCAGAGTTCATCTTTTCATCTAATGTCTTTTTTGGATTTTCAATGTTTAATTTCCATTGAGATAAATTCTATAATAATTATCCTTTAGAAAACCATTTATTTTTTTCACATGTTTCTATAATAATTATCCTTTAGAAAACCATTTATTTTTTCACATGTGTTTATTTATATGTTTTTCATTCCATATTTTTTATTCCATGATGTTTTTTACATTAAAGGACTCAAAATACCTTACCCTTAAAAATCGACCTTATTCCCCCTTGCTCTATATGATTTGTATTCCAAGACAGTGTGCAGTAAAATGTTTTCATGGGTATTATTTTATATAAAACGTTTATTGTTAATGTAATTTTCAATGATATTTTATGTTATTGCATATTTTTAAAAGGAATCAACATGTCATTAATTTAGTTGATACACCTTCTAAATTTTTCCGACAGTGTGAAATGAATTGTCACTTTTACATTTACAGTATGAAAAAATGTTCCAATAATTATAAATAATCTATAAATTAAATATTAGGTTACCCTAAAAGAAAATTATTTTTAAATATTATAGGGTTTTTTAAATTGTAATCAAATGAAAATAGTATCTTTAATTTAGTTTTTAGGAATATTTTGAATGTCCCATTAATGGTATTTATTTCAATTTCATATTACATTGATGTTTCATTTACATACTAGAGGATATAATTTAATTATACAATGGATATCATTTATATTGATTAATTTTGATTATTTGATTTTGTAGTGTTTATGAAAATCATTTACCCCCATTAATGATTTGATTGAATAATGATTGTTTCAATGGTTTTTCAAACACATATGAATAGTTCTCATTATGTGATAAATGGGTCACATAAAACCATCGAAATAAATGGTTAATTATTGAAAATAATTAGATAATATGAAATATTATGCGGTGTGAATTCATTCATATAAGGAGAAGTGGTTGGGAAGTGAACACAATACATTATAGGAATTATTTAACTATATAATGATGTAAATATAAGGGATACTTTAAAAATGAAATGATTTTATATTAATATTATGTTTCCATGGTTATATGAAATTATAAATTTATTTTTATATTCCCTCAATGATAAAGATTGACTAATGAGGGTACCCCAAAATTTTGAATCATTAATGATGAAATTACGAAAAATTATACCATGAATCATGATTTATGATATATGACTTGTTGGTTATAATCATTAGATATTATGATAATAAAATGAAACTTATTTTTAGGATAATATTTCATATTATCATGAATTGGTACATCCCATGGTTACCCAAACATAACATTTGAGATCACCCATTCTTATGTTTGATATTTTCCCAATTTATGATGAACGAATAAATATGATATATCTATGAATGTTACTAATAAAGAGTTACACAATGGGACACTACTATAAATCATGCATTAAAAATTATAGTAAATGTTCTTTATCATATTTATAGAGGTTTAGATAATGTATGTGATGTTAAAAGGATGGTTTAACATGTAATTAAAAATGATGTAAAAATCGCTGATAATGTCCCTGATGATAAAGAGTATAATTGGTTTCACACACCCCATTATCACCCCCTCTTTATCGGTCCATCCCCCACCCAAATATAATCTCTTACACACCCATTTGTTATAACATTATCACATTCCCATACCTCTAACTTGTTTCGAACATACGCTTTTTAGCTTATGCACCAATGGATTTTCCACTACCTTGTAATGTTTTTTTTTACATTTTTGATATATCTATTGAAATATGTCATTATATTTTTTAAAAATATATTTATTTTAATTTATATAAGTATGTATATATAAATATTGAATATATATTTAAATATATATAAATATATTTATATATATTAAAATTAATATTATCTCTAAAAACCCATAAAACACATAAAACATTAAGAAATTCTAAAAACCCTAAAACCGAAAAAAATAATGAAACGACCACAAAATTTGATCTAAGTGTCTATTTAAGCACCCATAAAAGTAAAATATCATATCATGATAATAAATTAAATATGATATTTGGTATAGGATTAATGGACATCTGGATTAGAAGTTATGACCTTTTAAATTTTGTGAAATTGATGTCAGTGACTACAAATTCTGCTTCAGAGGCATTCTGGTCCTTTCTGGGGAAAAAATATGGAAAATGATCAATGATCTGGTCCCAAAAATACATGGAATAGAACTTATCACATGGTTTTATATTATATGTGGTGGAGCCCAAACAGACATCCGAATAAAAATTTATGTCTATTTAATGTTCACGTTTGATTTATAACTTAAAAAAAGGAGAAATAAAATTTATTCCCTCAGTTATGACAATATTAGAATATAACATTTTTTTACATAAATTCATAATCATCGAATTTACTAGTTCTGTAACATAAAGAGTCATCTATATCTAATGTTTTCATCCATTCATGTTATTTATGAGTTTAAGGGTTTTAGGGTTTTTATGGGGTTTTCACATTAAATGACATTTCATATGGCCACAACACCTAAACCATGTGTCCATTATTCCACTAACACATATATAATCACATCATGTTATAATATCTATGTCTCTATGAACCATGTAATCCCATTATCATCTCCATTGATAAAAAAGGAACATAAGCTGTCTAAACATCCATATTTTTACTACGGGAGTTTGTTAATAAAATTTAATTTGTCATTAAAATATAACGTTTATTAGTGATAGTAAAAACGAAATAATAAATGGGGTATTTTTTTGATACTATAAAAAAAGTGGTGATAAAATGATGGTATTTATCATATCCTTTTAAGGTTCATTGATAAACACCCCTCATTATAAATGTTGTTTTAGAAGCTCCTTTTTTACAAGAACTGATAATGGGGGGGGGGGTTTATCAGTTCATTTTTAGAAGTTATGATAATGAGACCCCATTTAAGGTGAAATTTTTGTAAAAAATTTTTAGAACCCCTTTATCAATGCTAAAAAGTAATGTTAAAGACCGCCTTTAACAAATCACTTACTTGTACTGAGAAAGGAGCGTTTTAACAGCAATACTAGAGAGTGGTATTAAAAACAAAGTGATGGATAAAACTAGTTTTTTAGTAGTGGGATTTGTTAAAATTATTTGATTAAATAATTTTATTATTTAAATATTCTTCAATGACACTAAACCATTTCAATATTCAATTATTTTTATTTCTATCAATATTTAATATACATCTAAAATGATACAATATTTATATATGTTATTCTTGGGATCTCTATGTGGATATCAGAGGAAGGATTAATAATTTCTATATATTTTTATATGATAAATATTAGTATGTAAAATATAATAACATATTAATAATTTAATGTGGAAATGTGTGAAAAAATAGGTGTCTTTATGAAATAAGATGGTTTCTTAATTTTGGACATCACATAAACTATTTTCATGAATATATGACTTTTTCACTATTATTATTATAGTAAAATATGTAAAAAATGTTTATTCTCTTTAAATAATTGTATAAACTATGATTAATCATATTAAAAACAAATTCAATGCAAATTCCAAAAAAAATAGTCTTTAGAATCCATATGGTATGGGAGTTGGAATTAAAAACACAATTTTTATTCAAATAAAACATTCTCAAGATTTGAATCGTAGTGACCATCCAAATAAAAAAAATTATTTTATAACAATAAATTAAGGGACTCTTGAGGAACTATCACACTCAATTAGTATTTACAATGATATACTAGTTCATGAAAAATTGATCAGAGCCACAAAAAGATATTCTTTATTATCGAGTACACATTTTCAAAAATATTATCTTAATAAAATAATTTTGGGAAGGTGATGCAAAAAAATAGGTAAATATTATTAGGAACATGATATATTTTGATGCAATTTACACCCTTGAAAGGTATGAGTATTAGATAGTATTTTTCAACGTTATTTCCCAAAATTCATCATATTAAAATTAAATGTGAATTCCATGAGAGTAGGTAGAATGATAGTCAATATATTAGTACCAATGGTGGATAATATGGAATAGATGATAGATATTTGATAAAATGATATTTCATTAAAATTGTTTTAACAGATTCTAATGTTTTTAAATTTTTTCAATAATGATCCCCCTAGAATTCAATGTTTTATTAAAATGTGTGTATATATAAATATGCATTTTAAATCGATTACTTGAATAAAATAATGTAGAACTTTGGGTTCTTATTTTAGTATTGAATTAATGATTAAATATTTCGATTTTTTCCACAAATATTCATATATTCAATAGTTTATAATAATGAAGATCCATAACTAGCCATCCTTCTACTAGGGGAAGCTGTGAACCTAGGAAGAACTCTAGGGTTTGGATGACTATGATACCCCCTGTGATGGCCAACTAAACATATAAGTTGGGAGATCCCTTGTAGAGAATAGAATTTATTGGTTGGGTTTGGCACAAGATGACCGAGAAGAGGAACACTATCCACCTTCTTGTATGGATGTGTATTCAATTCCCCAACCCGATGTAGGCATTTAGATGGATCAATATATTCATTCCATTTAAAATAATCACATAGCACATCTAAAAAAATATAGGAGTAAATATTGTGATTTACTATTCAATCATAATAATCACCTCATTGTTAATATCCAACTCTCATTACATGATCTTAGACACCCCGCACCATTGATATATATCATTCCATGTCACCCATCGTGCCCCCATCTACTCCAACCACCAATTCAATGCCATAGATAACTGTCTACACCATAATTAATTCATGGAATCAATCCAATCACTATATTCAATGCTTTGGGGAGCCATGGATAAACTATCAGACCTTAGAAATCAACGATTGAATCCATTATGAAGGATTATGATTCTATGCTCATTAATGGAGTTCTTGTGACCATTAGGAATGATGGAGGACTTAGAGAGAAATTTTATACATAGCCACATTCACCCCATCCACTGCCACATCCACCAGGAATGACCAAGGCCCCATGAAATCCATATAGATCAACCATGAAGATTACCCCTTGAATTTAATTCCATTGTGATATTTTTTAAAAACTAAAATATTTTGGAATTTAAAAAATTGAACATGTGGGACATTAAGGGTATTGGAATGATTTGATTACTACAAGGTCAATTATCATCCTTAGTTTTCCTATAAAAAAAATCAAGACCCTTTTTAAGGATTTGTAAGAGACTATTATAGGATGCTGATGTTGGGGTAGGAAGCTTCAAGAATATAATTTTGTATTGTTTATTTCAGTTTTATACTTATGTATTTTAAACTAATTGTTATTTTAAATTTTATTTTTATAAAAATATTTAATCTATTTTATCAATTGTGTATCACCAAATAGTATTCATCTAATACTTTTATTTTCTTTTGGTTTTTCTCCCTTTTAATATTTTTCATAATATTCTTCTAAAATTCCATATTTTATTTATTTATGTTTTCACTAAAATTTTATTTTTATTCACTCTATCTCTATCTATCTCTCTCTTCTTATTCCATTTTTAATATTTTATGTGTTCTTCTACATTCCATTTTTTATTCCTCTTCACATCACTTTTTCTACAAAGTGATATCTTCCTCTAAATAATGAGGGGATATCCAAAGTCTTAACCCATGGGAGGTAAGGTGTTCTTAAAATTTTTATAAATTTTTACTCTTTTTTTGTGGTATATGAAAGTGACATGAAAGGGTGTGAATATTGTCCCCCAAAACATGAATGTAATATATTATTATATTATTTTAGTTATTTCTATTACTCCATTCAGTTGATAATCTTCATAGAGGATTGAAAAATCCAACGAATAAATCAAATGGAATATCATGGACTCAAGACCTAGATGATGAAACATTTTCAATTGAGGTGTTCCATCCAACATTATTAAAAAATTAAGTGAGATTTAGGGTTCATAGGAATTCAATATTACAAAAATTCTAATGAAATAGATTATAATTCATTCCTGATATGATTATCAAACCATATTTAATCAAATAAATAAATATAATGGTTGAAATGTAATCCATGATTATGACATACTTATTCCTCTCTAATCACATTTTGTATATCATTTCAAGTTAGTTTTTCATAAATTTTAATTCCATATATAATCAAATCCTAAATATATAAATATTTTCATAAATTAATAAATAAGATTTATTTTATATGAATTAAAATTTTATTTTAGGCAACACTGACGCTCATCAAGTGAGATAACCCGGGTTATCCATTTTTCTTCACATAGAAGCCAGTTTAAAAAAATTCCTCCAAGCCCCATGATTGGAATGTGATCAAAATTGTTTCTATTATTGGTGTTATAATCATATTACCTATATTTCTTATATTAAACAGTTAGTTTATAATAAATATTTCATTAAAAACTATTAAAAATAATTTTCCATTATGTTTTCAAATGATTATTTTATCAATTCATGGACCAATTACCCATATGTGTAAGATCAAAAGAACATTCAAAAAAATTATAAATATGAAATAATATAAAGGACCGATGAACAGACCTAACTATACATGAATATTATGAATGGTATTGACACATGTATTTCATTACAACATATATAATATATGGTTAATGAATTCAATGTTGATTATCAAAGACTGTAGGATAAGGAAGAAATTCCACTAGAAATTCCAAATTTCTATGAATAACTCAAAGAGGTTGATTCCAAACTTGAGGACCATCATCATACAATCAATATTAATAAAATGATCCATGATAAAAATGATTAATTACGGTGGATTCATGATGTGGAAGATTAACCTTCTGAGCAAGGTGTTGGAGATCAATAAGATATGGATGACTTCTGGAATGAGTGTGGGGTACAATATGATATCACATGGCTTACAATGTAGACGATATAACACCATATCACATCATTACATTCTTTTGGAAACAACACCCTAGTAGTGGAATTTTACGAAATTATGGATAAACAAAACTATCATCCTCTATCATAAAAGATTCTATTTAAAGAGTATCATACTACTAAGGAAGTGATTGAACCCAAAACAACTAAGGGAATGAAATTATATTGAATTATTCATTTTCAAATTTATTCAATCTCATATGTTTATCTCTCCTAACTAATTTGTATTTACATATTTGGTCATTCAAAATTTTTCCATATAAGATGATGATGAAATCGATACATGCACCTTCTAAGGAACACATGGAGCTCCCAGATCTTAATGATAATGAATTTGAAGATACCCATGAATAAATAAATTATTTTTAGCCTAATTAAAGCAAGATAATTGATTCTCACATTTAAAGGTATAAATTTCTATTGATAAGTCATATTTATATTTTAATTATGTGAAAATAATTACATATATTCCCTTTAATAATTCAAATAATAAATCCCCACTAATTAAGGAAATAAATGAGAAGGTGGAGGTTACAGAAGTAGTAACCATGAAAGGGGATGATCCATATATCTTCTTACCACCATAATGCTTGTATATGCAAAGGATAGAAGGGATGGTTCTATTATACTCAATCCATTGATCATTTTTCACCATGATGAAATAAGTAAGATCTAGAAAAATCCACATGTGGTGGTTGAAATCCATGAAGACTCTCCCTTCATTAGAATATGGATAAAAATTAGTATTACTATATAAAGGTTGTCAAATTACTAGTCTGGCATGGGATATTATAGAAAGTATTATATAACCATTCTTTCTAGAAATTTTAATTTTATTTTCTATATTACTTTACCAAGAATCAAAATCACTCTATAGAATTTTGGTAATTAATGAAACAATCCTTATTCATAATTTTTTAATTTACATTTGTAGGACAGTGATGGAAGAATAAATAAATATGACAAATTTGAAGTAGGAAAAGAATAATTCTTATTTCAATAGTGAGTTCACTTTTAATTATTATTACCAAATCAAACTACATTTTTTTTCTGAAATATGTTTTGTGATTTCAAATTAAAATTTGACACTCATTCATGAAATTTGAAAGAAATTAAATTATCTACGGAAGAAGAATTTTTCATGAACCCTGGGAATCAATTTTTTATATTTCATCATTAATGATATTGAAGGCTTATGGTGAATAATTGAGTGATTAAAAGTAAAGAATGAATATTAAAATGAGGACTCATGATTAGAGAAAATATGTCAAATAATGTGATTGAAATTTCTCTATCATTTTTCTATATTTGAATTTTATAAATTCATGTGAGTTGATTTATAATTATTATTAATTCCTTGAGATATTGTAAAATGTTTGTATTTCCATTACTAAAAAGACCTATAGACTAAATATTATATATTTTATCTTATGAATATTTCTCAAGTTATTAGGGGAATTGACACCATCAAATACGCTTATATAAACCTATCAAATCTATGGGAGTGCAATAAAATATTTAATACTATATAGCTATCTTTTAAAAATTCTATCACCTTGATACCACCAATACATCAATCATTTATTATCTCATAGATACCATGAATTACTTTAATAGGTATGAGAAATATTTCAAGATGATTTTTAATTATTACCATAATTATCATATTTTTATGACAATTTTTTAGATGAATTACGGTGGTGAAGGGATTCATGGTGTAACGAATGAAATTGACTGTAATAAAATTGTGGAGATATTTTAATTATTGGTATTATGAAGGATTTTTTTACATATACATTACTGAATATTTTTTTCTCTTGTTAAAAATGATATAATATAACAATGTGTTGTGACATAGAAGATTAAAAATAACTAATACTGGACTGATAATTTTATCGTATCTAGTTATGTGGTTGATGTGAAGATTATTCCAATCATGAATTTAGAAAAGTTAAAAAAAATGAAAAAGTACATTGAAAATTGGAATAATATATTATATTTGATCTACATCGTGAGTGTTCCCTCAATTATAAGGATTTTATTTTCTTAAAAAACCTTTTAGTATGATAACTATGAGTGGTTGTTGAACGAATTGTAATGTGATAATTTCATTGATATTATATATTTGATATCATTTTTAATACATAAGGGGTAAAAATAATCCATGAGTATTACTTTTTAAAACACAAATTCCTTCCATCCAAAAGCCTTAGAGTATTTTTTGTCTTTACATGATGTCCCCTTTATTTATGTGTCCATAATCATTACAAATTTCATAAATTAGTAACATTAAAATCCTATATGTTATGATCATGATACAATTATATGATCATAAATATACATAAATTATATCACGAGAGATGAGTGAAAATAATAGAGAATGGTTGATATATATTGTCATGTTTAATAATATGAAATAAATAATCGTAATGTGATGATATAAGTTCAATGAAATTAAAAAAGTAGTAAAAGTGAGATTATATAATTGATGTTATCTTTGAAAAGTTAAAAATTCAATTGAAATTTTAAGTGGTAGTACAATATTTGGTTTTACATTATAACTTTTTTTATTTTATTACATTGAAATTAAAATAATATTAACATAGGTGAACTCTGAATTATATTTTTACATTTTATGCTTGAGGGAAAACATAGTTCAAGTGTGGGGGTATTTTATATACTCACATTTCAAGAAACTTTTTATAACATATTCTAATGACTTTTAGTATTTTTCGATGAAATTATAAATATGATTAAATTTTTAATTAAAATGTTTGACTTAGTAGTTAAATAATTAAATTGATTTAGTTGAATATTAAAAGGATTCATTTTGTATTATAATTTTATAAATGAAGTTTTTATTGTAAATTTGAAATTTTCTTATATATCATAATATTTTAAAATGTTTACTAAAACATGATGGATCATGTTATCCCTCTATGAGGGAAGCGAGAAACATAACATGACACCTGGGGTTGGTTAGTCATGCTACCAAAAATGAATGCAAAATAATCAATTATGTTGGTAGAGCACATATAGAGGAAAACAATAAAGGATTAGTCTTAAGACAATTCATACGGTGTAGTGCAACTCAATACATATGTATGTTTTTTTGCGTATCTGGGTAACAACCTTGGTGAATAAATAGAATGGATACTCTCACACATTATATTTTAAATAATCATATATAACTACAACAAATCCAATTCAGGATGAGTTATTATTGCTATTTTTCACCGTTGATAAAAATAACACAATTCCCATACTACTTTCTCACCTCATGATTTGAAAACCTACTCCATTGAGCTCCATCACTCCATACCACATATTACACACCTCAATTAATCAATCCACATATGAAAAACAAATGATCTCTCTCAGGAACACTATAAATACTTGACATAAAAACATTCACCACAACCAAATCATGAGAGATCCGTATATCCCCTCTTAGACCATGAGGGACCACCATAGTACATTTTTTAAGGAGTTCAATGCTATGGACACTATTGGATCTCCCTCCCACAACAATGAAGGCTATAGAACATGGGGGGGGGGAAGTGTTATATGCTTCCATATACACCCTATCAATTACCAAATTCTCCATACACTTCTAGGATCTGATGAAATCTATGGACACCAATATGGAGGATTATCTGATAGATTTTATTCCAAAATCCTAAATTGAATAACCCAAAATATTTGGGTGTTTCCAAACTTGTACACGAATGACTACATGGATATCTTAATGGGTTGATTCAACTGAAGAAACATTTTCTCCTTTGTTTTCTTATAAATAGAACAAATTTCCCATTGTTGAAGGAGTACCAAAACATCTTGAAGGGAGTCCACCACTAAAAGAGGAAGATACTACCACATCCTTTTATTTTAACTACTTTTATATTATTCTTATTTATATTAAAATATTTTTTATTTTTAATTATATTTTATACAAATAATAAATGAATTATGTATATTGTTTCTCATCCACACATATTATACTTATACATTTATTTGTATTCTTTTTCTTATCCTTCTATTCTTAATCTTATAATAATTTTATCATTTCGTATTTTATTTTCTTATCATATATCTTATTTTAATTTTATTCTCTCCCTCCCTCTATTATATTAATTCATCCATTTAAAATATTTTTAGTTTTCTTATTATTTCATTTTCATTTTTATTTTTATTCTTCATACCTTCTCTTTCTCCACCTTGTAATCTCATAACATTGACATTGATGAAATGACTTGATTCTTGGAATGTGGAGGTTATTTATTCCTAAATTATTTGTCAATGTTTATTTTGTGTTTTTTGAATATGTCAGTGACATGAATGGGTGTGGTGATTTTCTCCTGCTATATGAAACTGAAATATACTTCAATTTCTATTTTTATTTTTTCCCCTTAATTTTATTAACCAGTTCTTCACACGATGGAGTTGAGATGAGGAATGAATGAAATGAAATATAATGGATCAAGGTCCTATAATATGTCTCTAATTCAATTGAGGTGTTCCTTTGACTATTATTACATGAGGAGGTAAGATTTTGTTTTCATATGTATTTAATATTTTAAATTTACAAAATAAATGGATTGAAATTCATGATCAGTTTTTCATAACTATATTTTCAAACTAAATTTAAATAAATAATAATGATTAAAGATATAACTCAAAAAATAACCTATGACTTATTTATTTCATAAAAATCACATTATGTTTAGAATTATATGTATGTTTATATTATATTTTCATAATCCATTACTTTTTTTATATAATAATCGAAAAAAATAATTATTATTATTATATAATAAAAACACAAAAAATAATTTAGGTGAATTAGAATTAGTATGTCTTAAAATCTGAAGCACCTCATGTGAGACGAACCTGGAGAGACACTATGTTTCAAACAGATTAATATATTTAATTATTATTTCCTACACCCCATTGTATCCTTTAAAACAGTTGTCAAAGGATTTAATGATTGCCCATGAAATATATTTTATCTCTTGTTTTGTGGATTAAAACCAATTCTGTTATAATATTTATCGATAAGAGACGTTTTTTTACTAAATCATTCTATTTTACGTATAAAAAATGATGTTTTTTGTAAATATTCCTACCATTATCATAGTAATCATAAGTACTAGAGGATGTAGTTTAGAAGAAATTTGAATAATATAATCCATGTAGGAAAGAAATATAATCTTCCATTTTGATGATTTATTGAATAAAGCATGGAAATTTTGTATTAAGTGCACCAATAATTGTTTTCTGAGCGGAAAAGAATGAACTCAATAATGTGAATTCCAAATAAATGTAAAAATGTAATATAAAAAAAATTCATGTCTTGATACATTAATTAAATTCACCACCCACAAAATAATGCTAAAATTAAAAGAAGTAGGGTAATTATTTTTAAAATTACATAAATTAAGGGTTTATTCATGATTTTATGATAAAATAATCCTTTAATATAATTGATCAAAGGAATTTCATTTGATCAAATTAATTTAGGAGATTCATAAGAACAAAGTGTTAAAATGTAAATTTATCTTCTGATATGGAATTAAAAATGTCATATTTTATTTTCATATTCAACCCACTATTTTCTGAATAATTAATATACTAAGGGTTTCATATCAGTACGTCAATGATTAAATGATGGATTATTGGTGAATAATAATAATTTTACTATTACTAAATCTCAATTCAATATGCCCTCTGTAATAATTGTTTATAACGCTCATATTTTAAAAACTATGATTCTTTATATATTTGATTTTTTTTGGATTTTGGTCATTGATTCACTATTTTTATAAATATTCCATATCAATTTCAATGGATGAGATGAAACATTTAATATTAAGAATAAAACCAATATTTTTTATTAGTTAAAGGATATATAAGAAAATAAAATGGACACTATGTATATAGTATGGGTCTTATTAGCAATTAATGTGGGGTATCTATCTCAAATTGTTTAAGAGAAACTAAAAGATGAATATTTGAAAAAAATTTAATAATATTCAAGGGTATTTAATAATTATTTTCATAGTCTTCCACCAAATCTTTATGTTTTATTTTAATATAACTCATACATTGTACTAGAACTATTTAAAATACTCTTTATAGAGGAACACAAATTTTGTTGAAGGAATTAAAGTAATAATTCCAAAAGAATCATTGTAAATGATTTATTTAGCAATTTCTATCACTGTAGTTCTCACCAATTATTTTTGTAAAGGATAATGGTGGATCAATGAATAATTCCATTGACACTCATGAACATAATATGAAAACTTCAAATAATAAGTGTCCTCTTCCACATATTAGTTATTTAATTTAACCATAGTGGGGAGGTAAATACCTTTCATGGACTATCCCTAAATATAGATATCATCAGTCTAGAATTAAAAAAAGGAAATATCCTATAAAATCTTTCATACGACATATTTTTACTATTAAGATAATGATATTTCATTATGGGGAAATTATTCCCCAAATATAATAATCTATCAAATGGATAATATCATTATACAACACATTTATTATTTTTTTAATGAAATTATAGTCATAATTCATATATGTTCTATGTGAATATAAGACTATAAAGATCATTTGATTATTTTTTTGATGTCATTGATGGTGGATATGTTGTATATAAAATTTAATTAATATGAATTGTAGAAATATAATTTAATATTCATGGGTCATTTTTTCACATGAGAAGGGATATCAATTTATATATATATGAAAAAAGTTATTAAATATTAGTCATGAACAATAATGAAGACCAAAATCCTTTTTTCTATTTTTTTCATAAAATCAATTATTTTTTAAAAATTCAAACATCTATCAAATCCTTAAATGATGTTCATATGGAAGGGTAATAATATTCTATAGATAGATGATTATGAATATAATTTTAGTCAATTAACATGTGTTCAAAGTATCCTATAGTATAGAATGCTTTGTGATCCATAATGATTCATTAATTTAGAGTCTTGGATGTATACTCTTCATGAATGGTAAGGTGGTAGTATATGACACTCCCTAAATAGTTGTTCATGATAGAAATTTCCAAACATACAATTTGGAACTAGAAATGTAATTTATTTCACTAGAATCAAAGAGAAATTATATTTATGGTTACTAATGTGACATATATATACATCTAATAAAATCATTAATTTTATTTTAACATAGAAATATTTACATATTTTCAAATGAAATCCTCTAGAACGGAATAAATATTATGATTACTCTATACATTGACGCAATTAGAATGTGAAAAGTTGTTTATTACTCTTATTAAAAAGGGAAAAAGTTCTGTGTTTTAATGATGAAGAGTTTAATAGATCTAATTATTATTAATATATTGAGGATAGAACCTGAATTCATAAATAAAAATAAAATTTTATATCATTCCTAGATGAGTGAAAAAAATTTATTCTTGTTGTTATTAATTATACAGAAAAATATGATTTATAGATATGAATGATGTTATGGAAACTTCTTGAGATTTTTCTTGTTTGTTTTAGAATTATAAGGTTCTAGAAAAGATAATGAGTTCGTTTAAAACCTGAATTATTGATGTAGTTTTTAGATGATTCTCATAGTTCATCATTATTTATTTATCAAACATGTATTAAAATTGTTAACGATATTAAAGGTAAATTATTTTTTCATCACTAAATTAGAGATAATATAGTTCAGGTATGTATTTTCATGATAGATAAAATATTATACGTCTAGAGACATTAATGTTAGGGTATGTCATAATCATTACCCATAAATGAATTATATTGTGAAAGAATCACCATGGATTTCATAATGGGACCCCTAAATACATCTAAAATGAAAAATTATATTTTTCTACTTGATAATCTCTTTATGAATTCAAAACATTAAATATATCACAGAGAGTATTTTTATTTCTATTAACTTCCTTGGTAATACATTAACGATGTGATAAGGTGGTATAATGTACCATAATGAATCGTTTCTTATTGAGATATATTGTTTTCCTATATGATTAAGAGAATTATTTTATGAAAATTGAATAGGGTGTTGATCATTTTCATTATCTATAATTATCAAATAGATGGTTAGTCTGAGGGAAACAATCAAACACAAAATGAAGTATTTATAGATTTCATTGTATATTTCATTAAAGGTTGGGATCATTATCTTCTCCTCATTATTTTTTTTACACAAATTGTGTTCACAATAGAATTAAAATAAATATTATAAAGAAATATACGGATTTATCTAATGGACATTAACAAGTTGGGGTGAATTTGTAGAATGTGATTTATATGGATTTGAGCGAGTTTAGGAAATGGGGGAGAATTATGGATCCATAAAAGAAATTATTCGGTAATATAAGAGTTTAAATAAATATTTTCATGAAAATCATTGGTGAAATTTTATGTTCAATGTTAGTTATAAGGTCTTCCAAAAAATATGTCCTTATAATAATTTTATGAGATTTAGATAGAAGATAATGTAATCCCAATTTATATTGACCCCAAAGAGAATTTAAACATTATTAAAACAGTATAATATCACAAGGAATTTCAACAAAAACTCACCTTTGAACACAATAAATTATGTTAATCTGTTTTTTGTAATTATATAAGAAATCAATAACATTTACTGAACTTAGAGGTAATACCATTTGAGTATATCTCTTCCTATTATGAAAAAATAGTATTAATCATTGGTATTATAGATAATTTTTTGTAGAACAAGACTACTATTATGTTAATTATTCTATAGAGGAAAGTTATGTTTGTTGAATCTAAATAGATACATATGAATTTTATCTTGATGTACATATATTTTTTATTGTTTCAGAGGAGAAAATGATGTTGATAAATTATTAAAATTTGGTTTAATGTAATAGGCTAAAATTTTAGAGTATATTTATAATTAATAAATTTATGTTCATGATGTATTCTGAATTCAAAATTACTCATCCTATTTGAATATTTATTATTATATATGTAATGATGAATATTATATGTTATTTAATGGAAATATAATTTTTTAATATAATTTATAATTAATTTAAATATTTTTAATGATGTTAAAGAAATATTTTAATATACATTGTAAATGAAATTTTTTTATAATTATATTTCATTTCAAAATTAATTTAGAGAAATAAATAGATGAGAAATTATTTCATAAAAATTAATGAAACTAATTAATTGATTACCAATTATTTTAAAATGAAAAATTAATTTGAATATAAAAATATATATTTTTATAAAGATCTTATTTTAGAAATGTAATGTTATTTTAGAATAAAAATCTAAATTTATTTATTTATTTGATTGATTTTAATTAAGTATATATATAATATATTCCTTATATCCTTTGAAAATAAATTTAAATTTTTAATAGTCAAGTTTGGATAATAAATTTATTTGTATGCATAAAATTTCAGTTCTCAAAAAATATTGGTTTCCTTTAAATATGTGCGATCTTTGAAATTATTTTCTAAAAATTAACCGAATTAAATATAATCATATTGATTCCATCATTGGAATCATAATGAAAAAAATATTACAATGGATAATATAAATATGATAACTATAAAGAACAACCGAGGTAAAAATATTCTACACACTAAAGGATAAAAACATTATATAAGGGGTTAAACTATATGTATAAGGATTAAAATAGTGTAACGATTATTTAAATCCCATGATATTAAATAGAAATTTATGATACATTATCATTTTAATTATTTATTGGATTAACACTAGACACACATATAAAAGTAGGTCCACTCACCCTCAATAATTAACTACATTTAATCCGTCTCAAACAATCAATCCCTTATTCAATACATACATCCTAAAAAATGTCTCAAAATATATAGTCATTAAAAAACATAATCCTTTTGTGGTCTACGGTGTAATCCAATAGCAACTTCCCATAGAATAAGTAATTATTTTTACTGATCTATTCTGAATTTTATTCTCCATTATCCACATCTGAATATAAAATAATCTTCTTATGAAGTTTCAATAAGTTTCATTATATTGTCTATATGTTGATTTGTAGTTGTACATCTATTTTTCCTCCCTTCAAACAGTTTGGTTATGATAACGTCGTTTATTAATATTTGAGTACTACAATCCCCATGACATATTGTAAATAATTATTCAATATTGATATAAATTACTAGTTATAAATGGGTATATAATTTATAAAAATGATAATAAAAAAATTAATATGATTATAAAGATTATAAAACAATAAAAATGGGGCAATAGTTGGAAGTGTCATAAGAAAACACGAATGAAAAATCTAGATTACAAATAATTATTGTTTTTAATGAAATATTGTTAACTAATGGGTAATTAAAAATATATAAGAATGATATATTTTGTGAAAATTATATATATATTTTTATTTATATAGAATTTATCTTTTCATAGCTGACTTTTGATAATGATCAAATAAAATAATTATAATGAACCATGCCAAAGTAGCCTATAGCGGGTGTCTACTTTATTAAATAATAATAATATAGAAGTAATAACATCAGGATGTAATGGATATTTTCGTATTCATTGTAAACTAGAAATATAAATGAAATAAAAAATAATAATAAAAACATAGAAAAAATTTATAACCCCATTATTCTTAATAGTGCATCACTTCATTTCAATTATAAAACACTTATTGGAATCCTAGTGAATGTAAAAAATTAAAAAGGAGGGATCTAAAATTAAAATTAATGGTAAATGTACAATAAATTATATAATCAATAAATAATAATAATTAATATATATATGTAATAAAATAAAACCAATTCATTTTAATGAATAAACTATTAATAATGTTTTTTTAATAAATGAAAATAAAATATATCCATATAAATAGTAACATGTGATTGAAACATATCATGATATATTATAAGTAATCAAATAATAAAATAGAAATAAATAACTCATCTCATAATAATGGAATTCATAGTGTTGTAAATAAAAAACACACTATCATGGCCATTCACAATATTGTTTTAATGTATCTGTAAAAACCCATCTAATTTGACAAACTAATTTGTCTCATGATATATGTCATTGCATAGAACATCTATCTATTACATGGAACAACCTATCACATAACAAGACCAATTGTTTAATCATATTAATATGGTGAAATAATATCAAAATTAACATTCATATTGAGAAACTAACATATAAAATGTTAATATTTACCCCAAATAAAATCTACGTAATCTTAAAAAATTTAGAGCAATAAAGAGAATATTAATAAAATTGAATATCCCCAGTCAAACTGATTATAACCCATCCAAATCCATTATAAGGATGATCTAAATAAAACATATTCACATTAGATCATTATTAAAGTAAATAATTTATTTCGTTGAGGAATATGAATACCCAAAAAAAATGTTTATTTCTTTTAGGAATGTAAAATTTTCATTTTGAAAGTTTTGTAAAAAATAAATGTCAAAAAAAATTATTTATAAAAAAATCCATTGAAAATAACAATTTATTAATTTAATTAAATCATTAAAACATTGATACATCATGATGGTAGAAAATTTTATACATGATGATAATGTTAAATCAACCGTTCCTTTCACAAATTTGGTTAAATAAAAGCATTCTTTATTTATAAAATAACATGATGAATTATTTCAAAAAAAATTGTAAATGATAAATAAAGGGTTGAAATGTATTTAAAAAAAAATTAATTATAAAAAAAAATATTCATAAGATTTTATGAAATCATTTTTTTGAAAGAATATAAAAGTTATGACTAAATAGAGAAATGATTTTGTATTTTATTAAAAACATTTCTTCATTAATTTTAAGTACCAAATCTTAGAAAATGGTACCATTACTTAAAAATATCATTAATTAACCAAGGATATAAATTTATATATTTTAATTTTGTAATTTAAAATACACACCCCAATAGATACATAAATGTGTTCAATCCTTAATTATGGTGAGATATTGAAATGAACACTTTCTGATTTTTTAATTTATTAATCATAATCCCATTTTAATGAAATAACATTAAATGTAATGTCAAATTCCTTGAATATTTATTTATTCACGATATAACATTTCAATAGTGTAATTCCACAGACTTTTAAATTGATAATTGTTTCCTAAAAAATGTGTATTACATTATATTTTTATTATACACATGGATAACATAGTGAAACCAAAAAAAACATAAAATCATTAATAGAAGATATTTATTAGTCAATGAAAAACTTAATAAAATTAAAAATAATACAATGATACAAAAAATTTAAAATAGAAATTATATAAAGGAAAATTTTGGATGACCCTAATAGGCTTGATTCAGCCTTCCCACAAACAACCCTATTGAAATAAAACTGAATTTTAAGTAAAAATATATATATTATGGTAAATGGAAATGTAAAACCTTGATTATAATTGAGGTAAATTGTAAAATATTTATATAGTGGTATTTATAATTTATAATTTGATTTTCTTAATAGTAATGTGACCATTCGAATAGTTACCTTACCATTTGAAATAATAACATGGCTGTGGGGAATAGTTACCTGGTGGTTCGATAAGTAATTTAATTAAACAAATATACTACAATATATATATTATTTATCCTAATTAATTGAATTAAATATAAATATTTCAATTCAAACAATAAATATCACGATTAAAAAACTCTATGAATATATAAGCACTTTTGTAATAATCTATAGTATAAATTATTCCTTGAAAATCATAATTTTTATTTTATAAATTAAAAATACATATGATAGAGAATTATTATGAGAAAATGAATTTCATTTTTTGAAATTAGAATTTTGAATTTTTACAGTGGTTATTTTGTTAATTTTATGGATTACATAAAATTTGTAGTGAGTAGTAACAAACTACTTTTTCATGTGACTGTTGTATCCTAAATTAAACAATTCATGAGGTAATAATTACCTAATAATTTATTTAACTAGTCACATGAAAATAAAATATTTTTTTGTTATATTATTCATTTAATTATGATAATAATTATTTCAAAATCCCAAAAAGTACTTTCCAATGACGAGAATATAATGTATTACATTATAATAATATTATCTCAGTTCTTCCACCATCCCTTTTCATTAAAAATTTGTACAAGTAATAAAGTGATTAAATTTCATAAAATAATGCTATTTATTTCATATATGGTCTAAAATATTAAAATTACAGAATTTATCTTAGATGTATTATTTTGTCCAAGATTTTAACTCAATAATAGCAGTCTCCTCAACTATAAATAACCCATCTCCATCCCCTTGGAAAACCACTCATCCCTCACATTCCAAATCTATATATTTTCCAAATACACTCTCTCACGCCTCATAGAATACATAGTGATTTTATAGATACGTCCAACTCTAGGAATCAATGGAATTTAGATAAGTAGAGAATTAGAAAAATCAATAAGACTCTAAGATCTTATTAATTTTTACAATTAATATCATATATATTACATTTTCACCACCCCTTTTAAAACCAAACAATATAACGATAATAATATTGTATTTTAACATTATATTAAATATTTTATTTTACAATATGAATTATGTTTATGAAATATTAATTTTTTAAATATCACATTTACACTCATTCGACATTATCCAATTAACACTTGGTTAACCACAAACAGTAAAATTCCCCATTATTTTATTATCCCCAACCCTATGTCTCGTTATAATAAATTATATGTTATATATAAAATTAAATATAAATTTATTTTATGTTTTAGCAATTAATTATACTTATGAATAAATTATGTTGAACAATTTTTTGATGTCAAAGAGAAATGGTTATTTTTTAAAGAAAAAATTAAAATAAATTTCTAACACAAAACAATTGAAACAAATTTTATAATAAATTATCATAATTCACCCTAGTTTAGTGTTTTATTAAAACCTTGTTAATTATTTTCGTGGAAAAAAAGTGATGAAATAAAGAAGCTTTAAAGGTAAGGGGACTCTCAATACCGACTTATTTTATTCTAGTTATCCATGTTTCATGACATCATTGTTATTTATATTATGGAACCCCACCTTTTTATCATGTACATGATTTTCTACATGGAATTAAACATAATATATTCAAAAATTTTCTATCCATAATATGAAAAAATTAATAAAAGAAAACATAAAACATTCTCTAAATACTTTTGAAATTATAATTCATGGATTCATAAAAATATTTTTTAATTATATATCTTATACCATGGACATACGATAAAGGAAATGTGTGAGAATGAGCCTTGAAAAGTAATAAGAAAGGGAGACATTTAACATGTGATCAGGAGGAATATCAATAAGAATATAAGGTACAATTGTATTACTTAATAAATAGAAAGAGATGCATATCATAATAAAAATAATATTAATCATAATATTGAAATGTGTATAGAAAAATTTAATGATAAATTAATAAGAATAACATTGTGGTTTTCCACTATGGTTTTATAAATAATCATTACCATGGTAATTCACCAAAGTATCATATAACATGTAATATAATGTGATTGTATTATTTACTTAATGAATTTGAGATTTATCTTGGTTCACCCTACATATTGTTTAATTACATGAGATCCACAATGGTCAATAAAATCATATTGTCAATAAAATGATAATAATATAGTACACGTTTCAAATAAAATCATTGAGTATGTTACAGATTAAATGATTGACCATAAAATCATTTTAACCAATAAAAAATAAATGTGGATTTTACATATATAAACACATTAATATAAAATAATATTAATATCATTGGGAATAACAATAGATAGTGAAACGTTTTGGGTATCCACAATATAACACTTTCATTATGTAAGAGATAAATATTAAGAATTGAATCTGTCACCGAGAGAGGTATAAAATATATATATATAGAATAGGGTAAATGGGAAATTATTAATGTATCCCATTCATAAAGAAAATTATTTTATTTGCAAGGGTACAATATGTTGAATAAGAAAATAGTGCAGTATAATTGTTAGATTATATATACAAACATAATTACTTGAATAGAAAAAAAGATGATGAGAATTCCCTTATGTTGATGATTTTTTCATAATTATCAAGGATGGAACCATAGGGGATTAAGGGAACCCTGGTTGAATCATTGTGAAAATAATGTCAATAAATTCATAAAGGATATATTTGGGGTAATGTTTAATGGTGAAATCAGTGGGTATTCATGGAAGACATGGATGAATTGTTTAATAATTTCTAAATAATGTTATTAGAAATCTAGGTTGTGGAAAATGAAAAATAATTAGTTAACACATTGATTTTTCACAAAGATTATTATTTTTTTTAACATTATATGATAATTTCATTCATTGTTTATGAAAAAATTTATAATTATCTGGATAGGTAAATGTATATTTTCCAAAAATTAATGATTTTTAAAATAAAATTTCCATTTTATACACTCGTAAGATATATATTGGTTTTTGAAAATAATTAAGAGATATTAAAATTAAAAACATCAACAATTTAAAATATTTTAATTTATGGATTGTGGTTAATTATTAAATACATAATTATGATGTATATATTATGTCATAAAACATTTTGAAAACCGATAATTTAATTTTTTAAATTTAAAAAATATATTATTTTAGAAATTTCTCAAAAATTCACCATAAAAATTTTAAACATGTATATCAAAAATTTAATATATATTCCCTCAAATTATTTAATTAATATGATAATTTTAACATTTTAATATAATGAATATAATTTATTCAAATTTTTTTTAATACAAAATCAAATTTCATACACTCATAAAAACATCCATGGCAATTATTAATTTATTTTCCTATTTAAATTAAAATATGGGTATTATAAAATAATATTTAATTATTTTTTTTTCTACATACCAATGTTTATTATAATTTTTTTTATATTTACTAAAAACAAAATTTTATTTTATATTTGTTCAAAAATAAATTAATAAAAATATTCATACATAAGAAATTATTTTTTATCAAATGAAAATTATTCCCGAAAAAGTATAATTAGAATGAAAATTTTATTTATAAAAATTAAATTACAATTTAGGTAATTAAGTCCAAAAAACATAACCCCTAACTACAAGCATGAATACTTTAAGGTAAAAAGGTCATAGTTTCCTGGGGTGGTAGAGCTGACACTGTCTGACTATTAATATATAATGACTTGAACTTCCCATTTTATGAATTTCATTCCAGCATCATTTATCGAATCATGGCATTGAATTGTTCAATGGTGAGCCCCAGTGACACCACCAATCTCATATGTTTGGAAAAATATTATTCAAATCACATGATTTTTTTAGTTGAGGTTATCATTTATCTTTTTTGAATCGATTATCATTTTCCATTACATTTTATGAACACTAATTATAATGGTAGAATTGTATGCAAAATCTTATAGTTCTCATTGTTAAATTAGAGTAATGGTTATATTGATCAACAAAAGTATTTTTCCAATGGTCGTATTAATATTATAATGGTCCCATTTCCCACTATAAATAGCACTTCATTCTGTCACTGAATATTCACTATAATACCTCATAAGATTAAATTTAAATTTTTTAATATGTCAATTAGTTTACGAATATTTTTTTATGTTTCTATAATTTAAATATTTGGGGAGATGATTCTAGGATATTGTGGTGATACATATTTTCACTTTTTTGGATTTTATTCATTATTTATTTATCTAATTTCAATGTTTGGTAGTTTTATCAGTTTTGTATATGACTAATATAACGATCTATATTAAGGAGATAAGTTTTTTAGGATCCGCTATATTTTTATGTGTATATTATTATATAATATTACTTTCACTGTTTTATGAAAATTATCATATGAAAATATTGGAGGGTTACATTCTTCAAAAATTTAGAAATATCATCTAAAAAATTCAACACATATTCCTGGTATAAAATCATTTAGGGTTTTTCTTATTCTGTTTTTTCATTGGTTCCCATTTTTCCTCTTCATACATATAGTTCATAGATAACACTATCACAAGATTAGTTTTATTTTTTTAGTAGATAATTTTTGATGTAGTCAATTATCTCAAACATTTTCCCTCTTAAAAGAGGTTATATTATAGTTTTAACACCTGCGGAGTCAGTACATTAAAGGGATCATTTATGTAATTACAGGAGAAATATGTGGAATAAATCATAAACATGATCCATATTCAGTGGATGTTATAGGAAATAGTCCACTTATCATATGTGAATAAGAATTTTTACGGGGATAATATTCCTTGGGATAACCTTCCATTTATTTCCAAACTGCATGACAGTCTACCATGGTCTTATAAAAATGAAACAAAATTCTCCAACATCAGATTCCTTGTCCCAGCAATAGTTTCTAGCTAATATCATCTGCCAAAAATAATAGTAATTTATATATTATTGGATGGTATGAACCTTTTGTGTTATCTCATACACAAGATTGAGCCTTGGTATATTTATCTCACCAAATTCATCAAAAAAGAAGGATATTTATGTCACTACAAAGATAGAGGATCAAATGGACCTGTTTTAATACATGAGTGGAATCATCCTTTTAATGAGAACTCTACTAATGATAGGTTTTTAACCCATACACCATTAAATTCCATTGACTATGTTCTCAATATATACTCAACTATATGAATAGTCCATTCAAATTTTCCAAATGTTCGGTGGTGATAGGTCATATTGAAATTCAATTTAGTATTCAAATCATGATGATTACTAATATAGAATATATATTTGAACCATGGATCCTGAAAAATGGATAAATTTGGATTTTCATGTTGCATAATGTCTTCAATTATATATATCATGTCATGTTGGTCATGATAGAATTATTCTCAAATAATAATAAAATTTCCAATATTGGTGAGTCAATCCACTACAATCCATATCACATTGTTTCAATTGGATTTTCTTATGAAACATGTGATTATGTCTATAGTTATATTATCCCACTTCCACGTTAGTATGAGAAGTTTTTTAAACAACCCTTTAAGAAGTTGTTTCCCCACCACCCCTCATGGACCCATTAAACACCTTGTTGTATATCTAGAAATCACCAATTTTTATATTATCCCACTAAAAATGATGATGATATTACATATACATTTTAGGTCATCTATGATGTATAATGAATGTAGAGTTATGAGCCTCACACTTTTTCTCATTCATTATCTCCATGATGAGCCAGATGCATCACATTGTATGAAATTTTAGTACATGTTCTTGATCAATATTGAACAATGTAATCATTATATACATCAAAAACTCTATCTTCATTTGTATAAAAGTATATTATCATTTATATCTCATGATATTATCATGTAATGATGGTCAAAAATGCAATTAGGATTAGAAATATGGATTCCCAATGCTTATAAATAACATGTCCATCCTTAGTAGGTCATAGATAAATGGACTTTATTGAATCTCCACAATTTCCATCAAAATAGGGGATTCCTACTTAATTAATCAACAAAATTGATTACTCATAAAGGGTGACAATGAATTGAACAGTCATAATACTTAAAAAGGTAAAATAATATTAATTATTTCATTCCAATTCATTTTGTAAAAATATATAAAAAATATTGATTGTATATTAATATATGAAATTTCACTGAATTTATATAGTTCCACTATATCATCTAATAAAAAACGAATATAGATAAATATCATTCATGTGTATGATACTTCTACTAATGAAGATTTAACTATCGAGATGCATACCTGATTAAGTTTTCATTTTTTATGATGAAACATCCAATACATTTTATATATTCATCAAAATAAATAATAAATCCTTCTCTAAAATAGTGTATAGTTAATATATGGGTTGTAACCAACGTATTCTTTAGTTCATGGAAGAATTATTCACCCTTCATTTCCCTGATGAACATATATCTATTTCAAGTTAACATCATTAATGGATTATAAATTCATAAAAAACATTTCTAAAGAAACATAAAATATCATGAAAATGTAAAGATACTATGAATATTAGTTACTATTGAATGATTATGAATCTACTTAAAAAATTTATTCTTGGATGGGTCAATTGAGATTCATTCATTTCTCATTGTTTTATGTATTACCATTGGTTTACAACCATTCTACCGATGACTTTTGTAATATTTCAGAATATCATCAATAAAATCAACCATGAATTTTCAAGTATGTTTTTATTTTCAATATTCATAAAATATTATATATTACAAGGGAATTAGTTAAGATGGAGGGAATAACAAAAAACTCACTATGACTTTATCTTGTTTTTGTTGAAGTATTTGTAACTCCAAATTTCCTCACCCTCAATTGATGATACTCATATAAGAGGTGAATCTGGGAGATGAATTGAGTTCCATAATGATGTTAAAATATATCATTTATCCTTTATAAGGGGTACCTGTTTTTCAATATGAATGTGTCAAGTTATCTATAATAAATGTGTAGTGGCATTGATACATACTTTTTTTTGAAAATAACATAGGATCTCCAATGAAAGAAAAACATGTTCAGATAAATCCCTTATCCAAATGGTCTTCTAGTTTTCTCTTTATTTCTTCTAGAAACATATTTTAAATTCAATATTCATTGTCCGATATCAGAATAGATCTCGTTATGAGTTCGATTGAGGATTACACATGTCATTTTATTGAGGATCCATGTAACTATTAAGGAAATACCATAATTTATTACAAATCAATAGTGACATTTTCTATCCCTATACTATCAATTCCTTCTCATTATTAACTTATCATCTCCATCATGATTCCTATAGGTACTGATTTTAAATAATTCATACGCTGAGGAATCACTCCTTTGATAATAACATTTTGTTGTTAATTAAAGACTATTAAATTCCATTCCTCCAAAATTTGATCATATAATTATACATTTAGATATAATACATTCCTAATTGAGTGTCACATTACTCCATGGTAATGACTTCTAGATTTCTGGTGAAATTGTACTATCAGTTTTTTATACCATAATTTCATTATAATGTTGATGCTCGGATAATCCATCTAAGAGTATTGAGTGATTACTCCACATATATAATATCATGGATTGATTCTATATTCTTTGTAAACATTAATGTGATAATGTAATGTGATGATATTTTACCAAACAAAGTACTTGTTATATTTGATTTCACAACAATTATACCTGTCATAAAATAATTTATCCCATATACTTCATGCTTAATGATATAAAATACCAGACCTTTTCCCCTTGGATAATGATGAGGTTGATGGTGTTTTAACTCTATTATCTTATAATGTGGATATTTTTTGGAGAAGTTCTCATGCTTTCCACACATGAACTTTTTAATTTCCAGATATTCCATCAACATCGTCCTTTTTTTCCTGAATTGAGAAGATGGTTCTTCACCTCACATTGAATGTTCTGATAACTATTCCCATCTCCTCCAGACATGTATCACATTACTCGACCAAATAATTAGTTCCAAAATTTTTTATTCCCACATTTGTTACAATTGGTAAGTAATACCTTCTCCCCATCTCTTGATAAAATATTTGATTTGTATTGGATCAATTGAACCCTTGTTTTCATTAGAACTATGTTACAACTATGCATATTCAAACTCCAATTATATATTCATAACAACCTACACTATATACTAATTTATTTTATTTTATGGAATATAATGGAAAAAATTTATATATTAATTTTACGTCAATAGTGATGAATATTAATTACATATCATAACAAAAACAATGCGAGGACCATATGGGATTAGTGTCATTAGAAAATGGGAAACATAAACAAATGGTTCAAAAAACATCAAAATTCTCACCAAATTATTTCTTCATAACTAGAGTCATTTTTTAAATATCATAATTAATACCTTTAGGAATGACTTAGGGAAATGAAACTTATAAAATTGTGAGATGAAATGATCAGTAGGGGTAAAAAGGTCAATATCAATCATATCTTAATCATAAGATAATTACATTTGAAAATCATATCTTGCATATAAAAGATCATAGTATCATGTCATTGGATAAATTATTAAAGTGAAATGTAATCCCAATATTCATAAAATAAGAAATATTATTTCATATCATAAATAAATATGTATATAAAATAATTTTATATTATTCAAGGATCATTTACAAGACCATCATAATGAAGAAATTCCATTATTGATCAGATTTTACTAATCGTTTTATCCCGGTTTTACTGAACCATGTTTACAAACAATATGATTCGTGTCTATGTAATGAGATTTAAATATTTACATAATGCATTGAAGTGTGATATTTTTCCCAACCACCTCATAATGAAATCACTATCACATGTCCTATAAAAACATAAATCATTTATTATAGTATTACACCAAAAAATGGTTTTCTTAAGCATCGTTCCATAATAATAGAATATATATATGCTAAATGGATTCCATAAAAATAATTCTTACATGATCAAAATAAAATCAAAGTAATAACAGGGATAGGAACATGAAACTATCTAATCATAGATGGTTATTTTATGACAAACACTTGAGGTTAACTCATATGGTACGTATCCTTTCATTTCTAAATATGATGATTAATGGAAATAAATAATTATAATGAATAAACATGAAAACATTTTAATAAAAATTTAGCAATGGGTAATATTTACTTATGAATTATTTTATAGAAAAAAAAATAATATTACATATTATAAGAAACATGTATATGACTGATATATATTCCATAGTGAATACTTTCTTATAAAAAATATTTGATAATAATGAGTGATTTGTATATATCAAAAACTCCGAAATAATGAATAATTATTTATACTGATTTATTCAAAAATCATAAAAAAATTTATGATCACATTTATGATCTTATTTTCACCTATTTGTTAGTAACATTTCATTGTTACTTGTTATTTGGGTAATAATTGCTTTATGTTCTAACACATGATTGTTGTGATATGTTGAAATTTTTATATTTATGATATAGTTATATCATTTAAATAAAGGTATTAGTATAAAATTTATCATATTTATTCATTGAATTAATTTATATAATCATTCTTTAATAAAGATAATGTAGAACAAATAACATCGTACTATGGAGACGGGAAGTCGTACATATGCACGGGCAACAATATCCTTCCAATAATTATTGAATTGTATTGAATAAAATTATGTATAGATTCTTAGAATAAATATAATTTTATAATAAATATATATATATATATATATATATATATATTAATTCAATCATTATACTCGTCCATGTATGGTTGGGATGAAAATTGGAATACAACATGACATGGAGACGGTAAGTCGTACGTACACACTCGTGGAGATTTAATTTTTATAGCATTGGTATAAGGTGTAATATGATTATTTCATAACGATAGTAACATATAATTATATAAGTAAAACTAAATTTAATAATTTATAATGAAATAACTCATGAGGTGGATGTAGCAGAAGATAATATGTTTTAAATTATCGGTTAATGATATTACCATTTCTTCAACATGCATCCACTAAATCTATTTTTAGAGAAATAGTTATTGTGCTTGAAGAAGAACAAGATCTATATAATGTTGTAGTAGATTTTTATAAGGTAAATTAGAAAGATATGATCATTCATGGTAGCTCAAACTGATCTTAAGATTTGAGGGAGTATGTTTCCTTTTAAAATTTAGTTGAGGGAACTCAAAAATATTAATATATAATAGAATAAAACCCAACATAAAAACTCCAAAATGTCCCGAATTCTACGATGAGACGATATTGTTTTGTAATATCATAAAAAATAACATTTAGACATGTTTGTATTTAAATTTAATCATTATCATATTTAATTAATACTATGTTATTATTTTTAATTTTTATGCAGGGTAACATAAGGTTTCAATATTAGAAGGGTTAAATATTTAGTTATTTGAAGTAAATTAGACAATAAATGAATAGATTTTAACATTTTGGACCTTATAATATTTATTATTTAATTTTAAAATTTTATTATAATTTTTAAATAATTAATCAAAACCATATTTTGATTAAATTATAATATTGTAAATTTTGGAAATATTTATTCCAAGGTTTTTTAAAATAATAAAAATTAGAAGTGATCCTCGACCCAAATTTTAAATATATCCCTCATAGGTCCTTATAATCCTGAAAATTAAGTTTGAATATTTATTATCCCATATTATATTTATTAAAATATTTTTAATAACATTTATTGGATCACTTCATTAATAATATAATTACTACATCAATTTTTATGTAATTATTTATTATAATTATTAGTTTAATAAAAATTTAAAATAAAATAATATGATGATGATAAATACATTTAATTTAAGAGGAATATGTTTTGTTGAATATATCTTCTGAAAAAAATAAATTAAAAATGCTATACTCTTTTAAACATGAATGTGACAATTTATCTTCACATTAAATAATATAATATAATTTGGATAATTTATTATATAAGCTTAAAAATAAAAAATAAGTAGACCATTGGATGTATATGATTGATATATACTCGGACAATTTGTTTTGTCTGTGTTTTTGGGCTTTTTTATGGTTATAAATATTTTAATAAAAAATGTTTTATTGATTTCTCATCAATTAATTAATTTGTTTCATCATCCAAGTATATGTATTTAAGTAATTATATATTTCCTAAAAATTACTAATAAATTATAATTATAAGGAAAAACATTGTATATTTAAAATGAGTATTTATAATAGAATATATCATTTGTATAATCTAATATTTAAAATAATTAAATTATAAATGTTTGAGTGAAACATATTTCACTTTTCATTAAATAAAATAATTTAAATGCCCTAATCTCATTCAAGTGGGTTCCAATGGATACCATTTCTACTCAAGAATAATTTAGGTAAAATTATAGGCTTCTAATTATATGAAGACAATTGTTAGGATAATTTTATAATATTATTTTTATACATAATTACCTGATTTAACGTTCTACCGTGTTAATACAATTTACCAATGTTTCTATTCATATTTTCCAAAATAATAAAATTTTAATTTAAAAATTAGAATATAATAATTCCAAATATGGAATCCATATTTATAAATTCAAGTAATAATTTTTTTTAATAATTTAAACTTAATCTCGTTGATGAAATGTGAAAATGAGTATTAAAAGTTAAAATATTGCAAAAGATTCAAATTTTTTACAAATGTATTTAATGTAAAAATTATTCAAATGACTAAAATTATATTAAAAGTTAAAAATATATTCTATTTATACTCAGACTCCATTATATAATATAATTTAACAATATAAATTATTTCAATATAAATGTTTTTTTATTTAAAATTTAACGTATTTTTTCAATTCATCAAACCATTAATGTTATGATAAAAATATCATAAATTCATAAAAAGTACAATTTTATATCCCTATTAAAAGTTAAATTATTATGTGGTAATATAAAAATTAATAATTTGTTAAAATATTAATTTAAACAGGTTTCTCCATTCAATGGTTTAAAAGTAAACAGTTTTAAAAAAATGATTTTATACAACAAGTTAGGTTTTATTCATAACCTATGAGTAAAATATACATTGGATGAAAAAAAATATTTTATTAAAAATATAAAACAAATATATGTCATTAATTTCATTACCAAAATTAAATCACTCAAAAATATAGATATATATATTTATATTTTAAATATGTAATTGATAGATAATTAATTAACAAATCATTTTCATATGTTAGTTATAATTGTTACTGAAAACCTAAAGGCTAGGGTATAAAATTAATATTATAATAATGTTTTATCATGGTTCATTTAAATTCACTACTTCAGGCAAATCAAGCTACTAAATAAGAAATATTATTTAAAAAATATTTCAGAAAAACATATGGGTGTAACTTTATACCCCCTTTAAACAGAATCTCACGCACAAAATTTGTCACATGGAAAAATGATTTGGATTTCATTCTCTCTTCATATCTGCATGTTCCCATTTTGCTTCTTCAAATTGGTGGTTCCTCCATAAAGTATTAACCAAGCGATTGGTATTGTTTTCGATGAAACTGTTCGCTACAATCCATAATCTCTATCAGTATTTTTTCATAAGAAATATCTTTCCCTAGTAGTATGAAAAATGATCTCAGTATATGAAAGGAATTAGTTTAATACTTTATGAGAAGAGATACGAAGAAAACCTCATGAATTTGAGAGAGATTTTGTGGAACTTCCAATCATTATGTTAAATTCCAAATAGGATCCATAATTTCAAAAGTACTGATATACCTAGGGCTCATCTTTCCCCACATTTTAAATCTCATTATTCTATTCCATGGATATATTCATAGGAATGCCTTATCACCCTATTCAAACAACATACCTTTTCTTCTTTTGTCCGTATAACATATTTGTCTACTCTGATCTCCTTTTATTTGTTATTGAATTGGTTTCACCTTTTCTAGTATTTCATCGAAAAGGTGAGGTCCTAATTTCTTTATATCCCCAACTTCTTCCCAACAAGTTGCATTTCCAAAATTCATTACACATAGGGATTCATAAGAATCCATTGGAATTCTAAATTCAAATCTAATGTAGTCTTAAAATTCCACCAATGGTAGGTGTTGATCCTAACAACCATGGAAATAATAATTGCAGGATCACAACAAGTTGTCTAGAGTATGAATTTTCCTATCAGACTGACCATCAATATGATAATGATAAGAAGTGCTAATATATAATTGTATATCCTGATCATGCTAACGAATTTTGATGAACTTCATGGTAATCCTTGGACAATGATCATATATAATTGATATTGATACTCCATGAAATCATACCACTTTAATTAAATATATTTCAGAGAATGATAATATTGATATAAATAATCCCTAATATCAATGATGTGTACCAAATTCATAAAGAGATCAACTATAACCCATAGAGTATTTTGGCCTATATATTTTTTGGTATTCTCACAATAAAGTCTTTATTGTTTTTCCCCCATTTCCATTCTAGTATGGGTAATGGTTGTAACATCCTCTTAGGCTACTGTATCTCTACCATAACATTCTGACAAACGATGTATCGAGAGACATATTCGACAACATCTATTTCCATTCAATCCAACAATAAATATTATTTCTGGTCCATGTATGTCATTGTGCTTTCATGTTGAATAAATAATTATGAATAATAAGCCACATCCAAAAGCTCCTTATCATAATCTGGTATGGTAGGATAAAAACCATTTTCATGAACCTTATTATTTTATCACAATCAAGGTTGAATTCATGATCATTTATCACACTCTTTTGTAGCTCAACATCTTTCCTCTCCACCCCCATAATTTTCACTAGTATAGAAGGTAGAATTTTCATTAAATAATGACAATATTTTTCCCTTCCGTTTAAATTTCATGATCCATCCTTCGAACATCCATAAATATTGGATCTTTTGTGATATCATCAGGGATATGGTAGCATGGTATGGTAAACTAAAATCATCTTCCTCCTTTCTCTCCTTCCCAGGGTGTTAATGTATTGAGCAGTCAAAATCATTAATCAACTAGATTAATATTAATTTCCACCTATTTATATCCATTTATGATAAAAATATAATTTAATAATTTATAGCCATAAAGAATATCACACCCATAACCATATAGATAATACCACCAGATCATTAATGAAAATATATCTATAACTCTCTCCAATGTGTGAGTTGAGTACATTTTCTCATATATTTTAAAATACCATTAGGCTTAAGCTATCACCATATCATTTTTTATGATAACACATCCTAGCCACATTTGGATTCATCAATATAGATCACAATCCTTTCACTACTATAAGGTAGAGTAATCATAGGTGCACTAGTTATCCTACTGTTTAGCTATTTGAAATTGTCTTAACATTCCTCTGTCCAAACAAACATAGCTCCTTTTTGAGTCAACATGGTTATTGTATTAGATAATCATGAAAAATATTTCACCAAATGTCGATAATATCCATCCAAAAGATGATAATGCCAGATCTTAATTACAATATATGGTCTCAACCATATTTCAAAGACATCTGTTTTTTATGGATGCACAAATATCTCATCCCTTATGATTATGTGACCCTATAATTAAACATTCTAAAGAATAAATTCACACTTTCTAAATTTCAATGGAAGATTTTTCATTCTAAGGTTATTCATTAAAATTTTCAAGTGGTCTTTATGTTACATCATTCTCTTCAAATAGATAATAATACAATCTATAATGACAACCACAAATTGACAAGATAGTATCTAAAGACGCTATTTCATAGATCCATTAAGATAGAGGAGGAATTACTAAGACCAAAAGGGATCACTAGAAATTCATAGTGTCGATACAATTTATGTAATGCCTTCATTAGTATATCCTCCTTTTTTACCCTTAATTGATGATATCCTCAATGAAGATGAATCTTGGATAAGTGTTGAGCTCCGTGTTATTGTCTCAATAAGTCATCAATGCAAGGAAGAGGGTATTTTTTAATGATAGTGATCTTGTTATGTTCTCTATAATGAATATTGAGTCTCATTGATCTAAATTTGTTCTTATTAAATAGAACATTTTCTCCTCAAGGTGATTCACTAAAGATTATGAATCCCTTATTCAGATTCTCTTTGAATTTCTTCTTCAATTATTTTAAACTCAATTGGGGACCTTCTTTATGGTTTCATTGAAATAGAAATAGCACATGGCATGAGTTCTAATGAAATATAAACATCATTATTTCATGGAAGGCATGGGAAATCATCTAAAAAGACATGATCAAACATCCATACAATTTGTGTAATCTTAAATGTGAGTTTCTCGCCATCCATTTGTGATAAAAAATATACATTTATATGAATCAAGACCTATAACATGGAAGAAATTTCTAATGGAATGTTATACTCATCCTTGCATCGAATGATGATCATAGATTGATCTAAAATATGAAATGATACATCCCATCATTGGGACATGATATGATCTCCATATAGAGAAATCCAATCCATGCTAATAATAACATAAAATTCCCCCACCTGAAGGATCACATGATTTCCAGGAATAATTATCCCATAAACATCAACTGGAGATGAATTATTGTGTTTTTATGTGACAATTGTTCCATTAAGGGTTGTCACTGGTAACTCAATTTCTAATTGGTAAGGAAATATGTTAATTCCCTTAGGTAATTATTCATAAATAAAAGAGTGGGTGGGTCCAGAATTAAATAGAATATTTTCAACCTTAGTGTGGATGGTAAGTTCACCTTTTTCTACATCATTATAATACTCTACATCACTAAATGTGATTTCATGTGACATTCCTTTATCATTGGCCTTATGTGTTTTTTGAGGTTGATCATCATTAATAACCCTTTAATTATGGAATTCATTCCCATAGTCCCAGAATTCCTTGAATTTGTAACATTGATGTATAGGAGGATCAATGTGTGTAGCCTTATATTTGTTCACCTCATTAGACACCTTTTTACCATAAATTTATAATTCAACTTTCGAATGACCTTCATATGGACAATTAAAACATTTAATTGTCCCTTTAGGACAATTCCCTCAATATATCTTACCACACATTGACCATAAGGGAAAACACATCTTCCTTTTAGTGTGGTATTTATATTTTCTCTTGAATTCCATTTTTCACTTCTTATTAATACCATTAGTTTGTGGGTGAATCTCATATCCAAATCATCCTTGAGTGAAAATTGAACATTTTCTTCATAGCTATTAGATTACAATATGAATAATTCCCTTTAGAGACATGGTTTTAAGACCCTAATAAAATGATCAATTTTACTCTTTGTTTTGATAATAATTCTAGAAGTGTACATTGAATGTCTTGTAATTTTTTATCTGTAGTTTCAAACAGATTCATCAAAAAAATTCTTATATTAAATGAACTCTATCTCTATATTTGTTTGAAGAATACATGTTTGGTACTTAAGGGAAAATATGTTCTTGAACACATCTCATTTCAAGTTCTCAAATTCATCTCTTTACCAGATATTCAGAATAAGATTCCAATATTAATCTGCTTCACCCTCCAAACGATATACTTCTATGATGAATTTATCTTGTTTATAACATTGTAGAACTAGAAAAGTCATTTTTTTTCTACTGATCCGCAGTTCATCAACTATTCGATCAAGAGACTCGTTGAATAAAGGTAGATACTCCCTCATGAATGATTCAACAGAATGTTACTCCCTCTTTTCCTCATTCAGAAGTTCTTCATGATTAATACCATGAGAATTTTGTGTGAGAGTTTCTAAAATATTTTTCATTCCAATACCAATAACATTTTATTCTTACAGGGGATACTCATTTCATTTTCCATCTCATTCTGTATTAATGTGGTTCTTTTGGGTTCCAGACATTGAATAAAACAATGATGAATAGTGTGAGAAACTATTATTAGAATGGGGAAACCACATAATTCAAGAATAAAATTTCAATTTAGGACACATTATATTTTATCCTAGGTTTTCATGTACATCTATAAAACACCAGGGTAGGATTTTAACATATACATAGAAATATCCTTATGGTTTTTACAAACATTCACTCATTATAGTTTCCATTTGATAACTATTCTTTTTCTCTAATACCAACTATAACAGACCATACAATAAATATAGATTTTTCTTCAAAATTGAAGTATATTTATTACATAACATAACAAAAACCAAAAATAGACTATGTCAGATTTGAGTATTTAGAAACTGTGAATGATAAACAACTAGTTCAAAAATATATATATTTTCTCCCACTTAATTCTTCAAAACTAAACACATTTTTTTCATATATTACATAATACCCATCTTCATGACCAGGGAACTATAAACCAATGAAATGGTGCTCTGAAATTCTCAGTATGGTAAACAAGGGAAATGTCAATCATTTCATAATCTTAAGAACATAACATTTGAAATTCATATCCAGCATATAAATGTTCATAATTCAATGTAATGTGATAAATTGTAATAGTGAAATTTAATACCAATAATCATACCATTTGGCCTGAAATTTCATTGAATACAAACATAAGCATAATAAATAATTTAATTTTTTTCACGGCTCATTTCCAATACAATCATAGTAGACAAATTCCATTACTAAACTGAGTTCACTCCTAGTTCCAGCCCTGTATTACTGAACCAGATTCACTTTTCATTCCATTCTTGTCAATATAATGAGACATAAAAATTAACACAATTCATTAGAGGTATATATAGGTCCCATATATCTCATAATTAAATAATTCCTACATGTTCCATAAAAATATAAATCATTCATTATAGCATAACCCATGAAATACAATTGTTCTCTTTTACATCATTACATAATAACATAATCAATATATGATAAATGGATTTACTAAAAATAATTTCATCATAATCAAAATAAAATAACTAGGTAATATTAACATGAACCAATGTAATAATATATGAAACATAATTTTAATAAAGAAATTGAGCTTAATTCTTGTTTAAAATATCATTCATTCTTTAATAAAGTTTTCTTTTCTCAATATTATGAACATTTTTCAAAAATTAATTAGTTGAAAATAGAACATGAAATTTATTTGGACGAAGCTTCATTGAAAAAAAGATTTATATATATGTAAATATATTTTCATGTTGTATAAGTTAAAAACATTATCCTCAATATTTCCCAAAAAGAAATAATAAATAACAACATAAACATTGAATAATACTTTTCATAACATTTAAAAAAAATGTACCAATTGATAAAATTGAATAATAATAAAAAATATATTAAATATAATAGGAAACGTTGATGTGGATGACAAATATTCCCCTGGGAATACATACGTATAAACTATCTCAGATAATAATGACATTTCAAAATTATCAATTACTTTAGGTTTGATATGCATCATATTTATCTGAAACTCATGTCTAATGATTAAATAATGTTAATGATTTATTAAAAATTCATAATAATTTTTATAATTGAATTTCTGATCAAATTTTCATCTATTTTTTAGTAATATATCATTGTTACTCAGTATTCAGGTATATACTGCTTTATGTTCTTATGTAGGTTTTTTCAGATATGTTAATATTCCTTTTTTGAGGTTGTAGTTATATCACAAAAAACATGGTTTTATTATAATATCAATCATCTTTATTCATTTATATCTTTTATATAATAATTCTTTAATGATAATTATGTTTAATGAAGCACATCACACTACAGAGACGGTAAACTGTACGTACACATGAGCGACGATATCGTTCCCATAATTGTTGAATGGTATTTTAGATGAGGTTGTGTAGCATATCATTATCAATACATTTTTATATGAATAATATATATATAATTATATATTATTTTTATAATTATACACATCCATGATAGTTGGTGGTATAAAATATATTACAACATTACATGGAGACGGTAAGTCGTACGTATGCACGCTTGATGATTTCAATTTTTATAGGATCGGTAGATTGTAGACTGTGGTTTTTTCTTAATTATAATTTCACATAAATATATATTTACTACTAGAGTTATTACTTTATAATAAAACAACACATGAGGTTTAATTACAAAAAGAATAATTTATGAATGAATCGGTAAATTATATTACCTCTTCTTTAACATACCACCTCAAAATCTCTTCTTTGAGAACTAGTGTTGTTATTTTAAGAATACCAAGTCCTATAGAATATTTAAAGGGAAGTTGATAATCAAAATATTCCGGTATTATAGATCTTTAAGGCTCAAAATTATATTATTAGTTGAGGATGGACGTTCCCTTTTTAAAATGAGGTGTTGGGTACTCAAAAATACTTGATTATAATAATATCAAACCATACCTAAAAAACCACCAAAATTTTCAACGATCGATGATTATATGAGATATGGTTGTAATATCAATGAGAAATAAATTTTCTAAACGTTTTTATTTTAATATAAGGATTATAATTTTAAATAACATGTTGAAATTATATTTAATTTTTAACAAGGGTAACAATTATTTCAATATTAAATGGGTGAAATATTTTTTATATGAAGTCCATTAGACCGTAAACGAATAATTTATATCATTTTATACTATTTTATAATTATTCTATATTTTTAAAAATCTTCTATTATTTTATAATAATTTATGAAAACAATATTTTGCAAAATGTCAATTGTGAAATATATGACATTATTTATTTCACGTATTTATAAAAATATAAAAATAAGAAGTAAACCTCGATAAAAATATTTTAATATTTCAATAGTGATTAATGGTAACATATAAACTTAATTTTACATAATAATTATTAAATATTTTATATATTAATTTTTTCTTAATAATAGTTATTTGATCTCATCAATCATAAAATAATAACTTCGTCAAGTTTGTGTTATTATTTAATATAATTTTTTTTGAATAATATTTCCAAATTAAGAAATATGATGAAGGTATATACATTAGAATTATTAAGATAATTGTAGTCAACTTTATCATCATAAAAACCCAACATAAAAAATGATATATTTTTTAAAACATTAATTGAACAATTTATCTTCACATTAATTAAAATAATATTAGTGTCATAATCTCATAAATAAACGTATAAATTTTCAATAAGTCTACCCATCGATGCTTATGGAAGATATATACTCAACTATTAGGTATTGGTGAAGTTGTTGGGGATTTTTATTGTATTTTACATTTTAGTTAAAAAAATTATTGATTTTTCATCAATTAATTAATGTTTTCCTCATCTAAGTATAAGTCTTTAAGGCAATTATTTATTTCCAAAAAATTTTAAAACACTATTTCATGTTAAATTAAATAAAATTAGCTTTAAAATTAGTATTTATCATAGAATTTATCTTCAATATAACCTCATATTAAAAATAATTCATTCATTAATGTTTGAAAGAGATATATTGCACTTTTATTTAAAAACAATTAATTAAATATCTTAATCTCATCCTTGTGAGATCTAATGGATATCATTTCTACCCAATTATGTTTTAGGGAAATTTAGCATCAAAACATTATATTAAGTTATGTGTTTTGATAATTTTATAATATTATGTTTACCCTTAATTACCTGATTTACATTTATTACTCTCTTACTAAAATATACCAAAGATACATTTCATATTGAACAAAAATAAAATAAATATATTTAAATAATTTTTACAGAATAATTCTAAATATGAAATCAATTTTTTAAAATTCCAAATGTAGAAGTTGTAGCAATTCATTTCAAATCAGTACTCTTGTTTAAATGTGAAAACAAATTTTAAAAATTTAAATATTGCAAAATATTGATTTTTTTTCTCAATTTAATGTAATATTAATTTGAATTACATACATTATATTAAATGGTAAAAATATATTTTATTTATAGTTTCATACCACTAAATAATATAATTTAACCATATAAATTATTTCAATGAAAAATGTTATTTTCAATTAAAATATATTTTATTTTTACTACTCATCATAACATGAATGTCTTTAGAAAAATATCAAAAATTCATACAAGGTAAATTTTTACATCCCAATTCAAAAAAATATGTTTATGTGATCATATAAAAATTATGAATATGTCAAAATATTATTTTAAAATTGTTTCACAATTTAATTGTTTTAAATTAACACATTTTTAGGAAAAAATTGGTTTTTATACGTCATATATGGTTTTATTCATAACCTATGCCTTAAATATCCATTGAATGAATATCAATAATATTTCATTATGTATATAACACATATATATCATACTAATTTCATTAAAAAATGAAATTCACTCAAAAATAAAAATATATGTTTATATTTTTCGTAAATAATTGATAGCCAATGAATTCTAAATGAATTTTAATAAGATAGTTATAACTATTCTCGCTAAATTATTTCTAGCCTATAATAATAATTTTATAATAGGTGTGTCTTGGGGTTCATTTAAACCTACTATTGCGTGAAAATCATGCTACTGAATAATAAAATTTATATTAAGTAATTATTTCATAAAAACATCTAGTTGTTACATTGAATTTATAAATTTCTCTATATATGGGCCCTTAATTCACTAGATAATATTTCAATCAATACCTTATGATCGAAAATATTAATGATGTGTATTGGTAATGTATTCTATTGTTCATTTCATAGGTTACTACTAATTCATTTTTTGTATGATTTAGTTATATGAATTCCTTCTCCATTTTTTAACATCAGAAGGGGAAAATATTTGTTGAAAATGATTCTAGTGAACTCATAAAAATATATAGAATCTATCACCTTTATTTTATTCATGTTTTTAATTAGATTCAACCAGTGAAAAACTACTCTATCGTTCCAGTATATTTCTAGGGAAACTCATCTTGCTCTAAACAATGGTGTACAAAAAAGATATTTTCTATAGAGGTAATCCATAGTTCAGAAATCATGGGATTGTTTGATCTAATAAATGAAGATGGCCATTGACTAATTATGTAGTCAATGGATATTTAATTCTTATTGAGGTCAATTAGGTAACTCATCATGATTCATTTTATTGTTCAGATTTCTAGATATTTGATTCATTATCATCATAATGTTTTACATTCTTGATTCCATCATTATTGGATTTCCTTGAGTGCATTACATAATACCCTCATTTTTTATGCATTTCCACCTATTTATGAACAATATTCTAATAGAAGAAAACCATATTGAGAATCATGTTACTTTTTGGAATATTATAATTCTAAAGGAATTATATACTAACAGATATTTGACATCACATTTTTTATCATTTGATGTTCCATAAATTAGCAATAGTTTTTTTAGATTTACAAAATTATAATCATTCTAGTATTATTAACTATTCATTTTTTTGTTTTCCCATCAATGATAGCATTAGAAAAACTATTATAAAGACATGTATATGTGAGTATTTTCATCATTTTTTGCACAATATGAGGAAGGGAGACATGAATAATACCGAAGTTTCATTTTTTATTAGTGTATTTGTAGTCATCAACAAAAATACATCTCTAGTTATGTAAGGGATGGAATCTGACCTTAAAAGATTGAATTTAGTTTTTATTAGAGATAATTATTAGGTATTAAAAATCAACTGAATTAGGAGGTTGCACATTGATTTAATAGTAATTTGTTCAATACTAATAAATGTATTAAGTTATGTAATTTTATTAAATAATTTATATAATTGTAATTATAAACAGTTTACTCTACTAATAATATTATTATATGACCATCCAAATATTATATATTTCTATGTTTATAAAATAATTTATACTGATATTATTACTAACGATATTTTTGTTGGTCTACATTATTAAATTGTAGTAAGTATAATATTTTTTTTGGTATTAAAATTAACATAAAATAATATTTTAAATATTTTTATGTTTAATTTCATTTGATGAGTTCATATAAGGACATGAATTCTCACACAGATTATGAGTTTCAGTCTTATACTAAGGTGTTGGACACTAGATTATTAAAATATGATGATACATGGTGGATTTAGGAATCATAGTATGCATTATGAGTTGTTGAGGTTTTGGTATCACTTATCAATTTATTCCAAGAAGTTATTATAGAACTACTATATGGTTGGTGCCTAGATCGATGAAATCTAATAGGGAGTCATCATCATTAGATATAGTGTATGAGGAGAAGATTTTTTATCATGAATAGGTTACAGAAACCCTGCATATGTATTATAAAGAGCTTCATCGATAAAAATAGTAGTATATGGAGGATAAGAATCAATCATTTGAGTTATATCATGTGTATGTGATAGAGTACTTGTGATACCTAGAATAGGGTATAGGGATGAAGTTCCCTCAACCACATCCTCTAGTTGACTCTCTCCTTAGTGATTTATGTGTTTTTAACATATTAGTTATTATAAAAATTTTCATGAACATGATTTTGTAACAATTTTATTAATCCGATATTTACTGGTTTATTTATTTTATCATTTATATTATATTTTTTTAATTTAATTTATATATACAGTTTTTATAATTTTTTTATTATATTTATTATTTTTCAATGGGATTATTCACATGTTACAAAAAACATTATTGGAAAATAACTTGAAAGAAAATATTGATGTGCATATGATGAATAAAATATTTTTGTGAAGGGAAAGTCATCCGTCGATTTTTTTTTGCGATGGCCCATCACAAAAAATAACTTTTTCAATGTGTATTAAATCTATGGGTCATTTTAGATTAGGGCATGTGTCAAATTACCCATTACAGAAAATTCATATTCTTGTAGTTCATATTAAATACAAATCTACGATTATAATGTGGTAATATTGAGGGTAATATTGGTAGTGCATGTCTAATCACATTCAATGATTGGTTGTTACATCCTTCCGGTTGTTATGCTTGAGTTGTTATTTGAGTTATATATCTATAATGCTGAAATACAGATTCAATACATGTTTTATTTAAAGTATCTCTAATAAAATAATAATATAAGTAAAATGCATTATTATACATGATTGAATAATGATCTTGTTACTCTTAAATTCTCCTTGATCAATCATTCATTATAAAGAAGAAACACAAGAGACACTCCCAACATTACAATAATAAGTCAGGTTTAGGTCATGGTTCATGTTTCCCAATCTTGATACATATGTTTCTTTATATTGTGAGATAATTTCATCTCATAAATGAAAAACAACTTTTCTAATTAAATTGGAAACCATTTTTAATTGAAATCACATCATTTAAAAATTATAATTATACATATTTTATATTTATACAGTTGTAAAGTAAAATGAATTAAAATTCTATGTTTTTAAAGGGTCGAGATTTATAAGTCACAACTTCCATGTCACATATTTGTATCCAAGATATTACATTCTTCCTCGAAATTTATTTGGTTCGTAAAAAAATCTTTAATTATTTGGGTATTTACACCCATATTATATTGGAATAACAATATAATGAGAAATTTGTAAGTCAATTAATTGAAACCATCAAAATATAATCCATTCATTATACCGTGGTTACATAATTTAACATATCATGATTTTAGGAGTATGTTTACACTATGATATATATTTGTAAACAACATTTATGTTAATACATAAAATTTAAATATCAACTTCTCATTCCAATAATATTTTTATCATCATAGGAACTTAGAAATCAAGGAACACATAAACTACAGTTAGAAAGCTAAACGAAATAAATGACATAAACCACTTTGTATTTTCATATGAATGGAATATGTATCTATAAATTCATATGATGATACACATGTAGTAGGTAATAATTATATTGGGATAAGGGTGTAATTATATAATCATAAAAATGAATTACAAATCATGAGTTTCACTCAATGGTGACGCAGTGAAACCAATATTAGAAAAATATTGAACAACATTCCCCTTCTAAGGAAACGTGTATTATTCCAAATACAAGGGTCCTCTATTATGAGTAGTAGGCCTATTAAAAAATTGCAACACTTCCTTAACACTTTTATTACATACCAAAATAGTAAGATATCACAAAGTAAAATCATCTGATACTACCACTGGAAATTATAGAAAGGATCCCCTCATATGTAACCTAACCAAGATTTGAACATGGACTCATCCAATAACCCCCTTATTCGCTGGGAAACTAACTAGAAGTGAGGTTATATGATGGTAAAGTGTGGATATTATTCCCTCTTTATGAGTTTCGATCATAATAATGAATTAAATGATAAAACATCAATATAATTATACTAATAAAGAATTGTAATTAAATGAAAAATTAATAAGAAACCTAAACATCCAATCTAATAAATAAACAAACAATCAGAATTATCATATAATAAATTATTTCATGATTCTATATGTGCATTAATGTAAGGGAAACATATGAAAAATACATACATAGTACAGTTTATAAGATATAAAAAAATACAATCATATATAGTTCATCAAAATCATGAAAACTATATCAATCCTATTCTCCCATACAATATCCTAGTATATAATTTAATTCATCCATTGTAGGGAACATAACATTTTACCTAACTATAACCATGAAGAGTGTACATATACCAAATGGAAGCCAATCATAAGGTGAGTATAACCTAGTAGGACACCACCACTGAAATCAAAAAAATTACATACTGTGAATATAAACAGAATAGTGTGAAGACATAATCAATTTAGTAAAATAAAAAACAAAATATATTTGAACCATACCAAGGTCATCCAACGTTCCCCGGCCTTAAAAACCTACTTCGGAAAAATATTAAATTCTAGTTAATATGTGACATCATATATTTATATTTATAATAATATCATTGTACTAATGTTGGCTGAGGTCTAATAATAAGGATTTCCTATATAAAATCATGTTGGCCTCATATTGTCTTAAATAGTGTCAATTATCCCATGTATTTTAGTCGGTGATACAAAACATCAAGTACAACAAATCTCTATCAATGATGTGAAGTTTCATGTCCAACATCATATATCAATGTCACATGGATCATAATGTCCAATAATCGCATTTTAAATGATGTCTAATTCAATATCAAACATCTGACTTCTTCAGAGTTTAATGAATAACGTTCAACACAATACATAAGCAATGTATACAACATAATTAAAAATTCTAGAGAAATAGTGAAACATTTCATTTAATTTCATTACTATAAACAAATAATATTATTGAAATGATTTCAAATTTCATTTAATACCATTTTGAAATGGGAATAATTCAAAATTTCACAATTAACATATGACATGACATATAAATTAATAATTCATTTATTTCATTTAATATCCTATTAAATTTGATTTACTCATTTGAATAATAATTTACAAGACTAACCCACCTAAAGGGTGGATTGAGCATATTATAAATCATAAATGTTTAAAGGATTATGACCTTTGACAATTTTAGGGGTCTTTGGAAGTTTCAATAACAATTTATAATGAATAATATATAGTATTTTATCATTACTATGGAAACGCCTAGAATTTACAATGTCTGCAATAAATGAATAAATTATAGTCAATAAGACATTATGTGAAATGTAATAGGCCACCTACCCTATATTGGTTGATTACTCCACATAATTTATCAATGTTTTAATTCATTTAAAATGAGATATATTCATGAATCAGAGTAAAAACCATAAAAATAGGGAATATGATGTGATAATAATAAATTGTGTAAGATGATGTGGTAAATATAAAAATATTCAATAAGGTACGTACAAATACTAAGGGGGTTCAAAAATTTAATAAAAAATTCGAATTAGTCGATGGATAATGTATATATATTAAAACCTAATGTAATTGAAGAGGGATATATCACATTGTTAAAGGATCTACTATGTGTGAATTTGAGAAGAAAAAAAGGATGAAAGGATAATGAAACAAGCTGAATGAGAATGATTTCCCAATTTTTAATGATGTTCACGGTTCAGATGCTTTTGTTTCTAGAATGTGATCCAACCATGTGCCCACACTCTCTTGGATCAAGTCCCACACATGATCCATGTGCCCAATTTAGAAAAAAAAATTTCACACTATGAACCTGAAATCATCTCACATAAAACACCCATCCTAGGCTAGGAACATCGTTAATATTTACCATATTTATGTTTTGTTATATACATATTCAATTAGTTCATTTTTTCATAGTCATCTGGTCCTCCTTAAATTTTTCAAAAACCCCATTTTTCACTATTTATGTCTTACACCATAAAGGATTGTTCTTATCCTGAACCATCAAAAACCCATGCACCTCACCAATCATACCAAAAATCCATTGGCATGCGATACAACCAAAGAATTAATACCCTTGAATGATCCTTGATATCCATAGACTCTTTAATGTAGATAAAATTAAAGGTGTAATCTATAATTAATATGATCCATAATCCTACTTCATTCAAGATACATTATCTAAAAAATAGCATTTTTTATGATAAAATATTATCATTGTGAATTTTCATCACAACCCATATCCTCAAAAAACATTATCTTATATAATATATAATAAAAAACACATTTCCCCTATATAAATTATTAAATTAAATATCACAGTTTCTGCATTTTCACTAATGAAATTATATTTAACCCACACCACAAAAACGCTAATATATGGTTCAATAAATTATTATGAATAATTTTTATTGTGATATTTGAAAATTTATTTTTTTGGGATGTTATGTGGTGATTTTCTCTACATTATGAAATGTTAGAGTCAAAAGAAAGAATAAATACAATATATTATTATTCCAAAACATTTATTAATGATATATTATACATATAATGTAATTTTTTTGTTTGATGGACACATCATATAACTTATTTGTGATGTAAAAATATATATATAAATAGAAATTTATCAAGAAAATATTTCCTTAGTATATAACTGAAAATAAATAATTAAAAAAAAGTACATAATAATGAATAATTTTTTAAAATATATAAAATAAAAAAATATAAAAAATTAATCAAAATTACTATTTTTGAATTGTTATAAAATTTAATTTCTATTAAGAAGAAAAAACTAACTTTTATTATCCAAGTAATGAATACTCTATTTCTTCAATAATAAATGATCTTACTATGTCATTTTGAAATGAAAATTCATCTATAATTTATTCCATTATGTATTTTATGAGATTATTAGAAATTAAAATAACTTATTTATTCTAAAATGACTTTATTATTAAATATTACTCACAATACTACTGTAATGAATTAATGATATTCATATAAGGCCACCGTATTTTATTAATAAATAAATGTGTTTTATATTTTATTATTAAATTAGTTTATAAATATTGTTCACATGAGTGATTAGATTCCATTATGTATTAATAAAATATTTGTTCATATTTTTATTTATTAAATAAGATATTTTTATCATGTCACTCTTAGTATTAATAAATATTTCTACATTACAATGAAATATTTACAATTTATGATACAATTGTAATATATATTTTATCATAAAATATCTATTAAATAATTTTCACATGATATATAGTATCCACATGTGATAAAAAATGTCAATTTAATCTAAAAGATTTTGATTTTTTATATATATATTCTTTATAATCTACATTGAGCAAAATTAATCAAATAAATTTATGTTTATGATTGTAAATTTCACTAAACCTAAAATAAAATATTCTTGCAGACCACTAGTTTCTAATATTATATATAGATGAAACTTTGAAAAATATGTAATGGTGGTATTAAATATTACAAATACAACCACAGAATTTTTTATGTATTTTTATTAAATTTTATCAAATAAACTATCCTTCCTTAATATAACAGAGATTGGGTATATTATGTTACCACATAATATAATTTATACTAACATACATCGACCATAAACAAAATTACCGTTATACATTTGATGTATATTGTTGGATTAAAAAAATAATTAGTAAAAAATAAATCTAATATTATTTTAGTGGTGGGAAAATTGAGATAATCATTAGATACTATCTATAAAATTGGTTTCTAATTATTAAACAAGAATATGACTATTTAAGAAAATCATAATTTTTTATATAAACCTAATATTAATATTTTCCAATACAATTTTAAAATATAATATATTATTCACATTTTATTAGTTTTGTTTTAAATATAAATATTCCACAAAAATATACATAATTAATTATATCCATTATATATATACGTATATATATATATATATATATATATATATATAGGAGTACAATTAAATTTATAACACACACACACAACTCAAAAAGGTAGTAAAGGCAGGTCATATCCCCACTAAGGGATAGCCCACACATAAAGCCTAATTTATTCATTACTTTTCCCAAAGACCTAGTGGACATGAAGCCTATAACATATCATAATTGTACGTTAAAAATTAATTAATACTCTGTGGAGCAATAGGTCTACATCATACTGTTAGCATCACTATGAATGTATCATGCATGTGTCACCACCTACTTGTGTCACTACCTCCCTGGGCATGCATCCTGCCTACATCACTGCTTGAATGAAAAAATTTTCTCCCCTCATATTTGAACTCGAGTCTGATACAGTATTTCGGGGAGCCTTTACTAATTTTTTAAGCGCCAAAATACTTTTTCAAATATAAATTATGCTAATTATATATTATGAACTCAATTCACATTGAAATTTTATTCACCTAAAATATATTATAAATGTTATAAAATATCATAGATATATTTCGAATAACATGAAAACCAAAATACATTTCCATTAAAAATCATAGACTTCCTTTTGAAAATTATATAACTAGTAAAAATAATTAATGATTAATTTATCAAATTTTTCATAATCATTACATCAATATCCAATATTTTTGTATCCACTAAACACCAAAATCCATAAAATATTCCTAAAATTATTCAATATTCCAAAAATTGATAAAAATAAATTTTTATCAATTTTTAATAATTTTTATTTAATGGATAATTTCATAAGAATTTTATATTATATATATGGTTAGTGATAGAAAGTTAGTATTATATATTTTTATTTGTTAAATAAAATTACATATTATGTTTCCAAATATTCACCATTAAACCTTTCTAAAAAATCTTTAATATTTTCTAAACTAAAATATAAGGAATTAATGTTAAATAATATTTAATTAAAAAAGTATTCTTCTACGTGAGGATTTTTCAAGTTCATTGTTCAATAGATCCTATGAATGTTGATCAACATCACAATGGCCACTGCATTAATTAATAAATACCCTATATATAATAAATGTCAATAAAAATCTTATTTATGTGTCGAATATTTATTTATTTATATATTAATATGGTTTTTGAAATTAACGTTCCATTATTTAAACATAGAATAAATAATGTATTTCGTGTACGTCATGTAAATTATTCATATTCAATAAATATTTATATTATTTAAATATAGTATCCTTATCACAACTACAAGTCAAATAGAATCACATTATGAAAATATTATGATTAATAATTTGAAATTTACTATTTTTAATATAATTTATTCCATTGTATATTTTCTATATATATTATCTTAATACTACATCATTGGAATATTTATTTTGGATGAGGAATTTTAATTTCATGATTAAATAAACATTTGTTTTTCCCACAATGACATTTAAATAATTTTATAATGCTATAGTAATGTTATCTTTGATTTTAGAGTCCTTCACAAATTTTATTAATTTTTTGTCATGTAAATGTCTAATTTTTTGGATATATAGTATAAAAATCCAATATGAGTACATTAGATATTTATTATCATCCTATGTACTTTTTGTTGAACTATAAGAACTATAAATCCATATATAAGTTTCCATATCACAGGGGGACTCATATAAAAGGCTTACAAACTTATTGACTCAATTACGGCTCAAATAATTTTCCCTCTATTATATGATGATAATAAACTACCCTTTTTAAAATTGATAAAATATGGTATTTATTAATAATTTTTCTACCCTTCTCAAAATATAACACAACAATAAATTTATAGGGATATGTATCACGACCCCCCCTCCATTGATAATCCTCTTAGGCTAGAATCATACTTCTGAATCAACCATGATTCCGACCTCCTATAGTGAATGTGTTGGAGATTAGAATTTAATGATTGTCATAAAAAATATGGGAGAAATTCAATAAAATAACTAAAATGTAATATTGTAAACACTTATGAACTTTATCATAGAAACATAATATTACACTTAACCCCATAATCCCTTAAATTTCATACAAAATCAAAAGGTTTATAGTTTGAAAAACATAATTCACCAATTTTGATAGTGACTTCTCAAATTCCAAAAATCAAATTGATCTAGTATGGTCTATTTCAATAAAATACACCCATTACTATCTAGAAAAATAATATATATATATATATATATCTTTGAGTATAAATTTATAATGACATGTATTCTCATCAAAAAATATTAGAAAAATGAATATGGGTAATGATAATACCATAGAGAATAAATTACAAGAACAAATCATCATGAATAATAGGCACACTACCCACACTCATTTCAATATCCTAGTCACCCTAAATCCCAATAAAATATAGTGACATTATATCAGGAATATATATATATATATATATATATATATTACACAACCCTCACATCACCATTGAGTGTGTACCCTTCACAATAAACCAATATAACAATATAATAAATCTATCATCACAAATATATATTCATATCCACATCACAAAAATATCCATATTTCTAATTCCAAAGATTCAAAAATATCAGCATATACTCTCTGTTTTGGGGTATATAATCATAATGGACAATCAACCTCAATCCCAACTAATTTTATGTATGCCACTTCAATGAATCCAAATCATCACCACTATAACATGAACTAAAACAATGGCATATAAACAAACATTATAAATATTGGAAAATAGAACATATATTATGTCAACTAAAGACGTTGTGGATGAGGGATTTCTCATCCCTCCATGACAGATTTATCTTATATTTCATTGAAAAAAAAAACAAATCCATATATGGATTTCTATATCGTTACCCAATTTTAATAATTTCATATGATTTCATAAAATCCTAGAGTAATACTTTATTGGTATTGAGAGATGTATACCAATTAAATTAATATATCCATCCTTCAAAAAATTAACTAGTAATAATAATATTCCAAAATTAGTATTATGTGACTAAGAATTAACTTCTTTTTATTCAAGTTGTTTATCAACAATATTCCTTTCACATATTGTGTGGAACACATAAACATACTAATAGAGAATTATTCTGAAATATTTAATGATAGAGTCAATTCCCCCATTGTTTGAAATATCCCTATAATTACATGACAACTAAATATGAATCAAAATCATTATTGACATTTCAATATTCATCAATAACAGTAGAGAGAGGGAAGATAGTATTTTTATACAATTCCACTAAAAGTAAGATACACTCTAAATATAAGTACTAGAACTACATGATAATGGATTCTTAGTTCTTCAAAATAATATCATAACCATGAATTGTGAAATGAATATAGTATATATATGAATTTATTTTTAGACCATATATTGGTGAATTTAATCAATTCAATGTAAATGAAACTCATTTGTAACTGATAGATAAAATATTGTTAGTCGAGCATTAATAATTCTAATGGTCTAAGGAAACACTACATTATAACAAACCACACTTAGAATCATTTCCTAGAATAATAGATTCGTTTTGATGATAATAATAAATGGTACTAATACCTTGTTGTTAAACTATATTGTTATTCTACCAAATAATCTATCACCCAGATGAGATATGAAATTAGTGGCACTGGGAAATAATATTAACACATTTATCCACTTGAAAACATGAATAATTAAATATATTGGTATTATACTTTATTCATCGGAACCCAATAGACCCATGATAGTAATCCATATTTATATTCTATATACAGGTTCTATAAAAAAGAAAACTAAAATAATGACATGGAGTGTGTACAAAATAATTATTTTGAGTATAGGTAGAGAGATTTTCAGTTCCCATATTCATATAAAGGAATACCCTGAATCCCATAATGACTCAAAATGTTTTTTATATTTCTTGGAAGATCACTATACAACAGTCCTATGTCCATTTCTACATTTATTGATGAAAAATTAATAATCATGAAATAATTAAAACTATAGAAGGAAACAAATAAATTTGGTTGAAAACCATAAGATATTGATATTTATCCTTTCGGATGTTGTGAAATATAGTATTCTTCTAGTTCTTATGAATTAAATTAATAATTATTGGGTGTAAAATAACTTCCCTAAAACTGAGGTCAAGAGTAGGACACGTATGGTTGATGTTTGGGGAACACACCCAACTGTCAGCCCATAATGAAAAGTCCTCTCAACCTACAATATAGTATAATTTTTATAGATGATACAGGTGATACCATGCATGAAATAACAGTAATGAAAACATATGAATCCCTTAATATAAGAGATAAAATATTATCTATATTTTTTTAAATAATATTTTTTCTAAATGGAATTCATCATTAATTACATCCATATTAACTTTTATTTTCAATAGATCATTCATTCATCAATAATATACATATTAATAACCAAATAAATAAAACATACATACTATTCCAGATTATCCAACTTATTGGTTATTATCCTCCCTATTAGATCCCTTTTAAAACTATTTTTAGTAAGATCTATATTTTATATCAAAGAAATAGGTACCCAAATAATTTTAGTAGACATGCGTGTGAATTTAAGAGAAGAAAATATTCTCCAATGTGATCATACCTTTAAAAGGGCTATAATAGATAATTTAATTTGTGATTTCACATCTATTATTATCCGTGATATAATCAATCAAAAATTTTGGTTGGATTGGTTTACCAAGAGGGGTGTTAATTGAGTTCCAATTAAAATTTATGTTTAAAAGATTTATATTAAAATACCCAATTTTTAATAACAAGCTAAAGTGTAGTGAATTTGTAGTACAATAAAGGTTCAGTTAGGTTATCAATGAGATTAATTAGTTCTCAGTTAATCTAATATGAATATTATATTATATTTCGAAACTAACCTATCGGTTTAAAATAAATACAAACACTTTCTATTTTAAATATCAGGATAACATTAGAATAGATTTATATTTAAAGTACTTAGTAGCAGAATATTCTAAATAGTTTTAACTAAAATAAAAATGCACAACAGTTTTAAACAATAGGTTCAGTCTCAAGAAGTGACTTTGTCCTCTCAAAAAGTTTTATATAAAATATGATCCACACCATGGATCAAGGTTTTACAACAGTGTACAAACATTCCAGTTCTTCAGACCTCTACCATAGTTCTATGTGGGAAAAATAAACAACAACACCTTCGCTTTCTAGCTCACACTTGACCTCTACCACTATCCACAATGGGATAGAAGAGTTTAAGAAAATGATTCAGTAATGATTTAAGAATCCTTCAGATCAGCACCAAAGATAGTGTGTGCTAAATATATAGAGCACACACACTGCACAAAATGTATATAAATGAAACACAATAGATCAAAAACAAGAGATATGAGTTTCGAATGATCTATTTGTTTTCATTGAAACTCTGGACTCCTTGGATTGATTAGAATTTTATTTGAGTCCTTTTCATGTTTTTTTCAAAACAATGTCCTTTTTCTTTGTCTTCTAGGTCCATCATGATCAGCTTGATTAACTTGAGTGTAGGTGTAGTCATTTAAGCTCTTCACTCCTTGAATTTTTAGGTTATATAGGTTCAGCATGTGTTTTTTCCTTCTTCTTCTATGAATGTATGTCCTCATGTATATCTAGAAACTTATTTCATATGTGCATTGAAAAAACTTGTTCTAAAGTAACTCATTGTTCCATTTTTATATTCCTTGAGCTCTTATAATAAGAATGATTTGTATGAGGTACGGTTCCTGGCATGCCAACAACTATAATTAATTAATAGAATATACATTAAATTAGTCAAATGTGACCATTTATTAAAATAAAAAACGTTAAAGGAATGTCATCGTGTCGGGTGTCTACTGTTCTCTGTAACAGTAGTTATATGTAGCGGTATCTCCTTTTATAAGTAGCTCCAAGTACTAGTTATAATATTTAGAGGCGACTTCCTTTAGTGTTTGCTCTTGGTAGCGGTAAATTTATGTACTAGTGACCCATACCAGTGAGCTTGTAACGGCTGACTACATAACAGTATTTGTCACTTTGTATCAGTCGACTTGTGCATACCTGTAGACATACTCTATCGGTACATCAGGTGTAATAGTAACTATTTGCATAACAGTGACCATTCTGTATTAGTAGCTCATCTAAATACCAGTGACCATTCTGTATTAGTAGCTCATCTACATACCAGATAACTTTCTGTATCGGTAGATGTTTTTCGTTTTATGAATACTATCCACGTATTAGGTTAGGATAAAACATTACAAAGTAAATGAACATTTGATTAACTCATTGTTCTTGAATGAAAGCTATATCATTTGATCATATTCAACTATATTTATATATCGAAATTAAGCACTTAAAAAGTAACTAATTTAATCAAATGTTTAATCAATAAACATCATGTGGTATTATAAAAACATAATTAATCATAATTGAGATTATAAAAACAGGTGCTTCCAACAATCTCCCCCTTATTAATAATCACAAATTATGGAAGGTGATCAAAATGTATCAGACTAATATACAATTGTTCTTATTTCTCAGTGTGTCCCAACATAGGTAAAATAGTATTCAGAGATAAATAGAAATTCTCAAGTTCAAATGTATCAGAGAAAATTAGATTTAGAAATGAAATAGAATATTAATATCCATGTCTGACATATGTCCCTATTTTAACAAATAATCCTCACCCATTATCATTTCCCCCATTTAGGAAATATTTATCCCCCTTTGGGATTCTAAAAAATAAAGGAGGTATATTATAAAGATGTAAGGAATGTTTCAGATAAAGGAAAAAATGTGGAATCAGAGTTAAATGATAAGAGATAAAGTTGTGTATCAACGAGAAATTAGACAATAAATGAAGTAAGTAGCAAAAGTTAAAACTGTGGCAAAGAGATTGGAAAATATGTATATATTAAGGAGTCATATGTACATAAATATTACTAAAACAGTATACAAGGTAAAAATTATCCCTATCAAATTTATGTAGACCCACTCAATCCACTTCTTGAATTTCCAATTTGGATTTTCCTTTGGGACTAGTGGAAGGAATATAAATTGTATCAATGCACGTAATCAATATATGTATTTACCTCCTACTCAATATAATTATAGTAGAGGGGGTGATGAATCCAATTCATAACAACTTATAACCATATTGGGACAAATCACTCAGGCTATGAATAATAACCTTACCCGTATGGAGCACCCTGATACACAACACAGAGGATCAATGCTAGACTGCTCCATGAGCAAAAAACCACCAAAATTCTGTGGGACTACAAATCCATTTGTATCTGGCCAATGGATCTGTTACTTAAAGAAAATATTTCATACATTATGGACTAGCTAATGGAATAAAGTTGTCATGGATGTTTATCACCTCATAAAAGATGCAGATCAATAGTGTTCATTAATTCAAAAAACAAAGGAGGATATAGAAGTAAAAAATATGGAATGTATGGAGTTTAAAGAGAGTTCCTTAGAAAAATATTTTCCTCATGACCATCATCCGGATATTGAAAGTCAATTTATGAGAATGAGGAAAAAAGAGGATGAGAATGTCGCAAAGTATGAGGATAAATTTACATGGTTTTCAAGGCATGTAGCGTATTATATATGTAACCCATGGAATATGATTAATCAATTCATCCATGGGGTAAAACAATTTATCCATTGAGAAATATTCTCAGAATCATTCTCATTGTACGAAGAAATTGTAACAAGTGCTATCAATATAGAAAATTAATCCTCTGTGTATTATGACATTAAGGAAATGAAAGAGAAGAAGATATTTTCTGAATGCTCTGGAAATGGAAATAATGTGGGGAATGGAAAAGATGAATTTTCATCCCACAATAAATGTGGGAAGAAGCATCCTTGTACTTTCCTAAAGAAAATGGGAGTTTGTTACAAGTGTGGAAAAAAAGGCCACCAAGATTGTGATTTTAAGCGAAAGAAAGAGGTTATCAAAGTTAAATTCTACAATTTTAGAGAAATGGGGAATTATGAAAAAGAATGTTTTATGTGCCAAAGAAACATACCTCAGAATAGTCCAATTGAGCAAACCTATGCTTATGTGATCACTACTACTGAGGTTGAAGCTACGAATGAAATGGTGTTAGGCCATTTAATGGTTTCCTCAAATTTATCCAATGATTTTTTTGATTCTAGATCATCACATAGTTACATATCTTCCCATTTTTCTATGAAAATTAGAAATTTCGGATTTGATTTAAAAAGGAGTTGTTAGTCCATACTCCTAAATAATGTATCATTGCAAAAATGTTCTATGAATCGGTTACCATTAGAGAATATAAATGATCTTTATTTGCAGATCTCATCATAATACCCATTATTGAATTTGATCAAATCCTCAGTCTTGATTGGAATTCCGACCATGATGTGAAAATTTATTTTATGAATACAGAGGTTACAATATTTGATGATTATAATGAATACAACATTATTATAGAATAAATGTCACCATTCGATTCATATCTATATCTACCACCAATTGCTCTACTGAATTCGATTACTGGGTAGGAAGAGAGTGAAATAACTATCTGTGGGGAAAATAATGTTCAAATAAAAGATCTGCCAATTTTGAAAGAATATGTTGATGTGTCTCTAGAGGATTTACCTACTAATCATCGAAAATAAAAAATTGATTTTTCCATTGATTTAATTCCTAGTTCGTGGCCCATATCGAAGTCCCATTATAGAATAGACACTGTGGAATTAGTAGAACTAAAGAAACATCTCGAGAAATCGAGTAATAAATGATTTATTCGCCCGAGTTTTTATCTATGGGGAGCCCTGTTCTTTTTGTTATGAAGAATGATGGATCTATTAGGTTGTCTATTGACCATAGGGAGATCAATTCTATAATAGTAAAGAACATGTATCACCTACATTGTATTAAATACTTATTCGATCAACTTCATTGAGCTCAATATTTTTCATATGATGAAGTTTGATCTGAATATCACTAGTTTTGTGTGAAGAAGGATAAATTCAGAAAATAGAATTTCGAACCGGGTACATGCATTAAGAGATAACAATATTTCCTTTTATACTGATTAATGAACCCCCTATTTTCATCGATCTAATGAATAAAGATTTCTAGGAATATCTTGATGAGTTTTTAGTGTTAATTATTGATGATATCTTGGATTAATCCAAAAGATATGAATATCATGTGAATCAATTACACACTATTTTATAGACTATTAGAAAAATGAATTATATGGGATGTTTAGGATGGGTGAAATCACACTTGAGGATATTTTTTTAATGACCATATTTTCTCTAAGGATGGAACATCATTTGATCCTTCTATGTGATGATCAATACTAGAATGTCCCGAATTGATGAGTATAAATGGGGTACATATTTTTTATTTTTTTAGTAGGTTATTATCAAATTATTTTCCAAGATTTTACCCAATTTTATAACCCATTAACCAAACTCGCGCTTAAAGGGGTTAATTTTTTTTGACAAAAGAGTGTGATTTTTTTTATAACCTAAATATAATATTAACCAACACAGTTAACATGAATCTACCATCGGGGAATGATGGGTTTGTAATTTATAATGATGCATCAATGAAATGAATTTGTTGTGTCCTTATATAGAAGGATAGAGTTATTACATATGCATCATGACATATAAAAATTCATTAACAAAACTATCCCACCTTTAGTCAGACTCGGTAATATGTTTTTTGTGGATATTGAGACATTATCTATGTGGTGAAAAATGGTGAGATTTATATAGAAAACGAGAATTTGATGTATATTTTCCCATAGAAAGAACTCAACATGGGGCAAGGAATATGTCTTGAAATACTCAAATATTATGATTTCACTATAAACTACCACATGGGGAAGAAAAATAAGGTGGAAGATTCTTTGAGAAGAAAGGATCATGGAGTTTTAAAACAACATGAGAGTTTAAAGGTATTCTATGTTCATGGATCTAGTAAATATATATATCGGAATATTCATAGAGGGTGAAACATCAATAATTTTTCAAATGGTTCCCAAACCATACTTACTAGAAAGGATAAAATGTAATCATACAGATGATGAGGATTTTCAAAAGAAATTTAATATTGTAAATGACAGAAGATTGATTTATTTCATTTATGAAGTCAGAATTTTGAAATTCAGGAAGAGACATTGTGTTCCTAGCATACCTGATCTAAAAATAGATTTTATGGACGAAGCTCATAGAACCAATTTCTCTATACACCTTGGTAACACTATGATGTATTGTGATTTGATGGAACATTTTTGGTGGGACAACATGAAGAGGGAGATGGGTGATTATGTTTCATGATATATGTTATGTCAACATATGTAGGATGGATGTCTACATAATAGAGAAGTCATGCCACCTCTTCCCATGCATGAGTGGAAATGCGATGATATTATAGTGGATTTAATAATTTGGAAACAAATGACTCCTAGAAGGAATGATGCAATACAGATAATTGTTGATCGTCTTACAATGTTATCATATATTCTTGCTATAATATAGGATTATCCACTTGATCATTTAAAAAGAATATATAGTAATTATGTTTTAAAATTTCATAAAGTACCTCTATCAATTTTTTCTATTCGTTATCCCTATTTTAAATCATGATTCTGCAAAATTCTTGAGAAGGCTCGGGATTCTGATCTTCATTTGAGCATTGCCTACACACTAAAACTGACAGAAAATCAGAATGAACTCTTCAAACCTTTCAAGACAATTCAAGATCATTCTCACATGAATTTCAAGGTTTTTAAGATAAATATTTACCTTTGGAAAAATTTCCAAAAACAATAGCATCCATTCAAGTATTCAAATGGCACCATATTAAGCATTATATGGAAAGGGATGTCCCATACCAACTTTTTGAGATGATGTTAGTGAAGGAAAACTCATAGGCCCAAAACATGTTGAGGAAATAATAGAATAAGTGATGATTATCCAAACCCACATCATAGCACCTCAAAGCATGCAAGGAGCTATGCTTATAAACGAAGGAACATTTTTTAATTACAATTAGGGGGTAATGTTTTCTTAAAAGTATCTCCATAGAAGGCTCTTACACGATTTCTTAAGAATGGAAAATTATTTCCCAGCTATATCTGACATTTTGAAATTCTAGAATGAATTTGAGTTATAGATTACTGTTTAGAATTTCAACAAATTCTCTCCAATGTTCGTGATGTGTTGCACATATTATTATAAAGAAATTACATGCCTGACCCAACACATATACTCATATATGATGAAAATAAAACATGAACCTGGTCTATCTTATTGTGAAGAGACTATCCAGATTCTTGATACCGAAGAAAATGTATGGAGAAACTGGACGACTCACATGGTAAAAGTAATATGGAGAAAACATAAGATAGAAGAGGCAATGTGGGAAAATAAGGAATATATGATGAAGAACCACTTCAGTCCTTTTTATATAGTAGTATTCTAGAAATTTCATGAACAATATTATTTAATGGAGGGAATAATGTAACACCCCATTATCCCACAGTACTCATAAAATTTAATAATTCAATAGCTTGTGATCTATGCAACATTGAATTCTAACACACCACGACCAATCAAATTAGCAGTTATGAGTAGTAATATCAAATTTTTGAAATATTATAAATTTTATTTTTTATATTATACTTCTTTTTTGGATTGGGAAATCAAAATTAGATAAGGGTGATTTTTTTGTATATTTTTTAAAACATTCCATTTTTATGAATACTGAAAAATACTATATTATTGTTTAAAACTAGGTTTTCATTTAAATATTTTTTTATTTTATTTAAATTTTTTTAGTTCAAAAGAAAAACATAATACCTAAAAATGTTCAATTTAATTTAGTGGAGTCTTTTTATAAAAAAATTATATGTATTAAATTTTATTGAACATTTTAACGTCTTTTACCCAAGTATTATGCACATTTTCAAATTGGAATAAAACATAATTTTACCACTTCAATGAATTTAATTTCAATAATACAAGATACACTATTGAAAGAAGTATTTAAACATTGGTTCAATTGGATGAATATAATTTTGTTTGCAGTAACTTTTATATTTTATTTACCACTGTTAAATGTAAATAGTGTAATTAAAGGTGAAAATGATTTTATAATTACCCAAAAACATGTCCTAATTTTATTTTATAAGATTATTTTGACCAAAAGAAACCTTGGGAATAAAATGTGATCATTTTGGTCAAATAGGATTATATTTTTACATTGATTATTATATAATTCAATGAAGTTTTAAAAGTTATAAATTCAATATTTAATTACAAAACTATTTTTAATATATTGTTATACATACGATAAATTGGACTATAAATATTAATTAGAATGATTGAAATAATTCATAAATAACAGTATCTAATTAATACTTTTTACACATTAAATAATTAAATTTAATTATGACTCAATGATGATGCAGTAATAAACTTATTATTGAATGATTTAAATAATCGATATTATAAATATTAGTATAATTGTAAATTGAGACTTTTAATGTATTAAATGAAATTTCTATGTTATAATGACATGTTAGTGTTGGTTAAATATATTTTTCCGAAGTGATAATATTTTAATGACTTTCAGAAAAACAAAATACCAAATAGTGTCAAAATTGATTAAATTTATTTTTTAAAACAAATACTATAATATTAAATGATAAAATATTAATAAAAATATATTGTTCAACAAAAGGACATAGATAAGGTAATATATATCAATAATTAAAAATTGGGATTCAATTTCGTTTTTATAGTATGTTTATTATCCATTTTTTATATTAATACAAAAAAACATTGTAAAAGTTAAACTATTTAACTAAGAGTTAAATCTAAAATATAAGTTTAATATGGGGACCTAAACCTTTATAAAAAATACGGGTTGAGAGGTTTTATACCAAGAACCGCCTTATCCTTGAAAAAAATTCATTCAGAGCCATTATAAGCTGCATATTAATGTATACTAAAATAATATTTCTTGCTTTTCCTAAAGTGACCCTCACCTATGTTATTAAAGGGTACCTCCCACACTTCCATGAAAATAAAAACTCCAATTCCATCTGGATTTTTCAAAACCTACTCAAATATCACCCATCTTAACTCACATCAACTTGGAGTCCTTACTTTTATCAGAAGAAAAAATATGGATCCATTTTGATTAAATCAAACAGAAGCACCCGAAAAAGAGGTAATAATTTTTACACCTCTTTCAATGTTTTTTTTCTTACACTTCCTCTTTCATTGTTGTTTCCCTACCAAAATATTATATCTGACACATTAAAAATATTTTTATTTAATTATATATATGTTAAAACCGTATTCATTATTCTATCAATATTATGAATGAAAAAATCACCAAACGTGTGTACATACTGGTTACCGTCTCCACATCGTGGTGTAGTTTTTTATTCATCACATCATAATTTTGAAGAGTATATTAGTGAATTTAATTTATTTAAATAATAAATGTGACATGTTAATTATTTTTTATATATGATAAACCATCCAATTACTTATTATGTCAACACTAATAGAATAATATTGTCTCTCATTTGTTTTTACGACTTATCGACTCCACGACACGATGCGATTTCATTCCACATCGTAACAATTCAAGAATTATTTTCATTTTATGATTATAAATATTGTCTAATAAGATAATAGGTTTTTTATATGAATCAAATACATCTAATCCGTAATAAACATAACTTACATAAAAAAACATTTAACGGAAAACGAATCTGTAAACACCCGAAACAATGAAACTACTAAAATATTTTTAACAAAATATATTAGCAGATCAAATATGATATAATATTTATTTATGTGGTTATTGTATGACTTAATAACAATTATTTAATAGTTATAAAATAGTTTAACATGCCTTAAATCATGGAAAATTACAAGATAATGTTTAATTCAACAATCACTTCATTATATGAGGTTTTTTATACGTGAGTATATACTGGGACGTCTTTATCATTCACATATATGATTCTTCAAAATGTATTTCAAAACATTTATAATATTTCTTAGAATATGGGTCAAATTTATTTATACCATGTTTTACTTTTTATAAATATTTATAATGGAATATTTCCATCATTTTCTGAACAAGGTCCTTTACTACATTTTTGACAATATTATGGATTAAATGATTATTTATCTTATATGGAGAGTGCACCAATTTTCATTCATTATCACATCATTGAATCTTCTCGTACATGATTATAATAATATTTTCTCAATAAATGATTTTCTAAAAAATATGTGACTTTTAAATGATTTCAAAATAGAAAGTGATATTTCTCTCAAATAGTTTTGATTTCATCTATGTCAATATCATTTGATGGATTTTACCGTTTTTTCGATGTTGATTTATGATGATTCAATTTTCTATACTGTATTGAAATTTTTTTTATTGGTTCTATTGTGGATGATTTATTTTTTTACCATTCATGGTTCATAGATAATGTATTATGATTTTGTATTCTAATATTAATACGAATTATTATGTTTTGTTTCTGCCTTTTCTTATGATGAATGCATTGGAGATAGTAAGGGATGAGTGGAGCCTAATATAGCTCCTAGATGCATCATTATGTCTTATAGGAAAAACTACTGTCTTGGCACAAGGTCCTGAGAAAATCAATTTTTTATTCTTGGAAGAAGTTCATGACTATGTGGTAATGATGTCCGAAATTATGCATTACATCATTATAAAATTATCAATTGATATTAAATATGATTTTTTTGACTTGTGGAATATCCATGTGAATTAGTAAATGTCATTATTGATCCTTCTATGCAATATAATGATGAAGATTAATTTTAAAAGGAATGTGTTTTAGTATTTTACATTTATTTCAATGTATATGATTATTTATGAATGTGTGTTCTATATAATTATACTTACTAAGCATCTGAGCTCTACCCTTCCTTATATTTTATTTTTCCCAGGATGTGAAGATGTATATTATGATTTACCTATAGGGATAGGCTATGGAATATGAGTTTTTTCGAAGGGGAAACAATAATTTTATCCATTTCATAATGTAATATGAAACATATGTATGTATCTAGTAATTTAATGGATACATAACAGATTGGTCTTTTGGGACATGATTCCATTTATCATGCCAATTTATTATAACAATGCATCATCTATGGGTAACTCAGGTTGGGGATTCACATGCAAGATTTCATATCAACCACCCTATGGGTATTTGGGGCACCAATAATTATCCCACAACTCAGGCTACATGTGTATTTCGAACTAGAATACTTATCCCACATTTTAAACCATGTATTGTTATTTTGAGCCTCATTGGCTATCACTTACCTCTATGACACATATTTTTATGCAGATCCTGAGTCCCTATCCCAATCCCATGTATCACATATTGGTATTTGGAGTCTCATTTTGTGTCCTCTATCTAATATTAATCAATCAAACATAGATAATGTATATCACATCAAACTTGGTTAATCAACATTAACCCCCTTTTAAACAATTCACATCATGTAATACCATTATAATTTATCACGTCAACATTCTTATTCAATTTAATCATATGGAATAATATGAATGATTCCACATTAACAAATTAATCAACAATTAATCATATAACCCATTAACCATTAATGAATAACACAAAAAACCCCTTATCCCATTATAAAAAAATTTCATGTCTCAAAAATTAAACAATTACACAGTCCAAATACCCCATCAGTTCAATTATCACAATATTAACATATTTTATTAACTAATCAATTAATCTAACTCAATCCATTCTGATTGCCCCAAATTTTACACACCCATTATCTAATGAAAATTTAATTAAATCAGTTCAATTTCCCATGAATTTTCCAAATCACGTCAATTGAAATTTTAGGATTACAAACACGTAATTAAATCAAGACATGGGGATTTACAAGTAAGACTACCTATCTAAAAATTATTTATGAAACCCTCACTCAATAAAAAATCTTAATTCATATTAGATAGAAGAATAAAAATTTGCAGAAGAGATCTAGACCAAATCCTCAGATCAAGAGCCACCCAGATTCCCACAACTGTTAAAAGTATACACTTCATAATTGTAATAAGGGGAAAAATTGATCCATTGAAATAAAGTCTTAAAATAAACAAACAATTAACATTTATAGATGGATAAATCACTCCAAAACTACTAAGAGTGTACAATAGTTTAAAATGAGGTAGGAAACTTGATGGAAATAAACCAAATATTAACTACATGATACATCAATTCTGCATTTCTTTGAATTACACAACATATAATTCTGTTACACATTTTTTATCTATTTTTCATGTTTAAAAAATCCCATAGTATAGGATTATATTATTTTGAATAAAAATTTATTTTTTGTGTAACTCATTTTATTGATTTGCACATTTCATTCATACAATTTTAGAACAAATTATTATACATAAATGATCTGACCACCTCCATGATTTCTGAACCAAAATAAACCTCTCAGTAAACCTAGAATAAAAGTGGAAATTCAGAAAGGTAATCCCTATAAAAAGAAAGAAATTTTACAATCACCCCACCATATAATGTAAAAACCCAGACCTTCTTTCCAATCATGTTTTTCTTTTTTCATGAGTTTTTGAGAAAAGCGGGGTTTCTGGAAATTTTTGAAGTACACATCGGGTAATTTAAGAGTACATGTTGTGTACTCCCTTACCGCATGAGGCCACATGCTGGACATGTCTGAGCCACACACACGTCCATGAAGGGGTGATGTAGAGGCCTCTTGAAGCATAGTATGGAAAATGCTAGTACATGTCATGTAATCCAAAAGAACTCTCTGTGAATTTTTTTCATTAAACACACCAGGGTCGTGTCAAACGGGAAAAACCATCTTCTATTAGGTTCCGTTCATCCAAGTGAAACTGTACGACCACATATCAACTATGAGCCCTCAATCCTCCATCGGTTCTCCAAATCGACCGCCTTCGATTGCGTTGGAACCGCATCGATAAGCACTTCCCTCTTTTAGAGCATCGTTTTCCAATTCCTCATCTTTTCCATGTTATCATGGGTTGAATGTTTTGTCAGTGTTTGTAGATCAATGATGTTATTAGGAGATTCTAACATTGTGGTCCAATTATATCGATATCCTAGATCAAGGTAGGTGTTTGGTTCCTTTCTGTTCAATGTCTTTGAGTTTTATGTTCAAATTCCACCAGTACCCTTGAACGGGGTATTGTGTGTTTCATGGTTTAAACCTATTGTTTTCCTGCCTTTATTGTATGCTTGTCTAGTGGTAATTTGGCTATGTATAAGGAGAATAGCTATGCTTGTATGTTTGGCCAAATCCTTGTTCTGTTTACAACCTTTTGGCCTTGTTCAACGATTGTTTTTTATGCGTGTTCCCCATGCCTACTGACCATAAGATGGAGTGCTGTTTCCTGACATTCTTATTATGCTACATACTGGTTATCCATGTATCTCTATAGGTTTATATTGTCCTTGTAGCATTATTATGCACTGATTGGCATGAGGCCATGAGAACCTCGTGCTATAGACTATAAGGGGTTAGACCGAGTGAGCTTCCTTAGAGATTCATGGACATTATAGACTATAGGTGATAGACAGAGTGATCCTCCCAGTGAGTCTTTGATATTATAAACTACAAGAGGATAGAAAATGTGAACTTCCACAGGGAGCCTTGATCTTTATATACTATAAGGGGATAGACCATGTGAGCATCCTTATAGAGTCTTCGTTTGTTTGAATTTTATTTAAACCACTCTTGGATATAAAATTAATTGACCGTGTGAGCTTCCTCAGAGAGTATGTGATCGACCTGAGGGTATAGGAGGAATTAATCGAATGGTCTTTCTTAGATAGTCTCTAGTTCTTGGGGATATAAAGGGAATTGACCATGTGATATTCCTCCCAGAGTCCCTGACCACCTTAGACTACAAGTGGAATTTATCGAGTGTGATTCCTCAGAGATTCTATAATTCTGTATGACGAATCCAGAGGGGTTAGGCTGAGTGTACTACCCATAGGGTTGTAGGTACATCTTCGCTAGGACCCGTTGGGATGGCTGTGAGTACTTCCCAAAGGGTTCCCAGTGTGTGGTTAGCTGTTTGATTCATTGTTTCTTGTTGATCTTTGCATTTTTACTACTGTTTATCATCCTGTTGATGACTTATTGTTTACTGATTACTATAATATTACCTACCATATACTCACTGACTATTAGGAACATATCATTGAGTGGTTTCTAATTGGGATTTAGTCTCTCACCCTGTTTGTGTCACTATTTTGGGCCCAAAAAGATTTTATTGTTGCAGGTATAGATAAGGTCAAGCACCCTTCCACATCAGGTACATGAATTGCATTGGAGCAGGAGAGCATGAGACCAATATGAGGCTTGTGATGCTGAGGAGTTTCTTCAGTTTTCAGTTTTTACTTTGGTTTAGTACAGTATTCAGCATTGTGACTTGTTTGGCTTCTTTCCTAGACATATGTTTCATGCATCATTTCAAATTTACACATGTCCTCCAGTTGTTTATAGTTTTAGTCTTACGCTTGATTACTATTGTTGGATATTTACAAATTCCGCTACAATTTGTGTTGTTTACATCCTCTGTGTACTCTTCCAATGAGGGCATAGTTTCCCCAATATCACACCCAAGGCCCTCGCTACTAGTCGGCAGCCTCTGGCATTCAGGGAAATGAGCTTGAGGCCATGTGACCGACTGGGTGTAGGGAGGCTCTAGGTGGAATCCAGAACCAGGACGTTACAATGTGGTATCAAAGGAATTCATTTATCATGACATGTTTTTTTGGAGCCTATATCCAGGGATATGACAGAATAGGTAGATGGTAATAAGTTGTGCTTGGAAGTAGCTAACCTATGTATGCGGAAAATCCAATCTACCTCATTATTTCAATTTCATCAGGTTTTTCAATTTTTTCAGTAGATTTGATTTCACCTTGAGTGATTCACATGCTTGGTTCTATTACCCTTCATATTGCGGTTCTATTTCTATCACAACCTGATGAGATGAGGGTATTCCATCTCATGCATCATATTTGAAATTGTTATAAATCACATGTCATACATTCTTTCCATGTAATCTAGAATGTATTAGAGATTCTATGTTGTTGTGATAGATATTGTGTAGATTATGCATGCTTTTGTGATAGAGGATTTGATATAATCCTTGCTCTTTAATAGGTAATTTTACTGTATAAGTTCTTTGCTTAAATGAATGCCAAATTTTGATTCATGAGGTGTAATGGGGCCACAAGAATATGAAATTGGTCTATCTTTTTCCTATTTCCCTTTTTTATGACATGTATGGGATGACAAGATTTTATTTTATAGGAGAATGGTCCCTCATGGATCATAATTTGGAACCTTAACTCTTGTTTTATGTGTTTTCTAGGCTTTGGAGCAGTTTATGATCTACTGCCCGGAAAAGCCCAGAATACATGGTGTGTACTTTATTAATACACGCCGTGTAGTTTTTATACCATGTCACTAACTGTGTGGGAAAAAACACGGGGTTGTGAAAAATCTTAAGGAACATGTTGTATACGGTAAGTACATGCCGTGTTGTAGTGACCGTGTGTCTATTCTAGTGACTAACGACATGATTGGATGAAACTTCAACTATAAAGATCGTGTCCTATTTTCACTCGTCATGTCGTGTAACCTATGTACCTGGCCGTGTCACAAACTACACAGGTTGGGGAAAACCTTCAAGTACTTGTTTTGTTCCCATGGAGCACTCCGTGTGGAGTGATCTTTGTAACCTTCAATGTACCTAACAACACAGGTAGTTGAAACCTTATCAAGTATATTTCATGTCCTTCGTGAACACGCCGTGTGGTCTATGATTAAGAGGACTGTGTTGGTTAGCCGTGTAAGGTGACTCAGGCAGGGAAATAGAGTTCAAGTACATGACTTGTGTGGGGACAACACCCCATGTGGTTGGGGCGTTACAGGACCAGTTGTGGCAGAAGTACACACCCGCATGAATGGCTTAAAATAACATGTTGTGTTGTTTTTAACACGCCATGTAGTCATTTTTTTGTAAAACATGATTGTTTCTTTCCCATGTTCCCCTCTTGTTCTCTTGTTTTCTTAATATTTGATAATCCATCTCTAAGGTGTGTATTTGACCTTTCAGAGTTACGCCACCAAGAAATCATCCAGTTGTATGTCATCTACCAGACGATGATCAGACACCGAATATGATCGATCATGGACCTATTGCAGATCCTCTTATTGTGCCTACCTTGGCACCAGTAGTAATACCAGTTGTAGGTGCTGATGCATAGTTTAGGGACGATTTCTTTTGGATGATACATAAATTCCTAGGAGTTCCGCCTTCTGCCCCGTCAATGGAAGAGTTGACGCGGGTTCTCCAAAAGTAGCATCATCTTACATTCTCTAGGGATGGAGGACCCCGGGCTATAGAGTCATTTCTAGAGGAAAAACTGACAATTTTTTAGCATAAGGGGATACCTCCAGAGAAGAGGGTGAAGCTCTCCACCTATATGCTCCCAGAGTCCACCAAGAGGTGGTTGGAGGTGATCTCACAGTTACGACGCTAGTAGAGTATGACATGGGAAGAGTTTCGGTGCATCTTATATGATTAATTCTACCCGGAAACCTTCAGGGTCGATCGACCCCAGATGATTATGAGTCTGGAGTAGGGTTCTATTTCTCTTAGAGAGTACACGTCTTTCTTTACTACGCTGCAGCGTTTCATGCCTATTCCAGGAGCCGATGAGCTGTTACTTGCGTGGATGTTTGAGGATGGTTTGATGCATGACATCTGATCATTGGTGAAAATATTCTTGTTGACTTTGATATCCTCTATAGTCAACTATGCCCTAATGACTGAGAGAAATCTGAGGGATTCTGTAGCAGTGAGCAAGGGTGGTTCGACAACCAGAGTCAGTGTTCCAACTACTGAAAGAAGAAAGCACCGCAGGGAGTTTTCATGAGGAGACCAGAGTAGGAGGAATGTATCATTGGGTAGATAGGTAGTATGCAACCAGTTCAGGATGAGTGGACATACTAGGCCTCAGTGGTAGAGAGACCCGATAAAGTGCTGATCTAGCGTCAAGACGGGCCATCTTCAGGGATTCTGTCAGTTCTTCTCACCTACAAATTGTGGTAGTGGTACTTATATGTCCACTCATTCAAGAGATGCATCACCAGTTTCTCACCAGTCTTGGAAGTGGAGTTCTTCTAGTTGTTCGGGCTGAGGTGGAGGTTGCGGCTGTGGTGGTCAATCACCAGGCTACCAGCGACAGCAGAGTGGATCATCTCAGAGTGGTCAAGATGGGTCACAGGGCCATGGTACATGACATACATTTGTAGTGGAGTAGACCCATCATGAGAATGATCCCAAACCTTCTACATTTTGAGGTATGATCTTAGTAACCTTAGTTTTATGATCATCTCATTTCGATACTGGTGTTATGCATAGATTTATCTCTGTTGCTATTATGGAGACTTATGGGCTATACATCTTTTCCTCTACTGATACTTTGACTATAAACACACCATTGGGGACTAGAGTGGTTAGTGTACATTAGTGAAGAGAGTTTGATCTTGAGGTTGCCGTGTTTCACTTATTATGGGACTTATATGTCCTAGAGATGACGAGTTCTGATGTCATTCATGGAATGGACTAACTAGTTCCCTTCCAGGCAGTCGTCAACTGTTATCCTCACAGGGTGAGTTTCGTATCACCTGAGTTTAGATCCTTTCTATATAGTGGCAAGTAGAATGTCTGGGCGAGTCGAGTAGGAGCCAAGCAGCATGGGCTAGGAGGAGTTACAACGCAGATTCCTAGTCTATATCTGGATGACCAGGGGAATTCAAAGATACACATTCTTTCAGTGGTGGATCATTTCAGAGATTTTTTCCAGATGACTTTTCAGGTTTTCCTCCAGAGTATGCGGCAAACTTCTTGATTGATCTCATTCCAGGAGTGGCACTGGTGTCCATTCCTCCTTATAGGATGGCTACACCTGAGTTGTAGGAGCTCATGAAGCAGTTGGAGGAGTTCTATGTGAAGGGTTTCATTCGACCTAGTACTTCTCCTTGGGGTTCATCATTCTGATTTGTGAAGAAGGTAGATGGTACCCTCAGGCTTTTTGTGGACAATCAGAAGTTAAACAAATTGACTGTCAAGAACTTATAACCCTTGCCGATGATTTATGACCTCTATGATCAGCTTCGAGGAGCCCATGTGTTCTCGATGATTGACTTGAGATCTGGTTATCATCAATTGTGTGTTAGACCATCTGATATACCACTTTCGTCTTTTAGGAGCTGCTATGGTCTATATGAGTATATTTTTATGCCCTTTGGTCTCACAAAAATGCATGTAGTTTACATGGCACTGATTAACCGAGTGTTCCATCCATACTTGGATTCATTCCTTCTTGTTTTCATGGATGATATCTTGGTGTACTCTCACATTCAACACGACCATGCTACCCATCTTGAGATCATTTTTAGAACACTAATGGAGCATCAGTTATATGTTAATATCTCAAAATGCCTCTTTTGGATGGACCAGATTCCCTTCTTGGGTAATGTTATGTTATAGGCAGGAGTATCTTTAGACCTAGAGAAAGTGAGAGTTGTGGTTTCCTGGGAGCAACCGAAGAACCTCTTTGAGGTGAAGAGTTTTCAAGTGCTGGATGGATACTCCAGACCTTTCATACAAGAATTTTCATGCCTAACAGCACCACTGACACGTCTGACCAAGAAAGGGATGAAGTTCTTATGGTCAGATTCTTGTGATTCAGCCTTTAATGAGATGAAAGGGAGGATGACATCATCACTGATACTATTCTCGCAAGAGTCGGGCAAGATCTATACCATTTTTTATGATGCATCAGGTATCATGATGAGATCTGTACTTATGCAGGGAGATGGATTCATTTTTTGCGGGTCTTGACAGTTAAGGACACATGAGAGGAATTACCCGATGCACGATCGAGAGTTGGTAGCTGTTGTTCATGGCATGCGTTGTTGGAGACATTATCTTCTGGGAGTGCACTTTGTGGTTTTTACCGACTATAACATTCTAAAGTACATCTTCACGTAGCGTGATCTGAATCTGAGATTGCGCAATTGGGTCGAGTACCTCCAGTCCTTTGACATTTACCTTGCCTATACACCTGGGAATGGAAACACAATGGCTGACACATTGAGCCGGATAACTCAAATACAGGCAGTTCTGGTGGCCAGCAATGAGTGGAAGCTTATGGATCTGTACTCTGAGATGCATTTGGAGGTGCATGATAGTTAGTGGAATAATCTTATTTGTTATGTGGATGTAACCTCTAGTCTTCTTGATTGGGTACGAATGAGGAAGCTATCAGATTCTGAAAGCCTAGTCCTACGGTAATGCGTGTCAGGAGAGTACCCTATTCCTAGGTGGACTTTAGGTGAGAATGGGATCCTACATTTCCAGGGATGCGTATGGGTTCTAGCAGACATACGTGAGGAGATAATGCGGGACTTTCATTACTCAGTTTGGTCAGTTCATCCTTGTGTCACCAAGATGTATCATGATCTTCATTGCTTGTATTAGTGGCCAGGTATGATGACAGATGTTGCTAGTTTCGTCATTAGATGTTCTCCCTTTCAGCTGGTGAAAGCGGAGCATCAGTGACCCTTACAACTTCTAAATCAGTTACCCTTTCGCAAGTTGAAGTGGAACGACGTCGCGAAGGACTTTGTGACAGGGTTTCCATGGCCGCCTCGAGGGAATGACACAGTTAGGGTTTTCGTAGACCGACTCACGAAGTTTTCTAAATTCATGTGGATCATAGAGACCTTTGATGTTGATGATCTAGGGTGGTTTTACATCTAAGAGATTTTATGTCTTCATGGGGTTCCACACTCCATTGTTTCAGATATGAATTCATGTTTTACTTCTCGGTACTGGAAGGGGATTCATAAGGCTTTGGGTACACATGTACTTTTGAGAACATCATACCATCCCCAGACAGATGGTTAGTCCAAGCATACGGTTCAGGTGCCTAAGGATATGCTTTGAGCATTCATCCTCGATTTGGGTGGTTCTTGGGAGAATCATATACCTCCTGTATAATTTGCCTAAAATAACAGTTTTCATGCAACTATTCAGATGGAACCTTTTGAGGATTTGTATGACAGGCCATGCTGATCACCTTTATGCTGGCTAAAGGAGGGTGAGGCAACATTGCTAGGACCTCATCTAGTTCTAGAGACCTTAGTGCTGATAGAGTTCATTCAGAAGAGGATGGCTACAACACAGTCTCGACAGAAGCCTTATGCTGATCAGCGGAGATGACCTTTGGTGTTCAAGGTTGGGGATCAGGTTTTCCTATGTGTTGCACCGAGGTTGGGACAGAATAGGATTCAAAGACAGGGTATGCTTTCACCAAGGTACTTCGTGCCGTTTGAGGTGTTGGAGAGAGTTGGTCCGGTTGCTGATTGGTTGCAGTAACATTAGAGGTATCGAGATATCCATGATTTCATCCACATTTCTCAGCTCCGACATTACCTTTCATACCCATCTTATGTATTTCAACATGAGGAGGTTGAGCTCTATGTAGATGCATCATTTGAGAATCCTCCTATCTGGATTGTCGATCGCAATATAGGTACTATATGCCAGTATGTTATTCTGGTATGGGTTCAATGGAAGCATAAGAGAGGATATGACGAGACATGGGAGAGGGAGGCCATTATACGATCGCAGTGGCAGGAGATATTCGGGGTGTCTTAATCTACGCCTTGCTATGGAAATTCAGGGATAAATTTCTTTACGGGGGGAAGAATGTAAGAACCCGGAAATTCATTTTTGGTATGTTTTTCTTTTATTTTAGTTTTTGAGAAAAGAGAAGTTTCTGTAAATTTTTTCAGTGCATGACGTGTACTTTAAGAGTACATCCCGTGTACTCCCTTGTCGTGTGAGGCTGTGTCTTGGTTGTGTCCAGGCCACACACACAACCATAGAGGGGTGACGTGGAGGCCGCTTAAAGGGGAGTACATAAAAGGCTAGTACACATCGTGTACTTCAAAAGTACATATGGTGTACATTGTTTTTTTTCATTAAACACACAGTGGTCGCATCTGAAAAACAGAACCATCTTCTTTTAGGTAACTTTCATCTGACAGAAACTGTACAATCACGTATCTTCTCTGATCCTCCAAGCCTCCTTCCATTCTATGAATTGACAGTCGTCGATTGCATTGGAACCACAATATTAAGCTCTTCCTTCTTCTAGAGCATCATTTTACAATTCCTCCTCGTTTTCATGTTATCGTGGTTTGAACGTTTTGTGTGTTTTCGTAGATCTACGACGTTCTAATGAGATTCAAGCCACGTGTTTCAAGTATATCGATATACTAGCATCAAGGAAGGTGGTTTGTGCCTTTCTGTTCAATGTATTTGTGTTTTATGTGCAAATTCCACCAATGCCCTTCAACGAGTTATTGATTGTTTCCGGTTTTAACCCTGTTGTTTTCCTATATTATTTTTATGCTTTTAGAAAGGTAATTTGGATATGTATAAGGATAATTACTATGCTTGGATTTTCCCATGCCTGGTTCTGTTTACAACATTTTGGTCTTGTTCAGCCTTTGGTCGTTATACCTGCTTTCCATGCCTTGTGACTGTAGGATGGAGAGTTGATCCTTGACATGATTGTTATGTTGTAGACTAGTTATCCAAGTATCCCTATAAGTTTATTTTGGGCTTATAGCATTATTATGCACTTACTGGCATGGGGACGTGAGAACCTGGTCCTATAGACTATAAGGGGTTAGACCGATTGAGCTTCTTCATAGAGTCTTGGAAAATATAGACTCTAGGGGATAAACCGAGTGAGCTTACCCAGAGTGTCTTTTTTTGTTTGAATTTTCCTTAAACCACTCTACATTATAGGATTAATTGACTGATTATGCTTACTCAGAGAGTCTATGATTGACCTGAGGCTATTGGAGGAACTAAGCGTGTGAGATTCCTCAGAGAGTCTGTTGACCATTGGGCTAAAAGTGGAATTGACCACATGATCTTCCTCAGAGATTCCCTGACTTCCTTATACTATAATGGGAATTGGCCGAGTGTTCTTCCTCAGAGATTATTTTATTTCATATGTCCAATCCAGAGGAGTTAGGATGAGTGTACTACCAAGAGGTTTGTTAGTACTTCATGGGTTGGACCAGAGGGGATGGATGTGAGTACTTCCTAGAGGGTTTCTTGTGTGTGGTTAGATGTTTGCTTCACTATTGCTTGTTGATCTATGGATTGTTTACTGTTGTGTATCATCCTATTTACTGATTACTGTTTACTGCTTATTGTACTTGTACATTCCATAAACTCACTGAATGTTAGGAACATGTCTTTGAGTGGTTGCCTACAAGGATTTAGTCTCACACCCTGTTCTGGTCAAGCTTTGGGGACCAAAAAATTTATATTGTTGCAGTTATATATAAAGGAAGGAACCCTGCCACTTCAACTACTTGACTTACATTTGAGCAGGAGAGCATGGAACCAAACCGAGGCTTGCGATGCTGAACTATTACTTATCTATTTTTGTTTTGTACTATGGTATATTATTGTATTGAGCATTTTGACTTATTTGGCTTCTTTCCTAGAAATATGTATCATGCATCATTTCATATTTACATATGTGTTCCAGTTGATTATTATTTTAGTCTTCCACTTTTTTACTGTTGTTGGATATTTACTACTTCCATTATTGTATGTATTGTTTACTTCCCCTGTGTACTTTGCCTATCAGGGCATAGTTTCCCCAATACCACACCCAATGCCATCGTTGCAAGTCGGAAGCCTCTGGCGTTCATGGAAATTCGGTTTAGTCCATGTGGACAACCTTCTATGGGGTGCCTCTGGGTGGATTCCGGAATCGAGATGTTAAATATAACATCTCTTCATTGAGCTTTACTACCATGTATCTCTAACATCCTAATGAAAAAAGACAGATCCACTTAACCCATAAATATTTTTCTTTGTCTTGTTTTTCATCCTAATCATTACTATTTTTCCACAATGTATAATTTATCATTAGGGTATTCCACCTAAAAATATTCTCACTGTGATCCACAACACATATCAGATGCACCTCAATGGATGCAAGAATATGATGTTTAGAATCATCCCTATATAACAACTGAGAAGGTTTGGGGTGATACGGTCAAATCAATGACACATGGAAATAAACATGTATAACACTATACCTATGTGGAGCAACAAATCAGTATCCCTCATACCCAATTCTCTCCATAAAAACAAATGGTCCAATAATCATGGGGGCCAACATCCACTACTTATAAATCCTGTGTTGATATAATCTATGAGAAACCTAAATAAATAATTTATCACCGACTATAAATTAAAGTGGACATCGATGTTCGTTAGAATACAACATTTTTTTTCTACGAGTTATAGTATTACATTAATGAATCATCAATTCCTACTCTGAAATCTCATACATGAGACTCATTCTCAACATAACTAAATCACATTCCTTCATCAAATGTAAATGTAATTTTTATGGCCTACAATACTATACATCATATATTTTCATATGAATTACCTCCTTATAAAAGGATTTATAGTTGAAGTCAATGAGAGATATTTTATTCTCCCAAGACAAACCATATTCTAGGGGACATGATTGTAGCATATCCTCCATGTCCTAAATGTTATGTTAAAACATCCCATCTTTCTTTTGGTGGAAATTCGTACTCAAAGAAACCTATGTACCAAAATCATTTTTCTATATTTACCAGAATCATGAAGTAAAATGAATGTGATGATCTAAAAATATACATTATGGAACCTTGTGAATGTATAGTATCTCTTCAATGTATACGTCACTCAATTGATCCGATAATAATGTCATTCATGTTGGAAAGAAATGTCCTCATCTCTCCTTTTTTTCCCCAATCAAACAAATGGAATCATTATTTCAAGGCATATTTGGGAGACCCACAAAAAATTAAATGGTAACAAATATCCACATCCATCTCATAATTAGAAATGGTTGTAGAAAAACACCACGTCATTGACACTCAACCATCACCTGTTGATAGGTGTAAAATCATTTCACAAACCCTACAATATCCATTTTCATGCCCAACCACCAAAACATTCATTGTAGTTCATAATACATTGTGGTCAAGCCTGGGTGTACCTCTCACATTGGGGAATAGAACCACACACATCATCAACACATGAATACATTAGGGTATATGTTCCATGTGCAATGGAAGAGTGTATTGGGAAGTACCTAACTTTTAATTTTTTCATCATCGATGATAAATACAAAAATTTAGTGATACTTAATCACCATGATCCATGTAATTGAATCAAAGAATGAAAAAACTAATCATGGTGAAGCCATATAGAAGGTATCATTATATTATTTATAATATTTTGGATTAAATAAGAATTCGTTAAATGTAATTATATCATATTTGATGAATCAATGATATATATCTGGTGCACCAACATTGAGTTATATAATCCAAGTGTATATTTCCTCTAGTGATGATCCATACATTTTCCTAGAATTTCTATACATCTCTGTAGGAGTTATAGGTTTCAATCATGAGAGATCCTTTTTCTTGCATCATCTGCCCTTGATTTCTTCAAGGACCACATTCTATGTGATCTCGATGATCTGATAGTGGATGATTTATCTCTATTCATGGGAGAATTCTTTATGAAATTATCTATCTAGGATTTAGTGGATTCTCGAAATCTATTGCGCACATCCAAATCTGCCATTGTAAAAATAACATAACTGTGTATTTGTATTGCTTGGGGTAAAAAAACACACAAGCAACCTAAATATTTATTTAATCACTGAAAACCCCCATTAAAAATAACTATCTTCTTATTATTTTTCAACGTGAATTGAACTTCATAATTATAATTGAATATTATTTTTAAAAAAAGTATAAAATATAATCACTACTGATGAGACAATTAAACTCAGTATACCATTACTCCATAATATTAATCGATCCATGAATAATGTATACCTATTTATTAAATAAATATTATAAAATTATTCTCCAACAAAAAATAAATACAATAATCACAAAATGAAAATAAATATTTGTTAAATATTTCACTCGCAATATATTCTCTCGAATAACTTGTAATGGAAAAAATGCAATCAAGTTTTTTTCTATAATTACTATAAAATGTTCATGAATAATATTTATTCAACCTGTTAAATAATAAATAAGAAAAATTTTATTTAACCAAGATTATATACACACTTATTGAATGACCCTCTAGGCCACTTAGTTAGTGGAATTATGAAAAATAGCCAAAATTCCATGATTGGCGTCTAGAGACAATCATAGAGAGAGATGTTAATGAAAAACTGAAATGCCACCTCATAGGAAGGGATGATGTGTAATATAATCCATTTATCAGGATGTCTATAATTGAGCATGTTTCATTCTAGTTCCATCAACCTATATTCTCGATATATATTTCATTGTAATTCTATAAATAGAACATTATTATAGAACACCAATGCCATGAATTTATTTAGGCCATATATGTACCATAATATGGCCTATGATATTAAATAATGTTAATAAAATCGAGCGATACATCCTTTCTCTGAATATTAAATAATGGAATTTTAGTCCTAATACACCAAAGATATCATACTTTATATAGAACATTTTTCATCATGGGATTCATCAATACATTTAAGTGCATGAATCATTATACTCATTAATAATTATGTTAATGTATAAGGACAAATAAACAATTCTGTATATTTGAACATCTAATGAAACATGTAAATCTAGATTTCCTTTTAGTTGGTATTGTTCTCATAATATATATACCTGATATAAAAAAGGATGTAAACCATGAGCAGGTTCCTCAAAGTCATATGAGTCCCCAATCCTATTACCACGTATAATTCATGTCCCTAAAATGATATCATATGGATATAGAACATATATTCAAGAATAGTGTCATAGCACATCAAGATTCTAATCATAGTGGGTAATTACTATGACCTTTTTTTGCCACAACAACTCTTATGACATTATCTCATACTATGTTATGTAGAATACAATTCATGATGTGATAAGGAATTTAGGAATATTAAAAACCCTGAATATAAGTTATCAAATTGTGTGTAGAATTTCGCTCATGGTTACCAACTCCAATAGAATTAATCATGCATGAGATCTGACTTCTAATGACCTTCTGTTTAATATCTCTCACATGATATTCATGATACTACTGATACATGTATTAATAATGGGGTATTACACGTTCTCTTCCATGGAATCTAAGCATACTGCAACATCCCCCCTCTGATAGAAATCCCTCAATAGGGGATACCACAAGATTATATGCTTATTTCAGTGGTGTGGCCTTTGTGTTTTTTCAGAATCCACCACTGTACTGTTATTACTATACAATTTTATTGGGTATTTACTACTAGTTATAACATAAATCTATTGAAATTTTTTGGAATCCAGATGGATACCTTGGATATATCATAATACTCAATATAATTGGACTCCACTGTAGAATCAGCAACAACTAGCTTCTTTAAACGCTTCGTTCTCACTAATCCTATATTGACACAGAATATGTATTTTGATTTAGAATTCAGATCATTTTGTTCTTTCTAAAAACCAGCATTAGTATAACCCCTCATGACCAGCTCCTTGTATCCTCGATACTGTAAGAACATATCATATGGTCTTTCCATATAAAAATTGATAGCTGCTAAAACATTCCAATGTTGTTATACTTTATCATCTATATATCTTCCTACCATGGTCAATGAATATGATATAACAAGTCTAGTACATAACATGAAATAAAAAATATGTACTTTCACTGAATCATATTCTATCTTACTCATTTTATTTTTTTCTTATTCTGTATGAAGACATATTTTCATAAAAATATGAAAACCATGTGACACTGGGACAAATTCCATCTTAGAGTGTTCCATAAGAAATATAGTTATTATTTATTTAATATATTTACTTTTATATAGTCGAAGAAGCCTCATGGAGATATCGTATATGATCTAGATCCCTTGAATGTAGGATAATAAACCTATGTCCTTAATAGAGAAACATATGTTCAACTAGTTACTAACAAATTGGAAGGTCATTATTTCATTTCTTACAAGTAACATTTCATCCACATATAATACAAGGGTATATAATGAATTCCCATTAAAAATCATGTAATCATATATCTCAAATTCATTCATAAAGAAACCAAAATCTATTATGGCTTCATCAAATTGAATGTTCCATGAGCTGGATTGTTGATTCAATCCCCAAATTGATCTCATCAACATTAAAATCCTTTTGAAATCATCTTGATTCACAAACCCCTTTGGTTTTGTCATATATACATTATCATGAAGATTCATATTAAGGAATTTAGTTTTGACATACATCATCCAAATCTCGTAGTCATGTTAAAAATCTTTAACATGTCTGATTTTGATGAATTTAATCATGGAAATATGTGAAATAGTTTCATCAATGACAATTATTTGACACTGTTTAAATCCTTTTTCCACTATCTTTGATTTATAGGTATATCCTTTACCTTACATATGCAGTTTCCTCATGAATATTCATTGGAATCCAATGCGATTTATATCCAATGGGGTATCAACCAGAACAAAAAAATGTTTATATTACTTGGAATCCATTTTAGAAATCATATGTTTTAGAAATATTGAATCGTCTGACCTTTCTACTTCCTCCATTAATGATTGATTTTCATCCTTGAAAACCAATAATGGTTCACAATACATGGTGATAAAAAAACCATATCTATATGGTACTCTTAGCTCTCTCAAACACCTATAATGTACATCTATATTATGAACAACCTCATCCATGGGGTCTTGTGGAATCTATTCCTGTACCAACTCATGTGTACCATGAGTGTCAATATCATCGAAGTCATTATTTCTCCCACTATCTATTTTGAGGATGTTCTCCCTCTTAAGGAAGATGAATTTTATATTGACATTCAATTTCATTTATGATGGGATGTATAATTTTTACAAAATTGTTCCCTTTGGATACCCTATAATGATACACTTCATGAAACTCTGTTATATTATGTTTCTTGAAAAGGCCTAGAAAATACCTCACAACCCCATGCATAGGTATGTGACAAAATGGGTTTCTTTCCACTCTATAACTAAAAGGTAATTCCACATGCCACTTTAGTAGGTACTAAATTTAATGTCTATGTCATAGTCTATAAAGCATATCCTCCAAGGGATAATGGATGATCTACATGACTCATCATTGACCTTACCATGTCTAACAGGATCTAGTTTGTCCTTTACTGACACCATTCCATTGTGGTGTATAAGGTTGAGTGAGTTGAGATAGAACCCCCAGATCCCATAGAATGTTCATAAAAACATTGCTAATCTTTTCCCCACCTTGATCTGATCAATGTTTATTTAATTCATTCAAATTAAATTCTCTGACTCATTCTTGAATTACATTAATTTCTCAAAGGACTTGGTATTATACCTCATCATGTAGATATATCCATATTTAATCAAATCATTAGTAAAAGTTATGAAAAATTAATAAACACATCCATATTCTACTAGATATGGTGCACACGTATTAGGGTATACCCATAATAGAATATCATGGTCCCTTCAACCAAATCCACCAAATGGTAGTTTGGTCATTTTACCTTGTGAACCAGAATTACAACTATCATGTTGTTTTAGCTCAGATGAGTCTATGTTACCATATAAATAGGTAATTGTCAACTATTTCTCATTTACATGACTAATATGGTGATGTAAATGTTGGGTGTTAAATGAGTTATGATATCTTTATTCGTTATCAAATTACAACACATTATGTGCATAAATTAATAAACACAAACAATTATTTAAATCATCCTTACCATAAAATATGTTGTCTTTATAAAAAAATCATATTCAATTTAAAAACATGAATATAAACACATATTATTCTAGTACAGTATAAAAAATTATAATTTTGGTAATGTTAGGTACTAAATAACAATCATGTATACCAAAATAAATATTATTTGAAATGAAATGTGATAGTCACCAATGGAAAGAATAACGATCCACATACCATTGGATTCCTGCTGATCAACCTCTCCTATAGAAATCTTCCCAAATCAACTTGGTTTCTGAACTAAGATGCTGATATGAGAAGCAAAGGCTTTATTTAATACCTATTGTGTAAAAAGTTATTGACTACAATAAAAAATAAACATACATTTAGAATCCCTTTGATTTTTGGTGTCGTTCGTCTTCCAGTTTCATGGCATTCCATATGTAGAACATACTACCTCTTTTTCCTTTATATGCCCTTAGATCTTCTTCTTTGTGGTTGGATAGTCCATGGGTGCTTTTGGATATTTATAATTCTTCAACTGCGTTTCCTTTTCATTTATCTTCATATTCATCAAAATAACCACATATTTATTGGGCCCCATTTCCTTATCCATATGAACAACTACAGAAAGGCGTTTTCAAAGACTATTGTCATTATTTGTCCAATTATAATTCGCAATAATTCTATATAAATTCTTGGATAGTTTTGAAATTATGAGATCTATAAATAACACATCTGTGAAATTAATCCCTATGGTGCCCATGCCTTCAATGTTTCCAATAAAAAAGGGCACATGAGGCCCAGATGGTGTTGAATATAAAATAATAGTTGTGAACAAATATTTTGAGATCTCATACCTCACATATATCAGTGTATCTTTATTGACATCCCAATGGTGATACATAATTATATAGGAAACCATATGCTTATGTTTCTTCAAAATATCATTATACATGGATTATAGCTTCAATAAATGATCATATATAGAATCATTTTGATGTTTATTAGAGATATATTGTTCTTTTTCAAAATCATTATTATCAAGTGCCACTAGTTATGTATTTTCTATCATATACAAGTACCTTTATAGGTGAAGGATGACTCGTAGGATCCTTTTACGGTCTTGGAAATTGGTGATAGTGAGAAGGGTTTCATTATAATGTATGTATCACAATGATATGTTAGATGTAATTTTATTGCTAATTTAAAGAAATATGATAATCATAATTTTAATACTGTATAGAATACATTTTAGACAAATAAATAAATAAAATATATATTAGAATCCAACTATTTTGTTGAAATACAATATGAAACAAAATTTTCTTGGAAATATCATATTTCATATACATTGAATTGGAATGGATCCAAAATCTCCTTCACATTTCCCAAAAATTGGTTGGTCGATAAACATGAATGATTTTTGGTAGGTATTCCAAATACAAATTGCATTAACTGACAATTCCTTGATCTTCATTGTGGACACCCTAATCCTAAAATCAGTAATTTTTATTTACTCAACCTTTTCCTCTCTATTAAACCTAGACCTTCTTTGGCTATTAGCCTATGATATGAAACATGTTATTTCAACCCAAAAATTCATGTTAGAATTCCATGATAATAAAAATCACCCAATCTTTGGCTGATCATGCACTTTGAACAATGGTTCATTTCTAACCAATGTAATGGATGGTTATACCGACATAATAATTTATTGAGGTATTTTTATCATTTTATGCATAAATGTACAATTATTATCTGTATCACATGATTGATAATATTAAGTGTGATTACCTAAGTGAGTAGCCATTTCTTAGATAATATTTATACCTAAGGTTGTTTATTTTTTTCCATCACTCATTCTTGTTTATTCATTGATCATGAGATCAAGATGATACATTCATTATGAAATAATCATGGAATTGAATAAAATAAATTAAAGGGTATGATCATGATATTATATTAATTTTTAGTATATTTAGATGTTCATAAACTAATTGTTGTCTCAGGGGAGAAACAGCATGAACCAATTGAGGTATGTGTTTGTAGATTTTCAACTATCCACATTTATATTTCCAAGTTCATATTTTTCCTTGGATCCTAAAATTAACCGCTTATACTAGCATAATATCATCATCCATTACAGTTTCCTATTACTCCCATGCATGTAAGGGGGAAATGGGGTTTACATAAAATAAATCATCAGCATGCGTGCCCTATGTAATGATGAAGAGAGAAGGCACTTAGGCCAACAATTTAATTTTATTATATATTATAGGAAACCAATGGAAATCAAAAAAGATTTATATATCTCATGACCATCTACATGCATGCAACATAATACATATTTTGTAATAATAAAATTGAATCCATTAATAATTTTTATTTAAGATAAATCTTGATAGAATCGATTAATTATTACCTTTAATTGATTAATCCTTTTATCATAATTATTATATTAATTTTATTGAGAATCTAAGTCATAGTAATTTTAAACGAACTAAATAAATTCATTTAATATTAATATTTACCCTAATTTGTACCATGGAGGTAACATGGAGAATGACCATCCTAATCTACCCAACATTTATTATATTCATATACTATTTTACTCTTGTGACATATGGAAAACATGAAAGATCACGTAAATTCAGGATGTATAATTTACTATTGATTACACGAATTAAAGGATTTTTGGCAATGTCTTATGATTAAATGCACATTGATTAACAAATGGTGATACATGGAATACATGATTTGTAGCTCTAAAAACAAACATATATTAACTAAAAATTTAAATATTTATGTATATTAAAACCTATCACATGACATGCCCTATATTTAAGACCACACACAAGTACATTCCTCAAGGTCAGCAAAGTAAAATAAATTAATTTTTAATTAACGTAACATTGTATATCTACACGGTCTGTAGATTTGATGTAAACATTGTGTACACAAATCACAGTATATTAGAGACACATGGGTAGAGACTTAGTGTGTTGTCTGTACCTCAAAAAAAATAGAGTACATGGCTTGACCTGTGCGCCACACACCGTGTTGACTCTATGTTACATCATAACAAGTCATGTTGTTCATGTATTGATTAGCCATCCCTTCATTGACACAATGGGACTATACACCATGGACCTATGCCTTATTGTGTGAACTCCACCTAACCATGCAACAGTCTATCCTGTTCAACATGCTGTTTAATAATTAACTACATTGTGTTTCCTCAATTAATAAGTGTTTATTAATTTTTGAATAAAGTATGGATTCATTGAACACAACTACATGGAATATAAATTCACAAACACAACATATACTATTGTGTTATCCTAGATGAATCATTTTCTCCTCTATATGACTTCCATTATTATATTTTAATCCAAAACTTAATCATATCGATTAGATCTATGAGAAATTAATGAGGTGGAAATAGATATATAAATTATGTTTAAAAACAATTAAACATGAATCAAAAAACTAAATTACAAATGATGAAGTAAACAATTATTTTCAATGATTATAAACAATAATTTGAACACCTAGAAACCATTTATGTTCTGTGCACAACTAATGCATACAATGGATGGTTCCAAACATTACTATCTCATCATGATCAATAGTCAATCCATGATCTATACAATGTTTAACTCAAATGATCAATGTAATTATATCCATGATTGAAAAAATTAATCATACCAAATCTGGAGAGTGGTGATCATCACATATTATTTATAATAATTTTAATTAAATTAGAATTACCTCAATGAAATTCTTTCTTCATTCATGAATCTATGACATATCTCTTTTTCATTGTCATTGAGTTATAGAAACCTTGTGTGGATTTTATATATCAGTGATCCACACTTATTCAATGAATCCATATATTTCACTAAAGGAGACTCAGAGTGCTAGAACGGTGGATCCTTGATCATGCATTATTCTCCATTGATTTACAAAATAACCAAATCAAAATAATTTTCCATGATCTGGTATTGGATAATTTCTCCTTATCCTTAGGAGGATTCTTGTAGTTGATAGATCTTTAGGCCTCAGATGATTCCTAAAATATGTTATTCACATTCAATTATACTAATTATAGAATAACATATGTGGGCATTTGTATTTTTAAGGGTAAAATAAAATAATTTTCAATGTTTACTTATTGTTTATTAAATCACAGAAAACCCCAATTCAAATAATAAAAGTAATATTATTATTTTTCAACATGCACTAAACTTTTATATTATAATTAAATATTATTTAACTAAATAATATTCAATATAATCATCCCAAACCAGACCATTGATCTCTGGCTGCCATTCCTCCACAATATTTATTGGCCCTTGTATAATGATTGATTATTTATTAAATAAATATAACTACATTATTCAAAAATATTAAAATAAATATTATATTCACTAAATTACAAATAAATATTTATTAAATATTTCATTCACAATATATTTTATTGAATAACTAGTGATAGAAGAAATGAGATCTAGAATACATGGAAAACTTTTAAACCACGTATGGGAATAATATTTATTCAAATTCATATATAATAAATAATAATATATTATTGAACTAAGATTTTTGACTCACATAGTGTGTGACCCTCTGGGACACATTCTTTGTGGAATTAGGCAATGATGACTAATGTCCAAGGATAACATCCTAAAACATGCCACAGAACCCTTAAAGAAAGAAGTTATTTCCACAATGACATTTAACCTCATATGAATTATTTGCATGTAATAATATCCCTTTATCACAATATCTCTAATTGAGTAGATTTTATGACTGGAAATCAACCTATGTAAATGATATCACATTCATTGAATTTTCTGAAATATAAATTTCTTATAGAACGCCATGGATATGGATTTATTTATTCTATATGATTAACATCAAAATGAAATATATATCAACTTATGTTAATAAAAAAATGCGATAAATCCTATCACACATTATTCATTAAATAAAAATTATTTGTGACAGACCAAATATATCATACTTCGATATGGACATCTTTAAACATGATTTTCAACAATACATCTATGTTTCAAAACCATAATTCTCCATAATAATAATATAAATTTCTAAGGACCAATACACACTTATGTTTATAGGAACATCCTATTACACATAGATATGTTGATTTCATACTGGTGGGTCTCATTCTCATAATATCTAGACTCAATATTACCAAGGGACTACACCATGATATGGTTCCTCAAAGACATTTGAGTCTCCACCGATGATATCATGTATCATTTTTGTCCCTCAAATAATATCGCAATGTTATACACCATATATTCCTGAATAGTTCCACATCACATATGGGTTCTCACCATAGTATGTGTTTTCTTTGACCTTTTATTTTGATAGATTATTTTAGGACCATATCACAGACTACATATCATAGAATAACTAACATGATGTGATAAAGAGTTTATTACTATTCATAACTATGAATACACATTATCATGATGTAAATTGTAGTTGGTTTTCATGAACAAACTCCATAAGTTTTCAAAACAAAATGATCACAATCATAGATGATATCTTTCTCATCTATGGTCCATTATGAATGTGACCCCCTACAATTGAGGATTTAAATTAAGGACAAACACTCTAGATCTTAATACTTCCTATCCTTGATCTGGCTCAAAAGTGTAGAATCCCCTAACACTAATATTATAATCATCATATCCAATCCCAACTACACCACTACAAACATATAATCTGGTACGATCATCATCTTCAACATAGAACTATGCTAATGAGATACTTTAGTTTCGATTTCTTATTCAATGAATCAGTAACTCTATTTCCATTACATCGACACTATTCAAGGCTCAAATCAAACAACTACATATTCTCAACCCCTCTCCACTTCTAGATATTCAAATCTCATTGGAAAAAAGATATACAATAAAATCTTATTATTGGTATACATTGTCAACCATTCACCCCTATATATAATGTCACATATACCTCAATTCAAACAACACTATTGATATCTCAGGGTTGTGGATGGGGTAGTCCCTTTTATGTGGCCACAACATCCATGACCCATACAAAAACAGTAGTTACATCAATAATCACCACTCGATGTCTGGTCTCATATGAATAACAAAAACCTATATAAATGTCACCCATACCAAGTAAGATCAAGATTTTCTAGATAATAAACCTCTTATTAGACTCTTGGAAACATTAATCACATGATCGAGACCATTAAAACATTACTATCTTCTTGGAAAATTTTGAAATAGGTTCTTCATAGCCAGAATAGTATTGATTGAACTGCTAAAAATATATAGATACCCCCATAAAACTGAAAATATAAAAAATATTTATGTTTTGATTCAATGAAATCATTTCATAATCATTATTTGGGTCCATTGACACACAATAAATTGAGATGATGATACCAAATAATTTTATCTAGAAAATTAAAAATTGACACCAATATAGCATTCTATATAATGGTCTCTCCATTAGTATGCAAAAATCAGTTTAGTTATGTTCAACATGATCATCATGTGTCTTTGAGTACACAAAATTTTCATCCAATAACACATCCAAATACAAATCTATGTACGACTGGAATTTTTTTTCAAATAAAGTCATAAAAACTCGAGGAACATTCTAAAACCAAAATGACATCACTATGACTATATAAAGGCTATACATATTATTAAAAGAATGTTGATGTATTTCAAAAGGTCAAAATCTCAACTAATGATACCCTGATCTCTAATAAACACCTGAGAATACACAAGCCCCAATCCACATGATTGTGTGATCTTAGATACATGTATGTGGATATTATTTCTTCATTGTCAACAAAAATAATCGTTTTGTAATCAATTCATAAGCACAATGTCTTGTAAATTAATTTGGATAACAATTTTGAGAATCCCACGATGGTGTACTCTGTTTAATGAAAGAATTCTCTATTATTTCATCCAGTTATGTCTTAATCTCTCAAAGCTATATTGGTTCCATTATATAGTGTGGAAATATAAACTAGAAAATATGTCAGCATGAGATCAATTATAAATTAAGCATATCTCTCTGGTGGAATCTCAAAAAAAAACATGGGAAATAGGACCTTGAACCTATCCATAATGAGTGTAAAGACATATTATTTAACACCTCCATCATCCAGAAAAAACTAGATACCAAGATAGTGAGATCCTCCATTTTCAAATGAACTAACCCGACATGACCCAGCTTGATATCCAACTCTCCCGGTGAGTATAGATTTCACCATCATGAGATGTAAATGTTACTCTCCTTCGGATACATTCAATGATAGCTTTGTATGCTAAAAACTAGTTCGTGCCCATTATTTGGTCGAAGAATGACATGTCATGGATGCATGGATCCTAACTAAAACAATATTCCCCAACCTCAAGCGAACACCCTTTCCAAAAATATATGTATCCTGACTATCCTCTCATATGTGTACCTATTGTCCGAACCCATCTCATAGAATCCACCAACAGAGTCAACCCATTAAATTTTTATGATGAAATAAAATAATTTGAGAGACTAATATCAAATAATGAAAAAGAAACTATAGAATAAATAAGAATATAACATCTATTTGATGATGGCCCACCCTCGCTATCCACAAGTGTAGGATGAACTGCATGAAATGGGTTATCCCCTCTTCAAAATGATTTAGTCTTTTTCCAATGATCATCCTTGATCTTCTTATAAATATACTCATTTCCAGAAGAACCATATCCATGAAAATTTATTGTATGGCTAGTACAACTCCAACTACCAGACCGATACAGTGCATAAGATCCAATTATAGAGTTATGATTCATCAAATATCTTCCATAATTACCCATATATCATGAATTCCTAATGAATAAATATAGATTTTACATCCTCCCATAAGATAAAGACTTAACCACTTGTTGGGTACAATTCCCATAGATGTGACCCGACCTACCACACTCATGGAAATTAGATGGTTAAGATATGCAGAAACTAACACTTTCTTCAGGACACTATTCATTCCAGTTCTTTAGTCAAAATTAACATAGAGATTCTTCCTACCTTTGGATTATATACCTTGTTATAATCTTGAAGAAAATGTTTATCCTCCATGGGAAGCATCATTATAGTTCCCCTCAAATATGAATGCTTGATCAACCACCTCAGCAAACCTCATTAACTGAAAGATGTAATTGTGTGAATTAATATCATATTTAAGACCATATTAAAACTTATTTCTATATCTGACTACCCCCATTCCAAATATTGACAAAATACTATCAGTTACATAAATAAACATGAAAATACCATAAAAACATACTACCCTAGGCCAACCAAAAAAAACTGATGCCCTATCTTGTGTCAGAATCTCTAGATAAAAGTGATTCAAGAAATTATCCACAAATCAATTCCATTCCATTACTAAATGACCTATCTAGAGACGAAACATGTCACCAGTTCTTTTTTGATACATGTATTTATACAAGAATCCACCATGAACATGTTCTCATTAGGTATCACTAAATGATCCTGGATCATCTCAATAGACTCAATCCAGAACTCAGCTGCCTCAGGTCCACATTTTTACTTGAATGTATGATGGTGTTTCAAATGAAACTCTCATGTTAGGTCACAAATACAGCTCTCAACATTCCATTGTCTCTTTAAAAAATCCTCATAAAGTGATAAATGTTTTCGGATAACATATCTCTTTCATCCTCTATCAGATCTATCAGATCCAAATCTTCTACTACTGATGGATCATTTCTATTCATATTCTATTGTCATCGTCTCAACAAGAATCTTCATAGAGGCACATCAATAAAATTCCAAAAATAATCTTGTATTCCATAAAAGTACATTATAATTAAATTTATGTTGATTCAGAATAATACAAAAAAAAAAAATCCCCCAAACCCCTCCACACATTCAAAATCGAGGCACCATCAGTACCCTTAACCATCCCTCATCCAGGTCATGGTTAACAAGGTTAAATGCGTTATCATTATTCCAGGATCTCATTCAAAACCTATCTGTCCAAATGTTTCATCATTTTGTAATTTTCAATTCATATAAGGATCATTTTGACCAATAAACAGTTCAAGAGAGTCATTTATATTATTAAAATCATTCCTAGAACCAGGTCTCCCTGTGTGTGCCAAAAATTATGCATGTCACATAATAATATAGAGATCCTAAAATGATTCATATATTCTAAAGAGTCATTAAATATCAAGAAAAGATTAAAAAATAATAAGGTCTGAGAATTAATGAACAACACAAAATAGGAGCATCACCCAAGGAGAAATAATGTCCAAAAATTACAAGAAACGTCAATAATAATAACTCACCTGGGGTACATTTATTTAAACTCATAAATTGGTTTGATACTCCCATTAATGATAACTTACCTAACAAAAATCCCCTCATATACTCTATAATACCTTTACAAAATAGTAATACAAAATAAAAATCTCCCATTGATTCTACATTGTAACGTCCCGACATGGGTTATACACACTAGTTCCCCGACACCGTAAGTTACATGTCTGCAGGTAGGCCTCCCCATATGATAGAGATTTCATACTTGTAGAGAGGGTATAATATCAATAATCATGATACTATTAAATATTTTTCAATGTATCTCAAAAATAGAAATAAATAAAAAATATTAATTATAATAGCTAATTTGTAATCCACAACTAAAACAAAACATTTTCACATGCTGATCAAAAAGTAGAATACTATATCCAAACCAAAACTGAAGATATTCCATGTTGTAATATGATTAAAGAACCAAAATTAAAAATACATTAACAGAATGAAAACTTTGAATTGGTCCTGACACCATGATTGGTTCCCTCATCCTTGCTTCATCCCATCTCATCCATGTAACATAGGGATCTTTCAATTTTCTTAACATGAAAAAATAAAATTTTTTCAGGACCAATCTGGAATCCCATGTCAGGTTTTAATACAAAATAAGTAGGAAAAAACCAATGAAATATTTCATTATATCTATCAAATTACTCTGTTTGTCGGAGTATAAAGAGTAACATACAGACAATATGTTTTATAATTAACTTATTCAATTATTATTTATTTAACCACATAATCTCGTAGTACATATGGACACATAAAACCTAAATACCTATTTAATCACATGATTAATTATAATCCTGATCATATATTCAATTCAAAATTCATCCTTAAAAATTGTAATTTTTTGTCCCTTTAATTTTAATTCATTTCATGCCCACATGTAACCCTAGTCCAATGCCAAACATATGCATGTTGAACATCATGTCTAGAACCCCATGGGTATTTATTGAACAATTCCTTATCTAACTAATCATATAACATGGGTTTTTGGATCCTCAATCCATGTCCTACAATTCCTATCACATGTGGTTAGTTAGAGCCTCAATACTTGTCCCACACCAGAATGCCACATACGGGTATTTGGGTCCTCAGTACATATCCCACACTAATCTACCCAATATTGTTATTTAGATCCTCAACCCACACTACAAACATATATATCAATAAATCACACATACATCACATATATTACATCAATCATGTTTTTTTATACAATATCCCCACTTCTATGAACAATTCACATTATGTAAACAATTATAATTTTCCCAAAAAAAAATTATTCTTCAATTTAATCATATTTAATAATATGAACAATTACTCATTTATCATTTTGAAAATATTTAACCGTATAACCCATTAAACCTTCATGTTTAGGAAAAATATCCCAATATTCCCATTATATATTAATTATATGTCTCAGAAATTATGAAATTAAACAATCTAAATACCACATAAATTCCACAATTACAATATTCTATTAATTAATTAGACAATTAATTAATGAAATTCAACCAATTACAATTTCCCAGAAATTAACCCAATTATTTTTACATGTAAATTAAATTAAATTCATTAAATCGTGGATGAAATTTCCCCATAATGGATATTTAAATTTCATAATAAGATACACATAATTAAATAAATTTATTGTGATTCACAAATTTGAAAATCTACAAATAAATCATTGTTCAACGCTCAACCAACCACAAAAAAAAATTGATGTAATATTATTAAATCAGAAATGGAATATGGTATCAAGAAAAAAAATAGGACCAAAATCATCCAACAAAACTACAATTGTCAAAGGATTCTATTTCTTAATTAGAGGAAGATAAACCAAATGGAACTAAAGAATAAATGCTTACCAGAAATCAAATTCCAAACCGAAAATTTTAGAGATGAATAAATCACTCCACAACTATTTAAAGTCTTCTCAGGGTCGATAGAAGGATAAAATATTAATGTAAATTAATCAATATGAACCACAACAAACATTAAATACCCTTCTTAGAGATTTACATGTTTGTAATACAATTACATGTTGTCTAACTACTTGTAATTTCTTATTCCAATAACCAATCGCATCAGGTGATTTTATAACAACATATAATTTACACATCATGTAACACATTTAGAATGAATATACATTTTTTTCTAATTGTTTTCATCCTAATAAATTTTACCAAAATGATATTACAATATCAAAATCTTCTGGATCCAAAATAAAACCCTCTCTAATAGTAAAAAAAATAAAATACAAAAAATGGGAGTACCTAGAAAAAGAATGAGATTGTTAAGTTTGGCATACCCATTACACACTTCCTCACATAAATAGATTCACACAAAGGTGATAGTTAGATACTCCTGATAATTCACAAAATGATCTACTTTGTCTTCATGATGCAATCATGTACCAAGTGCATCAATGGAACACACCCCTACCATAGTGTGATCTCTAATGAAAACAGACTCATTTAAAAATGTATTCCATTGCACATTCCATGAAATTTCCATAAAAATATTATTTCATTGAACATAATTATAAAAACAATTTTCCAAGCATTTAATCGACACCATAATTTTAAAATCACCATTTTAAATCTATAAATGAAAATCCTTTCCAAAAAACCATCCAGTTTTCACAATCTGTCAATAACAAAAAAAGAGTTTTTACATTAATAAATAAAGGATAATTTTAAAATTTAAATTAATCTAATAAATAATTTTTAAAATAATACTTTACGTTTTAATAAATTTGAGTTGATAGAGAACAGACCTACCTCTCAAACTTTAGAGAAAATTAAGCATGTTATAAAACTGCAAAAACCGGTCTTAAAACTCATTAAACCATTCTTAGATTGTATTCCCATAAAAAAACATATATAATTATGATTGACATAAATCAACATGAATCTATCCTGAATATATTAGATACATGATTCCAATAGGTGGAATAATATATAGAATATGAAAATAAATGATAACATTCTGATGAATTTGTTCCTTTATAACTTTTGATTTTTCTAGGAATTACTAAAAAATAATAATAAATTATCTTCACATCCTTATATGGGAGAGGAATTGAGCATATGATATTATTAGGATAAAATATTATATTAACGGGGTGAACTAAGATAGATCCAAAAAAAACTTTCTACCATTTCAATGTGCAATGATTTGTTGCATGGTTGGGAAAACCATGAGATAATTGTGCATGAGCTACTTCCTCAAAACACACCTTCATCTTTTGATTAACGTGGTTTTTAAAACAATGACCCAATCATTTTATTCACCTATATCTATATTTTCATGGTTTATCATTGGAATAATCAATGTTAGGTAAAAATTTTCACCTTATCATGCAGCTACCTAGTTCCCACAATATTAGATTCATGGTTTCGTAGGAGGTGTTTCAATGTCTCTACTAACCTTAAAAAACAACGAACCTCCATAAAATCCATAAAATAATTTTACTAACACATATAAACATCTCAAAACATAACCCAATCACATTGTAAACTTAAAATACAGAATCTAGTGTTTAGGTAACTGAACCTAGGGGTCCTAGATTCACCCCACCATTGCTAGTTCCATCCTAAAAATGTTTAATTCTAATATTTTATTGAATAATTTATGTCCATTTCTCCAAATTTTTGTTTTCACACTCTAACATCTCATTATAAATATGACCATGATTCAATAGATCCCAACATAGACTAATAAATTTCAGATGAAATATGTTTTTATGTCTATCCACAATCTTTACAACAATGTGAACAAACATAATATCTTCTTCATTGTGACTGTGATCACAAAGAATGACATGGTTTGAATCAGATTGATACTACATCAACTGAAATACATGAAAATAATTATGCAATAAATTTTCCCTTGGTGGAAAATTTAAAATATATTTTACCTCATTGACCCATTCCATCATATCAGAAGTCCATATATATCTGGTATATAACTTTTTCTACTTACCAAAAACAATTATATCAATGAATTGGAGATAAAATTGACAATACATGATCAATCAACTTGAATAAATACACCCATTCATGATGATCCTCATATGAATTTTGATGAAACTATGGTGTCTCCATCCTCTTTCTAGTTCGTTGATGTATATCCAATATATCTAGCATAATGCTTGGTCCAAGTAGTGTCATCCCAAATTTTTTCACCAATTATTGTAAATAATGGAAACAATACCCATACACTGCTTCAAAAGAAACCATATGTATATAGTATTGTTATCAATTGTTCTAGGAAAATATAACTAATGGTTTATGATCTACCAATAAGCAATAAAAACCAATTACATAATCCACAAGAATGACTTCTGACATTTGAATCATTGTTTCAGATTTTCTATCAATTTAATAGTGTACACCATGATCATTGTCTAAAATTTCAGGAGGTATTTTTTATTGGACTTACAAAAAAGAGATGTGAAAAATTGGTATCTATATGATACAATCAAAACTCAAAAACCATAACTCATTACATCAGCTTATATATATATTTATGAAAATTATTCAATAATATTGGATTCATTAATTTGGATGAAATGAGATTTTTTAGATAATCATATATCACCAATATGGAATAATGTTTCAAAACCATCATTGGGAGACGTGTTACAAGATTTGTAGATTTCTTCTCCCACTTCCAAATGTGAATACCTAAAGATTGAATCATTCCTACTAGTTTATGTTACCTAAACTGAACCTAATATGTGAAGTATCTCAAAACAAACTCATCCACCTTTTTTCATTCCATCAATACAAAATTTTGCTTTCAATGCCTTATACATATTTTATTTTCATGGATGAACTACCTGTCTCAAATAGTTTTAATAACTAATAAGATATTTTAGAAAATACATATGAATTACCATATGATATCCAAACCATAACAACGATCGTCTATAATGATTGAATCCCTATATGTTTTCCCCACCATTGGTTTTGAACTCATAGAAACAAAGTCAAAATCAAATGTACGAGCCTTCTTATCCTTCTCAACCAAATAAGAAAAAATGAAAATAAAACTGCCACACTACCTTGGTCTTCAAAATCCATGTGAATGTAAAAATCATCAAAATTTTATTCTATTGATCTAAAGAGAACATTCAACAATCAGTTATATGAATTTATTCTTACTGCATCATCCATAGACTTCCCTTTTATCATTGTATAAATTAAGTAAAAATAAAACATATGAAGACACTTTATCCATCATTGTTGTCTCTAATTCAAATATCATTGTGAGAAAATGTGTTTCATAAATTTTATGATATGAAAACTCCATATATTTATCATTTAATTGGTAATAATTCCATGTATTCAGATATTGGAATATAAAAACTAATTCAGAATCATGTGTGGGGTATATCATCTTACGAAACCATACCATCCCTAAGCCGTAAGCGACAACATGGTCTCCCATCATAAGAATACACACCAATGAAGAAACCGAAGCATTACATGACACAACATAGACTTATCTGAATTCTAAAAATATCATCATAAGTGCTAATTTATGGTAAACTATATTGAATTTACTGTATAATAACATTCATTAGTTTATTGTAATGGGACACTTTTCCTTGTAAAAGCATTGTTCTATGATTTTATTCATTAATATTCACAGAAAAATAATCGTAAATAACTAGTGAGACCAAAGAAAATGTGTATCTCAAAGAAATTATTTAGGCATTTCCAAGATATCATATTCCATATAATTTATGGATCCAAAAAATGAATTTTAATTGAAAATAATTCCCAAATAAGTGTACCACTTGCTTCCAAAAATCACATTTTGGATTTGTAGAATATATATGAGGATCCCAAAGGGTTACTAACACTATTTCATAGTTTTTCTTAGGATCCAAAATTTTTAGTTAATAAACCTATATAATATACAATAATACCACTAAAAAATATATATATCATTACAATATCTTATTAACCAATTTCATAAATATGGTCAATCCATTAAAAATATTTAATGAATAAAAACATATTTAGAATGGCTATATTTAATTTTGAATTTTTAATTTGGAATATCCTTTATCTAAACACATTGATGGTGATATCTTGCACAAAATAAGTTATAGATAACCATTATGCTCTCAAAAATTATTCCAATAGACCATTATTGCCTGGAATATAAAACATATTCATTATCATGACATGGTTAATCTCCACATGAAACGTAAGTGTTCCATTGGCCTCTTTTATTAAAAATAAATTTTCATCCCAAGGAGACGTTCTATGTAGAGTGAACCATTTTCTTTCCAAATATTTTAACAAGACATTCAATTACCTTGATTCTATTAGTTCCATACGATAATATGTATGTAAGATAAGACATGACCCTAATGATATTATAGATGTATAATCCACTTCTATTATGGGTGGGAACCATTATAAATTATCAGAAAATATATATGGGAAATGATCCACTATAGTTTGAGAATATCTATTATTGATCACATCCAATTAAACCACAGCCAAATCTTTCAACTAGTACAATATAGTACCAAAACCTAGTGCTAAAAATCATGTACCACTTTCATTAAAATATAAATATATTTTAAAAAGATGGTAGGAAAAATAATCAATTGTAAAACAATCCCTTCAAGTTAAATAGTTGATCTGATATTTAGATATGTCAACCAATCCATACCCAAGATCAGGTCATAGACATATATTTAACATATATAGAAATCATAGAATAATTTAACCCAATCAATACATATAGAAAATTATTTCCACATAAAATCTCAACATTCTCCAGGGATAAGTGGAGTTTGTAGATTAAAAAAACAATATATCTCCACGACATGAAAAGCTATAATTTTAATACCACACGAAGAAATAAATGAATGGGATTCAACCCTATAAAAATAGTATTCTTTAAAGATTGAATTTAAAAGAATAATGCCACTCACTGTCGATGGTCCAATTTGATCATACATGATCATTTTATCAGATCCATACAATTTATTACTCATAGCACATTGGTCTTATTTACGCTAATGAGATCACCATGGTTGAGAGTAATGGTATTAATACGCTCACCATGTCTTACTCTGTTCTACTGATGGGGATTATTTTGATGTATTTGCCTTATCAATGAATAAAATCCATTAGAATCATGAGAGGTGTCATTAGAATGTGACTATGGATCACTATGATAATATCACAGAAGATGTACTATCTAGTTGAAATTGTGATATGTTCTTGGTTGTTACATACAACCTCCATTTATATTCTAAATATAACAACACTTAAAACATCTTAGCTAACTCCTCGGTGGAGGAGGTAAGTTAACTGATCATATAGTAACATTTTGATATATCCCACACCCTTGAGAATATATGTCCCTCCACAGCTTATTCCCACCATTAGAGTTCATAAATTATCCCATATAAATAAACATAATTCCTTAGATTTTATTTCCTAAGATGTATCTCTCTCTTATACCTTCACTATGTTAACAATTTATGTATAATCTATTATAATAATCATTGATATCACTGAGAATTTTTTTAATTTCATAACTAATTCAAAAATGGATTTCATAATAGATAAACATATTGAATCTTATAGTGAAAATAGAAATAAATTCATAAATTTAGCGACATATTCGATGACCTATATATTATAAATTTTCATAAAAAGTGTGTCTTTTGTTCTAGAAATTATCATTTTGTGTTGATTGAATTGTTAAATTGAAAATTTTCATCAAAATATTGACAAGAAATACCATGGTCTAATTTTGCCTCATTTGTAGAATCCCACCACTGGAATGCTATATCCTTTTGCCAAAATTTATCTAAATTCACTTTCATCTAAACTAATATTGCAAGGAAATTGAAATTTTAATTCATCCAATTTATCCCCACTTCATAATAATATGGCTCTGAATCTCCCTAAAAGGTGGATGGATTATGCTATTGAAACCAAACCAAATAGTGAACATTCCAAGGTTGATCTAGCCAAATATCTCATTCCACAGCTTGAAAATCATGTAAGATACTATAAACTAGATTTTCATTCAACTGTGGCATAGGTGAAACAACATTCACCATATTCTCTTCTTATTGGAGTATAAGTCACCTACCTTGTCCCATTCTATATAAGATAATCAAACTCTATCCTATCCCACTCCCTAGAAAATGAAGTCATATCAATTTAAAAGTTACCACATCAAATATATCACAACAAAGAATTCCAAAAATTCAATATTCTATATTTCCAAACCCTTTTTTTATTCCACAATTATATTTAAAATCAACCCATTTTCAAGTATTTTAAAAAATCATCACTTTTTACAAAAGAATGACTTTTTAATAAAAATTATGTATTCACTAATAGTGGGAATTCATTTATATTAATATGTTTCAGGCTCCTCTATTTATTAAAACCCCTGATTAAGAGTTTAATACCCATAAAAGTGTTTCAAAACACTCATTTACTAGAAATACATCATAACCTAAATATCAACATAAATAGGTCAGTTATGACTTTTTATGCTCTACTTTCCATGTTCCAAATATCTTATCTCCTTACTACCTACCACACTCATTGAATAACCTGAAATATTTTCCATCTCTTGGTCCAATAAAATTATACCATTTGTAACATACATCCCCTTGACATTTTCTTAAGAAGTGTCAAAAGTGATACTTGGAATTTGGAGACATCTCCATGATTCCAAACTCTAAATATAAATTCCATGGTATTCATATAAAACTGGAGGATGATTTTTTCAATGTTAATGAAACAAACAAACAATAAGTATAATCACAAATATTTTATATTTTATATGATTAAAATTAAATACAACTCCAATATAACACAACCAAAATAATATAACAATAAAATGAAAAGACCAAAGCCCTAAAAACTATAGAAACTATGGTCTATACAAAAGAATCTATTGAAATAATCTCATATCCAACTCAATGCATAACTCCCAAGGAATCAATGAGAATCATTAAAATACTATGATACATTGAATTTATATATTCTTTGATAGATGAACGCTATAAATACAAAAAATTTATAAGAAGTGTGTCAGTATAAAACTCAATAGAATTTCCCTAATGATTTCCCAACATATTCCAATATGAAAGAAAATGTTATCAAATTATATAAAATAATTTAAAATCAATTTAAAATAGTTTATATCAAAATGAAACAAAATTCTAAACCAAATTGTTTTTATATAAAAAGAAAAAAATTATTTCCTTAAAATATTTCACAAATCCATTTGCAATTAACCTTTACATGGATCCACACATTCATTTCTAGGTGACAGTTCTATAGTCATGATTGGTCACTTATTGATATACCAAGGCATCATGAGTAAACCAAATTGGAGGTTCCACATTGGAAAATTCCACTTCTACATGGTGACACCAAATTAATATGAGCTCACACAAACAATTTTTAGAAAAAACCATACCATAAAATTTTTGTAAAACATCTAATTTATTGAAAAAAAAAACATTACAACCATTTTTCCATTAAATAAAAATAATAAAAATAATTTTTAAATTAAAATTTTCAAATAATGAACCAAATGTATTTTCCACAAACCATACCATTATCTCAAATTCACAAAATCGATACTAAATATGTTTTTATAAATACTCACCTGACAAATTTAGAATTTAATTCATGTTATTAAAAAAAATTAAAATAATCATTTAGGCTCTAATGAAGCGGTTTCAATGGGGAATCCACCTACCCATCAATTATTGGTGAAAATATAATGACTCAGATGAATTTTTTTAAAAATATATTACATGATAAATGTTGGATAAATATTTAATATTATCATACACGTACAAAATAATGGAATTCCAAAATAATTTTATATCTCAAAAAAATATCAATACATTAGTTATCTATAAAGAAAATTGAAATTCCCAACAATTTAACTAGATAGAAATTATAAAATAGAAGATCTAAAATTGGAACATTGGTATCACCCCAATCTACTTGAATCATCTCCCCATAGTAATTTCTATATAAATGAATAAAAATATTAGTAAAACAATAAAAAACATATGAAAATTAAAATATAATAATAAAATTATATGTTGAAAATTTTGAGTGAAGGAATGATGTAGTATTTATAGGGCATAACGGAACATTTGAATAATTGGGATTCAACAATTATATGGCCATTAGTACACATGAATGATAAAAACTATACTATTGATTTATAATATAACAATTATAATTATTGTTGATTAGTATTAATGAAAAATAATAATTCACACCAAAAAAATAATCAATGAACTCAACTAGCATAGTAATGTTGCTTAAACACAATTTCCCAGAAATTTTGAGGGTGGTATTGTTAGTATAGTTTTCAGTTAAAAATAGTAATATGAGGTGAAATAAGTGAATGTTGAATGAAATACCCAATGAAATCATTTCATGTTACTGGATATTACCATTGAGTCGATGTTATCTGTTCCACCGCATGAAAATACAACCATCACATTCCTAACATTTATGGCTTATACATATGTAATGTCGGGTTATGATTATAGGCCTTAGTAACATTATGTGTGATTACTTTTTTATAAATAAAATGTATATTATATTAATTCATTTTATGAATATTTTTATAATAATATATATGTTTAATTGAGATGAATATTTTTACTTGATATTTGGACAAAAATAAAAAAAATTTATTTTTGTGTAGAATATATACATTTTAATATTTAAAATAATGTATTATATATAGTTTTTATTTAAATAGATTTATATTTAAATAAATAATAATAAAAATTTATAATGTAATTGGTAATTTTTTATATGTCTCTTATATTTGATTGTGCTATTAAAACTAGTTTTTTAAATAATTACTAATTTTAATATTATGAATAAAACATTATCATATATAGATAGTTATTCTATAAAAAAAATTTATTAGTGAAATTAAAATTTCAAAATTAAGATAGGGTGAAATTATGATAATTTCATATATTTCTAATTTTTTCTTTAATTGTAAAAATATATTATTTTTCGTTATTGATATATTTTATGACATTATACCCGTATCATAATTATTTAATAGTTAATTAAATACAATAAAAGACCTAAATATTTTTTTTATTAATATTGTGTATTTTAATAGATTTTAATACTTTTTAAAACTATAATTTATGTTTAAAATTCTAAAATTTAATATTTAATTATTAAAAACTTTACTTTGTGGAATATTTAATTTGTCATGCTAAATAGGGTACTAAATAATTTTGTTTTCTTATGGATGACTAAACTAACATTAATTGTTAAAAAAACATCCCTAATCTAGATCAAAACAATGTGTAAGCTAATGGTTTTTTAATTTTCACAAAAAAAAATTCTACGAACAAAATTTGGAAATGGTTAAACAAAATACCACATTTTCTATAAATACCTATCCATTTCACCATTCTCATTCAGTCCCAATCCATCCAATTGGAATTTCATGTATTTTTCTCCCATTGTGTACCCCCAATGTATCCTCAGGCCCACAAGGTTCCATCCTTACTTTTTAGGAACAACTCTTAAAGGTAACAGAAATCATCACAACCTTTTTTCCATTCATGTTCCCTTTTTCATATGAACTCTTCAATAATTCCCAAAACTAATAACATTTTCCAATATTTTATTTACCAAATACTATATTAATATACTTCTATTCATGTTAAACACATTTCCCATTTCATTTTAACATTTTATAAAACCATGTTTTATACCATTCTTACTGCTGAATTATATTTTCAGAATTTTTATCGTCTCCTTTATAAATTCAATTTGATATTCATTTTTTTGATACCAAGAACTATTTATTTCCAATGGGTATTCACCGATATGTAATAACATGTTTCATGATTCATGTATTTAAATATATGAAACCCACATTCCATTTTCCTGGGATAATAATGATGTAATGAACATGTCTTTAAGGACTTTTTTATGCAATGTTTTTGATAAAAACCCATTTATTAATCTCTATGATTTATTAATGTAATTATTTATATTTATCTATGTCGATCATAATAAATTATAAAATATGAATAGTGCACCATGATAGTGATTCAATGCATTGGGTATTGAATTTAATATATATAGATGAAATATTTACGATTCTATAGTGAATGGCCATGATAATATTTATTTATGACACTTTGGTGTTAAGCCTTTGTGATATTCTGTTGAATGTGTCATTTAAATGCGCAAACTCATTTCTTGGATTCATTCATGTTATTATTATTATGCTATATTTTTTTTAATACTATATTTTTATTCCTAATGTTGTTTTTGATATGTCCCATGATCTCATCATAGATGTCTCTATTTCTCTAAACCTTACTGGGAATCATGCGAACCATATTTTTTGATGTATTCCTCCATGATATGATATACTATAACAGAATCCTAGAGTGATCCCATGAATATTTTTTCTATATTTTTGAACAATTTTTAAGATTTTAACATATTTAAAAGAAACTAAACATTAAAATATGTTATGCTTATACCATGTAGTGACTAGTTATGTAATAAAATGTTGGATTCCACCATTGGTGTCAAAGGAAGGTATTGTTATTTGGTGAAATTAGGTGATGAATACATTAAGAAGAACACTAGGGAATATTCTAAAAATAGGAAAGCATCCTGGTATTTTGTTGAGTAATAACTAAGTGGTTTATAAGAAAAGAAATCCATATCGAAATATGAACATGTTGGTGTTGCTATTACATATAAGTATATAGAATTATCACTTGAAAAAAATGCTTTGAGCTAGACTCAAATGGGATCCATTGGAAAATAATTGGCATTACTAAACTCATACTTCGAAATTCAGAGGCGATATGTTTGGATAACCAAAATAGTAATATGAATCATTGCAAAGGAAATATAGAGAATAAAATTTTTATTAGAAGAGAATGATAATATTGTTAATCATTAATTTTTAAGAAATCAATTTTTATTGGAATTATATGATTTACAATATAAAAATGATTCTCACTATAGTTTTCTTCTTTTAGAATAATAATGAGAAACAATAGAAACTACATAAATAATGAGGGCAACTAAATATGCATTATTAGTATTCTCAAGGAATCTAGAATTGAAAAATTAATGATGATAAAGACCCAAATCACTAATATTATAAAAAATTACTTGAATTACATCCAGATCCCAGATTAACATCAAATGGATGAACTTTTCGATGAGTACTTATTGCATCAATTACCACCTTCTTTCAATGTATCTACCGACCCATGGATTACTGAACAATGGATAAGATTTATAGAGAAGATCTGATATATAATCCCTTGTTCATATATATAAAAAGTACAAATAGAAACATAACCCTTAGATTATGATGGTGATTAGTAGTTTACATGATTACAAACACAATGCCGAGTAGAAGAATTGATTCTATAAGGTTGGAGGAGTTTTGGGGGAATATTATTCAATAAATATTTTACCCTATACATTATTAATGAAAATTAATAGGACATTGTGAGAGTTTATGTAGAATAAAAATGAATCATTGGGAATATATTAGATTAACATTATAATACATTCTCGATTCACCTATAGATTTGTTATGGATTATAGGAGAAAGGCTTATAGATTCTTTGGAGGAAAAAGAAACCATATGATGAGAAATAAAAAAATAGAGACTACGAAATCTATGAAAAGATAGTGAGGAGTACTGTAAAGGTTGAACTGGTGTTTGGGGAGACACAACAGTTTGAAATATTTAATGAAATTTTTTTTTTAAAGATGACAATGTTTGGGAGGAATCTTGATCATGGAAGAGGATGAAATAAAGTGAAAATACCCACATAAAATAAATGTGGGAAGAATCATTTTGGTAACAGATTTCAGGGGAGTGTAAAGTGATAAAAATGTGAAAGATAAGGGAATATAGCTCGGAATTGTCATTAGGATTTGAAACCTAAACTTCGAATGACAAATAAAAATGGGAATATGGTGAAAGACCATCAGGAAGTTCAAACATAAACTATGGAAATCTTGGGAAGAATTCCATTCACTTTTTATGATAGAAGATAATAGATGATAACCACCATCAACCTAAATATCAGAAAAGGGAGAACAGTCAGAGTCTGTCATTCATGATGGCTAATGTAGAAGACCAAAATGATGTGGTGGAAAGCAGTATTTTTATCTCAAATATGTAAAGTACATTGTTGGATTGTAGTTCTAAAAATTCCTTTATTTCATCCATGTTTGAAAATAATATTGAATAAATCCCTATACTTATATAAATAGAGTTATCAGTCATGACTGTTGGAGGGATTATCCTATAATCAATAGTGTATAGAAACTATAGTATTAAATTTTTTGAGTAAAATTTCATCAAATATTTATTATTCATTACCATGGTGTAATTGGACACTATAATAAGGATGGATTTTCACTAAAAGTATAATGCTTATATCATCTTCTGAAGTAAGGAAATTTTAGTAATCATGAATGGATAAATTATAGTTATTTTCAAAGGACATATATTCTGACCTCAGAATTGTATATAAGATCCTCTCATAGCCTTCTCTATGAAGAAGAACAGTGAATTCGATGAAGGAAAGAATTTATAAAGATAGAAAATATCTCTATTATCATTAATACTTTGGCATATTTCTTGATGAGTTACATGGGCCTCCCTATGAAATATAGGTATTGTTTTCCATTAATCTCATACTTGGATCCCTGCCAATATCTACGACCATGTATAGAATAGAAAATATAGTGTTAATGGAAATAAAGAAAAAACATTATGATATTTCGGAGACGGTATTTATCCAACCATGTATTCCTCTTTGGGGATCCCATGTTATCTTTGTAAAAATGATGGATCAATACAACTACGATTTTTTTTATAGAGAACGTAAAAATGTCACAGAGAAAAATAAATATCCCCTCTCAAGGATTCATGATTGATATGACAATCTTCATTTGGATCAATTCATCTCTGAGAATGAACATTGATCTGGGTATCAAACCATATATTGTCATTATGATTTTGTTTTAATGTTCTTAGGATTCACTAATAATCCTTATATAGTTATAGATTTAATGAATAGCGTATTTATTAACCACCATAATAGATTCATGGTATTTTATTGATCATATTGTGATATATTCCAAAATTAACAAGGAACATGAGGATCTTCTAATGGTTATATTGAAAAAATTGAGGAAGGAGAATATTTTAGGAAAATTAAAAATATTATAATTCCTGTTACAAAATGATTTCTTCATGGGGAAATTTGTAACAAAAGAAAGAACTTAAATTGACCACGTGTAGACAAATTATATAGATTAGTGGCCTAATCCTACTATAGTAACTGGGATTTGTAGTTTTCTTTTGGCCAGTAGAATATTATTAATGAATTGTGAATAAAAATTAACACCTCGATAATCCAATAAAAAGGATAACTCGAAACGGGGCTATGTTCATCTGATAAAAGGATTGTGAAGATTATTTCCCAGAAATGAATAAGATATTGGTTAATATTCCTTTTTAAAATCTACCCTATATCAGAGAAGGATTCATATTTTAATGATATTCATCTCTAAAAGATGTTGGGTGAATCCTTATGAAAAATGAAAATGAGAATTATAATGAATCCCGATAGTTTATTCCCCATGAGTCGAATTATCCTATTCATGACCATGAGCTAACTGGAGTTACTTTTCCTCAGATGATTTGGAGGCACCATATAAATGGGGAGAAATGTAGTATATACCAGAGCACTAAAGTTTGGTGAATATTTTCGCACAATAGTAATTAAAACAAAAACAAAAAAGATGGTACAAACTTCTAAAAAATTATGAATATTTGATTAATTATCAAATCATATGTGAAAACAATTCCATTGATTCGTTAAGAGGGAAATAACTTCTTTTTTTGTAAATGAAAAGGATTCAAGAAGATCCATTGATCGAGTTAGAAGTAATATTTGTCATGGGAAACGTGAGGGAAGGGGATTCCTCAACCATATCCCAATGTATTTAATAAACATCATTACTGTATAATATCACGATTAATCTAATATAAGAACATTTATTAACAATGAAGATATAGGCTATGAATAATGGGATGTGTTGTTGGAAAAATATTGATGATGAAGGTGTATTGAAATTTCATTCAAGGATATGTGTCATACATATCCCAATGATAAAGAAGGATTTTATGGATTAAGATAATAGATATATTTTGTATATACATAATGGAAGCACTAAAATGAATATTGACCTATGTGATCATTATTGGTGAGATAAAATGAAATGGGAAATATATTACTACACTAACAGTTTCATGGTGTGTCAGCAAGTGAATTCATAGAGAAAAATTTATAAATGGGTGTTGTATTCACTACCCATTCCATCATCTATGCGGGAAAATAAAAATATGGACATCATTAATGGAATCCCGAGATGATCCAATGGAATAATTCGACATGGGTTATAATGGATTCACTGAAAATGACTTCCAATTTCAATTCTATTCAATAATATTTATATATAGTCTTGCATTCCATGATTTATATAAAGTATGTGGTTGGGTTTCATAGGGTTTCAATTTCTATAATTCCTAATTTTGATCCATGTTTCACATCAATATACTAGAGAAGAATTCAACAAGAACTAAATACTAAATTGAATATTAGTATAGATTATCACCAATAAACTGATGGACAATCTAAATGGACTATTAAGACACTTGAGGACATGCTATGAAAATGAACATTGAAAATTAAAGATGGATAAGAGCACAACTCCCATTAGTTGAGTTCTCATTATACAATATCTTCTACTCGAGTAGTAAAATGGAACCATAAGAAGCTCTATATGGGAATAAATATCAAAATCATACATGTTTGGATGGTGTTATTGAGAGGTAATTTATTGATCCCAATATTGTATAATTGATGATATGAATGTATCATTCCATCAAACAACATATAAATGATGATCATAGGCCGAATAAAAGCTATGATGAAAAAATTTGATGGGACATGGAATTTCTTGTAGAAGATAATGTAATCCTTCAGATATCACCATTGAAGAGAGTCATGTGGTTTGGATGGAATGGGAATATTGTCCCCTAGTACATTTACCCTAATAAAATCCATTATCAATGAGAGTAGTGTTCTATTATATAAAAATGACATTGAATAATTTTCATGATTATGATGTATTTCATGTATCGCTCTTAAGGATGTACATAATTGATCCCTCACATGTACATTATCCAGATGTGGTACAACTAGAACATGAACACTCTTTTGAGGAGCAGATAATATAGATATTGGAATGTAGAGATGAGGTTATATGCAAAAGGACTACCCACCTTGTCAAAGTGATGTGGAGGAACCAAAAAAATCAAAAACGAACACGGGAACTGGAGAATTAAATGATACAAATGTACCCTCACATTTTCTCTACTGATAAAATGATTTCAAAATTTATGGATGAAATTTCATAATGTGGAATAATTTGACCACCTAGTCATTTTTTTATAAATGAAATTTCTTCCTGAATTAATGTTTTCAATATATTATATAAATCATACATATAATAAATAAAGAGAAACAAACAAAAATCTATATCAAAATTAATGATCATTATATAAGTTAGATATGAAACCAATTAAAATATCAAAAATCACAACTGGGTATAAAATATATAATTCAAAAAATTAAATTGCAAATTAATGATCAGCCCAATCATCCAGAATCAATACCCAAAATGAAAATGTTATAGAAATGATTTCATTGTAAGCCAATAAATATATTTTGGATAAAAATAGAATATTAGGTTCATTTTCAATGAAAATTTAGTGAAATAATGTGGTTGTATTTATAGGCAATAATGAGATATATGAAAAATTGGGATTCGACAATTATATTATTAATTTTTAATATTATTGTTAGAAAATATACCAATTGTCCTTAATTTTACTATTATAATTAGTAATTAAAAGTAGTGATCATAAAAGTTAATTGATATTAAAAGAAGAATAGATGTCCTCAGCCCATATAATCATTCCATTTTAAGTCTATTTATCAAATATTTATAGGTAATACTCCTCATTGGGTTTGTCCATTTACCAATTTCATAATGCGGTTCATCAAATGAAAAATTGATAAAATAACATTTGAGAGAAGATGAGGTTAGTATATATTACCACTTGATCAATATTAACCATGCATCCCCCTAAATCTACGAACATCACCCACTTTACTGTTATGCCTTATCAAGGTTTAATAAGCGGTTAAATGTCTAGGACATATTTACATTAAGAATTTATTTATTTTTATAAATGAAATTTTAAATCAATAATTTATTTTCATGCATTTTTTTCTTACTAAAATATATGTTTAATTTTTATGAATTTGATAAATTCATATTGTAACTCAAATAAAACATAATTTTAATTTGCTAAAAAAAATTTTAAAAAAATATAAATCATGTATGTGGAATAGATTTTGTTTTAAGGAAATACTCCTTTAAATAAATGATAAAATAATTTCATAATGAATTGGGAAATTATTTATAAATGTCAAAAATATGAAATTATTGTGAAAAGATAAATATTTTAATAAAAAAATATATTTATAATAATTTTAGATCTCATATTTATAAATTTGTTTTATAAAAATACTAATTTTGAAGTTATAACATTTAATGTAGTTTTCTTTTTAAATTATATCAATATACTAAAGTAAATTATTTTTTGTGTATAGGTAGAAAAATAAACTTTTATTGTTTCCATATAATATAGTGCATCAAAATAATTATATAATTATGTAATAATTAATTTTAATAAATTTGGATATAAATTATGTTGTTTTATTAATATTTATTGTTTTAATCTATTTAAATCATTTTATAAAACAAGTTATTACATTCTAATGTCTACAAAAAAAATTTGATTTCTAAAAAATATATTTTATCGAATATTTTATTTTACATGTCATAAGATGTTTTAAAAAATGGTGTCTTATTTTAGGGGATCAAATTATCATAAAATATTTCTAAATATCCAATAAAGCACATCCTGTGGGAAGGATAATGGGTTTTCATTTTCAACATCATTGATTTCCATGAAAAATTTTGGAAATTATTAAACACATCCCCCACATTTTATATAAATACCCTTTTGATAATTACCCTTTACATCCAATTAATACTCCACATAATAACATTGATTTATCCTCCCAAGAATCCCCTATGGTTTCTTAAATCCCACAAGGTTTTATCCTCATATTTTAGGAAGAACTCATTATTTTAATGGATATCATTACTTTTCTTTTCCATTCATATTATTTTTTCATGAGTTACATATTCTAATTTCCAAAATTAATCTTTTTATGAAAAATTATATTATCTCATTACTATAATAATTGTTTTTTAATTGAAGAACCTCTTTCCATATCATTTCACCATATTCCAAAAACATGTTTTATATCCATTATACTGCAGAATTTACGTCTCAAAAATTCTATTTTCCCTTAATACATTCCTTTTATTTTCCTTTTGTGGGATCACAAACCTTTTTAATTTCCATTGGAAATAATCATTTGTATAAATTACTTATTTTATCCGTTTACCTACACATAAGAAACCCACATTTTATTTTCATGGGAAAAACTATCGTAAACATCGTCTATTTAATAATATTTATATGTCTGGATTTTCATCAAAAATATGTTATTTATTCTCCACAAGTTATTAATGGAATTCTTAATTTTGATCTTCATGTCTCACCAGAAAAATATACATCGTAAGGGTTCACCCTTATAGTGATCATATTCTTTGGGTAATAAATTTAATACCTATAGATGATATGTTTTATGATACCTTAGTGAAAGACCTTACTTGTTTTACATTATGATACCTTGATGATAAATCATGGTTATATGATTATAAATATCTCACATAGACACTATAGCCACATTCCTATGTTAAGATTAATGTATATATTATTATTTTATGTCTCTTTATCAAGCCTTATGGATATTCCTCATTCCCTTTTTGTCATGTCCAAATATCTTGTGATATATTTATCTCATGTTTTTTCACTTATTAGGTTTTATGATCACCCATTTCATTTAATTTATTTCCCCAGAAAATGAGATGTTTTTAAAGTAACCTAGTGTAAATCCATAAAGATGGTATCCATGTGGTTTTAGAATAATGCCTTAGGTTTTTATGCATTATGTATCTAATTTGATAGAAACTAATCATTATGTGATCCACTGTTAGTACCATTAAATAAAAAGTTATGTAATTAAAAAGAGGTATGCCCTAGAAATTAAATAATGAAAAAAAATAAAAATTACATGGCGTAAAACTGCAAAAACCATCCTCAAAATTGTTACCTTATAAAAAGAACCATATATCCTCATGACTGACATCACATATCAGGAATATATCTCTAACATATTAGATAGATGATTCAAATTAAGGGACAAAGACGAAAGATAATGATAAAATGATCGATGAAAATTTACCAATGAATCCAAGCCTCCAATACTATTTAATTCAGTTAGGAATCACTAGTGGATCAAATTTAATGGTCTCCACATCCATGGATGTGATTGGAATTTTTGATCATTTTAGAAAAAATGAGGGATTAAGAAGATAAAAGGAGCTAGATTCACAATTTTCAGATCTAACAAATCATAGTTCATGTTTAGGGTGCATATTTAGACAACCATATACTAACCATGCGTGAACCACTACATCAAAACCCAACATGAATAGTTTTGTCACATGGTTAGACAAATGGTTCACCAACCATGATATTACCCTATCTCTATTCATTCATGATTTGTCTTGGTCATATATATATTTTGAGAAAACCATACACATACCCATATTCCCACTATTTGTATTGAATGGTTTCCTGGGAGGTGTTACGTGGTTTTATCTAACCATTTTGAATCCATGAAACTCTATACAATCCCCAATGCTTGTCAAAACTCATCCAGAACTCTAAAAACATTAGAAAAGTAATATATATAAATAAAATACATAAATAAATGTTAATGTACCTTAATCATTGTGTGCTGAGGTTTCATATAGTAGTTATTTTCATATCCATATGATTCCATGAAGTCTTTTGGCTATTGGATATTATTATGGGTCATGCATTCCACTAAAAATTGTTTATTATAACTAGATTGTATTCCATAGGTATAATGTTTACAAAATTATTTTGTGGTGTATCTTTAGAAGACTATGAGATTGAGGTGTACCTTGTTCTATTTCAAATGACCTATTCCGGTTTGGTACGTCCTATGAATCATGTGAAACTGAGAAGTGATTCTAAAAATCTCAAAGAATGATCTACCCTATGATGAATATTTATAAAGTTATATTTGTTATTTTGATAACGGGAATCATGAATAATACCAGTGAACTATTTCACTCCTTTATGTAGTCACGTCCCATTATATATATATAATATTTGGATAGGGTGTTACCATTAAATATAATAGGAAATTCACATTCAAGATTGTACATTGACTTGTGAGTCATCTTTGGGTAGATTTTAACCCCTTTAAAGATACATATATTGGGAATTTTTTGGTTAGGATGGAATTTTTTAGGGGAGAATAAAATATATTACATAAAAACTATATCATTATATATGCATATTCATTACAAAATATGATATTATACAGATGATAAAAATTTAAATTTAATTTATTTGTATATTAGAAACATAATATTATTATTTCACTAATGATATTTAATATTTTTTACAAAGTTATCCTTATGGGACAACCTCCTTGGAAATTACATAATAAAATACATTATTCATATCATTTGCAAAGTACAAATCAGAAATAATGTGAATATATTGTATATGAGTTTAAAATAGAGATATTTCAATCAATGAACATTTGTGATTGTAAGATAATCATAAGGTATTAAAAATAAGATCACAACATTATTTATCATAACCAAAATGTAAAAACCCATTAAACATTAATCATCTCATAATATGTTATCATAGTAATAGGTATAAGTCATCATAGATTGTTATAATCAATAATTAATATTGTTACATGAGACAACATCATAATAATTAGACTTAATTTTAAGGAATAATATTCTTCTAGAATGTATACATAGAAAAACAAATTCCTTAGTCAAGGCTCACACATGATATTATCATAGAAAGAATAATAATAATAGTGGGTTCACTGCAATAATAATTAGTATAAAAAATAAATAATATCATAAGGCTTATCAAAATAATCTTTATCACATAATAGGCATGGGAATACTGTATGAATACATTAGTGGGAATATGAAAAATACCCATAAACCTTATTAGGTAGAAGAAGAACACCCTTGTAACCACATTGGATTGATAAAACCTTGTTAATATCATCTTATGATAGGGAAATTCATCTATGTATCCTCATGGGATTGGGACAATCACCCACATACCATTTTAGTTTATGAAATATAAAACATCACTAAATGTATTTTATGACTATAAGAGGCCTTCCTAACATAGAAGATTAAACCTTCATAATTTATTCCACAAGAACATTAGATAATTAAACCATTATTCTTTATTTATTTCACGTATTGGTGAAAAAATGATTCATGAATGATAATTAATAAATCATTACTGTAATCTATCCCATTAAAATATGGTAATGTTATTTTATAATCATATGCCAAGTGAAACATGTAATTTTTAAATTATATCAACAATTATGAATTTTTAAATTAAATAATATGAAATATTAAATTGAAAACAAGATAAAAATAATTTATTTATGTCGTAATGACTTTAATTTTCCATTTATTTTTTAGGGATATTATATTGATTATTTTCAGAGTTGGATGATGAGGCAATGTGAGAGTATTAGTCTTGGAATTACCAAATTTAATTTTTGAAATATATTGAAAATATTAATATCACAAGCATAAAATTTTCATAAAAAATTAAAATATGTATCAAATGGGGTCCCTGATCAGAAATCCATATGATTCATTGGGTTAAGAATTTTTTCATTTTCCTAGGTATAAAACAACCATTATTAGTGTCATGCATTTCTGAAAATGTTATCATTAGCTCAAATTAATAAGAACCAGGGACTTCTCTCGTAGGATTAAAATGCTGAATTTTTTGCATGCAGATCCAGTTAACATTCATAATTGGTTATTTTGTATAAAGGGCATTTCAATGGACATGGTTCAGGCGGGGGAGCCATTCATAACCATTAATATCAAAAAGTCTGTGAGAAGTCTTCTTATGTCTTTCTTCTATGGAAGTTGTGATGCCTAAAAGAGGAAGATGTTTTGGAAAGAGAATTTAGGCTTTGAAAAGGGTATTTTCCATGGATTATTGGTGGAGAATTCAATGTTTTTGTAGATCCAGAGGAGAATAAAGGACACGGAACATTCCCCTATATTTCTAATATGGACTTTTTTGAATTTATGGATGGAAAATTATTAATGGGTATGGGATACTCAGGCGACATGTTCACATGGTGCAATGATTAATGGGGGAGCAGTCGATATTGGAGTCATTTCTATCACATCCTAGCCAAAATTCATGTACACTCCATGTTTCTCGACGTTCATATCAATCATATGGTTTGAGGAGTGTCAGATCACCCTCTGTTTCTTTATTCCATATCCGTAGTGCAGACCATCTATGATAGATTCAAATTTTAAAGAAAGTGGTAAGATGAACTGGGGTTTAAAGATATGGTTACGTTTTTGTGGTAAGAACCAGTTAGTGGCTATTCTTTAGTGGCCCCATATAACAGGTTAATGAGGCTGAAACAGGGAATCCACCAGTGGGAGAGGAATCTTACTCCAATAGATGAGTCTATAGAGAACATGATTCAGGCAGTGGAGTAGTTGGACATCATCCTGTAGGAGAAGTGGGATGAGTTAATTTTTGCTAAGCACGTGGATAAACAGAATAAATTGGAAAATCATATCCTTTTCCAAGACTGAAGGGATAGGGAGGCCTCAATGATCAAGTAGCTTATATAGGGTGATAAATACATGTCCTTCATTCATTCTTGCATCATAAAGAAGATGTAGAACATAAAGCATAATATAGAGTTGGAGTATGGGTCCTTTACAGATGAGAAAGATGTGGTTTGAGGGATGGTGTATACATTTTTAGAGACCTGTTAGTAGGTCCTAACTCCAAAATTTCCAAAGTCTATCTGGTAGGGAGTGAGGATTCATTGGAAAAACCATTGAATGTTGTGCCTGCTATGATAAATGTATACATCGTTAACCTGCCAGAAGAGGAACAAATATTTGGGGCTGTGACGAAGCTCCAATCCAAGACAAGCATCATTGCACTTTCTATAGGGGATCATTGGATACCAATAATGGGGACATCATAGGGTCAATTCAAGACTTATCCAGTGGAGGAGACCTTTCCTGAGTTGCATGTTCAACTACCCATGTTTTCTTACGAGAATAAAAGGCCCCTTTTCCCTAGCGAATTGTCAGCTAGTAAGCCTATGAATCATTCCATATATTATTTTGGAATGTATTATCAACACGAAGATGCTTGAATTTCTTCCCCAGTCAAATTCCCTTAATCAAAATTGGGTTTTGAAAGTTCGATCGATCCAAGGCTCAATGTTTCTATCTCAGAAGATGACCAGGGACATCGACACATGAAGCCACATATCTAATATCATCATAATTTCAGATATGATAAAAACATATGATATGGTTGAATGGGGTTTTATTTACAGGGTTATGGCGCTCAGTGGTTTCTCTGCATGGCCATGAGATATTTTCATCATATTCATCAGCACTTCCAGGCTCTCCGTTTCTTTTACGGGTAGATCATACCATTTTTTCAAGGCTATGAGAGGTCATCCCCAAGGAGACCCATTATCTCTAGGTATATTTGTCCGGGTTCATGATACATTATGTATAATGATAAAAAAATGGATTCAGAATGGATACATTCTTCCTTATCAATGAAAATAGAGCCTATTTCCGGTTTCACATATCATATTTGATGATGATTACATTATCTTCATTAAAGAATGAAGGATATCAATACGTGGAATTATCAGATTCATTGATGAATACATGCACTAGAGTGGAAAAGTTGTTTACAAAGACAAAAGAAAGTACTATATCTCTTACAAGTGGACGAAAAGGAGAGCGGTGCTTCTAAGAAATAGGTTGGGCATGCCGTGAGGCCAGTTTCCCCTAGAATATCTAGGAACACTTATTTCTCCAGGGAGATTGGGGATCAGACACATCAATAAGGTGGTAAGTAGTATCCCAATCTGTGTGATCAACAAAGTGAATTATCTTTTATCCTTTGGGGTCCGTATATCTCTCATTAACATTGTATTATCTGCAATCCCAGTGCATGAATCGACGTCTGCCAATTTTCTTAAAGGGGTCTTTATTAATATCGATAAAATCATGACATATTTAAAATGGGATGCTACATCAGAGGGAGAAAGGCACTTGTGATCATGGGGAAGAATCTCAAGGCCAATCCATGAGGGTGGTATTAATGTGAAGAGCATAGAGTCCACTATAAAATGCAGGCACACAAAACTGGGGTGGGAAACGATTGAGGGGTGCTCTTTATGGGGAAGGACCATGAATAGTAACATGGGATGTAATGTGGTAAACCATTTTGTGATTTGGTCTCCACTGTGGTCATTGATTTTTTAAATCATCCCGACTCTTCAACATCACTCACAATGGAATGTAGGGCAGGGGAACAGTAACCTATGGTTCGACTACTACACTGGTGAAATAATAGGGTATTAGGGTTTCCCTCCGCCCACTACTTTCTTCAGGGAAGAGAGTTATTATCCAAAAATTATATCTATGTCCTTGGAAGGGATCAATATAGAGGTCTTCAATAATATTATCATTAATTATGAACTAGATAAATTCATCTTTACTCATTCTTCAATGGGAATCTTCTGTAAAAAGGATTATTGTATTATCTCATTTACCCAGTCTGAAGGCATTTCATTGAGTGAGGTGGTGTTGCGCAATAATATTCCTTTTAAATATTGCATTCTCATATGGCTCATCAGAAATACTTCCATTCCTTCAGACAAAAGTATAAAATAACTATGAATAAGTATCACATCTTGTTTCAAATATTGTAGTACTAAGCGTGAAGATGATGCCAATAGAATATTCTTTAAGGGAGACTGCGCTCTAGAGGTGTGAAGATTCTTTGGCGATTTCTGAACGATGGTTCCCCAGTTCACTGTGATGAACCCTTCGTGGATAGATGTTTTTAGGGGACTTAAAAAATGGGTATGAAATATAGGGCTCATTCTATTATTCACAATTATGAATGCTTGATTCTCTCGAAATAAAGTAACCAAGGGTGGTATGGGGGGATTCTTTATTTAGGACATCCCTTTATCGTATGAATTCGAATCTTACTGGATGTCTTGGTGTCTTTTTTCAAAAACAGGAAGGAAGAGTCCTCTCATATTACGCCTTTGGTGTCTTACATAGTGGCATAACCTTACCCCCCACCCCCCATAATAGATTTCATGGAAAATGGGTTTTATGGTTTCCCCACAAGGTTGGCTTCAAGAAAAATAGAAATAGTTCCTACAAATAGGGCACTGCTCAGGGTGGAGGGGTCATACGGGACCAGAGGGGGAGTGTGGATTTGGCCTTTAATTCCCACTATGGTTAAGGTACTAAAATTCAGGCTGAGGCCGAAGCATTGTTGTCTAGAATCATGCTGATCATCTAGAAATATATCTGGGTATCTGATGTGGAGATTGATTCAATATTCATTCTCATCTCCCTTCAGGTTAAATATCAAACATCTTGGCTGACATCTTACATCACTAGAAAATGAATGGTCTTCTTATCAATGATATTAAGGTTACTTATACATGGCATGAAGGTAATAATTTTTCAGATCATTTAGCCTCTCAAGGTGACCAAATTCATGAATTCACTAGCTAGCTAAACATTTATTTCTTTAAACCTGAGGGCATGTAATATATACGAGGGGATTCCCTTGAACATAATTATTCTAAGACACCTTAGGCCATACTTAATCATATTTCTTGACTCTTTCTTTTCCTTCAGTAAAAGTGGAGTCATTGATGGTGGAAATAGACATTTCATGTGGGAATTAATAGAGTGCATTCAAAGCCTAAAATCACAATATTTGATGATGAGAGTGTTGTAATACCCTTGATCTATGATCTCAGGGGAGGTCAATTATTGAAATGGAGTTAATGGATGGTGTAGGGGAAGAACCCATGTTTTATTAAAATTTCTATGTCACTCATTATTTCATTAGGGATCATAGGTAGTGTGTGATTCCCAAAATGAGACAATGTGGTTTCTAAAAAGTGTTAAATATCACATGCAATCTATCACATTCACATGTTCGGTGACACAATCAGACACCAAGTTACACCTTATAGATAGCTCGAGGTGTATCTTAGTGGTTATACTGGCATGAGAAAAATGATGTATAGAGTCACGACTATAGTATATAACATGATTTTCCCTACATGGGAACAATGATAGAAGATGGGAATGGTTACTCTATATGTTATGTCAAAGTAAATTCTTTTTATTTTTATATTTACATGGTGTGTGAGGTAGCTCCACCTCATTAGACCATTGGTAGGCATTTCATGTTTCATCCCCATAATACCGATCAGGTATTCCCCGATGAGGGTGTTTATATCCCATCATTTAATCATTTTTGACAAGTATCGATTAAATATGTCCCCTTGGTCCATCCTCTTAATATTATAGTGTGGTATTATATCCTTATAGTTTTATTGTGATTCCCTCTAGAGAATTGGTCTCACAATGAGTATGTGGTTTCCCTCCATGAGAATAGATTCTAATCCTCTATATTTTTATACCCTAGTTAGGGTTTATGAAATTGATGTGATCTCCTTGACTAGATAATTAATTGAATTTATAGAGGGTCATTTATATAGGATTAATTTCATTTTTAGAGTATAACCCCATATATTGTTGGATGATATTGATTGGGTTGATGGTGTCCCAAAATAGTATTGGTTGTGATCCATATATATGTAATAGGGTCATTAGAGACTAGGGTGGTTTTTTACGTGGGGTCTATAAATAATAACATCTTAGATGAGTTTATCTATTAATTGGATGACTCATGGATCAAATTTTCATGGAATGGGTATTTCTTCATGATAAATCCTATGGATGGGAGATTAGATGTGAGATCTTAGAGGCATGGTGTCCCTACTGATTATAATTATATTTATTGTTTATGAATTGTTTTCAATATTATTATTTTGAGATAACTATTCATGATGAATCATGTTTAGTGTTTTCATGGAGTCCTACTTTGTATTTATATACACATTATTTTATGTGATCTGCTAACCTGTGTCATGTATTATGCATATGATGAATGTTTTTTTGCTGGTCTAGGAGGATAGTGAGATGGTTGGGTATAGATTGAGCTTTAATTACTAAGGTATCTTATAGGTGGTTTCATTTGTTCATTTGTCTCACCCATGGAACCCGTTGAACTCTATAATGTTTTGGATGGGATTTTTTGGACATTTTATCACATTAATTAATTTTCTGTCATACTATGATTGTCGGATCATAGATATATGCATGCATTGGTTTTAGTTGTTTTATTTTTACTCATTTTTTCTGTTGTGATGTGTGTGCATGAGTACATGTACATTTGGATAATTCCACCCATTTGAGTGATATACCTACACCATCCATTAAAGGTGGTATTGGGTTAATCATCATTCAGGCCTCATTGGGATGGGTCATGAATGTGTGGTATCAGATCATTCAATTGTACATTAAAACCAATTTTTTTGAATTTGTATATCTAAAATAGTGTTTTTTGTTTTATATTTGGATTTAAGTCTAGGGACTCATGTGTTGGTGTGGTAGTTGATGTATCCATATAACAATTCCCTAATAACATCCCTTTCAAATTGGTAATTGTAGACATTGGTTGTTGTCAATCGATTTGTAAAAGCATCATATATAGATGGGTTATGGTTTCCCAATCCATTTTGAGTCATTCCCCATATATACTATTTAATAATTGTAGATCTTGTTTACTTCAGGATACCCCAGCAAAGACAACAACTCATGATTCCATTTTAATAGATATAATAAAAGCCGTTATGTATTTTCTAGTACTAGAAGATACATATTAGGATGCACATAAGATTATTAAACTTTATGAGTTCCATAAGAAGTGATTTTCTAGGTTTTGATGAAGGAATGACTGATAGGGTGATAAAGACTATCAATCATGATTCAATAAATTTTTACCCTAGCTGAGAATGCCTACATATTATATGTAATTCCATAATCTAAATTTTCATCATGAATATACTATGAAATGGGAATGTTTATTAACATAGTGAGATGATGAAACACCTCCCTTGTAGAATTCCATTGAGTGTATCATCAGGCCAAAATTTTATCAAACTTCATTGAAATCAGTGCTCATCTAGAATGTTATACGTCTACAGCTGAGACGTATGACTATAGAAGATTACTCTTGGAGGATTACTGATCTCTTCTAGAACTATATAGATTTGGTGAAGGATTCGTTATTAAAAACAAGAAAATTTTATCTGGTATTAAGTTGGTATATAAATTATTTTGTAACATATATCTACATTCCCACCTATAATAGGGATCTTGAGAAGGCCATCATGGTAGATATCTTCTTGGAAGAGATGGATACAAATGATGGTGCTAGTTGTGAGATCCATGAAGAAAATTCTTGGGTAGTAGGTGGATGCTGATAGTCACAGATATCAGGGCATGACACAAGCTTTTATAGTCAATCGTGAGATATAGGATCAATGATGTAGGGATCTTAGTAGAGATTGAGTCATCTGAGAGTGAGGGGGTATTTATCTTGTGATGTTCTATGAAATATAGTTTGATTATATCTGACCTATCATATATAATACCATAAGATAGTCATGGGACTTTTGGGGCAGAGAAAAAGAATGGATAATGGTGTTTCATAGGGCAGTAAATGTGGAAGATGATTCAATGGAAAGGATAGAGGTGGGTGGAGGTTTTTATAATTGATTCTGTCACCCCAAGGTGGTCCATGGGATGCTCATGGAGATGGTGTTCAGGGATGATGTCAAATGGATGATATGGAGACCTATGACTCTAGGGATAAATTGATGATAAATTTAATGATATTTTTATTTTCTATCATATGTGTAGTATTAATAGACACATTAGTGAGTCATTAAATTTTCTCCACTTCTTTGTATTGAGAATTATATATTTCATTCGAGTTAGTGGAACAACAATTTTACTTCGAGACTCTAACAAGTGATGACTCTGTGATTTCACACATACGATAAATTTGAGATTTAAGGCTAAGAGGTGTGATATTTTGATAGAATATATTTTTATAAGTTATTAGGGATTATAAAATCATCTTAGGGTTTGACTCACAGTCCACATTTCAAGACCTTTATTCAGGTCTTGGGTAGAGGATGTGGTGTGTCTATAATGATGGGATGTGGTTTTCCATTGTGTGTCAAAGAGAAACCATGGTGCAGAATGAAGATATCACGAATTTAATAGTGTATCTGATTACTCACCAATTGGATAGACTGACTCATGGATAAGTGGATTTTATGGGAAACTAGTTCCCTATAGTAGTGGTTATTTATTATTGTGTATTTTAGGATGATGTTTCATGATTTCCTCCTCACATAGAGATTTAATATATAATTTATCTACACCCATGAAAGACCCATATATTTGAATCCACATACAGGATTTCTCTCGTTGAAATTCAAGAGATAAGGTTATAGTTAGATGACTAGTAGGAGAATGTATCTATAAGACCTTGTTTTTCCCCAAGGCAGCCCTAATATAGTTCAACAAGAAGGTGTATAAGAAATTGAGGTTTTGCGTGAATTAACAGAAATTGAACTTGGTGACCATAAAGAATAATTATCCACAACCGTGGATCTATGATCTCTTTGTTCAGTGAAGGGGAAATTTATTCTTCTTGAATATTTTCCATATATCATGATACCAAGAGTTGTCAGTATGGGATGAGGTTTTAAAAAATATCACATTTAGATGTCGATATAGTCAATATGATTACATGGTTATTACCTACATAATGATCAAATCACTAATGGTTTCTATGGTACTCATGGATCAATTCATTCATACTTTATTAGACTAGTTTTTGGTGGTCTTCTTCAATTATATCCTACCGTACTCAACATCCAAGGTGGAGAACATGTGACCCTAGATGATTTTTCTTGACACAACACTAGAGAAACATATTTATCGGACGATTTAGAAGATTATGTTATTTATTTGAGGGTTTCACAAACTGGGAATAGTCATCTCAATTCATAGAGTGGTTTTGGACTTGTTGAAGGATGAGGAAGTACTACAATGGGATACAACCAAGAGTGTTACCAAGGTATCGAGTTTCCTTAGGATTGTAGTGTACTATTAGAGGTTTGTACCAGATTTCTTTAGATTAGTTTCACCATAGAATCATTTTACTCTAAAGGGAAAACCCTTTATTTGGAAAAAATGTTCGAGTAATATTTTTAGCATTTTAGGTAGAGGTTCTATGCACTCCCATATTGAGATTCCATGAGGGGGTGTCAAGTACATATTGATCTATGATGCCTTCGAGTATAGTCAAGGTTGTGCTATAATGTAGGTGAAGGTGGTGATTACCTATTGGTAAGGTTAGTTAAGACCACATGATAGGATTTTTCTTCCCATGATCATTATATATTAATTGTAGTCATAGAAAATAATATGTGAAGAAAAACCTAATAAGAGATCAATTTATCATCTACTATAACCAAAAGACCCTAATGTTTAAATTATCTCATATAGATCATAATTGTAAATAGAGGTGATGTAAAGTGTTCCTCCAGGAATATGACGATGATATTTTCTATAATCTTATGAATGTAAACATGGAGGAAGACTCCTAATTATGATAACATCTTCTTAGTTTATGGATGAGGCATTAATGTTTTTTCCATAGGGTGGGTTTCCTTAACGAAAATGGATTCTGCATAACATATTTAGTTGATGGATATTTTCCAACTTATTTTATAGTGGGTTCAGTAATCCCAATATGAAGGTACCAATTGCAACACTTTGAATCTTCAGATATCTATGTGATGTCCTCATGATAGAAAATTATGAAGTTAGATAGAATGTTATCCATTTTAGAGGATGGATGATGGTAACAATAGGTTTTCTGGAGTAGTTGATGTGAGTTTTTCATATATCCCATTTTTTGGTACACCTAGTGGTGAAAAATATGTACAAGGACAACATACATCAATTTTGGTGTCTAGGAATATAGAGTCATGTTATATAGATTATCATTTAATAACTAATGTGTTAGAAAGTGAATGATGAGCACCAGGATCATGTGAATTTAACTCAGCCCGACGAGGTGCCAAAGTAGATATGTGATGGGATATCCCTATAATTCATGATGGGTTTTCCATTTATGTCCATGTGATATGATTCTATATCGTTTATTGTAGACAGACATTCCATGTCGACCCTATCCAATCCAATCCAGAGTAGAGTTCATTAGAGATGTTATGAAACTAAAATTTTCAAGAGATTGTGTGACTCCATGATGTACCCTCTATGATCATTTCATATCATGATGATCGCTTCATGTTGTGATTATAGATTAGATTTTAGGATTATTTTTTTTGATAAAATTGAGTTTATGCATTGCGTTCGAACTCTATACTAATATCCAGAATAAGAAGTCCATTTAGGTTATGGAGGACATGTTGCGGTCTATGAAGAATGATTTTTGAAATACAATAGAGGATCATCTAACCAGGTTGACATTGTGTTTAGTAATAACTACCATTATTCAATTGGCATTACAAAAGATAGATCCTTGTATGAGGGACCCTATAGGACATTACCATGATGGAATGATATAGTTGAGTCAATAATTATGGCCTCGGAGTTGGTGGGATCTATGAAATAGAAGGTTTAGGTCTTCCCGGGGATGACGAGGGAAAGACATTTCCACTAGAAGACTTACACAGTCTAATGATGATTTCCATTGGTGTTTGAGAAGAAATACCATCTATTCCTGAGGAATTCACATTGATGTGAACTATATTGATTTGGTTATAGGGGAATTATATCTTTGAGATTTATCTTCCTTTTGCAGATACTATATAGAGTTTTCATGGATGTCTACTCCTATGTTGTACCACACTAGTTGGACAGGGTACGCGATATCTTTCACATGTTCCATGGGATAAAATATAATCATGAACCATCACATGATATTGAATGAGGAATGGTGGAAAATGAGGATGGATATAGAATTGATATGTACATAGTAGATATGGTGGATTGGCAAGAAACTATCAATCATGGGAAACTTATTCCCCCAGTACATTTTTGTTGGTTTTATAATAAACTTGATGAGGTAACAAGGGAGAAGGATACATAGGTGTGATCCTAGTACCATAATATTATTCAGAAGGATTTTCATTTTTTAGATTAAATTACTTACTCTATGTATACTATAATGAAACTAATTTTTGAATGTATTTTGTTTTTAAATTATACAAATTATTTTCCAATCTATGTGATGAGTTAGCGTGATTTTATGGGGCCTGGTGTAGATAAAAATATTTTTTGGAAATTATTAAATATAGTAATACAACATTAATGAATTTTCTCCAAATGTAAAGTAACTTAGAATAAGGTACCAAATCAGATAACTTTGGGATCTATTTATATAATAACATAGGTTACACCATAGGTGAGTAATAAATAATGCTTATTTTGTTCATTTGTGAAAAAAAATCATTGGTACAAATTAATAAAAGAAATAAATTGATTAATTTGTGTTATTTGTTCTAATACATCACCATTATATTCTAATTAATCATGGTAATAATACATTGATAAATTCTAACAAATAGCTTATTGATTGAGTGGAGGCATTGGAGTGGATCGTATGGGGGATCATTTGCAAAAGCATCAGGTCACATCAAATTGAGGATCTTACAACAAGATATTAAAAGGATCACTCGAAAATTGACAACGAAGAACCATTATTCAGCATCTATTGTTCTAAAATAAAGGTACTATTATTGTATTTTTATTTTTTACCCATTCATTGTCCCATGTTGACTTTAGATAAACATCGAAAACAATAATTGATTCACACATCGATGGTTAATTTATTTATTGTGGATAAAAATTTTCATTGATTATTTTACTCTTTTTTAATATAATTAATCAATTTGGGTTTGAGGTTGAATGAAAAATGGTATAGGTTCATTCATTAAATCTTGTAGATTATAGACCCCCCCCCCATTTATAAACATTTTCATCAAGGGATTTATCCACGGTTTGGTAATAACCTAGAATTTGATTATTGAATGATCATTCCCTAGTGAAAAAGATCAATGCTATATTTGAGGTTCTTGATTAAAGGTGATATTGAGGTGTGAAACTAATGGATGATCATCAGTGGTGGATCAGAATAGATTGGTGGTTCTAACTAATCCCCAATTTGATATTGTGGATATAAAAAACCCAAGGGGTTGTTTTCCAGGTAGATTGGTGTCTTGGAAGACCTATCCCTAATGGTAGGATTGTTTGACAACCCACAATATATGATCTATGGTGACAGTGATGGAAGAAATGAAATATGTGAATAATGTAATGGAAGAAGCCAAGGGTTCATAATGTTTTAATGATTTATGACATAGAATCTGAGATTACAGACTATGTGGGACCTCTGGCTAAGTCACACCATTTGATAGTTTCACACACTGTTTGTCTTATGCCTCATTGTTGGAAATACTACATGGATGTAATAGAAGCATGGGGAGGAAAATTTACCTAGGCACAACTAGATTAAAAGGACATGGTCTGAAGTACGTGTACATTGTGATATAGTACAATTAGGGTGTTTGGATATCACTAAATTATATTTATGAAAACGTAAATTCATTATATTTACATATTTACATTATTTGTGAGGATTCACCAGACTAATATACAGGGTGTTGGCTGGACACCTTGTGTACAATCTGTACATTTAGTGTACCCCACTTTTATTATTATTGGATCCTGTAGATTATATTGTTTGGAAAATTATTGGTAGAGTGTTTTCCCTTGGTCTATCGCCTTGAGGTTATAGTGTTTTATTACATCTAACTATCAGGAATGTGATCCCCTATAAAGGATGAGTCTCATATAGAGTTTTTGTGACCCTCTTTGAGTTAAAATTGTGATCCTCTATCATTTTATACCCTATGTGGGGATTATCAAATTAGTGTGACCTCATTCAGTAGAGAATTGATCCTCGATCTAGAAGTAAATTTTATAAGGGTCTATAAAATCACTGGATTACACTCCTCAACAAAGTGGGTCAATCCATATTGGGTTCATGGTGTCACCCATTGGTCCTGGGTGTGACCCTTTAGTATGTATCAGGGTTTTCAATGATTTTTTATTTATCATTGGTGGGGACCATTGAACATCACTTTTTGGATCATTTTATCATGTGAAAAAATTTATCATGGATCATATTCTTCGAGAATAATTTTTCATTTGAGCAGAATCCTATGGATGGTTTCTTGGCACTGACTATATAGAGGCACTATTTCCTTCTTGAATATATCATGTATTCATGTATATGCATTTATTTTTTATTCCTTATTCTGATTTGACTATTATTAAAACATCATGTTTAGTTATTTCAGTGTGTCTAATTGGGTAATATTATAAACACCCCTACATGGGATCTTCCCACACATGTAATGTTTTATGTAGATGATAACCCTTTTTAGAGTGTACAGGAAGGACGAGGAGCCGGTGGATCATCATTAAGCAGACCAACATTTTTTTGGTTTTATTCATTCGATAGTCTTCTTCAACAATAATTATGTTTCTACTATATATTTTTTTATATAACATATATTTTGTCCTTTTTTTTAATTTTTTACATTACTATTGTAATTTATTTGGGATCACAGATATATTCATGTACTAGTTTTTTTTACATTTTATAATTTAAAGGTCATGGAGATATATGATTTTGTATATGTAAATTAGGCTAATACCTCTCATTTGTATGACATTTCATCTCATGTTTGGTGTACAACCTATAGTCTATTGGAGGTTGGATTTTGGAAATCTCGATTAGGGCCCAATTGAGATGGGTAATGAAATATATAATAATATTAAAATTAGATCAACATGAATAATATTTAGTTTGATGAACCAAAAAAACATGAAAATTATTTTTGAAAATATAAAATTTCAATATATTCAAGAAAAATTAGATTGAGCCATATCGATTGAAAAACATATTCTATTACATTTTAAAAAATGAAAATGTTGATCATAGTGAAAATGTTTTCAAAGATTAATTTTAATATTATCTACAAGAGGTAATATGTATCTAAAAATAATTTTATTGCAAATTTAATTATAGATAAAAATATCCATATTACTATTTTTAGAACTTAGATATTTATGGGATGATTCATAATAAAAATGGGAAATAATGGAAGATTTTCATATATTCATTTTTTATAAATTTCCATCACTAATGGGGGGTAAAAGAAATAATACATAAAAACAAAATGAATAATATATTATAGTATAATTTATGGGATTCAAAAGAAATATAGAACATAATTTCACATAATAGATAGTCGAACATAAATAATCATGATAAAAACTGTGACTATAAGATAAAACCATAAAACATTGGTAATAATTTAATCAAGACCACATAAAAGTAAAAATACTATAAGGATTTTTAAATATCAAAAAAATTATGAAATGGATTATAAATAAAATTTATAGTGGCCCATACTTTTCATATATAAATACTATTTCTTATTAGTTAAATATCTATTATATACTATTATTATCTATGACAGATACAGAATGGTTTAATCTCTATCGAAAAAATTATACATAAAAAATAATTACATAAAACATCTATATCATTTTCGAATAATTTTATTTCAAATTCCACCATTCTATGATATAAAATAAATAAAACCATTCACTATATCTGAATTAGTGAATACAAAATAAATGGTTATCCTAAATACTCATTAAGTGAAAACATAATAGTAATTAATCAATGATGAAAATTTGGCAACAATAAGAATTTATATATGATAATATGACCTTGAAATTAGAAAAAAAAGAAATTAAATCTATTGAGGCCAATCATAAAACATTAAATAATGTTATATCAATAAAAAAATATAATAAATAAGAGTTTTTAAAAATCAATAATCTTTCAGGTTCCATGAAAATGAATTATGTGTAAGATAAATAAGTTTAATTCATGAACATAAGCATTTAAAAAAATGTTTTGAAGTCTATTATTTCATCCATGACTATCAATGTGGGTTGTGTTCAATCCTCATTCCATCATTTCGTGAATAAAAATTCACACCAATTACTATCATGTTAGTCAATAATCCTTAATATACTTGGTTCACTACAAATTATAGCACTAATTATCTCATGAGATATCATTATCATCCAAAATTATTGGTGGTATATATAAATTTTATCCCAAACATCACATAATAAAAAACATACATTTTTTCAATAATATAAAAAATCATTCATAATGTCATCAAACTAATAATCATTTAAATGATATGTTTTTCATAATAATTTTAGTATATTAATCATAAACCATTAATATAAATCATAAATATGGTAATATTGAATCAATTCAAAATTAATTCATACGATCTAAAATTATTTTGTCCTAGAGAAAAAAAACCATTAAAATATCTGTAAAATATTTTTTTGGGATTTTAATGTTATTATTTGTAATAAATTCTTTCGAATATAAATATTTACAAATTTATACGAAAAATATATTATTTTAAAATTGAAAATAGCATCATTAATGTGAATATTTCTTGAAAATATTATTCATTGTGTTTTATAATTCAACCATGTGGTGTTTATTAAAGAGAAAATACCATTTAAGTTTTTTAAAAAAGTACCAAAATTTTAAATTTATATGAATGTTCCCTATAATGATTAATCTGAAATATATAATATAGTAAAAAATTATTAAAATAATATATGGTGAATATTAAAAAAATTATAAATATTTTAATGTAAAGAATGGAATGGAAGAAAAGACTCCTATCAGTAGGAAAAAAACTATTGATTTAATTAAAAACAATTTTTTTGTTCTGTAAGTAATAAAGGAGAGTAAAATTCTAAAAACCCATTCATGACATAAATGGTCATTACATATATATTGTGTAAAAATTTGAATATTTCCCAAATAGATTCCAAATGCTCGTATTATTTTAGTTTCTTTGGAAACTTGTTACACATTCTTCTTGCGTGGTGAAAGATCATCAATATATACAAAAAATATCTTACCCATTAGTTTTACTATGAAAAATATTTATTTATATCCATAGGAAAAGAGTACATAAAAATGGTGAGATAAAATTCTCAGTAAGGATAAGTATTGAGAATATAAAACAATCCATAATAATTATACTGTAAAAACACATACATAATGTTTAAATATAAAAATCATGATTCATGAAATTAATCTTCACAGTTCTTAGGGAATTAATAATAAGTGAACACAACCATGGTATCAAAGAATTGGAATGAAGGAATGAATATTTGAAAAAAAAAATAAGAAAATAATATGATTTTAATAGTATCCAAGGATTTTTTACTCAATCCGTCACAGTGGACAATGTCCTTTACTGAACCTGGTTTACTAGTCATTCTATCCATGTATTGTTGAACTAGATTTTCATATCTTTCAAGCCCTGTATTAATCAACGAGATATAATTGAAAATATAGAAATTTATATAAAATGATATATAAATATTTACCCAGTGTAGGGGAAGGAGATATCGGTCCCACCCATATCATAATGAAACCAATCTTACATGTTCCCCAAAACCTAAACCATTCATTATCATATAACCCAAGAAATATAATTTCTTTCTTAAACATCATTCCATATTAAATAATCCATATAAAATATCATTCCATAATTAACATAATCAAAAAATAGTATCGATATGGATTGAAATCTAACCTTAACTAATGATAATCATCTTATATGTAAAGTAATTTTGATAAAACACATGAACTTAATTCTTTATTAGACTATCCCTTCTTCTTAAAAAAACATCTTCTTATCTCAAAATACCACACAATTTTGAAGGAAAATAATTTATATGAAATTAAAATTAAAAAAGGTTAGAAGAGTAGTCATTGTAATAAGGATTCATTATATTGTAAAAATCCATTAATGTAGTATATGTTAAGAAACATTCGCCGTATCCATTTTGTTGAAAAGTAAAATTGTTACTCATCTGGTAAAATAAAAGATGGTTTATTTATACCAAGAAGTAAATTATTAAAATGGGTATAAATGACATTAAAAATAAATATTTGAAAACTAAAAATGTTATGAAAACATTTTAGGAAAACATTGAAGAAAAATAAACCCCCATAAAATATTTATGTATAGACATTCTAGGATAAAAATTAGATTGAGAAATTATCCATTACCTTAGGTCCAATTTCATTATTATGTGTCCAAATATCTTGTATAGTGGGTTTAAAAATATTTTTAACTTCTAATAGAACAATAATTATATTTATGATATCATAATTTTTTCACTATTGAAATTATAGTACCCGTCCATTTGTCAATTCAATGTTATTGCAGTGATTCGGGTTTTAATCATTTAATTTATTGTATGTGTTTTTACATGTTATTATAGATATTGTAACATAGATATTTATTTAATTATTTTAAAAATGTCAAAAATGGTTTATATATTATATATATTCATTAAATAAATAAATATATAATAGAAAGACAAATGAAATGCAATACACCGTTCATGTAGACAGTAGGCTATACATACACGTGAACACTGTCATCTTTTCCTCATTGATTTTAATGGAAGTAGGAAAATTAAATATATATATATCTATATCTATTTGAATTATAATTTTATTTATTTCATTTGTATATATTAAATATAAATTATAATCATTATTTAATGGTTAACGTGGATAATAAAGCACCGCACGTCAGGGAGTCGGTCGGTCGTACCTATGCATGATCAATAATATCATTCGCATAATTCATGAATGGTTATGAATTTTATGGTGTACTATATTTAGGAATAAATAATACTTCATAATAATCAAATATAGATAATAAATCATTTTTTTATAACCATACATGTACGTTAGTGGTGAAAAACATATTACACTACGGCGTAGAGATGATAAGTCATATGTACGTATAAGCAACGATATCGTTACAATAATTAGTGAATAGAATAGAATTTTATGGTTTATAGTATCTCAAAATAAGCATGATTTCATATTATTCATGTATAAATTTTTTAATTACATCATTATACACATCCATGTAAGGTTGTGGGGGAAAAAGATAACCCTAGAGCACGAAGACGATAAGATGTACGTACACACATATGGTGATTTTGTTTTATTTTGGATGTTCAGAAAGTGTAATATGGTTGTTTTATAATTATAATTACATCTCGATATATTATTTCTTGTGTATTTGTTATTATATAATGAATAAACTCATTAATTAGAAATGGATGAAGAAATAAATATGAAAGAATCAGTTGAAGAGATTACCTCTTCTTTGATGTTATCTCTTTATATCTCCTATTAATGGAACTATAGTTGAACTTTGGAGAAGACCAAAACCTCTATAATATGACAAAGGATATTCCGAATAGATACTTGTAGAGGATGGAAGGAATTTAAGACTTAATGTTTTTTTGAAAAAATGTGGGAGGAGGTTCCATTTTATAAATAAGGTGTGGGGCAGTTTTGGAAGCCTCAAAAATATTAATTTATAATAAACTCATAACCCACCCAAAAACTCAACAAATTTCCCAATTTAAAAGCTAAAAGATGATGTGTTTGTAATCCGATAAACCTAAAAATATTATAAATGTTTTTATGTCCATTAAAACCTTATATTTTCAATTTAAAACTTAGTTAATCTATTTAATTTTATCTGGGGTAACATATATTTCAATATTAAAAGGGTAAAATATTTACATATTTGATTTAAATTATAAAATAAATAAATAATTTAGAACATTTTTAAAGTATAATACTTATTCTATGTTTATTTAAAATAGTCTATTCTTTTTAATCAATTTAATAAAACACTATTTTTATAAATAATCAATAATGTCAATTTGGACCATATTCAATTAATTATTTTTTAACAATATGAAGATAACAAGTTAGCTTCTACCCAAATATTTTATTATATTACTAATATGTCTTGGGTATCTAGAAACTTCATTGGATATATTAATTATCCAAAAATATATTTAATTTAATATCTTAATGACAATTTTTTATTTCTCCATTAATAAATTAATTACAACAAGGGTTTAGGGTAATTATTTATATACTTAAGCGTTTAGTAAAAATGAAAAATAATATTATATAATGAAGTTATATTTAATAACTTTATTAATGATATATTTAGTCTTATTAATATTCTATAAAATGAAATATTAAAAATGTTATACATATTAAATTATGAATGTTCCAACTATAACTTTACATTAAATAAATAAGATAAAGGTTTTAATCTATTATATAAGTCTCTAAATGGTCACTACCATGAACATTGGATGAATTTGGTCACAATATACATGACCATTAATAATTTATCATGTGTTTTTAGATTTTTCGGTTTATTAATATTTTCAAAAAAATCATTCATTGATTTCTCAACAATTAGTAAATTATTACATCATCAATGAATAAGACATTAAGGTATTAATTTCATTCAAAAAAATTAAAATTAAATTAATATGACGTAGGTAATTATTTTAAATTTTCATGCAATATTTATTTTATATGATATCACTTATTTATACCAATAAAAAAATTTATACTTATTTGAAATGTTAGTTTGATATTTTTTCACTATCATTGGATTTATTAATATCGTTTTCATTTTCTTTTTCAAGTGGACCTTAAATGACTAAGTTTCTATCCTATAATTCCATGGGTTGAATTTAATTCATCCAAAAAATTTTGATATGTTTTAGGATCATTTAATTACCCATATCATATTATTTGTGTAACTAATTTACTTAATTTACCATCAATTGCACTATATAAGAATAACTGTTGTTACTATTCATAATATCCAAAAAATTTAAAGTATCCTATTAACATAATTTTAAACCACCGATTCAAAATATTTAATCAAATTCAGATAATTCCAATCACAGAATAGAATGAAATTTATTAAAAATTTATTCTCATTCTTTTAGCCATAAAAGTGGGACTTTAAAAGGTAACACCTTATCAAAATATTTTCATGTTTTTATAGCCAATTTAACGGTTAAATTACATCCAATGAACAAAATTAGATTAAATGATAAAAATATAATCAAGTTACACTTTAAAACAATTTAAAATGATATATATGAAAAAAATAAATTATATCAATAGGATGTTTTGAATTAAAATGGTTTATTTTTATACTATTCATTAAAATTTGAATTTTAACAAAAAATTTAAGAAAAGTATATTTTTGTGTCCCAATTCAAAAACAATAAGTTCCTTTTTTCTAATTGAATTTGTTTTCCATCAAAATACGGTAAAAATGTATTTTTTTTAAAAATCTATATTATCCAAATAAATTATTTTGTTCTTATATCATGTTCAAGTAAATTTATTATATGAAATATAATGTTATATAAATTTCAAAATTAGGTTAATACTATTCATAATGGATAATTTATATCGAATGAAATTATATTTTAATAATATATTGTTTTCTTATTGATACATAGAATTCTGTACAACGCAAGCCATTGAAGTAGGACACTCTTGCATGTAATTCAAGCCATGTTCATGTTAAATTTAGTGAAAGCATCCATTAATGTTGTTTATTAAATAATTCAAACAAATTTCACTTATACATTGACCAAAAACTCTACTCAGTGTTGCATGAAATGACTTCTATTCAAAAGAACTTGATATTTTTTGTAACACTATCTCAGAATAGTCTTGCATATACTACAAGCTATTACAATGTTTCATATAGAAAAAGCTAATCGGGTTATAACCTAAAACACAATAAATAAATTAAATTAAAAATAATCTTTCTCATATAATCTCAGGGTGACACATTTTACCCTCTTTAAAATTAATTTCATCCTCAAAATGTGCCGGGGTTAAAAATGTTTTACTAGTTGAACGATTCATTTGTGGAAAACCACATTGTAAAAATGGATAGTAAAAACTCATTTTAAAAATGAATGTTAGAAAAATAATTTCTACTCAATGTAACACATCACTGGGTTTCAACATAGGAGAACAAATGTGGGAAGGTATTACATGGACATATAAGAGAAATATAACGCTAATTTTTGGATGGATAGTTATATAGAACAATGTTTGAAGAAAGGTAAATACCTGAAAGACATAAATATTTGATGATTTATGGGACCATAAATTTCATCAGATAAGAGGGTACTATGATGACATTTTTTGTTTCTAAGATCATTTCCCTATAGTTAAAGAATTTATCATGAGATTAATTACATACATGATTTTGGTACAATCTCCCTGTTGTCTGTTCCATGAAAAGCATTCACTTCATCTCTTATATTATAAAATGAAGTCAATATTTTCATTAATAACATGTTAGATGAATATGTGATAAAATAATGGGTCATTCCATCTGTCTCTATCAGTAAAATGTTATCACAGACTATCAAATATACATTAATCCACTTATAGTGAGATTAGTCGTATATGGTTCCAAAAAATGGACTTATACGTCACCTACCATACAATTTAAATAAAATAAAACTAATTAATACTAACAAGGTACATCCCATATAATAGTTGTAGGAAATAATGTAACGTCACACTTCTGTTGTGGGATCGATTCTCACAACCTTATCAGACGCGACATGTTGTTTCTCATCCTGTGGTTTTCCCTTTATCTAAAACTATACAATTATAGCAATCCATAAATAATATAAAAAATGTTTTATCTATAAAAAACACTATCTTATTTATAACATGATCCATTTCTTACTTTAGAATTATCCAAAATACAAATTTCTAATCTCACAGAAAAAAACAATTACATGAATATTCATTTAACAAACATGTTAATACCATCATTTATCCCCCATATATGATAAGATATATCTTGTTGGTCACATTTCAAACATTTCAATAAATTAATCATACATTCTCTTGATTTATGATAATAAATTAAATTACAATATATCTATATTGATAAATTCATGTTTCCTAATTCCAAAACATATTGGATATATTCCATATGTCTTAAAAATTTGTATACTTCATCGATGATATCAGAATCATATTGTTAAAAACTCCATAATTAGTTACTAAGAAACTATAGTCATCCAATTTATATATTCAAATCCAACATATCATTATCCAAACATCATTACCATTACATATATGATGTATTAAGGGTTATCTTTCCCTTAAACATGTGTTCTCCAATTATATCACATTACCCTTAAATCGCTTTACTAATCCATAGAACAATTAAACATATCATTTCCAATTCTTAATGAAAAACATATATTAAAAACAGAATCATATATATAATTCTCCATATAACATAATCTATGAATTCAAAAAAAAATACACCTCAATCATCCAACATTATTCTTAAACCATAACCCAGGATCCATTATCATCAAATTTCTTAAAATAAGAATTGTGTCTTATGGTTTCTCAACCTCAATATTCCTAGGTTTAATGTAAAAAATACATGAATAACATCACATACCTTTCATCTATCATTTATTATATCTTTTTCCTCATTATTATGATTATTACTCGTACCATCGACATGATTCCCTTCAACATGTTTCCACAAGGGAAATGCATCTTTATAATTCCAATACATTTAAAATATGAAACATTCAATGGTTGACTATATTCAATATAGATATGGTTATTTTATATGACCAGAAAGAAAAGTTTGAGATATAAATATCAGATATTAGAGACCCATAATTACAACAAACTACATATAATATTTCATCCGTGATATATTCAGTTTAACCATATGTTAGTCATGATTATCACAAAATCCCATGGATTGTGACCTATACATAAAATATTATTAGTAAATCCCCATAAATATCCTTTTAATTATATATATGTGTATCATTAATATTTTCACAGCCTAGTTTCTATAGGATGACCAAACCATCACAATGATACCAACTATAATGACCAATGATTGACGTAGAAATACATTGATTTTTTTCAAAATACTTAATATAAAAAAAAATAGACGCCCAATATTATTATCAGTTTAGTGTCTTCAAAAACACAAAACACAATATTCTTTATTGGTGAATGGTCTATAACATTTCCAATAAATGTCATCCCCGTTTATTTTCTAACCTAAAACCATTATTTATATCCTGAGAAAAAAAAATTGTGAGATCAAATGCTCATTAATGGTAATCATTAAGAACATAAAACAAACCATGTTAAATATAATTTAAATATATGGTCAAAAGGTTTAAGTATAAAAATTGTGATTTGTGAAATAAATCATGGTTGTTTGTAAAGCATAAATCAGATTTTAACCCGACTATGATAACATAGAATTGGCATAATACAGTGAATTTCTAAAAAAAATAAGCATATAATATGATTTACAACGTATATATGGAATATCATCCATGTAAATCATAGTGAAAAATGTCTTTTATTTAATATTTATTACTTGACATTCCATCTACATACTACTGAATTGGATTTACCTGTCATTATAGCCCTATATTTCTGAACCAGATTTACTTTCCACTCCATCTATGTTTATATAAAGAGATAAAAATCTGAACACAATCCATTGTAGGGATATATGGGTCCCTCCAATATCATAATAAAATCATTATTATATGATCCTAAAAAGATAAAGCATTCAACATTACATAACCCATGAAATAAAATGGGTTTCTTAAACATCATTCCATCATAACAAAGACTATATATAATATCATTCTATCATTAAAACTATCATATAAAAGTAACCATGAGAATAGAAAAAAATCTCTAGTTGAATAGAATAATATTTTATGGATAATGATTTTGATAAAACACATGAAATTAATTCTTGATAAAAAAACCCTTATTCTTGAAAAACATTTTGTTTTCTCAAAATATAATATAAATTTTAAAAAACTAATTTATTTCAAAATAAACTTCTAATAGTGTAGGGGAAACTTCAAGGAAATAATTCATCATAAAATTGTAAAAAAAATTCATGTTGTATAAGGTAAAAAGAACTTTCTCCTTGTACTTTAGCCAGAAAAGTCAAAAAGTACCTCGTATGGAAAACAAAATAACGATTCCTTACATATCATGATTTAAAAGTTAAAAATGGTTAAAATGACTTTAAATAACACATTAAATAATAGTAAACATTTTATGACAATATTTTTTGAACAAATGGTTGTGAAATATATCTATAGATAAAAAATAATTATAAACATTCTTGGATAAATATGAGATTGAAAATTTATCCATTACGTTAGGTTTTATTTATTCTATATGTTTATGTATCTCTTTTATAGTGGGTATGCAGATATTGTTAACTTCAAATATAGCTATAATAACATTTATGATATCATATATGTTTCACATATGTCTTTGTATTACACGTTCATTTATGAATTCCATGTTAATGCAATGTTTGGGGTAAAAATCATTTTATTTATCATACATGTTTTACCATATTATTCTTGATATAATTACATTGATCATAATATTTGTACATCCAAAATGTAAACCATGATTTATATGTCATATATTATTAGTATATAAATATATAAATATATAATACATAGATAAATAAAAGTTAATACTCCATTCATGGAGATGATAGATGTACGTACTCATGAACACTATTTTAATTTCCTTATTTAATTGAATGGATGTAATTAAATGAAATATATAAATATAAATCCATTAGAATTGTTTTTAAATATTTTTCATTATTATTTATTAAATATAATTTTATATTTTTCATGAATGATTAACATGGTGAATAATTCTCTTCGTATCATGGAGATGTCAGGTCGTACGCACCCATGAGCGAAGATATCAATCCCATAATTCATGAATGATTCTAAATTTTATGGTTTCTTATATTTTATAATCAATATAATTTTATAATAATCATATACTGATATTACATCCATTTTTATACCCCCTATGAATGGTGGTGGTGAAAAAGAGATTATACCATGTTGTGGAGACGGTAAGTCGTACATATGTACGAGGCATGATATCGTTCACATAATTGTTTAATGCTAATGATGTTGATGATTTAGTGTATCTAAAAATCCCTATAGTTTTATATTAATTATATATATATTTATTAATTCCATATTTATTAACATCCATTTATTTTTGGGGTGAAAAACAGATTACCACATAGCGTGGAAATGGTAAGCCGTATCGACGCAGACGTGGTGATTTCATTTTTTATGTATAGAAAGTGGAATATGACTGTTCCATAATTATAATAAAATATATGTACATTATTTCTACTTAATTTATTACACTATAATTAAACAACTCATGATGTAGAAGTGTAAATGAAATAAATAAAAAAATCAGTAGAGGATATTACCTCTTCTTTAATGAGCTTTCTTTGGATCTCTATTAATGGAACACGAGTTTGTATTTTGACAATACAAGCACATATTTTATGTAAATAGAAAATTTTATAAGATAAATGTGAATGTGATGGGTGATATTTAAGGATTAATGTGTTGTGGAGAAATGAGGGAGGATGTGCCCATTTATAATTTAGGCGATGTGAACTATTGGAGTCCTCAAAAATACTCTATTATAGCAAAATAACACCCCACTCAAAAACCTATAAAATGTCACAATCTATAAGACAAGATGATATTGGTTTGTAATCTCATCATCCAATAAATTTTATACAAGTTTATATGTCCATTAAAACCTTATATTTTCAATTTATCCTTAATTATTCTATTTAATTTTAATTGGGCTAACAAACATTTCAATTTCAAAAGGGTGCACTGTTTACTTATTTTATATAAATTAGATCATAAATAAATAATTTACAATTTTTTTCCATATATTAATTATTATATATTTATTAAAAAAATATGATTTATATATAATTTAATAAATCAATATTTTGATAAACCCTCAATAGAGTCAATTTAAATACTTTTCAATTTATTGATTTTCAAAAAATATTTAGATGACAAGTTAAATTCGAACCAATTATTTTATTACATTATATAAGGTCAACAGTATGCTGAAAATTTATTAGATATATATTTTATCTAGATATATATTTATTTTTTTATATTTAATAACATTTATTTGATATCATCACTAATAAAATAATTACTACAAGGATTTTTGGTATTTATTTAATATAATTATTTTTAGAGTAAAAATTAAAAATAAAATAATATAATGAATTTATGTTTAATATCTTACATGAGTGTATATATATTGTTATTTGTATTCTATAAAAGGGGAATTTTAAAATGTAATACTTATTAATGTATTAATTTGGAACCATTAACATTACTTAATATAATATAATATAAAGGTCTCAATCGATTCTATAAAGCTCTAAACAGTACATATCTATATATTTGGATGATTATGGATGAGATATACTATAACAAAAATATTTGGTCATTTTTTGGGCCTTTTTATTGTTATTAGGATTGTAATAAAAATTGGTTTCATTGATTTATCATCAATTAATTAATTTTTATATTATCATAATATTATACTGTTAGGTAATAATTTATTTCTTCAAAATTAAAAATAAATTACCGTTATTCAGGTAATTACTTTTTCATTAAATGGGTTGTTTATTTTTAATGATATCACAAGGTTATCCTTATATTAAAATTAGTATTCTAATAAGAAGCTTCAGTTTGAAATTTTTTCTTATTCATTGGTTTTTTAATATCTATGTCTTTTTCATAGTCATATTACCCTTAAATTATTATATTTCGATCATAAGATTCCAATGGTTGTATATTATTCTTCCAAATTCATTTATTTAGGTTTTTAGATCAATTTATTGTCATTATCATATAAGTTGTTAAACTAATTGAACGGATTAACCTTTATCCACGTTAAATAAAAATAATTATTGTTACTGTACATAATATCTAGAAAAATAAAAGCATCATATTAATATAATTTTGACCAACTGATTCCAAATATGGAATCCATTTTTAATAATTCAAAACAAAATATTATTAAAATTAATTTAAAATAAATTCCCATTCATTAAACCGAAAATGGGTTTCTATGTAGTCAAAACTTATCAAAAGATTGTCATGTGCTAATGTCCAATTTAAATGTTAAATTACATTCAATGAAAAAAAAGGAATAAATATTAAAAAAATAATCCAATTACACTTTGAAACCAATTAAAACGATAATAAAACTAACTAAATATATTACTCAAAAAGGCATATTTGAATAAAAATACAATATTATTTCATTATTCATTAAATTTTTTATTTTATAAAAAAATACAAAAAATTCAAAAAAATTAAATTTCTAAGTCCATCTATAAAATAATAAGTTTATATTGTCAAAAATAAATTATATATTTGTTAAAAAATACATTTAAAATTTATGCTCCATCAAAAGGTTGTAAATTGCATTTTATTGAAAAATAAATCTTTTTTCTGAAAAATCAATTTTCTTTTATATCATGTTCTTGAAAATATATAACATTAATGTTAATGTTATATAAAATAAAAAATGTGGTTAATAATATTCACAGAGGATAGTTTATATCCCATTAAATATTATTTTAATAATTTATTTGTGTTTAGTGAAACGTGATATTACATACAACCCAAGATATCGAGATAGGTCGCACTAGCGTGTAATGGAAGACAAGTTATTGTTACATTTAGTGAAAGATTCATTTTTCTTTGTGAATAAAATAATATAAACATAGATCACTTATTAATTAAACAAAATCTATACACTTTTTTTGTTAAATGAAAAAGAACATGAAATAGTGTGTTACACAAGCATAAAATAGTGTTGCATATACTGAATGATAATACAGTTTTGCGTATAGAAAAAACTAATTTCTTTGTAGTGTAAAACAAATTAAATCAATTAAATTATTAAGTATATATCTCATAAAATCTATGGGTGTTACAAAAGGAATATTATAGTGGAAAATATACCAAAATATAAAGATCATAATGAATAAAATTATATTTTGGTGAAATAGATCATACAATTTCATCGTAATAAGATATAACAATAATAAATCATAGTAAAAATAATATTATAAGATAAAACACATAAATAATGTCTATATTTCTTCACAATAACACTATACTCATGTATAATAAATATATATTTTATTATACCTCTATTATAGAACCATAAAAATAACTATTATACCATACATGTTCTAATAAAATGTATTATCACAAGTTTTTTGACAAACATTCACTATATTAATTTTTTTTGAAAACTACATTTCTTTTCATGTATGTTGTTGTTTTATCATTATGTTTCATGAAATAAAACACATTCCATTCATTTTCATAATTTTTTATTCATAATTTTATATGATATATATATATTATATAAATATTTATATTTATTCATATAAAGTGTTATCGAAAAATGAATTACATCACTAATTTTAGATACATTTATATATATATATAAATACATTTGTCTTCAATCCATTTTTAAATATATTTAATTTAAGAACAATAAATATTAATTAAATATTTAAATATAAATAATATATAATAATATAAAATATTAAAATTAATATACTTAAATATCCAACTGTGATTAATGGTGGAATAAAATTACTCACATCACTATATAGTGGTAATACTACACACATATTCATGATTAATACATTTATCTCTGTATGGGTTGAGAATATGTTGTAAATTTTGTTGAAAATAATTTATAGATGAAAACCCATTAGTGTGTTAGTTGAGTTATTAAAAATTTCATTACTTCAAAACCACCTTCATTATGGTATGAATGATGAAATAATTTTCATAATAATAGAAGACAACATTTATGTGATATCTTAGGGGAAAAATATCAATAAAAATATATTTTTTGTGGTTGTGGGGTAAAAATCAACTAGTACACTCAACCAAATTTTTACTCAACAAATTTTCTAAATTTCACAATGAAAACCCATTTATTCGAGTGCCCCTAGATTAGTGTAATTAACTACTACATGATATGAAGGTATAAAATATTTTAACTTGTATCATCCATTTGAATACATATCCATTGAATTATCACACTAAATTTTAACAAATATATATGAGATATACAAAAATAAGATTTAATCAAACATTTAAATACATATTTGTAAGAAGAAACTAATGGAAGGTAAGGATACGTCTAGAGAGGATATGTTTTCTTCAAATTACATCTCTAAAAGTCATTCTATTTTAATAGATAGTATTTCAAGAACAATAAGAAATAATTTTTTGTTACTTTTTATTTGTTTATGTGTTGAATATTTGTTTTATCATTTTGTTTATATTAATGTGTGTATCTATCTTCATGTCATGACAAACATTACAATTTATATATGCAACTTTATTTTATATTTATTCATTATAGATAGTCACAATGGTCAAAATAATAATCATATCAAAATATGAATATAAAGAATCATAATATAATGTGTCGTTATTATCCAAATATAAAATAATCTTCAAGAAAAGAGATGTTCAAAATAATCAACATCTTCATATATTCCCATTAATTGAAAAATTTACTTTTCCAATATTGATATTTCATTATTTAGACAACCACTTATCTAATATTCTTAAAAGAATAATATTATTTATCATGAGATTAATCGAACATTATAAATGTAATCATTATCACCCAAGCAATAGATTACAATTTGACAGATACAAATATAATGGTATAAAAAAGATTAATTCCAATAATCTTCAATAGATAAAACAATTCTTATAATACATTATATAGAATAACTTGAATTTACTATTTGTGTAATATAATCTCATTCTGAGGTAACTAGTGAAATGATCATAATATAATTCTTCTTTATATTCATATTTCATATAAGCATAATATAGTCTATATAAAAAGAATCAATTAATATTTTAAAGATGTTCATTTGATAAATTTCTTTTTCATAAGATAAAGTACTTCACTTAGTTTTTATCAATCCAAACATCCGAAAATTTAACATATTCATGTAATTTTTTTAACCATAAGGCTAAATACATTTTTGGGGCATTAATAATTCAACGTATATACTAATTTTTTTCCCAAGGTTATCATGTTATGATTAAGATAATTATTCAATATATGATAAATCAGATGGCTAAAATCTAGTATAATATATAACTTTACATAAGATAAATTCTGGAGAAAAATATTATTACATAATATAAAATAATACAGGAGACAATTATGAATAAACTAATTAAAAAATGGATTTTTTTCAATCCTCAAAAATCATAAACAACTGATATATTGTGAAACAATATAAGTTTGTACAACAATATCCCACCATTTGATGATCAATATTCTAATTTCCTAAAAATAAAAACTATGACGAAAATTTTTAAATGGATATTAATTTTTTTATCCTCATTTTTCCCCCACCCCATTGTGTGATATCAAAAAGAAATATAAGAAGGAACATATTTCAATTATTGTCACATTATAATAAATGTAAATGATATTGAGTAAGATATATTAAATTTGATTAAAGTTTTACACTAACATTTACTGACATTAGTATTAATTGGATATAAAAAATAAAAACATGACTGCACAAATAATTAATGAAACAAATATAAATAAATAAAATCATTTTTTAATAATAAATTTCTCTCAAAAAATATTAATTAAAAAATTTATCAAAATATATAAAAGTAAATTAACATATAATAATAGCAATCTTATGGTTCATAGATATTATGATATATGATGAACAACAAAAACAATGAAATGAATTTTATAAATTCAATAAAACTAAAATTAAACATCTACTCAAATGTTTAAAAAACAATTCAATAAATTTATAGGGTTCATTCATTCAAGCAAAACAATCATGGTTGTAAATTAGTAATGTGCCTATGGATGATGTTTTTGAGGTGGAATATTAAAATATTGTGGATGTCCAGTTTGTAATGAAGATGTATTAAATGGAACATCAGTCAAATCTCTAACAACATAAACCAATGTAAGTATATATCCATAAAGAGAAACATTATCATCTCGCGAAATAATTTCTAAATTATACAGAATGTTGAGAAGTTTTTATTAACCCCATGCCATATCAATTTTCAGACTGGATCCCATTTGAAAATATATTAGAACGATTAAATTTTTTTACTGAATATACAATATGAGATTGATTGAAAATTAAACTTGGAAGGTCTAAGAGAGTTTTACATCTGAGATGTTATAAATCATACAAAAACATATTCAACTAGTTAACAATATTATTTTTTTTCTAATTAGTAATAAATACATAACAATTTTCCATAGTTGATGGGAGATATTTCCAAATAATCTTTATATATCCACATTATTGAAACATCTCTAAAATAAATTCAGATGCACTTGAAACTGGTTATTCGACATAACAATATATGTATTTCCATGAGAATAAATGGTTATATTTTTTGGGGGGCCTGAAACACATAAGTTTCAATAAATTATTCATTTTATAATTCAACTTATGATGATTCTGATCTAATTTTTTATATTACCCCCTTGGGAAAATTTCCAAACATATCTTCAATCACATCAAAAAATTTGGCCAACTATTAAATAATTTTATGTAATGTAATTATTATGAAACTTCTATGATTTTGATCATAAATAGAAACATCCTAGATATATGGTTCTCTATCCATTATAATTGAAAAAAATTCCTTCTAAAAAATGTCTATATATGAGAGAGGGATCATTGTTGAATTATTATTATTATTATAATTTCATCAACCATGAAATTTTTATGGAATAATTAAATATCATTAGAAACATTGTAATATTACCACGAATAAATAGTTTAATTTTATATATATATATATAATAAGGTACATGACTATGTTATATATAATCCTAGTCGACAAAAATAAAACCTAATTTCTCAAAAAAAGACTCATTCAGTATATCTTCAAAAACCTATTGAAACAAAACATTTAATCACCAATATCTTCCTTTAAAACATATTGTTTATATAGATTCCTTATACCAACTCTAGAGATAACTATTTAATTACCCAATGAATCCACATCAGTTATTATCTATAAATATATCTTTCATTTTTATTTCTCAGTATGTTCTTATTCATCTATATGGAATTCAAAAGAATTATGGTGAAATTTAATATGAAAAAAAATTCTTTCTTCCCAAAAAAAATGAGATATTCATCAACATATTGATTTTCATCAACATCTAGTACCAGTTCAATATGAAAGGATTATACTGATTCCTATAATTTTATTCACTTTGCGAAAATTTGAGTTCCATTCTCTACTTATTCATCACGGTAACAATAATTTTAATTGAAATTGATAAAATAAATTGATTATATTATTTATCTTCTACTGGTATCCCTATATAGAGATATTTTTAAGAGTGGGATTACTTCTAATTTACTAAAAAAAAATTTATTTACTATTTCTTACCATCCTTATAAAGGCCAAAGCAAAACATTCAATTAAATATAAAATATGTACCACTAGATTATGAGCTAAAACATGATAAATTTCATCAAAAAATGGCACAATTCTTTAGAAATATCAACTCAGAATCCTCTTCATTGATTTGAATGAGTTTCAACTATATCATTATTTCATATATCCATTCTTCTAATAGGTTCATGTACAAGAGTATAGAAATGTTGAGGTATTTGAGCAAAAAAATCCTCAGTATAAACCATATTAGATGAATCCCCCTGAGAAGTTGTTGGGACTATCTCAATATTTTCAAATAATTGAAATAAAATTTATACACAACGAGAAATTCTAGAAAAATAAACTTCGATTCAATACACTCTCAACCAATTTTTTTAATCCATCACAACATGTGGAAGTTATTTCCACACAAAAGAACTCAATATTCACAAAACATAATGGAAACAAAAATTCAAAAAAGGTAAAATATTATTGATATGATTTTTATATGGAACAACGACATCACAATATGTCTTTCCAAATCCATATGTTTCTCAATACTGAAAAAATAAAATAATGTAATTCATGAAAAAGTATTTTCTCAAACTCATAATTATATTGTGCAATGAATGAATGAATTATCTTCACAATAACTGATATCTATAGTTTTAGGTATTTATATGATTTTTCTCTATTCTGTTATTTAAAAAAATATACAACATAATTAATGTGGGGACTACATCATCGATTGTCTATTAGGATTTATCAAAAACATAATAACATTCATAACGAATCGAAAAATTTCATCCATTTTTAAAGATGACATTGAAAAATTATTCATGGTTATTAATTATATAACTAATTACTCATTATAAATAAAATGAAATAAAAATGTTTCATATAAATATCGTACTTTATTATCATATGAAATTTCAATTCTCTTATAATCTATTACAAATTACCACCCTGTGTGATTTAGAAACATTGCAAGAAAATATTTCTACCATGTATCAAGATGAAATGGATATCTCCTCCACTCAATAAAAATCATTCATTCCATGATTATTGGACTTTTCTTCATTAACACCATCTACTCTCTTAGTTTTCATCATTGATTTCAAGAGATTTTAGGATTGTAGGATATTGGGGAAAAGGTAATGATGGGATTGATATGAAGATTCCCAGGATTGAAAGGTTTTAGTGCATAGAAGTGATATATTTATATCTAATTGTATTAATTAGAGGATTTATTAGTGTGTTGTTAAGGATATTTATAGATGACTAACATATTGTTTAAATCATATGTGACTAGTACTGAAAATTGTGATTCTGAATATCAACTAAATTAATAAAAAAAAATATTTTCTAAATATATTTCTATTTTAATATAATATAAAAAATTATATAATTAGTATAAATTAAATAATCTTTATTTAGAATCGATAAAATCGAATCTATCCTTGGGAAATAATATAGTAACATTGTATAATAAATGATTATGTACACACAAAAAATATAAAGTAATATCACATTTTTGTATATAATATATTATGATGTGATTACTAAATTAAATTTTCTTCGATCAATAATTATTTATCAAATGTTACAAAATATTGATAGAACGTGGGTTATCACATTTAATGGTATCATGATTATAATTGAATCCAAATTCCATTAGTTTGTGTTTCATCTATATTAATTGTGCCCAAAAACATCTTACTATTAAATATTCAACTTCAGGAGTCGATGGTGATATAATGTTTTTCCTGTATAGACGATTATACTAGTAATTTATTAATAATGTTTCTAGATATTGAGTTTCTTTTATGTCTCTTACACCCACAAAACCCATCATCTGAATATGATTTTTTTATAAAATTATTAATTCTTTTTCGAAAAAGTAGTCAAATTAAAATAATTATTTTAAATACAAAAACAATTAATAACATTTAGATGACATTTTTTGGAATATATTTAAATAACTAAAAAATAGATATTAAAATAATAATACCATGTCTTTTTGTAATAAGATGGAGTAAAAAATATATGATCCTTTTATATAACTTCATAAAAAACTATTTTTCTAGATTCATTCCATTCAAATTTTATAATGGAGAATATATGAGTTTGATAAGTCAAATTGTTGACACATTCAAAAATTTTGTTTGAGTCAGTAATATATTTTCCATTGACTAAAAAGTACAAAAATATTTTGGATAAATAATAAATTTTATGGAAATTTTTTAACTAACCCATCATGATAATATTAAATTCATTATTTTTATGTATTTGAAAATAATTTCACAATTACTGATTTACTATTCCAAAAATATTTTCATCAATATATATTCTATTATGAAAATTCTGTTTTATGATTTTTTATTGAAATACATGGGATAAAACAATCACACATTAAAATCATTTGATGTATTAATATAATGTGATCTCTCATGCCATGCTCAACATTCTTATGTATGTCCATTTATAGCTTTGGTGTGTTTAAAAATTATTTGTTAATATGAGGTTTTCCAAAAATAAGCGGTCGATCATCAAAGACTTATCCCCTTACAAATACAATTTGAAATGATTCTTTATCATCAATATTATATATTTTAAAATTATCATATCATGGGTATTCTAATTGGATTATAATTTATTATAAAATAGATAATTTAGAAAAAGTCTTATTTTTAATGTATTAATTCATCATTATTATAAAATTTTGCAACAACTCCATATTTATTCCATTTAATTAGACCATGATTAAACTATTTGTTAACAAATATCTAATTTATTCAGATTATATTCCGGTGAGTGGTTATGTTAACTTATTCCATTACATTATTCCTCTTGTACTGGTTTAATTCATCATCCATTTCTAAAATTCAATACTAATTAGAAATATATTTTTAAAAATAGAGATGTTATATCTAGGGTAAAAAGGATGAAAATTATAAACTGTATCTTATATTTACATTTCTCTTCAATCCTTAATCTGAACATCTGATAACTACCTCTATTGGATAGTCAATAAGGATTCTTGGTTGTCAAAGTGACAAACATATTGGTTTTCTTGTATCAATATTTATAGGATTTGGTTCACTAATCATAACATTCAAATACATCATCCATTTATTTGATCAAAAGATTTTTATGTATCATGTCATTAAGAGGATTACTAAAATCATTGATATAATTTATTTTGTGATCATGTGGATCACATTCAAAAAAATTAAAATCAATTGACTCTTCAACAATCCTTGACTATTTATTTTAAAATATATTATATTTGGAACTAGTATAACAGCATAGTTTGATACCATCATCATATTTTATATCAAATTTATCAATAATGTCTTTTGATTTTATATTATAAACAATACATTGAAACAATATGAATAATTATACATTAGAATTTCATTTATTTTTTAACTCATAAAATGTTTTCTTTATGATATGCATTATAATAAATTTGTTAATGACAATAAATTATGTGTAAAAATAATTAGCCAAACAATTATTAGGCATGTTATACTAACATAACACTATCCTGGAAATTTATTGCATGATCTTATTTCATCTTTTAAATTCACCATTAATTTGAGGTGTTGTGGAGGTAGAAAAAGAGTGTCTAATAAAATGTTTTGAGAAAAATGGATTAAATTAATTATGATCAAATTCTCCTCTATGAACACATTTTAAAGTCTAATTTTTAAATCAATGATATTGTTTTAATGGATAAAGAATTTATAGAATACATAATATGATTCACACTTAATCTTCAATAAATAAACACGGATAAATTTTGAAAATAATAAAATAACCCTAAAATAGTAGATCTTCTTAATATGTCTTTCTATTAATGTGGCTCCAAACATATCCATATGGATGCACACTAGTAGATTATAAGTGGGGACCCCTCTAATTGGTTAAATATATGAATTATCTTGCGTTACAATTTTACATTCATCCCATAGTATCATTTAATCAAATTTTATATTATAAAAATCAGAAATAATATTTCTCTTTGATAATATTATCAAAATAATTAAAATTACAATGTTTGAGTCTTTAATTCAAAATTGTTGATTCACATACATAATAATTATTAATATTTACACTTTTCATACATAATTAATTAAGTTTTAATGTAAATAGATTAAACATTATAAGTTATTAATATTAGATACATATTTTTTAAGACTGAGAAAGTGGTTTTCAAAAAATAATCTAAATAGCCATTATCACAAATTTGAGAAATACTCATAATATTGTTATATATTCCATCAACATGAAGTAAATTCTTGATAATGATATATTTTGGATTTTATATAGATCTAATAGAAACTATATTACATTTTTTACTATCACCAAATGATATAATCTCTATGATGATTATAGATTGTGAGTGAATGCTAGAAAAATATTCACTCATGTATCTTGAAAAACAACTTTCAATTAACAAATTTATATTAGTGTTATGTTGATAATTCCATAATCCTAAAGTTCCAGAAAAAATATGATTGTTTTTATTAGATATTTTAGATTATTATAATAATTATAAATAATCAATATGGTTTTTGTAGTTATACCAGGTGTCTTTCATACACTTCATAGATTTATTCTTATACACGTAGTTCATGAAAATCTGTTTATTACATGTTTTTCAATTGAGGGTAGTCTATCCTGATATTTCCAAATCTTATGACCTGATAGCATCTCACATAATTATAATTTATACCATTATTATTATACTTATTTAATAGTCTTATAAATCCTCTATTCTTATTATGGAAGTGTCTGAAAATTTTAGAAAACTATACATGTTAATCATTTGATCAATTATTATTTTATGAGTATTTATATTTAGATGATTCAAGAAAAATATGATTCATATTTTTTTCAACATTATAATTAGAATCATTAAAAGCATTATATTATATATAAAATATATTATATTATCCATGTTTAGCTTCCACTTCAAATTAATACATCATAAGAGTTAAAATAAAAATCATTAGTTTTGTATTCTTGTGCTCTATATATTTATTAATGGATGGTATGATTCAACTCCAATTAGGTGGTAAAACTCTAAAATCAAAAAATTATATCTCTAGATGAGTAATTGGTTTCCCTATAGAATTAACAATACTCACAAACTCGTTAATTATTAAATTCAACTGAATAATTATTTCTCCTTTACCTATTTTGAACGTTTCTAAAATATGATTACATGTATCATATCAATGTGCCTTCAAATTTTCTATACTATCATGTGAAAATAAATTTTTTGGTCCCCATTTCATGGAAATTTAATAATAAGATAATTTATTAAATAAATTACCTAGTCTATATATTATAGTAATAATTTGATAGGAATTGATGTCATAGACTGATTTAGTCTCATCATCCATAGTTTTCATATTCCCTTTTAATAATTTTATAAGTCATCTTAGATTTGAGATAATGATTTATCTCAAGGTTCAACAATTAAATAGCCATCCATGCTTTCTAGAAACCATTATTCCCACCATATATTAACTATCATGGGTACCCTAGTAACCTCATTTCCAAGATAGTCCAGACATACCGCAAAGGGCAGTCTGGATCCCCATGGGTTGTAGACTCAAACCTAGAAGCATACAAAATGTAATTGTGAATGATTTTTCCAAAACGTTATGGAATAAAAAAAATTATCATTATTTCCAAATAAAATGCACTAGGATAACTACATAATAAGTCAAACCGGTACAAACAACCCAAAGTACAACAATATAGTACAAGATAATATAAAGAAAGGAATCCTGATTCCCAACGGAAACAACACCCCAAAACCACAAAACAAAAACTAGTTCCACCTCCATTTGGTTCTTCATGACTAATCAAACCTAGAATGTGATAATTTAAAAACAACGGAAGGAATATGTAGGGTTTGAGATAAAATTATATTATGGTATCACCATTGATTCAATAATAAGAATATAATATCAAATTACCCAAATTAAGAACATTAAAATTTATATGAAATTTAAAGAACATATTTCAAAAAAATCATTAAATTTTAAAATATAAAAATAAATTCCAAAATCACACTTCACATGTCATGACCCGTCCCCCCTAGGATCATGCTGTGACTACCCCAAGCCCGACATCCATAGGATAGGGGCTGGGAACTAGCACCAAACACATAATTCCCTAAAAGAGGGAAGCCATTGCCTTTATAACCTTTAAATGCAGAAAATAGAGCACACAACTAGATACAATACCCTATGTTAACTATATAATAAAAGAGTGTTGAATAGTAAAAGGGGATAAAAATCTAAGCCCATCTGTAAAGAAAAAGGAACTGGAAGTATATATACAACTAAAAAAAGAAATATAGTCGATGTGTTGTCCTCCGGGATTCATGTCTGAAGGGTAGGTACAGATGGCCTTCTTAGAACTCCATGTCTGTCAGTCTCCTCCATGTAACTACTCATCATAAGTTCCACCTCCGGGTACAGTCCAGTGTAGGTACTCTCAGCTTCAGTCAGCATTGTCTATCATCTGTATCCAACACAACAAGGTCCAGGCATATCCCATGTATGGGTGAGAATAATAATACTCATTAGGGGCCTCAAGACCCTCATGGTCTTACAAATCCACCAAGGATAATCCAAAAAAATATGGAAACAACATATATCACTACTTAGATATATTCCCATACATATACCTATGTTATTAAGTAATTCTTCTCAGTCATGCGAAAAACCCAAAAGTACTGACTCAGCTCAACCATGATTTTATTTACATTATCGAATCCTCTACTGCGGGAGAAATCCTACTCAATCGAGTACAGTAGGCCTTCTGCATTACACAGAGATGCTTCAAACTATCTTTGGACTACTGAGGTATTGATCATGTCGAAAATCATGGGTCTGCTGCATCACACAGAGGTGATCCCCACTGTGGGTCTACCGCCACACCCAAGCACTCCCCCTCACAGCCTGCAGAGGTACTCCTCAAGTCGAGTACCATGGGTCTACCGCATCACCAAGCGCGCTCCTCCACTGTGGGTCTATTTCCACAACCAGGCACTCCCCACTAGGCCAGTCGAGTCAATCCAAGTCAAACGGTCAGCAGTCATTAGGACTCTGCTATCTATTAGATCTTCGTACTCAGCATTCTTGTCAATGGAAGGATCTGCTCCACGAGATTCTGGTCGGTACTCCAACTATAACAAAATCCCATAAAGAAGTATCGCAAAATTATTTTCCACATCATTGGGGTCTCAATAGAATAGATGAAACGTCAATTGGATGCCTAGTTAGTGAGTTATTAACCTCTTAGTCTCGGTATCCCGATTGGATTTGTGAATGATCCAACCGAATCGTACCTCAAAAACATCCCAAACTCTAGTGGGTTATATTCATGGAGACCATCTTTCTCCATTATTACCAGCGTCGCTGACAGTTCGTCAAATGGACGTATGGTGACAAAGATATGACCAAAAGAAAGTAACGGGTCGTTGTGGGCCCAGGTCCGGTCCGACCCAGTTTGGTTCGACCTCACCTTACCCATTGGGTATGGCATGACCAATTGGGTGAGCTAGCCCATTATGTTCCTGTCGGACCACTGGGCCTATCACAACAGGCTGTGAGGGGTCGTGGAGTGCCACGAGGGTGTAGACCGACCTCAGTTCGGCACTAGGGTGGATCGTCCTAGAGGGCGCCGCGTCGGAGACTAAGCCAAGAGGGGGTTGTGAGGTCATGGGATGGTTCGGTCGTGGTGAATAGAGGGGTTAAAGAGGCCGACACAGCTAGGGCACCATGAAGGGCCGCATGAGGCGGGCTTGACCAGGGCGCCGTGAGGGGCGCGGGTGGCCCGCCCGGTCGGGGCACTGCGAGGGGCGTAAGAGGTCGGACCGGTAGGGGTGCCTCGTGGGGCGTGGGAGGCCAGCCTCACTGGGGAGCCGCGAGGGGTGCGGGAGGCCGACACTGCCGGGGCTTGGGAGGCCAGCAGCCGCACTACCGGGGATTGGGAGGCCAGCAGCCGGCGTGGAAAATGTGGATCAGAAGTGTGCCACTAGGTTGGGGTTGTCGAGTCCAGTTTATCATGTGGACTTAATGGCCAGGGCGGCAAAGCTGGTTTTGTCAGGGCGTTATGGGGGCATGGAGGGTCACGGTGGTCACGGGTAGCGGTGCCATTGTCGTCATCACCTTCATCATCACATCTCCTCATCACCATTCTGAATAACATCATAAAGAAAAACATAGGAGGGGGTCGGGACATGTTAGTTTGGCCCATACCCTCTGTGTTTAAGGTGGTAGCATTTTCATAATAAGAACAAAGCACAACAAATCGTCCCGAAATGACTAATCCAAATTCCCAAAAAAGAAATACATATGTGGATCCACTAGTTTGAAGTTGATCCGCGTTCATTGTTTTAGAATGAAGGAATCATGAGAATATAAAATCAATCACAAAAATCTCCTACCATGTTCAATGTTGGTAGACATATGAATGAGAAGGAAGAAATTGATTCATTGTATATGAACAAGTCTTTCGTCGGAGGAATTCCTGAGGAAGAAATTCAAAGGAGGTCATTATTCATAGTCAAATTCATACCTCATTGGCATTCTTTGTTGGTGGAGCGTTATTCATTTGGGAGTGTAATCCTCTAAGAGTTGGGCATCCCATCACATTACCGGTGCTTCATCTCTTGGTGAAGCCATTGAAAATCCTCTTCCCAAGCTCCATATATACATGATAGGGAGGAAGATAGGTAATGATCGTGGAATTTATAATGGATCATTTATTATGAACCTTCATAAATTTCAGTGTCATTGTTACTTAATCTAAAAAAGGGTAATCCAATTAACTAATTTGGGATAATTAATGGTTTCTGTTTTGGCATAATTAATATGGAGGAAATTAAGAGATTCCTCCACATTAATGAGAGGGGTTGAGAGTTCCTCTAAATTAAAGGGGTTTTAGACCTGGGTGGTCCCTACCACCATATCCTCTCATTTGAGGTTAAGGTCTAGTGGTCCCCGCATCCAACTTCCTCGTGGATGATTAGTTCTAGTGGACCCCACTTCCAACTTCGACATGGAGGATTAACAAACAAAATAAAAATAAATCTACACAAAATTATTTTTATATTATTCATTCTGGAAATCCCACAAAAAAAATTCTCCCACGAACATCTGTTGTCGAGGTGAAATTCTTTATAAGAGAATACTGGAGCTACGAGTTCAACGGTTTCCGAAGATTTCAATTCCGAGAACCGGTTCATTTGTTAGAAAACCCTTCTCACACATTTACTGAATGTACCCAAAATAAGTTCAGAAAATTATTTATAGTCACCCTCGACCCATGCTATTCGAGGTTAGGCTCAGTCCAAATGAAAGACTACCCAATGAACCCAACGGTACTCTCAGATTTCCTATCATAGTTATAGTTTAAATGTTATGGATTTTCTAATTAAATAATTTCCACTTATTTATTTTATTTACATCCAACAACTTACATTACCCGGTGGCATGCGCCAACCAAAGTAAATATCCACAGAAATAAAGCATGCCCTTATGCGTTTAGCAGTGCTCTCATATTTTTAATTAGAACTACCGTTTTTGAGTTATAAACATTTGAAAAAAATTTATTTAACAATTTTTTTATGGTTTTTCCATTTTTGGGTTTTCTCACATATGGCATGCACCAACTAAACATAAGTGTCGCTTATGGTAAACCCGCAATTCTGAGCACAATAGTGCCCTCAGGTTTCTGATCTGTGTATCTATTTAAGATTTATTCCACTTTTTTAGGTAACATGCTAATGTGGTCAAATTAAAGCTTAACAAAACAATGATGGATCCTTCTGATCACTCCGGGCCTTGGAGTCACGCGCTGTATGATTTATCGAACTCGTAAAATTCCCATGTATTTTTTTAAAAAATTACATGGAAATTTCAGGTCTTAATGTTTCCCCAATCTTAGGGCTCTATATCCCCATAAGTCACAACTAAAACAAAAGAAAAAAGTGGGGGTATTGTGCATGAATCTCACCCTCCTGCTCCCATGTGCTCTCCTGGAGGTCCTCGTGCTACCAACGAACATGCACCAGAGGTATAGAACTTCCCTTAAGTACCCACTCCTGTCAATCCTCAATCTCTACTCGAACCTCCGTAAAAGACACCTCAACATTGATGCCCAGCTCTCAATGGGCGATGACGTGATAATGGTCGTGCACATATCTACTCAGCTTCGATACGTGGAAGATGTCTTTCACACGATGAAACTGAGGTGGAAGATCTAAGATTTAATCAAACTCTCCAACTCTAATGAGGACCTCAAAAGGTACAATGAATCTCGAAGATTATTTTTCACCTCGTCCAAATCTTCGTAGACCACAGAGGGGTGAGACCTGTAGGAAGTTGTAGTCTCTAATCTTGAAATCCAGAGGACTCCGTCTTCTGTTGGAATATCAATTCTGCCTGCTCCATGCAGTCTTCATCAGCTCTTGAATGATTTAAACATTCCATGTGGTAGCTTCTACCATCTCTAGTCCCACGAGTGCTAACTCCTCTATGTCAGTCCAGCACATTGGTGATATGCGAAGTCGCACGTACAAAGCACCAAAAGGATAAATCCAAAAGGTGGAGTGATATTTGTTGTTGTATGCAAACTCCACTAAAGATAATTTATCCTCCAAGATGCGACCAAAGTCGAGGACACAAGCGTAAAGCACATCATTGAGGGTATGAATAGTCCGCTCAGTCTAACTATCCGTCTGATGATGGAAAATGGTGCTCAAATGAAGTTATGTCCTGAAAGCCTACACCAAATCCATCCATAGCCGCGAAGTAAAATGTGTATCATGATCAGAGACAATCATTGTGGGTACTACATGTATCCTCACAATCCCCTGCAGGTAGAGGCATCCCAATCACTCTACTGAACACTTCTCTCTGATCGATAGGATGTGGACCGACATGGTGAGTCGGTCGACGATCACCGAGATATAGTCATGTCCCATGGATGTACGTGTAATTACTATCACAATGTCCTTGGATATCGCATCCCACATACTCTCTGGTACCTCTGAAGGATGAACCAAACCTGCTAGTACATAATGCTTCTCCTTCACTTGTAGACAAGTGAGGTATCGAGATACAAACTCTACAACTGGTTTCTTCATTCCCAGCCACTAGTGCAGTTGTTGGAGTTCATGGTACCTCTTCGCTACTCTAGGATGTACCACAAGATGGGTTGTGTGGAACTCCCTCAACACTTCCTCCATAATTAACGCTAGTACCATGGTACATCCTCTGAAGTGGATTACATGCTCCCCACATTCAGAAAATCTGTCAGCTGACTGTCTTGTGGATATATGAGCATGTTGAGACTCGAAGACAGTGTCTCTATGATGCACCTTCCAGACTCACTGAAGGAGTGGGGGAGTGATTGTAAGAGACTGAATAAAAGTTGATCCTTCTCTATCTACAATGGATTTCTACAAATCGGCTAGCTTCTTTGTCGCATAACTCAGCACTTGCAGGCCAGACCTCCTGCTGAGTTCATCTGCAAACATGTTCTCTTTCCCATGAAAATTGACTATCACAAAGTCAAATATTTCTTTAATAAGGGTGGGGTTGGTCTACTCATAAGTGATTGGATTCACCCTCATATTATTTAGTATATCCTATGATTCCTGGGTTTTCTTTTTCACCAAAGAAGGAACCACCATTCCAACATTTTAGATAAACCAAAATCTCTTTTCCTAATAAAATCAATCTAAGTGTGAACTGTGGATGTCATTTTTGGACTCAATATAATGTTGTAAGGCCTTGAAGCTTCCTCCAAGAGGCTCCAACTGAAAATATCTCGTCAAGGGTCAGATCACACCCTCTGCCTACATGTGATTATTGAGTCCCCTCCCAAAGGTATCTCCAGACTTGAGGGTCAAGTCAATGGTTTAACTGGAAACTCTATTTCCTGGAAAATATTTGAGGATGGAAGGAATGATGGGTACCAATTTCTATTGATATGATAGCTAGTAGTAGACATATACCATACCTTGATTCATTTCTAGAGCCTTTGGGTCGCATTCCATGACCAAATGCAACTACTCTCTTTCCCTGTCCTCCAACACCCTAACTTGCAAGTTCCACAAAGGGAGGGGGTGTGGTAACATGTTGAAATGTACACCACCTCATTCTTCTCTCCTTGATCTGCTTCCACATTTTCTGCCCTGCAAACTCATCTGTCCCTAACACTTCTTCTTCCCAAAACAATTTACATGCCACAGTCTCTAATACTGGAGCCAGTTTCATGTTTTCCCACTACTAAAATTCACTGGTTATATCTGATCATCCAAAGAACAATCAAACACAAATATTCTGTCTAACACTCTATCATATGATGGAATTCATAGAGGAATGGTGTTGTCTTAGATGACAATTAAATGAACCTCACTCGAAATTTCAAGCCTTGAAGCATTGATCGTATCGTATTCATCGAGTACCAGGAAAGATCAGTAAGACTTGATGAATACTCTACTACCATCATGTCATCCTATTGATGTTTTAGATGTTCTAGAGATCTCTTAGCCACCTCCTTGAGCCAATACTCAGCCTCCTATGAGTCAGTATCACCGTGGAACCTGATGGGTATCTGATGCAAAAACAAATGTAAGGCCCTATTACTACAAGTGTTCTCTACCGGTACCGACAGTTGTAACTCCTGAAAAATAGGTAGTGATATAGCTGGAACACCACCTGAAGGTCCTATCATAGGAAATAGTCCACATACTGATTCCACATCACAAATCGGACCATCTTCATGGCCACTCAATGAAAATTTCTAGCAACTAAGATCATGATCTACTCTAATGGTGTCTCAACTAGATGAGAAAATCTAGCAATCACCTCCAGCTAGCCCTCACCTGCATTGAATCTGTCTCTCCTTGAAACATTAGAGGCCACTACTGCTGGAACTCGTGCTACGTGCCTAGTTGGTATTCACCATCTGCCAGTGTGGCTGGTTGTATCTACTTCCCAACAGGTGGTGGTGATACTGGTACACCACACGAAGGTGCCAACATAGTAAGAGGGTCCGGCACTAGATCCCCGTCACTTGGTGGGATATTAGTGGGTACAACTCTCGGAACTCTAACTAGCTGTCTACATGGAGGTATAGTATAATAAACAGATGTGACATTGTCAAAAGGTTATACCTCGTGAGCTGACCGGGTGAAAGGACATATGAAATAACAAAGAGGACACACACACAATCTGTGTTTTTGTGCACTGATTCAAAAATCAGAATTCAATGTCCTGCTGTATTGATAAGTCGACCACCACACCAACAATGGACTCCCTAAACTGAATACCATAATCACTACACATAACAGTATTACTTCATAGAAAAAATTGTAGTCCTATGTTCTGTGGTAGAACTGACTCCTCTGATATCAATTTGTCACAACTCGTCCCCTCAGGGCACGTTCCATGACTACCCAAAGCCCGCCTTCCATTGGACATGGGATAGAGACCAGAACCAAAGGTGTAATTCCCTAAAATTGGGAAGACATTGACTTTTTAACCTGTTAATGCACATAATAGAGCTCACAACTAGATAGAAAAAACTATGAAAACTATACAACAAAAGAGTGTTGAAATGTAAAAGGGGCCTCAAATACAAGCCTAACTATAAAGCACAAGGAACTGGAAGTACCAGTACAACTGAATAATGAAAAAATTGATGATGGGTCGTCCTCCGCGATTACTACCTGAAGGGTAGGTAGATACCTTCCTCATCACTCTGTTCTTGTTAGTCTCCTCTATGTACCGACTCAATGTATGTTCCACCTCCGGGTACCATCTAGTCCTGGTACTCTCATCTTCAGTCAACGTTGTCTATCATCTGCATCCATCACAACAAGGTGAAGGCATAGCCAGTGCAGGGGTGAGTATAACGATACTAAGTAGGGACCCCGAGAACCTCAATGTATCACAAATCCACCAAGGATAATACACAATTAACTAAACAACAGATAACCCTACTTTGGAATATTCCCACACATATACCTAAGTTATTAAGTAATCCTTCTCAATCATGAGGAAAACACAAAAGTACTAACACATCTAAACCGGGGTATTATTCACATTATCGAAACCTCGGCTACTAGAGAACTTCTAATCAATAGAATAAAGTGGGTCTGCTGCCTCACACAGAGGCACTTCCCACTAACCTAGGACTGCTGAGTTACTCCTAATAACTAGTACCATGGTTCTACTATGTCACACAGAGGCGCTCGACATCGTGGGTCTGCCGACACAACCAGGTGCTCCCCCTCACGTCCTGCAGTGGTACTTCTCCAGTCCAGTACGATGTTCCTACTGAATCACCGAGCGCGCTCCTCCACCATGGGTCTTCCACCACAACCTAGTTCTCTCCACTGGGCCTACTGAGTCACTCCGATTCAAATGGTTAGCAGTAGTTAGGTCTCAGCCTACTACTAGGTCTTCGCACTCGGATCTCTCATCACTGGAAAGATCCACTCCACGAGCTTCTGTTAGATACTCCAACTATCACGAAATCACATGAACAAGTATCTCAATGGTCCTCCACATCATAGGGGTCTCAACACAACATACGGCAAGTCAATCAGAATTTAGGTCTTTGAGTTGTTCATATTTTAGTCCATGGGGGTCCGGTTGGATTCGTGTATGATCCAACCTGGTTATACCTCTACTATACACCAAACTCTAGTGGGGTATATTCAAATGGACCTCCATTATCAAAGATTACCAATGCCACTGACCATTCTCCAAAAATATGTCCGGTGAAAAAAATATGACCAAAAAAATTAAAGGGATCGTAGTGGGCCCGGTTCCGATCTGACCCAGTCGTGCCGACCTGATCCGACCCTATCTCTGCCTAACCAGTTTGGGACATCTCAGCATGACCTGTTGGGTCTGGGCTAGCCCATTGGGTCTGGCTTGTCCTGTTGAGTGGGCTAGCCGTTAGGTACTTCCCGGCCCATTTCACCTAGCCCAGTAGGCCATGAGGGGTTGTGGAGGGCCACGAGGGTGTGGACCGACCGCGGGATAGCATGAGGGAAACTTGTCCCGGAGGGCACCGCGAGGGTGCCTTGGCCTAGATGGCGCCGCAAGGGTGCATCCCAGTTTAGTTGGGGGCCTCAAGGGGTGCAAGAGGCCAGTTAGGGCTGGGTGCCGTGATGGGTGAGGGGTGCCGGCTCGGTCGGGGCGTCACAAGGGACGCAGGTTGCCGGCTCAGTAGGGGCGTTGTGAGGGGCACAGTGGACCGGCTCGTCTGGGGAACCGCGAGGGGAGCGGAAGGCTGGTTCGGATAGTGTGCCACAAGGGGCGTAGGTGTCGGCTCTACCAGGGGGTATGCAAGGGGCGCTGGAGGACGACGTGGCCAGGGAGCCGCGAGTGGTGCGGAGGGCTGGCTCAGTTGGGGCATCGCGAGGGGCGCAGGGTGCTGGCTTGGCCGGGGAAATGAAAGGGGCGTGGGTCGCTGGCCCGGTCAGGGCTCAGGAAGCTATTAGTCGACGCCTCTACGGTAGCAAATATGGGAACCATGGGATGGGGTGGCCAGGGTTGGTTCATCCGGTAGACGACACGACCAGGGCGATGGACCCGGTTCGGTTGAGGCATTGTGGGGGTGGCGCGGGTCATAGTAGATGTAGGTGGCAGCGCCGTTTCCTTCATCTCCTTCATCATCTCATCATCCCGTTGCCATTCTGATGTAAATTATAATAAAGAACATCGAAGGGGGTTGGGACATGCTAGTTTGGCAGGCACTCTCCATGTTTAGGGTGGTAGCATTTGGATCATAAGAACGAAGGAAAACAAACCCTCCCAAAATGATTAATCCTAAATCCCACAAAAGGAAAACATATGAAGATGAACATGTTATATGTTGATATGCATTCTTTGTTTTAGAATGAACGATTCACGGGAATATAAAATCAATCACCAAAATCCCCTACCTTGTTCGAAGTTGGCTGACGTTGGAATTGGAAGAAGGATATCAATTCGTTGTAGACAAAAACGTCCTTCATCAGAGGAAGTCCCATGGAAGATTGTAGAAGGAGGTCATCCTTCATAGTCGAAGGCATTCCTCATAATCTTTCATCATCGGTGGAGCATTCTTTGTTGGGGAGTGTAATCCTCGGTGTATTGGGCATCGTGTCACATTTCCAGCGCTTCTTCTCATGGTGAAGCCATCCCAATTCATCCTCCCAAACTCTATATATATAGGATAGGGAAGGAGGTAGGTAACGATCATGGAATTTATGAACATGAATTTATTAGGAACCTTCCTAAATTCCATTGACACTTTTACTTAATTTTAAAAGGTGCAAAGCCAATTAACTAAGATGGACAAATTAATGGAATGTTCATTGGCACAATTATAGATGAGGAATTCAAGAGACTCCTCCACATTAATGATGGGGGTTGACAATTTCTCTAAATTAAATGGGGATTTATACCCGGGTGGTCCTCACCGCCATAACCTCTCATGGGAGGTTATGGATCGAGTGGTCCTGACAACCATAACCTCTCATGGGATGTCAAGGTCTGGTGGTCCCCACATCAAACATCCACATGGAGGATTAGTTCCAGTGGATCCCAATACGAACATCCACATGGAGGTTTAACAAAAAAATAAAAATAAAGCTACACATAATTTTTTTTATTCACAAAAAAATCCAAAAATCAAACATTCACCCATGACCATTTGTCATCAAGGTGAAAGTCTCCTTAATCGAATACCGTTGATGCGAGTTCAACAGTGCCCTAATATTTTAATTTCAACCACCGGTTCCAAAGTTAGAAAAACCTGCTCGCACGTTCATTGTACATACCTGCAAAAAATTTCGGAATATTATTTACAGTCACCCTCGACCCGCGCCGGGCATTTTTAGGCTCTTCCCATGTGATAGACGACCCAATGAACCCAATGATACTCTTAGATTTATATTCTGAGTTACCATTTAAAAGTTATGGATTTTACAATAAAATAACTTCCACTTAATTATTTTTCTTATGGCCAAAAACTAACTTTGTCTAGTGGCCCATGCCAGCCAATGTTAGTACCTTCATAAATAAAGCATTCCCTTTTGAGTTCAAAGGTGGAATCAGATTTTTTATCAGAGCTACCATTTGTGAGTTATAAGCATTTGAAAAATAAAATAATTTATTTAATTATTTTTTTACGGTTATTCCATTTCTGGATTTTCTCACAGGACGCCCGCGCCAACTAAACTGAAGTCGCACATAAGTTAAACCCACTATCCTTAGTGCAACTGTTCCCTTAGTTATCTGATTCGTGTAACCGTTTATGTGTTCTTCAAATTTTTCTGGAAACCAGCTTACTCGGGAAAATTAACTATAAACAATACTTTGATAGATTACTCCTAGAACTCTGGTCCTTAGAATCATGTGTCGCCTAATTTCATGGTCTCATAAAATTCCCATATATTTTAAAGAAAATTACATAGATATTCGGGGTATTTACATCACATTAATAAATGATGGAAATAAATTCACATATGGTGCTTAAAAAAACTGAAATGAACGCATCTATAGAAAAAAACATATATAAATTTACAAATCATGTAAAATAGTTTTATGTAATGGATTATATTTATATCACATATATTAAAAATGAAAAATCAGGGGTACTTGACCCATAGGTTTGATAGTTCATAGTTATGTGATCCTCACACACTCTTCTGATAAACCAAAATATATACAAAAGTCCAACATCAATTGAAAGAGGGAACACATCTCTGTCCCAATAGAAAAGAATGATGTGATAACCAATGCTTATTTTGTGTTGTAAATAATCAATACATTGCTAGTGAAATTAAAACATAGTGTGTTTTTCCCAGTATTTCACAAACAATCTAGTCTTTCATGTTTTTATTATAATTCAGTGATGATAAATTTATTTAATGGAACCAAATGATACAATTAAATCTAATTCGCTCATTTTAACGTCACTATTTGAATTTAGAAATCAAAATTGTCATTTAATCAACTACATTCCTTTTAAAAAATATTAAACCCTAAGGTTTAAACAAAAACATTTTAAAAACAATATAAAAATAATTATTTTAAATTAATCAATACATCAATTTAATAAATTAAAATCACAATTAAATTCAACTACATTATTACAAAATATTACCATCAATTGCATAATAATCCACCAATTCAACAGAATTGGGGGTTTTCACAATATTTCCATCAATCCCGTTTCATTATATAAATTAAACAATTTAATTTTAAAAAATTTCACTAAATGAACCCAAATTAAATGGATGTTAGTGTTTATAAATTTAATATAAAATACTCATTTTTAATACACCAATTGAATTGAATAAGGGTATTAGAAAAAAAACAATTGACTAAAATTTAATCAAAATCATACAATTTTATTTAATTAAAATAATTGTAATTAATTAAAATAAATTTCTAGTTAACATAAATTGTTCGTTATGATGGGACCACCTACTTTGGAATCAATAGATCTCGTAACACTAAAATATTCTCTTGATTCGTCAATGAAGAATTATGATAAAAAAATTTGTAATGAGGATAATAACTATGTTTTATATCCCCATAAATAAGATATTTGATCCAAAACACAGCGTAGGGATCTAAAAGAACATAGGGAGGAGAAGAGAGTTCACCAGAGATAGAAGAAACTAACTGAGAGAATATTAAAGGGAATTCGTCAAGACCTATTTCTCTTTTAGGAGAGATATGATGGGACAAGAACTTGTCCTAGGTGCTCTTGAGTATTAAGATTTTGTAAGGGGTCTTCATAGGTCCATATAAGAACAAAAGATGTGGTTCCCAAATTTTTAAGATTGATTTTCATATTAAAGACCTCTTATGATCAATTAGGTGGGTAAAGCACTGTGTTCTGAAAACACTATGCTAACATACCATGAATCACATTTAGATGGGCCCCATGGTTAATGAAAAAAGGATGAATAAAATGACTAATCGTATTTATACCTTCAAGAAGACCACATTAATGGTTTTCATGTTTTTCTTTGAGAGGGAACTTGGATTTTGGAAACCATTCAACAACTGTGCACAAATATAGAATTTTTAAAACGCTTTAAATATCACCCTGAATCAACCCCAACCAAATCCCAACCAATGATTGGTAAAAATATGGGTTTATGAATATTTTAAAAACAGTAAAAGAATGTTTCTACATTCCCACCATAGAAAAATTTTGTTCCTAAGAAGCTTACTCAGAATCTACAATGCCAAAAGGGGAGGGGTCAATAATCTCTCAGTAACTCCACACTTTCCCATGAATCATGATTATCATTAATATGTTTCCCTATAACTCAAAAATAAGGTATCATACTCCCAATAAGTACTTCATTTCAAAATAATGTTCTCTAACTGGCCATTTTTTCATCGATAAATCACGTTTAACCTTAATATTACTCCATATCAAAACATGAGATGATTTAGATTGATTCTTTTCATGGTGAGATTCATAGAACATGTTATGTGTCTGTGTCACCAAATATGAAGTTCCAAATTGTAAGAAACTTTCATACCACCTCAAAAACCATATAAGTTCAAAAAAAATGAGGAGAAAGATTCCCTTGAGTCCCAAGAATTTGATGACCCAAATGGGGTGAAAATTTTAAGAACACCTTGTCATTAATTGAAAACACTGACCGACTATAATGAAGACCAACATAAGATTTATATTCCTTATATTCCAAGAACATTATCTAATGAATGAAATGAATGTTGGTTGTAATGTCTTGCACCAAACAAGGTACATTCAAGGAAAACTCACCATTCTATGACTCACACTAAATTAATCTACAAGTCTAACCATATGTGGCCTGAAAAGGTGAATTTATGATCGTAGATTGGTAACTAATGTTATAACAATGTCATAAATCCCTAAATGTTTTTCCCAATGTCTGCCAACGTTGAGAACAAAAGAATGAATCATATACTCAAGTATCTGTATAGCTCTTTTGGTCTAGCCATCCGACTGCAGATGATATTACATTAAAAAATGGACGTCACATACTAGTGCCTCTTGAAGGCCGCTCAAAAAAATGATAAGTGAACATATGATGCCTATTTGAGAATTTATTAGTTGGAAATACATGAAACCAAAAAATCTATTTCATATTGAGATTTCCTAACACCTCAACATTGGATATATCATAAATAGGTAAAATTAGATCTAGTTTTATCAACCGATTAACCATAATTAATATTTCATTATTCATTCTACGAGTAATAGAAAAACACATGAAATATTCCATAGCGACCACATCCCACATCTATGATGGAACTAGAAGTTCTTAAAAAGGTACTGACTGTTTCTAGTGCTCGACCATAACCTATTTTTGTGTATAATAACGTGATAAAAAATCACCTATCTACTGTCTCAAAGATGGCCACTAGAATTCTAGGAGCATACCATAAAACATCTTATTGGTGCCTTTATGAAAAAACCCATTGGGGATTTGGGAAATCCCCCCTAGCAGATTTAAATTACACTATCTTCACACAAACCATTAATGAAACCATAAAATTATCTATTTTTTGAATGACCACTAATCAATGCTCTCCACACTAAAATGTGATTCCATAATTCATGGGAACTCATCATCATGATGTTGCTCCTAGAAAAAATCATCACGATAATATTATATGTGAACTAGAAACTGGAAAAATAATCCTTATCCGATGATTCAATGACTCTAATGTTCAAATGTGAAACGAGACCCATCAATATATACTCTTTTGATGATTCTTTCACATCCTATGTTTAAAGATTCCAACATTAGGAATCTACATTTAAATTCTATTTCCCTTGGGTATAGAAAATGTTAAAAATATAATATTTTAGGAATTCCACCCAATGGATTTGTTGGAGATTAAAATAATTTTATGTGAATATATAACTCAAGAACATGTGGTATAAAAACATTGGAAATCATTCTTTATAATGGCAATGTTTCTAACTCATAATCAGGTCTATCATAGCTACATAATCCAGTTCCTGGGTCAGATAATTATTCTCATGTTTACTAAGAAGATGAGATCCATAAGAAAATATATTATCACCATGAATATGAATTCAACCGAAACCTGAAAAAAATACATCACAGATGACCTCATAGCCCAACACAGCCTCTAAGAGATTCATGACCAACATTGTATAAAAAAATTTATCTCATAATTAGTATAATTAATTTTATCATTCAAAATAACATTATCCCCTTAAGAGATAAGATATTTATCAGAGAATCCATCATTGAGTAGTCAATAAAAAATGATGATAATAAATAGCTGGACCCATGAATCTATGAATTATAAAATCATTTTGTTAGTGTTACCAATTCATAATTTACTTCAACTATTTTGGGTCAACTAATATCCTTTTTTATGAAACCACATTCACCAATAATTATACACCCTAATTCTATAATTCACACTAAAAAACATTTTCATAGATTCAATGATTTCCCAGAAATCATGGGATATTTCATAGATGATTTACATGATCCTCCTCTAAATTAGAGTAAACAAAGATTTCATATAAATAATATACCACAAGGGTATTTATATACTTAGAGAAAATCATATTCATTAACACCATCAAGACTGCATGAGAATTGGTTAGACCGAAGGGCATAAAAATGTACTCATACTGGCAATACATGCTCTAGATGGTGGTTTTCAGAATGTTATATTCTTTTATCCTCAAATATTATTAATGAAATTAAAGGTCGATCTTCAAGAAAAACATCAATCCTTTCAAATTATCAGTGTGGTCATCACTCAGTCGAAAGGAATAGTTCTTATTTACCTGAACACGATTGAGAATTTGATATTGAACACATTGGTGAAGTGAACGTTGAAATTTATTAGAAAATACAACCAATTCCACTCAAGGAGACACAATCGGGAATATATATAATTTTTAAAAATTATCGTCCAAATGGTTCTTCAACTATGTCGGGTCAACTCATTCTATATGGTCAGAACAAATAGAAAATGTGTTAGTACTCGGAATAAAATCCAAATAAAAACATAAAAATTTTACTAACGGGATAAAACATAATTATGATGAAAATAAATGGGAAAAAATGAAGACAAATCCAATGAGACAATCGATCCACGATTTCCACTTCATTTAAAAAGAAAACACATGTATCACATTCCCAAACCCAAAATAAGAGTTTCTAACCATGTTCGAACATGGATCACATTCTTTTTAAATGACACTATACACACTATTGGGTGTAGTAATATAGATCCATCAAATATAACAATAAATAGTTGCTTTATTAAAAATGATCCAATCCATTCCGAATATGGTGTCCATAAATTTCATGTGGAGAACTCGAAAATGAAAAGAATGATAAAGATCTAATAGATATAACACACAAGCCGAACTACAATGACCATTTCTCACATTGTTCCAAGGGGATTACTAATATCAGAAACATAAGATAAAATATGTATAGGATGCTTTAGACTATTATAATTATTGGTTAAAATAATGTAATGAGATGTACCTGTATTAAATAAATAATTCAATAATGATGATGTTATAGTAATGGTATATCTCAGGATCACAAGACCTTCATATTCTACCTATTGAGACACTTCTAGTGTTTGAAGAAGATTCATTCCATATGCATGTGTTTGGAACACTTTTATATGATATGAATAGGATTTCCTCATATTTTTAAGAGGATCTTATGATCGCATTATAAAAATAGGACTGCAAAAAACTATGAATTATTTCTATAAGTTTCATTACTGTCCGCAATAACCACATACCTTGGGTGTCTCATTGGAAACCCTATTTTAATGTCTTGGATTGATACACTTGTAGTAGATCAAAGGTACTCTACCAAGTACTATAGGAGGTCTAGAATGACCCTGTCATCGAGAACCACTGGGAAAATCATTACACTTACATTTAAATATGAAGACACAAGCACTTACTCTAGGAGATAATGATTCCCCTGATAACCCTAACATTACACCCATGTCAATTTCAACCATGAGGTCTCTATCACACACATCCCCACAGTAAGAAATATCGAGTAAAAAAACCTATGATGGAATATCATGACGATGTCACCAATAGACATTTCCATCCTTCATCTTATCAGTCTATAAAATATCAGATGTGTAATGAAGAAGCTCAACAAAATGGTTTTCATACTCTATCACGGTCTTACTAGCCTGACCATGTTTTAAAAACTTTGTATCCTTGTCCAATAGTTTCTATTTTTTATAGAAATATCTAGTGAAAATACATTGTATCTTTCCATATAAAGACATCATGCTTCATTTCCATAACCATCATTTCTGACCATCACATAATATGTCCTTCAAGAACAATGGTGGAACACATCACCATAATTTCATTAGTTTTCTTGAAGAATAGAAATAAAATTTCCCGCCTACTTAATCCATCCTCAAAATCATATGGACTATTTGAGACATTGAATGGAACTATCTTCAAGAGATCTAATTCTAGAGAGCAATCCTAATGTACATCCATTTGAGGTTCTATAATTGGAGTCTCAATTGGAAAAATTGGTGGTCCCTGCCCTAGATCTTGGAAAAAAATCACAAGTACATAAAAAAGGTTCAAGTATTCTAGATGATTCACTCACTGAGGATTAGTAGAAGATTCCTCCGCGATATGATTCACACATCTTGTAAGAGGAATGATGCTACACAACATCAATAAAAAACATAGAAGACAACATATTGAAATAAAACAAACTAAAAATGGACAATAAATCCAAATATATTTTCAATAAGGATTTCAATCCTATCCAAATCAATATAATGGTAAATTGATAGAAATAATCCTCAAGAATACATTCCCAAACCACCCATTGTGCGGTATTATTACGGTAAGAGTTGGATAGGTACTAAATAACAACTACCTCTTATGTCCTCATGAGAATTCACAACTACATAATAATTTTAAGAAGAGATGATCAACCAGAACATCTGATACCACTTTTTTCACAAACCACCTAGGTACTCCGGTAATCTGATAACCAGACCAATATTGACATAGCCTGGAGTAAATTCATTACCCCTATGGGTTTTCAAATAGCTCCTAGTATCATAAAAAATGAAAGGGATATTAATTATTGAACAACATTACATAATAAAAATAAAAAATAAGAATGTATAATAATGAAAATACACTAGAAGAACTATACCAGAATTCAAATATATTCAAACAACCAATGTAATACCGAAAAGTACTAAAAAATAAAAATATAAGCAGACTGAGTTCTAATGTACTCAAATATAAATGTCTATGGATCAATAGCTAGAACCACATCAAAGTGGGGCTTTAAACATGTCCTAACCTGAAAGGACATAATATAAAATCACCCAAAGAAACAAGTGAATTGTGATCTAAAACCCCATTAGGGTATCATCATGGATTCCATAACAAGGTGACAATATCAAATTAAAATAATAAATTTCTTTCAATTTTTCAAATAAATAGGTTTGGAATTTAATGAAAATATTCAAACAAATCCTGGTTTACATTAGAAAATATGGAAATAAATTATCCAATCATGCTCTACATTTCAATATAATAGAAACATGTCCACAATATTTTTTTACACAAATGGATTAAATGAAAAATTCGATATAAAACCATTTCTATTAACTTAAAATACAAGTAAAACAATATTCAATAATGGCATACACTTATATATCATATATAAAAAATATAACAACATATTAATCTACCAAGATGTATGATAGTTATAGGTAATGGGACACTAACACACTCATGTGATTGACTACAATGTGCACACACATCCAACAGAAATGGAATGAATGGACTCGCCAATTCCTAAATGGTGAAGAAATATGTGCTAACCAATTTATTCTTGTTGCTGTAAAGAATAAATGAATTTCTATATAAATTTTTATTTTTGTGTTTAACCTATTAAATAATTAACTCCTGAGGATTTCATGTTCTCAATTACAATTCCATAATAAGATATTTATTCTAATCTATATTAAAATATAATAAAATATCATTCCCCATATAAAAAATTCAATTTCCATTTAAAAAATTAATTGGGTTTCTCATGAAAACATAAATGTTGAAAATGAACATACCCTAAGTATTTTGACAAAACCATTTTAAACCATTGAAAAAAATTAATTTGAATTAAATTCACAAATTAATGCCACAATTTATTTGCAATGTGACAGTTAACAATATAATTTCAAACACTTTCCATAACTTTCTCAAAAAAACACCAATTCATTGGAATAGGGGATTTTAAAAAAAATTCCATCTAACCAATTTCAAAATTTAAATTAGATATTTTAAATTTAACCAATGTCAAAAAATGGACCCCAATTAGAAGGAATATGGGGTTTTTCAATTAATCATGGGAAAATATCATTTTTAAACTACCAATTTAATGGAATTGGTTTTTTTACAATAAATGATTTGAATAACATTTAATCAATAAAATATACATTTAAATAAAAAAAAATAAAAAAAAAATAAACTTTGGGTTAACATAAATTTGATATCATAATGGAACCACATACCTTGAAATAAAAGAATCTCATAAGAACATACCCTAATCAGGATTCATAAATAAATTACAATGATCAATAAATATGGGTAACGAGGATATAAATTTTGTTCATGATCCGATGATTGAGGATATTAGATCCAAAAAGAAACAACGGGCTCTATAGAACCCTGTAAAAAAGAATGGAGATCATGGTTGTTAGAGATCAGTGTGGGGAAACAAACCATGATACGATCAACATGTGTTCCTAGATATTATAATCTCTTCCATGAGGGATTCTAGGGGAAAACAATTTATGTAGGGTGTTAATGAGGAATAATTAGTCATTTTGGGTCATGGTAGGACCTTACAACAAGTAAATTATGGGTTTACAGATTTTTAAATTTTATTTTTTTAATAAAAATATCGCATACACAGTTATTTGGGAACAACCGCATGGTTGGACAAACCGTGCAGACTAACTGTCATCCTATATTAAATGGGACATGTGATTTCACTTAATAGGGAAAATTAATTTACTAACCATGTCCCAACTTTAAATATTGACCATTTCCATGGGTTTTAAAGTTTTCATTTAGAGGGAACATGATTTGAGAATATAATGTGACAACCGTGAATGATCCATATTTTTTAAAAAACTAGTCAAATTTCAACCCAAACAGATTTTAGTAAAAATATGGCTTTGGGAATACCTAAAAATTGTAATATGATGCTATATAACACATAAAATTATAGTCTAAAACCATCGATATACCATATATATTATTACCCTTAACATCCTTAGAAAATAATATAAATGTAATTCATCCTTTTATAAATGTGACATAGAGATTCATAAGATTTGATACCAACTTTTTTCCTAGATAATGGGTAGATTAACATAATGTGGGGATTGGGTGAATGGATTTCTTGAACATATATTTACTTTAAAACCACCTCATTATGATATGTACGATCATATATTTTTCATTAATAAATGAATATTGAGAAATTATAATATCTCGGATGAATATATCAAAAAAGAGAGATTTATAGTGGTATTGGGGATAGAGGTCTCATAATCTACAATACCAACCATCCACTCCCATAGTATGGTTACTGTTATAGAATATTTTCTAGGGGATCCCAGGAGGGTGAATGAATTTGTTAATCATTGTAAATGTCCAAGACCATTTAACAGATATATCCCCTTACAAGTCCTATCTTTGTCCCTAACACACTCTATTATAAATAGTATATATGAAATAAAAAGAAATGAAATTAGAATAAAAACATTACGAAATGGTTGCAACCTACAACTCACATATCAATAATAAACATACAATGAATATGTTAATCTTCAAAAAAATAGATATAGATGTTCATTGATAGAAAATAATTATATTTTAAGAACAACATTATATATTTGAAAGTGTATTCTACAATATAGATGCATTCATTCTGTTTGTTATCATAACATTCATATATATCTGTGTATCTCTCTTTATGAAGTGGCTAAATTTCCTAATTAAATTTAATCATTTATTTTAAACAAATCTATTCTAGTTAATCACATTGTTTGAATGATTAGTCCATTGATAACTTGAAATGCTTTGTTTTTAATGTTATGTTTTATTTAGTTCCAAATATAGAATTATCATCTATAGTGTCGATGTCAGAAATGTTCTTCTTCTCTAGATCATTCAATTCTTGAAAAAATTAATCTTCTTCCAAATTGATTTATCCTTATATATACAACTCATTTTCATATATTTATAAAATCATGAAAAAATTATAGATTGATTATGAAACATTTATAAAAATAATCATGATGATCAACACCAAAACATACACTTTATATGATACTAATATGATAGAACTTTTCAAAAAAATAAAATTTTTAGCATATTTATAAAATAAAACACATCCTGTGTTGAAATATGTATAATTAAAAGACCTCACCATTATCGTTACAAAAATTATTTATTTGAGAAATTTAGTGATTATATCTATATAATTATCTATTATAAAATAATTTCATTATGATTTATGATAATCGATTTAAACATCATCCTTTGATGTTTGAATGTTAATAATTTTTTGTGTTTTATTTCCATAATATTAATGAATTATCATAATTTGCTTTTATTTTTGATTCCTAAAAATAAAAATTATATGATAAAATTATATATCTATACCAAAAAATAAGTCTTCATAGACTAAAATATTCAGTGAATATACTGATTTTACTCCATATGATAATCATGTTACATTTTAGACAATAAAATATAAATGATTAAGTAGATATTTAAAATCCATCACAATAGATATCAATTCTTATGAAGAATTAATCTGGAATAAATCATTAATTATAAGGTGAGAAAGTATAAAATACATAAGATGAACTCATTAGAATGAAAAATTATTTTATAAATAATAAAAACACATTAGTAGTAGAGATATGTTCAAACAACATAATTATATCCAACATTATATAGTTATTACATAATAATAATGAAATATTAGCATACTGTTGATGATTTATTAAAAAAGATTGAACTGTTATAACATGTTTTTAAGAGGGATCTTTTGAACGTAAATTTATAGATCATGGTTAATATCTATACATATTCCATCTGTGAGCCACTTTTGTTTAAACCTTAGACTTCAATAATAAATATTAAGACAAGAACAAAAGAAAAGGAATGTTGTGAATTATTTTATGATGTTTTTGAAGTAGGTTTTGTTTTTATTTAAATGGCTCCATTATTTGAATATGGGGGTGGAAGTGGTATCCTGATATAAGTTATGGGAAGGAAACAAAATAAAATTTAATACGATTTCAATGAAATAAATTCAATATTCTGGCAATGTTGATCTAAATGTATTGGTAGTCATATGTAGGATATTTTATGGTTGAAATACATTCATTAAATTATAATTATATAGGTAGTCATTTTAACCTCAAATGTTGTAACAAAATATTAATATTTGTACTATTCATTACGACCAAAAATTTAATTTACCCTACTTGATTATATTAATTATGATGATATAATTTTGATAATCTATTTTCATTGAATCAATTTATACATGTTATATAATTTAATTGTAAATACGTTTGTAAAATTCATTGAAACCCTATTTTATAAGAATTAATATTTATGAATAAATAATTTTTTATATATAATGGATTGCATGAAAAACATTAAATGAATGTATACATATATTGATGAATATAATGTCTATATATTTTATTAAAAACATTATTCAGATGAAATTAATCTAATTTATTAATATTAAAACTATCTTTACACATAATTTTTTTAGAAATATGTATTTTTTTACCCAAAAACCTATATATAAAAATATAAATTATAAGGATGATTATTGGGTAAATAATTATATTATATATATAATGTATATTTAAATTATAAAAATATAAAATTCAAAAAATTATGGATATTTTATATGATAATAAATGACGGGGTTTAAAAAAATAAGGATTTATTGCTATTCAAGGACAAACCAATAATCTATTTAAATATCCCAAAATATCACCCTAATATCAAAAATGAATTTTAAAATTAAAAATAAATTCAATTCGTAAAATAAAATTTATTAATTTAGAATAGGTAAATTATATTTTTCATATGAAAAAGTTGAATAAAAATCAATTTTTTGAGAAATATTTTTTTGAAGTATAAACCACCTTTACTAAAAATTGATTATTTATTTATTTAAATAAATTAAAAAATTATAATTACCAACAACAATTATACATATAATTTCATAATTTTATTAATTATACTTTTACCAAACAATTTTATAGATAGGTGAAAAACATTTTCGATATCATGGTTCATATAAACTTATGGAATTTTGAAAGCCAATCTATCAAATAATTCAACATTTAATTAAACGAAAATACTTATAAAATATTCAGTTACCAAATAATACACCAATTAAAATGAAATTTTCACCAAAAATTCCTTCACTCTAATACATCCTAATGTTTATATTTCTACTTCAACCCAGCTATGGGTATCTATATAGCTATAGAAAATTTCATATTCTATCGTAGAGAATTATCTAAAAAATAAACTCCTTGATTAATGAAAATAACATTATGATCCCAAATTTATATTGTTTTTCTTAATTGGAATTATATTGGTCGAGTGGTATATCATATTTTTTTAGTTCATGTGATGTAACAAATATTTTCATCCTTAAGAAATTTACGTGGAACACACCCTGAACATGAGTGTGATTTGGTTAGCATGATAAGATATAAGAAAAAGCCCCAATCTATGAATGGTTCATTAGAGGAAAAATAATATTTATTAAAAACATTCCCTTTATCATTTAGTATTTTTATTTCATTAAATAGGGAAATTCATCTGAAAAATTTCCCACTAAAATAGAATTCTACTTGTCATAAACAATTTTCAAAATAACACATATGTCTACTTTGAGATACAATGATTTGTTGTTGAATACATTTGACCTTATATTCAATTTACTTATCTAGATAATGAACCAATACACATAATTCTGTATTTATATCATGTTGCAACAACGATATAAACATAATATCATATTTGTATTCAAGATTACCTATATTAATACTCGAATGAAAGATATTTTTATATATATAATAGACTTTATGAAGGTTATGATACCAACCACCATTTTAATCTATATAATATTATTCTAATAAATTATACAGGGTTTTAATATTTCTCATATATATAACATATTTATGAGAATGATATTCATTATTGAAAAATGACTTGGTATGTACCATACCGATACATTATGACATATATTCTTTCAAATTAATTTAAATTATTTGATATATTTTTCCAAACAGATTGAAATGTTTATCATTTTTTATGAAAAAAACTAATTTGACCTTTTGATGCACATCACATCATGTTAGTCGATAACTTTTTCAATATACAAGGACTATTATTGCATTATTATAATAATATACTAATATTTTACATGATTGTTATCACCCAGCCATTGGAACCATTAGAATTAATGAGAATAACTAAATTCAGAACACATAGTATTCACATGTATATAAAATTAATTCACTCCATTCCAACAAATTATAAATTTATATGATAACCTAGTTTAATATAAAGGATAGGGGTTTATGAAAAAGAAATTTGACTAAAATATCCTTTAATCAAAATAAATTAATATATTCACTATAGTTTAAATATATTATTTAAATTTATATTTAATATATTCATGGAATATTTTTCCCTTCATTCAATTAATTTTATTGGCATAAAATGAGGAATTAACTTTTTTATGAAATAAGTTATATATTTCTAATATATAGGATTCCATATTATTATAGTTGACATTCCATAAATATAAAATATGAAATTTTATTTATTTTATTTTTTAAAAATATGATTATATTTATAAATTATTATATTAAAAATTATATTGGTTTATTTTTTTGGTATTTTCTAAGAACATTCATATTTTGATTAATAGTGAATGACACTTAATTTTAATTGAACCTGCATATTCATTTAACCTATTCATATTGCTAAATTTTATTATAAATTTCTTTTAATGACTAAATTATTCAATAATAATTAAACAAATCCCTTTCATGTAATTAAAGTCATTTTCAATATAATATTCTATACGAAAACATTTCAAACATTCGAACTTTTTTACGTAAAAAAATATTGTTTCTAACTGTATGTGGGAACAATATTAAATTAAATTATGAAAATTATATGTTTATAATTTGTAAAAATGGATTATATATTTAGAATAAAAAAATTAATATTATCTAGTAATATCATCATAATTATTATGAATAATATTATTTAAATCATATAAAATTAATTACAATGATGAAGGTAAATTGAGTTTATTTAGAAATTATAATTTAATATTAAAGGTTGATATAACCTATACTCTTAACTAACACCAACTTGATCATACTATATTGAATCGTATATCATTATACAATATTTTTATTCTTTTTGGGAAATACTAGTCCATGAAAGTGAACAGTATAATAAGATATGAAATGAAAAAAACAAAAATTGTAACATTATTCCTTTTATTTTATATATTGATTTCGGGATAGGGAAAAACTACATATGATTGTTTCCAAATATTATATTGACATATAAACGAATTTTTTTCTAATTATAATTTATATTTAATATAAATAAATTCTATATCCATATAATATTTTTTTTAAATTTATACCCCATTGATTATTAATTGAATAATTAAATGAAATAAAAGATACTACATATAATAAATTTAAGGGAAAAAGAATTAAATTCGGTGTTCCATTTTATGTTATTTGAATATATCATGGCAGTTTTTTTAACTTATTATATTTTAATTCTATTGAGGTCTTGATATTTATTAAATTTAATTAATATATAATGTCAATGTTTCCATTAATGTTATATTAGTATTATTTATATTTTACTAGGAGATTTGAAATTACTAATAACACTATATTATTTAAAGTGATTTTTAAATAGTAATAAATATGAAATATGTTCCATTAATGGAAAATTTTATATTTTATATTGAACATATTGAATCCTATATAATAAAAATATAAGGGCAAAAGTTATGGTTAATGAAATATTTTAATGCATCACATCAGCTTCTTTTAGTTTTAATTTCCCACAGACAATGTATTTTTATTTTATAATTTGTATTTAATATTTCTAAAAAGTTATCATATATATTTTATTAATAATAACATTATGTTATCCTTAATTTATGAATTAAATTGATTAGAAATCTTGGTTCATTAATAAAAAATTAAAATGAAATAATATGGAAGCATAAGAGTTGAGGAAAAAAATGTTTTAAAAAGAATTTATTTTCTATGGTGTGATTTTTGATCTACCATAATTCTGAAAAAATAAATTTTTAGTATTTTTGAAGGATAATATGTACGGGATACCTCCAGATATAGTTTACCTATTTTTATTTACAATAATAACACTCCTCATCCACTATAAAAATTACATTCCCCTTCCTCAATTATTCACCCTTAACAAAAAAAATCCAAATCTACTCCAAAAATCCATCCTCTTATCCAATAATCCCAACTTTTTGTGGGAAAAAATCCAATAAGTTCTTTGGAACAAACAAAAATGTGTTACCTAGAGAATATGAAACGTTTTACAACATGCACTTTTTATTTGTTTCTTGATGCACCAATTAATATTTTTGTATATCATTTATAAATTATAATAACATAATATTAAATATAATTATATGTTTTTTGTTATGGGTTTACCTAAACCTACACACATCAATAAAATTGGTAATAAAATCTTTTTTTGTGTTTATGGTGAACAAAAATCTCATGAAGTAATGTCATTTTTTTCCGTTACCACATTTTATGGTTTGTTATTGTAATGGAAATAATATTTTTTATATGTTATATTATATATTTATTATATATTAATAATTATATAATTATTATCTAAAAATTAACATCATGGTTTCAATTTTTTGTGAATACGATAACATCAATTTTTGATGTGTGGACTACCACCTTCTCTAAGCGATGTGATATGTTCACACAATACATGGAATTTATTAAGGATGGTATAAAAATTTATATGATATAAATGAAATATTTATGGTATTCATGATGTAATTATATATCTAGATATATAAAATACCAATTTTTTTATTTCTATTTCTAACAATGAAAATGTGGTTACATCGTTTATGGACGTATGGACTACCGCCTCCAAAAAAGATATACGATTCTTCATTTTTCATCAACACATATAATAATAATATTTAAAATTATATAAAATTAAATAATATGATATTTTTTATATAGAAAAAATTATAAAATTACATATATTACTTACATTCTTTCAATAATGATAATTGACATATGGTAACACTATTCTTTCCAAATTACGACCTACCATCTCTATGATCATAATCGTACTTCATTTATCATAATCATAAATATAATATGATATTAAAGTTAAAATTATTGTAAAAAATGAAATAATTATGTACTAGTTATTATTAATTAAATAATTAAATAATTTACCCATTGACTATAGTTGACCCATGAATGTATGTTTTGGCATAAAAAAGGTATATTGTCAAAACATATGACTTAGTAATTATTGATTATTTGATTAACTTTATCATGCTTATTATTGAAATAAATATTATAATAAATAGTTAATGTTTCTTAGGAATTTAAATAATAAAAATAATTTAATTATTTAGAAAGGTAGAGGAAATCATAATAAATCACAATCAAGGTAGGGGTTTTTTATTAGGATTTTTTACATCAGGGAGAAATATATAAAATTCACCAATTAATTATTTTATATCATTTATATATAGTAAATTCTGATATATTATATCATTAATTGTTTAATATTAATTTTATTTAGATATTTTATTTTATGACTATTAATTTTTGGTTTTTTAATTCATATTTTAGTACAGTTATAAGGGGGTTTATCTAAATTTACATTTCATTGAGACTAATTCACTATTATGAACATAATTACTAGTATATTGTGTATATACTACAATATGACATGATACATCATGAATTTGATTCATTTCATGATATTTAATGTTATAATTTATGTAATACTAATGCGGGGATAAATTTTTAGAAGATACCCAATTAGTAAGGATTTTTCTCATCTTGCATTTATTTCTTGGAGATATATTGAATATTGACAACTTAATTTTTGTGTGTGTATATAATGACCATGAATGTATTTATTATTCTAATCAGTACATTTATGGGGATTTACATATTAATTTTATTATAACTATTTCATGTGGTTTATAATTTTAATTTTACTAAAAAACTAATAGACTTTTTAACCAATAATCCTTCACTGATATTTTTGTTATGTTATACAACTATATTAATTTATTAGGTGTATATACTGATCCTTTTATATTATATTTCATGAATCTTTTCATTCTAATGATATTATTGTAGTTTATGAGCGTAGCAGAAGTGCTATTCAGTTACCCCCAATCATTAATTTTTACCATAATCAATAATTATTCCGGGATCAATACTAAGATGAATTCTTGTCTCCATAGAATAGAATCAAAGATATTTATAAAGAATAAAGAGTTCCAAAACCATTATAGAAGAACTTTCACATCATGATTATAATTAATATAATTGTTTTCATAAAAAAAAGAATACCTTGATATTCGTTATTTTATTCGTTGATGAGGTTGAAAATACATAATGAGCCTTCCAGATTATCTCATTGAGTTTGCAAGGATCCAAACTAGAATCCCTCTAGTTGTGACCCAAACATGCTTTGATGGACTCCGATTTACACAGCTTGTTCTCTGGTTTCTAGTGTGCAGAAGCGAGTTTCTTGTGTCAGTAATTATGGATTTATTTTTATTTTTCCCTTATGAATGACGTTTTTTCTTATGAGGGGCAGGATGAGGAATCTAGAGTGAAATTTTTTAGCTCAAGAATTTTAATTTATCCAGTCATTCAGTTCGGTATGAGGAATAATAAACATATGTGTATATTTATATATAAGAGTATTCAATTACAATAAATAATTTGATAAGAGAAATCCAATAAATTCATAACCTTGGATAAATCCCATGTAATTAATATTAATTCTAAGTCATTATTTTTGTTGCGCCAACTTGCGCAAAATAGAATTATAAATATAATTCATCTTCAGAATATAATAGCAGTGTTATTTTAATTTGAGCTGATTAGTTAAATAATTAGTTATCATCTTGAAAATAATTATTTTACTATTATATTAGCCTTTGTCCGCTCGATATCTGCTTCCATTTATTAAACAGACAAATAAATAAATAATTTATTTATTTTCTAAAATAAATATTTTATTTACAAAATTGTGAATAAATATATATTAAATGTTCTATAAAATAAATAAATGTATTTTAACAACAATTCAATGAATAAATATTTATTTAATTTATTCAATCATTTTAACATGAAAAAAATTATTCTGTTTTCCTGAGAATAATATTTAATAATTAAATTCGAATATAATTTAACCGGGACCACTAGAAACACATTGTGTGTGACCCTCTAGGATTGTTTCTAATTTTCACTAGGGGGCTTGCCTAAAGTCCAAGAGTTCTATCTAATAATGGTTCAATGAATCCCTGATAAAGGACATAATGTAACAAGAATGACATCCCCATACAAACGCTCAATGTTTAATATAATACATTTGTCACAATATCTCATCAAGCAGGTTTCATGATAGTTTCATCAAATTTTATTCTTGATACGTCATTCACTGACTTCCTCAAATAAAATCATCATTACACCATGGCCATGGAATTTCATGTGACAATCCAATTTCAATCAAAGGGATGAGATATCAGCATCTATAAATGGAAGGAAAAAATCCTTCATCGAATTATCCATTAATAACATGCCACTCCAGACACACCAAACATACCCTACTTCCCTCCAAATGACGGCATTTTAGTTTATGTTTGTAAATCAAATCGCACGATTTATGACACATATTAATGATAATCATAATTTTAAATGATCATTACACATGCTAGTTGATAGTAATATTTTATGACACGAAAACATGTGGAATTACTACTGTTGGGTCTATTCTCATAATATCATGTTTTGGAGATTACCAAGTGAGAACATAATTAGAGGAAGTCATATCTACTTACAAGTACTTGAACCTGATTTTCTTTATGTTATAGAATATAATTTTTGAAATCATGGCAGGGATCTTCCATGACATTATCAATTCAAAAAAATACTTAGTGACCTTATTACATCATCGTAATGCATAACAATAAACAATATGTAATAAGATTTCTAATATTTAAATATATTAAACATATTAAATATCAATGTAATGAAGGTACCACCAGTTCATTCTAGGAATCCAAATCACAAAAACTCCCACTTGTACTAGATTCAACTACTTATGACAATAAGTTCTCTAGACCTCACATGGTGATCATGTCAATGTTGAGTCAAAACATTTGTCAAGAGTTCCGCCACATTGACTAATATGGAAATACTATTCAATTATACGTCACTAATCTATGAAAAATCCCTCAAGAGGTGATACTTAAAAAGTATGTTCTTCGTCCGCTGATGTGACCTTGGATGTTTTGTGAGAGCCGCCTCTGCAATATTATCATAGTACAGTTTGATGGGATCATTACTGCCAGGTATCACATCCATATCTTAGAAAATGATTCACATCCAACTATTTATTTAGCTTCCTCAGAAGCTGGGATATTCTCAGAACATTCTATAGAATCTGCGACCACACAATTCTTCGATCTCATCCTTCTCACAACAACTCCTTTAAATGTGAATATGAATCCCATTTGTGACATCATGTAATCTTTATCAGTATATAAACTAGATTATTCATATCCTCTAATGACTAGTTCCTCATCTCCTCAATTAACTGAAAACATATCCATATTATGCGTAAGATAATTTAGGATATTCCTAACTTCCATCCAATGGTGGTCAACAGGGTCAACCTGATATCTTCCAACCACACACAATACATAAGCGACATACATCCTAGTACATAGCATTTCATACATGTCTGACCCAGTCATGGATGTGTATGGAGTCATTTGCATCATCTTTCATTCCTCGTGTGTATAAGGAGACATTCTCATTGAAATAATAATTCTATGTGATGATGGAAACAATCCCATATTGGATTCATCCAAACTGTATCACATCAATATCTTATTAATGTATGTACATAGAATTATAGACAGGAATCTATTAGATTTATCACGATGGATCATGATCATAAGAATATATGGTACCTTGTCCAAGTCCCTATGGAGAATCATCGATTTAACCATGCCTTAGTATACTGTATAACGGGTATCTAATTTCCAATAATTAATATGTCACCGACATATAATATTAGGAAAAGGACTACACTCTGAAAAAACCTTTTTTACACACAATCATCTCATTCATTCTTAATAAAATAAAATTTCATTATGTCTTTATCAAAATGAATGATCCAGGACTTGAATGCCATATTTAATTCATGAATGTATTTCTGCAACTTTCATACTTTATTGAAATCCTTTTGAGTCATGATTCATTTAGGTTGTGTCATGTATAAATCTTCTTAAAGGTTCCCATCAAGAACGTCGGTTTTGAAATACATTTTCCCAATATCATAGTCATGGTAAGTGGTAATGGACAACAGAATTATGAAGGAGTTTATCATTTCAATTGGTGAAATGTTTTTGTCATTATCAATTCATTGATATTATTCGAACAATTTTATAGTCAGTGGTTCCTTATAGGTACTGACTTGTCCTTCCATGTCTGGTTTCTTCTTTAATACCCACTTGCAACCATCTTTCTATACACAAACTAGTGGATCTACCAAAAGCTAAAAAAGATTTTGTCACATCAAATCCATTTTAAAATTCATGTATTCTTCCCACTTGGAAATATATGTGCCCCTTACTTGTTCCTTCAATTTTATAGGATCATTATTTTCAAATAATAATGAGTCACCATCTTTGGTAACCAAAATCTATATCATTCCGGTTCTCTAACATCCCTTTTACTCCTACATAATTCCTGTGTCACTGGAATAGTTCTTTATTCCACGAGGCTATGGGGAATCTACTAATCTACCATATCATTTAAACCTTGTGCCTAAACTTCATCGATGTCTATCTCGCTCCGACTATCTCTTTTAGAGATGGGATCCCATTTAAGGGATATGGTGTGTCCTGACACAACATCCTTTTTGTATGAGAGGTTTTATAGGTAATATCGCCTTGATTCATTGGGTACCCTATAACGGTACACTTTGTTTTTTGGGGATCCATGTTTGTTACCTGAATAGACCATAACAAACACATCTTTTTCCCACATGTGTAAATCTGATAACTTAAATTTCTTTCCACACCAGAACTCGTATGTAATACCATTTTCTGACTAATTTGGTTCTTGTTTTAGTATGTGAACCACTTTTTGTACTGAATATCTACAAAAAGATAATAGAAGACTCCCATGACTCATCATTGATCTCACCATGTACAATAGGGTCCTCCTTTTTCTGACACTATTGCACTGGTGCGTGTAAGGAGGAGTGAGTTTGGATAAAATATCAAACTCTAATAAGTAATCAATGAAGTCATGATTATAAAATTCTCCCCCTCAGTATGAGTGGTGTTTCATAATCTTCTTCCCATGATGGTTCTCAAAATCATTTCTGTATTCTTTAAACTTTTCAAAATAGTCTGACTTATACCCCATTTTGTAGATATAATCATATCTAAGAAAATAATAAGTAAAATTTATGAATTTTGAGTACGATCTCAGTGTATCTAATAGAAATGCTCCACACACATCAGTATGAAACAATTTAAGATGTTATTTATCCCTTTCACCTTTCTCAAAAAATGAGGCTTCAATGATTTTCCTTCAAAACATGAATGACGTATGCTATGTGGTTTTAGTTCAAAAGAATCTAAATATACATCTTGATGTCTCATTGTGATTAATTTCTCATTTACATGTCATATTTGGTGATGCGATATTTGGGTGTGTTATGATTCCAGTGATGTATCATTGTTATCGATTTCAATTACATGGTTTGTGTAATCCAACATTTAGAAACCGTTGTATAATTATGCCCTACTAAAAAAATTCTTTCGTTGTAAAATAATAAACATTCATTTACAAAATTCCATAAAAATCCATGTATCAAATCTGGATATAGAAAAAAAACTAACAAAAGGCACATAATAACAACCCATTAACACTGAGATCATCCATGTTGGAAATGTGAGGTGGTAGTCCACGACAGATACTGTAGCAAGTCTCGCTCCGTTGGATACTTACAGATCTACCTCCCCTTGGTAAATCTTCATAAATGTAAATGGGTATTTTATTTAGATACATATTTGAGCACCACAAGTTACATCCAATAACCAATTTGTAGAAACAGATAGACTGCATTCGATAACAAATGCACTTGAATCTCACCCTTGCTTCTTAGGCACAATGTAGTTCTTCTTCTTGTGGCCTTTCCTGCCACAAGATAAAAAATAGCCTCATGTTCCATTGCCTCCCCTTGGATATTCCATTTCATGGATGGCCATGATGATGTTTTTTTCTTTAAGATATTCTCCTTCCCTTTTCATTTATTCAAAATTACGATATCAGGCTTTTCGCACTTTATAATTTTTTCCACATCGTGAATGAGGATAAGATGATAAAATAATGACTTCTCAACGTTGTTCATGATAAAAATAAAAACAGAGTTGGAGATGCTCTTAGATAGTGATGAGAGAAAATTATTAGTGCCTAGTTTTTCAAGGAGTTTAAACCATTTAACCTATGGGAACTCAATGTATTCAATGGGATAGTCTACATGTGACCTATTTGGGGAAACCTCTCCAATATTACTCTAAAAGAGTGCCTTTGAGATCTCAAGCCTTTATTTTCTTTCTATATCCTTGTAAATACCACAGATGTGCTTGAGCTTCCAAAAATCATCCATGTTTTCATGAGACATCATGAGATCACTAAAAATTGATGATTGCATAAAATATTCAACGCAGACTATGTCATTAATATGTTTCTCATAGACCATGAAATCCTCATAACTAAGCTCATAAGAATGTGCGTTAGTTAATGTTGACCCCAACACGTATGACTAACATTCATGGAATTTTTATTACCTGATGGCATCTAAAAATTTATTTCAGATAATTCATGTAAGGAAGTTTTCTTTATCCATAATTGATCACAGAGATAGTGTGGTTGATTAGTTTGTTATTTTTATTCAACAATAAAAAGTTTATATCATTAGTACGTCGTTGATTAAATTTTTTATGATAAATAATAAATTATGTCTCCGACTATTTTATCAAATCCCAATGGCCCTCATCATTGAACCTAGAATGTCATGTACCTATTAAATTCTATTAGAAATTATCAAAATTACCCTTCACATTACACTAAAAAGGGTTTGTCAAGTTATTTGATGGTATTTAGGTAGGCATGTATTTTCCAACTACGGACTTCCAGCTCCGTGATTGGTTGAGTAGACTCACCAATCCAGAAATACCGATATTTGATTTCCTTAACTCTGGACTCAAATATTACACCATGTCTAGAAAGTGCTCCTCCTCTTGATGTAATATGGTTACGTCAACCTGAAACCATTCATAAAGGATTCATATATTAAATTTTATGTCCCATCAGTGGCTGTTCAAACAAATAGTTTTAATAAGTTTCCCCTTAATCAAGTAACGAAAGGCTTGGTCTAACATAATATTTTATTTGATGGATTTATTTCTCTTATAAATGAATTTCTTATTATCATTATCAAATGATTGTTAATATTATGTAGATCTTAATTAAATTATTAACCATATGTTGATTATATTTACTCATAAGACTATATTATTTTACATCCATCTTGCATACTTGTTTAATTAATTAATTATGTGATCGCAACAACACATAAATAATGATAAACCATGCATAGGATAGAACTAAAATAAATCAATGTTCTGAATCATGATCTTTTGAAATGGTTAGTTTATCTAGCGATTGATAAACTAGCCCTGGCCTAGGTGAGAAACACCTTGATCGTTATGTGTTCATATTTATAGGTTTCCACCTATTATCCTCTGTATCTCCTTTTATTGATGTCATATCTAAATCAACGTGAATTGCATATACTATTACATATGTGTTTTTAACTCACATGCAGGCGAGGGGAAAAAGGGGTTTAACATATAATAATCCTAGGGCATGGAAGCCAAAAGTATTGATGAATATAAGGTTCACAAGCCAACAAAAATAAAATCAATGAATCCATCCACATACCATGGTCTTGGAATAACTAATTATAATCTATATGTGCGATGATATTTATGCAAAAATAAAACATTCATTCAATTCATTAATAATTTTTTATTAATATAAATCAAGTTCAAATAAATTATTTATCTTTAAATAATAAATTCTATTATCTTAAAATCTTTTCATAATTTTCTTGATATTTTTAGCATTCATAAATTTTAAAAATTAAATTCATTTAAAATATTTGTGGTACGTAACTTGTTCCATGGAGGAAACTCGGTGAATTCATGGTCATAACTACATAATGAATTGAAATAAATAGTAAGCATATATTAAATTAAACACATATATATAAAACAACTATCACATGGTGTGCCTCATCATTACACTGGCACTATGGTTCACATGTTAAGGGTTTGTATAATATAATAATAATATTTAAAAAATCTTCATAATTTGGACAAGTACACGATGTGTAGTTCCGAATAAACAGCATGTTATATTGTTCACCATCCATACAATGTACACGCTCTGTGCCATGGTGTGTAGATGTAATTCGCAAATATTTGGAGTAAACATCGTGTTCAGTGGGCCACATGCCGTGTAGTTTGCACGTTACACAGTTTCCAGCTGGGAAAGTCGTGTACAGGGTACTGGGTCCAACCCTAACTCGAAAAAACTACACGCCGTGTATAGTGGACTACACGTCATGTAATCTAGAAACCGCGTGCCACATGTTCCTGGTCAACATAAGAAGTCATTTAAAACATAGAAATACTCCAACACACAACATGGTTTTGTGGACCAGTCTGATACATTGTATCTTGAATACACATGGTATACTACCAAATACATGACGTGTTTTCTGGTTTTGTACTTCCATAAAGCATTGGAACCTTTATATGTGATCCTCTATTTTATTGTTATCAAAATTAAACTAAAACATCATCTCTATAAGGTAAATGAGAAACAAAAGAGGTGGAACAGATCTCCGGATTCATATTTGAATATTGATTAACTTGAATGAAAAAATCTAAATTATTAATTATGTAAATTAGAAATGAAATATATAAATAGTTATAAACTATTATTTAATCGCGCTGATTCCACTTGTAGGTTCAGAGTACATTAGAAGCATCATTGGGTCAGAACCCAACTTTAATTTTTACCATGATCAATGATTATATTGTGATCAATACGACGATGAATTCCAGTCTACACAGAATAGAATCAAATATTTAAAAAAATAAGAAAGAGGCTCGGAACCATTAGAGAGGATATTTAAAATAATGTTTATAATTAATTTATATAATTTCTTAAATAAAATTATAAATAGATCATAGGTATTTTCTATATTGATGATATTGATCATCTATAATTACCCTTCTAGATTATCTCATTTCACTTTCCAGATCCAAACTAGAATCCCTCTAGTGGTGATCCACTCATGCTCTGGTAGTCTCTAATCAACACCGCTTGTTATTTGGTTTCTACCGCGGAGAAGCAAGTTTCTTCTATCAGAAATTCTTGATCACTTGTTCTTCGACCTTGAAAAACGTATCTTGATCTGGAGAGAAGTGGGAAAACGATTCTAGAGATGAAATGATGTGCTCAACAATTCACAATTCACCATCTGTGTAGTTTGGTACATGACAAAATAGATGTATTTTCCTATTTATTGACATGGGGCTTCATATACTATATGTAATTGTGTAACAGCAATTAAATACTATCATAAACATAGTGAAAACCCATGATATTAATAATAATACCGCTTAATTATTTATCTTGCACCAACTTGAAAAAATAGTATTATAAATAAAATTTTAGGTCACAAAATAATAGCAGTGTTGTTTTAATTTGTCCCAACAAGTGAAATAATTATTTATCATCTTGTAAAAAATTATTTTACAATTAGACCAGTTGTAGTCCGCTCGAACTTCGGATCCTTTTATTGAAAACTTGAATAAATAAATAAATATTTTATTATCTTTAATGAATATTTTATTTACAAACTAGTAAATAATTATTTTTTAAATGATAGATGAAATAAATAGATATATTTTACCAATAACCTAGATAATAAATAATTATTTAAATTATGAAATCATTTTAACATGAATATAATTATTCTACTGGCTTGAGAATAATATTTATTAATTAAATTAAAATATAATTCAATCAAGACCACTGGAAACACATAGTGTGTGACCCTAAATTATTTTTTTCCATTGGTATTAGGCGGAAATTACGAATTTCCTAGAGTATGGTCAAAAAACGTGTCAAGGAACCAAAGAGAATGATCGTAATGTCGCAAAAACGACATCCACATATGAACATTCACATTTTAATATAATCCCTTTGTCACAATATCTCATCATGTAGGTTTCATGATAGTATCATCAACTTTTATGCTTGATACATCATTCCTTGACTACATGAAATAAACTCATCATTACTTTATGGCCAGGGAATTTAGCACAACAGTTCTATTCCAATCAAAGGGATGATATATCAACTACCATAAATGGAAGAGTCAAATCCATCTTGAAATAATCCATTAAGATCATTCCACTTGTGACACACCCAACATACCATAATTCCCCCCCAACAATTTTCCTGATAGTTTTTGTTAGTAAATCAATGTGTGTGATTCGTGAAACATATAATTGATAATCTTAAAGTCTATAGATTATTTCACATGATCGTAGATAGAAATATCGTATTACAAAAACAAATGGAATTCATACAGCTAGGTCTTTTCTCATTATATATTGTCTTAGATATTACCATGTGTGATCTTCATGAGAGGAAGTATCATCTAATTATTATTACTCGCTTTTTATGGTATGCTTGCAATGTTTCCCAACATATTATGTCATCCAACAGTAGAATAATATTTAAGAATATTTTTTTAGAATTTAAAGGTTCTCATCATAGCAGGGAATTTCCATGAACTTATCAATGCAACAAATACTCAAGGACATCATGACATCAAATTCATATAGAATAATAAACAATATGTAATAAGATGTTTAATATTTAAATACATTTAATATCCATGTCATCAAAGTAATCCCAGTTCGTTCTGGTACACAAACACATAAAATTATAAGATTCATTTATTGTAATTCCATTATGACGATTATGATTCCAATTATTCAAAGCGATGTGGGATATAATAAAATGTTTAAATATTATTTTTCACATGAATGACACTAATGTAATTTTAAGGTAATTTCCATTCATCATTGTCAAAAATCCTCATTATCACTTATCCTCCGTTAGGGGATATTTTGAATTCATACCATCCATAATATTTCATTCAATGGATTATGATGTTTATGTAACACAATTCTTTTCCACAGGTTAATCAGGTTTGAATGATATTGTGAATGAACTCCTATCTTTTTCATTTGTAAATGATGTTCACAAGAGATATTTATGGAATCCACTTATTTTATATGATTTATTCATGTTTGATATATATTTTAATTTAAATGATTTGTTTTTATTTTTTAATAATGTTTCAATGATATAATTATGAAACCCATTTACATTCTATGGGATAATCATGTCCGAATGATATTTTTATAGAACCCATTTTTTCATGTGTTAATCATGTTTCAAAGTAATTGTAAATGAAACCATTTATTATTAATGTGTTAGATATGTTTTAATAGTAATTTTATAGAATATTTTTTTTTACTTTTGGTAATCATATTTTAATAAGGTTTTTATACATCTCTTTTATTTTTTACAGGTTAATCATGTTTTGAATTGAGATATTGGATGTTCTAATGTGTTTTTGATAGATTTTATGATTCCTGATTTCTTAATGTTAATTGGGTCTTTTTTTGGTGGTTATAATATAAACCAATTATGTGTTGTTACATGAAAGTCTATTTATATGTTGTTCCATGATAATCCAATAATGGATGATTGATTGATAATCCTACGATGGGTTGGTCCACGACAAACCTCCAATTCATTTGGTATGGATGTTGGCCATATGGATATTCCATATGTAAGAGTGAAATATTTTAAACTAGACTTGATAAATATTTAATTTATAATAATAAAAACTATAATAACATCACAATATACATTTATGTTTTGTTTTTTCTTATTATGTGTAATAATGCTTCAAATTGTCGATATTGATATGACTTGGCTCATGATTATTGATATCACTTAGCTCAGGATTATAAAGAATTCAGATTAATTATTTATTTCTATAATGGATTTCACAATGATGATTTTTATTAGATAATGTTAAATTAGAAAACATTGGTATAATGAGAGATTGTTTTCATCTTAATGAACCATTTTTTATGATTCGAGGTTAATATGATATATTTATGGGAATGATATTCCTAATTAACTAATTATATAAATATAAATGGTCCATGAGGTTTTAGGTTATCCATGTTATAGTATTTATGTTTCACGAATTATATGAAATATTTGTATTATAATTATCTGCATGATATTTGTATATGTAAAATTATCGATTTCATTATAACATTTGGTTGTTTTGTTATTAGGCTATTATAGTTTGTATCTATGGTCAGTTTAGATAACATCAAAGAATATGATGCCTTCAGATGAGATTTATATATGTTCTATGAATTCTATCATAGGAAAATATGCTTAAGGTTTATCAGATGTCCAAGGTCTTATAAAACCCCTTTATGGTTTTTAAGTAGTAAAAAGTTTTACAATTACTGTTGACATTTTGAAACATATTTTATTAGGATGAAGTATATATAAACCTTCACATTAATGTGATACAATCCCTTATTTTTTTAGGAAATAAGTTTTATGGTATTGATACACTTTATTTATTATATAATCTTGGATATTTAGGTAATTAAGGGAAAGGAAATATTATTATATAGACAACATCATGATTGAAAATTTATTTTCTTAGTAAGTGAAAAATGTTAAATCAAAGGAATATTACAATTGAATGGTATTGAAATATGGATGTTATGAGAAAACACAATAATTTAAGATACTCTTTATGGTTCGTTTTTATATATATTTATAGAATGTTGTAGTTTATACTTTTGGTATTACTTTTATATTTTGAAAATTAATTTAGGAAGGTTTATTCAATTTAATAATTTTCATACCATGTCGTAACCATTTTAGATTTTCATATTGTTTAAATATAGATGGAATATATTGACTATTTCATTCCATATTATGGTTTATTTAGATGTTTATTTTAGTTATTTTTCTATAATAAATTCATCGCAAATACTCGTCATTTGTAGAATATGATAATTTTGAAGCAATTGAATGATGGATAAATTTATAATCATCATGTATGTATATTTCTTATTTATTATCTTGTTCAATATGGTTAGAGAAGAAATGTTACTCTATGTAAATTATCACGATAAAAGTATTTTTTCTTAGTATCATAAATGTTAATGAACAAATAGTATTTTTGATAATCACAGATATATGTTTTTGAGGCCCATAACATTCAATTGATCATTTATTTGATTGTGATTAATCACCTCAATCTATATCTATAATTATTTATAGTTTTATATCATTCCCACATGTGTAATATTTTTGGGGTATCATATTTATTCATAACATCTGGTTACATTTATTTTTTGAAATTTACATTTTAATGGATATTTTATTTATTTCATTTTTTTTCTGTCAGTTTCAATAAAATAATTTTATAATTTATACTCATTTTATAACCTAAATGAATTTCATGGAAGTTATTCATTTAAAGGGATTTATATGTAATGTAACACACCGATTCAAGAAACCTAGAGCTGGTAAATTATTTTTATACATTGGATTGATAAAAGATATCATGTCTTGAAGGACAAGTTAGATTAGCAGCCTTGGAATATAGATTACATTCATCAACATTACATACAAATTCAAAACATAAACTATAACATATATAATCCTTTGATAATACCATTATTCAAATAGGATAATCGTTCATATCCAACATAAAACACTTCTCGACATCATGGGAAAATAAAACATAAGAAATAGGTGATCTCAGCTGCTCAGTTGGGTCAACAATACTGTATAAACAATCATAAATAAGAAGAAACATTTAAGAAAATGTATAAAATAGTAACATAATCCATTTAAAAAAATCACCATCATAATGTGGAAAAGATAAATCAAAAAAATACATTTACTTATTCATATGGGTATTCTAATAGTTGAACAATCACATGGAACATCAAGAACTAATCTCATAATGATGGAATGCATAATGTCGGACAACATAACCACATTGTCAAGGCCTCGTGCCATGGCTAAATATAAAAATATTTTCAAGGACTTGTTCCATGAAACTAGATTCTCTAACGAGACTTATTGATGAATCAATGGGAAATAACAGGCCCCACCCATCACTTAATAAGTAAAATGCATTCCTAATAAGAAAAGGATGAAACTTAACATATACATTCATATTAAAAATGACATACAAAATATTATACTTGAATAATAAACCATAAATGGTATAAAAAGAACACATCCATATTCAAACATATCATATCACATTAAAAATAGTATGGATGATTTTTTTATAGTTAATTAACCATAATGAATAATAATATCTAAAAACAATTTTTACATATATAAAAATAATCAGTAAAACACTTTTAGAGAGACATCCCTTATCATTAAATCATTTAAAAGTCACAAAATTTATAAACAAATATAATTAAAACATACTTTTGAATTAAATTATTCCAAACCACTTTGAATCATTTCAAATTAATTAACATTTTGAAACAATCAGGATCATATAAATAAATCCTTCTATTCATAATGAAAACAAGGACATTAATTAAAAATATTTTGGAAAATAAATCATTAAAACATTTAAAATGATGATATATTTATATTGTCCACTATATAAAATCAAAAAATAATCTTTTTGATGAATGTTTTATGAAACATGTAAATGGATGATATATATTTCATACTAAATACTTACACATAACCAATCTTAGATAATAATAAGGTTGGGTAATTAACCCTTACCTTATACTTTCATTTCGTCAAGGCTATGTTTTAAGTCTTGTATAATGACCATAATAGGTTATTGAATTATAAAAGAACCATTTTTATTTGTGATATCATATATGATTCATTTATGACTTTATACTTCCCATTTAAAAATAATTTTGTTGTCAATGATTCATTTTCTGTAATAATTGTTTTCTTTATGTTATGAGTTTTAACATGTTCGTTTTGATCGTACCACATAAATATTGATTTAAATTCAGAAAAAAATATAAAACATGATTTATATATCATATATATACATAATATATATATATATATAATATAGATATATGAATAGGAAGATACTATTTATAAAGATGGTAGGTTGTAAGTACGCATAAACATCTTTTCTATTTTTATATCATATTGAATGGAAGTATGTTAATGAAGTATAATAAAATACATATATATATTTTAGCATTATAATTATTATGTAAAATATTAAATTATTGTTAATAATATATATGTTTATAATCATCATTAAGTGGTGAATATGGAAATGAAACTCAACGTGTCGTGGACACGGTAAGTCGTATGTACGAATGAGTGACGATATAATTTCATTAATCATTAAATGGTGTGGAATTGGATGGTACATTAACTATAAAGAAAAATTTTATGTTATTTTATTTATTTATATGCATAACACTCATCATTATATCCATCCAAAAAAATTAGTGTTGAATAACAATTACACCACGGTGTGGAGATGGTAAGATGTACGTACGCACAGATAGTGACTTTTTCATTCATATGACAGATAGAATAATGAATGTGTTTTTCCCATATATATAATCACATCTCATAATGAGTAAGGCATTGGATATATTATATTTTTCATTTAAACAACATAGAAATAAGAATTATAGTAATAAAATAACATTGAATGTGGTAAAAAAATAATTACCTCTTCTTCAGGTGTTTCCTTCTAATTTGAACAAAAGAGATCTTTAGAATGGATTTCTTCTCAAATTAATTACTCTATGATTATGGTAGTGTAGATAATAGGATATTTGGATAGGGGTTGGCCTAATCAAATGGCTTTGGAGGTGTGAATGAAAATAGAAGGGAAATGCCAATTTATAAGAGATGTGAGGGGCACTTTAGGTAAAATGATGAGATATTAATTTATTATAAAATACATGTAATTTTATAATATCAATAAATATATTTATTTCTATTATATGGTGAGAATTGGTATAAATAATTTAATCCAATATGTTTTAGACATGTTTAGTTCTTCATATTTAACATATCTTTTATATTCAACCATAATGTATATAATTTAACTCTTACCATGTCTTTTGTATTTTTATAACAAAAGGTAAAAATATTTACTATAAGAATCCAAATGAACCTAAAGTGGATATTTTATGTAATTTGAATAATATTTAATTTTGTTTTTAGAACCATATATTTTTATAACTTTTATACTGTTTAATATAATAGTATTTATTTTAAAATATCATTTATAAGATTTTTTTACTATGTAATAATATATGTTTTTATAAGTAATAACAACATTATTCCTTCGACCCAAAGGAATCTACACATACCTCATATGTTAATGGAATAAAAAAAATCAAGGATAGCATCAAAACATAGAATTATATTTATTTTATAATTTATAATATAATTTATTTGATTCATTCATTAATTAGGATTATATTGCATCATTATTGTGTCATAAATAAATTTAATTATATAATGTCTTAAAATTTAAAATAATATCACATGATGTAAAAAATATTTTAAGATTAATATTCAATATAAATATTAGAATTTACCTTATGCATATCCCTATATTGAAAATTTATAAGTTATTAAAATTAAATTTGACACTTTTATCACTTCTTTAAATAAAATATAATAAATGTACTTATATAAGACAATTGGATTAAATAATATCAAATTTATTCCTAAGGATTATTTTGAAATAAATACACTTATCTAAAAAAATAGGATATGTGCTAGGGTAATTTTATATTATTATAATAATATTTTTACCTTTAATTGCCCAATTTACCTTTAATTGTGTTAAATAATATTAGAAAGTTACTATTCACCAAAAAAAATATTTCTTTCATATTAAACAACATTTTACTTAAATATTATGCTAAATTACAAATTTGACTAGAAGGTGGATTAATATTCCTACAAGGTCAGTAAGATGTTGTTTAAAAACTTCAATGATTTTTTATATCTAATTATATGATAAAATGAATCAAATGACATAAATTGGGAAAATATATGTATTATGAATATTTTTTTTACTTTTTGAGTAATTTTAGTAATAATTTATTATTTAAATGATGAAGTTGGTCATTTTGTTATGTTGGGTATTTTTCATTGTTCATCTAAAATTTAATATTTTTAGAAAATTACCAAAAATTAGCCCCAAGTATATTATAATATTCTAGATTCAAAAATTAATTATATTTCATAGAGATAAAATTTTTTTGTGTGTAAATTAATTTTATTATTTGTCACAAAAGGATAAAAAAAGAAGTTCTTTTAAGAAAATAGTTTTTCAATATATATAACTATTTTATCCAAAATTATAAATTTCATAAATATGATTTATTTTTATGAAAACATTATAAATAACATTTAAAATATATTTTTTACTATTAATATTTCATTTTTTATTTGATAAAAAATATATCTATGAAATAATTATAATACTAATATTGTATTTCACAGAATCTCAATCGTACATATAACACATTCCAAGTCAGTGTTGTGTGCAATATAAAAATTAAATTACACAAAAAGATAAAAATCTATGAAATTTTGGGGTGTTACATTCTACCCTCCTATAATAAAATGTTTCATCATAATTTGAAAATGTTATTTCAAAATAAATTTCTAAAAATAGAAAATACCTTTTTGGAAAACCCACATCGGAAAAATGGTAAATAAAACATAGTCTTAATAAGAGGGAAATTGAAATGAAAAATTTGAAAAACAAATTTGGATTTTGAATAGAATAACATTGGTGGAAATTATAGATACATAGTTAATGAAAAATTTATATATTCAGACGGTGTGATCGAGGTCATCAATCACAAACAAGTGAACAAAAAATAGAAATTTGAGGGCCTCCATGCAATAAATCTATGATGATTTAATGTATCATCAGTTCTAAAAAATTTACGGTATTATTATAACCTGTTTTGTTGATACATTTTTTGCAGAGGAGGGATAAATTTACAATCAAAATAATAATGAAAGACAATATACATGATTTCATTACCTGTAATAATGATAATATTATAATTTGGTTGTGCTTCAATTTATTTTCACATTATCTCTTAAACTATGAAATGAATGTTAAAAATGAACTTTTAAATTCATAATGAACATTTTATAAATGATAATTCCCACATGTGTTTCCTTAATCATTTATATGTCAAATAAAAAAAGGACAGATCAATGTATCCATTAAATTATACTTTACCATCAAATAAGATATCTAGTGCTCAATATACTCCATTCCAACCTTTAGAGAAATCCAAAATTCTAGTGTAAAAAATCCTAGTCCAAAAACAATTATGGGAGGTAAACATAATGACGATCTCTTTTTTCCACATAGTAACATTTGAAGAACTTCATTATCTATGCTCTTAAAACATTGTAACACAATGATTTACCTCAAAACCTTATTTAATACATTCATGATCTCATATTTCTTATAGAATACTTGATATACTCCTAAAACAAAAAATGTTTTAAACAAAAACCATGATATAATAAACCAACAATTAATTACCTCCATGGTAGTTAAGAATATCCAATATAGTTTATCAAAATAAATCATATCTTAATCAATAATCACAACCTCATTATCAATACCATGTTAAGGTTTATCTTTCCTTCATCATTATATTTTCCAAAAATGTTTATCTTTCTATTAAGTCACATTTCATTGTACCATACAATCTCAAATCCTCAATGAAATTGTACTACAGTAAAATCCTAATTTATTTGAATATTTAATATAACCAATACATCATAGATACAAAACTCAAATGACATAAATCTTCAGTCTAGAAAAAAAATACATTAATCATCCCATGTTGACTATAGAAACAGATTATACATTACCTTCATCCCATTTCATTCTTATTCTGAATGAATATTTTATCCACACTTATAAAAAACCCCATGTACTTTCAAGATATTCCAAGGGTGTGTCTTTCCACAGTAATCACATGTTAGAAAATCCTTCATTCCCATCTTCACTTTATCCATGTTTTTCAAAACATAAAATTCTATTTATTTTAATATTTAAAATATAATTTATTTGATTCATTCGTTAATAAAGAGGATATTGAATAATTATTGTGTTATAAATAAAATAAATTATATAATTTTTAAAAATTAATAATAATATACTACGAGTTAACATATAATTTTAGATTTCTAACGAATATATATTGTAGAAATTACCTTGTGTGTATCCCAACATTATACATTTATTAGTTAATAATGTTGATATTTACGCTTTTAACTCTTCTCTATAAAATATAATAAATATCATAATATAATACAATTGGATTAAAAAATATCATAATTTATCATGACATTTATTTCTATCGAAATAAACTTATCCAATAGAATTTGGATATGTGTTAATGTAAATTTATATTAATATAATATTATTTTTACCTTAAATTACATTATATATATTTAAAAATTGTAAATAATATTCAAAAGTTAATATTCACTAAAAATTATGTTTTATTATTTAACAACATTTTACATACTGATTAAAATTTAGTATTTCACATTTTCTAAATTAATTTCACAGAAGCGGTCAAATTATATTTTATGCTAATTTTCAAATGTGCGTAGAAGGTGAATTAATATTTCTAGAATGTGGGTAAAAAGATTATAAAAAAGTTCAATGAATGTTTATATCTACTTATATGATAAAATTTCTCAAATAACATAAATTGTGCTAATACATGTATTATAAATATATTTTTATATTAAGATAAATTTTAATTAAAAATTATTATATAAAAGAAAAAGTCAGTTTTTATGTACTATGTAGTATTTATCATTATTCAACTAAATTTGAATGTTTTTAGAAAATTACAAAAAATACAATTATAAAATCGACGTACTACCATAGATCTATAGCCACGATTTAAAAAATGTGCCTATAAGTGTCTATAGCCACGGTTCTGTGGCCTATAGCCATGGTTTTGTGGCATATGGACACAATTTTCAAAACAGTAGCTATAGACCCATTTTTTCATTTCCCTATAGCCATGGTTCTCTTAAATAGTGGCTATAGTGTTCCTGCGCTTCCGCGGGAAAAACATTCCTGCCATGAATTTTGCGGGAAGCCCTATCACCATAGTTATGATTTTATTCCCATAGTTTTTATTAATATATATATATATCATAATATATAAATATATATATATCCAAATTGTGGCGCAGTGTAGTGTTAAATGCGCTAGACTGAAGAGTGGAGGTGCAAGGATCAAATCCCGCTGGGGACATTTATAATTTTGGCTATTCCCATGGTTTTCCGAGGCTATTTCCATAGTAAAACTCGTGGCTATAGGTCATGCACCACCGTTTAAAATTTTGAGGCCTATTTCCACTATTTTCAAAACCATGGAAATAAGAAAGGACCTACGGCCATGACGATATCGGCCACGGTTGGGCAAAACCGTGGTCCTAGCATTTGGCCATGGTTTTGGGGCCTATTGCCATGGTTTTAAATAGTAGAAATAGCCCATTTTTTCATATGTGAAATTAACCCTATGCTAATTTTAATATTCTTTATTAAATAATGATGTATATTTTAAAAAATTAAATTTTTTGGATGGTATAAATTAATTTTATTATTGTTCAAAAAATGACAGAAAAATTAGTTCTTTTAATAAAATAACTTTTCTAAATATATAACTATTTTATCCAAACTTATAAATTTCATTAATTTTATTTATTTATATGTAAAAAGATTAAATAAAATATGAAATGTATTTTTTTCTATTCATATTATAATATTTAATTGAGGAAAAAATATAACTTTAAAATAATCACAATACTAATTTGGTGTTTCATAGAAACTCAATATTCTGTACAACACATGCCAAGTCGGTGTTTCATGCAGTATAACAAATAAATTTCATTAAAATATTTCATTCTATGAAATCACGGGTTGTTACATTCACCCCTCCAATAATATATTTTGTCCTTACAATTTTAAATAGTTCTTTGAAAATAAATGTTTGAAAAGAGAAAATACCTTTTTTGTAAACCCACATTGGAAAAAGGGTAAATAAAACATAGTCTTAATAAGAGGGAAATGTAATTATAAAAGTCACAATGAAATTATGATTTTGATTAGGATAATAGTGGTGGAAATTATAGACATAAAATTAGAGGAAATACGTAAATATTTAAAGGGTGTGATTGAGGTCATCAATTACAAATAAGTTAATAGAAAATGGAAATTGTAGGGCCTCAAATCCATAAATATATAATGATTTAAATTATCATTAGTTCAACAAAATATAAGGCATTAAGATAACACATTTTTTGATACTTCATTAGAGAGGAGAGATTAATCTACTATCTAGATATGAACTTAAGAAAACAATCTTGATTTCATTACCTTTCATAATCATAAACTCATCATTTGGTTTTTCTTCGACCTATTTTAACATCATCCCTTAAACTTTGAAATTAATGATAAAAATGATTTTTTTAATGCATATTGATTGTTTTATAATACATAATGGCAACATGTATTTCCATAATCCACTTTTTGTTTAATTAAATCCAAAATGTTATTTCAAAGTATCCATTAAATAAAACATTAACCCCAAAAAATTATCAAGTGCTCCGCATACTCCAATCTAACCATTAGACATATCCTGAATACTTGTTTCAAAAATCCTAGTACAAAATCTTTTATGGGAGGTAAACATTATGATGATATCTTTTTGACACATAAGAATATGTGAATACCTTCATCATGTATTCTCATAAAACATAGTAACACTATGAATTAACATAAAACCTTATTGAATACATTCATCCTCCCATATTTCTTATAGAATACTGGAAAAACTCATTGAAACCAAAAAATTATTAAACTACAACAATGATGGAATAAACCAAAAATTAATTACTTCCAACTTAGTTTAAAATAACCAATATAATTTATCCAAATAAATCTTCTATTATTCCAAAATCAATACCTCAATATCAAGAAGATTTTTAAGTTTATCACTCCCCCATCTAAATATTTTCCAAAAATTTTATCTTTCTATTTAGTCAATTTTTATAGGACCATAAAATATAAAACACTCCATGAAATTGTACTGTAGTAAAATCCTTATTTAATTTATTTATTCATATAACTAGTGCATCATTGATACAACACTCAAATCACATAATTCATAAATATAGAAACAAAAATTGATTAATTATTCCATGTCGTCTATAGTAACAAATTATTTTTTACCTTAATCCATTTGACTTCTTATTCTAGATGACACTTTTTTCCACACTTATAACAATCACCATGTCCTTTCAAGAGCTTACTAGGGTGATTCTTTCCACAATTATCAGATGTAAAAAAATCCTCCTTTCTCATCTTCACATTATCCATGATTTTAAAAAAAAACCCTTTTATTCTCATGCATCCCTCTAAAGTCGTAATAACATCGATATTCATTACATATCCTACTATCATGAATATTATGTACTAATGTGATGAAAATTATTTTGAGATTATTTCATTTCGAATATTTTGTTATGACAATGAAAGACATCATTCTTCTTAATCCATGGATCATGTGCTTTGGTAGAGTGTTCGTTTCTTCAAATAGGTCCCATTTCTATAATGTGGCATATACTAAATTAAATAACAAATAATCCCACAATCTGTTAATCACTTAACATAAATTAAAAATTCTATGAATATATAATCTCATAATCATAAAAAAGGTTTCTTTGCAGACATATATTATCATAAATTCTTTATAATTGCAGGTAAATAAAATGTGAATTATACTAAACATATACCCCAGGTGCGTCAAACTAAACGCACAATAAGACATTTTTTCATGTCGTAGGGTACCCATAGGCTCGCCCAAAACTGGTTGTCGGCGTTTTCACACCTATGAACATATATGCTAGAACCACGCGGACCTGTATTATTATAAAGACATAGCCTTAAACCTTACATAATATTGAATTAAATGAATAATTCAATTTGAGGATATTTTCAGGATTAGAGTTATATAGTATTAAGACATAATAATTACATTTCAAAATATTACTAAGTAGACACTTCTACACAGTTTCCATTTTTTGCATAAAATAAAAACTCTAAAAAAATAGTCATGTCTAAATCCATGTTTAAGAAATAATGAATTTTTCATGATCCCATAATTGACCCTATTCAACATTATGACCCGTGAAAAATATTTCAAAAACCTGGGATGAGCATGAAAAGCTCAGTAAGGGATACATAAATAAAAAAACTGTTAGTTTTTTCAAAACAACAGGTAAAACATGAATACATTATCATAAGTAATAATTTTCATCATTATGAAGTAGTTAATACTCTTCTCTAAATAAAAGATCATTAAATACCCTTTTGTAACCAAAATATTACCATAAAACCTATATAAAGAACATATAATATATAATGTTTACTTGGGACGTAAACATACTTAAATGGAATAACCATACGGTTGACTTCCACACATATCACTAAATGAAATAGCCATACGGCTGACGTCCATACCCAATGCATTGGAGGTTATAACGTAACAACTTTTCATGGTATTAATGGCACCACCTATCATTTGCTTTATCACATAACCACCCATAATATGTCCATGAACAATTATAAAAGCATAACACATAAAATATTGCAAGTATTAAGATTTCTCTAATAAAATTTAATTTTAAAAAACAATAATTCATTACAAGATATTTAAATAATAAATCCATTTAAAAAAACTATATTCACTACCAAAACACCCAAAAACAGAATAAGTGATTTACTTTTCATTTTAGAAAACATTAAGGCTTATAGAGGATGCCAAATAACGATTACAACGGAGGAGATTTCATTGTCGCTGTAAACGTTAAAAACATTCCATTTTTCATTTAGTAAAACACATTTTAGAAAAAAATTCCCTTTGAATGAAAGTAAAATTCCATGGGCTTTACAATACACCTTCTAAAAGAAGGTATATATATTATTGAAATATGCCTCAATTAATGGAGCATTAGATGAAGTCCCTTACCTCGTGTCTGACTTGACTCAATCGTTCTTTAATCACCTGAATAATAAACTAAAGATAATTTCTACTTTCTTAAAAACCTTTCTAATGTTTATTATTCCTTTTACATCACTTATTATGATGTTATAAACATTATGTAATCATTTAAGTTAACAATGTTCATTTTGTCGATATTTGGTACTTGAGTAAAAAAATGAACACCTTATATTCACAAGTTGTCCATTTGGTCAATAGTTCATTATATACAGAATGAAATTAATTATTTAAATATCATATATATCCAGTATATACATGAATTTTTAATAGTACATAACATTTAGAGGTATGAAATGAAATGCACCGTTCATGGAGATGGTAAGTCGTACGTACGCATGAACTCTACAACCATTTCTATTTCATATTTCATGGAATTAAAACATAATGATACATATTAGTATTATAATTACAGTATAATATCATATATAATATCATATATAATATAATATATAATATCATTAACATCATCATTTATACGTCACACATTTGGCATTAACGAGTCATATCCCTTTGAGCGGCGGTAGTCCACACTTCTCTATTGAGATTATCGTGTTTACCCATACTGGAAAACATAAAGGTATGATATAAATGGAAATTACAGAAGCATAAAGAAAACATAAAAAATATATATCATATATAAATACAGATCCATCATAATGGCCACCATGAGAGGTGGAAATAGGTAATTGAACAATCATCGTTTCGTGAGGTGTTTGTTTTCCATCCTCAGAAACAATATGTTCTTCACCCATTTGATTGAGGTGTGTGTATGTGTAGTCAGAATCCTTCCTATAAAATCATCCTAGTATATTTAAGATTCTGGTTTTGTTTCAATAGAAAACAATAAAAAGAGTATAGGGGTCGGAGAAGTAAAATCAAAGAAAACAATTTAAGAGAAATTGTTACCTTTAATTTGGGTAACTCCCTATGTTTTGAACCAAAGGACATCTTGAGATGCCTTATGCATATGATAAGGCTTTAGGTGGAAGAGAGGGACGTAGGTAGTTAAATTGGGCCGATTTTGGACGAGCCAAATGGCTTGTGAGGTGTGAGGAATTGGTTAGAAGTTGTCTCCTTTTATAAGAGAGAGGAGGGGCTCTTTATGAAAGTTTGAATATATTATTTTATTATAAGCTTATATATGATTTAAAAGGTCAAAAAATCATTAATATAGAAGATAATATTAATAATTCGAGTTAAAATCATCCAATCAGAATTGTACATGTTTTGGATAATATTGTAATCATTATAATCTTTTTTATTTAAATAAATTATTAATGAGGTAAACACTCCATCATTATTGTGTTATAAATAATTTAATTTATTTGATGTCTAAAAATTATAAAGAAATTACCATGATGTAGGAAATCATTTTTTCTTACCAATGAATATTTATAGTTGAAAATATATTTTCTATAACACCATATAAAAATTAATTTACTAAAAGATTTTTGTTTTTGTCATTTTTGCCTTCACATTAAATTAATTAATCTAAAGTGCAATTATCTTTAATAAGTGGCTCTATGGGGACCCAAAATTGACCCAATTATTCAAATGGTCGGACATTACTCATCTAATAAGGTTAGGACATGCGTCAAGTTAATTCTGAATTATTAATATTTTCTTTTAACCTTGAATTACCTATTTACCTTTAACTAGGGTAACTAAAAGTCAAAAGTTACTATTCAAGAAAAATTATTTTCATCTTATTGAACAACATTTTACTATCTAATAAAAACCATGTATGTAGGATTTCCGAAATTCAATTCACATAAGTGGTAAAATGTCACTTAAATGAAAAAGATAGTTTTTATAACTACTACTAACGGGTATCACTATTCATCCAAAATTGAAATTTATTAGAAAAATACCAAACATTCAGCCTAAGCTATATTTGATATTCCAAATTCAAAAATGATGTATATTTTTCCAAATTCAAAACATAGAGGTGGAATTAATTTATTTTAAAATTAATTCCCGTTATAAAAAAATAGCTTGTTTTTAAGAAACAATAACTATAAAAAGATTGATACTTGTTTATGTCCAATTTCGAAGTTAAATTAATTCCAATGACCATCATTTGATTAAATAGTAAAAATATATAATAATTACACTTTAAAACCAATTTAAAAGATAATTTATCTATATAAATAATTATATTAAAACAAAATTTTGAATTAAAATAAAATATTTTCACTATTCATTAAAAAAAATGAACTTTATCGAAAAAATTATAAAAATTTACAAAATTTAAGTTTGATGTCCCCATTAAAAAGAGTATTTTATTTGGTAAATTAGAATGTATTAATGTGAATAAAACTATATTTGAAGATGGGTTTCTGTTAAAAGGTGGCAAATCAATATTTTAATGTAAATTATGCTTTAAATTAGATTCATTCACATTTTAAGCCTCTAACTTTTATTGGATATATTTAAATACATTTAACTAAAATGTATAATCATATTGTTGTTAGTTTTTTCATTCCTGCTAATAAAATGTCTTGGAGTTAAATACCATTTAAAATAATAATATTATATTATTAGTATGCAACATAAGATTTCAATGAAACCCATTGTTTCATATCGGGTGCAGTGTCGAACATAGAAACCCTTTTAAAGTATAACTAATATTTAGTTCAAAAATAATAATGAATATTAAATATGACTTATTTATTATTTACATGGGATGTTACATCCTTCCCCCCTTTTTGGAATTGTATCCTCGCAATTTAACTTATCAAAATAAGTGGTGGTATTTTCCCCTCCTAGAATTTTCATATTCCCACATTGCCTCTTCTACAATATGGTTTTTCTACAAAACTGTTACCTTATACATTTCTTTATTCTACAACACTTGCTCTCTACGGTCAAGAATTTGGACTAGTTATTATTCATAAGATAGATTCTCTTCCAACTGAACTACCCTTGGGATCAAAACATTAGATTGATATGGCATATACTTTCTCAACATCAAAACATGATCAACATTGTGTACCTAGTATAAACATTGAGGTATAGCCACTCTGTATGCAACTGAACCAAATTTTTCCAGAATTTCATAAGGTCTAATGAACTTCAGACTCAACTTTTTCTTATTACTAAAACACATCACACTATTCAATGGAGAAATTTTGAGAAGGACATGATCACCGAACTCAAAAGAAAGATCTTTCCTCTGATTATTTGAATAATTATTCTGTCTGCTCTAAGCTGTTCTCATGTGCTTCTGAATCATCTAAAATTTCTCTGCCATTTCTTCTACCAATTCTGGTCCCCTCGGCTTCCTTTCACCTACATCATCCCAAAATGCAGGAGGTCAACAACGTTTTCCATATAATTCCTCAAATAGATCCATCTTTATACTTGAATGAAAACTCTTATTATATGAAAATTGAACTAAAGAAAGATGTTGGTCCCAACTTCCCTGGTAATCTATGGAACATGCACTTAGAAAATCCTCCAACGTCTGAATTGTTCATTCTTACTGTCCTTATTATTGAGGATGAAAAGTTGTACTAAAATTTAATTCACTACCTAACGACTTCTGAAGGCATTTCCAAATGTTAGATGTAAACCAAGAATCACGATCAGATATAATAGAGAGGGGAACCCCATGAAAAATGACTACCTCTTTAACATACAACCTAGCATGTTGATCTAGAGACAATGTATCTCGAATAGGATGGAATTGAGCATATTTGGTCAATCGAACAACTATAACCCAGATTTCATTATTACCTTGAGATGTCTTTGGTAATCCCAAAATGTAGTCCATGGATATATTTTCTAATTTCCACTCTGGCACTGGTAGAGGCTGAAGCATCCCTTTCGGTAACTACTACTATGCTTTTACCTGGTGAAAAGTCAAACACTCATAGTAAAATAAACAATATCATTTTCATTCCATCCCACCAATAATACTTCCGGAGATCTCTGTATAGCTTATTACTACTCGGATGAACTGATAATAGGGAACTATGAGCATCACAGAAGAACTCATTCATCAACTTTGAATCAAAAAACACACATAATCTCTTTCGAAATGTCAAAAAAGGATCATTATCAATGTTAAAATCAGGAAACATACCCTTCTGAACCAACACTTCCTTTTTCTACAACTCATTGTCTTCCTTTTGTGCTAGCTTTATTATGTGTGGTATAAATTATTTTACTGACACTTAAAACAAAACAGAAGAATTTCCTGCACCAATAACCTCTATTATTAATTTCATTAAATCAAAAACCAAAGGATCATGTTCCAATTGTAGCATGGCTAATGAGACATTACTTTTTTGACTCAAAACATCATCCACATTATTTTCTTTTCCTGGATGTTAGTGGATCGTGAAATCATAATCCTTGATTAATTCTAGCCATCTCCTATGCCTCATGTTCAATTCATTATGAGTGAATATATACTTTAAACTTTTGTGGTCATTATATATTTCACTTTTTACTCCATACAAATAATTCCTTCTAATTTTTAAAGAAAAAACAACAGCATATAGTTCCAAATCATATGTAGGTTAATTTAAATCATGAGGTTTCAACCGACGTGCATCAGAAGCAATTACCTGATCATTCGGCATAACGACACAAATGAAGCATCAATGTAGATAAAAAACTCACCATTTCTGGAAGGAAATGCTAAAATTGGAGGATTCACCAATCTTCTTTTCATTTCCTAAAAACAGTCATCACATGCTTTTGTCCAAATGAACTTAAAACCTTTTCGAGTTAACTTAGTCGTTGGAGTAGATAACCATGAAACAATTTCAACAAACCTCTGGTAATAACCTGCCAAACCAAAAAAACTACAAATACCAGTTATATTTTTGTGTTTTGGCCATTCTTTAAGAACTATTGTTTTAGCAGGGTCAACAATTATGCCATTTTTCTAAACAATGTGACCAAGGAAGTAAATTTTCTCTAACGAAAAATCACACTTTCGGAATTTTCCAAAAAAAATCTTTTCTTTTAAGGTTTGAAAGACAAACCTTAAATTACATTAATGATCATATTTACTTTATAAATAAACCAAAATATAATCAATAAATAGAACCACCATTTAACACCCGAGTCAACATAGCCATCACTGCAGTAAACTATTCAATTCTAATTCTGACCATCACAGGTTGCTGAATTGCATGAATATTCTCCTCTGTATTCCTTTCTAAAATATCTGCCATGTTTCCTCTACAGAAAACCATTCATAACACAGAAATATCTTAGGCGTAGAAACATGGTAATATGTAAATTCTATATCATTTCAATATTACCATAAATGTTTTTAGGGACATTAATTTAACAATACCCAAACTCCTAAAGTTTTCTAAACCGATGTCTGATACCAACTATAAGGACATAGCCTTAAACCTTACATAATATTAAAATAAATGAATAATTCAAAATGTAGATATTTTTAGTTTAGCGTTTTATAGAATTAGGACATAACTATTACATCTCAAAAGATTAAAAAGTAGACACTTCTACACAGTTCCCATTTTTTTCATAAAATAAAAACTCATAAAAAAGAGTCATGTCTAGTTTCATGTTTAAGATAAAATGACATTTCCTTAACCACATCCTTGACCTTATTCCACATTATGTCCTATGAAAAACTTTTCAAAAACATGGGATGAGCATAGATATCTTAGTAAGATATAAACTAAGAAGGACAACTGTTCATTTTTTCAATACAACGGGTAAAACATGAATACTTTATCATGAGTAATAGTTTTCTCCTTTATGAAGTAGTAAATAGTCTTTCCTAAATAAACTATCTTTACATGCCCTTTTGAAACCATATTATTACCAAAAAACCAATATAGAGAACACAAAACATATGAAGATAACATGGGACATAAACATACTTAAATGGAATAATCATATGGTCGACTTCCACACATATCACTAAATGGAATAGCCATACAGACAACTTCCATACCCAATGTATTGGAGTTTATAACGTAACCACCCATACTGGTATTCACAGCACCACCTATAATTTGGTTTATCACGTAACCAATCGTCAAATTTCCATGTAACATTATAAAAGCATAACACATAAAATATTTCAAATATAAACATTTCACTAATAAAAATAAATTTTCAATAACCAGAAATAATTTCAAGATATTAAAATAATAAATCCACTTAAAAAAGAATTATCACTACCAAAACACCCAAAAACAGAATAAGGGTTTTACTTTTCATTTTAGAAAACAATAAGTCTTATAGAGGATGCCAAATAACGGTTACGGTGGCAGAGAGGTCATTGTCGCCGCAAATGATAAAAACATTCCATTGGTCATTTAGTAAAATGCTTTGTAGATAAATATTTCTTTAGAAGAAAATAAAATCCAAAGGGTTTTACTATACACTGTTTAATATAAGAAGGTATATATATTATCAAAATATGCCTCAATGAAAGGAGATCGCGACAGAGTCCCTTACCTCGTGTCCAACTTGACTCGATATTTCTTTAATCGACTGAATAATAAACTAAAGTTAATTGTTACATTCAAAAGAACCTTGTTCAAGTTTATTATTCTTTTTATATCACTTATTACTATGTTATAAACATTATGTAATCATTTAAGATAATAATGTTTGTTTCGTCGATATTTGGTACTTGAGTCAAAAAAGAACACCTTATATTTACAAGATGTCAATGTGATCAATAGTTCATTATATCATAAATGAAATTAATTATTTATATATCATATATATCCAATATATACATGTATTTATAATTTTACATAACATTTAGAGGTATGAAATGAAATGCACCATTCATGGAGACGGTAAGCCGTACGTACGCATGAACGCTACTTCCATTTCTATTTCATATTTAATGGAATTAAAATATAATGATACATAGTAGTTTTATAATTACAGTATAATATCATATATAATTTCATATATAATATCATTAACTCAATCCTTTATGCGTCTCACATATTTCACTAACGAGTCTTATCACTTTGAGGGGGCGGTAGTCTGCACCTCTCTAATGAGATTATCGCGTTTAACCATAATATAAACTATAAAGGTATGCGATAAATGGTTATTAATGAGGCATAAAAAAATAAAAATAATATATATCATATATAAATGCAGTTCCATCTTAATGGCCACCATGAGAGGCGGTAAGAGGTAATTGAGCAATCATCGTTTCATGAGGCGTTATTTTTTCATCCACAGAAACGTTATGTTCCTCACTCATTAGATGGTGGTGTGTATAAGTGTATTAGAATCCTTATTATAAAAACATACTAGTATATTTAAGATACTGGTGTTGTTACAATATAAAGGAATGATGACAGTTTAGGGGATGGAGAAGTATAATTAAAGAAAACAATTTTAGAGAAACTATTACCTTTCATTTGGGTAACTCCCTTTGGTTTGAACCAAATGACTTCTTGATGTTCCTTATGCCTATGGTAAGTCTTCTAGGTGGAAGAGAGGTATGTAGTGAGATTAAGGGGGAAGAGTTTTGATAGGCCAAATGGATGGAGAGGTGTGAGGAATTGGATAGAAGTGGTCTCCTTTTATAAGGTAGAGGAGGGGCTCTTTAGGAATATTTGAAAATATTATTTTATTATAAACTTATATTCAGTTTAAAAAGGTCCAGAAATCATTAAAGTAGAATATAATATGACTCGTATTCGAAATAAAATCATCCAATCATAATTGTACATGTTTTAGATAATATTTTAATCATTATAATATTATTTATTTAAATCATTTATTAATGCGGCAAACACTGCATCATTATTGTGTAATATATAATTTTATTTATTTCATGTCTAAAAATTATAAAACAAATACCATGATGTAGGAAATATTTTTATCTTTCCAATAAATTTTTATAGTCGATAATATAACTTATATAACACCATATAAAAATAATTTTACTAAAAGATTTGTGTTTATAAATTTTTTCCCTTACATTAAAATAAATAATCTAAAGTGTCATTATCTTTCATAACTGTCTACATGGGGTCAAAAAATAGACCCAAATATTAAAATGGTAGGAAATTAATCATACAATAAGGTTTAGACATGTTTTAAGGAAATTTTGAATTATTACAATATTCTTTTATCCTTGAATTACCCTATTTACCTTTAACAGTGGCAAATAAAAGTCAAAAGTTACTATTTGCCAAATATTATTTTCATATTATTGAACGACGTTTTACTAAATAATAACAACAATGTATGTCCAATTTTCAAAGTTCAATTAACAGAAGTGGTAAAATTTCATTTAATTGAAAAATTCATTTTTTTAACTACTACTAAGTGGTTTCACTATTCAGCAAAAATTCATGTTTGTCATACAAATAAAAAAAATTCATCCTAAGATATATTTGATATTTTGAATTAATAAATGATGTCTATTTTTCCAAATTAAAAAAAAACACGTGGCACTAAAGAATTTTATAAATAATTTCTGTTATCAAAACAAGTAGCATGTTTTAATGAAACAATAACTATTAAAAGATTGATACTTTTTTGTGTCAAATTTGAAAGTGAAAATAATTACAATGACCTTAATTGGATTAAATGGAAAAAATATATTTTAATTCCACTTTAAAACCAATTAAAATTATAAACTAAATATAAAAATAAATTAGATTAAAACGTTGTTTTGAATTAAAATACAGTAATTTCACTATCCATTAAAAAATTAACTTTATCAGAAAAATTCCAAAACATTACACCAAGTAAATTATGATGTCCATATTCTAAAGAAGTATTTTATTTGGTCAAATAAAATTTATTTAAGTGAACAACATTGTAGATAAATACATTTTTCCATTAAAAGGTGGTAAATCAACTTTTTAATGTAAATTATGCTTAAAATTATATTCATTCAAAATTTAAGCCTCTAACCTTTATTGGAAAAATGTAAATACATTTAAAAAACATGTATAATCATATTTTAATTAGTGTTTTTCATTACCACCAAAACAATGACTAGGAGTTAACTACCATTTATAATAATTATATTATATTATTATTGGGCATCATTAGATTTCAATGAAACCTGCTTTTGCATATCAGGTACACTAGAGAACATAGAAACCCATTTAAGTTAAAATTAATATTTAATTCAGAAATATTAATAAATATAAAATATGTCATATTTTTAATTTACCTGGGATTCTACAAGTATCTTGAAACGGATGTATTACTTGTAAGACCCACATAATATCTACATTACCAAATATTTTGGTTGTTCTTCTACATTAATCATCGAAGTCCATCTTAGTGTACTGTTATCTAATTAGAGTTTTTCTAAATAAGTTTTCCAATATCTATAGAAAACTTCCTCTAATACCAAATATAAATCCCTAACCCTAGAAACCTAGAGTTAGTGCATTATTTTAGTACATTAGCTCGAAAACAAGGAATCATGTCCCAAAGGACATATTAGATTAGCAGTGATGGAAAATAGATTACATACATGAACATTACATTCCGCATTCGAATATATAACATATATTATATAATTATTTGACAATGACATTATTCTCCTACCTTAACCCAACATATAAAACAGAAAAAACTTCTTGCTATCATAGAAAAATTTAACATAATAAAGGGGTGATCTTAGATTCTCAATAAGGATAACAATACAGTGAAAAATATCATAAATAAGCATAAACATTTATGGGAAGGTATAAAATTGGGACACAAGACCTTTATAAATAATCATATTCATAATATGGAAATAATAAATCAAATAATAACATTTACGTATTAAAATATATATTCTAATTGTCAAATAATCACATGTAACATCAATTACTAATCTTATAAAGATTGAATTCATAATGATAGACATTATAACCACATAGTAAAGGCCTTGTGCCAAGACTAAAAAAATATTGTCAAGGCCTTGTGAGAATATTGGAGTTTGTCTCATTAGACCAACTGATACATTTAGGGGCTATAGCGGTCCCCGCACATCACTTATAATGTTTAATGTAGTCCTCAAATGAATAGGAAAAAACATAACACGTACATTTTTATTAAAACTATAATACAAAATGAAATTACCTTAACATTAAACCAGGAATGGTATAAAAATAAGAAATACATTTTCAATCATATCATAACACATTCAAAACAATAAGGATGATTTTTTATAATATATCATCCTAAATAATGAATAATATCCAATAAAGGAAGTTAATATTGATTAAAATAATCATTAAAATACGTTGAGAGAAATATAGTTTATCTTAAAATAATTTAAAAATCACACAATTTATAAATGAACTAATTTGTAATATATTATTGAATCAAAGTGTCCCATATCTCATTGAATCATCTGAAAGTTATTAACATTTTAAAACAATTATGTCCCTATATATAAATCCTTAAAATCATTTTGAAAACATGAACATCAATTAAAATGATTTAGGAATATAAATAATTAAATAATTTAAAATGATGATCAAGATAATGATTCCCTAAATTTAAACCATCAAAGATTATTTTTAAAGACATTTTCATGAATCATGTAAATCGATGATAAATATGTCCTAGTAAATACTTACACTTACGTAATCATAAATAATAATAATATTGAGGAATTATCCCTTACCTTATATATTATTTTAGTTATTGGAACATTTACCCTCATGTATAATGACAATTGTATCTTATTAAATTACACTAGAACCATATTTATATTAATGATATCATATATGATTCATTTATGACCTTATACAACCCATTTAATAATAATTCCCTTGTTAAAGTAACATTTTTTGTAATAATTTCTTTCTATATCATACATGTTTTAAGATGTTATTCTTGATTGTTTCACTTAAATCATGATTTACATACATCTAGAATATAATAAATGATTAATATATCATATATATACATAATATATATATATATAATAGATAGATATATGAAATGGAATATACAGTTCATGACGATAGTAGACCCTATGTATGCATAAACGTTTTTTGCTTTTTCATATCATATTGAATGGAAGGAATTGAATGAAATATATATAAATTCATATATATAAATTTCTAGTACAATTTTTGTGTCATATATTACATATTAATAATATATATTTTTATTATTATCTTTTAATATTAAATGTGGAAATGAATCTCCTCGCATCATGGAGACGGTTAGTTGTATGTTCTCATGAGCGACGTTATCATTTTTTTATTGATTAAATGATGTGGATGTGGATTCCATATTAAATATTAAGATACATTTTTATGTTATTATCTTTATTTATATACATAACACATGTCATTATACCTATCAAAATAACAAAGTTTTAAATAAATTATTACACCACGACATGAATATGTTAAGCTGTACGTATCCATGTATAGTGACATTTTCAATTATAGGAAGGATATAATAAGGAATATGGTTTTACCATATTTATAATAACATATTATAATGTAGAAGTTACTGAAGTTATTATTTTAGCATGGAAACAACCGATATATAGGAAATATATGAAAAAATAACATTTAAAGAGGTGATAAAACAATTACGCTGTAAAGACCCAGAAATTCTGTGCAATTTTTTTTCATAAATACATAGAAATTTTGTGAGTCCGTGAAATTTTTCAATGCTTGATTCTGAGGTCCGGTGTTCCTAGAATCTATTTCTGATGTTTCTGTTCGGGTACGTTCAGTAAACGTGTGAGCGGGGTTTTATAACTTCTGAACCGGTGCTCGGAATTGAAATCTGGGGGCACAGTTGAACACGTAACGTCAGTGATTGCTTAGTGTGATGTTCACTACAGTTGCATTCTATTGATAATGGAAGATGTTTTGGGGGGTTTTTAAATAAAATAAAATAAAAATAAGGTGTGCCTATTTTTATTTGTTGGTGGTCAAAACCTCCAAGTGGATGTTGTAGGTGGGGCCCACCTACAGATAACCTCCCTTGGGAGGATATTATTAGGTGGGGCCCACACATGCTTTAAACATCTTTGAACTCCCCATAAGTGGGAGAAGTCTCTTGAACTCCCTTTATTAAAGTGCCAACCCCCTCTATTAATTAATTTAGATCCTTCAATTTATTAATTAAAACCCATTTGAATTCTTTTGAATTATTTTGGCCATCAATTAAATAATGGTTTAGCTTAACCGATTACTTTTGATGGGACTTTCATTATGGTGGAGCTTTGGAGAACCCTTAGAGAACTTCATCATTCCTACGATGAATGACGAATATCTCCATCTATCTTCAACTGTGCCAAAAGAGGAGGAGTCGACCACGAATAACACTGACGACGCTTCTTCCTTGTTCCCCTACCCAGGATGCTTCCCGACATCAACGAATTGACATACACACTTTTTTCACGGTTTCGTAAATGATCATCGACAAACTAGGTAGGTGAATTTGAATTGTTTTAGTACCCATTATACGTTGTTGATATTTTGGAATGTCAATCACCAGTTAATATCACTGTAATGAGGAGGGCTCTGACAGTAAAAACAGGACCCGACCCTCCATCTTTTTATCTCATTTGTTGACTATGGAAGTTGCACAACAGAGCCACCGTAAGGGAGGACCAAGGTGGAGCATCGTCAGCCAGAGATGGCCCGACCATGAGATGAACCGACAGCACAAGCGTCACCGGGTCGCTAGGGGTGCATGGTGCCATCGTGTTGCTTGGAGGATCGTGTCATGGTAGTGCTAGAGGGGCATGGTTTCATTGCACCACGCCTGAGGAAGAATCCACAACCACGATGGCCACAACGGTTAGAAAGGTTGGTTGGGGAGCCGTTGTGCCGCGCCGGATCGAAACCACAGCCAAAGGCCACGACGGATGGAGGAGGGAGGCAGGTTAACCCGGCTATCGGCAGGCGCATGCAGGCGGGACCCTTTGGGTCCAGCAATCATCGTGTTGATGCCATAATCAGGACGTTACTGGATGATGGGGGGCGCTGACCATGACCCCCCCCCCCCCCCCACATTGCTCGGTTATGGTGGGCCCCGCATGGAGCGACCACAGCTGGCTTCGACAGGAGGTATGCATCGCAGCCACATGTCACGGGCCGCCCGTCGTGGGTCGGGCCGAGTAGGACCCCGGTCAGGATCGGGTCTGCCCAATTCGGGTCGAGTTGGGTTGGTCCGGATGGGCCGGATCGGACCAGGACCCAGTTTGACATATTTCACCTTTCCGCTCATTTCTTGGGCTACCGTGGTCCGATCGATGAACCGTCTGCGGTGATGGAAATATTAGAGCAAGTTAGTTCTTTTGGAATACCCCAACTGTGGTTTGGATGCAGTTTTGGTATGGTAGAGTTGGTTAGAACCTAAAAACCAACCGGGCCCCTAGATCGAAAATGCCAATAACTCACAGACCGGGCGTCTGATTGACGCGTCGTCTGTCGCCTTGGGTTCCTTATTATGAGACAGAATAGTGATATACAACAACTCTAGACTTCATTGTAGTTTATGTATCGACAATTTGTTCGTGGTGCGGACCCACCTGGAATCGAGCGTACTATGTGCGAGAACCCTATAGTTTGCTACAACTATGATGATAGGATCCTATGTGGACCTACAACTGTACCAGGATCCTCCGTGGGATTGACAGCGAAGATACTATACCAGGATCCTTTCTGGGTTTGACAGTGAAGGTACTGGACATGGATCCTCTGTGGGTTCGATATTGATGACTTCTTTACCGGGATCCTATGTGGGTTCGACAAAGCTGATACTGTTCCAGGATAATATGTCGGTTCGATAGAGGAGATGATTCAGTGGCTACAACCTGTCATCTCTACCCCTATATATGAGTTTTATACCTCTGTGAGCTGAGCCTTGTCTTTCAGATGTTATCATCCAGATGATTGACTTTACTTCCGTTGTGGAATGGGCTATGCTTGGGCTCGAGTGTTGGAGCCGGACTGTGATTTTTATCTTAAGTATATGTATTTGAATATAACTAAATAGGGATGTGTGATACTTTATGATTGTATCATTTTATTGTGGTTTATACTTATTGGATTCTAGGAGTCCTTCGGGTGTCTCGGGGTCCCCTACAATGTATTGTTATACTCACACATGCACGAGCTTCACCAGCACATTACTGTGTTCTGTGAAGACGATGGTCTGTAGTGATCGAGGTTGAGGGTGACAGATGGGATGTTGCTCGGAGCTGGACTAAACTGGACGTACTATAAGGACGATTTTTTAGAGATTGATACCTACCCATAAGGTAGGATTCCTAGGTGGACGATCCAGGATCTATTTTCCCTTTTTACATGTACTTGTACTTGTAGTTCAGTTGGGTTTGTATACTATCCCACTTACTTTTAGCAGAAATTTATTTTCTATATTAGTACATGTTTCTTCAACAGCTTGTGTTCATACTGTGTGTGATACAGGTTTAAAGGATATTCCTTCACTTTTAATTAGGTATTCTTCTTTGGTGATAGTCGCCAGCCCCTGGCCTATAGAAGGCGGGCTTAGGGTAGTCACGACACGTGCCCCGAGGACGGGTCGTGACATATCTCTTATTCAGGCGTTTTTTATTTTAACAAATTGGCTCATAGGTTGGATTTATTCACAACGTAAGGAATTTATTATGAATTGATTGTAGTTGGGAGGATATTTTTTTAGGGTTTTTGCGAGCCAAATGCACAAGGTGGTGCGAATTAAAATAAAATGGAAGTGCCCTTTTATAAGAGACGTCTGGGGAACTTTATGAAAAATTGTAAATATTAATTTATTATAAAATACTTTTCAGTTTATAATAACTCCAAATTTTATTTGTCATAGATAAGATGAGTATGGGTAGAAATACTCTCAAACATTTATTTTTAGACATGTTTTTGTCATCATATTAACATTATCTTTTAGATTTAACCCTAAGCTAAATTGAATAACTCTTATCATGTCTTCTTTTTTTTAATAATTGGTTAATATAGTTACTATAAGTTTCCAAACAAACATAAAGTGGAATATTTATGAAATTCTAACATTAAAAATGTTAGTTGGAAGAACATTATATTTTTATGAATTTTACATTATTTTATAAAATATTATTTATTTTAATATTTCATTTATGTCAATTTTGTCACTATTTAATACTTAATATTTTTTAAAGTCATTCCAAATTTATTCCTTAAAACCAATAAAATTAAATCATACATCATAGGTCAATTTAATCCATAAAATTTGTTGATGGCATCAAAACTATCAAATTATATTTGATTAAATATTTATAATATCATTTATTTGATTCATTCTTTAATAAGGAAAACAATGCATCATTATTGTGTCAATCATAAATTTAATTATTTAATGTCTAAAAATTAAAAATAAATTAACATGATAGATGAAATCTTTTTATAATTATAATTAATATTTGTAGTCGAATTTCTCTTATGTATAACCCTATATTATTATTTTTAAATTAAATTTGAATTTCACACTTTTAACTCTTCTTTGAATAAAATATAATAAATGTAGTAATCTAAAATATGTGGACTAAAAAGGATCATATTTTTTTCCAATGGCTAATTTATGTCTAAATAAACTTCTCTAATATAAATATAACTTGTGTTATGGTAATTTAACATTATTATAATATTATTTTTACCTTTAATTACCCTATTTACCTTTAACTGCCGTAAATAAAATTAAAAATTTACAATTCATCAAAAGATATATTGATCTTATTAAACCAAATATTTGATACTGATGATAACCATGTATGTTGGATTTGCAAAATTCTTTTCATAGAAGCTGTAAAATTAAATTTAATGCCAATTGAAAAATGTGCTTTGAAGGTCGGTAAATGTGCCTAGAAGGACGGTAAAAAGATTTAAAAAAAGGTCAACATCTAATTCTATTATAAAATTACTCAATTGACATACTTTGGGACAGTATATGTTTTATGTATATATTTTTTAATTAAGATAATTTTTTATTTAAAATTGCTATTTAAATGAAAAAGGCAGTTTTTATGTACTATTTAGTATTTTAACTATTCATCAAAAATTGAATGTTTTTTAAAAAATTACAAAAATTCAACATAAAATAAATTTGATCTATTTAATTGATAAATTATGTCTATTTTACCATATTCAATTATATAGAGTGTCTAAAATTAATATTATTGTCATTCACAAAAAGACATAAAAAGTCGTTCTTTTAAGAAAATATTTTTATTAAATATATAATTATTTTAACAAAATTTATACATTTCAAAAATATATACTATTTATGTGGAAACATTATAGATAAAATTTAAAATTTCTTTTTTAATATTTTAATAGGTAATTGATAAATAAATTTATCATTTAAATATTTATAATACTAATGTGTTGTATCGTAGAAACTCAATATTGCGTATAATGCAAGACAAGTTTGTGTTACATGAAATATAAGCTATCAAATTACATTAAAGAGATAACATACTATGAAATCATGGTGTGTTACATGTGATATCCCAAAATTTTATGAAATATATTATTCAATATTAATTTAATTTCATTATTATATTTTGTTAAATTCAATTCAAAATATAACTTTCTTTTTCTGAAACACAAATTTTGTCTTGTGTTCCCATAACATTGTGTTCTTCTATAGCTTGTGTTACATTCATGGAAAATTTATATTGGATAACAATATATTATTATTTTACATGATATATATCATGTAACCATTGGAATGGTGGAATGAATGATATTGACTATAATATAAAAATATTGTTTATAAGTGTTATTAAAATGAATTCATTTGTTAATAATAAATTATAAATTAATATAAAAAAAAATTTAATATAAATGATGTGTTTTTATGGAAAAATAATTTTTATAAACAGGGTACTAGTTGATCTAAATAAATTTTATTAATAACTATTATGTAAAATTATTAATAAATTTAGATGATATATATTCAATAATTTAATTTATAATTCTTCCAATATGTTTTATTAGTATTAAATAAGAATAAATATAAATTTAAATATAAGAAGATAAATTTTTAGTAAATAGAAAATTTTTCTTTCTAATTGAATACCTATATTAAAACTATATATTTTACACATTTTTCAATTTTTTTATAAAATACACTTAATAATTTAATGTGGATTTTCAAAAATTACTTTGTGTTAATGTTTTGTATTTTTCAGTTAAATTTTGTAATTGGGTAACATTTAATGACTTGAAATCGTAATTGAAAATTATTTTTTTATATAATTTATATTAACTTTTATAATATACCGTAATTTCATTTTAAGGCCTAATTAGTATTATTTTACATTATTAAATCCAATTTAGGTAGTTGGAAAAAATTTCACATAGAAATTTTATAAAATAACATTTCAATCATTGATACCTTTTAACTTTAAAACATGTTGTTTCATCCCATATGCGGGATAAATTTTAAATTAAATTATTATACATCCATGTTTGTAATTTATAAAAATGGCTTCAATATTTGTAAAAAATATATTTCATAATTTATATAATTTTAAACATCGATTTCTAACATAAGCATTAGTGATAAAATTTAAAATTTATTATAGAGATTAAAGTTAAAATGTCTTTACTTAGTGGTTAATCCTTAGTATTATTTGGGAAAATGACTTAGAAAATTGTTTTAAACCACTTGTATAGAAATAAATCTAACCATATGAACTTATCCAAGATTTAAATGAGTTATGAAAAAAGTATTCAAACAAATAGAACCATATAATTATTTATGTAAAGAAAAAGTCAAAAAAATTACCATTATTCCTTTTATTTCCATTAAATCATTGGGGATATGGATAAACAATATAGGTTTGGATAAACACATTATTCTGAAATATAATGATATTTGTATTATCTTATCAACCTATATTTAACTTTTACAGATGATATAACTTTATAAAATGATTTTGAAACAATAACACTTGGATTATATAGTTAATAATAAAATAAAATAATTGATACTAAAAATATGAAATGTCTGAAAAATAGAATGATTTTTTATGTTTACATAATTATTATAATAATATATCCTTAAAAAAATATGTGAATTTAATATATTTCATTTCAAATAATCAGTTATTTTTTTTTATTTAATTAATTATATAATTCCAAAATTGACATTAATGTTATCATATAATAAATTATATTCTATTACATGATTTAATGTTTTTAAATTTCATATATTTAATAAATATATTTTTTAAATGTTATTAAATATAAAATAATGTCCATAAATTTATCAATTTTTTTATAATTAAAATATTGACCCTAAAATAATAAAAACATTGATGAAATGTTTAGAGTTGGAGAAAAATTATTTAAGATTACATATGCGTCTGTTAATTTTTTCTTCAAAACACCTGGGATATTTATTAATTTTTTTCCATTATTAAAATAATTGTGTATATATTTTTTTTAAATTCCATAATTAAATTTTTCCTAAATGGATGTATCAAAATGGACATAATATTAGTTACCTTAATGGAAAACCAAAATGAAAAAATATGGAAACATAGTTGTTAAATAATACAACATTTTACAAAAAGGAGTTTCTCTTACATGATAAGTTATATAATAAAACATAAATCCCCTAAATTTCATTAATAATCTTCTGGGAAGAACATGTGGTAAGGGATAACTACCAATAGTGATTAAATTTTTATATTTACAAAAATTACACTCCTCCTACAATATAAAATTGAATTAACTCTCCCAAGATGATAACTTATTTAATCATTTGGAATCATCAAAAAACATAAAAAATATTAAAAAAACACCCCACCACTGATTATATAAACCTCATATTGGGAATAAATTTGAATAAGTATGTCCTTTATTGCATACAAAAAGGATCTACGTGATGAAAAGGCGATGTTCATCAACAATCACTTTTAATGTAATTTTTTCTTCCCCACTTCATTTACTTTTATATTGTTATTATACAATATATTTATTATCTTTAAAATAATAATCTTTTTATAATTGGAGTTCTAACAACACTTATAAACACATCCATTAAATGGGTATTGAAATCATCATTCATGTGTATAATAAATCTTTACTGAACGATGTCATTTTTTTTGCTTTAGAACCACTTATGATAGGGAATTGCGATGGAAATACTATTTTTTTATATATGATATTTATATTTTATGAATAATTATATAATTATTATATAACGACACCTTTATGATTTACATTCTATGGTAATATGAAAACGTTATTGGTGGACATGTGGACTAATTTCTCCTCAAAGTAATGTGATATATTCACATTTTATGTGGAATGTACTAGGGTTAGTTAAAAAAATATGAAATAAATGTAATAATTATAATATTCATGAAATAATTATCTATTCATATATATCAAACATATCATTTTTTGTTTCAATTTCAAACACTGTATAGTTCATAACATCATTCATGGATATTTGGACAACCACCTCCTCGAAGGGATGTGATTCTTCATTTTTCATCACCACATCACAAGAATTATATATATATATATATGTATATAAAATTAAATAATATGGTAATTAATATGTAATTTGTAATCCATAATGATATTAATTTCATATATTCATTCAATAATTATCTTTGAAACATGGGATCATTACTCGTGTGTTTGTATGAACTACTATTTTCATGATCATAACATTGGTTAATTTTACATAACGATATTTTCTATATTAATTTAAAATTATAACTTATGTAAAAAATGTGAATATAATTTCTGGTTTATTATTTATTTTATTATTAAATAGTAACCTCATCAACTATAGTTGACATATCCTGGTCAGTTTTGACACTTAAGTCGAATGTGGTGAATGTATCCCACAAAAACATTACTGATTAAGTAAATGAATGTAAATTCTCTATAATTGATATATAATTAATAATAACCTTATAAAATAAAATTAATCATATATATAATTAATATTTTTTCATTATTTTTTATCTAAAATTAATATAATGTCAAATCATAGTCATGGTAATGGATTTTCATGTAACTTTTTACATTTGTGAGATAAATGTCATATTCACCAATTATTTGTTTTGTTTTGTGTATATAATGTCATTTTTGATAAATTATATCAATAAATATTCTATATTCATTATATTAATATGCTTCATTTAATTAATATGACCTTTTAGGGTTCCTATATAGAATTTAGTATTTTTGTAAGGGGATTTGTGTCAATTTACATTCATTTGAGACTTATTTATTATTATTCCCCTAGTTACTTTTATATTTTATTTATAAATCCCTATGACATGTTATATCATTAATTTAGTTAATTTAATGATATTAAAAGTTTCAATTGATGATATTATTTCGATGGGATGAAAATTCAGAATTCCTCAAGTAGTAATGGTTTTTATCATCGTACATTTATTTTTGTAAGACATTTACCAATATTCACCACTTATTTTTTCAGGCAGTGTTAATAATTACCATAAAATTATTTTAGTATTATTATAAATAAATTAATGTGTTTTCTAATATCTATCTTATGGTTTCTGTTTTTTTTGTTTATGATTTCATGGTTACAAAAGTGTTAATGGACTTCTATCATAAATTTTCTTCAATGATATGTTTTTCATGTTATACTCCTACCATATGATATTTGGTTCTTATAATGAACCTATAACGGAATATATAATTAGAAACCATATTATAATGATATTTTTTATTTCATTTAATTTAAGTACTTATTATGTATTATGATTTAAATTTTTTAATGTGGTACTAGACACATTGGAATGATTAATGATTTTATTCATCTTGAATGTTTTAACTAAATTTTAATGGAAATTCCATTCAGCAACATCAATTACCTATGTTGATAAATATCATGCACTAGTTAAATTGTATATTGATGCTATACTAGTTTATTAATTGTATGGAGTAGGATTTTTATTTAAACCATTTTCATTCCCTGGGTTATTCTTGTTTCAATGAGATTGTCATTAGACCCATTAATTTTTCATGGTCAAATAATTTTCCATATTGATTGATAAATAATTTATTTATATTACATGAATTATTCATGTTTCAAAAAAAAAATCATTAAACCCATTTATTTTCATGGGTTAGTCATGTTCTAAATAATTTTTGGGAACCCATTTCCAATCAATGGTTTTATCTTATTCCAAAGTGTTTGTTATAGACCAAATTTCCTATCCATGGGTCAATCATAATTCATTGAGATTGCTAATGAACCAATTTATTTTCAATTGGTATTTCATATTCCAAATATATCTTTATTTAATCACTATATTATCTATGTGTTACTCGTGATTCAAATAGATTTGTAGAGAAATAATGTCTTTTCAATGAGTTAATAATTTTATGAATGGGGATATTGTTTATTCTAACGTGTTTATGAATGCTTTTAAATGAGAATATTTTGATTTAGTACATTCACATATTAATGGTTGTGACATTATAAAAAAATGATAGGTGGTTATGTGATAAAAAATGTAGGGTGAATCTATGATAATCCAATGACAGGTGGATACATAATTAAACAATGAATGGTGGTTCCATGACAGCCCTCTAATTCATTTGGTATGGTAGTCGGAAATATCAATACTCCATTTGTAAAAGATACATATACTATATTCAACCATATGGTTATTCCATTTATAATAATAAAATGTATAATTATGTCCCGAGACACAGTTATGAGTATATATTCATGGTATGGGTTATAATGATTCAAATGATCATGTATGATATCACATTGATCATGATTATCGTTTATAATGACTCTTTCATTTTACAAGATTTTATATTATACGATCTATGTTTTGATTAGTATGAGTTCATTTTTGACTATCCCATGCACTTATTATATGTAATCATACTATCATGGAGACTTATTCTCATTGATGGAATTCAATTGTTATTGCTTCTGTTTACCCTTACTGAGCATCTGAGATCTCCCTTCTTAAAATTCCTTTCAATATATAATATAGAATGATGTTAGCTATTTTACTTCTTTTAAAGATTTAAAAAGATTATATACATGATCTAATGATAAATAAGGAAATATGCATATAACGGGAGACGATGTTATCCTTTATGAACCAAATTTTTTATGGGGACATTTTTATAGGAGTATTTTATGGAACATGTTTTTCTAATTATAAAAAAATGAACCTAAAAATTTATCATGTTTGTATGAAATCAAAGTTCTCTTATTTTGTAACATGGTTTAGATGAAAATATGAGTCAAAATTGTCTAAATTAAAGTTAAAAATTTTGGGTTATAGATTTTAGTAGAACATCCAGGAGTACTGGTCATTAGATTTTATAATATATCTATAACGTATTGAAGACTTATCCGAAAAATTGATGTCAACCTCAAATACAAATTAGAAATAATAATATATGGTACCACCAATAATCTTAGTAATTCAATAATATATATCTAATAAATATGATGACGAGGGAAATATTTTCAAATAGTAGTAATGTGATCATTATTTATAAGTCGATAAACTAAAATCCAAATTTAATTATGAACATGGGATATTTTGGGGACTCTGACAATGAAATTTAGGTTAATTTTTACCAAATTCTATTTTCTATGATTTATATTTTTAACATCCCCATAGAATTTTGTCTTTCAACTTTTACATTATAAGAAACCATTAGTCAATATACATATGACTAATATATCTATTAATGGAGTCCCTCAAAAATACCCTTTAAAATATATATACATATGAAATGTTCCTAGAATAATATAAAATGATGATATTTTATCATATTAATATTTTTAATTTATTTTTATAGTTTAATGGGAATATAAATAGTTTAGGGTCGATTTCATTAGATTATAATCAATGATAAACTTATGAAAATTTTTAATACTATTTTATAAATCAACAACCTACTTATATTTCCCATTAATATTTATATTGATATATGGTTGAACATTCTTTTCACAAAGATATTTTATCTCCCAAAAATTCATTATTTCAATGTCCGTCCAAAAAAATCATGAAAATAATTCATTTTTTATCCAATTCTTATATAATATTTCATGATCAATATAAATAAAATGTGAGAGTTATGAATGGTCTCTTTGATGAAATTATCAATAGAATTGAAGGCACATCACTGATTGGATGAACCAATTTATATCATTTGGAGGCCAAATAACTTGGCCCAATTGCGTTATTTCCTAAATACCCATGCATATTTTGTCTATTATTAATGAAACTAAATGAAATACTTATCAAAATGAAGAAATTATTCCATATATTATATGGGATTCTAATAAAATGGGTAGGTAACAGTGGGCATGTTTGAAAAGAATGTCTAAGCCTATCGAGGAATGGTTTGTTAATTTACACAATGTCTTAAAATCTATTTAAGATATGAAAGCTAAATTATCATGGGAGATCATGGAAGGGAAAACACATTAGGCTAGGATTATGTTAATCAAATTCATAATGAATTGGAGTGAGGGGGAAACTAGGAATGTGATAACATCTGGTATTCACAATGTTATGATATAACATATTGAGGTAATGGAAATTAATTCCTGATGGTCGGTGGGTAACAGAGAGCTAAGGTTCTTGAAGGAAAACTGGATTGGATCTCCATTCTTCTTCCTGGGGTGACCTTTTGTGGATATCTCCATCATAAAGGCCTTCTCATATACTATTTAATAAATTATTTCATCAATTCCCACAAAAAATCTTTCATTAAGTAAATGCATAGTATTTATGAACCTAATCTCTATGTTTTTATAGGTTAATCCTTGAGGAATTAATCTAGCAAAGACTACTGTGAAACTACCCATGATAGGAATGATACAGATGCATGGTAACTAAATTGAAGCATTCCTTCTAATACGATCTTCTGGGAAAGGCATCTATGAAACCATGCAATACCCACAGATGACAAAATTCAGAAAAATGGGATTGTGCTTTCCTTGCACAACTAGTGTTTCTCTTCAGGGTGCTGGGAATCTGTCGAGCACCTATTTATCACTGGTTACTATGAATTTTGTGATTAGATATTTCCTATATATTATTAAAAACTATACCTCACCTATGGTAGTTATTTCATTGATCTATTTATTAGAGTGTGGTTTCATTTTGAGATCAAAGATAGTTTGGAAAATATCCTGCAGTATGATTTTCGCATATACTTGATGGATGATCCAGGAGGCACACAATTGTACTCTAGAAGGAGATATTATTCTGGAAACTTCTTGCTTATTCATATTATCTCTCTATTAGAGGAACATTGGTCCATCAAACCACACTGTATCAAATCCTTCACTCTACATATTTTCATACATAATATAATGGTTTAGGAAAAAATGGTGTTAGAACTTGTCTATTTTTTAGGTCATACAGATCCCTCATATACATGGCGTGAAGCTCAATGTTGATATGTAACATCCCACATAAATGAAGAATAAGTCCTTTTTCATATTTATTAATATTTGTGATTTAAATATCAATTTTACTTCAAAATGGTTGATATGTTCGATAGCGTACCCGATACACAACAACGGGTTTCTTTGGAATCTTACATTTCACACTAATAATATAATAATATTATTTTAAATGGTAGTTAACTCCAAGCCATTGTAGTGGCGGGAATGAATGAAACTAACTACAATATGATTATAAATGTTTGTTTGATGTATTTACTTTTATCCAATAAATGTTAGAGGCTTAAAATATGAATGAATCTAATTTTAAGCATAATTTACATTAAAAGGCTGATTTACCGCCTTTCAATGGGGAACCCCCATTAAATCATGTTTTGGTCATCTTTATATGTTATAATTGACCAAAAATAATCAATATTTAGAATGGGGACATAAAATTTTAAATTGGGTAATTTTTTCGGTATTTTTCTGATAAAGTTCATTTTTAATGAATAGTGAAAAAAATATTGTATATTAATTCAAAAGTGACTTTTAATATAATTTATTTATATTATTAGATTATCTTTTTAATTGGTTTTAAAGTGAAATTAAAATATATTTTTACAATTTGATCCAATTTTGGTCATTGAATGTATTTTCACTTTGAAATTGGACATAAAGAAGTATTAATCTTTAGATAGTTATTGTTTCATAAAAACACGATATTTGTTTTAACAAAGGAAATTCATTTTTAAATTAATAAATGGAACTTATCTATTTTGAATTTGTAAAAATAGACATCAATTTTGATTTCAGAATATCAAATAATTCTTAGGATGAGTTTTTTGTATTTTTCTGAAAAACATCCATTTATGATGAATAGTAACACCACATAGTGGTAGTTAAAAACCGACTTTTTCATTTAAATGATATTTTACCACTTCTGTGAATTAAATTTCAAAAATCCAACATACATGGTTGTTATCAGGAAGTAAACGTTGGTTTATTAAGATGCAAATAATTTTAATTGAATAGTAACTTTTGACTTTTATTTACCACGGTTAAAGGTAAATAAGGTAATTCAAGGTTAAAAAAATATTATAATAATTCAAAATATCCTTAACACTTGTCCTAACATTATTATTGAGTCACTAACGTCCCTGGGCATCTTTGGGACTATTTTAGGACCCCTTTGATCCACATGGAAGTGATAATGACAAATTAGATTAATTATTTTAAAGTAAAGGCCAAAATGACATAAACCAAAATATATTAGTAATTAATTTTTATATGGTGTTATATAAGGTTTATTTTCGACTATAAATATTTTCTGGAAAGATAAAAATATTTCATATATCATGGTATTTGTTTTGTAATTTTTAGACATCATATAAATTTAATTATTTATGACACAATAATGATGCAGTATTTACCTCATTAATAAATGATTTAGATAAATAAGATTATAATGATTAAAATATTATCCAAAACATTTCAAATTCTGATTGTATGATTTTATTTATACCATTACTCATCTTATCATTTAATATAATTTTTTTTGACCATTAGAATCTGAATATCATTATATAATAAAATAATAGTTTCACACTTTCCTAAAGAGCCCCTCCTCCCCCATATAAAAAGAGTCCACTTCTAACCAATTCCCCATACCTTTGATGCCATTTGGATCATCCAACCTCTAACCAATTATTCTATAATCATCCCTCTCATCCTCATTGAAGCCTAAACTTAGGCATAAGTCACTTCACTAAGTCCATTGTTTCAAACCAAATAGAGTTATCAAAATTAAAGGTAACAGTTTCTCTTAAATTTCTTTCTTTTATTTTACTTCTACAACCCCTAAAATATTTTTATTTATTTATTTTGCAACAAAACCATTATCCTCAATATACTTGTATGTTTTTATTTGTAATATTTGAACTAAAATTTAACACACCTCTGTCTAATTGATGAAGAACATAATTTTTCAGTGGATGGAAAACTAACCCCTCACGAAACGATGATTGTTCAATTACATATTGCCACCTCTCATGGTGGCCATTATGATGGAACTGTATTTATATATGATATATATTATTTTTATGATTTCCTTATTCTTCTGTACTTCCCATTTATATCATGACTTTATTGTTTCCATAGTGGGTAAATACGATAATCTCATTTGAGGAAGTGCGGACTACCGCCCCTTCAAAGTGATTTGATTCGTTAATTCATTATGTGTGATGTATAAAGGATAGATTTAACTATATTATATATGATATTATAATGGATTTATAATATAACTATGTATCATTATGTTTTATTTCTATTAAAATAATAAATAGAAATGAAAGTAGCGTTCATGCGTACGTACGGCTTACCGTCTCCATTAATGGTGCATTTCATTTCTTACCTCTAAATGTTATGTACTATTATAAATACATGTATGTATGGGATATATATGATATATATGATAAAAAAATCATTATTATCATTATGGATATAATGAACCTTTGACCACATGGAAAACTTTTAAATATAAGTTTTCATTTTTACTCAAGTACCAAATATCGACAAAATGAACGTTATTAACTTAAATGATTGCATAATGTTTATAACATGGTAATATGTGATATAAAAGGAATAATAAACTTGAAAAAGGTTCTTAAGCAAGTATAAATTAACTTTTGTATATTATTCAGTAGATTAAAGAACGATCGAGTAAATTCGGATGCGAGGTAAGGGACTTCATCTCAATCTCCTTTCATTGAGGCATTTTTTGTTTTATACACATCTTTATTTTATACAGTGTTTAACTGCTTTGACATTTAATTTTATTCAAAGGAAATCTTTTTATATGAATCATTTTACCAAATGAAAAAAAAGAATGTTTTTTTAACGTAAGCGATGACAGCGACCTTTCTGCCGCCACGAGTATTATTTGATCTTTAGCTTCATCAACAAGACGGAATGTATTTTAAAAGGAAAAACAACTAACATATACTCTTTTTACGAATTTTGGTATTGAAAATGATATTAAGAATGGATTTATTATTTAAATATCTTGAAATGATATTGTATTATTTCAATGTTGAAATGTTATCTTTTATTTATGCTTTTACTATGTGTTATGATCATGTTATTGTTCTTGGGAATTATTTAAGTAAACGGGTGGTTCCGTGATAAACCTAGGGCCTGTGAGACTAAGAAAGCTCTACAATGGATTGGGTAAGGTGATGGAGGTAAATGTGAATGTTTCTCCAAAGAGATTTATGGTATATACTGTGATGGGTATACCAAAGATACTCCCTATGTAGCTGTGATATTTAAAATCTATGTCTGATATGGATACCACAAGTTACCTTTATGATTAATGATTTATATGTGTCATTCATAAATCTTATGATTTCATAAGGTAAGTAAAAAAGTTCATGTTTTGTATGTATTTATGAAAAAATGATTTCATTCATTGTATTATGAGCCTTACTGAGCTTTTTATGCTCATCAAAAGTTTTGAATGTTTTCAGAGGACTTAATGATGAATAAGGACAATGATGGGATCAAGGAAAATTCATGCTATCTAAGACATGGAACTAGAAATGAAATATTGTTTAATAAATTTTATTTTATGAAAAAAAATCTAAACTATGTAGATATTTCTACCTAGTAATCTATTGAGATGTAATAGTTTTGTCCTAATTCTCTAAAACTCTAAACCTGAAAAGAACCTTAATGTGAATTATTCATTTAATTAAATATTATGTAATGTTTAAGGTCGGGTCCTTATAGTTTGTATCAATGGTCAGTTTAGATATATTTAGGATTTATGGTATTGTTAAATTAATATCCTTAAAGTAATCTATGTTAATATTGATATCATATAGAATTTAAAGATTACCATGTTGTTTAGCATATGATATTTCTATGTTCATAACGTTTTTCCTCAGAGGAAACAAGGCAGAAATGTTGGGACGACATCAGGAGGAAGACAACCTTCCAAATCAGCAACCTGAGATGGTCGTAATAGGAACTGAATAGTTTGTTGTAGTGATGGAATAGTTTTCTCAGGCAATAAATTATTGTGGTATCCATGTACGAGATCATCCAGATCAACCACAGAGGAACATGTCAGTAGTGGGGAATTTCATGAGGCAACATCCCCCATCATTCAGAGGATCATCTGAACATGTTCTAGCTGAAGGGTGGATTAAATCATTGGAGAAGATTTTTGATGTCATGGGTTGTTTAGAATATCAAAAGCTTTGTCTTGTTATTTACCATTTTGAAGGTGAAGCTGATCAGTGGTGTTCAATGGTGAAAATTATCATGGATAATGAGGAGATTGATGCTATTGATTGGGATGAATACAAAGGTATGTTTCTTGAGAAATATTTTCTGAAGGTGGTTCGTCTTAGGGTGGAAAAACTATTCCTGGAATTGAGTCAGGGGGATGACTCATTGGCTACATATGAAGAAAAAATCACTTGACTGGCAAGGTATGCTCCAAATTTCATACTAGATCTTGATAGTAAAATCAACCATTTTTTACTCTGGATTAAATTTAATGTATCAAAGGTCTTTAGCTTCTCGTGAGTTCAAAAGTTATGAAAAACTTGTTCGTTGTGCGAAGAAGGTGGAAATGAAGTTTCCTGATGATCAGGTATTCTTTGAAAAACAATAGAATAAGAGGTCTAGGTGGCATAGGAAATGGAATAACTCTTCAAAAAAGTCCGATGGTAAGAAACTTAAGTTTATATTTTGTGAAAATTGTTGTAAAAAGCTTGCTGGGGAATGCCTTTTGAATTCTGTTAAGTGCTACCAATGTGGTAAAATGGGACACAAGGCTCGTAATTGCACTGAAAAAGATCAGGGTAATGGTAAGACAAAATTATATTTAGTGTCAGTAAAATTTTTTATGTGAAATTAAATGGGTCATTGTGCAAATGAGTGTCCAATAAAGAACTCAACCGAAAGAAATCAGCAAGACTTCAAGAAAGAAGTGGTGGCGAAATCCTTTTCAACTACTTCAACATATCATGGGCCATCAAATTAAGTTGTATCAGGTACACTGTTTGTTTGATCAGATTATGCCAATGTGTTTTCTGATTCAGGGTCTACACAGTCTTTCATTTCGAAGATGTTTCATAGTAAATTAGGAATTCCATCTCATGACATGAATACAGAACGTATGGTAAAAACACCTCGAAGAAATGTTGAGACAAAAAGAAAACATAAGAACATTCATGTCCTTGTGTGCGGAAAGAATCTACCTGAAAACCTTATTGTTTTGCCTCTAGTATATTTTGATGTTATTTTGGGCATGGATTTCCTTTCTGTTTATCATTCTATGATTGATTCTAGAGCTAAAAAGTTTTCTTTTCAGAATAATTTTCAGTTTGTATACAAAAATGAACCCTTGTTGTTGATAACATATCCGGAAGCTGAGAAACTAGTAAAAGATTGAAATTAATGTTACCTTGCACATATTTTTGAAAACAAAGGAACTGTTCAGATTAATGATGTGCCAGTGGTAAACAAGTACCTTGATGTTTTTTCTAAAGAGTTGTCTGGTATTATACCGGATCGAGACGTTGAATTTACTGTTGACTTAGTTCCTGATTCTAAGTCAATTTCAAAACCCCCTAATCAAATAGATCAAATTGAACTTTTAGAGTTAAAGAAACAATTGAAGGAGCTATTAGATATAGGTTTCATTCGTCCTAGCACGTTACCATGGGGTGCTCCTATCTTGATTGTTAAAAAAATGATGGTTCAATGAGGCATTGCGTTGATTATAGATCATTGAATAAAATCACTGTTAAGAATAAGTATCATTTTCCTCATATCAATGATTTTATTTATCAGCTCTAGGGAGCTCAGTATTTTTCGATTATATACTTGATGTCGGGGTACCATCAGTTGAAAGTCATGCAGGCAGACGTTCCAAAGACCACTTTTCGTACTAGATATGGCTATTATGAATATGTATTTTTGCCTTTTGGGTTAACCAATGCACCTGCTGTATTCATGGATCTTATGAATAGAATTTTCAGGGAGTTCTTGGATAAGTTTTTGGTTGTTTCAATTGATGATATTTTGGTTTATTCCAAAAGTAAATAGGAACATGAAAGTAATATAACGGTTTTCATGAAAACCATAAAAGAAAATAAACATTATGAGAAATTTAGAAATTGTGAGTTTTGGTTACAACAAATTTCTTTCCTTGGTCACATTTTTTCAAAAAAAAACTGGCATTAATGTTGATCCTACTAAAACAATTTTTTTTTTAAGAATAGCCAATACCAAAAAATATAACTGAGATACATAGTTTTCATGGTTTGGAAAGTTTCTAATGGAGGTTTGTTGAAAAATTTTGACGGTTATCTAGTCCATTGAATAAGTTAACTCGAAAAGTTGTTATGATCATCTGGACAAAAGAATGAGATGATTGTTTTCAGGAATTGAAAAGAAGATTGGTGAATGCTCCAGTTTTGGCACTGCCTTCCAGAAATGGTGAGTTTTTTATTTACAAAGATTCTTGGTTGAAAGGACTTGGTTGTGTTCTAATGAAAAATTATTAGGTAATTACTTATGCTTCACTTCAGATGAAACCACATGATTTAAATTACCCTATACATGATTTGGAATTAGTTACAGTTGTTTTTTCTTTAAAAATTGGGAGGAATCATTTTTATGGAATGAAGTATGAAATATATACTGATCACAAAAGTTTGAAGTAGATATTCACTCAGAAAATATTTAACATGAGACAGAGTAGATGGTTGTAATTAATCAATGATTACGATTGCAAGATCCATTACCATCCGAGAAAATCAAATAAAGTTTCTGATGCTTTGAGTCGAAAAAGTAATGTCTCATTAGCCATGCTATGTTTGGACGGAGATCCATTTCTTTTTGATTTGATGAACATTGGCATATAAGTTGTTGTTGCGGGAAATTCATATGTTTTGTTTCAGGTGTCAGTGAAATCATCTCTATTAAACAAAATTAATCAAGCGCATAAAGAAGACAGTTAGTTGCAGAAAAAGGTAGAGTTGGTTCAGAATGGTATGTTTCCTGAATTTATCTTGATAATGATTGTGTTTTGAGATTTGGGAAGACATTATGGGTACCTTGTGATTCACAGTTGAAGAATGAGTTGTTATGTGAAGCTCATAGTTCTCGGTTTTCAGTTCATCCGGGTAGTACTGAGATGTACAGAGATTTTCGGGAGTATTACTGGTGGGATGGAACGAAGAGAGATATTGCTGATTTTACTTTGAAGTGTTTGACTTGTCAGTAGGTTAAAGGAGAGTGGCAGTTACCAAAAGGGATGCTTCAGCCTCTACCCATGCCAGAGTGGAAATGGGAAAATGTATCCACTGACTTCGTTGTGGTATTACCCAAGACATATCAAGGTAATAATGAAATCCGGGTTAAAGTTGATAGATTGACTAAATCTTCTCATTTCCTTCTTATTTGAGATACTATGTCTTTAGATCAACTTTATCGATTGTATGTTAAAGAGATAGTCAGGTTTCATGGAGTATCTCTCTCCAATATATGTGATCGTGATCCCAGGTTTACTTCTAAATTTTATAAAGGCTTTCAGAAGTCATTGGGCACTGAATTAAATTTTAGTACATCTTTTCATCCTCAATCAGATGGGCATTCAGAACGAACAATTCCGACATTGTAGGATATGTTAAGTGCTTTCTCTATGGATTATCAAGGAAGTTGGGACCAAAAACATTCTTTGGATGAATTTTCTTATAATAATATTTTTCATTCTAGTATACTGATGGTTCCATTTGAGGAATTATATGGAAAGCAATGTCGAACTCCATTTTTTTTGGATAAAGTATGTGAATGGAATCTGATGGGACCGGAATTAGTAGTAGTGATGGTAGAGAAAGATCAGTTGATTCAGAATCAGATGAGAATAACTCAGAGTAGACAGGTAGGTTATGCCGATAACCAAAGGAAGGATCTTTCCTTTGAAGTAGGTGATCATGTCTTTCTCAATGTTTCTCCATGGAAAAGTGTGTTGCATTTTGGTAAGAAGGGAATGACGAGTCCGAGGTTCATTGGACGTTATGAAATTCTGGAGAAAGTTAGATCAGTTGCATATAGAGTGTCTTTACCTCCAATTTTATCCCAGGTACAAAATATTTTTCATGTTTGGATGTTGAGAAATTATATATCAGATCCATCTCATGTTTTGATCCCAGAGGTAGTTCAATTGGAAGAGAATCTCCCTTATGATGAACAACCAGTTCAAATTCTTGAATGTAGTGAGAATGTGTTGCAGAATAAGGTAATTTATCAGGTAAATGTTTTTTCGAGAAACCATATGCTTGAAGAGGCAATGTGGGAATCTGAAAATGCTATGAGGGATAAATACCCCCACTTATTTTGATAAGTGAATAAAAATTGCGAGGATTCAATTTCCAAAATGGAGGAAGGATGTAACATCCCAAGTAAATGACAATAATACATATTTCATCTTTATTAATATTTGCGAATTAAATATTAATTTTACTTTAAAATGGTTGTTATGTTTGATAGCGTACCCGATACACAACAACGGGTTTCTTTGGAATCTTACGTTTCACGCTAATAATATAATATTATTATTTTAAATAGTAGTTAACTCCTAGCCGTTGTAGTGGCAGGAATGAACAAAACTAACTACAATATGATTATACATGTTTCATAGATGTATTTACTTTTATCCAATTAATGTTAGAGGCTTAAAATGTGAATGAAACTAATTTTAAGCAAAATTTGCATTAAAAGGCCGATTTACCACCTTTTAATGGAGAACCTTCATTAAATCATGTTTGGGTTATCTTTATATGTTTTAATTGACCAAATATAATACTTATTTAGAATGGGGATGTCAAATTTTACTTTCGGTAATTTTTTTTGGTATTTTTCTGATAAAGATCATTTTTTAATGAATAGCGAAAAATATTGTATTTTAATTCAAAAGATCATTTTAATATAATTTATTTATATGGTTATATTATCTTTTGAATTGGTTTTAAAGTGATATTAAAATATATTTTTACTATTTGATCTAATTTTGGTCATCATATGTAATTTCACATTGAAATTGGACATAAACAAGTATCAATCTTTTGGTAGTAATTGTTTTTTAAAAACACGCTATTTATTTTAACAACGAGAATTAATTTTTAAATTAATTAATGCAACATATATGTTTTGAATATGGAAAAATAGACATCAATTTTGAATTCCGAATATCAAATAATGCTTAGGCTGAATATTTGGTATTTTTCTGAAGAACTTCAATTATTGATGAATACTGACACCACTTAGTGGTTGTTTAAAATATGACTTTTTCATTTAAATTAAAATTTTACCACTTCTGTGAATTGAATTTCAAAAATCCAACATACATGGTTGTTATTAATTTGTAAAATGTGGTTCATTAAGATAAAAATAATTTTTGGTGAATAGTAACTTTTGACTTTTATTTACCGTGGTTAGAGGTAAATAAGATAATTCAAGGTTAAAAGAATATTATAATAATTAAAAATTACCTTATCACATGTTATAACCTTATTGGTTGAGTCATTAATGACCATTTGAATCTTTGGGTCTATTTTGGGACCCCTTTGATCCACATGGATGTGATAATGACAATTTAGAATAATTAATTTAATGTAAAGGCCAAAATGACATAAACAAAAATCATTTAGTAATTAATTATTATATGGCGTTATATAAGTCATATTTTCGACTATAAATATTTTTTGGAAAGCTAAAAAGATTTCCTATATCTTGGTATTTTTTTATAATTTTTAGACATAAAATAATTAAAATTATTTATGACACAATAATGATATAGTATTTACCTCATTAATAAATGATTTAAATAAATAAGATAGTAATGATTAAAATATTATCCAAACCATGTAAAACTCTGATTGGATGATTTTATTTCGACCACGACTCATCTTATCTTCAAATATAATGATATTTGGACCATTATAAACTGATTATCATTATATAATAAAATAATTGTTTCACATTTTCTTAAAGAGCCCCTACTCACCCTTATAAAAGGAGATCACTTCTAAACAATTCCTCACACCTCTCAAGCAATTTGGATAATAAAACCTCTACCCAATTATGCTCTCAACATTTGGCTCCTCCTCTTAGAAGCCTTACCTTAGGCAGAAGGCACTTTGTGATGTCTTTTGGTTCAAACCAAAGGGAGTCACCCAAATTAAAGGTAACTGTTTCTCTTAAATTGTTATCTTTTATATTACTTCTATAACCCCTAAAATCTTTTTATTTATTTCCTTTGTAACAACAACAGTATCTTAAATATACTAGGATGTTGTTATAAGAAGGATTCGAACTACACTTACACACACCTCTATCTAATGGATGAGGAACATAATGTTTCTCGGGATGGCAAACTAACACCTCACGTAACGATGATTGTTCAATTACATCATACCACCTCTCATGGTGGCCATTGTTATGGAAATATATTTATATATGATATATATTATATTTATTATTTATATATGATTCTATACCTTCCATTTATATCATTACTTTATGGTTTCCATATTGGGTAAATACGATAATCTCATTTGAGAAAGTGCGGACTACTGCCCCCTCAAAGTGATTTGATTCGTTAATGCCTTATTTGGGATGTATAAAGGATGGAGTTAATAATAATAAATATGATATTGTACTGGAATTATAATATACCTATGTATCATTTTGTTTTATTTCCATTAAATTATTAAATAGAAAAATAAAGTTGCGTTCATGCGTACGTACGACTTACCGTCTCCATGAATGGTGCATTTCCTTTCATACCTCTAAATGTTATGTACTATTATAAAAACACATATATATTGGATATATAAGATATATATGATATCCAAATCATGAATATCATTCTGGATATAATGAACCTTTGACCACATGGAAAACTTGTAAATATAAGTTGTTCTTTTTTACTCAAGTATGAAATATCGACAAAATGAACGTTATTAACTTAAATGATTTCATAATGTTTATAACAAGGAAATAAGTGATATAAAAGTAATAACAAACATGAATAAGGTTCTTAAGCATGTATAAATTATCTTTAGTCTATTATTAAGGAAATTAAAGAATGATCGTGTCAAATCGGACGCGAGGTAATGGACTTCTTCTCAATTTCCTTTCATTGAAGCATTTTTTTTATACACGACTTTATTTTATATGGTGTATAAACCCCGTTGAACTTTCATTTTATTCATAGGGAATATTTTTATATGAATCATTTTACTAAATGATAAAAATGAATGTTTTTTTAATGTAAGCGGTGACAATGACCTTTTCGCCACCGCGAGTATTATTTGATCTTTGGCTTCCTTTACAGGCCAAAATGTTTTTTTAAAAGGAAAAATAAATACCATATACACTTTTTACGAATTTTTGTGTTGAAAATGATTTTTAGAATGAAATTATTATTTTGATATCTTCAAATGATATTTTATTATTCCAATGTGGAAGTGTTATATTTCCTTTATGTTTATGTCATGTGTTCTTATCATGTTATGGTTCTTGGGAATTATTTACGTATACGGGTGCTTCTGTGATAAACATAGGGGAGGTGAGCTCGAGATAGCTCTCCAATGCATTCGGTAACATTATGGAGGTAAACATGAATGTTTCTCCTTAGAGATTTAGGGAATATACTGTGATGGGTATTCCAAAGTAACTCCCTATGTAGATGTGATAGTTACAATGTAAGTATGATATAGATGCCACAAGTTACCATTATGATTAATGATTTCTTTGTGTCTTTCATAAATCTTATGATTTTATGAGGTAAGTAAAATATTTCATGTTTTGTATTTATTTATGAAAAAATGTTTTCATTCTTTGTTTTATAACCCATACTAAGATTTTTATGCTCATCCTGGTACATAGCCATCTATTTGTACAACCATAATTTTTATAGACAGGATGTGTAGTCTCAAGTATAGGTGGTGTACTATTTTTAATTATTAATTCAAGTAGAAAATCACTTTTATAGATGAAAAAAAACAAACCTCGTTCGATGAGAAGTTCCCCCAAGATAATCTAAATGGATATTTTCCTCCATTTTCAACATTCGTTCTCTGATTAGAACATCATCTAATTTGTTGGATTTCCCTCGATAAAAAATTGAATCCTCTTGAGCCGACCTCCATGATTTTGTTTCTTGATCTAGTTATTTAATGTCAAGGATTTATACATGTTGTGTAGATGTAATCCCTTCTAGGTTGAATTAGAGCCTGAACCTGGATGATAAGGGTCGTACGAGTACGATGTATGTGGTTTTTTCTTTTCAAATAATTTCATTATTTTTGTATAATCTATATTGTCATACGCCCACTTTTTGGGTTTCGCTTGATTGAATAATGAACCGTCTCAATGACTGTTGATGATATATTAATTAATTAGATGATTGAATGCATGTTTGCTATTGTGAACCTTGATTTAGCGCCACCCCATGTGTGTGTTTCCCTTGGATGGTTGTTTGGCGGAGAATGCATGTGAGTATTGAATTGAATTCTCGTTCTTGGGTTGTTAAAAATGTATTTCTCATTATATGAATTTCCCACATGAGATTACTGTTATGTTAAGACTTGTGAATGATTAAATTTTATAATAGACATTATATATATGTTTTTTTCATGTGACATACCCTGGTTTAACCATGTAATTTTTTATTCTACATTTTTTGGTTATTTTGTAAACTCATCCCACATGAGTTGATTTAGTTCCCACCATGTGATATTTTAATTAATATGGGTAACATTTGATATGGAATGTGTGATTGAATTAAATGAAAAAAGGTTAAATTAGAAATGGGAGGGCTACAGTATCAGTTAAGAGATAATTTCTCGTTCATGTGACTAATTTCATCTTATATACCTTCAATGAACCATTTTCTCAGTTAAATGATAATGGACATTCTCAAGAGGATGATTATGTAAAGGTTATGAGGGAGCCACATATAGGGTTTTCAAGCTCATTAGGTCTTATCTAAAATGTCGAGTGATCCTAGGAAATATTGAGGGATAAACATGTTTGACTCTAATAGTTAATGATTAAATGTTTATTATGTCACGAGATGACGATCACTTCAATATAGGGGTTGTCAGGCCTAGGCTGGACCTTGAAAATCTTATATAATCTAATGGAGTTGAAAAATGAAATATAATGTCTAATAATGCATCTAACAATACAAAGTTTAGGACTAGATTCTTTCTTAACCTATACATGATCACATTTTATTATGAGACATCTATTGTGCGTACATTTCGGTACCTGTTGTTTAATGCTTTCACTATTGTACATTGCCTTTTATATATATATATATTCACTGATAGATTGGAATAGACCATGGGTGGTAGCCTTATGTGAATAATTTTGTCATGTGGTTTCGATCATGATTTTGGGCCCAAACAAATTATATGGTTGTAGGTGTTGGTCAGGGAAAGTGCCCTTCTATTTGTACAGGATGTGCTGCTTTGGAGTCGAAGTGCATAGGACATATCTGAAGTTTGCGATACATCATATTCTAATTTTTTTCATTGTGCTTTTGAGATAGATATTGTGGATTCCTTCAGTGTAATTTTTTTATGACTTCTTAGAAAAAACCATGTTGCATCACAATATGTATTAAATGATGTTTTTTTATTTATCTTATTACACATCTAATGTTTATTTCGGATTTATGTTATTTACAAATAATTTTATTATATTATAATTTATTCTTCTAAGTTACACACTTCCAATGGGGGAATATTTTCCCCAATATCACACTCTTGGCCCTCACTACTAATGTGTAGCTGTAGGGATTTGGGGAAATACACCTTAGCACATGTGGCCAACCGAGTATGGGCAACCAGTTGAGTTTCATTAGGATCATGTACGTATGAAAGTGGTATCAAAGGATTTCTATCCTAGTTTTCTTTACTATTGTGAAACAATGTAAGGAATTAGAATTTTGTAACTACTTGTTCCTAGGTGAAACATTCCCTTATATAATTAAAATCCAAATTACCTTGAATAATGTAATAGATTTTGTATTTTTACCAATTGAAATTTATTCGATATCACTATTAGGTGAATCACTTGTTTGTGTTGTTTTTTTTTTGATATCAACATGTATCTATTTTGTTTCATCCTGATGAGATAAGGGTATTCCATCTCATTCATAATAAGAGAACATGATAGGAATCAAATTCCATGAATTTTCTAAATTCCATTTAGAGAGATTATTGGTTTCAAGTTGTTGTGATTGATGTCATGCTAGATATGCATGATGCTATTATAGGTACGATGATAGATATACCTACTATTATGATACATGTATTGGTATGTGTTATGGATGAATTGTATAGACTCCAAACATTAGTATAATAATATACTGGCCCCATATAGATTGGAATTTGGTGGATCATATTTAGGACATGGGATACAAATTATTTTATTATGTGATATCCGTGGATGAAAGTCATTGATTTGTGGTGTGTATGGGCCACCATGTATCATAATTTTGAGAACAATTTCATTATTTTATAAAAATATGGGTTATAGAATTGTTGTAGAGGCCTACTATCTACAAACCCAGATAACATGACATGTGGTACTATGAACACCTACTATGTGTTCTTCTGGTCAGGATGAAAAAATCATTTTATGTACACAGTGTGTACTGTGAGTAAACATCATTTGATTTTTTACTGTGTGTCCAACTTTTTGAGATATATAAATGTTTTTTGAGTTTTTTTCAGAACACTCCATGTTCCCTAGTTACACCTCGTGTATATTTACATTAGTATACCCGTGTGGCTCTAGCGATGTAAAAGTACATGGCCAGAAGGGAAGACTTGAGAAAACAATGTGTGTCAGTCTAACACGTTGGGTACTAAGGATGATAACATGACCAAGGATGTTTGAATTTCCTTACCATGTAAGAGCATAATTATACACTACATTTATGTTCTCTACACATCGTATACCATGTGTTTTTACACTCCCAAGTCTAGAGAAGTGCACAACCATATATGGGTTTATGCGCACACAGCGTTAATGATTCATATATGTTGTGTAATTGTCTTATGTGAATTATTTGGGTTTTTCTTCTCCTATTTAGTTCTATTGATATTTTACTATGTACCTTGAGGAATAATTTTATACTGAGGTGTATGTGCCAGACTTTACCAAGAAATTCTACCATGACGACTTCCTGTATTACGCTAGGAGGGTATCGATGATCATAACCAATATGTGGTAGGCCATGAGATACCAGTGGACCCTCCATTAATTAAAGTTGCAGCACCATATGTTATAAAAAACACAGGTGCTGATGCAAATTTATATGGTGGATTTTTGAGGATTATGAAAATCTTTTAGAGAGCACCAAACCTACCACATCTATGGAAGAACTGAAATGTGTATTCTGAATTTAGAATCTGCTCAGGGTTTCTTGAAAAGGCAATCCATAGGTTGTAGTGTCATAGCTTGCAGCCATGTTATTTTTCATTGATCATTTTGAGATGCATCCTAATAGGAGGGTCAATATCATGACTTACATTTTATGCGATTCTACCAAGAGGTGGTGGGATGTTTCAACAAAGACATGGCATGCGCATTACATGGAATGAGATGATTTACAGATAGTCTTCTTTGACTACTTATATCCCAAGATTCCGAGGGTCGAAAAGGCCCATATGTATATGGATCTAGATCTAGGAAATATATCAGTCATGGATTACTCTTCATGCTTTACTATGGTCATTTTAATCACTCCTACTCTGTTGGGGGATGTTTTGTCAATGGATATGTGATTCGAGGATGGTCAAAGGTATGACATCCGCTCGTAGGTGAATATCATTAGTTTGACTAGATTATTATCTATTATCAACTAGGAGCTTAATACTAGGTGGAATTAGAGGTAATATAAAGGTGTGATCTAGTGAGGTTTGGAACTAAGATCTTGTACTATTTTTTCCAGTAGTAAGAAGTGTGATTTGGATAGTACACATAGATAATATATTACTCAAAATGAATTTTTTGTAGCTTGGTGAGGTGCTTCCAGTTTGTAAGAATTGGGTATACATGATCTTAGTTATTGATAGACCCATTTTAGTGTCTTTATTTCTGAAAGATGCACAATTTACACAATTTATATAGGACATTTACAGAAGAATCTATTGACAGAGTGTTTGCACTAACTCCACATTCAATAGCAGGGTCTGCAGCTTCTCACCAGTTTAGGAAATAGAATATGTCAAGACAATTAGGTCGAGGTAGTGGTCATGGAAATGGTAGCCAGACCCCACAATCATTGTAACAACAGGGAAGGCCATCTCTGGGTATCCAAGTAGTGTAGCATAGCCAACGGTACATGCCAGACTTAAGTAGTGCAACAGAACCTATGAGAGTGGGGTCCTTAACCTTCTACTATCATATGTAATTTTCTAGTCACCTCAATTTTATATTTTTTCACTCTTTGATATAGTGTATTTAGATAGTTTTATATCTTTTCTTTTTGTGGATAGCCTAGGGATTAATTTTCTTTTTCTTTTGATATTGTCATGAAACTAGATATTCCATTTGAGATTAGAACAACAAGTGTGATGTAGTGCAGGGAGTGCCCCGTGAAATTAGATGGATTCACTTTATTGGGGATCAATATGTATTAGAATGTATAGGCTCTGATATCATACTCGAAATGGAATTTTTAGTCTCCTTTAAAGGCTTTGACAAATATTATCACTGTAGGCTGTGTTTTACATCACCGAAGACAATATCATTTATAAGCATTGGTGAAAGGGATGTCCAGATGGGTTGAGCTGGACACGAGAATCATGGGTATAGTGGGAGGATGAAAAATATTTCCAGTATATAACTAGATGACCAATGGAAATGTTATATGGACATTTCTCCCATGGATCATCATTTCAAGGATGTCTTCAAAGATGACATATTATGATTACCTCTGGTAATAGTGGTAGAGTAATTTTTCAATCTATTAACATTAGCATCACAACTATCCATTCCTCCTTGTAAAATGATTATGATCGAGATGATATATATTATGATGAAGCTACAAGATTTGTAGGTAATGGGTTTTATCAACCCTAGTACATCTCTGTGGGGTTCTTTGATCCCTTTTTTTTGAAAACATCGTAAGGTACCCTCATGCAATGTGTGGATTATCAGAAATTGAAACATTTAACTATAATGAACCAGTAGAATCTTTATAAAATTGATGATTTATAAGATCAGTTATTAGGTTCTTAGGTATTCATTACAATAGATTTCTGATTCGGTTACCATCATGTGCATGTTCGATAATCGTACATACCTCGTGCAACATTCCAAAGAATGTATGGTCTATACGAGTATTTTGTCATGCCATTTGTTCTAATGAAATAGATTATAGTATTTAGGTAACTAACTAACAGAGTGTTCCATCCTTCAACTAACTCCATAATTTTGGTTTTTTTGGATGATATCTTGGTGGATTCTCATTATCTACATAAACAATCCACACATCTTTCGATCATTCTGAATACACATATAGAGTATCATTATTATGATAAGCTCTAAAAGTGAAACATTATGATGGATTAGATTAAATTATTGGGTCACGTCATCTTAGATACCAAATTATTAGTGGATTAAAAGAATATGAGAGAAGTAATAACATAATTTTAGACCAAGAACATCATTTTGGGTGTGATATTTTCTTGGGATGTCTTGTAATACAATCATTTGAGGGAAGAAATATCATGCATAGTAGTGCAAATGATGGTCTTGATAATGAATGGAGTGAAATATGTATGGTCATATTCAAGTGAGGTGGACTTTTAGGATTTGAATGGGAGATTAAAATAATCACCAATATTAATTATTCTATTGTTGTGATAAAGTTATTCTGTGTACTGAGATGCATTAGGTATTGGGCTGGGAGTAGTGATTATGCAGGGGGATTGGTCCAATGCTACGAGACTCGGTAACTGAGGATACATGAGAGGAACTACCTAATGCACGGTCACAAATTAGTAATAGTTTTTTATTCCTTAAGCTGCTAGAGACAATACATTATCATATTTCTTTTTGTGTTGTACACTGACCACATATGTCGCAAGTAAATATTTTTTTAGTCTGATTAAAATTTCAAGTAGTGAAGATAGGTGTAACACCTTAGGTCATTCAACATAAATATTAACTACATGATTGTGAAATGAAATTGTGTGGTTGATGCCCTGAGTTGGATGACTCTGATACATAGTGTAACTGGCCAATAGTGAGTGGAATCTAATGGAATTGTTCTATGAGATGCATCTGTAGGTGCATGACAGGATGGGGGAAACTGTTTGAATATCCTCAGTTTTTTACATATACATTATTGGAAAAAGAGAAGAATAGGCTGATATCAGATTACATAGGTCTATTAATGTGGTAGAGTGTGATATATTTGGACCTTCTTCATGGTTGTACCATAAAAGAGGATGAGATTCTGCGATTACAGGGTCACGTATGGGTGTCAGCAGACATGCACAAAGAGTTGATGCGATATTTTCATGCTTCCATTTTGGTAGGGAATCCTGGTGTCACCATGATGTATTGAGATTTATATTTTCATTAATGGTGGCTAGCCATGTAGGAATATGTATTTGTTTTTTACCTGAGATAGTCCACCTGCGAGTAGGAGAAGGTGGAACACCATAGACCCGCATGACTTTTTCAGTAGCAACCAATTGATGAATGGAAATGGAATGATGTTGCAATTTATTTTCTCACAAGATTAATGAGGTATCCATGTGGTAATGATGTAGTATGGGTTTTCATTGAGATTCTTACGAAGGTATTATAGTTCATAAATATCAAGAATACCATCGTTGTTGATGAGCTTGGGTGGATGTAAATCTCTGATATTGTACCACTACATGGGGCCCCACATTCCAGCATTTCATATAGGGATTCCTAGTTTACTTCTCATTTCTAGAATGGTGTACACTGGGATTCAAGTATGTAGGTGCCTCTATGTATTTATTACCACCCCCTAACAAAATTCTTGTAAAAGCGTATGATTAAGGTACTCGAGGACATGATTTGATCTTGTATGTTGAATTTCGGTGGTTCCAGGGAGACACATATACCCCTTGTTGAGTTTTTCTCAAAAATATCATCCAAGATGATATTAATGTGGCTCTATAGGATGAATTTTATGGAAGGCCATACTGATCACCTCTGTGTTTGCTGGAGGAGAGAGAGCCAGCGATGATTGGGCCTCATCTTGTTAGGGAGACCACTGAGCTAGTTCTGTTCATTCAGAAATAGATCAAAAAAACATAGTCTCCTCAAAAATCATACATTGACCACTGTAGATGACCATTAGATTATGACATCAAGGATCGAGTTTTGTTACATGTCCCACAGAGGTTGGGATAGTAGTGAATCGCATGATATAGGGTAAGATCTCACCAAGATACGTCGTTTAGTTAGAGATTCGATAGATGGTATGGCCGGTTTCATATCAATTGAACTTACCTCATAGCTACAAGACTATTCACAATGTATTTGATGTTTCTCAGTCTCAAATTTGATTTTCAGACTCATATAAAACCGTTCATCTTTAGGAGGTGGAGTTCTAGGATGATGAGTCCTTTGAGATGAATCCAATTTAGATTGAGGATCATAGAATGAAGGTTCTCTATGGCTGGTCTGTTCCTATGTTACGGGTGCTACGGGAGACTGTATGAGTTTTTTACATGACTTAGTAGCGAGAGGCTAATGTACAATCACAATGGCCAGAGTTATTCTATGATGGTCCTTCACCATCCTTGAAATTGAAATTTTGGGATAAAATTCATTATGTGGTTAAATTTCTATTATCCCAATTCTTTATAGATATAAGGATAATTCATTTTCAGTTTTCAAAAATGAAAATGTGGAAAAGTGGTCGAGGGGATAGATGTAGGATTGTTACAAGATGTGTTTTGGTACTACATGTTGTCTACATATAAGTACATAACATGTATTGAAGCCCACATGCCATGAAATCTTAGTACATGACCATGTAATTGTCTGCCCAGAATTTGTATGTACACAACAAGCAGTCTCAATTACACACCATGTAATTATTTAAATTATTTAGTTGGGAATGAGGTTTTTTTATAAGGACATAATCAAACCCTGTTTGATGAGCAATACACCATGGAAAATATTAATTGGATTTTGCATCCTGTTTTGTTGTCCGATCTCTAATTCGAACACCATCAGATGAGTTGGATTGCCCTCTAAAAGCTCTCAAACCATCTTAAACCATTCATTTGGATATATTCACTCGCTCTAGTTATCTCAATGGACAGTATATACTCATTTTGTAGATCTACTCATTTCTTGGTTGAATAATATCCTAACACTAAATGTGAAGATTTGTACGAGAATGAGGTAGGTGGTTTAGGGCCTTTTGTGAACTGATGTTTTGTTTATATATGACAGAGTGCCGCACACCTTGTTTAATGGATTTTCATGATTGAATATTTATACCTATTATTTAATTTTATTGATTGGGTAATTAATTAGATGAGTTAAATATTTTTTATGGTTCAATACCTAGATTTAGGGCCACCCCATGGGTGTGTTTCCCTTGGATGGTCATTTGCCTAACAATGTCTTTGAGAATTGACTTGAATTCCAATTAATGGGTTGTTAAAAATTTATTTTTTATTATAGTAATTTAAAACATGTGATTCTTGTTATGTAAATCCTTGTGAATGATAAAATTTTATAATAGAGTTGTTATATGTTTTTCCCATGATATTTGTCCGTGTTTTTATCGTGTAATAGTTTAATTTACATGTGTTGGTTATATTATAAATTGAGAAAACATGAGTTGATCTAGTTCAAGTCATGTTATAGCTTAATTCACAACTGTATCCTTTGATATGGAATGTGTTTTTTAATTAAAGTCAAAAGTAGATATTTAGAAATGGGTGAGATATAATTTTGCTTAAAAAACATGGTCAGTCGCATGTGACTAATTGCATCTTATATACCTTGGGTAAATCATTTAAATGGTAAAAAAATAATGGATGGTCTGAAAAGGTTAATTATGTAATGGTTTTGAGTGAGCCACATATGGGGTGGTCATGCTCATTGAGTCTAATATTAAATATCTTCCAAATATGGTATCCATTGAGGGATGCCCATGCCAGACTCTATTAATAAATTATTAAATGAATATTATGTCACGAATTGACAGTTACTTCTATACGAGTGGTCATAGGGCCTAGGATGGACCATGAGATATTATATAATCCAAAGGAGTGGAATAAAGAATGTAAATCACTAATTAGGCATCTCCCATGCCAAAGCACAAGATTGTATTTAGTCTTCCAGTTTATTGGATTACATTGTCTTCTGAGAAATCTGTTGTGCTTACTTCTCAGAACATATTGTTTACATATTTCACCATAGTACAATGCTTATTATATTTATTCAATGAAATATTGTTACAGACCATTGGTGGTTTCCTACTAGGAATTAGTCTCATACCGTATTTGGGTCATGCTATTGGTCCAAACAACATTTTATGATTGTAAGTGTTGATCAGGGAAAGAACCCTGCTATTGGAACATGATGTGCTGCCTAAGATTCGGGGATCATGGGAATGAGCTGAGGCTAACGATGCTTTTGAGATTATTATAAGTTATTATATCCTTTTGAGACTTATATTATGGATTCATGCAGTGTAATTTTTTGGATATTTTATTTAAACCTAACATGATGAATAATCTTTTGTATGAAATGAAGTGTGGTTATTTATATTATATATCTTACACTGTTTATTTCATATATATTTAATTTTACTACTCATGTTAATTTATTATTATATATTCCACAGAGTTACACTCTTCTAATGACATCATAGTTTCCCCATTATCAATCCCTTGTCCCTCACTGGTAGTCGCCAGCCTCTGGAAATTGGTGAAATGCACCTGAGGACAAGTGGCCAACTGAGTATGGGGCACTTGTTGACTGACATCTCGATATAGGACATTAAAACATATTTGGGAGTATTAGCCTACCAATTAAATCTTTAAAAGGATCCATCTTGATGGTATCCTGAATGATGGTTTTGTAAGAGAAACCTTGAGAGATATTTGTTTCCCCAGTGAACCCCCTATGTCAATGAGGAATACACCAAGAATGTCCTCTCAAACTTATATCATATTATACATCAATACATCTATTTTATGAAGATTGGTTATTCATATAATTACATACGTACCTCATTGATATAAAATATATTTAGATCGTATACTATGATGGTATATTGAAATGAAAAAAGTGTGCAACATTCATCAAATGATAAAATATATCCCTACAATATATCATTTCCATTAGGTGATAAGGGTATGATAGTGGAAAATTCCATATAAACCTCATCCCATTGCACTCAGGAATGGAAAATGGGTAGAAATTCCATACAAGTCACTTGTGTTCTTCCTCCATATGATTATAGGTTGAACATTATGTGATGTGGCAAAAAAAATTATCACATTTCATACTAGGACTCAATTGTTACCATCAATGATGTTGGTACATTTTGGTGACACCAGGGTGAACCGACCAATCAAGGTGTTGAATACCCACATTAGCTCCAATCTAAAATCTATTTAGACCCACACACACCCCTAAAAAAATGTAACATCTCAATCCATGGTCAAACCAGATGATTTATCATCCTTTAAATGGACTTCCCATAGTAATGGGCCTTCATGATAAGATAACTCTCTCATTCAGACTATTTCAAGAAGAGTATATGTCACTGCAAAGGTTAAGAGGATTGATTTACCATGTTCTTCATAAACCTCAATTTGAATCTCTAAAAATAATTCCACAAGATACCATTCACCATTGGATTCACAAACCACATGTGTCAAAACCTTCCATCTCAGAGAATCAACAACTAAATATTCCATTATCATAAAATTCAGAAAGGTTGAATTAAAACTAATGTAGGTACATCATCCACATGTGATTTCAATGATTGTTATATCCATGTGTAAAGATACACCTAAATATTTTACGCTAAATAAATATGAAAAAATTATTTACAAGTAGTTAATGTCTATAATAGCACGCGTAATGAACTAAAAATTATCATTAGATCATGTGTCGGGTAATTCAATTTTCGAGGCCCCAAATAATGATCCCAGTATGTGATGAATTGCTTATCCTCAATAAAAAAAATCCATGTCTGATACCATGTGAATCAAAGTATATTATTTATCTTTATTCATGATCTGGTAGAATTCGTTTTGTCTCTAAAGTCAGTATTTATATCAACTATTGAACCGATACTTCACATGAATCTGACCAAAGGAATTTATCACCCTTGTTTTTCATGTTCGTAAGTGGTGTTTCATGGACTAATAATTTTTGGATGAAGAATTTTTAATATTCACCTATCCCCCAAGAAACACTGAATGTCAAATATATTCTTGGGAAGAACCTAGGAAACTGTAGTAGTCACTTTCCCTAGGTCTACTAAAAATCCTAAATTTGTGATGATATGACACATGAAGCAGAATTTATCGATCTAGTAGTGGATTTTACTGAGCTTATCCATGAAATAATGATCTCTCAATCTATTCAGGATGTTATCAATATTACTTTCCTTTTTGTGTCTCGAGAATAAAATCCCCATGATATTATCAAAAATAAATTCAAAAAATGAACACAATTTTGTGTGAAAAAATAGATTCATAAGATCCCTGCAGACTATAGGTTGGTTTGTGAGTCTTAACATTAAAACAAAGTAATTATACAGACAGTACCTGATCATAAAAGTAGTGTGAGGTATATATAATTTCATGACACTCACAATATGATATCTCGACCTAAAATCAATCATTTAAATCACTTTCTCCCTTAGATAATATCAAATATTTCTTCTTTTCAAAGAACATCATATCAATTATTTATTGCGACCTAAATAAAACTATAACAATCCACAAAGATCACAAGGGTAGCATCTTACTTACTAGAAAATAGGACCTGTGAAAAGTAATGAGATGTGTTGGGGAATAAATATTCTTTCAACTAAGAATCATATAATAGTTTAATGAGATTTATAATCTACTTATGCACCATCCCGTAAGGAGGAATGTTCACTGGTGCTGATCCTAGAATGATCTCAATCATAAAATATACCTCTCACACCAGAGGTATACCAAATAATTAATGAGAAAAAATATCTCTAAAATGATCCAATAAATGTGGAAAGATGTGATATGTAGATCTTGATCATAAAAGAAAATAATGCCAATTTTCACTATCATAGAAACCATCATATACTACACATGTATTTATCGTGATGAACTGACATCTCACTCAACCTTATGTACAATACTAATGACAACTGGTGATGTAAACATCACCATCAAATGACTGATGTCTATACAGGATCAGTTGGGAACCCAGTAGTCCATCTCGATGATTACATCAAATACCTCCATATTGTGGAAGCATTGATTTAATTTAGAAAGTTAACCACCTTTCGCAATGGATATGTCCCTATAACTAATAACTCTATCTGAACAGGTATCTAATTGTGTGTATACCAACATACCCACATAAAGGTTTTCAATATCATGCCTTAGAAATCCCATAAAAGTCTCAAATATTAATGATTTAGACACACCTATGTAAAATTAATAAGAAACTAATGTGAAGGCAACTAGAATAGTATCACAAATTATAGAATGTTTGACACTCTACTCATGCATCATTTGTTGGAATGCATGTAAGAAGCATGCACTACGGCCATGTGTAACTACCTGACTACCATAAGAAATCACTCTCTACAGGCATTGAGAATAAAAAGTACAAATTCCTTTACATTAAATGCCATTGTTTCCTGATCTAAATGTTGTATTCAAACTACCTACATGTTATGATAATGCAGACCTCGATCCGAACTATGGAGTAGGTTCACACCCCAAATCTCTCTACACAATCAAAAATGTGTAACATAAACATTGGAGATGATCCATCATGCCACTTATTCTACACTATATTGTATCACATAAACACTTATATTTTATGTGTTTAGGCTTACCACATAGGTCATAGATAAGAAAACTATCTTTATGATGAGCCTAACTGTTTCTACCCCTAAGTGTTTCATTGAACTATCTCTTTCACCGTGAATGAAAACAACTAAAATCGTTAGGTGCTAAAACAACCTGGATACATGGATGAAAGTTATATCTTGTAAAGATATTTGGGAGGAATAATTTAATTTGCAGAAATTTTGAATTAATAACATTGAAATATCTTATGAGGAATTTCCACCTATTTGAACGTACGTGGTTTCTCACTTTTCCATAAAAGTGATTACGAAATAAAAAATTTAACATCCAATTATTCATCATCCCTCATGTTTCCCTCTATAATTATTTCCTTGTTGAATATTCCCAAAATGATATCCATCCGAAACATATTTACATGTGATTAGTTATCATAGACAATCCTATCCACGAATAGCATAGAATTAATTAGATCATCTGCAACTAGAGTGGGGGTGAATCATTGCACCATTCTGAAATAGGTAATGTATTCTAGAACTGACATACACCCCTAATAATGGTTCATGATTTACGTTTTTATTCTAAACCATAGACTTTATGAAACTAATTAGTAATATAATATGGTTTTTAAATCATCCCAGACAATGTCATTATGTTTATATGCTTGTGGGATTACATCCCACCATGGCATGGTTGAATCAAATAGCATGTAATCCTCTAAATTTAACCCCCACTCTAGAGATATATTTAGATGCTAGAATATAGATAGAGTATAATTGAAACATGACACTGCAACATGAGTTCTTCCATCCATCGAGAAGGTTGAAGGATTATATTGCAGAAACTCATGAGTCACCTCTGCCATACTCGGGGATAGATTAATGAATCCTTAAATCGATTAAAGAATACACAGAAAAACCTCTTATAATTGGTAGTCATATTCAATATTAGAAACTAGATAAGAATCCATAGGTGGATCAACCTGAGGAACAACCATTGGCTCATGGTCCACCCCTCCTAAGCATGGTTTTTTCCACCATTATGGAATGAGACCCGAGGATTTAATGGTGGAATGATGACGCAATTCCAAAAACACACCATAAAAGAGGTTCTGGAAAAAGAAAATACATAATTTGATAAAATATGATATGAGTGAATAAATCATATATAATCAATAATGGGTCTCTAGGAAATACAAAATTTATTTCTAGACGATAGAAATAGATAAGAAAATGCCTTGAAAACATAAGAAATACAACACTACCCATTAATTAGGTTTAGTTCGGGTCTAGGTTTATATGTCAAATATATTTAATATTTGTTTTCATAATTAATATTAACATTCATTTTGATTGTTTTCTTTGAAAATATCCAAAAAACTATTAAAGAATGGTTCACTCAAATGGGTTTGTATTCTTCAATCTATAAGTTCCTATACTAATTATAATCCAAATTTGGAATCCACATTACCCACACCAAAACACATTCTAGATCATGTGACCAATGGTCCTTAATTAACTATTCCATAATTCAAGGAATAAGATGTCAACTTTACGTATTTATGAAAACACTTTTAGGTTATAGTAGGAAGTTTACATGTCAATTTTGTTTTCTAACCCCTTTAATAAGATTCATAAAAAATCAACATATATTAAGAAATAATAAATTTTCAATATGAAAATGCATACAAAAACTAAACATGGCTTGAATAAATGCATGGAATATTTGCCCCACTATATATTAGATGATTCATGATCTAATACCTTCTAATTATTTAATTTTTAGATTATAAGGAAATCATAATTTCAATAACATAAATATCAATAACATTTGAATCCAATTATGTCACCCAATGGGGATGTTTTATCTACAATAAATTGAAAAATTAGAAAAAATATTTAATTCATGATATATGGCCATTTCACTAATCATGGGTTTGGGATGCCCAAGAACAACATATATCCAAGCACCTAGGAATTACTAATTTCCAATATAATGACATTTAATAGTAAAACAATAAATCATCAATTATCTACCACCTATTCTCTAATTATGTTGATCCCTGAGGTGGTGGGTCACATTGCTTTAAGAATGCCTCCACATACACTAGAGGCTTTCAAATAGTAGCGAGGGTGTAACTGTGGTATAGTGGGGATATTATGCCCTATTTTTTTATTAGTACATAAGATAAATCCAATAATAGACAACAACTTAGAAAAAATTTAATCATATGGAATAAAAAGCAATCTGAAGCGTAAATATATATCCAGTTAAGAATGCAGAAGAAGAAATAGATAACTAAACAACTAAAATTATAACAAGATAGACTCAATGCATTGTCTGATACATGCATTCATCGAATTATATTTCAAATAGAACATCAATCCATTCATACACTGATTCAATACAAATATTTCAAAAAGATAAAAACTAATCTACTAGAATTTTGTGAGAATGCTTGGTCTTATACTTGTAGATCCATATATAATTAATACAATTCAATAACCTATTTTAGAGATATTACCAATATCCATTCCTATATTCAGTTATTATTCACGAGTACCAAATCAATACCGAGTAGGGTGTGAGATAAAAATCTATGTAGGACACCACTAATGATGTCTACATGTAATTTAATTTGTTCTCATATATTAAAAGTGTTCATTTATAATAAAAATAATAGTAAAACCATGGTGAATTAAATAACCATCCCACTTACGTTCCCATAGTCCACCAGGGGGCCTACCAACATTATCCCATAGATAGAATGAAATATTATTACAATTTCATTGTATATATATAATTAGTAAATATATATAATTTTTATCTGTATCTCATGCACCTATATGGACCAGGTGTTTACGGGCGACTAAAGCCCATATTCCTGGAATACTAGTGATGTATGGAATAGGGCATAACACACATGGACTGAAGCATTTTAATGAGACTATAAGGATTATCCAAAGGGTATATTCCATGAATCACAAGATTAGAATGAGACGTCATGAATCAATGCTTTGGATGGTGAGTGAACAAACAAGTAAAAAATCTACTAATAGAATGTGGTGACTTTGAAATACATATATATGGAATCACAGGTGTGAGACGCCATGAACTCAACAATCGATGTAATGGATTATGATTATCGGTCATGTTAAACAACCTTTACCATCATGCATAACATCTATCAATTTATATGATAATCATAACTCGCATGGGTTATTATATACCATCCTTTTCATTGATATAACCCATTTACATAAGAAATGTATACTTATTTTTAAAAAAATATTAAATTCACAAAAATAATTATTTTAATTTAAATATTATCAAATCCAAGTTAATTTATCTAAAATTCAATACATGAGAAAAATACCTATCATTCATGTCATAAACCGGGTTCAATTATATTAAATCACTACATTTTATTAAAAACATTGAAAACTAGTAGTATGTCTGAAGGTTCAAAGGGTATGTTACTTGGAAAATTGATTTAAAGGATACCATCGTCTTTATTAATCCATACTACAAGAACCATTCACCATATCCCATTATAATTATTCCTTAAGATTGGGCAATCCATTTATAGACTTCAAAATGTTGTTTGCAATATTACACGATCATTAAAGAAATTTCAGTAATGGAAAATTATATTAATGATAAATCCAAGCGCCTAAGGTGTGACTTGGGTCACATGTAATACCCAAATATCAAGGGAACATTCATTTTAAAACTATGAAAAATGCCTGATTGAGTTCATGATAATTTGAAGCAATAGGGAAAATAGTCATTTTAAGTGGAATATCCAAGGGGTGACCATATAAGGTATGTACACGCTATAACCCCCCAAATATGACCCAATAAACTAGTAACTAGGTGAAATGTTCATTAATATAGATTTGAATCAATATAGTTGGTATGCTACAAAATATATGAAATATTGCAAGACGAAAGAATTACAAATTGATGAAACCCAATGGGAAAACCACATGATAACTCACATCAAGGATGTGGACAATGCCTCACAGGATATCAGTGTTAGATTTGAAGTAGGATATAATAAATTTTAGAAATGGTCCAGTTCCCATAAAAGTTGTAAAATGAGCCTACACCATTATAGCATGATGAATGGAATGATTAAAGTTGATACAAGTTAAGAGAATATGGGATAATATTAAGGAACATTTATAGCTTAAAATATATCAATGGACAAGAACCAGAGGTAGATGTTATCTTAATTCCATGTCTTGGGAGAAATGGAGATCAAAGGGAGGAGGTAGAATGTTTAAACTACTGGAAGAATAAGGAAAAGGGGTCAATGGTTTAAAACATAAGTAGGAAAAATGATAGTTCACCACAAAATAGGAATGAGAACAGTTTTGTAGTATGGTTTGGCCAAATTGTATGCGAACTATGCTTATTCTATTTATATATTTTATACCATATAAGGACCCAACTATAAAATGTTCATAAAGTATAATTATGTTAATATTTCACAATAAGGATATTATCAGGTTTATAGATTTAGAGAATTAGGTCATAACTTATACATAAGAACTTGAATATTAGAATTAGAAACTTCAACTCAAAATCAATTTTCATAAAACAAAAAACTCAATAAAACAAAATATGACATTATTTAATGTTTTAAGAGAATAAAATTTCAATGATACCATCCTCGAATCTATTCTTATTTAGGTTCTATGAAATACTTTTTAAAACATTGGTTGAGGAAAAATCACAATAAGGGATACATAATGAAATAGAACTGTTTGACATTAGATAACATGAAATAAATCAATACTTTATTATATATTAATACTCTTCACCTTTAAGAAGTAGTAAATAAACAGCACAAAATATAAGGTCACTGATTACCATTTTTTAAAACAAAATATTTCCACAATCCCATATAATGCACAAATATAACATATAAAGGCAACTTGAGACATGAGAATACATAATTGAATAACCATATGGTTGACTTCCACACATATCACTAAATGAAATAGCCATATTGATGACTTTCATACCTAATGTATTGGAGGTTATAATACAATCTTTTGTCCTTGGATTATCGTAATGCCACCCAACCACCCATCGAATATCCTTGTACAATTATATAATCCTAACACACAAAAAATTTCATATATCAACATTTCACATATAACATTTCATTTGAAATAAAAAAAATCAATTCATAATTGTTGGCGCCAAAAATGTGGCCCGAAAGGAAGGAACGAAAAAGACAGCCGGCGCGCTGCCTCGCGAAGCACAGCCGCGAAGCCCCGCCGCGAAGAGCCCCAACCATGGCGACCCCGCGAAGCTCCGGAGGCGGTAATCCTCCACGAACCCGTTTGACGTTCGCGAGCCGCCGCGAAGCTCCTGAGGTGGTAATCCTCCGTGAACCAGTATGACGTTCGCGAGCCGCCGTGAAGCTCCGGAGGCGGTAATCCTCCGCGAACCCGTTTGACGTTCGCGAGCCGCCGCGAAGCCCCGAAGGCGGCGCGCGAGCCCTGCTTCGCGGCGCCCCTTCCCTATAAATACTCAACTCCCCCTGAGTCCCAAGGACGGACAACCCGACCTTTCGGCTTCTCCTCTCCCGAATCGCGAAGCACGCTTTACCCCGGGAATCATGAGCTCTGCGAGGTATTTCTACTTCGCGAGACGACTCTAATTTGTTTCGTTTTGAGCCCCTCTTCCGAGAGGGATGCCCTTCGCGAAGCTCAAGGGCGTTCGCAAAGGAAGGGGATTCCCAAGGGAACCCGGGCAGCCACGGAGCACTTGTTCTTCGCGAAACACCCAACCCATACGAGTAATCCCTATGCTAAGGCAGGATCGCTCCACTTCACGAAGTACATTTCTTGGCAGGACCCTGCTTCGCGAACCACTCCTTCTTCGTGAGGCAGTGCTCTGCGAACACTGTTTCACTTCGCCAAGCACCTCCCACTTCCACCTATGCCCCATGCTAAGGCCAAGGCACCCCACTTCGCAAAGCACACTCCTCTTCTTAGCGATTCCTCTTTCCGTACGACCCTCCAGGTTTGCACGATGCGATTTCAAAGTCCCATGGACAACACCTCCCGTAGCGTTGCTTCGCCTAATGCTTCTTCGCATAGGCACGCTAACAGCTATTGCTTCTTCGCATAGCCACGCTAACGTGGACCCCTCGATGGTTCGTTCCACGACCCCCCTTTACCATGGCCTTACCGGCACCTTCCCTTCCCCAATGACCAGAGGGTACCGGTTATGTAAGCCCTAGGGGTGTGGAGTGAACCCACCTCGTCCGAGCTGCAGGACGTTAAACTGCCAAGCACCACGTCCTCAACACATGACGTTAAACTGTGACCCAACCTCGTCTCCCTCACGAAGGGTCCCCCCAGCTCGAACATTCTTTACACCACTCGTCTCCACGGGAATGGAACTCTTCCGCACATGGAATGAGATCCTCCTTGTCGGAGTGGTGTATGTACGCAGGGGAAAGGCTGCCTCAGAGCGTAAGCCCCTAACCTTTGGTACGGATGATTGCACTCGTGCATCTCTCTACTTCCCCACTACCAAGGTCAGTGGAGGACGTGATAGGGAACGAGGCACCTCCCATCGTCGGACCAAGGTCCATCTTTCCCGCGCTTTGTCGCGCCATGGGCCTCCATCCTGGAGTAAGTCCCAACACCATGGGCCGCCAAACGCGTAAGCCCCTCTTCGCTTCTCACGGACGCACCCTTCGCGACGTGATCGTCAGGTCCATGCAACCTCTTGTTTCTCACACCGAGCATGACTCACGTGGGCTTAGAGTGAGCACCGACCCTAACAAACCACTTTTGAACTACGAGGTCTTTGATCCATGTCAAGGCATGGTACGTAGGAAGCCTCTATGAGGTTCAAGCCCACCCGTCTTTCACGTCGGGTTTCACCCCCGTCCAGCACGACGTCAAACTGCAATTCCGGTCCAGTGGTAAGCCATTGCAACCCACCCCTCCTGAACTACGAGGTCTTTGATCCATGTCAAGGCATGGTACGTAGGAAGCCTCCACGAGGTTCAAGCCCACCAATAGTGGACCAAGGTCTACTTTCACGTCGGTTTACCGGAGAAACCCACCTGAACTACGAGGTCTTTGATCCGTGTTAAGGCATGGTAAGTAGGAAGCCTCCAAGAGGTTCAAGCCCACCCATCACCCAATTCACGTCGGGTCTCACCTACGTCCAGCATGACGTTAAACTACACTCTGGTCCAGTGGTAAGCCATTGCGACCCACCCCTCCTGAACTACGAGGTCTTTGATCCATGTCAAGGCATGGTACGTAGGAAGCCTCCACGAGGTTCAAGCCCACCAATAGTGGACCATGGTCCACTTTCACGTCGGTTCATCGACACACCCACCCGTCGTTTCACGTCGGGTCCCATTCTGGTCCAGTGGTAAGCCATTGCGATCATCCCCTTTTGAACTACGAGGTCTTTGATCCGTGTTAAGGCATGGTACGTAAGAAGCCTCCACGAGGTTGAAGCCCACAAACAGTGGACCAAGGTCCCTCATTTACGTCGGTTCGCCGACACCCATTGCCCGTCATTCATTCACATCAGGGTTCACTATCGTCCCGCATGACGTTAAACTGTATTCCCTGAACTACGAGGACTTTGATCAATGTCAAGGCATGGTACGTAGGAAACCTTTCCACGGTTCAAGCCCACAATTAGTGGACCAAGGTACACCTTCACGTCGGTACGCTGACGATGCTCATTGGACCAAGGTCCACCTTCATGTTGGTTTGCCGACGACATTCATCGGACCAAGGTACGGCTTCACGTCGGTTTACCGGCACCATCCCGAACTACGCGGACTTTGATTCCCTACCACGTGGATACGTAGGAAGCCTCGTCAAGGCTCAAGCCCAACTTAACTGTCTCCCCCCCCTGCGATGGTTCCACTTCACTCTCCTTCCACTCCATTCACTGTCACCCACGGGCTAGCCCCGGTGTCGATATCCCTTCAAGGAGGATCCCTCAATCCGATTTATCCCAGCTAATGCTCTGGTTGGATTGATCCGTCTTCGCTGGACGTTAAACTAGCGGCATACCCTGTGATGAACACTGGAAGCTGAGTAAAACCTCAGATACGTTTCCATGACATGTAATTCCCCGCGCTCGACGTGGGATGCCTCGGGCCTCCACGCCCTCGAGAAGCCTTGTGGTCAAGGATAACAGACAGACATGCCATGTACCCCAGCATCCAGACACGCTACTGATGCCTCAACGTGACTACTCCCCTGACCGAAGGTTGCTGCCCTGATTGGACCCTTTGGAATGTCCCGACAGAAGCAGTGTAATTAACCGGTGTCCATGGAAACATGGCCCTAGGAAGAGTTTCACAAACTACATATTAAATCTATGAGGGAGACCCGGACTAGGTGACGAGTTCTGAGGAGGAATCCATAGGAGGAAGAACTGACATCCCATCATCCCGTTTAGATCAAGGAGCAGACGTACCTAAACAAGGAACGAATGCCGCCCGCCTTTGGAAAGAGGGAATGCGTTGCAACAAAGCCACGCGTCCTCCTCCCGGACGGATGCGCGCGCCTCGGCGAAAGCGTCGGAAACAGAAATGGTGAACCCGACATGAAATTATTCTCCTCAGCATGGAGATTAGTAGCGTTCGAGACACCAGTAGATTGACGTGTCACCGGATCCAGATATCCGTTTTCTGGTCCCGCCAAGAAAATAGCGGGCCTGTCGTGAAACTCACCGGCAGTCGGGGTAGTAGAACGTGGGGCACTCCGCTCTGCAGCGTGTTGGCGTGGATCCTTCTCACAGACATGGAGGATGGAAGAAGGCTGGGGCACTGGCTGTCAATCCTTTTCCTCTCAGCACAAATGAGTTGATCCCTTCATTTGTCAGGAACCAGGTTGCTATTTTAGAGATGCGGTCACCATCCGCTCCTCGCCCGCGCAGGGGCAGGGGCAACACCACGACGGCTACTCTACATGGCGCCACCACCGCCACGACGGCTGCCACATCACGGAATACGGGACATCCACGTCCCCTTTCCCCATCAGAGGTCATCCAACGAAGGTTGATCAATAGCCTCGTGCGCAGGTACGAGGAGGAAGGGGTCATCCCGACCAGGGATATGGCCCGCCTGGACCTGGAGGCCTCCAGGCCCCGCCATCAACGCCGCCCTAACCGGCCGCGCAGGGAGCCCCTGCTCCCCACCCAGACGTTCAACCGTTTCAGGAGCCTATCTCTGGAACGCCTTGAAGACTCTTCGCCTTACGCTGAAGAGGCAGGCGCTGTCCGGCTCAGTCCGCTCAGGGCCCCGACCCGGGGCCCCCAGGCGAGAGCTCCCGTCCGGCCACGTCAGCGCCGCCGTCCGGCCCTGCAGGAAGAGCAAGCAGACTACGTCTCTACACCACCTGCACCGGCCCGCCTGACCCGACGTCAGCACCGGGCCCGGGCTGAGGACGCTCGCCTAGGCGCGTCCACGTCGACAGCTACAGTGGCCCGAGCCACCGCCGACGTACATTATGAAGCCCCCGCGTACATTGAGCAGGGGTACCCCTTCACCCAACTAGGATCGAGACCCCAACCGCCCCACAGGCAGGCTGGGTTGACTCTCCGGGTTGCAGGCCCAAGTAGTGATCGCCGCGAGCTAACCCGCGGTGATGCCACCCCATACGGAGGTCCTCCCCGTACCACTACTCCACAGAGCGTGGGCCTTCCCCGCTCCGAGGTTCGTCATGGAGGCATGCCTCGTGCTGCCCCCATCCTGCAGGACGACCTGCCCCGTGGCAGTGATGCTCAGCGCGGAAACATTTCCCGCGCCCGCTGTACAGGGTATGGAATCCATTCTTCTGAAGGCACCGTCCATCCGGTCATTCTTCAACGTGGGGGTCCCCCCTACATCCTCTCTGCGACTGGCGAAGGTCCTCCTCGCCCCAGCAACTCAAGGAGTGAAGGTCAGCCTCGCTCCACTCGCATCGACCATGGAGGCCTTCCCCATGCTCCTGCCAGTTCCAACAGAGGCCCCGCCCACGTGGGTACTGTTCATGGAGGTCCTCCCCATGTACCCTTCGACATTTGCCCTGGTGCCCCTCGCACCCCGGCTGTCTCGAGTGGGGGCCCTCTCCGCCACGGCGCCAGTGCCGCCCCGAGGCTGCCTGATAGGGGTCAACCCTGTCCCGAAGAGCCACCCAGGGGCAGAAGAGCAGGTCGTCACCGCCACAAGAAGAATCCTGGGAAGGCCCAGGTGGAGATCAAACCTGCCCGCTTCTCCGATTCGGAAGCGGAATGCGATTCAGCGATGGAACCTTCTCCCATCTCCTCCGTATCAAGGACTGGGGCAGGAACAAGATGCGTCAGCCTCGTTCTCCCAGAATTTGAGGTCCACCGGATTCCCGTCTCTCTCTGCAGGTACATCCAAGAGGAAGATATTCTGAGAACTTCGCAGGTTTCGACCGAGCAGTCACCGCCATCGTCACCCGAAGCGCCCTCTATCTCTACCCGGGATCACGAGGATCTGTTTTGGGGGTCAACGGCGGTAGACCCACGAAATGACCGGACACCGGTAACGGCGATTCCCGTACCCGAAGCAGTGGCTGTTAGCCCGTCCTATCGTGACATTGTGGTCAGGTCACCTCGCTCTTCAGAGGAAGGCCCAGAATTCGGTGGCCAGTCTGCTCTCTCGCCGTATTCTACACCGTCGAGTTTGCTATCCCAGAGGTCTGCCTCGGTACCGCTACCGGCCCCTCAGCCGCCCCCGGTTGATGAGTGGGGTAATGTAGGGCCGAACCCCGAGGACGAACCCAGGAGCTTCTGGAGTATTCTTGCAGCAGACTACTTCCCAGAGAAGTTCTGGCCCACGGCGGCGCTGAATTTCCGCATACCCTAGTCGCTTACCCCTGAAGAAGTGGGATGCTTTTGTCGAACCCTGTGGGCGATGCACTTCCGCCTCCGCTGTGAACAGGTAGTATACCCCAGGAGTCGAGAGCACTTCGAGGAGATTAGAAAACAGTGCCGCCTGATTGATGCAGCGGCGCTCCTTGTGGCCCAGCACCCCGAGTCGTCCGGTCACCAGAGTGCCCTCCAACGAAAATGCATTCAGAGTTTCAAGGCACTCTGCAAGATCGTCAGGGATGCCACCCCCCATGTGAAAGTCCGTGGCTGGGGACACTATGCTGCCCTTCTGTTCGATCCTATTCGATGACAACCCGATTCGCTATGCGACATCGAGGACATGCCCTCGAGAGGAATCACGGTCCACATGGCCGACATTGTGGACAGGGAAGACGAACTGGAACTCCTTGATGGAGGCTTCCCCCCAGAGGGTTCACCGCCACTACTCGACCGATCAGGGAGAGTCACCCGTCAGCAGAGGAACCTCCTAGGCCTCCCCATACCCACCGAGTCGCTGGTACTCAGTCGAAACACCGGCAAAGGTAAAGAGCACGTCGGAACCGTCAAGCACTCCGACCCGTCCGCCTCTGTACAGAAAACAGACGAGGATCCTGAGAAGGCCGCGTTACGCCAGCAGCTTGCTGAGCAGAAGATGCTGGTTTACGAACTATTGGATGAGCGCGCCGCGGATCGGCGACCCGACTATGGTAATCCCAGGCCGGGGCAACAGGGGCAGGAACAATTTCCCCCCGGTGAGATGCCTCCAGGCAACCCTGATCATGCTACTGCCGCGGACAGGGCGGAAGCCGGAACATACGGAAAGAGGGCGCGATACGTCTCGCAAAACCCCCCTGAGCGACAGGGCAATATGAAGAATCCAACCCAGGTTCCCCCAGTCGCCCAGCAGGTCGTCCAGCCAGTTGACCCGCGAGCGGCCGAAGCCGTCTACCGTGTTGAAGAACCTGGCAATGCGCTTGTGGTCAGGGATCCCCGTCAAGACAGGGACCCCCACCCGGAGGACCTTATTGCGGCACTCACAGCCCGCCTCGATGCGTTGGAAACACGGCAGGTGGCGGTCCCACCGGATGGCAAGCCTTATCCCGCGTGGGTGGATGATATGCCCGCGCCTCCGGGTATTGGGAACCCCACTTTCTCGCCTTTTAACGGGACAGGGGACCCACCCCAGCACTTGGCTCATTTCTCTTCCAGGTGTGGCCCCATGCTGGGGACCTCGGCTCAGCAAGAAGCCACTAAGCTCCGATGTTTCGTACAGACATTGGAAGGTCCGGCATTCGTCTGGTATAGCCAGCTCCCTATCGGATCAGTGACCGGTTGGGAGGATCTTCGCCGGCAGTTCTTATACCAGTTCAGCTCCACCACGCGAAAGACCAGCATTGCGGACCTCTTCAAGTGAAAACAGAGGCCTGATGAGCGGGTTGCAGACTTCATCGCCCGGTAGAAAGGACTTACGTATTCCCTCGATATGCCACTGACTCAGGAGCAATTACTGATGATGTGTGTGGGGAACGTCAAGACAGAGCTGGTACCCTCCTTGATTACCCAGAACTACCCTGGAGGGTTCAGAGATTTCTCGGATAAGGCCCAGCGCCTCGAGGAGGCCCTGCAACAGGCTAGTCAGGCACGTTAGCTGCCCCCTATGATCCCAGCCAGGAGGGACGCCTGGGCTGAACCCGCCGCGGTGGCTCAAATAGAAGCCCCGAGGCAGCTGGAATTTCTACCGGCGGCACCACCCCCGCAACACCGCAGAGGTCCTCCACCTCAATCACAGGCTCATGCCCAGTAGCGACCACCTCCGAACCGACAGGTTCCCCCGCGCAATGCGCCACCGCCACCTAGGCGAGACAACTAGGTGCCGCCTCCTCGGCAGGCCCCTCCGGTCCCTCGACAGGACCAGGCCCCCAGGGCCCCCTATCCGGAAAGAAGGTACCAGACCTATTCATTCAACGAAAATCAGGTCCCTGGATACTTCCGAAGTGCTCTAGAGCAAGGGATTGTGCGTCTTCCTGAGTGCAGGAGGCTGGCAGAGGCGCATCTCACCGATCACCCCAACTACTTCCCTTATCATCGAATCCTAGGGCACACCCTCAAGCGATGCTATGTGTTTAAAGACTGGATTCAGGACCAGGTCAACAACAACATAGTCAAGTTGGGCCCAGCACCAGCGCAAGTGGCAGGAGTCTTTGCGGGATCAGAAATCGGTAGCGACAGCGAAGGCGAGTGGCAGCAGGTCCCTAGCCGCGTGTCCCAGAAATACGACAACTGGACGGCTCGAAAAACCGTCGTCTGTGCCCAGGGTATCATCCGGGCACGCCTGAAGCATTCGGAACCTTCAGAAGAAGGAGCCGGTGCCTCAGCGTCGTCTTCACAGTCGACCTCTGCCCAAAAGGGCAAGCAGCGGCGACGCAAGAAGAAGCAACGTGCACTGCCAGTTTCGTCGTCATCCCGCACTCTCGGCGACTTTATGCCTCCCGAAATGGGAATTCCTCCCAGAATCCGCCCAGCGGTGGATGACTCTTCGAGCGACAGTCAAGGGTACGCTTCGGATAACACCGTGGAGATGGTAAAGCCCTATATGACCCCCGATGAGGGGGAACCTCGGGCAGACCTCCCCAACGTTTCCAGCCGACGTCAACGTCGGCGGAATCGCAATCGCACCGGTCATCAAGGTACGTCAGCAGGCATTTGTAACCAAGCCGTGCACACTACCGAGACCAGGCAGCAGGCTCAACGCAGATCTCAGCACGCGCAGACCCATCCAGCACCCTCGGCTCTACCTCCACCGCCGTTCGTGTTGCTTGATCAGGGAGAGCCGCCTCGTTCGTATCACAGCCAGTCTTGCCCGGCGACAGGCCAGCCTCTGCTGTCCGATCCTAGTCCGGTGGCTACTCTTCAGGCTTCTACTGGTAGGCAGCAAGATGTACCCAGTACTAGTTACTCGCCGGTTCAGCCAGCCGGACCCGCTGTGCGTCCAAATGCCGAACGACCTCCTGTAAGTAGAGGTTCGCGTTTGGCATGAAAGTACGATGTTCTGAAGCATCTGGCTGGCATCCCGGTGAGGCTTTCCATCCTCGAGGCCCTTCGTCTGTCATCTGAAATGCGCGAGGCACTTGCCGAGGCCCTAAGGAGCCCCCTCCAGTTCGAGACGTAAGTGGTAGCTGCGGAAGCCTTCTATACCGAGACGATTGAAAACGCCGAATTTCAGGCAGTTATCTCGTTCTCCGGCGAAGATGAGGACCCCCCTATACAGGGGCACATTCGCCCACTGTATATCACTGGCCACTTCAATGGTGTGGAAGTCCGCCGATGCCTCGTTGACCCGGGTTCTGTAATCAACTTAATTCCGACCCGGACGCTGCGAAATATGGGTCTGTCCGAAGGTGATTTAACTCCCTCTGACCTCAGGATTCAGGGGTACAACAGGACAGAGCAAACCCCAGTCGGCAAGATCCGCCTGAAGACCCAGTTCGGTGGCATAATTTCCAGCACCGAGTTCATGGTTGTTTCTCAGGACACCGCCTACAACGCATTGATGGGTAGGCCATGGCTCCATCTGCATGCAGCGGTCCCCTCGTCGTATCACCAGTGCCTTAAGTACTCGCTCAACGGTCGAGTAGGCGTGCTCCAAGGAGACGCGTCCCCTTTCTCTTCTTGTGAGACCCGCTATCTGGATGCAGGTTATTACAAAAGTAAGGACAAGCAAATCCTGGTAAGCGAGGATGAGCCTGCCCCGATCCCAAGTGATCCCTGGGAAAGCATGGATGACGCCTACATCCTCCTGATCCACCGGTTGGAGGCCACGACCCCCGATATGGGGCAATGTTTTGTTGTTTCGGGTACGCAAGGAAGGCATGTTCCCGTGTCCAAGCGACGGCGGAAAATCACCTCGTACTCCTACATCAACCAGGCTCGGGTCATCCCGGAACCTCCTACCCCTGTACGGTACCGGGACGTCAAGCTGATGGCAACGGCGGTGCGCCATACGTGACACTTTCTCCGAGCTGGAATTAACCGACTCAGGCAGACGCGTCACCACTGCTTTGATGTCATCAAACGTGGACCCTTAGGCCGAAGGCCAGATGGGATCAGATCAAATGCATTCATTTCTATGGTCTCAAAGACAAGTGAGTCTCCTGATGTGATGACCGCTGCTGCCCAATCCGGCACCAGCTGCCCCTCGTGTTTTGGGAGCCCAGAAGTATCTTCCGTTGCGGGAAGTCCCCCCACGGCTGGGGAGGAAGACTTGGAGGATGCTCCCCCAGCCTTTGAAGAAGGCGTCTCTACCACGGTTGATGAACTGGTACAGGTGAACCTTGGTAGCGAGGCAGATCCAAGACCCACTTTGATCAGTGCGACCATGTCCCTCGAGGAGCGGCAACAGTATGTAGACTTCCTCAAACAGCACCGCGATGTGTTTTCCTAGAGTTACGATGAGATGCCTGGGTTGGGCCCCCAAGTGGCCGTCCACCGTCTGGGCCTTCCAGCAAAACATCGTGGGTTCAACCAGCCCCCAGGAGGATGAACCCTTCCCATGGCGCTATGGTGGAGGCCGAAGTTGACAATATTATCAAAGCCAACTTCATTAAGGAGGTCCAGTACCCCAAATGGCTCGCCAACATTGTGCCGGTCAGGAAGAAGAATGGGCAGATCAGAGTCTGTATCAGCTTCCGCGATCTTAATCGCCACTGCCCGAAGGATGACTTTCCACTCCCGGTGACGGAGCTGTTGATTGACGCCACGGCCGGATTCCAAGCCCTCTCTTTCATGGATCGGTATTCCGGGTATAACCAGATCCGGATGGCCCCCGAAGACGAGGAGTCCAATGCCTTAAGGGATCCCCAGGGTATCTTTTGCTACCGGGTAATGCCATTCTGTTTGAATAATGCAGGTGCCACTTATCAGAGGGCCATGCATCACATATTCGAACCGATCCTCGGGACATTGGTGGAATGCTACGTGGATGACCTTGTAGTCAAATCACGCCAGCGCCAGGACCATCTCAAAGACCGTGAGAAAGTGTTCGGTTTCCTCTGTTCCCATCGCCTGAAGATGAACCTGCTGAAGTGTGCCTTAGGAGTCACCTCCGGGATGTTTCTGGGCTTCGTTGTGAGATACCGAGGTATCGAGATCGACCCGGAGAAGATCAAGGCCATCAGCCAAATGCCTCCCCCGAGCAACATTCGGGAGCTTCGAGGCCTTCAAGGCCACATAGCCTATATACGCCAATTCATTGCGAATTTGGCTGGCAAGTGTAATCCATTTTCCCGGCTCATGAAGAAAGACGTTGCCTACGAATGGGATGAGGAGTGTCGGGCCGCCTTCGAGGAAATCAAGCAGTATCTGCTCCAACCTCCGGTCTTGATGCCACCCGTCTCCGGAAAGCCGCTGGTCCTTTACGTGACCGCCCTGGAGAGACCCCTCGGTGCACTGCTCGCCCAGAAGAATAACGAGGGCACTGAGAACAGTCTCTACTATCTCAGCCGCATGCTTCTCGATACGGAGGTTAGATACTCCCCTATCGAAAAGAGCTTCCACACGCTCGTCTTTGCCGTGCAGAAGTTGCGGCACTACCTGCAACACCACGAGGTACAATTGATCTCTCGGGTAGATCCGCTGAAGTACATCCTGAACCGCCCCATGCTGACTGGCCGACTAGCACGGTGGGCGGTGATTCTCCAGCAGTTTGATATAAGGTTTATATCTCAGAAGGCCATTAAGGGACAGGCATTGGCAGACATTTTAGCTGCTCATCCAACCTCCGCGGATCAATCCCTGGACCTGGATTTCCCCAACGAGACGATCCTCCCAGTCGATCATGCTGCCCCATGTTGGCAAATGCATTTCGACGGCGCCTCCCGGAGCCCTACCGGTAGAAGGCTCAACGACCCCAAGCTCAACAGAGTGGGTCTGGGTATTGTTTTTATTACCCCGGCACAAGCCGTGCTGCCGTACTCGTTCCTGCTGTCAGAAGGTTGTACAAACAACGAGGCAGAGTACCAGGCTCTCATCACCGGCCTCGAGTTGGCCCTTGAGATCCATGTTCCCCATCTACATGTTAAGGGAGATTCCGAGCTGGTAATCAGACAGGTTAATGGCGACTACGTCGTCAGGAAGCCAGAGCTTGCACCGTTACTGGAGTACACCCTCTTCCTAATGGCCCAGTTCTCTCCTCGGCCAGAGGTTACCCATGTTCCACGATCGCAGAACGGACAAGAGGATGCCCTGGCTGGCTTAGCCGTGTCGCTCGTAGAACCCAAGCAAGATGATTTGGTCATACACGTGGCCCACCGGAGAGTCATTGCTCCCGTCACCCAAGAGGACCGTGATAGCCTACGGGCAAGTCATCTCACCGCCGGACCCTCCATATCGGGAGACCCGGGTTCGTCAGACGCAGTGGTTGAAACCACCCCCGACTGGAGAGCACCTTTTGTCGAGTATCTCCAAAATGGTCAGCTCCCGGACGACCGGGCCGAACGCGAGCGAATACGACGCCGCGCACTGCAATTTACCCTCCAGAGCGGCCCCAGTCTTGAGCAGATCCTCTATAAACGGAGTTTCGATGGTGTCCTCCTCCGTTGCATCCAAGGAGTAGAGATACCTCAAGTTATTCAAGAGGTTCATGCCGGTTCCTGTGGCGCCCATCAAGCTGGGCCGAAGCTGTCCCAGCAAATCCGGAGGTTAGGGTACTTCTGGCCCTCCATGATCCACGATTGTATTGGGTACGCCAAGAGATGCCACGCGTGCCAAGTACACGCCAACTTCTTGCATCGGCCGCCAGAACCCCTCCACCCCACCAAGTACTCTTGGCCGTTTGCGGTATGGGGACTTGATGTAGTGGGACCGTATCCTCTGGAAACAGCCCTCCAGTGTAGGTTCATCCTGACCGCTACAGATTTCTTCTCCAAGTGGGCAGAAGCAGTTCCGCTCAAAGAGGTCAAGGCCCGTTCCATCGTTGACTTTGTGAGCTCCAACATTATCCACCGGTTTGGAGTCCCTCACGCTGTCCTCACCGATAACGGCACCAACTTCCGAGCAGCTGAATTGAAGAAATTGTACGCTAAGTACGACATCCGGTCATACCATACCTCCCGCTACCACGCACAGGCGAATGGACAGATCGAGGCGTTCAACAAGACCCTCTCTAACATTCTGCAGAAGATGGTTGGTCAGAACAAGAAGAGTTGTCCAGACAAGCTCCCCAACGCCCTCTAGGATTACCGGACGACGACTCGCAAATCTACCCAGGTGACCCCATATTCCCTGGTGTATGGAGCTGAGGCCGTCCTACCCATTGAGATCCAGCTGTCGTCGCTACGCACTGCAGTTTATGATCACCAGACATCCGATGAGGTAGCCGAGATCCGTCTAGATGAATTAGAGGCACTAGACGAGAACCGACTCCATGCCCTGCACAATCTGGAAAGGCATCAGGACAAGATAGCGAGAGCCTTTGACAAGAAGGTTCGTCTCCGCTCTTTTCTGCAGGGTGACCTGGTATTGGCCCTTCGAGCGCCAATGATTCCCGGTAGGAAACCACCCAAGTTAGAACCCAAATGGGAAGGGCCTTATGTCATCCATAAGGTTTACCCCAACGGAGCATACTCCTTGGTGACCACAGATGTAGAGCGTGTAACTCCTCCCAACAATGCCAAATTCCTCAAGCGATACTTTGCCTAGGGCAAAAAAGTGGTCCTGAACGACCCTAAACTGCGAGAGGGTCCTGCACGACCCTAAACCGCGAGAGGGTCCTGCACGACTCTAAACTGCGACTTGGTCCCGCATGACCTTAAACTGCCTCTCCGTCCTCACTGCAAGACGTTAAACTGAAAGCCAGTCAGGTCTTCCTGACCGAGGCTCAGCCTCAGGCCCCTCGGCCTCTTTGGGCCCCTGGCCCCGTCTTCACCGCGGTCTGGCCCCAGGCCCCCTCGTTTCTCTCCGACTTACCCTCTTACGGGATTGTACGGTACGGTATAGGACTACTTCCTCATGTTGGGATCATGTACCATACCGTACACATCCCCGAATGAGATTCCCCTCGTCCTGCATGACGTTAAACTGCATGTCAAGAACTACGTATGGCTTGATTCCCATCTTCATGGGATACGTAGGAACGCTCGGACGCCTCGTCTTGAGCCCAGCCCCAAGCTTTTCTCTTCTGCTATTCCCCCTGGGGATAGTCTCCCTGGAGGATCTTTGTGTAGCAGGGAGTAGGCTTTCTTGGCCCCGCTCATGCAACCCCACTCGCGCAAAGATTATAAAGGTCGCACCATGCGCCCACTCCCACTCTTCTACCCTCCCACGTCTTCACCGCATGACGCTAAACTGCATGGCCTTCAAGAACTATGTATGGCTTGATTATCATCCTTATGAGATACGTAGGAACGCCCGGACATTTCGTCTTTTGGCCCAGCCCAAAAGCCAAAATCTTCCCCTCGGGTCAAGACATGGCAGGGTGCACACTTTTGCCCCGACCCACGTCGAGCAAGCCTCGACCCGGCTGCACATTCCCCCTGGAGGTGTTTGCCCCTTTCGTGGATGAACGCAACTGAGCTTCACCCACTCCTTGATTGGGACCCTGTCACCCTTTCACACCCGGAGGGACCCCCGATAACGGCATGGATACAACGCCCAAGGGCTCTCTTACCGATACGGGCCAACGCCCCCGAGGGTTTTCTTAAGCAACAAGTCGATACAAGTCCCGCGTTGCGAATTTGGTCAGCGGTCGATGCTCATTTGTTGCCCCCATGCGGGTCACCATAGGAACGCTGTGTTTCGAACATGGTCAATAGTGTCCTGGATCTTCGTGTCCACCCCGAGATGCCCCAGGCATCAAGAACAGTGATCCCCTCTGCCCCATCCCAAGGTGACAAACTTCCCCCAGGTGGTGCTAGCGATCCAGGCCACGGCCCAGGATTCCTCATAAGGGTGTACAGTGTGGTGTAGGACTGCGTCCTCATTCACGTCGGGATCATGTACCATGCCGTACGCCCTCCCTTTACGAGGCTCAGCCTCAGGCCCTTTGGCCTCCTTGGGCCCGTGGCCCCCCGTCCTCATGTAAGACGTTAAACTACAAACCAGTCAAGCCTTTCTGGTTGATAACTTCCCCTCTTCTCTGGGCCACGGCCCAGGATTCTTCACCTGGAGTGTACGGTGTTGTGTGGGACTACGTCCTCATTCACGTCGGGATCATGTACCATGCCGTACGACTCCCCTTACGAGGCCCAGCCTCAGGCCCTTTGGCCTCCTTGGGCCCCTGGCCCCCCGTCCTCATCTAAGACGTTAAACTACAAACCATTCAGACCTTCCTGACTGATGCTTGACCTTAGGCCCCTTGGCCTTTCCAGGTCACAGCTTAGGTCCCTTCTTACCCGGAGTGTACGGTGTGGTGTGGGACTACGTCCTCATTCACGTCGGGATCATGTACCATGCCGTGCAACTCCCTTTACGAGGCCCAGCCTCAGGCCCCTTGGCCTCCTCGGGTCCCCGACCCCCGTCCTCATGTAAGACGTTAAACTACAAACTAGTCAGGCCTTCCTGACCGAGGCTCAGCCCCAGGCCCCTTGGCCTTTTCGGGCCGCGGCCCAGGACCTATCTTATAGGATCGTATGGTGTGACGTAGGACTACGTCTTTATTCACGATGGCTTCTTTACCATGCCATACACCTCCCTTGTTTAGGGGTATATTACTCCCCTCCTCGTCCAGTATGACGTTAAACTGCATTTCAAGAACTACGTGTGGCTTGATTCCCATCTTAATGGGATACGTAGGACCACCTGAACGTCTAGGCTTCGGGTCCAGCCCCATCTCTCGGGAATCCTCATCCCATCTTGGCCCCTTGGCCCATCCTTCCTCCATGAGGGGATCATATGGTGCGGTGTGGGATTATGTCCTCATCCACGACGGTCTCGTGATGACCACGCCATGCTCCCACCCCCTACTGAGCTGTTTCTTCGATCCCTTTTTTCGGCGGTTCACCAATGTACTTAAGAGTACTATGGTTCATTACCTGGAATGCCAAGCTTTACTCGGACACGTCCGCACCCGCTTTCCAGGCTTTGCGTATCCCCGCATCAGGGCTTTCACCATCTTTCACACCCGGAGGGACCCCCAAGAACGGCCTGGATACTACGCCCAAGGGCTCTCCTACCGATACGAGCCAACGCCCCCGAGGGTTTCAGACAACAAATCGATAAAATCCCGCATTACAAATATGGTCAGCGGTCGATGCTCGTTTGTTGTTCCCACCTCAGGCTAACGCAATACAGACGCTGTGTTTCTGTCATGGATAATAGTTTTCCTCTATCGTCACGCCAACCCATTAATCCCAAATTCCGGGTACACAGTTCACACCCTTCATCACTTCATCATGTCCAAGTAGAGTTTCGGAACTCTTGATACTTTTCCCTCGTGCATGTATGCGCGTTGGAGGAACAAGCTACGTCAAAAGTGTCCTTCGGAACTCTCTGCTGACTCCCCTTCGGTGGACGCCCCAAGTATTGCGATGAAGATACCCACCTTGTTTCCCACACCGAGTTTATCTCACGTGGGCTTAGGGATTGGGTTGAAATCTTTTCTTACTCGGGAGTTGTCACCACCCACGTTCCGAGCTCTAAGACCATAAACTAAGACTCTCATCTGGAACTAGGTCCAAGACCCCTTGTCTTTGAGTCCAGCTTGAGTTCAGCGTGTTCACCTCTATCGGGTCCCACCATTGTGACCCCGATCACAGGACTGCGTGGCGCAGTGTAGGACTACGTCCTCATTCACGTCGGGTTTGCAACAACTGCACCACGCACGCCCCCATTCTGAGGTTCAGTCCTCCTATTCCCTGTCCTGCATGACGTTAAAAGGCACCCTTCAGAACTACGTGTGGCTTGATTCCCATCCTAATGGGATACATAGGACCACCTGGATGTTTAAGATTCGGGTCCAGCCCCACCTCTGGGAGATCTCCCGATTTCCCGGTCACCTAGGCCACTTGGTCCATCCCTCTCAAGCGGGGGGTGTGTAGGTATGATACAAGGTTTTGGGCACCATGCCCCCTTCCCCTGGGAATCTGCCATCTCTCGATCACCCTCAAGGTTGAGTCCCTTGGCTCCCTGCAGTGGTTCACCCATGTATTAAGAGCACTCTTGTCTAGGACCAAGAGTGTCAGATTCAACTTGATCAAGTTCCTTCCACTTGTCAATCTTTGTGTTCCCCTATATTCGGACTTCCATCATCTTTCACACCCGAAGGGACCCCCAAGAACGGCCTGGATACTACGCCCAAGGGCTCTCCTACCGATACGGGCCAACACCCCCAGGGTTTCGGACAACAAATCGATAAAATCCCGCGTTGCGAATATGGTCAGCGGTCGATGCTCGTTTTGTTAGTCCTTATTTCAGGCTAACGCGACAGGATGCTGTGTTGCGAACATGGTCAGCAGTAATCCTCTGTCGTCACGCCAGCCCCTTCAGTCCTTGAATGTTGGTTGCATTATTCACATCATTTTCCACCCCATCATGTCCAGGTGGAATCTCGACACTTTTGGAACTATCCCTCAGTGCACCTTTGCATGTCAGGGGGACAAAGCTGCAATCTTGCGCCCTTTGGGGCTCCCATGGTCCGAGCTCTAAGACCATAAACTAAGATCCATTCAGGACTACGTTCAACTTGATTCCCATCCTCATGGGACATGTAGGACCGCCCAGGAGCCCTGTCTCTGGGTACAACCCATTCAGGAAGCCAGTCTCTCTCCCTGTTTCACCTCCGTGTAGGCCCCTCGGCCTAAGGTTTCCCTCTCCGGATGACCCTACTCTCCCGGAACCACCGGATCCGCCGCTGCTACCGAACCCTCAGTCAGTGCGGGTCTCGCCGCCATGGCAGCCCCGCTGCCGCGAGCGGCCCTAGCTGCCCTCCGACCTCGACCTCGAGATAAATGAGGCCCACCGTCACCAACCCGGATCGTTGGCTGCTTCATCATCTCCCCGGGATAAGCGGCCTCCCAGCTGATGGCGTACTCCTTCACTAAGCCGAAGGCGGCGGTGGATGGAGGCAATGCGATCTGCATCTTTCTATCCTCATGTGTGAACATGAGCCACAACTGCCTCATCACACAAGGGTGATCCTCATGACGCACCTCCCAGTATACCTGCGGGGTTAGCCACTGGAGGCACCGGAACTGCCTCGCAAAACGATGCGGGGTGTACGGTTCACAGATTGGCTCACGATCTATCCGAGCCACCAAAACTCCACCTCGGAAGGCCAGGAGGTAAGCCCGATGTTCTTCCGTTCCCCGTACATCATCAGTAAGCCTCCCCGTCGGCAGTGGGATGGGATGAAAGTTGAACTCGTCCGCCCTCCACACCCTATTCAGCACCATCGGAACGGCTAGTTTGAATGGGAAGCTCCCAACTGCGTTCAGAATGGAGGGGCGAAAGTCTGATCCTGGCGGCAAAATGGGGTTTGGATACTCGTAAATCCCCCTGATATGCGCTGAGATCCACCCATACAGGAGGTGGAAGGGCCCACATATTCTTGGTGGCTTCTTGCCCTCGCTAATACGCCGCAACATTATGTATAGTTTGGCGAGCATCGGTATCCCCAGGTTGATCCGCTGCCCCATGGCCAACATCGATGCCATGATGAACGAGCTGGGCCGTACCCCCTTGCTTGTATCTCTCACTGGTAGGATCCACCCACAGATGAGAGCCGCGATGAACGCCGCCAGACTGACTATTGGCTGTTGTTCAGTGCTAACACTGAAACCCCGAGTCATCCATTGGCTGTCCTCCAAAACCCGCCAATATGATTGTCCCTTGCCCCGTTGGGCTTCCCTTGGACAAGTTCGAGGCCTTGGAGGGAACCCTCGATCTTCTGGGAAGTTCAGGAAGTGTTTGAACCATATTCTGAAGTGGACATCCCTCACTGCTTCCTTGTCCTCTCCAGGGACAAGCGCCATCAGCGCTGACGCCAGCCGTGGCATTTTCTCAGCATCTCCCCACACGCTGGAAATGGGGAGGAACTCGTCATACATGGCCCCCAAGATCGGGACCCCAGAAACCTGGTAGACATCCCACAGGCTGATGCCCACCTCCCCGTGATGCAGGTGAATAGTGTTGGTTCTGGACGACCATCTACTCAACAGTTCCGGCATCAGTTGCTTTGGTTGGTAAATGTGGAACTGGGAGGCCCATGCCGCCTCATACAATCCCACTCTCCTCAGCTCAGCCTCGAGTTCCTCGCATGAGGCGCCTACCTAGTAGGCCCAGGCCCAGTCATCGGTAAAGTTGCCGCCCTGGCGCAGGTCCCACTCATCAGACCATCCCTTCTTTGGATCCTGTAGAGCCTCCTTCAGCATGGTGCGGTAGAGAGGAGGGGACGTCTCCGGTTGCAGTGGCCTCCCGTCAATGTCGTTCACATGATTGTAGAGGCAATCAGCGGTGACGGGTGTGAAATCCTCCTGTGCATGACCATCGGCCGCCCTGAACCATTGGTACTGGCAAGGTGTGCTCCTGAACCAGCAAGCCGGTTCATCCCTTCATTCCTCAGGGATGAAGACATCATCCCTCAGCCCGAAGCCGTACAACGGCAGTTTCTTGCACTGCGGGTAATCCTTCTGACTTTCCGACAGCAGGTCTGTCAAGGAAGTGTGGTCCGAGTGGCTCCGAACCATTTCCCCCAGGCCTGGACAGTTGGCCATCTCATCTCGACGAGCAGCATCTGCGAGGACCCCCAAGACAGCTTCTTGATGGGCCATTTTAACTCTGGCCCTCAGAAAAGGATTCTTTCAGATGGATCACGAAGCTCGATCGCGAAGCCGGATCGCGAAGGTCGGTCGCAAGTTCAAACCGCGAAGTACGGCCAAGGCAGACAAGAAAAGGTTCGCTTGGCGCGGACGCGGAGTCGGAGACTCGCGGTTCGCCGTGAAGCTCGATTCGCGGAGGGCTATCGCGGAGTACGCGGAGCTTTGCGAAATCAAGAGCACAAAAAGACAAGGAAGGTACGTAAAGAAAAAAGAGGGCGGACCCCCTATTTATAGGCGACGAACCCAGAGCATCGCGGCGCGCCTCACCCGCGCGAAGCATCGCGTCGCGTCCGGATCCGCGGCCCCGGCGAGCAGTGCGGGCCCCCCTCGCGATGCTGCATCGCGAACCACCGACAGTTTTGGCGATTTTCCCTCAGACTTTGACCCTTCGCCCTCCGCGTCTTCAAGTCTGAGGGGGGGGGGGCATTTGTTGGTGCCAAAAATGTGGCCCGAAAGGAAGGAACGAAAAAGACAGCCGGCGCGCTGCCTCGCGAAGCATAGCCGCGAAGCCCCGCTGCGAAGCGCCCCAACCATGGCGACCCCGCGATGCTCCGGAGGCGGTAATCCTCCGCGAACCCGTTTGACGTTCGCGAGCCGCCGCGAAGCTCCTGAAGCGGTAATCCTCCGCGAACCCGTTTGACGTTCGCGAGCCGCCGCGAAGCCCCGAAGGCGGCACGCGAGCCCTTCTTCGCGGCACCCCTTCCCTATAAATACTCGACTCGCCCTGAGTCCCAAGGACGGACAACCCGACCTTTCGGCTTCTCCTCTCCCGAATCGCGAAGAACGCTTTGCCCCGGGAATCATGAGCTCCGCGAGGTATTTCTACTTCGCGAGACGACTCTGATTTGTTTCGTTTTGAGCCCCTCTTCCGAGAGGGATGCCCTTCACGAAGCTCAAGGGCGTTCGCAAAGGAAGGGGATTCCCAAGGGAACCCGGGCAGCCGCGGAGCACTTGTGCTTCACGAAACACCCAACCCATACGAGTAATACCTATGCTAAGGCAGTTTCGCTCCACTTCGCGAAGTACATTGCTTGGAAGGACCCTGCTTCGCGAACCACTCATTCTTCGCGAGGCAGTGCTCTGCGAACACTGTTTCACTTCGCGAAGCACCTCCCACTTCCACCTATGCCCCATTCTAAGGCCAAGGCACCCCACTTCGCAAAGCACACTCCTCTGCTTAGCGATTCCTCTTTCCGTGCGACCCTCCAGGTTTGCATGATGCGATTTCAAAGTCCCATGGACAACACCTCCCGTAACGTTGCTTCGCCTAATGCTTCTTCGCATAGGCACGCTAACGGCTATTGCTTCTTCTCATAGCCACACTAACGTGGACCCCTCGATGGTTCTTCCCATGACCACCCTTTACCATGGCCTTACCGGAACCTTCCCTTCCCCAAGGACCAGAGGGTATCGGTTATGTAAGCCCTAGGGGTGTGGAGTGAACCCACCTCGTCCAAGCTGCAGGACGTTAAACTGCCAAGCACCACGTCCTCAACACATGACGTTAAACTGTGACCCAACCTCGTCTCCCTCACGAAGGCCCCCCCCCAGCTCGAACATTCTTTACACCACTCGTCTCCACGGGAATGGAACTCTTCCGCACATGGAATGAGATCCTCCTTGTCGGAGTGGTGTATGTTCACAGGGGAAAGGCTGCCTCAGAGCGTAAGCCCCTAACCTTTGGTACGGATGATTGCACCCGTGCATCTCTGTACTTCCCCACTACCAAGGTCAGTGGAGGACATGATAGGGAACAAGGCACCTCCCATCGTCGGACCAAGGTCCATCTTTCACGCGCTTTGTCGCGCCATGGGACTCCATCCGGGAGTAAGTCCCAACACCATGGGCCGCCCAACGCGTAAGCCCCTCTTCGCTTCTCACGGACGCACCCTTCGCGACATGATCATCAGTTCCATGCAACCTCTTGTTTCTCACACCGAGCATGACTCACGTGGGCTTAGAGTGAGCACCGACCCTGACAAACCACTTCTGAACTACGAGGTCTTTGATCCATGTCAAGGTATGGTACGTAGGAAGCCTCTATGAGGTTCAATCCCACCCGTCATTCACGTCGGGTTTCACCCCCGTCCCGCACGACGTCAAACTGAAATTCCGGTCCAGTGGTAAGCCATTACGACCCACCACTCCTGAACTACGAGGTCTTTTATCCATGTCAAGGCATGGTACGTAGGAAGCCTCGACGAGGTTCAAGGCCACCAATAGTGGACTAAGGTCTACTTTCACGTCAGTTTACAGGCGAAACCCACCTGAACTACGAGGTCTTTGATCCGTGTTAAGGCATGGTACGTAGGAAGCCTCCACGAGGTGCAAGCCCACCCATCACCCAATTCACGTCGGGTCTCACCTACGTCCAGCATGACGTTAAACTACACTCTGGTCCAGTGGTAAGCCATTGCGACCCACCCCTCCTGAACTACGAGGTCTTTGATCCATATCAAGGCATGGTACGTAGGAAGCCTCCACGAGGTTAAAACCCACCAATAGTGGACCAAGGTCCACTTTCACGTCAGTTCACCGACACACCCACCCGTCGTTTCACGTCGGGTCCCATTCTGGTCCAGTGGTAAGCCATTGCGATCATCCCCTTTTGAACTACGAGGTCTTTGATCCGTGTTAAGGCATGGTACGTAGGAAGCCTCCACGAGGTTCAATCCCACCAATAGTGGACCAAGGTCCCTCATTTACGTCGGTTCGCCGACACCCATCGCCCGTCGTTCATTCACGTCAGGGTTCACTATCGTCCCGCATGACGTTAAACTGTATTCCCTGAACTACGAGGACTTTGATCCATGTCAAGGCATGGTACGTAGGAAACCTTTCCAAGGTTCAAGCCCACCATTAGTGGACCAAGGTCCACCTTCACGTCGGTACGCTGATGATGCTCGTTGGACCAAGGTCCACCTTCACGTTGGATCGCCGACGACATTCATCGGACCAAGGTCCAGCTTCACGTCGGTTTACCGGCACCATCCCGAACTACGCAGACTTTGATTCCCTGCCACGGGGATACGTAGGAAGCCTCGTCAAGGCTCAAGCCCAACTTCACTGTCGCCCCCCCTGCGATGGTTCCACTTCACTCTCCTTCCACTCCATTCACTGTCGCCCACGGGCAAGCCCCGTTGTCGATATCCCTTCAAGGAGGATCCCTCAATCCGATTTATCCCAGCTAATGCTCTGGTTGGGTTGATCCGTCTCCGCTAGACGTTAAACTCGCGGCATACCCTGTGTTGAACACGGGAAGCTGAGGAAAACCTCAGATACGTGTCCATGACATGTAATTCCCCGCGCTCGACGTGGGATGCCTCGGGCCTCCACGCCCTCGAGAAGCCTTGTGGTCAAGGATAACAGACAGACATGCCAGGTACCCCAGCATCCGGACACGCTACTGATGATTCAACGTGACTACTCCCCTGACCGAAGATTTCTGCCCTGATTGGACCCTTTGGAATGTCCCGACAGAAGCAGTGTAATTAACCGGTGCCCATGGAAACATGGCACTGGGAAGAGTTTCACGAACTACGTATTAAATCTATGAGGGAGACCCGGACTAGGTGACGAGTTCTGAGGAGGAATCCACAGGAGGAAGAACCGACATCCCATCATCCCGTTTCGATCAAGGAGCAGACGTACCTAAACAAGGAACGAATGTCGCCCGCCTTTGGAAAGCAGGAATGCAGGGCAACAAAGCCGCGCGTCCTCCTCACGGACGGAAGCGCGCGCCCCGACGAAAGCATCGGAAACAAAAATATTGAAATATAAAATCTATTTCAAAAAAAAAATTCATTATGAAAACCACCAAAATGGGAAGAAGGTATTTTTCCTTTTAAAATCATAGAGCCTTATTGAGAAAACCAATTAACGATTACAATGGTAGAGAGGTCATTGTCACTACATATGTCAAAAAAGAAACATTTCCTTTTTCATTTGGTAAAATTATATGTATAAAAATATTCCCATTGAATGAAATTAAAAGTCAAAGGGGTGTTTACAAAGTATAAAATCAATCCATTTATTAATCAAAATATTCCACAAGGAAAGGAGATTTAGACAAAGTCCCTTATGAAAATTCGATAGCCAATCAACATCACATAAAAATTCAAAAAAATGAGTTCATGAGAGTGAAATGAGAATCTCATCACTTGTAATAAAATTTACTTCAATATTGTTAAATAATAACATATCCCAACAAAATATAATGGAAATTAAATTACATAACATTAAATAAGTCTTTGACTAAAAGAGGAGGGTGAAAGTTTCCCTTACATCGAGTCTTACTTGTCTCGTATATTCTTTATTCTTCTTTAATAATAAACATAATTTATTTTATACGTGATTACTAATGTTTTTTGTGTTTTTTATTCCTTTAAATTACTTATTACCTTTCTATGAAAATTATTTAATTATTTGAGTTCATATCAGACATTTTTTTCATTTAAGGAACTTGAGTCAAAAATGAAAATTTTATAATTACAAATTGTCCATGTCGTCAAAATTTCATTATCTGCAGAATGATATTAATTATTTAGAAATAAATGATATCATATATATCAATTTTATATTTATTTATAATAGTCCATATAATTTTTATTTATGAAATGAAATGCATTGTTCATGGGGACGGAAATCCGTACGTATACATGAACGCTACATTAATAACATTTTCATATTTAAACTAAAAACAAATAAATTATATATAAGTATATAATAATTATAGTACTATATAATAAATAATTTTATTAATCCATAATTTATACATTCCATTTATGGCATTAATGAGTCATATCACTTTGAGGGGGTGGTAGTCCACATTTTCTGAAATGAAATTATCGTAATTATACAACCTGAAAAGAATAAAGGTATGTTCCAAATTATAATTAAAAAACATAGAGATAAAATAAATATCATAAATATCATATATCATTATATTTACTTCATAATGGACACCATGAGATGTGGTAGTAGAATATTGAATAATCATCATTTCATGAGGCAATAGTTCGATGTCCACAAAAACATATGTCCTATATCCATTAGAATAATATGTATGTAAGTTTAGATGGAATTATTCTCATAAAAAGAACCTATAATATTGACGATATAGGTGTTATCTTTTACTAAAAAAATTATAATAGAAGAGTGAGTGAAAAAGTAGAATCACAGAAATTAATTCAAGAGAAGACACTACCTCTTAAAATGTATAACTCTATTATATTTGGGCCTAAATGATTTCTAGAAATTCTATAATCCCAGAGAAAGATTAAAAGTGAAAGAGGGAGTGTTGGAATCCTTTTATATCAGTGTTTGGATGATTCAATGTTCTTGAGAGTTGTGTGTAATGGGTTAGAGGTGGTTCCCATCTATATGAGAGAGGACATGCTCTTTAGGAATGATTGAAAGTATTATTTTTGTATAAAATTATTTTCTTTTTAAAAATCTACCAAACTTATTAAATTATACTATAATAAGAATAAATGTCTAAATAAATTGATCCAATAAGATTTCAGTAGGTTTTGAAATTTTTTAATCCTTGTATTTATTATTTTACCCTTTTTAACTCTTACAATTTTATCAAGCATTTAAGACATTAAGAATCGATGTAGTTACCAATGCATGATAATATAAAATTAACGTGTACTTAAGAAAATTTGAGACATATGATCACTATTTGGAAGAATATTGTATTTTTTAAAATTTTATATTATTTAATAAAATATTTTATATTTTAAAATATGAAATATGCCAATTTTGTCACCATTCATATCAATACTTTTTAAAAATTACATAACAACATTATTGACTAAAGAAACATCATTAATACAAATATAAAAAGTATCTATCTTCCAAAATAATTTTCTATCACATCAAAACAACCAAAATAAATTTATTTTATCCTTTATAATATTAGTTATTTGAATCCTTTATTAATGATGAAATCACACCAGCACCATTGTGTCACAACTAAATTTATATATTTAATGTTTAAAATTTACAAATAAAATACAATGATGTAGGAAATAATTTTATCGTTCTAATTACTATTTATTGTAAAAAATATCACTTATATATTCCATTATAATAATTTTGTTAATAAAAGATATATGTTGTTGTTACATTTTCCATAACTTTAATTAAATTTTCATAAAATTATAATATTAATTTTTTGCTCTTATTTACAGGATTTACCCTTTAACAATTGTAAATAAATAATTTAATTATGTTGCTATTAATAATGTCTAACAATAAAAGTTACATATTTAAAAAAATTGGAACTCTTTATTCCAAATATGGAATATATTTTTCAAGATTCAATAAGAAAAAGTTTCAAAAGATAAATTAAAATTTCTTTTTGTAGTCAAAACCAAAAACATGTTTTTTTTTCAAATAATAACCATCAAAATATTTATATGTGTTTCTGTATAATTAAAAAGGGAAATTAATTTTTCTGACCATATTTGAATTAAATGGTAAAAAATATAACTAAACTATAAATATCAATTAGAATATAATATAACCATTTTAAAAATCATATGAAAATACAATTTTGACTTAAAATGCAGTATTTTCCGCTATTCATTAAAAACTAGCTTTTCCAAAAAAGAATACCAAATTTTACCCAAAGTAAATTTTGATGTCTGTATATTAAGAAATAATTATATTTTGTCAAATATAACATATTATTGTCACAAAAAATAAATTTATAATATTTTCACAATAAAAAATATGTCAAACTACATTTTTAGAAAAAATACTTTTTTATCCGTAAAAAGTGAATTTATTCATATATCATATTATATAAACATATAATATGAAAATAAAAACATTAAATTAAATATACATAAATATTTTTCATTAAATTAAAATCTATAATGTGTGATATTAAAAAAAAAAATTTAATTATATTTTCAAAAAAATTCATCGATTATATTCAATTGGGTATTATTTCCATTTCTAATAAAATTGGTAATCATTGAATCATCATTTAAATATGTGGTAACCATATTTCAAAATTAAGTTTGTATAATTCATTCCATCCATTCCAATGTCAAGGCGTTAACTACAAATTACAATAATAATATTATTATTTTTTTATTTTCTAGTATAACTCAATGTTTTGTGCAATGTAAGATTTCAGAGAAGCGAATTTTTGTTTGTTGAGTACGCTATCAGAAAAAGTGTCCAATTAATGTTTAAATTAATATACTAATCATTAGTGTTAATATAAATCAAAATTTATTTTTCTATAAATACCCAGGTCGTTACATTCTTCCCCCCCTTTGGAAATTGTGTCCTCTCAATTTTAAAATTGGGTTTTGAAACATCATCGAATATCCCAGAACAAAATAATAAATAGATAAACTATCACTTTTAATCAAATAATTCTAAGGTAAAATTTCACTCAAGATAACCCATACTAAGATTAGATATAGGATAATATGAACATGGAAGAGAATAATTGTCTCTTGTTATGATGGAGAGCGATGGAAAACATGATCAAGAGAATGTTTACAAAAAGAAAACCCGCAAACTTGTGATGGGTTAAATAGTCATTGGATTCCAAGAAGGAAAATAAAAAGGAATTTATTTTTTTTATGTTTCCATTCATAAATTTGGAGAATTTATTTTTGATATTGAATAAAAAGATAAATAATTATAATTAGTTTTCAAGTAGAGTTTTATCCTTTAATAATTTTCTACCAAAAACTCATCTTTTCTCCAATCGATTGTTATTGACGAGGACTTTGTCACACATGATGTGCTAGAATGACCTTATAGAGAATCACATAATCCAAAAAAGATTAACTATATATTTCAGTTGTATTTTTAAATAAACCCAAACTAAAAATGTAATTAAATGATCAGAGGATCCCCAAAAAGGATAATCCCTAATAGAAAGAAATGCTACTCTTAAATTCTTAAATTAATCAACTAATAGCCAAAGATCAATATTGAATATTCAATACAAAACCATCTTTAGAATTATTCAAAATAATCCAAACTAATATTGAAAACCAAAAAATAGATGTATTTACTCACATAGTTTTCCACAGTAAATATATACGATTATCTCCAAATAACAATGATTACTCTTAATGTATCATACAGAAGAGTAATTAATATAATCACATATTATCCATGATAGGATAATCATTTCCATAAATAAACCAAATCGCTATAAGACCACAATAAAAATATTTATTCTTCCAAAATAAAATTCCATCATTTCTCATTAATTGAAATCTCAAAGTATTCCAATTTAATTAGGCATATAGTGTTCGTAAAACTGGGAAAATCACCCAAAATAACATTTCTCACATAATCAACAAATCATTTCCTATACTAAGGATATCCATTTGGTAAATTGTTTGTTCACAAAATCAACACATTCCTAATCCATAAGATCATTTAACTAAAAAAATAAGTCCAAATAAATAGTTACTTCATATAGGTTAGTGGTAGGTGATAAATCCCAACCACCTGTTGGTTGTGGATTTGATTCCAACAACATTTTCCGACGTGACGGGTTGTCACATGATCTTCATGTTTCTCTTTTAAAAAAACTATATAGTTTTATAACATTTCCAATAATTAGTTAAATGAATAAAAAATAACCATAATATATTTTAACTAGAAATTTAATCACATACATTGCATTTTCATCCTAAAAATTAATGAACTATAATTACCTCAAAATTAAGGATCATAAAAACTCAAATGATTTTTTATAACTATATCCACAAAAGAAAATACTACTCATCGTCTAATAGAATTTTGACAAAACTTTAGGGTAACACATACAATTGAAACGTCTTCCTATGTAATCCCTTCAACAAAGAGAATTAAAACTTCTTAAAAATTTAATAATCTATAGATCCACCATAATTATTAAATTCATAAATTGTAGACATATTAATAATAAAAGATTAATCATGATCATTTATACATGTTTTTTCATCTTACTATTTTATAAATATTTTTTATTAACAAATTCATGCATAATGTCCTAAGATTTTAGTAATGTCAAAACATGAGCTTAGAAATAATCCACACATTTCATAGGTCATTTTCAATATCTTCAACATTAAATAGAAATGAATTAATAATTAATAAACATATATTTGTACAATATTGATTATCCCATTCCCAATCATTCTTCGTAGGACATCTATTTGTATAATGACCATGCACAACACATTTACAATATTAAATTGATCCTTCAGAATGTTCTTATGTCCCATTCCTGTATTCAACTGGATGCATCCTTTTTTATGGTAGGTTATAGATTAATGACTTCATTACTATATCTGAAACATCTTTCTATACCTTTAAATCATTTTCCTAGGTCTTTCTTTCCACATTATTGACAACTTTGATTTTTAATATACATACCATTATGGTTATTACATGTACTCCCATTGGGGTTACCTTCTCGCATATGTGATGCATTATAAAAATAACCATGGTTCGGGTGGTCAATTAGGACTATAGATAGTTGGTTGATAATATACACAATAGTTCTCATCTCATCTCCCATTTGATTTAGTTTCTTATTGAAAAAACGATCACAGATTTATTCACATCCATTGATACATTGGTTCCTACTAGATCCATGAATTTAAAAAAAATGGTCAGAGGGATTATATCAGTAAAATCATCATATAATACATTATGGGAAGGTTACACACTAAGATATAGTTATTCATGTTATCTTAAATCCATTAAATTTATAACTATGAATCTTTCTAATATTATATCCACAAATGTTATTTAAATTATTCTAAAAAACACCCTATCCACTAATGTTATCTAAAACGACTTATAATACCACTAGAAGGACCCATCATTAAAAATTACATAATTTTGAAATCATTTAATAATTCACAATGATGATATTTTCTAGTTTAGAGTTTTAGAGAATTATTTATTAACATAAATGAAACTAATTGAATATAACAAGTAGAAACTTCAAATCCAGATCCATTTTTAAGAAAACATAATCTCTTTAAAACAAAAAAAATAAAGGGTTTCATGTTTTAACATCATAAATTTTCATGATCCCATCCTTGATTCTATTCTTCATTATGTCGTGTGATTAACATTTCAAAACATGGAATGATCACAAAAATCTCAGTAAGGGATACATAAATAATCAAAACTATTAGTCTGTAGATAACATGAAAACCATAAATACATTATTATAGAGTAATAATTTTATATTTTATGAATAATTAAAAAAAATTCACTTAATGTTATCTCATTACATACCCTTTTTTGTAACCAAATGATTACAACAATCACATTGAATGCAACATATAACATATAAAGGAAACTTGAAACATAAATATAATTGAATGAAATAAATATACGGTCGACTTCCACGCATATAACTAAATAAAATAGCCTTATGGACACCCTCCAGACCCAATGAAATCATGGATATAAAATAACCACACAACCTTGGTTAATCACAGAACCACCCATCATTTAGTTTATCATGTAAACCCCCATCAATTTTCAAAGAACAATTATATCATCATAAATCATAAAATATTTCAAAGATCAACATTTGACTAATTACATTTCATTTTCATTCACAAGAAACAATTTCATGATATTGACATAAAAAATGAATTTCAAATAACATATTAAATATGAAAACACTCAAAAAAGGAATATGTTATTTATTTTCCTTTTAAAAACATTAAGGAATATATAGTAATCCAAATAACAATTACAGCGATAGATAGGCCATTTTCACCGCATATGTTAAAAAGTAATCAATACCATTTTCATTTAGTAAAAAACTATTTAGAAAAAGATTCCCTTTGTATGAAATTAAATTTAAATGGGATTTATACACGATATAATATAAAGTCATGTATAAATAAAAAATGTCTCAAATAATAAATATTTAGACAAAGTCCTTTACAAAAATTCAACAACCTATCAGATTCACATAAAAATTCAAAAAATGAGTTGATTTGAGGAAATTGGGTATCTAATAACATTGAAATAAAATGTAAAAAAATAAGGATGTTGAAGAACATATACAGGCATAAGATAATTTAAATTAAAAAACATAACATAAAAGAAGTTTTTGAGTAAAAGAAGGGGGCGAATGGTTCCCTTACCTCAAGTCTGACATGTCTCATATGTTCCTTCTTCATCCTGAATAAAAATAATAATTTTTTTGTACTTGCTTCTAAACATTTTTCATGTTTATTATTCCGTTTATATTACATATTATCTTTATACAATAATTTTAAATTATTATATTTCATATACGAAATTTTTTTGTTCAGAAAATGTGTAAAAAATGAACTGGTCATTATTACAAATTTTCCATGCGGTAAAAAGTACATTATCTAAAAATGATATTAATGATTTAGATATCATATATAAAATATACAACATAAATATTTGTATTTATAATTTCTTGTATCATATGGTTTTAAGAAATGAAAATCATCGTTCATGGAGACGGTAAGTCGTACGTACGCATGGATGATACATTTATTTATTTTTCAAAATTAAATGAATGAAAACTAAATGAGAAATATTTATTTTGTAAATACAGTATAATATCATAAATATGTTCATTAACTCCATAATTTAGGCATTCCATGTATTTAATGAATGAGTCACATCACTTTTAGGGGCGGTAGTTCGTAGTTCCTCAAATGAAATTGTCATGTTTATACAACATGAAATGCATAAAGGTATGTTGTAAATAAATATTAAATATGAATAGTGATAAAATAAATATCATACATATCATATATAATTATGGTTCCATAAAAATGGTCACCATGAGAGGTTGTAGAAAATTATTTAACAATCATCGTTTTTGTGAGACATTAGTTCATCGTCCACAAAAACTGTATGTTCTATGACCATTAGATAGAGGTCTGAGTAAGTGTAGTTCGAATACATCTCAAAAAACAACCTAGTATATTTAGGATACTATATTTGTTATTTAATGAAGTAAAAAAGTATAAAATAGGTAGTGATGATGTAGAATAATGTTATGGAAATTAAGAGAAGATGATGCCACTTAAAAAATGTAACTCTCATTAAATTGAGCCAAAGGATCTCTTGAATTGCCTCATTCCTAGGGGAAAGATATTTTGAAGAATAAGAGGATGTTTGGAGCTTCCATAATCAGAGTTTGAATGATAAAAGGGGATTCTGAGGTGAGTGTAATGGGTAGGAGGTGGTGACCTTTTATAAGAGTTGGGAGGGACACATTAGGAATGTTTGAAAGTATTGTTTTATTATAAAACTATTTTCATGTTCATACAGTACAAACTCAATAAATTGGAAGATAATATTAATATAATATGAAATAGAATCATCCAATAATAAATTGACAGGTTTTGAATATTTTTAAATTCTTATCTTTTTTATTTAAGCCTTTATTACTCTTACCATTTTATCAAGCATTTAACAATTTGAGAATTAAAATACTTACCAAACATGAAAAACATCCCAATAAAAAGACATTAATTATATTTTAAATGTATGACATCTTTTTTAATGAATATTAAATTTCGTCTAATTTTATAATATTAATAAAATAATTTATATTTTTAAAATAAGAATTATTTCAATTTTGACACAATTCATATATTGAATTTTTTTAAAAACCATAAAATACATTACTGATTTGAAACAACAACATTAACAAAAAGATAAAATGTTACTATAATAGAAAAATCTCTTATTACATCAAAACACCATAATTACATTTCATTTAACATTTATAATATCATTTATTTTATTCCATTACTAATATAGTGATAACAGCATCACCATTGTGTCATAATTAATATTTTTCATATAAAGACTAAAAAATATAAATAAAATTCCATGAGAAAGGAAATCTTATTAGAATTATAATGACTATATATATTAGAAATTATCACTTATAGAACCCCATATAAATGTATTTTTACTAAAAGATATATGTTTTTGTTATATTTTCTTTAACATTAAATTAATTTTTCTAAAATGTCCTTTTCAAATTTAAGCGGCTCTATGGGGTCCAAAAATTGACTCAAAGATGAACAAGGTCAGAAATGTATTAGAACCTATAGATATGACACATGTTATTGTAATTTAATATTATTATAATATTATTTTTTAAACCGTATTTACATGTATTACCGATTAACAATGGTAAATAAAATATTTAATAAAATTACAATTCATAATGTCTAAAAATAAAAGTTATCTATTTTAAAAATTTGTACCTTTTAATTACAAATATAGAATCCATTTTTTCAAATTCAAAACATAGTAGTATCAAGAATTAATTTAATATAAATTCCCAGGGTTAAAACCAAAAAAAGTGTTTTTAAGAAATAAAAACTATCAAAAGATTGACACGTGTTTATGTGTAATAAAAAAGGTAAATTACATAAATTGACCAAAAATAGATTAAATGGTAAAAAGATAATATATTTATACATAAAAATATATTTTAAAGATAATATAACTTTTTAAATAAATTAGATGAAGATACAATTTTGACTTAAAACACAGTATTTTTCAATATTCATTAAAAATTGAACTTTACCAGAAAAACACAAAAAATTTATGCAAATTATATTTTCACGTCTTTATTCTAAAGAAGAAAATTATTTTGACAAATATATCATATTAATGCTACTAAAAGTAGATATAAAAACGTTTCCCCATTAAAAGATGACAAAATTTAATTTTTAGAAAAATACTTTTTTTATTCGATAAAAGTTAATTTGTTCTAATATCAAATCTTCAAAACATATAAGATGAATTTTAAACAATACATATAATATATATAATATTGTTTTAATTAAATTAAAATCCCTAACGAGTGATATTTAAACCCATTTTTTCTATTTTAAAAAGGTTTTTATAAAGAGACATACATTATATTCAATTGTTTTTTATTTCATATTCTAAAAAATTTAGAATTACATGAATAATTATTTAATCTTGTCTAACCCAATTATCAAAATTTAGTTGAAACTATTCATTCCTTCCATTACAAAAAAATGGATTTAACTAACACATAAAATAATATTAATAATATTTTTCTATTTTATAGTATAACTCAATGTTGTTTGCAATGTTTGATTTTGGAGAAGCCCGTTATTGTGTGTCGAGTACGCTATCTGAAAAAGAATCCTATTTAAAATAAAATTAATATATTAATAACAAGTATTAATATAAATGAAATGGTATTATTCTATAAATATCATGGTCATTACATACTTCCCATCTATTGGAAATTGTGTCTTTGTCATTTTAAAATTGGGCATGGAAACTTCATTGAACCCCACACATTGGAAAAAGAGTCAATAAAAATATCACCTTAAAATAGAGAAATATATGTATAAAGATCACCAGAGATTACCCATATAAGGATTCCATTTAGAAAAACATGGATATGGATGGTAATCTATGTCTCACGTTCTGACGGAGAGTGATAGCGAAAATGATCAGGATAAAGTTAAAAATAAACAACCCACAAACATCTGATAGATTAAAAAGTCATTCGTTTCCCTGTAGGAGAAGTAAACAAGATACGTTTTATTATGTTACCATTTATAAACATGGTTAATATATTTATGAAATATACTATCAAAATATGGATATATAGTTAATTTTCAAGTATAGTTTATTCCTTTAATAAGTTTCTACCAAGAACACATCTTTTCTACAAATAAAGAGTATTCAAGAACACATGGTCACACCCGAAGAACTAGAATCAACTTCTAAAAAATTACATAATCGAAAATAAAATAACAATATATTTACCTTTTCTTTATACATTAAACAAAAAAAAATGTTAGTATAAGATCAGATGATCCCAAAAAATTATAATACCTTATAGAATGAAATACTACTCCTAATATCCAAAATTAAACAAAAAATACCCAATGTTCATCAAAGACCAATCAATACACAAATGTACTTAAAATTATTCAAAATAATAAAAAAGTTGATTGAATCCCGAAACATATATGGCTTTAATCACATAGTCTTCGACAATAAATCTTATCATGTATCTACAAATAACATCAACTACCCTTTAAATCTAGTATTAAAGAGTAATTAACCTATTCACGTAATCTCTGTGATAGGTTAATCATTTATATAAATAACCCAAATCGTTATAAGACCACAATAAAAACATAAATTCTCCCAAAATAAAATTACACTTTTACTCATCAATTGAAACCCCATAGAATTATATTTATTTAGGCATATAGTGTTCCCAAAAGAGCGAACGTCTTCCAAAATAAAATTTATCACATAATCAAAAAATCATTTTCCTATAGTAATTATATCAATTGGAAAAATAATAGGTTCTCAAAATCAACATATTCTCGACCTATAAAATTATTTATCTAAAAATAATAAGTCATATTAACAAGAGTTTTCATGTAGGTTATTGGTATGCGATAAATCTCAATTAAACTTTGGTTGTGGGTTTGATTATTTCAGCATTGTCTGATGTGACAGGTTGTCAAACTGTATGCATGTTGTCCTTTTTTATAAACTATATAAGTTTATAAGATTCAAAAAAAATGAGATAAATTCATCTAAAATAACTATTACATATTTTAACCATAAATTTTATCTCTTCTATTGCATTTACACCCCAAAAAGTAATAACTTGTAATTTCATCAAATTCAAGGATCATATAATCCCAAATGGGTATTCAATACTATATCCTCAAAATAAAAAGAAATTTATCCTCAAATAGAATCTTTACATAACAATATGTAGGGTTACACATACAAAAGAAAAGTCATCCAATGTAATCCCACAAGAAAGAGCATTAATAATTTTAAACATTTCTTCATCAATAGATCCATCTTTACACATCAATTCATAAAATGTCGACATATTAATCATAGAAAATTCATAATGATCCATTTTCCATGTTTCTCCATCATATTCATTTATACTCTTTTCCAATGAACAAAATAATTCATAATGACTTATGATTTTTAAAATGGAAAAACATGACCTTAGAAATATTGCTTACCTTTCATATGTCATTTTCAGTTTCCTCATCTATAATTGGAATGACATTCGGAATGATTAAACATATATTTGATTTATCTTATTGATCACATTCCTGATCTTTCTTCATTGAAAATATATATGTATAATGACCATGCACACCACATTTAAATCATTCGATTAATCCTTCAGAAACAACTTCATTCTCTTTCCGAGAGTCAACTTGATGCTTTCATTTTACATGGAAGGTTATTTCATTATTACCTTTATTACCACATTAGAAACATCATTCCATACCTTTACAACCTTTTCCTAGGTGTTTCTTTACAAATCATGAACACATTGGTTTTTGAATATTATTACCATTATGGTTAATACATAAACTCTAATTTGGATTCATTTCTCCAATATAATAATTTCTTTAAAAAATCACCAAGGTTCAGGTGGTAAATCATGACTCCAGATTGTTGTTTGAGAATAACCACAAGAGTTCCCGTTATAGCTCCCATATCATTCAATTGCTTATTCATAAAACCATCACAGTTTTCATTACATCCATTGTTTCATTAGTGCATATGTGATCCTTCTATTTATTTATACCAAAATGGATAGTGTGAATATATCTGTAATATAATCATATATTATCTAATGAGGAGGGTAAACACTATGATATAGTTATTCAGGTTATCTCAAACCCATTCAATTTATAAATATGACTCTTTCTAATATAATAATCGTTATGGTTATGTAACATATTCTTAAATAACACCCTAACCTCTAAATTTATTTAAACTAACTAGAGATACCAACCATTAGGACCCGAACTTAAACATTACATAAACATGAATTAACATAATAATTCACATTGAGGATTTTTTCATGTTGAGAGATTTATAGAATTTGGTTAGAACATATATATAACTACTTTAATATAACAAGTATACACTTCAACTCAATATATATATTTATAAAACAAAACACCTTATAAAAAAATAGATAACATTTCATGTTGTAATAGTATAACATTTCCATGATCCTAACCATGACACTATTCTTATTTATGTTTTTTGAAAACCATTTCAAAACACAGTATGAGTATAAAAATCTCAGCAAGGAATACATAAATAATGACAACTATTACTCTTTTGATATAATGAAAATCATTAATACATTATTATAATGTAATACATATCACATTTAAGAAGTATAAAAAAACATCACTAAATGTAATCTCATTACTTACACATTTTGTAACCAAATGATTAACACAATCCCATAGAATGAAACATATAACCTATAAAGGTAACGTGAGACATAAATACACATAAATTTAATAAGAAAAAAATAAACATCAACGCAAATCACTAAATGGATTATTTATATAGCTTACATCCATACCCAATGCATTGGAGGTTATAAAGTAAGCACATGTCCATGGATTATCATGGAACCACCCGTCATTTGGTTTATCATGTAACAACCCCTAAAATGTTCATGTACTATCATATAATCATAACATATAAAATATTTCAAACATCAATATTTCAATTATAACATTTCATTTCAAACACAAGAAATAATTTCACGATATTGAAATACAAAATCTAATGAAAAAACCATTTTCAATATGAGAAAACCCAAAAATAGAATGATGGATTTCTTCTCCATCTAAGAAAATTAAGGCTTATAGAGGAATATGAATAAAGATTACTATGGAATAATGGTCATTGTCACCACATACGTTAAAAAATTTAACTTTTTCATTTAGTAAAATGATACATAAAAAAAGATTCACCTTGAATGAAATTCAAATTAAAAGGGATTTATACACCATAATGAAGACAGTTGTGTGTAAATCTATATTTTCATCAATGAATGGAGATTCAGATGATGTCCCTTATAAAAATTTCAAACCCTAATGATGTCACTTAAAAATTATGAAAATGAGTTGATGAGTGTGAAAATCGTATCTCTATAATTCAACATAAGTTATAACACAATAATGATTTTGAAAAACATATCCCAACATAATAAAATTGAAATTAAAATACATAATATAAAATAGGACATTGAGTAAAAGGGTAGGGTGAAAGCATATCTTACCTCGAGTCTAACTTGCCTCATATGGTCATTGTTTTTCATGAATTATAATCATTAGTTAATTTCTACTTTCATTAAAAAAAATTTCCAGTTTATTATTCCTTTTATATTACTTATTACCATTCTATAACATTTAATTATTTGTGTTCACATCATGTTTTTTGTCGATGTTTGGAACTTGAGTAAAAAATGACCTTGTTATAATTACAAATTGTAAAGGTTGTGAAAATTCAATTATATCCAGAATGATATTCATGATTTGGTTATCATAGAATATTCCCTATCATTTGGATTTTATAGATGAAATTCACAGTTCATGGATACAGTAAGCAGTACATACACATGAACACTACTTTCATTTATTTTTCATATTTAAAGATTGAAAACTAAATGATACATAGGAATATAAAAATTATTATATAATACCATTGTTTACAATACATTAATAGTTTAAATTATTACAATGGGAAATATCAACAAATACTCCAATTCTACACACGATATAGTAACATCGAGTAGCTTCGCAGCTAGCCTTCATAGCCGAGCTTCATGAGTATGCTAAGCGGTCAAGCATCACGAATAAGCTACACAGATGAGCTATGCAAGAAAAGATTTATGATGTCCCTATGTGGATCACTTGCACTGTGGATTTAAATGGAATATCTGCATGGGAATGTTTTTTAATCCAAGCCCCATTCATGCCTATAAATAGGACCCATGGGCTCCCCATTTTAGGGACTGAATGAAAAGTGAATGACTCTCAGAAGCTCCCATTGTGTATCTCTTTGTCCTGGATCTCTCAAATTGTCTTAGGTAGTTCCCTAAACTACAAATGAAGGTATAAATAAAGAGGATATGCATTTCTTGAAGTTATTCACATTATTCAATCCTCATCCATTCCTACGGGATATATTTACGTGATATTACTACGTGGCACAGCAGCGCACCATACCTGCATGATAGGGAAATGTGGGGTACCTACGTGGAACACTAGAGCGAGGTACATATGCAACTAGGTAAAACAACCTTTTTAAATATTTTCATGGTAGGTTATCTCATTCCTTGGTTCCCTTATTCGAAAGGGGCTATGTAGAAACCTAAACCAAAACCTCATGATTTCTCAAACATTTGGGTAAATAATATCAGTGTTTCTCTAATTTTGTTTATTAATTTTGTATTCTGAGGTTCCACACATTCATTTCACAATGTCTTTAATATCCATTGGACGTTTGTGGATTTTTATATCCTCAGTTACATGATCCTTTCTCCCAGAAACAGCGTTTGAATGTCTCATTTTGGTGGGTGGTTGGTCACCGGCCTCGCCCATCTCAATGAGGCGACCCAAAACCTCAGGTCTCCAGCAGGGTGGACACACTTCATACTTTATATTCCATGAAAGTATAGGAGATATCTTCTTCCCCTATCAAAACCAATTTCTGGGCAGGAATCCTAGTATATTACCCTCACCTTCACCACTTCTTACTTATATTGGTCCTTTGTCCAATGTAAATAGAACAGGGGAAAGGCCCGTCACCTCACCCTCTTCCATGGTCAACGCGCCCCCATGAATCAGTAGAGGAGGAAAAGTGGGAAGTGTCATTGTTGAATCTTTCACATCCTCTTGTTTCTCACAACGAGCATGACTCACATGGTAATAGAGATACGTGATGGTTACAACATATGAACAAACTGTCACCCAATGAAGTATGAGAACTCTGATTCATGTTCATGCTAGGAAATAAAGGAATCCCTTTTAGTGCCTGAGCTCATCCAACACTAGTTCCCCCAATTGATGCATCCTTTTCAGGATGTAATCCCAAACTCATTTCTCAAAGAGGACCATAAAATCCTATGAGACATATTGATCTATGTTAGAATTGATTCTCATTAATATGGGATACGTTGGAATCCTCATTGAGGTTTAAACCCAACACTTCAAATCAAACCGGTTGTCTTTGGTCCTTATTCTCGATAAGGTCTGATCCTACTTGGAAACTCATATCCATAACAAGTTACATGGGCTACTTCAGCATAAGTCCAACACTAAGTTTCAACTAAGAACCGTCCTCTTAGAGGTCCTTATCACATGGCCTTAAAAGGTATGATATGTCCTATTAAGAGAAACCAAACTACGAGTGTTCTGATTCCATTCAGAAGGATTCTTAGGTACCTCAATTTATGAGCACAATCCCAAGATTAAAAAAACCTTCATCTCCTTGGTTGACAATAAATTCCAGAGTGCCCCACTGATTGGCTAAAAACCCAGTATCGTCATTACAATGATTAAAAGAATATCTTATCGGTATATTAGAGGATAGAATTAATTGAAAAAATACAAATACATACATATGTTTCAATTGATGAAGAACCTAGAATGCATAAGGATGATTCTAAATTTTACACATGTTAATAAGTGATTATAAATTCCAATGGATACTTATGATAAAACTGGTGAATTAATAAGGATTCATGATAATTTATTAATTTTACAAAGAGATCCCCAGAGTAGACAATAATTCCCCCCAAAGAGTGTGATGAGTCTGACCTCCCATCTTCTCGACCAATGGACGTTCATAAGTATTGTAAATTTATAAACATAACGAACACTTGCCTTTGGAATGCATGTCCTTTTTTCATAAAGAACTATTTTAAGTTTCCAGATCCATCAACAAATCCAATGGAAACTTCATGGAAAAATTTTTCCATAAATACTGAACACAAGTTTCAAGGAACTACGAAACAAAAAAGGGGAACCCTACGTGAATCCTTAACCACGTTAATAATGTTACTTACATGTTAGGACCCTGTAAATAAATCAAGGAAGGAAAGAAAAAGGAATTAATCACGCATGTATCCATATAAAAATGTTACATTAACATTACTTGTTGTTGTTCTTAGTTTTCCTCAGAATTCACTTCAATCCAAACAATGGATTTCTCCAAGAAAACATTTGTGAACATCCCGACTTCTTCTACAACTAGATCTCCATCCACAGGGAAAATGTTATCACCAACCCAACTTCTTCAGTGTTGGGTCTGTAATTTATTGATAAGGGAATATTTCCAGCATGATACAATCACGACTTCGGAGGCTGCTTGACAGGCCCTCCAGGTCAACAATAATCTTCAATCCTCTGGCCAACAACAACCAATTTTCAAGAAGCAAAAGGTTACAACGACCGTCTCCAACCATATTAGGTCTTTATCCATGGAACACAACAATAAATCTCCCTCCTAATATAGGGAGTTGGATCAAGTGGTCACTGAAGGCCTCAATTCAAGAATACAGGAGTCCTTCCAGAGGACTCCCACTAGCAATTCCCGCCAGAATCATGCGGTAGAAATCCCCAACATGATGAGGGTGTGGCCTCTAGATGTCTGGCCCATGTATCTCAGACCCAGAAATTCAAGACAAACCAAAATGGACAAAATCCAATTAACAGAAAGTAATTTCTATGCTCTACCTTTACCGGAGAAGTCCATCGATCAAACATGATGGAAAACAATGGGCGGGCACATACACACTTTCGTCCTAATTTTGTTGCTCATCAGTCTCTTCTGATGGAAACACACCAATCCCACCAAATAAACCCTAGTGGAGTACTGTGAACATGCACATACACATGTTTACATGATATAATCCAATCCGTAGGCTCTTCTGACTAAACATTAAGAGACATGCCAATCTAATATGGTGGAAACTGGTATATAAGAACATACACCTGTTTAGAATCTCCAATTTTGTCAGCAGTATCATCTGCCATTATTGATGGATACCTATCAAACATTCTTGATGGAGTGTATCAAGAAGGAAAATACAATTACATATGATCATCATGCACACTAACATTCTTGTTTGGTAGCACTCGAAGAAGTCAGTAGGAAAGCTCCAACGACAAATTTGGGGCAGACCCAACTCTCTAGCTCTATGAATGAGTACTGTAAATATCCGTTGACTGGAAACGGTGGATAGGAGAAGGCACATACACCTTCTCCAGATACATAATGGACTTATATTCCCATTCCGGCCGCTGATGTCATTAAAAACGTCTTATCAATGGAGAAAGGGAAGACTCATATCCCTACAAATATCCTGGAAGCATGTTGTGATATTTTAACAACCACTTCACCAGTTTCAAGGGAACATACTTATAAATATATCCCCACACATTAGATGAAACATAATCATGCTATACCATAGAAGATACACACATTTGTTCGATTCCAGGAGAGTTATATGGCATACTCCCCCATATCATACAGACAGCAGGATCGGGAACAGAAACCCTTTCTAATTGAAGGTAACCAGTTTGTTCTGGAAACTAATCCAAGGCATACACAAATACCTACTAATGATAACGAATTTTTCCAAAAAAAAAATGACCCCAACTAGGTATAAGATAACATCCAAGAATAAATCTCACCAAATACCATTGGAAAATCAAGAGTTATGCTGTGATTTATCTCCACTTAATGCAAGAGTTATTCAAGCCCCCAGAAATTTATCTGGGATCCATGAAAACCCTCCGTGTGGATGAGAGCCATGAAAAACCTCTGTGTGGACAGAAGACAAAGGAGCATGAAGATTGATCCCTTACTGTAATCCATCTTGGGGATCCTCCCCATGTTGGAATTCGCTACGAAAGTACTCTCCGTAGTAGTTTATTCCATTATCAATGAAATTATAAAAATGACAATGTAGAAAAAATTAATCCCTTCTATCTCAAGGCACTTTCAAACACAAGGCCAGTCATGGCTGATGCCTTGTCCTGGACAGGTGAAACACTTCCTTATTCAGATAAAATATTAAGGGAATGGTCATTCTCTGAACCTCTCTTGGGTCCTTTGTCCTCTAATGCGGAGTATGCACTTTGGACATACCAAGTGGAGAAAACTCTAGTAAAATATGATGAAGAGATGTTAATCATGATGGAAAAATTTTTTAAAGGAGAAATACCAGTCATTTTCTGGCCTTCAAAAAAATCTCAGTTTGATATTTTAGAATTAATGATAGAATATTACATTCATGACATTCGTCTCATCTTCGGGAAAACTCTTCATCATTTTAAAACTAAAGTATTACCATATGGTGAATATCAAAATCATATAAAGGTAATACAATGATTACATAGAAAAATTGAATTGGCATCTATTTCAATTTCCCAACAACCAAGGGTTCAAAAAAATAGAGAACCCTTCAGTGTGCATGTATCAATGCTTTGAGGAGTCTATACAAATTAATTTCGGATTCACCATCTAATGTTCATATCAAGAGATGGGGTTCATATAGAGCATTTCATTTCACTGCACACCAAAATCAGCAAAGTCCACCAAAAGTGGTCTCTTGATATTTTATTGCCCACATTCGGCCACATTCAATAGGTTTTGTGTGTAATAAAATTTACACTAATGAATATACCTCAACCAGTTCTCATCAAGAATCAGGCCCAATGAAAATAAATTGTTGAACTACTTCTACATCAAGCCTCTCTAAATAATTAGTAGGAATCCTATTAAGAATATTTCTGGCATCATAGAATGAAAATGTCTGATATAGAAAAGTAATATTCTGAAACATGTTATTTATATAATTGTCGGATGATTCACCGAGCTATTGTCTGAACAAAAATCCACAAAATCAGAAGAAAAGTTTCATGAATTTCAGCTATAGCAGTTCAAGAATCACCCCATCTTGCTAGGATGTGGGCTCATTTAATGTAACCTTCAAATTCATTAAACAATGTACAAAGATTTGAAGAAGAAGAACATGATCAACCCCAACATTCAAGGATGGGGGCTATCTCACATCTCTCATTCCCTCCTCAACCGAAATCAGTTTTCTCCCAATTATGGAAGAAGACACAAGGAAAACGTACATTTGAACTATCCAATGATTCCCTTCATGTTACTGTCTGCAAAATGGATCTAGATAATTCTTCATATAGGAGAACCGAGTTCCGTGAATGAAAAAAAGGGAGACAATATACCAGAAACCCTGATAGAATGTCATTAATGAATTATGCATCGGTGAATGTTATCAATACCATTGCAGAAGATCCACCAAAAAATAAGTCTAGTTCAGGGGAATCATAAGATGATGATCTCGTCCATAATGCTGTACACATCGAGGAAAATGTTGAAGGCGTTTTTACCCAAAATCAATGGGTTATCAAGAATCTAGGTATGACGTCAAATAACTAACTCCCCCCTCTCCGAAAGGCATCCAACAAGGGGAAAGGAAAATGTCATATTTCATCTCAATTTTCCGCAGGATATGGCCAGTCTCTTTCACTTGAAAGGATAATTGTACAGCAAGAAGAGGAAATTAAGGAGTTGAAAAGGCTCAATATGGAGTTATATTGAAATAACCTATCTGGTAGACAGTATCCCCAGGAATGTCCCCAACTTGAAAAACCTGTAGTAACTCCTCATAAAAGTGGATTTGTAGTAACTACATAGGTAGATAAAAAATTCCCTCCATTGGGTAGACAATCATGACATGATCATGTACATCCTGATAGACTTGTTTCTGTGGTTTATCTATGATTGATATCAGCACCACCATCATTGGTCTTAGAGATTATTGAACCAGCCCAAATTCTAGTTTCAATACTTGCATAATATCCAGCTCATCCAGATATTTCCCAAATTCTTATGAACAAAATTGAGACATTAACGACTCGATTGGAAGCTACAGAGGAACGACATGCACCAGTTCAACCAAAAAAGAGATCTTACCCTAAATGGGTTGAAGAAATTACTCCCCCACCAAATTTTCAGAATACCATATTCCCAATTTTAAACAGTTCAAGAGATCTGGGACAACACTTAACAAAATTGTTTTCTCATTGTGATCCTATGATGAGAACTCCTCATCAATAAGAAGTAATTAAGACTAGGTGTTTTGGGTAGTCATTAAAAGGACCAGGTTTTGACTGGTATACAAGTTCTTAATCATGATCAATTACTCGGTTGGAAGATCTCTGTCAGAAATTCCTTCTTCAATTTATCAAAATATTAACAAAAACGACAAATTTTTTTCTTAACTATTGTAAGCAAAAGGAAAATGAAAGTGTTTCAGATTTCATTACTCGTTGGAATGGATTAACGTATTCTATATGTTTAGAATTCCCTCAATAAGAGTTTTTGGAATTCTGTGAGGGAAATATTCATGATGAATTATGCACAACATTGATCCCTGTGAAATACACAGGAGGGTTTCATAACCATACTTCAATCGCTCAGCAGATAGAAGAAAATATTATAGAGACTAAGGCTAATAATAATGTAATTACATCAGTTTTATGAAGGATAATAAGAAAGGCAGAAGCTGCTACAATTAGACTCAAACAGGCACCTGTACCTGCTTCTACTTCAAGATATTCATCATACTGAAGTGCTCCGCTTCCTAAGCATCAATAGCAACAACCACCACATCAAGATTATCAAAGATATAAAGGGGGAAATAGTTTGAGGAAATAATGAATAAATTCTATTCTTCTAGGAATGATAATGTTTTTGGTTACTTCATCTCAGCATTTTAAAACAATTTGGTTTATTTTCCATCGTCGAAGAAGCCAAAAAAGGATGGAGATGAAGATCATCTGAATTATTGACCCTTTCATCAGATATTGAAAGATCCCATTATAGAGATATTTATTTCCAAATACCTTTTGCTAAATATTGTAGTCTCTAGACATGTGAAATTGAAAATTTCATCAACTCAGGTAGCATGTTTTACTGCCAACAATTGAGAGAGAAGAAGGATAATGACATGAAGTTAAAATAATTTTTTTTTCAAAATAGATGATGGATGATCAGGAAAATGATCAAATGGACTCATGATAGTTTACGAACAATTTTGAGACAACCAATTGTTTCATCTACCACTCCTTCCATAGTGAAACCACATACATAAAAAGGTCATTATTCAAAGAAACAATGTCATCATATGGATAAAGAGAAGTTAGAATAAGATGAGACCGCATCAAGGCCAAAGTTGTCCATAAACGATGCATATTTTATGCCATCTATTTCATAATCATGGGCACTGCCCTTAAGAATGGGAAAAATATAAATAACCTATCAGGTAGAATCTTCATTTGATGAAGAATTTTTGTTTGGATCCATTAATGATATCTATTTATCAGATCCTTACGCTAATGGTGATTCTAATTGCATTGTGCCATAATTTCTTGTTCCTAATTGGGGAACTAGAGGAAGAGGCCATGGTCAAGGATACAGGGGAAGACGTGGTAATTCTAGATACCTTTATTTTAACTCTACCCCTGCTCATACCAGTTATGAGGCAGAAAATCATGGAAGATCCCTTTTGCGAGCTCAACAATAATAAGGGGGTCCCTCCATGAAAAAATGTCTTTTTCTAATAAAATTGTTCTGGAGGACCGATTAGAAGCTCCATAATCTTCTTCTCAGTGGATGAATAGACATAGTCAGACTAATATTCCAATGTCAGCGGTATTTCCTACTTCTGTTTTAACACAGAATACATCTACAACAGAAGCATCAACTTCCAAAGCACATGAAAAACCAAATCTCCATACTAGGAAATGCAGAAATTTGGATCAAAAGTATGATTTCGTATAATGATTGGCCCATATACCCTCCATGTTATAAATTTTGGATGCTTTGATTATATAAATTGATCTTTTAGAAGCACTCATTGAGGCCTTGTTAAGTCCTCAAGAATTCGAAACTGATGTTGTTTCTGCTGATGTTTACTGTATAGAGAATGATTCTGTAGAATTCCATGCAATCGTATCCTTTATATATGAAGATGAAGACCATATGGTACATGAACACATCAAACCTTTGTATCACTCTGGAATGGTCAATGATATGGATATCTGACGAGCCTTCATTGATAGTGGTTCCAGGGTTAAACTCACTCCCATTCATACACTTCCTCGATTGGTCATGACTAAATCTGACATATCTCCTTCGATATTAATGTTGTAAGGATGTGAAAAGAATGTACATGAAACCATGGGAAAAATTACACTCCTAACTCATATTGGAGATCTTTTTTCTAATTTATAATTCATGGTTGTTTGTCCGGATACAACCTTCAATATTTTTCTTAGAAGGCATGGGTTGCATCAACATGTAGCCATACCTTCCTCATACCACCAATGTCTAATGTACTATTTCAATGGTCAAATTAGAACCTTGTATGGTGACAAGGCTCCATTAGAAAAATTTTAATCTCAACACATTGAGGCATTGTTTTATCACACAAAAGGAATGAAGTCCATGACCAAGGAGATAACTAGAGTTAATGCTCCAAATGTACTGGAAAAGACTCCATCGAATCCATTCATGCAATTGTGTACAGATTATGTGTTACACAGTAATCATGTTCAATGTGTAATCCCAAATCCATGCACTTATCCAATAATTCACATTATGTCAAATATGGTAATTGATCATGATAACTTGGGAGAAATTATTTATGCACTAATAAATGATTGAAGAATTATTGGGGATTTTTAATTCAACTACTGAAATAGAATGAGCCTCTACATCATTAATCAGAATAGATGAAATTGTGGTAGTATTAGTGGAAGAATAAAATATTGATTCTACATCCATCAATCCCTCTTTACCATAGGAAGACCCTTCGTCATCAGTAGAGTCAGATATGGTGGCTTTTTCTTCGAGATGTTCAGATACTAACTCCTCCCCTAACTTTGACAGCATTTCCTTGTCATCTACCATGAAAATGGAAATAGAAGAAGTGGCACATATGAAAAAATAAGATATAGATATCAGGGATGCTCCTCCAACATTTGATGAAGGTGTTTTTACCACTGTGGATGAACTCACTGAATTAAATCTGGGTACAGGAGAAGATTCACGCCCCACCTTAATCAGTGCAGACATGACCTCTGAGGAAAAAGATGTGTATACTTCCTTTCAAAAAAAATCATGTTATATTTTCATGGAATTATATGGAAATTCCAGGTCCTAATCCGGATGTATCTACCCATCATTTGAATTTTCCATTAGAATATTTTAGGTTCATGCAAGCAGTAATGAGAACACACCCAACTCACGCCTCTAAAATTGACGTTGGAGTTGATAAGATTATAAAGGATAACGTTTTCCGAGAAATTCATTATCCCAAATGGCTTTGAAATATTTGTCAAAGTGAAAAAAGAACAGGAAAATAAGCGTCTGCATTGATTTCAGTGGTCTTAACCAGAATATTGATAAATATGATTTTCTTGTTCCGATTAAGGAACTTCTAATTGATGAAAGGGCTAGCTATGAAGCTCTTTCCTTCATGGTCGGATATTCTGGGTATAATCAAAATTTAATGGCCTTAAAGGATAAAGAATCTACAGCCTTTAGAGCAACTCAAGGTGTGTTTTGGTATCTGGTAATTCCCTTTGGCTTAATGAATGTAGGCACGACAGACCAATGTGCCATGAACCATGTCTTTAAACCCTTATTAGGGAAATTTGTTGAATGTTATGTGGATGATTTGGTAGTAAAATCCAAATAGTGTTTCAATCACTTGGCTGATTTGGAAACCATATTTTGCAAAATTCAGCAAAAAAATTTGAAGATGAACCCCTTAAAATGTGCTTTTGGTGTAACCTCAAGAAAAGTACATGTCTTCAGCGTACTCCATCATGGTATAGAAGTTGATCCTGAGAAAAAAAATCATTATTTGATTCATCACTACCTCAATATTTTAAATAATTGAGAGGACTTCAAGGACAGTTATCCTATATTCGGCTCTTTATCTCCTTTTTTGAAGGAAAATGTTTAAATTTCGCTAGATTAATGAAGAATGGAGTCACTTATCTATAGATTGATTATTTCCAAGATGCATTTGATATGACCAACAAATATCTGTTGAGTCCACCTATATTGATTCCACCTATTGAAGGAAGACCACTCATTCTATACGTGACAACATTAGAGCGATCACTATGTGCATTCCTCGACGAAAATAATGATGCTGGAAATGAAGAAAAACTTTATTTCCTTAGTCTCATTATGCTTGATGTGAAAACTCAGTATTAAAGTATTGAGAAGTCATGTATGACATTAATCATTGTTGTTTAGAAATTTAGATATTTCCTACAACATCATGAGGTCTAATTTGTGTCTCATAATAACCTGCTCAAATTTATCCTCAGTTTTCTTATTCTTACAGAACATCTAGCATAGTGTGAGGTTATTTTGAAATAGTTTTATATCTAATTTGTGCCTTAAAAGTAAATAAAGGGCCAACCTCTAGCTTATTTCCATTCTGAGCATCCGTCCACTGAAGATACATCATTTAATACTAAACCACCTGATGAAGAGGTATTCTCTATTCAATATAATTCCCATACATGGGAAATGTATTTTGATGGTGATTCTAGATACCCAATAGGGAAGCGATTGAAAAATCCTAAATTCAACAAAGTTGATTAAGAAGTGTCTTTATTTCCCCAGAAAAGGCAATATTTCCTTATTATTTTCTACTATCGGAAGGTTGTACCAAAATTCAAGCAGAATATCAAGCTCTCATTGCAGGTCTAGAATAGGCTCTTCAGGTACAAATGGATCATTTTAAGTTAAAAGGTTTTGGTAATCAAACAAATCAATGGGAATAATTTATCCGAAAAGAAGCGTTAATACCTTTGTGTGATTACATTAGAGAATTAATGGATGAATTTCCCTTAGATTCGACATTGTCTTTTGTCCCAAGATCAAAAAATGCCAATGCAGATGCACTGGATGATGTAGCTACAACCTTGGAAGATCCAAATCTGGATGAGACAACTATCGGCATAACCCATTACAGCATGGTTTCACCATTTGTTCAATCCATAAGGGAGTAAATTATTGAGATTTTATCTATTTCGGAACCATATGGTCATACCATAGGTTGGAGAACATCCATCATGCTATATCTTTTAAATGGGATTCTTCCAAAAAACAGGGCAATAGAAGAGTAGATCTGGAGACGAGCGACTAATTATACTCTTTATAATAGTAAAAACCACAAAAAATTCCTTTACAAGAGAGGCATTGATGTAATTATCTTCAGATGTATTGATGGAGAAAAGACCACGACTTTCATGAATGAAGTCCATTTAAGAGCTAGTGGTTCCCACCAATCTAGGAATAAACTCTCCGATAAGATCTGAAGGCTTGGATACTTTTGGCCTTCAATGACACAAGTTTGTACAGACATAAAAAAATGACATCCCTGTCAGGTGTATTCCAACTTCATTCATCAATCCTCGGAGTTGTACATACAGATAACTATTGTTGGCCAATTTCCACATGGGGAATGGTTGTAGAAGGGCCTTATCCTCCATCCATGACTATGTAGTTCAAGTATATTATCACTGCTATTGATTTATTATCTAAATTGGCTTAGGCAATACCTATCATGGACTTCGGAGACAAAAGAATTTTTAGCTTTGTCAAAACTAATATCATCACCAGATTTGGCATCCCTCATACCATTTTGAAGGACAATGGCTCCCATATCAATTTTGCTGATGTAAAAAAATAATATCTGGAATATAATATCAAATACAACCATTCATCTTTCTATCATGCAACAGACAATGGAAAGATAAAGGAATTTAACAAAACCCTATCAAATATACTACAGAATATGGTCGATAAAGATACGAAATAATGGCATGATAATATTTTGAATGATTTATGGGCTTATTGCACAACTATCCATCAATCTAACCAAGAAACTCCTCATTCATTGGTATATGGAACAAATGTGGTTTTTCCAATTAAAATATAATTACCTTCACTTAGAGTTGCAATCTGTGATCAGTTGTCTATAGATGAAGGATCTCATAAGTGGTTTAATGAGATGGAATGATCCGCTGAGAATATAATGCATACATTGAATCATATTGAAGTATATCTGACTCGAATAGTGTGAGGTTTTAATAAGAAATCTCGTCTTCGGACATTACTTTAAGAAGAATTGGTAATAGTCCTCAGGACTCCAATGATACCAGGAATGAAACCTACAAAACATGAACCAAAATGGGAAGGACATTATTATATACATAAGTCCTATTCAAATGGAGCCTATTCTTTAATCTGAATGAATGGAGATATCATTACATCTCCAACCAATGCAATATTTTTGAAGAAATGCTTTGTGTAATTATACACATTAGTCTTCACTGTAGGAATTCAAACTGCATAATACAATGTCTTTGCTGCAAGACATAAAACTACACATCAACCAGTGTCCTTGTTGAAAGACATTAAACTGCATAACAACCATATGCATTTATGCTACATGACATTAAAATGCTATGTATTTCCATCCTTGTGGCATGACGTTAAATTGCATGACATCTTATGTACAAATATTGTTTTCTCTTTTTACCATTAAAAGAATCCATAAGCTAACATCATTGATATCATCCCTAAATATTAGTAGTACATGAGTCCCTCTCTTTCCAATGTCGGAGTCAAATCTACATATAGACCATGTTTTAAGAACTACGTCAGTCATTATTCTTATTTTCAATGAGATACATAGTGATGCCTGAATCACCAATCATGGACCCAGCCACAATCACAAAAACATTTATTTCCTTCTCTCATAATATATATGAATTATATCTATATAATGTTTTTCCTTAAGATATATTATTGGGTACTTATAACATTTTTTATGTCTTAATATTTCTCGTTCTCTCAGAATGTATCAATATACACCCATTCTTCATGTCAAACTTAGCATGAGTAATGATTGTATCATGATCTATGTATGGATTGATTCTCATATATTTTTGAGATACGTAGAGACTCTTAGATCTCCAATCATGGGCCCATCCTAAATTATAAAAAACACTTTATTTTTAGTATAAAATCAAATCGGTAAGGGGAAGGTTTAAAAAACAATGCATGACTTGATTCTTTCCCCAGCAAGACATATAGTGATACTTTGGTTTTATCCCTTAATCCAGTTCCAATATGTATTTCCATTCATATCATTTCATTGTCTTTCTTACCTCATGTAATTAGTATTAATGACAATCCAATACTGTCACACCCAAATCATCCACGTTACACTTCTCTTTGAATAATACAATAGCGTGTGTTGTACGCAACACTTAGTTCAAGTACACCACGACTTACCAAACTAGCCGTTCGAAAGAGGTTATGAATAGTATTAACTAAATTTTAAATATTATATTATCATTATAATTTTAATCCATATTATGAGTTTCTAAGATATGATTTATGAACAAATTCATTTTTTTAGATAAAAGAAGTATTTTTCAAAAAATGAAATTTTACCGCCTTTTAATGGAGAAACCTTTTTAAAACCAATATTTGAAACATTTATATATATTCAATTTGAAAAAATGAAATTCTTCTTTAGAATGGGGACATAATAATTTAGTATCAATAATGTTCCGGTGTCTTTCTGATAACTTTTATATTTGGGTGAATAGTGAAAAATTGCTAAATTTTAACTGAAAACAACTTTTTTAATCAAAATAATTTATATTGTTAAATTATACATTTTAATTGTTTGTAAGTATAAATAGATTATATTAATACTATTTAATCTAATGATGGTCATTTTATGTAATTTCACCTTGATTTTTGACATAAACAAGTGTCAAACTTGTAATAGTTATTATTTCTTAAAAATACGCCTTATAGATTCGAAAGCAGGAATCAATTTTAAATTAATAAATGAAACATTTATGTTTTTAATTTGGTAAAATAGAATTTATTTTTGGATTTGGAATAACAAAATTATCCTAGGATGAAAGTTTGGTACTTTTTGGATAACTTTTATATTTTGATGAATAGTAAAAAATTACTAAATTTTAATTAAAAACGTCTTTTTTAATCGAAATAATTAATAGTGATAAATTATGAATTTTAGTGGTTTTAAATTATATTTAAAATATATTTTTACCATGTAATACAATGTGGGTCATTTAACATAATTACACATTTTAACTAGACTTAAACAAGTACCAATCTTTTGATAGGTATTATCTCTTAAAAACACGCTTTTTGTTTTAACAACGGGAATTAATTTTAAATTAATTTCTTCCACTTATGTGTTTTGAATTTGGAAAAGTGGATTCCATATTTTGAATCAAGATGTTAAAATTGTGTAAATAGGTAACATTTATTTTTAGACATTTTGGATAATTATTTCGATAAATATTATTTTTACCATGGTTAAAGGGTAAATCCGGTAAACAAGGGTTAAGAAATAATAATATAATGATTATAAATTACACTAAAATGTGTATTAACCATATTGTTTGATACATGGTCGACCATGGAAATCTTTGGGTATATTTTGGGACCCCATGGATCCACCTGTAAGTTATAGGGTCACTTTATTTTAATTAAGTTAAAATAAATACCAAAATCACACAAGCATATATCTTTTAGAAAAACCATTGCTACATAGGGTTATATATGTTTGATTTTAGACTATAAATATTAATTAGAAATATTAAATGATTTACTACATAATTATATTTTATTTACAATTTTTAGACATTAAATAATTTAATTTATTTATGACACAATGGTGATGCAGTAATTACCATAATAGTGAAAAATTAGAAAAATTGATAATATAAATACCCAAATAAATATAATTTGAGACTTTTATTGAATTACACTAATTTTCTAGGTTAATATGACATATTATTATTGATTTAATTAACTTTTTTCTAAGTAATAATTATGTTATGAGTTTCAAAAAAATAAACTATTGAATAGTGTCAAAATTGACATAAAAGAGTTTTTAAAACAAATATTATATTATTAATTGATATTAAATTCGTAAAAATCTAAGGATCGGAAAAGAGACTTATATCATGATAGGTTTAGCATTAATGGACCACTTTAGGGTCTCTTGGATGTATATGGTATGTTTATTAACCATATAATATAAAAAGACAAAGAGATATTGTAAAAGTGAAACTAATTAACTAAGAGTTAATTCTTAATGTTAAGGTTAATATAATTACCCAACCCTGTATAAATTCTATTGTTTGAGTGGTTTTCGAACCATACCCACCTTAACCTTTTAATAATAAACTTTTGAGCTATTAGAAACCGAATTTGAATTTATTACAAATTAATATTTCTATCTTTTCCAAAGTTTCCCCTCACCCCTCTAATAAAAGGGCACTCCTCCTTCTCATTTCTTCACACCTTCAAAGCCTTTTGGTTCGGCCAAACCCTTCCAAAATACTCTCTCAACTTCCCCCACTACAACCTAGAGACCTTATTTTGATCAGAAAGCCATCCTAAGGATCCCTTTTGATCAAATCAAAAGGATGAACCCGAAAAGAGGTAATGTTTTCACCACCCCTTTTCAAGTTCCTTTTTTCTTCCACTTCTTCTTTCTTTGTTATTACCATTATAAAATAATAACTCCAGTATCATATATATACTGTGATGTTATTATAAATATTGTACAACCATATTCAGTATTCTATCCACCCTTTGAATAACATGTCACCATACGTGTGTACGTACGGCTTACCGTCTCCACGTCGTGGTGTAATTGTTATTCAATATATTATTATTTGGATGGGTATAATAATGATGCGTAACTCATGTAAATAATAAATATAACATTATAATTATTCTGTATATATTATATACCATACAATTATATATTATTTTAATATCAAAATAATGATATTGTCGCTCGTGCGTACGTACGGACTACCGTCTCCACGAACGCGACGTGATTCATTCTCCATCATATCCATTCAAGTACAATTATTATTTGATGATATTAAAATAGTATCTAAGGACATGATATCATTCTGGATTTTAATAATATAGACCCCATTAATAACGAATATGGCTCACATAACAAATAATATAAAGTAAAATGAACCTATTAACACCCGAAATGACGATAATTCTAAGATATTATTAACAAATCAATGTTAAAAGATCATATATGAAATCATATTAATGTAAATATTTATTTTATAATTCAATAACAATTCTTTCACCATTATACAGGAGGATAACCTACCGTCGACCAAGGAAAAAGTGCAAAGTAAGGGGTTTCTTAACTCACTCTTAATTTCGTGAGGATTCCATTATTCACCACTTAATTATTGCATGTGGTGTATGTGTACTTCCCATGATGGTATTCATTGTGTAATATACTCTAATTTATGGGTATTTACATAATCATTGTATGATCATTCTTTTATGGGTGTATGATTCGTATGTTACCTAATCGTTAAGGGAATTCCAAATTTCAATTTCCACTCATTTGGCTTTACGCATATTTCATTGATTATATTACCCCAAGATTATGTGTGGAATCACTATTCATTTGATTATGTCATAATTTACACTCCCCTTCCTGTGGATATACATTTGATACACATATTCACTCCATTGATAATTTCTCAAGTCATCGATATGAATTTGTTAAGAGTAATTTTAACTCATTCTCCATTTGTTGAGTTAAACATCCAATTCATTGGTGTTGTTTTTACAAGACTATGTGTGAATGTACTTTGATTGTTTTACACTGAATATACAATAATATTTAGTGTATTTATATTTTTCACACATAAATACGTTTTTGATTTATCCTTAACCTAAGGATACGACCTTTATGAGAGATTTCATCTCAATTTAAATTCCATTGAGACTTCTTTGTTGTTATACACCAAATCACTTTTATGTGGTTTATATAATGTACATTGAAATTGTATATCATGAATCCCTTTATTCTCATGTAATTACAACGTTTTGATTACCTTATTTATTTGTATTCAAGTTTCTCACTTTTGGTTAGAAACTCTAACTAAAATACAATTTTAATATGTTTTAAAGACTTGTTCTTCTAAATCATTATCATTAATGTCTATGTTTTAAAAATGGTTTTAAGGATTTATTTATATGGAAATTAATGTTTTAAAATTATAAATTCTTTTAAAAGTTTCAATGTGGTATGGGACACTTTGATTCAAAAATCTATTTTTAAATTTCTTCTTGACAAATAGTGTGACTTTTAAATGATTTCAAGAAAAAGGGGGATATTTCTTTCAAATAGTTTTGATGATTATTTTCATCTATGTCAATATCCTTCATTATTCTCTATTGAGGTTAATATGATACAATACAATCTTCCATATTGTATCGAATGAGTTATTTTTGACTGTGGATGTGCTATTTTTATACCATTCATGTTTTGTGGATAAAGTATTGACATTTCGTATGCTAGTTTTAATACAAATGTTTATGTTATAATTTAAGAATGACCCGCAGGGATAGTATGAGGGGATATGAAGACAAGAAGTTTTTTTATGATTTAATGTAAAACATTATGATTGTATCTAGTGTTTCCAAGGCTACTAAACTAATAGGTCTTTTGAGACTTGATCTTTCTTGTGATCATGCCAATGTTATGTAATAATGCACCAACTCTGGGTAACTGGGGTCTGGGAGTTATAGTTGGTATCAGAGGAAGTTTAGTACAAACCTTGGAAGCTAGATTTAGATAAACTCGGATTAGAGCACGTAGACCTAAGATGAACTTTGAGGATTAGTATTGAATAACTTCCTAGAATTTTGGTATTGTAGAGATTTTGAGAGTTTCCTGAGGAATACATCCCTGTATGGATACGAGCAGGTAGAGGAAGCTTTGGAATAGATGCACCTAGGGGTAAAACCCGAAAACACCACTTTAAGCTAGACTCGAACAGGAACTGGTGTGCTACAACGGGCCGTGCTGCACTCTTGGTTACAACACTCCCGGGGGATATGCTTAGGATAATTTACATTTTCATTACAAACTGATTTAAAGTAATATATATATATAAGATTAGTGTAAATGACCTTGGTTAATCCTAATGTGTTTCAAATTGAGAATATAGTGACATGTTAATCTCTAAATTATTTTATTACTACTGTTACTCACACAATGATTTCTGGTTTTATTCAATGGCTAGATTCCAAGGAAGTCATAGTGTCTTTGAGAATGATGTACAAGGTGGGAACGATGGTGGAAATGAGAAACAAAATGGAATGATGATAGGTGTAAAAGATATTGTCTTTATGCCAAACCAGTTTTCCAAAAATATGATCAAAAACATATATATTAACCAACTCCCGGACTCAACAGGGAAGAGAAAGGTGATGAATGATAAGAGATCCAGTATTGGAGACCATGGAGAAAAGAACCCTCAATTTCCATCATGCAAGAAATGTGGTAGGAGACACCCGAGAAAGTGTCTCAATGGGACCACGAAATGATTTACGTGTGTGAAGGAAGGACATAAAGTGATGAATTGTCAAAGAAAAATGAAGAGTACTATGGAAGAAGATAAAAATGGTCCCAAGAGTCCATTTACAGTCATTTTCCGTAAATGTAGGGGACTTGGCCATTACCCGAGTGAATGACCTATTCTATAGGATATTTTCTTGGTCAAAGAAGAAGCTATGTGGAAATAAATGGTGGGAGAAATGTTTAAAAAGTATTAGTGGTCCTTGTTGATGGGTTTAACATGGAATAATTTTCTCTTATATTTGTAACCACGCAGTTTTCAATGTGAGAATTATATTTGAGGAAGAATTATCTCTTCTCTTGTGGATATAGGTATAAATAGCCATTTGGTTTTATATGATCATTGGGGTTTGAGAGAATTATAAGTTATTATAATTTGAGGCGAAAATGCAAGGTATGAGATAAGATTTGTGGTTAAATAATGTTATGGTAATTTTGAGGAATTTATATCATTTTGGTAATGTTATAAAACATAGTTTTTGAAAAGAAAAACACGCATACCGTGTGACAACCCGTCGCGTCGGCCAAAGCTGTTGGAATCGAACCCACAACCAAAGTGCGATTGGGATATATCACCTACCACTGGAATATGTGAAGTCCCTAGATAATGTGACTAATTATTTTTAGTTAAATTATTTTCTTGATCAATAATAATTTGATTTGGGTTATTACATGTTCTCAAATGAATACCCTTGGTATAGGAAAATGATTTGGTGATTAAGTGATAAAAATTATTTTGGAATATGTTCACTTTGTTGGGAACACTATGTGCCCAAGGAAAATAGAATACTATGGGGTATCATTTGTGGAGTAATGGTAGATTATTATCTACATTTTTATTTTGGATTTATAGTGATTTGGGTTATTTATAGAAATGGTTAACCTATAAGAGAGATTATGTGGCGAGGTTAATTACTTTTAAGTATGTGACTTTAAGAGTATTTGATGTCATTTGGAGAAACAATTTAACATGGGAGACTACACAATCAAATTCTTCTATGTTTTGGGTTTCAATATTAGTTTGCACTATATTGAAGGATTTTAAGGACAATTTATTATTGAATAGTAATTATTTAACTTTGGGGTATTGTTGGTTTAATTTTAGAAATTAAGATTAGTGTTTATTTATCTCAAAGAATATCCTTTTGGGGGATCATTAGATATTGTACTAACCATTTTGGTTTTCATTAATCTATAAAGACAATGTAAATATATAGTTTATCCTGCATGGATCATGTGATTCTATAGAAGTTTATTCTAGCTCTCCCAGTGTGACCAAGTCTTCTTGAATACTAATCGTTTAAAAAAATGAGTTAGTTGTCGAAATTTATAAAATAATGAAACTCTACTTAAAAATTAAGTATATATCTTTATATTATTAGTCAATATCATAAATTAATTCCTCATCGTTGTGTAATGTAACTTAAAACAAAAAATGTTTTCCGTTTACTTTTCCTACTAGGAGATTAATGATCATTTGTCCCAACACATGTTTGTGGTTTTCTTATTGTTAAATTTCTCCTGATCATGATTTCTATCCCTCTCCATCAGAACACGACACTTAGTTTATCATCCATATCCATGATTTCCTACCTGGAATCCTATTATGGGTTATCATGGGTGACCTTTATACCTCTCTTTTTTTCATTTGAAATATTAGTTTTATTAACTCTTTTTCCAATGTGGGACATTATATTATATTCACAATCCCAATTTTTAAAATTTCGAGGACGCAATTTATTGAAGGAGGGGTGAATGTAACACCCCAATCTTCCACGGTACACTTCTGTTTGAATAATACAATAGCGTGTGTTGTACGCAACACTTAGTTCAAGTACACCACGACTTACCAAACTAGCCGTTCAAAAGAGGTTATGAATAGTATTAACTAAATTTTGAATATTATATTATCCTTATATTTTTAATACATATTATGAGTTTCTAAGATATGATTTATTAACAAATTCATTTTTTCAGATAAAAGAAGTATTTTTCAAAAAATGAAATTTTACCGCCATTTAATGGCAAAGCCTTTTTAAAACCAATATTTGGAACATTTATATATTAAATTTGACAAAATGAAATTCTTATTTAGAATCGGGACATAAGAATTTAGTATCAATAATGTTTTTGTGTCTTTCTGATAACTTCGATATTTGGGTGAATAGTGAAAAATTACTAAATTTTAACTGAAAACAACGTTTTTAATCAAAATAATTTATATTGTTAAATTATAAATTTTAATGGTTTGGAAGTATAAATAGATTATATTTTTACTATTTAATCCAATTATGGTCATTTTAAATAATTTAACCTTGAATTTGGACATAAACAAGTGTCAAACTTCTGATAGTTATTATTTCATAAAAATACGCCTTTTAGTTTCGAAAGCAGGAATCAAATTTAAATTAATAAATGCAACATTTATGTTTTTAATTTGGTAATATAGACTTCATTTTTGGATTCAGAATAACAAAATTAGCCTAGGGTGAAATTATGGAACATTTCGGATAACTTTTATATTTTAATGAATAGTAAAAAAATTACTAAATTTAAATTAAAAACAACTTTTTTAATCGAAATAATTAATAGTGATAAATTATGCATTTGAGTGGTTTTAAATTATATTTAAATAAATTTTTAAAATGTAATACAATGTGGGTCATTGAACATAATCTCATATTTAAACCAAACATAAACAAGTGCCAATCTTTTGATAGATATTATCTTTTAAAAACACGCGTTTTGTTTTAACAACGAGAATTTATTTTAAATTAATTTCTGACACTTCTTTGTTTTGAATTTGGAAAAATGGATTCTATATTTTGAATCAGGATGTTCAAATTGTGTTAATAGGAATCTTTTAATTTTAGACATTTTGGATAATTACTTCGGTAAATATTTTATTTACCATTGTTAAAGGGTAAATCCGGTAAACAAGGGTTAAAAAAATAATAATATAATAATACTAAATTACCATAAAACGTGTCTTAACCATATTATTTGATACATGATAGAACATGGGCATATTTGGGTAGATTTTGGGACCCCATGGATCCACTTGTAAGTGATAGAGACACTTTATTTTAATTATGTTAAAATGAATACAAAAATCACACAAGCATATATCTTTCAGCAAACAAATTGTTAAATAGGGTTATATATGTTGGATTTTAGAATATAAAAATTCATTAGAAATATAAAAAGATTTAATACATAATTATATTTTATTTATAATTTTTAGACATTAAATAATATAATTTATTTATGACACAATGGTGATGCAGTAATTACAATAATAGTGAAAAATTAGAATAATTGATATTATAAATACCCAAATAAATATAATTTGAGACTTTTATTTAATTTCACTAATTATATAGGTTAATATTACATATTATTATTGATATAAGTAACGTTTTTCTAAGTATTCATTAGTTTATGAGTTTCACAAAAATCAACTATTGAATATTGTCAAAATTGACATAAAAGATTTGTTAAAATAAATAATATATTATTAGTTGATATTAAATTCCTAAAAATCTAAGGATCGGCCATGACACTTATATCAGGATAGTTGTATCATTAATGGACCACTTTGGGGTCTCTTGGATGTATATGGTATGTTTATTAACCATATAATATAAAAATACAAAGAGACATTGTAAAACTGAAACTAATTTACTAAGAGTTAATTCTTAAAGATATGGTTAATATAATGACCCAAACCTGTCTAAATTCTATTTTTTGAGTGGTTTTCGACACATACCCACCTTAACCTTTGAACAATAAACTTTTCATCTATTAGAAAACGAATATTAATTTATTACAAATTAATTTTTCTAGCTTTTCCAAAGGTTCCCCTCACCTCCTTATAAAAGCGCACTCCTCCTTCTCATTTCTTCACACCTTCAAAGCATTTATGTTCGTCCAAAACCTGACCAAATACTCTATCAACATCCCTCACGAAAACCTAGAGACCTTATTTTGATCATTAATCCATCATAAGGATCCATTTTGATCAAATCAAAAGAAAGAACCCGAAGAAAAGGTAATGTTTTCACCACCCCTTTTCAAGTTCCTTTCTTCTTCCACTTCTTCATTATTTTTTATTACCATTCTAAAATAATGAATCCAGTATCATATATATACTATGAACTTATTATAAATATGGTACAACCATATTCAGTATTCTATCCACCCTTTGATAACATGTCACCATACGTGCGTACGTACGACTTACCGTCTCCACGTCGTGGTGTAATTGTTATTCAATAAATTATTATTTGGATGGGTATAATAATGATGAGTAACTCTTGTAAATAATAAATATAACATTATAATGATTCTGTATATATTATATAACATCCAATTATATATTATTTTAATATCTAAATAATGATATTGTCACTCGTGCGTACGTACGGACTACCATCTCCACGAACGTGATGAGGTTCATTATCCATCATATACATTAAAGTATAATTATCCTTTGATGATTTAAAAATAGTATCTAAGGACTTGATATCATTCTGGATATGAATAATATACAACCCATTAATAACTAATATTGCTCACATAACAATGAATATAAAGTAAAATGAACCCGTTAACACCCGAAATGACGATAATTCTAAGATATTATTAACAAATCAATGTTAAAATATCATATAAGATATGATATTAATGTAAATTATTCTTTTATAATTCAATAACAATTATTTCACAATTATAAAGGAGCTTAACCTACGGTCGACCAAGGAAAATGTACAAAGTAAGGGGTTTCTTAACTCACTCTTAATTTCGTGAGAATTCCATTGTTCACCACATAATTATTGCATGTGGTGTATGTGTACTGCCCATGATTGTATTAATTTTGTAATATACTCTAATTTATGGGTATTTACATCATCATTTTACGATCCTTCTTTCATGGGTGTATGTGTCGTATGTTACCTAATCGATAAGGGAATTCCAAATTTCAATTTCCACTCATTTGGCTTTATGCATATTTCATTGATTATATTACCCCAAGATTCTGTGTGGAATCAATATTCATTTGAATATGTCATAATTTCCACTCCCCTTCCTTTGGATATACATTTGATACAAATAATCATTATATTGATAATTTCTCAAGTCATCGATATGAATTTGATAAGAGTAATTTTAACTCATTCTCCATTTGTTGAGTTAAAAATCCAATTCAGTGGTGTAGTTTTTACAAGATTATGTGTGATTGTACTTTGATTGTTTTACACTGAATATCCAATCATATTTAGTGTATTTATATTTTTCACACATAACTATGTCGTTGATTTATCCTTAACCTAAGGATATGACTATTATGAGAGATTTCATCTCAATTTAAATTCCATTGAGGCTTCTTTGTTGTTATACACCAAATCACTTTTATGTGGTGTATATAATGTACTTTGAAATAGTATAACATGAATCCCTTTATTCTCATGATATTACAAAGTTTTGATTACCTCAATTATTTGTATTCAACTGTCTCTCTTTTGGTTAGAAACTCTAAATAAAATACCATTTTAAAATGTTTTAAAGACTTAATCTTCTAAATCGTTCTCATTAATGTCCATGTTTTAAAAATGGTTTTAAGGATTTATTTATATGGACATTAATGTTTTAAAATTAAAAATCCTTTTAAAAGTTTCAAAGTGGTATGGGACACTTTGATTCAAAAATCTATTTTTAAATGGCTTCTTGACAAATAGTGTGACTTTTAAATGATTTCAATAAAAAGGGGGATATTTCTCTCAAATAGTTTTGATGATTATTTTCATCTATGTCAATATCCATCATTATTCTCGATTGAGGTTAATATGATACAATACAATCTTCCATATTGTATCGAATGAGTTGTGTTTGACTGTGGATGTGCTATTTTTATACCATTCATGGTTTTTGGATAAAGTATTGACATTTCATATGATACTTTTAATATGAATGTTTATGTTATGTTTAAAACATTTCATATGAGGAATGCATTGGACTTAGTAAGTGAAGGGTGGATCCCGCTATAACTCCTCGATGCATTGGTAGGTCTCATGAGACAAACTAGTGTCTTGGCACAAGGCCTTGGAAAAATCATATTTGTAGTCTTGTCTTGAGGCCTTGGCTATGTGGTTATGATAGTATGGCATTATGTATTCCATCATTATGAAAGTGGTTATTGATATTGCATGTGATCATTCGACTAGTAGAATATCCATGTGAGTAAGTAAATGTAATTATTTTATTTTATCTTTTCCATTTTATGCTAAAGTTCAAGTTTAAAAATGCTTTTGTTTTAGTTATAAACTACCTTAAGTGTTTATGCATATCTATGAAAGCTTCTGCTATAATTTTATCCTTAATGAGCATCTGAGCTCACCCCTTTCAATGTTTTCTTTTTTCCCAAGATTATGAAGAAATAATTTATGAATGACCCGTAGGGATAGTATGAGGGGATATGAAGACAAGATGATTTTTTATGATGTAATGTAAAACTTTATGATTATATCTAGTGTTTCCAAGGCTACTAAACTAATCGGTATTTTTAGACTTGATCGTTCTTGTGATCATGCCAATGTTATGTAATAATGCACCGAATCTGGGTAACTAGGGTTGGGGAGTTACAAATACCCCTTTTCTTCATTTACATCACCTTTGCATTATAAAGTGAACTGTTAATGCTCTGTGTTTCTCAAACAGATCATAGAACATGTGGGCATAAGAATTTTGTAAATGCATTCTTTATATAAGGTGATTTTATTTCTTATGGGGTTACTAATGTCCTTACTCCATGAAATGAAACTGTGCATTACCATATTCATTCAAAGGAAACAAATAAAGTCCCCATTTTATATATGAGTTAGAACAATGTAAAAGACTAATAATTCAAGGAAAATATTGTTTCAAATATTTCTCATATTCATTGGTCATAACCCCCTTCTAATTCTCACACTCATAATCTTGAATTTTTCTTTCAGATTATCGTAATGATTCTAATGATTTCTGGTGACAAGGTTATCAATATCTGAGAGCTCATTATCTTAACTATGCATCACGTGACCAAAGGCGGAATTTCAACTGTTGCTTACATAATCAGATTTTTAGTCAAAATATTCCACTATTTGGCTATTCACCATATTCCCATGTTGGACCTGCATAATATATCCCCTATAACGGGTTTGGAAAGTAATGGTAATTTTTTTCTTGGTTATAGTATCTTTATCCCCATTAATCATTGAAGACACTATACAAGAATATGTATTTTTAAACAATCATTCATCAATTCTTGTCCCATTATCATTCTCACAATCTAAAAGTCTTCAAGACCATGGTTTACACATTTCCCTCATCATATGATTGATACAATATGAAATAATCTGAACATCATTTGGCCACATATTATATTTTTTCCATTTTTTTGGTCATAGTTGTTTGACCTAAAACTAAAGTCCCCATATCTTTTACATTTGGGTCAGACCTTTGTAAAATTCATATTCCTTGTATTCTTTTGATATCTTGATTGGAAATACCTTTTCCATATTAAGGTACCTCTCTCCATAAACTATACTCTATTCTTTATATAATCTAATTCTCCATAATCATTATTCGCTTTTTAGCAATATAACGTCAAACTTTTGAGAGCTATTTTTCTTGATTATGCGTCACGTACCCTTTGGAAGCCCTGAATAAGTGGCCAATATAATAAGAATGTCAATCAAACGATGCCACTATTTGGATATACAACATATTCCCTAGTAGGCCCTGCATAATAAATCCCCATAACAGATTTTTTCTGTAATTGTATCTTAGATCATACCTAGATATGAAAGTACATTTCTAAACAAATTATCCTGAATTTGGTAGAGTATCGTACTTTTGGATTGAGCTAAAGATCTAAAATAACACTACCAATGTCCTCATTGCATGACATAAAACTACACAGTAACAATGTCTCACTGCATGACTTGAAACTACACTGTACAAATGTCCTCACTACATGACATAAAACTGCACAGTACCAATGTTCTCACTTCATGACATAAAACTGAATAGTACCAATGTCCTCACTGCATGACTTAAAACTGCTCAGTACCAATGTCCTCACTGCATGAATTAAAACTGCACAGTACTAATGTCCTCACTGCATGACTATTGGTTTAAAATAATCATTTATCATTCTTAAAATTCATTTCTTTAAAAAAAATTATCGTGTATTGTGTCCTTAAGTCACCAAAATTTTCTTTTACTCTCTTTATCAATAGAAAAAAGTTAAATTCTTAATGATCTCATTTTCTGGAATATACATCAACTGACCATATTTTTCCTTGCATAAGTTGCTTACATACTAGGCCTATCATTCAAAAGATGCCACTATTTGGCTATGCCGCATATGCCCCTATTAGCGCTACATAATATAGCCCATATAACGGGGTTTTTCCAATAATGGTAACTTCATTCTTGGAAAATATACAAATTATATTAATACATGATTTATGATTTTGTATTCATAAAAACAATAATGGCCCATGATTCCCATTGGAAATGTTTAAATAATATTAATGAAATTCTTATCCATAGTATTTTGTTTAGTATTTAATTCCAACAATACAGTCAAAAAAAATTTGACCCTATATATTAGACCTTTTTACAGTCCAACAAGCATGACATTAAATTGCCAGTAAAAAATACTCGGTTATCATTAGATTAAGAACTTGCAAGGAGAACTCTAAGAATAAGTCAAGTCCCAACTCACTAAACATAGATTATTGTATGATTTAGTTAATATTGATCGATAAAAAAAGATTTCAAAAGACACAAAATTTGTAGAGTTGTCCATATGACCCTAGAAACAATCAAATTATGCTCATTAGGTCCCTCGACTTAATATGAAAATTTTGAGCACATCATTATTATTATTATTATTATAAATAATTATTGTTTAATATAAAGGAATAATTATCATCATTGAAAATTAATATTGCTACCATAAAAAGAATAATTAATATTTATAATATTGAAAACAAAATTTATTTCCTTTATATAAAAATAGAGGTCCATCCACAAAATGGATCCTCCCTATCATGTTTCAGAATAAACTCTAAACATGACTTTACATTTGTTGGACCGCTTCATAAAATCTAACGGCTAATTGTTAAAGTTGAGATAGTTGAGAAACTCCAGCCTCCACTGTAAGAAGAAGGGATTCCTTAGCCATTGAAATGGTAATTATCCCCTCTAATTGGGTTTCTCATAATATCTGATTCAGTTTCCCATGTCTGTTATGAACAATATCCAGTAGCTATTGAATAGATAATAACTACTTGATGGATACTTAGATTTGTTGTATAATATCAAGTGATTTATTGAAATGATTTGTGTTTGCCTGAACTACTACAGCTTGAAATCCCTTAATATTGATGAGTAGTTTAGCCTCTTAAAAATTGTTCTGATGCTTATGTTGCTGCTCCCGTCAGTGAATAGTCTACTTCATGGAATTGTAGATAAGAATAAAATTGAACCCATAAAATCCCAACAAACAGAATAATGCTGGGAGATCTGAAAAATGGGATGATAATTCATCAAATGGATTTTCTGGAATTATGCTCCCAACCTTCCGCCATGTCTTTTTACGTGCCATGCCAAGAGCATATTTCATCTCTAAATATAAATCTAAGTAACTCCCAAGAGGTAATATATACTATATAAATAGGTCCCTTAAAGATTTGTTTTTTTGTTTACTTCTCTTGTTGTAGTAGAAGGTTCACCCTATGATCTTGGAGCTGATAACCCTAAATAATATATCTAGTTTATTATTTGTTTCAAATGGATGAAAAAGATATGATTTAGACGGCTGCCTATATTTATCCCATGATAATTAACCTACATGATTGGATTCATCTCATGTATTCGCATCCCCGGTGTTTTGAACAGGTGTTTCTTGAGAGGGGGTATTTCTTTGTATTTGATCAGGTATGACATTTGAAGGCTCTAGAACATCTCCTGATGAAGGATCCACTGTATGTATTCCTTCAGTTCCAGCAGATGGATAATGTGGAACACCATGTTCTTGTAGATCCTTTGCGATGTTTTCTGTAGACAAAGCTACATAAGTTGAATTTTGATGTAAAAATCAACATGGAAAAAAATTATGTATGGAAAATGCAAGAATAGGGACTTACATCATTGAAATTTTTCATGAAAATATCTGAACTCTTTGATGGAACCTAGAATATCATTATTTTGATTAAGGGTATACATCATTTCAATGTATACAACCTGAAATGTTACTGCATCCTCACCATTTAAGGTATCCAAAAAATGTTGGTGGATTCCCAAATTGGCTCCGAAGACAATTTTTTCTGTTGTCTCTTCAATTTTTATTCAAGAATCATATTTTTCCGGGTTTGGGTTAATATCACCATTGGTTTTAGATTTCCCTATATGTTCCATGATATCTTCTGAAGCAATTGGAATATCAGTATTGATTATATTCAAAATCCATTGAAAAATGTAAATGGGTAATTTATTTAATAAAACCATGGCATTCCTCTCTATCAACAGAGATAGGAGCAGGTATAACTGAATCTTTTGATAGTACCGATATGTTAGCATGAAACTAGGTTTTCCCAGGGGATTGTTTTTCATGTTGTAAAGCCTCAACTCTTACTCTCTTAATAGAGGATAAAGACATAGATCCTACAAGAGTTAAACAAGGTTACCATATCTTCTTGAGAATGTTTAATGATCCATGGATTGTACTAATACGTACTCTTTCAGTGAACACCTTGATTCAATCTATTTTCTCTTTTGTGTTAATGTTTTAATGATTGAGGAGAGATTGAAACACTTCTCTTAGTATGGGAAACATGATGTAATGGTTGAGGATTATCTGTCAACATTACCCCAGTCATGGTTTTTGATCCTAGAGAAAGTTATAGCGACCTGGGAGGGTCATTTGTTTCATTGGTTGGATAGCCTACAAGACAGTACTTGGGTGATACGAAAAGTAGTCCAGATCATCCTTCTCTACATTCAAGCTACAGAAATACATTTTCATTGAGATTAATGATGATAAGTAATAAAAAAGATTTGAGAGGAATGAAATAATGGGTAATTATTTCTCATTATTAACATAAATATCCCACTTCTCCTCAGAGTTGATAATTACCCCTTCATGGACTCCTAAGTCCAGCATATGAGATAATTATTTAGAGGCTGGGATTTTTTCATCAGTTGCATATATTAAAGTCTCTAACTCTGAAATATAATTCTGTACTTTAGCCATGTTATTTTATGGATTGAAATCAAGAGGTGCGTTGATATCACCAATATCTCATATTCAAATTCCATGCTGAAGAAATGTTGAGGTGTCCCTAAGATCATGAGTTACATTCTCGAATGATGAATGGCCATATGTCGCACATAATTCGATTTTTTCCTGTATGACTATGGGAGAGCTTAGAAACCTTCTTATTTGAAGAGCTCATTAAGACCTTTCTTCCTCAAAATGTTCAACAGATGGGATAAGAATCTCTGTTTAATGGCGGCATCTGGATCATCATGGCGTTGGATGTATTGCTTCACTAGCATTGGTCTTCCTGGTATACTTCCTGAGAAGGAATTTTGAGGGCTCTGAAACCTCTGAAATTTATTTACCATCACTAGCCTTCGACATCATCCCACGATTTCCACATGCAATTGTCATTGTAGCGGCCACTCAAGATATTCCATTTTTAGAGCCCCTTGAGCATATGACGAAACCCAAGCATTGGAATACCCATCTTCCAATCCAATTGACACATCTAGTGGAAGTAATGTAATTGACACTTTGGATACTTCTAATGCTATGAGAATCCATAATTTTCACGCTACCATTTGCTACTTCTCATGTCCGGCATATGTGGGTGTAATGGTTCTTGATTGTTGAAGACACCTGAAATGACGAGAATAACTATATTGAAAAAAACCCTCATAGATAATTTCACCCTCAATCATTGTTGATATTACACCATCCCTGAATTCCATCATATATGATCTCAGCTCATATGTATTTTCATTACCATCATAAATAAATGTTGGAGTTCGTGGATTACTAAAGTGAATGATGTTGAATTCCCTTAAGGCATTAAATACCTTCAAGACCTCATCAGGTCCCAAGAAGAGAGGCTTAATACAGGAAACATTCTATAAAAATTGGGTGAATCGACCATTATGGACTCTGAAAGTGTTCAACACAAAGTGTGAAGAAACGTGTGATGCAATCTATCCACACAAAACTTGGAATTTCCCTAAAATTATAAATGGAACCTTACCACAATATAAATGCAGCAATAGATGGTAAATTCTTGCAAAATAGGGGTTTCTAGCACAATAAACTTCCACTCTACCAATTTATCTAAAATGATGAAAGTCTTTGATCTTACACCTCCTCCAGATTCACGGACTAAATGAAAATAAACACTTTTCCACATAGCAAGGAAGGCAGTTAAACATACTTTTGTATCTATATCTATTTTGAAATTGTAACCCCAGTGCTTGTGATCTCCTCTTTCTAGTGTAGGCCAATATGTGCCTGAACTACCATCGTTATCTGCAGAAGGACGAATAGTAGGACATCCACAAGTTGGACCTTTCACTATTGTTGGTTCTAAGAAGGCTTCCATCCACAATATAGCATGGATATATTTCTTATCGTTGGGTAAATTCTTCACTATATTATGTAATTCACGGGGAAATGGTTGTGTTCTAGTAACATCACCTAATGTTGAAGAATTTGGGATGAATTCATCACACATTTCCCCATGAATAGGCATTCCAGCTATTTGGTAAATGTCCTTGAAACTAATACCAACAACACCATGTGTCAAGTGAAAAGAATTCATTTGTGGAATCCTTCGGTACAGTAATTAATGAATGAATTAATTTCTGTAATTATATGTTTTCCCCATCTAGACAGCTTCGTAAATATGATTTTTTGATAACTCCTTTTTGAATTCCACACAAGTCAAACATACCCAGAATACCCACATCCCCTCAGTTTTTACACCAACTCCAGAATGAATGTCCCAATCTCCTTTCCAACCATTAGATTGATCTGTGTGAGAATCCCTAAAAGTAGAATGTTAACAATGTGGCCATGGCTCAACAAAATGATCCTTCATGTTTGGAGTTCAACCATTGGAATAAAGGATGGAACCAATAGGGACTGCGCCTTCTTGTATCAGAACCCCCTTTCACTAATAATCATGATGTAACAATTGGAATACTGAAGAAACAAATTCTTTAGAAAGTACGACTTAATAGATGGAAAATGGGTGTCTTGGAAAAGACCATGCATGTACAGGTGTATGTAAGGACTTTGTGGATTGTCCAACTAGTTCTGAATTAAACCCATCCATAATCCAGGAAGAGTAATCTCTAAAATGTCGTAATATTCTGGTCTAATGATCCTGATCATTTCATTTTGGTGAACCATATCTTCTTCAGTATGGGTCATCAAATGAGTCATTCATTCCTGCAAAAAGAATTATCAATCATTCAAGTCAGATTTAAAGAAGAAAGTGAAAATTTGGGCCAAAGGACACTATTCACGTAGGTCCTTCGACAAGGTCCTTCAACGAGGTCCTTCAACAATGTCCTTTGATAGGGTCCTTCGATGAAGGTCACTCACGTAGTTCCTTTGACAAAGATCCTAGAGCCACTCTATCAGTGAAGTACTTTTTAGTCTAGCTCAAATGTGTAAACAATTTTACATAGAAATCAATTTCAAGAGAATTACACGAGAGCACAACGCGATGCAGCTGGGTGAACGAGCTACACAACGAGAGCTCTAAATTTTGGAGAAATCACAAGTGAAGGAAAAATACAAAAGGTTGAGCCCTATTTATAGACAACATAAAACTTACACGTCATGACTGTGTTCCATATATACATGAAATACATGTGCGAAATACCTGCGCGAAGTACTTACACAACAGAATTGTGTTATTTATTAATCCATCATGATCATTTTCCCATACATTCACCTATGGAATTAACCCTCTTTGTATATTTTGGATCCAATACTGAGGGGGGGATTTTGTTGACACTACAAAAAATGATTCAATGACTACAAAGGAAAAAATCAATAAATACTCCCAAGCTCTATGCGATGTAGTAACATCCAGCAGCATTGTGACTGGTATAAGCAACCGAGTATCGTGATTTAGCAATGTAGCTGAGCTTCACAAAAGAGCTACACTGACAAGATACACATGAGAAGATTTATGATGTCCCTACGCGGAGCACCTACATGGTGGATCTATACAGAATATCTGAATAGGCATGTTTTTTAGGCCAAACTTGATATGTGCCTATAAATAGGACCCTTAGGCTCCCCATTTTAGAAACTAAAAAAATAGTGATAGACTCTCGGAAGGTCCCATAGCGTAACACTTTCTCCCATACCACTCAAATTGACTCAGATAGTTCTATAAACTACAAAATAATTCATAATTAACGGGTATGGGCTTGTTTTGATGTTTTTTAAATTTTCCAGTCCTCATCCATACCTAAGCGGTATATTTGTGCACTATACCTGCGCGGCACACCTACACACTATACCTACACGATAGGGCAACGCGATGTACCTGCATGGCACAATTGCATGAGGTACCTATACGACCAGTTCAAACACACTTCTTTAAATCCTTTTATGGTGGGGTATCCCTTTCCTTTGATCCTTTATTCTAAAGGGGCTAAGTTTAATCCTCCCCCAAAACCTCCTGACTTCTCAAACCTCTGGGTCAGGCACATCAGCGTGACTCCATATGGGATTTGTATTTCTGTAGTTAGAGGTTTCCCACATTCATTTCATAATGGGGTTAACATCCATGGGATGTTTGTGGATTTTTGTATCTGCAGTCACAATGATCATTCTCCCAGAAACAATGTTGAAAAGATCTCGGTTTAGAGGATGGTTTGTTACCAGCCTCGCCCTTCTCAAAAGAGGTGACCCAGAACCTCAGGACTCTAGTAGGGTGGATTCACATCATACGTGCTATTATATGAAAGTATAAGATAAGTCTACATCCCCTACCAGAACAAATTTCAGGGCAACTACCCTAGTATAATCCACTCAACATCACCCCTTCTTCCTTACATTGGTACCTTGACCAGTGAAAATAGAACAGAGGAAAGGCTCGTCGACTCGCACTCTTCCATGGTCGACGCACCCTCTTCCATCAGTAGAGGAGGAAATGTGTGAATTTTAATTGTTGAATCATTCACATCCTCTTGTTTCACACATCGATCATGACTCACGTGGGATTAGAGATACGTGATGGTTACAACATATGCACAAACACTCACCCAATTAACTACGAGGACTCTGATTCCTATTAATGTAAGGATTTTTAGGAAGTCCTTTTAGGGCCTAAGCTCATCCAACAGTATTTCCCCAAATTTATCCATCATTTTCAGGAAGTAATCCCAAAATTATTTTTCTCAGAGGACCATACTCACCTATGAGACTTATCGGACTACGTGGACTTAGATTACCATTAATATGTAATACATAGGAACCCTTCGTGAGTTTCAAACCCAAACCTTCAAATCAACCCTATTCACTTTGGTCCATATTCTCAATAGTGTCTGATCTTATTTGGAAACTGATATCCTTTCCATGTTCCTTGGGCATCTTCAGCATTATTTCGACAATAAGTTTCAACGAAGCACCTTTCGATTAGAGGTCTATATCACATGACCTTAAAAGTTATGATGTGTCCTATTAAGAAACACCGAACTATGATGGTTATGATTCCTTTCACAATGATACATAAGTAGTTCATTTTATGAGCAGGATCCAAAGATTAAAACAAACCGTTGTGTCCCTAGATGACAATAAATTCTTTAGTGCCCCACTGACTTCCTTATAAACTAGTATCATAATAACAATGATTAAATTAATATCTAATCAGTAAATTAGATGACACCATTAATGGAAAAAACTCTAATACATATAGATGTTTCCATTAATGAAGAGTCATTAATGCACACTGATGTTTATAAATTTTACACATGTTAATAAGTGATTTTAAATTCCAATAGATACTAATGATATACATGGTGTATTAATAAGGATTCATGAAAATATTTTAATTTCACAAAGAGTGTCCTGGAGTAGACAATAATTCCCCACAAAATGGTGTGATGATTCCGACCTCCCATACTCTCAACCAATGCACGTTATTAAGTATCTTAAAGTTAAAAACATAACTAACGCCTCCCTTTGGAATGTAGGTTCTCTTTGGGTAAATAAATGTTGGATGTTTCTGGTTCCAAGAATATATCCAATGGAAACTTCCCAGAAAAAATGATTCTTAAATACAGAAAACATGTTTCAAGGAACTGTGAAACAATCATACATATGTTTATTAACTCTATCCTTTATATGTTCTATATATTGCTTGAATGAGTCATATCATTTTGAGGGGCGGTAGTCTTTACTTACTCAAATGAAATTATCATATTAATAAAACATGAAACGAATAATGGAATGTTAGAAATGATAATTACATAAAAAATAGTGATAAAATAAATATGACACATATTATATAAACCTACAGTTCCATCATAATGTCCCACATGAGAGGTGGTTGGAGAATATTTAGCGATCATCATTTCGTGAGGCAGTTGTTCACCATCCATAGAAATAATTTGTTCTATTTGATGAAGGTGTGTGTTAGTTTAGTTATAATATTTTTGATAACAATAAAATATTATATTTATGATACAAAAGTAGTTATTTAATCATCCTAATTTAATATAATATAGAGAGAAATATTAGAATAGTATAATGGAGTTTTTGGGAACACACTACCTCTTAAAATGTGAAAATCTATTTGATTTGATCCAAAAGGATTTATTGAATTTCATTATGCATAAGGGGAAAAATCTAGGAAGAATAAGTGGATTTTGGGATCTTCTTGCAATATATTTTGTATGATCCATGGGGCTTGAGAGGTGTTTTTAATGGGTTAGAGGTGGTTTCCTTTTACAAGAGGCAGGAGGGCCTCTTTAGAAATGTTTGTATGTATTGTTTTATTAAAAAAAAAATTCGTTTTCAAAAGGTACACAACTCATTAAATTATATGATAATATTATTATAAGTGAAAAAAATTAATCTAATAAGAATCAGAATAGTTTTCTATAACTTCTAATCCTTATCTTTTTTATTGAACCATTTTTTACTCTTATAGTTTTATCAAGCATTTAACATATTGACATTCAATATAGATACCAAAACATGAAAAATATCCCAATAAAGCGTCATTAATAACATTTTATTATTTTTATAAATATTTTGATGAATCTTAAATTTTTTTGGAATTTAATAATATTTAATAAAATATTGTATATTTTGAAATATGTATAATCATAATTTTGAAACAATTCATATTACGAATTATTAAAAAATCCGTAAAAAACATGATCAATTCAAAAAATATACAATAATCAAAATATTAAATGTAACTACAATCCAATAAATTCTTTGATGACTTCAAAATAACAAAATTACATTTATTCTAGCAATTATAATATCTTTTATTTGAATCCATTATTAATGACAAAAATATTACATGGCCATTGTTTCAAAATTAAATTTATATATTTTATGCAAAAAAATTAAAAATCAAATACAATGATATTGGAAATATTTTGATATTTTTAATCAATATTTATAGTAAAAAATATCACTTATATAACCACAAATAATAATTATTTTATTAAACAACATATGTTTATGTTACATTTTATTTAATGTTAAATTAATTTTTTTTATAATATCATTTTCACATAAAAGTGGCTCTCTGGGGCCATAAAATAGACCCAAGGATTTAAATGGTAGGACATGTATTCAAAAATGGGTTATGATATTTGTTAGGGAAATTAATATTATTCTAATATTATCTTTTTACACTTTACTCCTGGTAAAAAAAATATTTACTAATGTTACAATTCATAATGTCTAAAAATAAAGGATACCTATTTAAACAATTTGGACCACATGATTCCAAATATGGAATCCAATTTTTCAAATTCAAATCACTTAAGATGCATAAATTTATTTAAAATTAATTCCCCTTTTCAAAACCAAAAATTTTGTTTTTATGGAATAATAACTATCAAGAGATTGACATGTGTTTGTGTCTAATTAAAAAGTGAAATTACTTACAATGACTAAAATTGGATTAGATGGTAAAAAAATAATCTAATTACACTTTAAAATCAATTAAAGGATAATCTAATCATATAAATAAATCATATGAAAAGACATTTTTAACTTAAAATGACGTATTTTTCACTATTAATTAAAAATTGATTTTTTTCAGAAAAATACAAAAACATTACCCAAAGTAAATATTAATGTCCCACATCAAATGAAAGATTTTATTCTGTGAAATGAAACATATAAAAGTGGAGAAACTATATTTAAAAAGGGTTATCCATCAAAGGGATGTAAAACAGAATTTTTAGAAAAATACACATTTTATCAGAAAAAAGATAATTAATTCATATATCATATCAAGAAAACATATTAGAATAATTTATATCATTATATTTCATATATATCATATATATATATATCATTAAATAAAAATCCATAATGATTGACATGAAAAAACAATTATTCCCTTTTAAATTAGTTTTCATAAAAACACATCAATTATATTAAATTGGTTTCTATTTACATTTCTAATAAATTTTGTAATCAATGAATCATCATTTAAAAATGTGTAAAAAAATTTCAAAATTATTTTTATACTATTAATTCCCAAAATTCCAATGGAAAGGCATTAAATTCCAAATTAAATAATAATAATAATATTTTATTAATTTTCAGAATAAGTCAATGTTGTGTGTAGTGTAAGATTTCCGAGAAGTTCGTAGTTTCCTGTTGAGTATGATAGCAGAAAAAACATCATCCTTATCATAAAATTAATATCTCATTCATACGTATTAATAGATATAAAAAAGTATTATTCTATAAATAAATGGGTCATTACATACCAAACATGGTTATGGCACACTATTTCCCAAACCATGTACCACCATGGTAAATCCCACTATCCCAATACATAGATGGCACACACAGTTGTTCAACATAACTCACATGGTTTAATAAAAACCATGTAACCTAGTTTCTAAACAATTGTTTTGGAATTCTTTGCTCTGAAAAAGCATTGAAATTTCCTCATAGATTCTTAAGTATGTGACACAAATTTACAAGGATTAATCAATGGTTTCAAATAGAAAAACTAACGATATGTACAATTGTTGAATAAATGGGTTGTTATAATTATAATCATAGTTCATAATTTTTTAATAACCATTTTAATTGTTTATAACATCTCCCCTTTCATTTTTGGTCATATAATTATATTATCTGGGTAAAAAATGATTCATTGTTTTAGATAAAATGGGATTAATGTTGTGTTAGTAGAATATTTGGAATAAAATATGTCCAAAAAATTCCCAAATATATTTGGTTGGGATTAATTGGATCCTATAACATCTAATATTTGAATTTGGGGTGCCTTTATCCCATTTATCATTGAATTTGACATTTATATTATCTTGTGAAAATAATAAAAAATGTCACAATGTTTACATTATAATGAAAATTTATATATATTATGATAAAATGAGTATATGTTTTCTTTTAAACAGTTATAAGATTTATAAATTATTTTTCTATCATGGGATTTTTAAATTTATTGTAATTTAATAATTACTATAAATTATTACTCAATAATGAAGCATTATTTTTACAATTAATACAACCACAAAATAAATCATCTTGATACTATAAAATGAAAAAAATGGGGATTTATTATTGTGTTCAGATAATTATATAGATTTATATATCTTATTAGGGATTTATTAAATTTTAATAATGTAATTATATAACTATATTTATGAAATTAACATTAAATTAAATAATTGTTCCACAAATTAAATCAATGATATTTTATCAGAAAAAATATTATATTAAATGATAAATTTATTTTAAAATACTATATTATTATATGTGAGAGGAATATGGTTTAAAAAATCCTTTATGCTCTATTTCAAGGTATCTTTTCCCTTTATGGTCACATTATTGACACATAAATATTTGAAAAGATTAATAATATGGAAATTATCAAAAGAATTATTGGGGATGGAAATAAATAAATAAGAGATAATTCATCACATAAATTTTTTTAATTTTTATTTTATGTGATACTATATAGTTATTATCATACCATATTTTAAATATTTTTATTTGTAGTGACGTGATTATTAAAAATTTGGTTAATTTAATACATTAATTAATTCCAATAGTTTCTCGGCCCATAATGATTAATAGGAGCCAATTATCATCTATTTCCCAAACCATTTGATCATTATATCATAGAAAATACCAAATATAATACCTTCATATTTTCCATTATCACATTCTACAGATTATGTTCTTTCCAAAAGACCATCCATTATTGGTAAAGTTGTGATCCTAATTTGGTTTCCCAAAGAAGTTGTATAACTCTTAACCGAGTATTTTTTATGTTATAACATATTTTTCCACCTATAAATCAATGTTATCCATTATAAAAATTAATTGTGTATATCCAATATATTTATTTTATTATTATTTTGGAAAAATAGACATCCACTATCTTTCAATCCTCTTAGAAAGTGAAATATCACTCATTTCTACATATAATGTACGATATACATGTTTTAGTGTAATCAATTTTTCATCATAACATTAATTGGATATTCATTGTGATGTATTAAATAAAAATAAAAGTTACTTTATGATATTATTATAATTTTTTAATTGTTAATTGTTATTTACCATTACATTGTTCAATTCATTGAATAATGTAAATATAGTTAATGCATACGTACGACCAACCATCTCAATGAATGATGTAAATGTTTAATTGTGAAATAAAAAACAATGTGTAATAAAATGTTATGTGTAAATCAAATATTATATTATATATATGAATCTTTTTGTAATATATTTATAATAAATTAAAAATTATTATATAAAAGATTAGAATATATATTAGGCATGTCATACATTATGTCAGGGGTACTTATCCAAATTCTACTTCAATAAGACATAATCAATTTTCACTGAATGATTATTTTAGGAAAAAATAAAACAATCATTGACATTATATATAATAATTACCTAAACATTAAATTTTATTAATGTTTTTTTGAACTTATTTTTTTCATTGGGTTTTGATTCACAAATTACAAACCTGTATGGGTTTATTTTACAATCTCAACCTTATTAGGAATTTTCTATGTTTTATGTTTCCATTCATGAAATTATTTGATATATTTATCATAATAATAATAATTTTACTTATCCGATGGATATTTATAATTTCGTTTTTATTATATAATATTTTATTTACATCTATTAAGTGACATTTTTTTCTTAAAGGAATACATACATTATGCCCTATACACAGTAAGGAATTTTTTTACTTCATGTCCATATTATTTTAAAATCTTTTAAAAAATATTTTCCATATTAAAAAATTTTTTATTAAGGAAAATGTTTAACTATAACATACATTAACTATATTTTATAAATGAATCATACTTTCATTCATCAAATATGTTACATTTCAAAGAAGGATTGAAAATAATAATTCTTTTTGTTGGTAAAAAGAAGAATTAAATTTACCTACACAATAAATATTCAATTTTTTTAGATTATAATAAATTTGAAAATTTTATTTGTAATGAATATTAATTAAATAATAAGTTGGAAATTTTTAGACTTAAATAATTTCATTCAAATAAAAATAGAATTTTCCTCAAGAAATTGACTATTTATATTTTAAAATCATATTCATTGACTTTTAAAGAATTTGATGACTCATATACAAAGAAAGGTTAGTAAGAGGAAAAAACCTCAGACTTTTTATTTAAAATAAAAAAAAGTACAGAGAGCAGTGATGGGAATAAGGGTGAACATCTTTCCCAAACCCAATCAGCTTTTCCAGAAAAAATGAGACTATAACATACCATAAAAGTCAACAAACAACATCAAACAATGCAGAAATTTCACAGTTGAAGCAATCAAACATTGTCATACGGTGAAAACCGATAACACCAGAAATAGGCATGAAACCAATTTCAAGTCCCCATACAAACTACAAAATCTTCACATAACTGATCATTGCGCACCACCATTGTGAAAATCACCACAAATTACAGCAATGCCATCACTGATACCACATCACAGTAGCACCGCCAAAGTAGACATACCACAAAACATATCAGATCCAACCTTGAACAAACATCACAACTAAAACGCACATCAATGAATGAAAAAAGTAGTCCAGGGAAAGTGTGGATGAATATTATAATACCATCCACCATTATTCTATTGATGGATTATGATCAATTTTAATATAAAATGTATTAAAATTTTATATTGTATTTCTTCTAATGCAGATTGGTTTTTATTATTATGGTACAATGATTATGTTGTAATGTTTATTATTATAATGAATGAATTAGACTTATTAATTGGATATTGTGGTTGAATATTATATACCCCTGCAATGCATCAGTACGTATATTTAGAAAAAATATGTCTGGGTATTTGGATTAGACCTTATCCATTTATATAATATGTCTTGGAAAAAGTATTTGACTACATATTTATTATGATTTAGCATTAGGCCTCGATAATATGTTTATGATTTTTGGGATAATGCAATCCATCATTATCAAATTAGTTCTTGATGCCTATTTGATTATTTGAATAGTTATGATATCCATGAATAAATTAATAGCACAATTGTATATTTATAGGTATATATTTGATCCTCATTTATCTCTGCCATATTATTATTCATGGTTAAAATATTGATTAAATGGAATTTGTTTTATCTTATCTACCTTAATCTATTTTTGTTACTTCATACATAATATAGATTAAAATATATGTAACCCTTACATAAAATATTCTATCAGTAGTATATTTCATAATTTCACTAGGATTCCACGAAGTGTACTATGATTTATGTATAAGGATTTTCAAATATAATTAGTTTGTTATAAAAGAATCATATTTTATATTTTATATTTTAAAATTTATTTTTTATTCAAATATGTTTCATGTTTGAAAATACTACGTCACAATATGGACTTCTGGGATGTGATCACTGGTATACGGTGACAATGTAATAATGTATCCGTCAACTTTAGGATACTATATGTAGGAAATTTATAGTTTGGAGTAGAGTAAAATTAGATGAAACAATGGAAAACTGAATTTTGAAATCATATATTAATGTTTATTACATTTTTATAGAAATAGAAGATATATGTAATCTTAGGATAAAATCCAAATGTTTTTTTGTAGTAATTATTATGGTGTTTCACTATAACAATTTTACATTGTAGATAATATACAGGGATGTGATTACTTGTTGTGAATATATAGACACTCATTCATGTGCATAATGATTAGAAAATTTTAGTATACGTAGTTTGACACTATTAGTGTATATTAGTTGGATAAATAATATATTATATAAAAAATGATGAAATATTAAGATTTTTTCTGATTTTAAGATTTTTTAAATGACCCTAGTCTTTTAGTTATATGATTAAGTATTGTTAAATTATAAATTTATGTTAAATATTCCACTATTTTCAGAATTATACATTATGATTCACATCTTTATGATATAAATTTTCTGTTTTATTATTTAGGAATGGGGCATAGTGGAAATAATGGAAATATTTTTAACATTCATAATAAATTTGTAGATTTCCCTAATTAAGAATTTAACATTAATTATGTTGGAGATGGGAGGAGTATGACTATATTAGAATAATAGAATCATGTTATGACCAATAGAGGTTCCTTTGTGGAATAAAATATTACTTTAAAACATTATTCGATTATGTTAGGCTTCTATATGCAGAATTATCAGTGTTCATATAATGGTAATTAAAATCAATTGATGTAAAAATAATGGATCAAGTATATGGAAATGAATCTATATCTTTCAGAACTGATTAATGATGGAATTTTATTCTGGCAGCATTTTTTTTAAAGAATAAATTATATAAATTGTGATTATTGATTTAAATTTCAAAGCACAAGATTGTGATATAGATAATGGAATGGAATAATTTTAAGGAAATAATCATTACAATTTAATTTACTCTTGTGAAATTAACAGATATAAAAAAATTATTCATTTTAAGATAGAAGGATGAGGAATGTTTGGTTGACTATAAGGAAAAAATAATAGAATGCTATAATATGATATCCACTCTTAATTCATAATGTAATATTGATTTTTTATTTTGTGTGATTTATCTATGCCAAAAAATAACACATGTTTATCAAATATTTTTTCCATATGATCATATGGTATAAAATTCATTTATCATGGAGAAAGAACTCCACTATATAAATTATTTAAAAAATATATATTGATATAATGTTGATGAATTATCACCATGAAAAATGTAATGAGGTGATGTGGAATAAGAGAAGATGTAACTTCACATATGATCTAAATGTGGATGGATATACCCTGTCAAATTATTAAAGGGAAAAAATTTCTTCATGTGTCGAGATATATGAAATCTGTTGAGAGAATAAAATGGTTAGAAATACTAATATGATATTGTGTTTTTTCAATATAATTAGATCAGTAACCACAAACAATAATTCCCAAAGTATCGAGTTAATATAAAATAGAAGAAGATTAAGAATCATGATCAATCTTATGAAATTAATATAAATGTTGTTGGAATACCTTATGTTAGATAACATGAAATTTGATTGTAAACACAAAACTTTTATGATTCCATATATACAAAATATTATATTTCTTGCATGGATATAAAATCATCGCATGACACTATGAGGAAATAATTATCAATCCAGACAGTAGGTATGAATATGGATATCAAACAATTTACATTCTAATGAAATATATTCCCTAGTTGTAATCATGGTCATTGTTCACATGTTTTTCATTGAAAACATACATTTTAGGGGTTTATTTTAGGTATGGGAATTTTAAAATTAGTTTATATTACTTATAATAATATAAGAGAATGATCTTCAATATTTGTTTTTCATTTACCATCATTTCTATTTAATTAATTGTTTTTATCCATCGTCAATTAGTAGTTATGTGTACATTATCTTTCTAATTAAAATATTTTCTATAACTCTATTTTCATAGAGGGGATATTTTTAACCACTTTTTAAATATGTAAACATACATGTAATGTTATCCTATTTTGGGAACTTGGTTACATGTTATTCTTGGAAATATTTATGTTTCCCAAAACACTTTCTCAAAATTTGTTTTCTTATCCCTTAGGACAATGTTTTTTTCCGCATTTTTATATTCAAATATGAAACTTTAGATGGCCATGAAAAAATTTTGAGGAGTACATTTATTTTAGGTTATAATATATAGCACTCAATGATTCAATTATAAATTTATATTAATAAAAAAATAAATTTGATTTACAAATTTTGTTACATTAAACATTGAGTTCAAATGAATAACTATATAGTATTAAAATAATCTTATTTTAACATTAGTAATATAACATAGCCATGTAAATTTTTTAGATGAATAAGAATATCAAAATTGATTTTCATATTAATAATGATTCTATATAATTTAAATTTATTTAATAATTAATACCAAATATGTACTCATTTTATACTAAATTCATGTTAGTATTCAATAATATGATTCCATAAAATGGATTTTATATAATATTATCAGAGAATGTTATAATAAATTCATACCAATGTTAATTTTTGATTTGAAAAAATGAATACCATTTCTTTTTTTAAAAACCCATATTAACTTCAAATAATAAAATAATTTTTTTGAATAGATACATTTTTAGTGATTATTAAAAAATGATGCTTCCAATTGAAAACTGTTTTTCAATTAATAAAATTTTAAAAGTATTTTATATTTTGAAATTAATTAAAAGTTATTTAATTACTTTAAATTATTTAATTTCTAATTAATATTAATAAAATACATTTCATACTTAATTTTTGTATAAAAAAATATGGACATAAGGTATATTTTACCCACAAAACAGATTTTCATCATAATATGCATGGAATAATATTAAACCATATTTTATAACATTTTAAATTATTTTAATAGTATAGATTTAATATTATTAAATATCATAATTACTACTATTTTAATTATCCATATTATTTTTTGGTATTTATGAATATAGACCATTATAAAGAATGGTTTCCCTAGTAAATGTGAAGAAAAATGTCTAATATTTGGGGAAAAAATTGAAATATCATTATCGCATTCCATTATACTATTTGAACTATTAATTAAATATATTTTTATGAAATTATATAAAAATGATAATATATTATTTTTAATTTTTGTACCGAAATATTAATTTTTCAAATGATAATTTATATTTAAATCAAATTTTAACATAATTTTTGAGATTTTGTGTTTAATGGCATAGTTGGAAGATTCAATTAGGTTTTGGAATACTCTTAATATGATAAAAATATAGTTTAATTATCATACAACAAAAAATATTCATGGATATAAATTTTATACACTATTTTTTGGTGATCCATTTTTGTAGTTGAAAATCGAGTGGTTTCCAAAAATCCTATGTTAATGTGTTTTGTGTTCTTTTGTTAAATTTAATTTATTTCACATGAATAATTTAAATCTCATAAAATTGATTAATAATTTTGGAATCATATTTTATAATATTTTTCAAGGGTAATGTTTTTTATTCATATAATAATGTTTTCATGGTAAAAATAAAATATATCATGGTTAAGGTTATCATTTTTTAATGTGATTTCAGAATAAATGAAGGCTTAAAACATCTCAAAAGCCTTCTAAAATATTAGAAGTTGAGTTTTTTTTACTATATCACATATTATCAATGAATTTGGCACACCAAAGACTTATTTTACTTCGGTTAAGACCATTATATTTAATTTCTGAAAATAATAAATTAAAAATGTCACATTCATGATATCGATTTCTATAATATTATTCACATAATAATAAAGAGGGAATGTTCAATTATAAATTTCTATGTTATAGATAAATGTATTATTTATCATGGAGATTTATTTTTCAATTTATTTATTTAATGAATACCTTAAACTCATACACAACACAAAAAAATATTTATTTAATTAATAATGATATAAAAAATTATTAAATATTAAAAGTAATAATATATAATGCATTTATACACTCCATAAATTATTAAGATAAATATAATATAGTATGGATGTAAAAAAATTAGAATTTTAATTATATGATTATATTTATTAAAAATCCTGATATTTTATGATAACACATTTTTAAATAAATTAAATTTTTCGGTAGCGTTCATTACTTAGAACAATGAGTATTAAAAAAACAGATCATACTATAAAGTGTTTATTAGTTTGAATCATATTTATCAATGAAATATTTAAATGGAAGGTATGAATAAGATTATCTATATTAAGAATATATATGGTTTATATTTTTATAAACAATGAATTATTTGGTCTATAAATTTATTATAAATTATATTAAATGAAAATTTTTGAAGATAATGTGAATCATTTTCTGAAAAAATATTTTTATGCACACAAATTTGGTTTATATCAATAAATTATATATGTAACTTCTGTGAATTATTTAATTGAAATTAATATATTATACATTAAATAAATTTTTGAACTTTCAACTTACTATTTTTATGGAATAAAATATGAATAAATACTATATTATACGTAAAATACTTTTTCCCAATTTTATTGCCAATTATGAAGTAATTTTAAAATTTATTTCAGAAAAAATTAGATTATTTATTAGAAAAAATTAACTTTATCTTTGAAATGGTCATGTCAAAATTTACTTTTGAGTGAATTTTTCTCTATTTGATGAAAAGTAATTTTTTGCAATGAATATTCTATATTAGTTTAATATTAACATTATTTTAAATGTTAAATTAGTTCCATTGTATAAATATTTATCCATTCTACGTTATTATAATCAACAAAATAATTAATATAGATATAAAAAATATTTATACATTTAAATGTCTTCACTTTGTAAAACTACATTCTCTTATCATCTGAAAGATTAAATTTTTAATAACAATTTTTCCTCATATGATTTGAATTTGTAAAAATTAACTTAATATTTTGAATAAGAAAAATTAATATTACAAGATAATATTAAGTAAATTTTTGACAATAATTTATAGTGAATATTGTAAAAAATAATTAGTTTGATTATGGTTGAAATAAGTTTTCTAGGTAGGTTAAACTAAATGAATAACTAGAAAATGACATATAAACCTATCCAACCCCAATTTTTTGAAGATATTTTAAAATTATAACATATAATGGTTTTAAGGAAAAACTATTGTGCCTTATGGCCTGTGAAAATGAATGTTACACTTTATTCATTTCCAAAATTCCTTATGTTCCTGTGTCTCCACTTATAAATGTCCACCCACTATCCTCTAATATCCACACAAACAAAAAACATTATTTTAGAAAATAAATTTGCAAATGTCATCGTTACTCCATAAAAATATCATATAAGACTTCATTTAATTATCAATCCCTCCCCCTAATGCTTTTTTTATAATATTTAAGAGGATCTAAGATATATAAGTAAAAATATTAATGATTATTTTTTATTTTATTTCTTATTCCCACTAATTAAAGTATTTATTATCTATTCTTATATAATGAAAATATTATATATATAATATAAATATAAATTATTATTTCAATCTAATAACCTATATTCAATTCTACATAATTAAAATGGTATCTCAAACCCTTGATCGCCTGTATGACTTACAACCACATCACGAACTGATATAAATAATTTTCACTTACCACCTCTCAAATAAAGATATAATGATGAATTTTGTTTTATAAATAATATTTATGATATTATTAAACCTATTTAATTATAAATCCACATATATAATATTTTAACCCAATCAATTTATAACTAAATGCCTCCCATGAGTGGGGAGGATCACAACCTGACGAACAGATGTGATGTGTTTTTAATTTATATTATAATTTGTTGGTAATAAGAACAAATTTGAAAATTTATATGATAATTTTATGAAAATAATAATTTAAAAATATTTAATCACATATACTTTATTACTTTTCATTTTCATTGGTGGTACAATAACATTAATCCTCTATATGGTGGTCAACTACATAACGAAGTGGAGCAAATCATGTTTCACAAATTATTTCATTGAATGTAACAATGATGGAGTTAATAAATGTATAAGATACCGGTGAAGAAATAAATATTATTTAAAGTATAATTAATAATTAAATTATTTTTTATTTCAATACATTAATAAATTTAAATGACCTTCATTCATATGTATATTTTACTGTCTCTATGAACATAATATTTAATTTTATATAAATATATTTTCTAGATTAATATAAATAAATATATAATGAATATATATTATATTTATATCATTTTTAAAATTAAGTATATGATTTAAACCAATATCAATATATGAGGGAAAATAGAAAAAAATTAAGACATTTAAAAACGAATCATTTATTTACTAAATCACAATTTTAATAAGTAATTGTTAAAAAATGTTTCTAATATTTCTCATCTAAATCATATATGGTTTGACTGATATATATATTTTTAAATAATATATTTATAATTAAAATATTTTTATTATAAAAGATTTTCTAATGTGTGGAAATGATATTAATACCAAGGATAAATGTTTTTTTTTCATAAATTGGATTTTTTGGTCTTATATTATATTATGCACAAATCATCTAAAATGAGGGGCATATACAAAACAATAAAAATATAATATAATGAATTTATTTACTATAATGGAATTTTATATTAATATAATTTTTTTATTTAAAATGGATTATAATTTTAAATTTTTGGAGATGGTAGTGTTTGGTGTTAAAAACATAATGTTGGTCTATATTATCAATGATATTTTTTTAGATATTTAAAAATTATGATACATTTCTCATTAAAATTATGTATTTCATTATCCCAATTTATTTTCTAGAGAGTATATGTTTTAAATTAATTTTAAACCCCTTTATTTATTCATGAATCAAAAATAATTCTTTTAATCATCACCGACTTTATTTCACACTATGGTAAAAAACACTTTTTCAACCAAATTTGTGTTCTCTAAAAAAATTTCAAGAATTTTAAAATTTATATATATGATTCCATAATTTAAATTTTTACCTATTTTTTATATTTAATAATTTTTTATGTATTCATCATGTCATTTTTTAAGCAACTCCCATTTATATTTTAAAAAACATGTTAAAAGATTAATTATTTTTACTTGAATGATATAAGATGAATTTTTATCCATCATGACCACCCAATGATTTAAAAATTAAATTATTTGTTTAAAATTATATTATCTAAGAATTTTGTTTTATATTATTTATTTTTCAAATATAATATATCAATGTGGAAAGAATCTTTTCCTTCATAAAATTTTAAATTTATTTTTTAGTGCTTCATTAAATATTATTTTCAAAGATATTTCTTCATTTTTTTTTGTTTTATTAAGTATTTTCGGATTTTGAACATAAAATTTTTTTAAAATTTGTTTTAATGTACTTTAATGTATCTATTATTTTTTATGATAAATTTGAATGAAAATTATTTTTAAATTATTTTTGTTTTAAAAAGTGTTTTATAAGGCGTAATGAAAAATTTAGTCCAGAATTATTATAAGTGATTTATCAAAATACTTATCTATATAATATTAAATCCATTGATGATATATAATAATTACATCTGATATGATACAATAATTCTATTAAAATTCATTATATGAATGGTTTATTATTATAAGGAAATGATATTTAGAAACCCAATCAAATATCCATCAGTTATACCATGCTAAAATTATTATGAAACCATTTTTATGGGTTTCTACATGATTAAATGATGAAATTATTTCGAAATTGATTATTTAATATATGTAAGAAAATGGTAAAATTTTTTATAAACCCAATTTTCTTTCATGGGAATTGATATGGTTAAATTTTTGTGATCTTGTGGTACACTTATATTTTTTTCATAATTATGTGATTTTTGGGACCTATATATCCCTCCAAATCAATGGGTAAATATTGATATCATCATAGATAAACAAACCAATTTAGGTAGTAATCCTAATTCAGTAAGGGACTATCATATCCATTGTTTCCACTTAGGTATTTTTCAGTATTACATTAATATCTTGTCATTCCCATGAGTTTTTTTTAGAGAAATTGAAATTTATTGAAAGAGAACATGTGGAACATTTTGGAGCACGATTATTATAAACTATGCACTATCCTGGAAGAGACCATGCGACCATCCAATAACATAAAAATGTTAAATTTCTAGTTTATTAATTTTATGATTTTATCTCAAATTCACAAATTTTTTACCAGAATTATTCTTCTCATTGATATACACATCTCTCTAACCTTGTATCACCCTTAGATCTTCAAATATTTATTGGATTTAGATACTAATCATCCAGAAACATCATGTTATATCTATCATTCCTTTTCTTTCTCCTTCTTCATGGTTACTTATATCTTCATCATTGGGATATTTATTAAAAAATGGATTTCTTGATTTAATAAGGGATCAATAATGATTTTCTTGGGATGAATATTATTTTTGTGGCATGTTATTTCCATTATGCAGTCTCCTTGTGGAGTAAATTTGGTTTTCCACTAGAATATCGATGTTTTGATGCAAAAGGTATGTTATTTAATTCTTTATAGTTATTTAATGATTTTATTCTACTTTAGGTTCATCATAAAATTTTCGATGGGACATGTGGGATATGATATACATATTTTAAAATGGTTATGGGGTTCCATTGGGATCAAATGTAGTATTTCCTTTTAAAATTTATTGGTTTCCTCGTGTATTCATATTGTTGGATGAGTGAATTCAAAAGAGGTGGTCTCTATGACATGTGAAATATATATAATAACAAAGTTAATACAAGGTTACTATGTGTTTGGACAATGACTATTACACTAGTTGGATCAGTGAGCTCATACCCAGTTCCCACTATCAAGATTAGAACAACAATGCTAACTAAATTATAATGATTATTATATACCACTATAACTTTGTATGTATTTTTATAATGTGGATCACCCAATAGGATGTTTTGGGACCTAATTTCCCTATCATATCACCAATATACATGGTTAATAGAGTCCCATTATAACTATTTTCTATACCTATTACCCGTGGTACTCAAGAAATACTATTTCTACCATCAGCATACACTGAACTTTTATTTGTAGTTAAATTTTAAGGAATGTATTCCTTAAACAATTCCTTAGATGTTTTTAAATTTTTTTCATTTTATTTCAGAATAAAAATTATTTCAATTTTAATTATAATGTTTTAACAAGTAATATCATTATGTGGTATCATAATGGGTATTGTTTCACACAAAATGTACACCCTTGGAAGTATATATACCATGTTTTGTTAGATCCAGTTAAAGGACAAATGTTCTTTTATAGTTATAGTGTATCTAATTTCTATTGAACATTTTCTTGGAAGAGTTAGTGGATTTGGCATTATGGTGGTGACACTATTGAATCATAGAGGCTTGTAGTCTTAGTGTTAACCCTACCCATTGTGGTATTTTGGACTTTTTTAAATATTTATAATTAATCACTTCTAAAAGTTGTGTTTCCTTTTATAATTGAAATTTTACATGGTGTGATGTTTTAATTGTATAGTTATTTTTGGTTGATTATTATGGGTAAAATAACAACAAAAATTGTAATTTTGATACCCAAGAATATGTTTCTAGACTATGGGGACTGAGAATGCTCTTTGGGACTTGTCGTAGGACAGGTCGGGTCACCAGTTTGATTCATCCACGAGCTGATTCATGAAAAAATGTAATCAATGCAGGATTCCCCCTTTCATTATGATATGGTTGTCCTGAGATTATATATGGATTATATCAATGAAATTGGGGATTCATGTTCTAGTTGTGAGTGGGTTTTATTTATAACACACCTCATGATAGGCCTTGGTGTGTGGATGGTTTTATATAGGTTTGTTGATTATTATGGAAAGATACATCCCCATAGACATCATATACAGTCATGTGAATAGGTTGGAGATATTTATCCATCACCTTTTTATCAGAGAATCGAGAATTATGTAGTTGTGTATGTCCAATCATTTTAACAGTTAGTTGATTAATTTATTTCTTAAGTTAGGTAATCCAAAACAGGTCCCAAAAAGTTATTAGATCATTAGTTAATCAAGAAAAATCATCCTTCCTAATGACGTAGTATCGACCCCCGGGATGATGAAGATTTAATTGAAAATTAAATTGTTTCTTAGATTTATTCATACTCAATAAAAAGTCAAGGTGATGTGTGATTTGTTCTAGTTTGAAGACCCTTGATAGAGGTTGTGGGTGCAATGAACCACTTATCCTCATTGTGTTGAGAATATGATAAATCATTTCTTTGCCTTAAGTGACATCCCAAATAATCCAATGGATGGTAATAAATTCTAATGTGTTTCAAATTCTAGTGTGGTATGATTTAAAATTTTACAACTAAAACCATTAACCCAAAAATCATAACTGAACAACTCACTATATGATTCATTAATAAACGAATGACAACTCAACCACATAATTTATATCAAAACCACAACAATGGGTACTACTATAGAAGACATGTAAATATCAATGTAAATAGTGGGATATATATACAATAAATACAAAAATATCCATATAACTCCATGATTCATAAGATCCATGCTCTTACATCACCAAGAATCCAAGGAATCACGAGGTGGTTCTAAATACATGCGGTATATTACCTTTTCCCTTATATTGTGTTATATAATAAGAAAAATAACAAAATTTTCAAATAATGGGAGAGTATAAACCATAGTAGGATATCCCCAATGACATTCGTACTAATTCCAATATGATAAAAAATGGAAATATTTATATAAAACAATTCTATAAAACAATTTATAACAAAATATAAAAAAGTTCAAAAAACCAATATATCCAAGAGTAAACATGTTCTATTTCCAACCAATTTTCTATCAATTAAAATTTCAAAAAAAAATAAGTATTTAAATCCCTTTTTCCAAAATATTTTATCATAACTATTCCATTTCACTTTTCCACACACAGATCAATACACGCTTCTTTTTGTAAGTTCCATTGTCGTTGGAAGTATATCATTTGATTTCATTTTTTCCCATTAACACATTTCCCTGATCTTATTCGCGTACCATGTTCACCAATGGTACATATGTCATATTTATGGGAACTTTGAACACGAACTCACACAACCCATTTATTACCAATCCATTAAAATAAACCAATTGAAATCATTTCAATAAAACTATTATTTTATTTTAAACATTTAAATAAGACTATTTAAATCATACAATCCATTTCAAGAAACCCATTACATTTGTTGAAAATAGTTTAATTTTTCCAATTATTGAAATAATAGAAAAATAATCTTTTAAAATCATAATTTTAAAATCAATAATCACACAAGTTTATTCAAGGACACCAATTTTACAGTTTTCTAGAATTTAACAAACCATCAATAAGGAGGGTTCCATGAATTTCCAAATATCTAATTAGTAATAAATGAAAAATTTATATTAAATTTAAAATAATTCAAATTATTTTTACTGATAGGAGTAGATATTAAATCATCCAACCATGATGATTTTTTTGGAAAAAGAAAATGGATGAAGAACACTTAAGAAATTGGGTATGATTTCAAAAAAACAACCATAGATCTCTTAATATAACAAAAAAGGGACCAAATAACAACATATTTTGTATCCAAAATCATATATCTATCATAATGGTAGTATATATGTGAAACTAGGAGGAGAGTAGAATTAGATCTAAGTTGATATAAAAAAAACGATATAATAACGAAGAAGATCAATTACAATGTTCAACAATATGGATTATAAATGCCAAGGAAAGGGTCTAAAAAATTTACAATTTATTCTTGAGAGGTTATATGAACAGAAATGGAGTAGAATAACATCTTAGGTATTTAAATAGAAAAAATAGATTTAGAGTCAAAAACTTGTGAGATCCCCTTATTTAGGATCTCACTTTGGTCTCACGCGTGGTTAGTTCGTATGGTTAGACAAACCATGCCCTGATGGTGTGTCAGCTACTATCTAGGAAGACTATTACACGACCTCCTGAAATGGACTAATTAATTGTCCACTCACTGTTTCGATGATACAGTAAAATATCTAAAACTCTTCAGGATTTCTCGTAGTATTCTATACGTTTTTGACAAAATGTGCTCATCATGTAATCCTTTCCATTAGCCTTAATAACTCTTTAAAGGTTCCCAAAACTCTACTAACCAAAACCATTATACATTTAATTGATAAAAAACATAAATAAATGGTTATATATCATAATCCATGGGTACTGTGTTCTATCCACTATTGGTCATTCATTCATAGGAATGTAAAAAACTACCCTTTTCCTGAATGATTTCCATACACTGCTCCTTCCTTTAATTCTTAGGTTCCCCGTTCTCTTCGTAAATCTGAATTTGTTTCTATAAAACTCATTATAGACTCATGTGTTTACCACAAAAGTCATTATCATACTTATTCGAAATCATCCCAATGAAATGTACCATTGAAACATACGGTTTTGGTTCATGGTGATCGCTTTTGATCACATAGTCTAGATCCAGCATATACTTTTTAAACTGAGATATGTGGACACATTTTTCACCAAATGGAACCATAGTGGTAAAAATATCCAATATGACACCTATGAAACTCATTCTACTCTCTCTAAAGGAAAATGTATCACGAATATGTCTTTCCTTGTATCCCAAAATGATGATTTCCATGCCTTCGATAAATCTACTAGAACACATGATGACTCACTACAGATGGCATCGGTCATCAACAATAATCAGTATAATATTTATGATGAATCTAAGCCATCTCAATCCATTTCCTAATCAACTGCACTTCTTTGTTTTTTTCATTGACAATTCTTAACCAAACTATTAATGATTCACCACCTTACAACCAACTAATTGGAGAACCACACATAATTCCATACAATGCTTAAAAATGATCCATATGTATTAGGACCTAATAGATGTTATTATATAAGAATTACACTAAAGGTATATTCTCATCCATTGAGCTACCAAAATATGTTACGCATGCCTGAAACATGTCTTCTAAATTCTGTTGTTTTTTTCTGTTTTTACCATCCATCGAAGGATGATACACCGTACTCATATTCAACTATGTTCCAATGGTTTTTTAATGGATTTAAACAAATTATACATGAACCTAGGTAATACACGTCAGCCTTTTGAAAATGGTATACCATATATTTTTAACACATCATGGATATATATTTTGGATATATCCCCCACAGTATGATTTTCATGAATAAGGACGAATTGAGATGAGTTCATGAGTCGATCAACTATTTCCCATATGATATTGTGTTTTCAATCCGTTCTCTGGAGACATGTCACCAAATACATGGCCATAGGATACCATTTTCATGCAATTATTAGTAAATACTACAACATACATTATGTGTGTTAATGATCAATGTTAACTTTCTTATAATATTTAGACCATGAAATAAACTAAGCTAATATTCATTTCATACCAATACAACAAAATTATGCTTTCAAAACCATATAAATCATCAAAATACCTGGATGTATAACCCATCTAGAATGGTGGAACAAATGATGATTTTGAATGAATAAATCCTTAGTTACATCCATACAATCTCATAGCCACAAAAATGAACTCATGTCATGTTTATAGCCATAAATGGTGTACCAGCCATTGAGTTTTAAATTCATAACTTCGCATTCCCCATAAAATATTTGTGCCCCATTTACCATCATTATTAAACCTGAAACCATGAAAAATGAAAAGAAAAAAAAACAAAATCACCTCGGTCAGCACATTAAACATTCAATTATATTAGGACTGAAATCAACAATCATTTATCTGAGGCATAGGTCACCAACTGAGCATTTGGAATTCTTTTTGATGCATCATCCACAAATTAACGTTATCCCGGTGTATATATCAAGCCATAGTCGAACAATTGGATATACTCAATCCATCTTATTTTCCTAATATTCAAATCTGAGGGTGAGAAAATATGTTTCAACAAATTATGATCCACAAACGTAGTAAATTTCCCACAAAAGAGATAGTGATGTTAGGTCATTAATGTATGGATGACCGCAACAAACTCCAATTCATGTGATGGGTAATACTTATCCTAAAATATCAACTGCCTAGAACCATAGCAACCATGTAGTCTCTTTTCATGAGAAAAAAAATCCAAAGCCATTACCCAAAGAATCACAATACACAACATACACCAATCATGATTTTGAAAAAATCATGATAGTTGATGATGTAAGATGAAAATTCAACTCTTAGAATGACTTCTGGAATTCCCCAGTCCATTAGAATGAACAATTATTCTTTGTCAAGGATATTATTGGTGAGTCTAGTCATGAGAAGTAATTCACAATGTTTTAGTAATTATCAGATAGACTAAGAAAACATAATTTCTCAAAGATATTATTATCATGAGTCAAAAATATAACATATCCTATATTATTTGGATCAATTGAAACACCATTTCTAGAAAATACATGTCTGTGAAATCAAACCTATTGTATCGAAATATAACACATTGATAATTTTTCATACAAACAATGATGTCTCAATATTTCTATAATGAACTTAATTTTATTCTTATGATAATCCCTTGTCCATGAATAAACAAATAATTCATCAAAAAATACCACCAAAAATGAATCAATATATATTTGAAATATTTGTTTTACCAATTCCATAATGACTACTGGTGCATTCGTAATACCTTAAAGAATTACTATATATTCATAGTTTTCAAAGCTTCTTCTCAATGTAGTCTTCATAATATCATCCATCCGAACTCATAATTGGTGATATCCAAATCGCAAGTTTATTTTAGAGAAATCATTGGCTCCCCTTAGATGATGAATATATCATTAATGCATGTAAGTGGATACAGATTCATTTTCATAACCAGGTTACACTTACGATAATCCACATAGAGCTTTAATTGTTCCATCAACATTCTTTATGATCCTGACTAGTGCTTCCCACTGAGACGAGCTCGACCAAGTGAAACCCTTTCTTTATAACTCATCAAAATGCAGATTCAATTTCGTTAACTATATTGGTTCCATCAAATAATTAAGTAGGGAAATAGGACTGGTCTTCAAGAGGGGATCAATCGTAAAATACAATTCCCTTTTTAGTTGAATCTATATGAAGGTCTTAGGAATAAAATCATTAAATTGTACCAAAACTAGTAGGAAACAGATATCATCAATCTATTCGGTCAATTTCTATGTCATCTCTAACAACTTGTAAGAGTTTGTTCCCACTTCTAGTTCCAAATATCCTATGTCACTGAAATTTACAACCATTTTTCCTCTTATGATATGGTTGATGTTGTCCTTAGTTTCAAAACTAACCATTCATCCACAACATTCGATGTCCGTCTTGAATGCTGTGAACCAATTTGTAGAGAGGATTGAAAAAAATACATATATCACAAAAAATGATTAGTTCCACTTTATCTCAGCTCCAACAACAGTTATAGAACATGCTCTAAACATAGAGGATAAACATTATATTTTATTAATAAGAGATTTATGTTTTAACATGGATGGAATAATCTCATGATTTAATCAATGAAAATAAACATAAATATAAGAAAGAGATGAATGAGATGTACCAGTATAAAAAAACATATAAGTGTAGAATTTAATAGAGTCACACCTCTCACCAAATATGGTCCATCCTGATTATCCACAATCACCGTCACAACTCAGAATAGTTACTTCATCACTAAAGTCTTCTCTTAATTGATTTTCTCATATTTCCCTTATCGATTAGTTATGATGTTCCTAGAATCACCATGGAATGACATGTTTAATGATGAGTCTGATTCGCCTGACCTCACCATGTCGAAGCATATTATGATTGAGACACTTGAGATGTCTCTCGAGCACATGATCTTGGAGAATTGTGAAAATTGCATTGAATATTCCCCATCTTCGTGATGTTATTTCATGATGTTAGTTCTATAGTATACTATTACTTTTTGAGTTCAAGAAAAAAAACATTGTAAACAACCTATTTATCTTGGGTCATTGAAGAAGTTTCACAGATCTAGCAATTTGATTTTGATTCTTTCTCTCAAAATGGAAATAAGTGTCCCTCATTTTTTATCCATCTTTTGTGTTCTCCCCATTTCTCATAGGAATCAACATTCTTCTTCCTCCCATAGTTCGTGAGATATCATATTCTGAAACATTCTCTCTATTCACAATCTTTGTAGAATCTATAATATATAGAACCAAAATCTTTAAGTGAATCTCCAGCCTAACCACTAATTATTGTATTAGTTCCTTCAAGGCTGCACTCATTGAAATTTCTAGTGAGAAGCCCACAAAATTCATTTATTATTCCATATAATCAGTTATGGTGTGATTTTTTCAAAATCTATATGAATATTTATATCATACAATGGACCCAGAACATGTTAGTATAGAATTATTTAATAAAAATTCCTCAAAATCCAACTGACAAAGATCATGGTATCGTTTAACATGCACCCCATGATCCCACCAGTGGCGTGAATGATCCTTGAGCATATATGCTTCTAGTTTAACAATCAACTCCACTTTTGTACCAATGAAATATAAGATAATATTCACCATATTCAACCACACGTCTTCATTTTTAGGTTCAGAATCAACTTAGGAGAAGGGTGGAATCTTCATTATGAATTTGATTGAATGATCTTGATATCATTGGTCATCAATCTAGTTCCATATTTACGTATCTTGAAATTATTAGAAGATTCACCAAAGTTCCTCTTATATCACATGTGGATTAGTACTATACATAATCTCTGTAGCTTCTTCCCTTTGGTTTCTATGACATCTACAATGTTCCACATTCTAAACAGATAAAAAAAATTTATATCTTAGTCCATAGACACTAAAATATTTAAATTTCATTTTTACCATTTTAACTAACACACGCAGATTTCATAAAAATCCATTATTACACTTTTTCAAAATTCTTTTAATCCTATTAAAATTTATTCACTTTTCTACATACATCATCCATGATATTTTTTAAAAAATTCATTTGTCAAAAATTTCAACATTTTAAAAAAAAAATCCCCCTTTTAAAATAATTATAAATAATTACACAAAATGAAATTTGAAATCCTAATGGGTAGTCACTCCTCTACAATGATTTTCATGCTCCTCTCATTGAAAAACCCCATGAAAATGAGGTTACAATATCTTATATGTGTATAAAAAACACTTATCTGTCGTACACCCTTATTACATAATGTTAAGAATAAAAATGATTTTTATGCCTTTTTAAGCCCAACCATTCATGTCCAGACAATGCTAATCCTTTTTATATTCATAACCCAAGGACAATAAAATAATTAATTTCAACACCATGATGAAGAAAACTGATGATTACTTGTTTCACATTTAATTGAACGTGATGGTACCACTTATGTCATGATAATTGGATCGATAAATATCCTTCAATTTGTAATGACCAACCTATTCTCTTTCACATTTGATTATGATGAATCATTACATTAACATAAGTTACATTCCCAACCTTCCAATGGTTGGAATAAAATTCTTAAGGATATCAAATTTATGTGGGGGATGTGTTATACTTTATGAACAAAAACCATCAACCCAGAAACCATATCAAAAAAAATCAACATCTGATGCACGAATAATTAAAATAAAACTCAACCACATCATTTATGTCATGACCACTCCATTGTTTACCAATGTGGAAGAAAACTAACTACAATAATAAACATAGGAGGATAACTACAATAAACTCTGAGAAATCCAAAAATATCCATTCTCCAACATCAACAAGTCGTTAATGTTTCACGAGGCGGGGCTAATAACATGATATATTTTACCTTTTCCCATGCCCTAAAAGATAACATATGCAAAAAAACCAATGTTCCAAAGTATGGGTAACTATAAAACTCAATATGATTTTCATAATGATATCCCTATGCATTCCACTAGGATATAAATGTCAACAATATCATTATTAAACAATTTGTATAAAACAATTAGGAAAAATAGTTTATAACTAAAAATAAACATGTCTGAAAAAACAATATAACCATGATAAAAAATTTCCTATTTAGATAAAAATTACTAGGAAGATTCATTTCTAGAAAAAAATCAAAATAATTCTTTAAAAAAATTTCACAATATCATTTTGGAATAACAATTCCATTTCACTTTTCACACACCCAACTATGTAATCTTTGTTTCTATAGTTCCATACAAACAACTGGTCTCTGGTCTATTTACCTCTTGTCCCACTAACAAACGCCCCCAAATCTAGGGTCGCCCACCTTGAAACCCCAAGGTACATGTCAAACATGAACTCACACAACCCATATATTTCAAAATAATTCAAATAAACCAATTCAACTATTTTAATAAAACTGTTATTTTTTTGAAAACCAATTTACAAACCAAATCTCAGTAACTATTTAATTCCATGAAAACCATTAATTTTATTGAAAATTGTTTAAAAAAAATCCAAATTCAATAATTAAAAAAAATCTATTTTTAAAATTATCATTTATAATAAATAATAAAATAAATTTATTCAATGACACCAAATTTGTAGATTTCCCCAACTTACCAAGCAATCACTAAATGGATTTTTACAAAATTTCTAATTACCCAATTTACAATCAATTCAATGATTGATACGAAATAATATTTCATTCAAATAATTTATACTAAATTGATTCAAGATTGAAACCACCTACATTGATAGTTTTGGTGAAAATAAAAAACAAACAATAAACCCTCACAAACCTATGTATGAGTTCAATGAAACAACTTTAGACATCTCGTCCTATAAAAGGATGACAATAATAGTTACATATTTTGGATCCAAAATCATATATCTACCTATAATGGTAGTATATTTGAGATACATAGGGGATAATAGAAGTACATCTTTGTAGATCTATGGAAGAATGACCAGAACGTAGACGAATGATGACATACCTCTAAAATTGGGCTCCTAAACACCCTGGAAAGGCTCCATATTGATTCAAACTGATATGGGAGAGGTTATCCATCATACATTAGAAAATAATCTCTATTTAGTTCCTAAATGGAAAAAATGAGTGATGTAGAGTAAAAAAAGTGTGAGATCCACTTTGTAGGATCTCACTTTGGCGCCTCGCACGGTTAGACAATTCATGCACAAACTGTGTGTAACCTACAATCTTGGGATACACTCTTCTAGACATTCAAATACATAATTCTTATCCATTCAACCATAGTGTGGAAATTTCTATCTATTATTTAAACTCTTCATGATTTCTCCTATGATTCCCCATGGTTTATAAATACCATGTGCATCCTTTGTGCCTTCCCTATACCTCCAAAAATACTCAAAAGTTATCCAAACTCTTCAAACCTTCACCCTTATATGTAATATATATATATATATATATAATAAAGGGTAACATAACATAAATCTGTGTTACTGTAGTAGGATTTAGTGGTTTGGGGCGAGTATCATGTGAATATGGGTTGGAATGACTTCAAGGTCACATTTAATGCATTGTATTGCCCTTGCACCTTGGCCATCACCAAGACCATGTTGTTTTTGGACCTCCACTAGTTGGATTAGACTATTATAGAATAATATATCTTCTTGAATATTCTAGTTTAGTTCATATATGAGGTGGTCTTCAATTAGAAGCTGAAGGCTCAAAAGATTGAAATGGGGTCAAAATCGTGCTTTAGATTGTATTAATTATTTTTTTATGTTGAAGATATATGTTGAGGTGGTCGATTGGGATTTGATTTTAAAGGAAGATTGGAGTGGATTTTTTTTCTTGGGTGGTTTTAGAAGAAGTTTCAGTATGTTGTACTTATTCTAAAAAGAAGGGGACGTGGGATGAGTATGAAAAGAGTGGAGGTGGTCGCTCAATCCATAATTAAATACAATTTTTGTTAGTGTCATCAGATGTTGGTTTAGTCATGGTCTATCAATATGGGAATTTATAGAATGTGTGGTCATCATATTCAACCCTACCAAGAAATTTCCTTCGATATGTACATATGTGACACTTGGAGTGTATTATCAATTATATACGTCCACATCAGGTTGGGGTATGTTTTATGACCATCAGTGTAATGTCAGCCTAGTGAGATCCATCTAGGGATGAAAAATCATAGTTTGTTGGTCAAGGTGAAAGGGATGTATCTCCTTCTAAACAAATCCACCTCATGGTCGAACCATTTGTTAAGAGTCATACATATGCTCAATTAGATATGAGACACCTTCAGGATTTGGATCAAATTCCACTGGAATCAGAATAAGGACCTACAATGGTTTGATGTACAATTCTTGTTTCATCTTTGATGGATTTATTGTTTTCAGAATATGTGTATATAGTTTGTTTATTTCTATACCCATATTTTGGTTTTGTTGATGTTTCCAGCTCTGCTTATGTCGTATGTGATGGAGTTTTTAACTCATCATTGAAAGAAGTGAGAGCATAGTTTTAGGTGTCTTTCTGGTGGTCACACAAGGCAAAGGATCTTGCTAGATTGGGATTTCATGGTTTTTAGAATAGAACCAATTTATGTGATACTCAGCATCGATTGTAATGTGAGTTTCTAGTTGTACATCTATTATGATTGGTAGTGAGTGAGTATTATGCAACATGATTGAAGTACCCAGTTTTCTCAAGGTGGATGAGATCCTCAGTTGATATGTTCTAGACCTCCACTTTCACATTTGGGTAATTTTTTTCTTTCTAGATATCATAACTACTGTTGGATGATTTTTATAGTGGTTATGAGGGTGTAGTAAATCCATTTGTGTATTATTTCCTAGAGTTGTTTCCAGATAATTGATATTATTTTCATTTTGAGTGGGATAGGGAACTCACCATTGATTTTTCATTGGGAACATATCTAATAACTCTTCCATAATAACTTATTGAAACCAACTATTTTAAGGTATTATATATCCCTTTGGATGATTTTGAAGACAACAGATTCACTAACAAAAGTTTCACTGTAGAGACCCGAAGCTTGATGTACATGGACATTACATTACTTTTACAGAATACTTAGTACATAACAAAAACACACAAACAAGGACTGTAATAGTTTAGTGTCTTTGGAAACTCGGAATATAATCTTCTAATCGTGGTGAAATATCTTCAACATCTCCCATAAAGAACTTTTTTTTTACCAAAAACCATTCTTTAAATCCTGGGGAAAAGAAAACATAAAACGGTGAGCTCAAATGCTCAGTAAGGGTAAACAAAAGAAATATCAATCACATCATATTCATAAGAACATAACATTTTGGAAATCCTAACCTGCAAAAGAGATCATAATATCATAACATGGGATAAATAATAGTAGTGAAATGTAATACCAATAATCATAACATAAAACAAGAAAATTTTTGGCATACACACATAATCATAGACAATCCTTTCTTATTATTCAAGACTCATTGCCAAGACTGTCTTAGTGGACAATGTCCATTTCTCAACCGAGGTCACTCCTCATTTCAGTCCTGTTTCACTGAACCGATTTAACCTACAGTTTCAGCCATGTCTATCTCATGAGATATAAAATCCTTACCCAATGCATTGGAGGGAGATATAGGTCCCACCCATCTCATAATGAAATCATTTTTACTTGTGCCACAAAATAAACATACATCATTAACAATAACCCAATAAATAAAATGGGTTTTATAAATATCATCCCATCATCACATAATCCATATAAAAGAAATGGATATCATTTCATAATAATAAAAAGTGAAACCATGTAAATAATAGAGACATTACACTTGAAACATACACATGTGAAATAATGTCATCTTAGATGAAAATGGTTTTGATAAAACACTTCAAATGAATTCTTGAGGAAAATATCCTTTTTTCTTCAAAATCATTTTCTGTTCACAAAATTTCATGCAATTTTAGAAGAAAAGGTTTTTGTTGAAAATAGTCATGAAATATTTTTAAGGAAGCTTCATGAAAATAAGGCTTTATAAAACCATAAAAATCCTTTCATACCGTATACGTTAAAAAAACTTTCTTATCGTACTTTTGTCGGAAAAGTCAAAAAAAGTACCTCGTAACTTAAAAAAAAGTAAGATTCTTTAAATACCATATAGTAAAAGTAAAAAGTGGGTAAAAAGGACATTAAACATACATGAAAACATTTTTAGGAAACATGGACATGGATGATAACAATAACCCTAGTAAATAATTACGAATAAGAAATCCCGGATAAAAATGAGATTTACAAAATTATCCCTTACCTTATGTCTGATTTTCTTCGTAAGTGTCATAACCTCCTGTATAATGATTTAAATAATTTCATTGACTTATTCCAGAATCATACTCATTTTTATGATATCATACATGGTTCACTTATGGCTTTATATTACCCGTTCTTTTGTAAATTCCATGTTAAAGAGCGTTTTGGGTAAAATCGTTTCATTTGTCGTCCGTGTTTTGACTTGTAATTATTCATCTGATTACTGAGATCATGATTACTTAATTCCAGAATATAAAACAAGATTTATATATAATATATAGTCAGAATATATATATATATATATATATATATATATATATATATAATAGATGAGTAAATGGAAAGAAATACACTGTTCATGGAGACGGTAGACCGTACGTACGCATGAACACTATTTTCTTTTCCTTATTGAGTTGAATGGAATTAAGTAGATTACATAAATATATATACACATAAATTAAGTATCATTATTATGTCATATATTTCATGATTACTTATTATATATACATTATAATCATTCAGGAATGGTTAACGTGGATAATGAATCTTATCGTGTCGTGGAGACGGTAGTCCGTACGTACGCACGAGTGATGATATCGTTCTCATGATCCTGGAATTGTATTGGAGTGTATGTATACTATTAAAAATCAATATCAATTTACAATAATCAACTATAGTTTTTATTTACACCATTATACCCATCCAATTAAGGTGGTGGTGGAAAATAGATTACACCACAGCGTGGAGACGGTATTCCGTACGTACACACGCGCGGTGATTTCGTTTTCCGTATGATGGATAGATGGTGAAATAGGGTTGTTTAATACTTATAATAACATATCAGTATATTATTTATACTGATGTTATCACTTCATAATGAAACAATCTAAGAAGCAGAAGTGGAAGAAGAACTAAAGTTGAAAGAAACGGTAACATACATTACCTCTTCTTTGAATCTCCTCTTTGAAATCTCCTTTTACGGTACTAAAATTGGTCTTTGAGGAAGACCAGAACCTCTAGGATGCTTCTAGGGAAGTGTAGAAGTGAATTTGTCAGGGTTTGGCCGAGCATGAAGGCTCAATGTGGTGTGAGGAAGAGAGGGAGGAGATGCCCTTTTATAAGGGAGGAGAGGGGCACCTTTGGAATAACGAAAAATATTATTGTATTATAAACCCAAATTAGGTTTTAAATAGCTCCAAATTGATTTATTTAGAATCTAAGGTGGGGATTGGTCGAAATCCTCTCATCCAATATAATTTAGACAAGTTTAGTTTACTATTTTAACCTTATCATTTAGTTTTAACTTTAAGTTAGATAATTTTACTTATACCGTGTCTTTTTGTGTTCTTACACTATAAGGTTAATAAACTTACTATAACAAGCCAAACGAACCCAAAGTTGTTTATTATTAATATATATAACCTTATCTATGTCATTTTGGCGAACCATAGATTTTTAGAAATAAAATAACAATTAATAATATAATATTTGTTTTAAAAACTATTTTATGTCAACTTTGACACTATTCAGTAATTGTTTTTTGTGAAAATCATAACAGAATGATTAGTTCAAAAAAAGTTAATTAAATCAGTAATAACATGTCATATTAACCTATAAAATTATTTTAATTCATAAAAAGTCTCAAATTAAATTTATTTGGATATTTATAACATCAATTATGTCAATATTTCATTAATAATATAATTAACGTATCATCATTGTGTCATAAATAAATTAACTTATATAACGTCTAAAAATTACAAATAAAATTCCATTATGTATGAAATCATTTTATCATTCTAATGAATATTTATAGTCGAATTTATCTTATGTATATCTCTATATTAAAAATGATATACTTATTAAACTTTGATTTTAACTATTTTAACCCTTCTTTAAATAAATTAATAATAAATGTCCTAATCTAATCCAAGTGGGCATAAATGGTCATATTTTATTCATAAGGTTGTTTTTGGTCTAATTACACTTATCCAATAGAATTAGGACATGTGTTAGGGTAATAATAATATGATTTTTACCCTTAATTACTCTATTTACTTTTAACCGTGGTAAAAAAATGTAAAAAGTTACTATTCACCAAAAATTCTTTTCATCTCATTGACTCACATTTTACATACTGAAATAAACCGTGTCTCTCATATTTTTGAAATTCCACTCACAGAAGCGGTAAAATTACATTTTATTAAAAATTCATTTTTTTAACTACCACTTAGTGGTTTCACTATTCATAAAAAAAATGAAAGTTTCCAGAAAAATACCAAAAATTAGGCCTAAGCTATATTTGATATTATGAACTCAAAATGATTTCTATTTTATCAAATTCAAAACATATCAGTTGCCTTAATTTATTTAAAAATTAATTCTCATCGTCAAAACAAATAGCGTGTTTTTAAGAGATAATAACTATCAAATGATTGACACTTGTTTATGTCAAGTTTAAATGTGAAATTACATCCAATAACCAACATTGTATTAAATTGTAAAAATATATTCTAAATATACTTTAAAACCACTCAAAATAATAATTTATCACTATTAATTATTTCGATTAAAAAGGATGTTTTTAATTAAAATTTAGTAATTTTCACTATTAATCAGAAAATGAAAGTTATCTGAAAAGTACCAAAATTTCACCATAAGATAATTTCTATATTCCGAATCTCAAAATGAAGTCCATTTTGAAAAATAAAATTCACATAATTTCAAAAAGTGGTTTTTACTATTCATAACGGGTTGTTTTAATAATATTTTAATAGCATATCATTGTTTAGTGGAACTCGGTATTGCGTACTACACACGCTATTGAGGAAGGTCGTGATTGCGTGTAACGCAAGGCAAGTCAAGAATTCATGTTGTGCAAGATCCTTTTGGTGTATCGTACAACAAAAGACATTAATGAAATTAAAAAGTATATTTTTCATAAAATCTCGGGGTGTTACATTCTACCCCCCTTAAAATTAATTTCGCACTCGAAATTCATCGGGTTTATAAATCATTTACTATTTATAGAAACCCAAATCTTAAAAAGGAATTCTAAAACTTAATTTTAAAAACTAAAGTATGAAATGTACCAATTACCCAAAGTAACTCATCACTGGGTTTCCATATAGGAGAACATAGGTGAAAATATGGATATGGAAGAGAAATCTAACAATAAGTTCTGATGGAGAGTGGTAGATAACATGGATATGAAAAATCCATCAATCACAAAGCCATATATTTCTGACGATCTAAGGTACCATCAGATTCATCGGATATAAGGGCACTAGGACAACATTTTTGGTTCTCAAGATCATTTCCCTAAAGATGATGATATTGAAATTTGAAGAAATACTTTCGTGATTTTGGTATAGTCTCACCATTGGTCGTTCTTTGGACAATTTACACTTCATCTCTTAAAGAAATGAAGTTGAATCTTTCATTCGTGATGTGTTAGCAGATCATGTGATAGAATGATGGGTCATTCCATCTGTCTCAAAAAAAAGGTTAGAAAAGTTATCAAAAAAATTACATAAGTCCATCTATAGTGAGATTAATCATACATGGTTCATTAAGTGGACTTGTACTTCATATATCATACTGGTTAATATAATAAAACTAGTTTCCACTTTACAGGGACTTCCTGTAGGCTAGTGGTAGGCGATAAAGGCCAGTCGCACTTCGGTTGTGGGTTCGATTCCCACAGCCTTGTCCGATGCGATGGGTTGTCACCCATCTTGCAGGTTGTCCTTTTTCTAAAACTACATTACTATAACATCCCATAAATAATATCGAAAAAAACATAAATCCATAAACAATACTAACTTATGTCCAACATAATCAATTCCAATATTTAGACTTATCCAAAATAATGCTGTCTAATCTCATATTATATTGAAAACGATTACCAAAGAGTTCATACAACTAGCATGTTAACACCAGTGTTGATCCCCATATATCATGAGATATGTCTTGTTGGTCACATGGAAAACATGAATACTGTTAAAAGTTAACTCTTTCCACATACAAAAATACTCAAAACTCTATATACTCAAACCATGATATCACTTAGTCCTTATATCAATCTTGAGCTCAGGAATACTGTCAAACATTTCATTTTCTCATTTTCACTTCATTATGCGAATATCATATTTTTTTCCAAAAATATCTCAATCACTTTCAATGGTTACCAGTACCATAAAATTATTGAAAACCACAATATACAAATACATAAATATTCCAATATTCCACGATACTATATACAAAATTATTTTGGAATCCCATTACATAAACACTTAATAATTCCACCACATCGTTTTCATATTCAACATCGCCAATAGTGATCGCATGTGACTTCCCTTTGTCCCTTGCCCTAAGTGGTTGCTCATGTCGATCATCACTAACCCTTGGATTAGGGATTTTATTACCATACTTCCCCATTTCCTTTCACTTGAAGCATAGAAGTGTTGGTGGTGCGTTCTCTGCAGTCTTTGCTTTATTCACATCATTAGAAACCCTTTTCCCATTACTTCGACACTCAGCTGCTCGATGACCTTCTTTTCCACACTTAAAAAATTTTCTAGTCCCTTTAAGACAATATACACCATTCTTCTTTCCACACTATGAGCATAAGGAAACATTCATCTTATTTTCACCATTATTCTGAGATTTCTACTTGAACTCCATCTTTCGTTTCTTATCAAAACTATGAGATGGATAAGTAACACCATCTTCCATTTCTACCTTGATAGCACAACACACAATTTCATCATAGCTACTGATGTCTCTTATAGATAATGTCCTTCGAATATTTGGTTTTAAGCCACTAAAGAATCAATCAACATTACTTTCAAGTTGGATGATAAATCCAGATGCATACCTTGCAAGACTTCTAAAATTCGCTTCGTATATACCAATGGATTCATCATCCTTTTTCATTAGTTCTAGAAACTCCTTATCCATCTTTGTTCGAATAATACGAGGGAAGTACTTATTGAAAAATAAGTCCTTGAACTCGTCCCATTCCATGGACCCAATTTCATATCTTGGCCTCGTATTCTTGATAATATTCCACCATTGATCAGCTTCACCTTCCAAACGATATACTGCTAAGATGACTTTATCAGGTTCAGAACATTGATGAACTGAAAATATCATTTCAGTGGTAATGATCCATAGTTCAGCAACAAGTGGATCAGAAGACCCACTGAAAGAAGGTGGATGTTTCCTCATGAAGGACTCAATAGAATATTGTTCCCTTCTCTGCTCATTTGGAAGTCCAGAATGATTCATAGCTTGTGTAAGTATAGCAATAAGATTTTTCACTCCATATCCCATAACATTTATTTGTTCAAGATGACAATCATTGCATTGTAAATTGCATTGATCAACACGGTTCCTTCGGGTTACATACATCGTCTAAAACCCAAAAAAAAATAGTGTGAGAGGAAAAAATAATGCTAGGGAAAAGAACATAATAATGGGTGATTACCTTTAATATCTAACATCTTAGGTTTAATTATAATATCGTTACCATAATTCTAGGACTATAACCTATACTTATACTTAACCTTAGGGACATCCCTAGACATACCTTAGAAATATATCTAGGGATCTCACTAATGTTCTCGCATCCTAGTTTCCAAATGTTGACTAAACCTTTTCATGGATACCAACTGTAGAGACCCGAAGCTTGATGTACATGGACATTACATTACTTTTGCAGAATACTTAGTACATAACAAAAACACACACACATGGACCGTAATAGTTTAGTGTCTTTGGAAACTCGGAATATAATCTTCTAATCGTGGTGAAAGATCTTCATCATCTCCCATAAAGATATTCTTTTATTACCTAAAACCTTTCTTTATATCCTGGGGAAAAGAAAACATAAAAGGGTGAGCTCAAATCCTCAGTAAGGGTAAACAAAAGAAATATCAATCACATAATATTCATAAGAACATAACATTTTGGGAATCATAACCTGCAAAAGAGATCATAATATCATAACATGGGATAAATCATAGTAGTGAAATTTAATCCCAATAATCATAACATAAAACATGAAGATTTGTGTAATACACACATAATCAGAGAGAATCATTTCTTATTAGCCAATACTCATTGCCATGACTATCTAAGTGGACAAAGTCCATTTCTGAACCGATTTCACTCCTCGTTTCAGTCATGTTTCACTGAACCGGTTTATCCTACCGTTCCAGCCATGTTTATCTCATGAGATATAAAATATTTACCCAATGTATTGTAGGGAGATATAGGTCCCACCCATATCATAATGAAATCATTCTTACTTATGCCACAAAATAAACATATATCATTCATAATAACCCAATAAATAAAATGGGTTTCATAAACATCATCCCATCATCACATAATCCATATAAAAGAAATGGATATCATTTCATATTAGAAAAAAGTGAAACGATGTAAATCATAGAGAAATTACATTTTAAACATACACATGTGAAATAATTTCATCTTAGATGAAAATGGTTTTGATAAAACACTTTAAATTAATTCTTGAGGAAAATATCCTTTTTTCTTCAAAATCATTTTCTTTTCACAAAATGTCATGCAATTTTAGAAGCAAAAGTTTTTGTTTAAAATAGTCATGAAATCATTTGAAGGAAGCATCATGAAAATAAGGCTTTATAAAACTATAAAAATCCTTTCATACCATATACGTTAAAAAAAACATTCTTATCGTACTTTTGTCGGAAGAGTCAAAAAAGTACCTCGTAACGTAAACAAAAGAATGATTCCTTACATACGATGTAGTAAAAGTCAAAAGTGGGTAAAAAGGACATTAAAAATACATGAAACCATTTTTAGGAAACATGGTCATGGATGATAACAATAACCCCAATAAATAATTACGAATAAGCAATCTCGGATAGAAATGAGATTTACAAAATTATCCCTTACATTAGGTCCGATTTTCTTCGTAAGTGTCCGAACCTCCTGTATAATGATTTAAATAATGTCATTGAATTATTCCATAATCATACTCATAGTTATGATATCATATATGGTTCACTTATGGATATATATTACCCGTACTTTTGTAAATTCCATGGTAAAGAGCGTTTTGGGTAAAATCGTTTCATTTGTCCTTCGTGTTTTGACTTGTAATTATTCATATGATTACTTAGATCATGATTACTTTATTCCAGAATATAAAACATGATTTATATATAAAATATATTGAGAATATATATATATATATATAATAGATCAGTAAATGGAATGAAATACACCGTTCATGGAGACGGTAGACCGTACATACGCATGGATGATGTTTTCTTTTCCTTATTGAGTTGAATGGAATTAAGTAGATGAAATACATATATATAAACATAAATCCAGTATCATTATTATGTCATATATTTCATGATTAGTTATTATATATACTTTCAAATCATTCATGAATGGTTAACGTGGAGAATGAATCTTATCGCGTCGTGGAGACGGTAGTCCGTACGTACGCATGAGCGATGATATCATTCTCATGACCGTGGAGTTGTATTGGAGTGTATGTATACTATTTTAGAATCAATATCACTTTACAATAATCATATATAGTTATTATTTACACCATTATACCCATCTAAGTATGGTGGTGGTGGAAAATAGATTACACCAAGATGTGGAGACGGTATTCCATACGTACGCACGCGCGGTGATTTCGTTTTCTGTAAGATGGATAGATGGTGAAATAGGGTTGTTTAATACTTATAATAACATTTCAGTATATGATTGATACAGATTTTATTACTTCATTATGAAACAACCTAAGAACTAGAAGTGGAAGAAGAAATAAAGTTGAAAGAATCGGTAACGGACATTACCTCTTCTTTGAAGCGCCTCTTTGAGATATCATTTTAAGGCACTATAATTGGACTTTGAGGAAGACCAGAACCTCTAGAATGTTGATATGGAAGTGGAGAAGATAATTTGGCAGGGCTTGGCCGATCATGAAGGCTCAATGTGGTGTGAGGAAGAGAGGGAGGATATGCCCTTTTATAAGGGAGGAGAGGGGCACCTTTGGAATAACTAAAAATATTATTTTATTATAAAGACAAATTCAGTTTTAAATATCTCAAAATTGATTTATTTCGATGCTAAGGTGGGGATGGGTCTAAATCCTATCATCCAATATAATTTGGACAAGTTTAGTTTACTATTTTAACCTTATCATTTAGTTTTAACTTTAAGTTAGATAATTGTAATTTTACCGTGAGTTTTTGTGTTCTTACACTATAAGGTTAATAAACTTACTATAACAAGCCAAACGAACCCCAAGTTGTTTATTATTAATATATATAACCTTATATAAGTCATTTGGGAGATCCTTAGATTTTTAGGAATAAAATACCAATTAATAATATAATATTTGTTTTAAAAACTATTTTATATCAATTTTGACACTATTTAGTAATTGATTTTTGTGAAAATCATAACAGAATGATTAGTTCGAAAAAAGATAATAGAATCAGTACTAACATGTCATATTAACCTAGAAAATTATTTTAATTCATAAAAATTCTAAAATTACATTTATTTGGGTATTTATAACATCTATTATGTCAATATTTCATTAATAATTTAATTAATCTATCATCTTTTTGTCATAAATAAATAAACTTATTTAATGTCTAAAAATTAAAAATAAAATATCATTATGTAGGAAATATTTTTAGATTTCTAATGAATATTTATACTCTAATTTATCTTATGTATAACCCTATATTAAAAATGATATACTTATTAAACTTTGATTTTAACTATTTTAACACTTATTTAAATAAATTAATAATAAATGTCCTAATCTAATCCAAGTAGGCCTAAATGGTCATATTTTATTCCTATGTTTGTTTTTGGTCGAATTTCACTTATCGAATAGAATTAGGACATCTGTTAGGGTAATAATAATATCATTTTTACCCTTAATTATCCTATTTACTTTTAACCGTGGTAAAAAAAGTAAAAAGTTACTATTCACCAAAAATTATTTACATCTCATTGAACCACATTTTATTACTGAAATCAACCGTGTCTCTCGGAATTTTGAAATTCTACTCACAGAAGCGGTAAAATTATGTTTTATGAAAAATTCATTTTTTTAACTACCACATAGTGGTTTCACTATTCATTAAAAAAAGAAAGTTTCTAGAATAATACAAAAAATTAGGCCTAAGCTATATTTGATATTATGAACTCAAAAATGTTGTCTATTTTACCAAATTCAAAACATATCAGTTGCATTAATTAATTTAATAATTAATTTCCGTCGTCAAAACAAATAGAGTGTTCTTAAGAGATAATAACTATAAAAAGATTGACACTTGTTTATGTATGGTTTAAATGTGAAATTACATCCAATGACCAACATTGTATTAAATTATAAAAATATATTCTAAATATACTTTAAAACCACTCAAATTAATAATTTATCACTATAAAATATTTAGATTAAAAAGGATGTTTTTAATTAAAATTTTGTAATTTTCATTATTCATCAAAAAATGAAAGTTATCCGAAAAGTAACAAAATTTCACCCTAAGCTAATTTCGATATTTCGAATCCAAAAATGAATTCAATTTTTCAAAATAAAATTTACAAAATTTCAAAAAGTGGTTATTACTATTCATAATGGCTAGTTTTAATAATATTTTAATATCATATCGTTGTTTAGTGAAACTCGGTATTGCGTACTACACACGCTATCGAGGAAGGTCGCGATTGCGTGTAATACAAGGAAAGTCAAGGATGCGTGTTGTGCAAGATCCTTTTAGTGTAGCGTACAACACAAGACATTAAAGAAATTAAAAAGAATATTTTTCATAAAATCTCGGGGTGTTACATTCACCCTTGGTCATCCCCCGTTTTCTTTTCAAAGAAGGCCAATGGATCACATAGATAGTGTATCAAATACAAGAACATGAATCTGATAATGGTCAAGAATTAATACCACATCCCCATACTGATTAAATTTTTATCATATTATTGTGTAAAGTTGGCTATTCATTATTTACTTTCATTCCATGTTTAATCAGGTTTGAATCATAGAAGATGTATCGTTTAAAATGAATATTATAAGTAGGTACAACCACATTATTTATTTGGTTATGTTGTTTGGTTTGAGTAATGGTCCAACAGACTTTATGGAAGTAATGAATTGAGTGTTCCATTTGTACCTTTATTCCTTCATCTTTTTCTTTTAAGAAAATATCATTTCCTACTCATGTAACAAGGTGTATCATGAGAGGAACTTGTGTATTGTGATGGGAGATCTTGGAAATCATTGTCTCTATGCCCAACATTCCATGTGTATCTTATTTATCCTATAGGTGAGGTTTATGTTTATTTTGATATCTGAGTGTGTGGATTCACTTGAAACTAAGAAAATTAGTGAAAAGATGTCATGGGGGACTCCAAATAACTTCATTGAGATCATGAAATGTTTGTTCGTAAAACAGTACTACATTCAATTTATTAATGATTCCTCTCAACATTCATCAACCATTATTACACTTAACTACATATGTGTAGTGTTTTAGTGGATTTAAAAGTACAAAAATTCATTTTAAGTGATTAATAAGTTTTTGAAAAAGACCTATTTTTTGAAATTTATGGATCCTGGTAAATGTAAAAGGTGTTTTTTGTTCCATTAGGTGTTGGTCATTCTTGTGTTCTAATGATGGATGATCTTTTAATGGCTTTTGGTTCTCACCAACAATGATCTGATGAACATAACATTCCAACACATCACTTTTAATTAGTGGTAGTAACTCACTCCTTGTATACATTGCATCACTCACTCCCCTTGGTGAAGTTTTTATTATACTTTGTCCAAAATTGATTATCCAACATTTTATCTCATATAAATCTCAATTTGAGGCACTGTTGTCTGGTCACGTACCTCTAGAAGTTTGATTTTGATAATGTATACATGACGAAAAATGGTAATGGGTTGGAATATTTCATATCCATGAAAGGAACATTGAATTCTCTAATGTAGTAATGATTGATGTGGAGTATGATTTTCCTTCATTCCAAGATTCATTTGGAATCCAAGGAGCATATTAACAGTATTTTAATGGCCAATTTTCATCTAACACTTTCCCTTTTTGATATGATTCACGATGAAAAACCTATTGAATATCATTTTTAGTTTTATAGGATGTTTTTAAATGGTAGATACGTTTTTAGAGAGTGTTCTTTGTCATTGTATTGTATTCTCTTCTTAAATGGTTGTTTCATTGCGTCATTGTCATTATAGAAGGTTGTGATATAGGATAACAACCAACCTTAGTGGAAGATTTCTTCCATGTACCACAATGATATTTTATGAAGTTTACCGCTAGTTATTTTGTCTAAGTATGAGACAAGGCATAACAAAAAATATAGCATGATGATATATTTGTCAGTATTCTAAATAAGAGAACTGAAGGCCCTCTTATTTTCTTCATCCCATACCCATTTATACCTATATTTGATACAAGGTTAGCCTTGATTTCATCATTTTTCCTTGTAAATTCCTTGGAAGCAATTTGATTTGTATTGTGATTGGTGATCTTTACAAATCATCCTATTTGATTCAAATTAAGGAATCAACCAATGATTATGAATCAGGATAGTCGTATGTTTTGGAGGTAGTGAGGATTCACGATGTGCTATGATCAATCATTCCATATAGGTACAAAAACGCTATAAAATAGTTCTAAAAAGGACATCAAATGGAAATGAGATCCTATGTTCTTTTGAATAAGACATACCACCCTCAAATAAATGGTCAGATGAAGTAATCGAATATGATATTGGAATTCATGTTTCCAGAAAGTGTTTTGGATTTTGAAGGCTCATGGGATTATCATCATAGATTGGTAGAATCAGGATATAACAATATATTCCAATCCCTAATAGAAATGTATCCCTCTGAATATCTTTAGGGCTAGCCATGTAAATAAACATTGTGATATATTGAGGTAGGTGAGCCTTTCTTGTTGGGACCAAGAACCGTTCAATATATTTCTAATATAATTCATTTGATTAGATAGTATTTTATGATAGTGAAGATCCTCCATAAGAATTATGATGACCATCGATGTTAATTCTTGTAATTCTCTATGGGTGATAGGGTGTTCATAATAGTGTAACTTCTCATAAGTCACCATCATCATGGTATGAATGGTAATTTAACATTGAGAATGTCATAAATTTCAGTATTTCTTAAATAATTGTAATGGTGGAATACTAGTTTTCTTTTCCGTCCCTATTGATAAAAAATCATGATGTTTGTTGTGTATAATAGCATAGAATGTACTATATTTACATGTATCCTGTGATGAATTAGGAGGTGTTAGAACAAGAGAAATATTTTTATATGTTTATGAAGTTATTTCCGGTTCTGGATTTCTAAGAGAAAAATATTTAGGGGAATTACATGCTATTTGATTCGTCTTCCTCAGAAGCATGGTTATAATGAGAACAATACCTGAGAGTGTGATTCATGGGTTGAGGATAAATTCCCTTTTTATTTCTCTAATAAAACATTGGAATGAAATTTTTGCGGTGTAAAGTCTTCATGGATTGAATAATTTTAAAATGGATAGTTTTATTTTATGGTATTTGTTTGTTTATTTCAGGTCTTATTTTAATCTCATGGATTTTATTGGTTTTTTTTGTAAAATTAAAAATTCTTATTTAGAAGATGGTGGAATACATTATGACCACTATTTTTATAAAACTTGCAACACCAAATTGGATTGTTCTCTTTGAACAATGTCATTATCTATGTTGCACATTCTATCACATAGGCCTACAACCTCCATAGGTAAACCATGGGTCCATTTTACTCTTTCATAGAGAAGGACTCATTGGTGGTGCATGGAATGGCTTAACATGTGGCCAAATGATGTATCCTTCACCAAAAAAATTAAAATTTTATATTTCGGTTTTTCCTCTTCCCCAATTTTAATATAATTCCACCCATTTACTTCCCCATTTAGGATTCTTGGACATAAAACCCTTTCCCAATCACCTTAGATCCATTGGATCTTCAAATATATACTGGTTCTGGTGTGGAATCATGAATAAAATTAATATTTTCTTATCCATTCACATTCATTATCATTCTTTATTGTTTTTTGTTAATTTTTATTTGGTTTCTTTGTTCTCCAAGAGATTGGTTGATTTAATAATGGTTTCATATGGGTTTTTAGATTTAATCTCAATGGTTGTTGTATAATGTTTCCTTTATAGGGTCTCCTTGTAGTTTATTTTTGGGTTTACAACAACTTCCAGAATAATTCAATATAATGGAAGGTGATTCCATGATTTAAAAGTATTGGATGATTTTAGGATACATTTATGAGATTTCTAATTGTGTATTATGGATCATTGTTTTGGTGATAATAATGTTTTCAAATGTTTTGGGTGTGCCTATGGGTCGAAATGTTTTTTTTAGAATGTGATGGTTTTTCTTATCTGTTTATATTTTTAGATGTGTTCATGTGAAAGTGTTCATTTATGTGAAATATAAAATGGATTTGAGATCAAATGGAATCTGAGGTGAAATGGTCGGTGGAATATGTCTAGTATGCTAGTTGGATCTACTATGCAAGGCATGGTTCCTTAAAAAAGGATTGATGCTACAACAAAAAATAAATTATAATGATGATTGGAGACTACTAGATCATTGGATGGATTTTTCTCAAGTTGTTCAGGATGGGGATTTAGTGGGTCATGGTTTTTGTACCATATCATCGAGATAAGAGGTTCCTAGTGTCACAAAATTGATAGTTCCATTATAGATTTCATGTGGTTCTCATGTGATGTTATTATTACTATCTACATATAGTGAAAAATACATGTAATTTAAATTTCAATGAAATTTATCATTAAAAACATTTTCTATAAATTTTTTATTAAATTGTTTTCATTATTTCTCATAAATAATTCAACATTATGTTTTCTTATATTGTTTTCATTGTGGAATATAATCGGGTGATATTGTAATGCTTATTTGATTACACCCTACATACTCCATTTGGTGTATGTAGACCTTGTTATGTTTTTTCTAGGTAAAGGGAAGTGGTTCCAAAGTGGTGATGGTGGATACAGTTTATATAGTTCTTGTTTGATTTTGTATCGGTGGGTGTGGAATGATTTTGGTGACTGTCATTTTTCACATATACATTTGGTATAGTTGTTACACCTCCCGATTAGGGTATTTTTGTCTATGGTTCATTTTCTAAAAAGAATTACGTTTCATATTTGAGTTTCATTTTGTAATTTACATTCCTCTTGGTGTGATATTTTATTCTTGATAATTGTTAATGTATTTTTATGATTTGTGAAATCATTCCCAAAAATGAAAATTTAAAAACCAATAACTAGTTTCAAGCTTGTGGGGATCAGGAATGCCCTTTATCAGCTTACCACGAGCTGGGTGGGGTGTCAGGATGGATGGATCCCTATGTGAATTTGTGATAATTACATTTTCCACAAAGATAGTACATGGAGGGATCTATGACTTATATGGTGGTTTGGGGTTTCAACCAAATCTATATATATAGTCGTGAATGTAATCCATATATTATAATGAAATTATATTCAATGCTAATTTTTATTCCAAAATTATAGTTATTAGGCATATGTTATTGTTTCATGGATCAAATTTGTTTATTTCGCTGTCATTCCTGCCATATAAATATATAATGTTTAGGTGATGTATCATTATTTTTATCATCTATTTACAAGGAATAATTATATTATCTTATTCCCTAGATCTCATATTGTTAATTTCACATTTTGTTTATGAATTTAAAATTATTATGCTCTAATTCCATATGAGAGAACCCTTATTATGATTATTTTTACTTGGTTATGTTGAATGTAATTACATGTGTTATGTCAAATAATTGTCGTAGTTATGAAAAAATTTGTCGGAGGAGATATAAAACTATTATAAAATAGTTGAATATGTTTCCAGGGAAAAAAGGGATTTATAACTTTAGGATCCTAAATTGTATGTTCATTTAATGAAATGAATATTCATTTAATAATTTTAATTTCCATGTATGAATTTTTGGGGTTTATAATGGATTATAGATGATATGTTTAGTTTACCATTTAAATAATGTATGAGAATATTAACGAAAATCCTAGTGATCTATCTATGGATAGTTATAAGAATAATTCATTATACCTAAAAATTTCATAGGATATTGATATAGGATTAAGTAAGTGGTTTCTATGAAATTTCTTCACAATATGGATATTAAATGTGTACATTTTAGAGACCCAAATCATGATGTACATAGTCATTACATTACTTTTCAAAAATATCTAATATATAACAAAAATTGACACCAAAGGGCCGTAATAGTTTAGTGTATTTGGAAACATGGAACATAATCTTATAATCATGGTGAAAGATCTTCAACATCTCCCATAATGATATTCCCCTTTTTTTTCTTACCAAAAACCATTATTTATATCCTGGGGAAAAGAAATCATAAAAAGGGTGATCTAAAATGTTTAGTAAGGGTAAACATAGAGAACATAAACCAATCCATAAACATTTCAATGTAAAAACTTGATCATAAAATCTTAACATCAAATTCTTGAGCAATGGCATAACTATTGGAAGTACATAAAGAATATATAATAAAGGAACATCAATCATGATAAAATATCTTGGGAAAAAACATGTAATTGTGGCAAACCATTAAGCACATGATATGATTTCCATAGTAGCTAAGGCATTGCTTCCAAGACTATCTCAGTGGACAAAGTCCCTTTCTGAATCGAGTTCACTCCTCGTTCCAATCCTGTATCACTGAACAAGATTAACATACCATTCTAGCCATGTCTATCTAATGAGATATAAATCATTAACCAATTCATTTTAGGGATATATAGGTCCCGCCCATCTCATAATGAAATCATTCTTACGTGTGCCACAACATAAACATAAATTATTCATCATAACACAAAGAATAAAATGGGTTTCATAAACATCATCCCATCATAACATAATACATATTAAGAAAATGGATATCATTTCATTATAAGAAAAGTGAAACCATTGTAAGATCAAAATAATGATGTAGATGCTCAATTTACAAGAGGGGGTGTGAATTGTACACTTTAAAAATTCCTTTGGAACCTTTAAAGATAGTTAAGAATAACTATGTTTTCCTTAAGAGAAGGAAAGGGTAAGTTTAACAAAGTTAAAATAAGAAAATTCACAACACCTCTAACACCAAATGAAAACTTGGAAAGAGATTCTGAAAGTAGGTTCTGGAAATATGGTTCCGGAAAATGAAACTTAACAAAAGATTACAATATGAGATTCTACCTTAAAGCGTATAGAATCTAAATGAAACAGAGTACAAGTAAGGAAGTATAAGAAAATTATTCTTTCCTTATAATACAAAATGCAGTGGAAAAATAAACAAGTAGTTAAACTACAAGTAACAAGATATAAGTCTTTTAACTCAAAGAGAAGGGTATCCAACAACCTTGGATAATAGTCCCTTGATTTATACTTTCATGAAAGTCTGTCTTACCCACACCAGGGTAAGCCCTCGATACGAAGATCGGAGTCTCTGTCTTGCTATCCCCGCACACCCTCAACTTCAAGGTAGTTGGCAACCTCTGTCTTTCTCAGAAAAGAAGCCCTCGAACTTTAAGGTAGTCGACACCTCTGTCTTCCTATCCCCGGAAGCCCTCGAATGTAATCACCAACATTCGGAGTCGCATGAATCTTTGAGAGATAATAAGAGCCTCTATCTCTAGAAATCACTTCAACAGCATATATGCACAAACCAGGTTGTTCATCTGTCATCAGTATCGAGCTCTTTCAAAAGAGATCCTATTTATAGGTAAGGTCGGCACCTTCTCCAACCGTCATATTTTCCATAATGATCGGAGGGACCTGTACACATGTCACTTAGACAACGGTTAGTTTATAACAAAATAGACAACATCGTTTTATAACAAAACAAGTGTAACAGATTGTACGAAATAGTTTTAAAAACTAACTCAAGAGTTCGGAATGTAGGCTTCAGAGTTAATGTTCGGAGTGTAATGAAAATAATAAAGAGTAGATAAATTTTAGAAGTTGAAGAAAAATAAAACTTCAGAGTCTAACCAAAATATTATTTGGAGTCAGAATTAATTCAGAGTGTATAAAACAAATATGATCAGATTCTATTTAATAGGTGAATTCGGAATGGGAATTCGTCATCAGAATTCGTAATGAAAATTCTTCATCAGAAATCATAATGAGAATTCTTCTTCAGAATTCGTAATGAGAATTCCTCATCAGAATTCAGAATGAGAATTTGTCATCAGAATTCGTAATGGGAATTATTCATCAGAATTTGTATTGAGAATTCGTTATCGAACTTCATAAGAATTCGTATCCTGAATCTGGAATTGAACTTAGTCAGTGTTCATATCCGGAATTCGGAATGAATCTTCCTTACAGTTCTTATCCAGAATTCGGATCCTAAAACAGAATGCTTCATTTCAAAGTTTCAAGCAATTCCGATAAAATATAAATGAATTCAAATCTCATACTTAAGAAAAATCTAGAAGAAAATACGATAAGGATAGTTTTTCTTATAAAAGCGACTTTCCTTATAAAATAAATTTTCCTTAAGAAAGAAATTTTCTTTAAGAAAGCAATTTTCCTTAAGAAATCAATTTTCCTTATAAAAGAATGTTTCCTAAAGGTAAGGTGTTTATGATTTTCAAAACAAGAAGGAATGGAAAAGACATAAGGAAAACCTTATTGACTCAAAAATCTCCCCCTTTTTGGAAAGCACAAACATCCTTACGAAAAAGAAGTTCTAAGAAGCAAGAAAAACATTAAGGCTTATCTCCATTGGATTTAAGGAAATTGATGAATACGACTAACTCCCCCTTAGGCATTGAAACACTAAGGATCGTACTGTAGATTTCTGGAGTGACATTTCATTACGAAAAATAATGTCTTCTTTAATGAAAAACTCCCCCTTAGATAGACTCTTATTATAGTTCTTTTTTTCCTTTAAGAATCTTTTCCTTCTCCCCTTTAGATAAACTCTCATTGGAGTTCTTCTTTTTCTTAAGGATCTTTTCCTTCTCACCCTTTGTGATTTTCAAAAAGAAATCAAAGGAATGGAAAAAAAATAACAAAGTACCTGAAAAATTAGTATTGATAACAAAAGAAATGAGAGGCACAATTTTCATTAGATTTGAAATGACAGAAACAAATAAAATTACAACAAAAAGATAGAATTTGGTTATTTCGGATCTCTTTCCTTTGAAATGAGCCCCTTAAGAATAGTCTTGATCTTCTTCAGGTCTTTATGATCTTCTTAAGCTTGCTCCTCTAAGACCACTATTCTTGCAGATTGAGCTTCAATTTTTTCTTCCTGAGCTTGAAGCTTTTCTTCCTGATCTTTGATCTTCTCTTCCTGAGCCTTCAAATTCTCTTCAAACTCAATCCGATGATCTCTTTCAAATTTCTAGTTCTGAGAAACAGAATTCAACATCCCATTCAGATCTCTGACTTGTTGAATCTAGAAGTTCTTTTCATTTGTCAGCTTATCTTCAAAGGATGAAGTTAGATCATTTATCTTCTTATCCTCAGTCTCAAAGGCATCTTTAACATTGTCTTGAAACTCATCGAATAACCTCATCTCTTCAATAGTCTTCTTCGACCAATTTGTCATATTCTTGAAAGATTTTCTATGAACTTCGTAGACAACAAAGAAGGTTTTGAACTGAGCCTCAATATCAACGCACTTGTCCATAACCATAGATACGGAGTTAGTTTTCTGTTTCAAAGCATGTTGGAGCATCTGGCATCTTGAATCAATACTAGCGAAGGTCAGAATGGTTCCTACCAACTTCTTCAAAGACTGAACAACAAAGTCATGCCCCACCGAAGATGACTCCAAATCTAAAACTTTTCTTGTAGAATTTTCTTCCTCAATAAGCTCCAACTTCCTTTTAGATGAATCTCCAATTTCTCTTTTCTTGCTAGCCACTGATTTCGGAGTTTCAACAAGAAGTTGCTTTCCCTTGTCTTTTTTCAGAATCGATTCTTGATCAGGGGTTTTCTACTCGCCAGTAGACACATGAACAATATCATCAATAACATTTTGAACAACATCTTCCTCATTCCTATCTTTCTCTAGAGTTACTAACTTTGATGATTCAGCCTCTGAAGTTCGGAGTGACAGGTGTTCTGAAGGTGACCCCATATACTCATCTACTTCTTTCAATATATCTCTTGTTTCACCACATGCTCCAGCAATTTCTTCCTCCTCTTCCAGTTTCTGAATCTGCTCGAGATTCTCAATATGCTTAGCTCCAGTCTCTTCCAGAAAATAAAGGTTTCTTCCTAGAGTCTCAGGTAGTGATTCCAGGGAGAATGATCTCGGAACTGGAATGCTTCTGGATACCATCTCATTAAACTTTAACAACGCTTGGACTGCCTCAGCTTCTGACATCTTCTTCTTGAGCTTCTTCTCCTTTACTTGTTTTTCAAGTTCATCAGCAGTTCTCTCTTTCAATGCCTTAGCTTCCGCAGGGTCCAATCCGAACTACGGATCTCCTTCTTTCCTTTTCTCTTTATCTGCTCTCCACTTCGCAACAACCTCATCCGGGAAGGCTTTCTTCTTCTTTGGATTGGGAGGTGCGGTTTGAGCTTCCTTAGATTTAGGATCTTCAACTTCAGCTACTACATCTTTCAACTTTATTTTCTTTAATGGCTTAGATGATTCCGGTTCAGAAACCTTCGGAACCGCTTCTTCTTGATTAGGAAGATCGAAGAACTCACGTGTCTCCTTGTTAAAAGCCACATCCATCCTCTTAAGGGTATCATCACTGACCAACAAAATTTTACAAACCGTTGGATTAGATTGAAAATTTCTCTGTCCAGCTATCTTGTTCATCATTCGAGCAAGATTTTCTAATTCATTTTCAGAGACTTCACTCTCACTAGATTCGGATTGGAAAATAACTTTCTTAGACTTGGATCTGGTTACTCTCTCAGGAGTCTTAGCTTTCATCTGATTTGAAGTTGTAGTTAACGCAACAGTACCATTTCCATTCTTCTTCTTGATGTTGTCTGCATCATTGTTCATTCTGGTTTCATGTTTTAGAAGAGTTCCAAAAATATCATCAAGAGAAATCTGAGTAACTTTCCTGTTCTCATCTATAACTGTTCTCTTGGACTCCCACTGATTGGGCATAATATCAATTATCTTATCTAGAATAGCTTCATCATCTAGACCTTTCTCTCCCACAGATTGTAGGCTATTGACTATAGTCATGAATCCTTGTTGAACTTTACAGATAGGTTCTCCATAAGGAAAATTGAAGCCATGATATTCATCTCTAAGCATAGCTCTTCTAGTCTCAATTACCATAGAAGTTCCAAAGTGTGTAACTTCTAAATTCTTCCAGATACAGTTAGCTACTTCACAAGAAGAAATTTGGCTATATATATTTCTATTCATTGAACATAGTAGAGTATTGCGTACCTTGTAATTAAGTTGATATTCTTTCTTTTCTTGATTAGTAATAGTTCTGACTTCCTTGTCAGGAATTTTATAATCACCAGTAAGCATTACAAAGTTGTGTACTCCAGTATTGATAACAAAAGTCTTCATTCCATCTCTCCAGTACTCATAGTCATTACCATCAAAGATAGGTGGTCATGTAGGATTTAGATTTTCAATTGATCCAACATTAATTAATTCCATACTTATAATAACCTTGTATACACAAACTTGTTAGTAGCAAAGATTCGTAATAACAATGTTCGGAATGAAAATTCGGAATGGGAAAACTCAGAATGAAAAAGTGAGCAAGAAAAACTTGTATGTAAGTACATGTAACTCAGAGACCTACTCTGATACCAATTGTAGGATCGAAATAATGATGTAGATGCTTAATTTACAAGAGGGGGGGTGAATTGTACACTTTAAAAATTCCTTTGAAACCTTTAAAGTTAGTTAAGAATAACTATTTTTTCCTTAAGAGAAAGAAAGGGCTAAGTTTAACAAAGTTAAACTAAGAAAATTCACAACACCTCTAACACCAAATGAAAACATGGAAAGAGATTCTGAAAGTAGGTTCCGAAAATATGGTTCTGTAAAATGAAACTTAGCAAAAGATTACAATATGAGATTCTACCTTAATGCGTATAGAATCTAAATGAAACACAGTAAAATTAAGGAAGTATTAGAAAATTATACTTTCCTTATAATACAAAATGCAGCGGAAAAATAAACAAGTAGTTAAACTACAAGTAATAAGATATAAGTCTTTTAACCCAAAGGGAAGGGTATCCAACAACCTTGGATGAAAGTCCGTTGATTTATACTTTCAAGCAAGTCTGTCTTACCCACACCAGGGTAAGCCCTCGATACGAAGATCAGAGTCTCTGTCTTGCCATCCCCGCAAGCCCTCAACTTCAAGGAAGTTGGAAACCTCTGTCTTCCTCAGGAAATAAGCCCTCGAACTTTAAGGTAGTTGGTACCTCTGTCTTCCTATCCCCGGAATCCCTCTAATGTAATCACCAACATTCAGAGTCGCACGAATCTTTGAGAGTTAATAAGAGCCTCTTTTTCTAGAAAACACTTCAACAGCATGTATGCACAAACTAGGTTGTTCATCTGTCATCAGTATCGAGCTCTTTCCAATGAGCTCCTATTTTTAGGTAAGGTCGACTCCTTCTCCAACGGTCATATTTTCCTTAAAGATCAGAGGGACCTGTACATGTGTCAATTAGACAACAGATAGTTTATAACAAAATAGACGACATCGTTTTATAACAAAACAAGTGTAATAGAATGTACGACATCGTTTTAAAAACTAACTCAAGAGATCATAATGTAAGCTTTGGAGTTAATGTTCGGAGTGTAATGAAAATAATAAATAGTAGATAAATTTTAGATGTGGAAGAAAAATAAAAGTTCGGAGTCTAACCAAAATATTGTTCAGAGTCTGAATTAATTCAGAGTGTATAAAACAATGATGACAAGATTCTGTTTAATAGGTGAATTCGGAATGGGAATTCGTCATCAGAATTCGTAATGAGAATTCATCATCATAAATCATAATGAGAATTCTTCTTCAGAATATGTAATGAGAATTCCTCATCAGAATTCAGAATGAGAATTCGTCATCAGAATTCGTAATGGTAATTCTTCATCAGAATTCGTATTGAGAATTCGTTATCGAACTTCATAAGAATTCATATCCTGAATCTGGAATAGAACTTAGTTAGAGTTCATATCCGGAATTCGGAATGATACTTCCTTACAGTTCTTATCCAGAATTCGGATCCTAAAACATAATGCTTCATATAAAAGTTTCAAGCAATTCCGAGAAAATAGAAATGAATCCGAATCTCATACTTAAGAAAAATATAGAAGAAAATATGATACGGATAGTTTTTCTTATAAAAACGACTTTCCTTATAAAAGCAATTTTCCTTAAGAAAGCAATTTTCCTTAAGAAAGCAATTTTCCTTAAGAAAGCAATTTTCCTTATAAAAGCAATTTTCCTAAAGGTAAGGTGTTTGTGATTTTCAAAACAAGAAGGAATGGAAAAGTCATAAGGAAAACCTTATTGACTCAACAACCATTTAAATAATTTAGACATTATACTTGAAACAAACAAAAATGAAATAATGTCATCTTAGATGGAAAATGGTTTTTATAAAACACTTGAAATAAATTCTTGAGTAAAATATACTTTCTTATTCAAAATCATATTATTTTCACAAAATGCCATGATATTTTAAAATAAAAGGATTTTTTTTTAAAAATATTCATGAAATATTTTAGTGTATTCATCTTGAAAATAAGGTGTTTTGAAACCGTAAAAAAAATTTCATTCCGTATAATTTAAAAAAACATTCTCCTCGTAATTTTTTCGGAAAAGTCAAAAATTTCCTCGTATCGTAAACAAAAGAAATATTATTTTCATAACACAATGTGAAAGTCAAGGATGGGTAAACATGACATTAAAAATACATCGAGTAATATTAAACACTTTATGAAAAAAAAATTATGGGCAAGGATGAAAAATATAACCCCAGTAAATACTTACAAATAACAATCTTGGATATGAAAACGATTGGAATAGTTATCCCTTACCTTAGGTCTGATATGATTCGTACATATCCAAACCTCCTCTATAATTATTTAAATAATGTAATTGACTTATTAATGAATCATATTTATTTTAATGATATCATATGTGGTTCTCTTATGACAATATATTACCCGTTTTTTTGGAAGTTCCATGTTAAAGCATCGTTTTGGGTAAAATCATTTTATTTATCATACGTGTTTGGACTTGTTGTTATTGATATTATTATTACTTATATATTGATTTACTTACTTCATAATGTATATCGTGTTTTATATATCATATATTTATTCAGTATATATATATATATAATAGATATAGAAATGAAATGAAATACACCGTTCATGGAGACAGTAGGGAGTACGTACGTATGAAGGCTCTTTTCATTTTCTTATTGAATTAAATGGAATTAAGTAAATGAAAAATATATGTACCTAAATACAGTATCATTATTATGTAATATATTTATTGATTATTTATTATATATACTTTATAATCATACTTGAATGTTTAATCATGGAAAATGAATCTCATCACCTTTTTGGAGACGGTAGTCCGTACGTAAGCAAAAGCGATGATATCATTCCCATGATTGTGGAATTGTATTGAAGTATATGTATAATATTTCAGAATCAATATCAGTTTACAATAATAATTTAAAGTTATTTATTTAAACCATTATACCCATCCAAGTAAGGTGGTGGTGGAAAATAGGTTACACCCCGGCGTGGAGTTGGTATTCCATATGTACGCATGCGCGATGATTTCATTTCTGTAGGATGGATAGAAGATGAAATTGGGTTGTTTCATATTTATAATAACATATAATTATATTATTTATACTTAATTTATTAATTTATGTTGAAATAAATAAAGAAGAATAAGTCGAAGAAGAAATAAATTGGAAAGAATCGGTAATAGATATTACCTCTTCTTTGACGCGTCTCTTCTTAACCACATGATAAGGCACTAGGGTTGGTCTTTTAAAAATACCTGAATCTATATAATGTTTATAGGGATGATGAGAAGGTAAATTTTCAGGGGTTTTCAGAGATTAATTGCTAAAAATGGTGTGAAGAGAAGAGAGAAGGGGTGCCCTTTTTATAAAGGAGTAGAGGGGAACCTTAGGGAAATCATAAAATATTATTTTACAATAGGGTCATATTCGGTTTTTAATAGTTTCAAAATGATTTATTTCCAAGATAAGGTGGCGATCGGTAGAAATACTCTCAACCAATAGGTTTTAGATAAGTTTAGGTCAGTATTTTAACCTTATCATTTAGATTTAACTCTAAGTTAAATAATTTAACATTTACCGTGTCCTCTTCTTTTCTTACACTATATGGTTAATACACTTAATATAACAAAACAAACGAACCCCAAGTGGTTAATTTTTAATATATAAAACCTTATCTAAGTCATTTGGCTTATCCTTATATTTTTAAGAATATAATAATAATTGATAATATAATACTTGTTTTAAAAACTATTTTATGTCAATTTTGACACTATTTGGTAATTAATTTTTGTGAAAATCTTAACAGAATTATTTGTTAGAAAAACGTTAATTAAATCAATACTAACATTTAATATTAACCTATAAAATTAGTGGAATTCATTAAAAGTCTCAAATTACATTTATTTGGGTATTTATAATATCCATTATTTTAATATTTCATTATTTAGGAAATTACTGCATCACTATTGTGTCTTGAATAAATTAAACTATTTAACGTCTAAAAATTATAAATAAAATACCGTTAGTTATAAAATGTTTTTATATTTCTAATTAATATTTATAGACGAATTTATCTTATGTATAACCCTATATTAATTTTTTTTGTTATTAAACATTGATTTTAACCATTTTAACTCTTCTTTAAATAAAATGATAATAAATGTCATAATCCAATAAAAGTGGACCGAAAGGGTAATATTTTATTCCTAAGGTTTTTTTTGGTCGACATAAACTTATCCAATAGAATAAGGACATGTGTTATGGTAATAGTAATACCATTTTACGCATTATTACCCTATTTACTTTTAAATGTGGTAAATAAAAGTAAAGGTTACTATTCACAAAAAAATTATTTTTATCTTATTGAGCCACATTTTACTCCTTGATATTAACCGTGTCTCTCGGATTTTCGAAATTCCACTCACAGAAGTGGTATAATTATGGTTAATGTAAATTTTCAAAGTCTCTTAGGCGGTGGGTAAAAGATGGAGAAATGTTCAATAAATTTTTTATATATCTAAAATTATTATAAAATGACTCCAATGAATTAAATTTAAATTATATAGGTATTATGTATCAATTTTGACATAAAATATATTTAAATAAAATAGATAATTATTTAAATAAAAATTTGATTTTTAAATAGTAACCCTGTGTTTTCACTATTCATAAAAAATTGATTGTTTTTAGAAAAATACAAAAAATTTACCGTAGGATAATTTCGATATTCCGAATCAAAAAATGAAGTCCATTTCAAAAGATAAAATTTATAAATTTTCAAAAAGTGGGTATTACTATTCATAACTGCTAGTTTATATTACATATCATTGTTTAGTGAAACTCGGTATTGCGTACAACACACGCTATCGTGGAAGGTCGTGATTGTGTGTAATGCAAGACAAGTCAGAGATGTGTGTAGTGCAAGATCATTTTGGTGTAGAATACAACATAAGACATCAATGAAATTAAAAAGAAAATTTTTCATAAAATACTGGGATGTTACATTCTTCCCCCCTTAAAATGAATTTCGCCCTCGAAATTCATCGGGGTTATAAATGGTTTTCTACTCGAATGTTTATTTAATAGAATGCCACATCGTAAAAAGGAATACCAAAACATACCTTTAAAAACTAATGTATGAAACATAACGGTTACCCAAATTAACTAATCACTGGGTTTCCACATAGGAGAACATAAGTGAAAATAATGATATGGAAGAGAAATCTAACCATCATGTTCTGATGGAGAGTGGTAGAAAACATGGATATGAAAAATTCAACAATCACAAAGCCATAAATTTGTGTTAAATTAAGGTACCATCTGATTCATCAGATATAAGGCCACTATGACAACATTTTTTTGTATTCAAGATCATTTCCCTAAAGTTGATGATTTATTGAATTAAAAGAAATACATACTTGATTTTGGTACAATCTTACTGTTGTTTGTGCCTTGAAAAATTTCCACATCATCTCTTAAATAAATGATGTTGAATTTGTCTTTCATGAAGTGTTATCAGATCATGTGATCTAATGAAAGGTCATTACATCTGTATCAATCAAATGGTTAGTAAAAGTTATTAAATATAAATAAGTCCATATATAGTAAGATTAATCTCATATGGTTCCTAAAATGGAATTATACTTCATATATCATACCGATTAATATAATAAAAAAAGATTCTACTAGCAAGGGACTTCTTGTAGGCTGGTGGTAGGTGATAAATGCCTGTCGCAATTCGATTGTGGGTACGATTCCCACAGCCATGTCCGACGCGATGGGTTGTCGCTCGTTCTGCATGTTGTCCCTTATGATAAACTACACTATTATAAAATTCTATCAATAATATTGAAAAAAATTCTAGCCTTAAACAATAATAACATATTTCCACATAATTCATTCCAATCTATAGGCTTATCTAAAATACTTCTTTCCATGCTCATAGTATAAGGAAAACAATTACAAGAAATGTCATCTACCGATCATGTGAATACCATCATTTATCCCCCATATATCATACAATATATCATGTTGGTCATATTCCAAAATGTGAATACCTTAATCATGTATTCTATTGAAACATAAATTACCATAGAACCTTAGTGAAAACATGAATTCTATCAAAAGTTAACTCTTTCCACATACCAAAATCCCTAAAATTCTATATACTCAAACCATGATATCACATTGAACATACATCAGTCATGAGATCAATAAAACTATCAAACATCTTATTATCTCCATATCCCTTCATTATGCGCATATCAAATACTTTTCAAAAATATTACAATCACTTTTCATGGTTACCGTTAACATATAATTATTGAAAACCAATACATATATATTCCAAAATTCCACGACTCCATAAATGAGATTCCATGATACTGTTTTGAAATCTCATTATATAAACACATATTCATTACACAACATCATTTTCATACTCAACATCTCAAATAGTGATCGCATGTGCCTTTCCATTATCCTTTTCCTTAAGTGGATTCTCACGTTGATCATCATTATCCCTTGGATTGGGGTATTGATTAGCATAATGCCCCATTTCCTTCTACTTGAAGCATTGAAGTGTCGGTGGTGCGTTCTCTGAAGTATTCCATTTATTCACAGTATTAGCAACCCTTTTTCCATTACTTCAACACATAGATGCTCGATGACCTTATTTTCCACACATACAACATTTTCTAGACCCTTTTAAACAATCTTAACCATGCTTATTTCCACACATTGAGCATAAAGAAACATTCATCTTCATTTCACCATTATTCTGAGATTTCTCTTTAAACTCCATATTTCGTTTCTTGTCAAAACCATGAGATGGATTTGTTACACTGACTTCCAGTTCTACCTTGATAGCATAATGCACAATTTCTTCATAGCTACTGAAGTCTATTATAGCTAATTCCCTTTGAAGACTTGGTTTTAAGCCACTAAAAAATCAATCAACTTTACTTTCAGGTTGGATGATAATACCAGATGCATACCTTGAAAGTCTTTTAAAATTCACTTCGTATATACCTACATATTCAACATCCTTCTGCTTAAGCTCAAGGAACTTCTTTTCCATATTTGATCGAAGAATATGAGGGATGTACTTACTGAAAAACATGTTCTTGAACTCATCCCATTCCATGGATTCAATTTCATCTTGGGGCCTTGAATTCTTAATTAAAGTCCACCACTGGTCTGCTTCACCTTCTAATTGGTAAACAGCTAGAATGACTTTATCATGTTTCCAATTGTGAGTTCCGGAAATTATTTTCTCAATGGTACTGATACACTTTTCAGTAACAAGTGGATCATAAGACCCATTGAATGATGGTTGACGCTTCCTCATTAAGCAATCAATAGAATATTTTTCCCTTCTCTGATCATTTGGAAATCTTGAAGGATTAATAGCTTTTTTAAGTATAGCAATAAGATTTTTCACTCCATCTCCCATAACATTTGGTTGTTTAGGAGGAAAATCATTGCATTATCCATTACATTGATCAACACGGTTCTTTCGGGTTCCAGCCATCGTCTAAAACCCAAAAACAATAGTGTGAGAGGCAAAAATCAGGCTAGGGAAAAAAACATAATAAAGTGGGAGTACCTTCAATATATAACATCTTAGGGTTAATTCTATGATTGGTACCATAATTGTAGGACTATAACCTATACATATACAAATCATTAGGGACATCCATATACATACCTTAGAAATATGTATAGGGATCTCACTATAATTTTTGCATCCTAGTTTCCAAAGGCTAACTAAACCATTCCTTTGATACCAACTGTAGAGACCCAATGCTTAACGTACATATACATTACATTACTTTTGTGGAATATCTAATACATAAAAAAACAGACACCAAAGGACCATAATATTTTAGTGTCTTTGGAAACTTGTAACATAATCTTCTAATCATGGTGAAAGATTATCAACATCTCCCATAAAGATATTATCCTTTTTGTTTTCTTACCTAAAACCTTTATTTATATCTTGGAGAAAATAAAACATAAAAAGGGTGAGCTAAAATGCTCAGTAAGGGTAAACATAGAAAACATAAAACAATCCACAAACATTTGAATGCAGAAACATGAACATAAAATCTAAACCTCAAAATATTGATCAAAGACATTAATCATGTAAGTACGTAAGACATATATCATAAAGGAACATAAATCATGATAAAATAGTGTGGGAATAAAACATTTAATTATGGAAAAACATTATTTACATGATATGATTTCCATATTAGCCAAGGCATTTCTGCCAAGACCATCTTAGTGGAAAAATTCCCTTTCTGAATCGAGTTCACTCCTCGTTCCAGTCCTGTATCACTGAACCTGATTAACATACCGTTCCAGCTAGGTCTATCTCATGAGATATATATCATTACCCAATGCATTGGATGGATATATATTTCCCACCCATATCATAATTAAATCATTCGTATGTGTGCCACAACATAAACATAAATCATACATCATAACCCCAAGAATAAAATGGGTTTCATAAACATCATCCCATCATTACATAATATATATATAACATATGGATATAATTTCATAATAAGGAAAGTGAAACCATGTAAATCATAGAGACATTATACTTGAAACAAAAAGAAATGAAATAATGTCATCTTAGATGGAAAATGGTTTTTATAAAACACTTGAAATAAATTCTTGAGGAAAATATACATTCTTCTTCTAAATCATTTTCTTTTCACAAAATGCCATGATATTTTAAAAGAAATTTTTTTTTTGAAAATAGTCATGAAATATTTTATAGTATTCTTCTTGAAAATAAGGTGTTTCAGAACCATAAAAATCCATTCATGCCATATAAGTTAAAAAAACATTCTCCTCGTACTTTTTCAGAAAAGTCAAAAAGTTCCTTGTATGGTAAACAAAAGAAAGATTGAATCCATAACATAATGTGATAAGTCAAGGAGGGGTAAACATGACATTAAACATACATGGAAAAAATTAAAAAAAATTTTAAAATCATTTTTTGGGAATGGATGAAAAATATAACCCCAGTAAATACTTACAAATAACAATCTCAGATACGAATGAGATTGGAATAGTTATCCCTTAACTTAGGTCTGATATGCTTCGTATGTATCCGAACCTCCTGTATAATGATTTAAATAATGTCATTGACTTATTAAAGAATCATATTTATTGTTATGATATCATATATGGTTCACTTATGACTTTATATTACCTGTTCTTTTGTAAGTTCCATGTTAAAGTAGCGTTTTGCGTAAAATCGTTTTATTTATCGTACGTGTTTGGACATGTTATTCTTGATATTATTGTCACTTATATCTTGATTTACTTACTTATATAATGTAAATAATTATTTATATATCTTATATATATTAAATAAATATATATATAATATATATAAATGATATGAAATACACCGTTCATGGAGACGGTAGGCTGTACGTACGCATGAACGTTGTTTTCGTTTCCTTATAGAATTAAATGGAATTAAGTACATGAAACATATATGTAAATAAATCCTATATCATTATTATGTAATATCTTTCATGATTATTTTTATATATACTTTATAATCATACTTGAATGGTTAATCATGGAAAATGTATCTCATCGTGTTCGTAGAGACGGTAGTCCGTACGTACGCACGAGCGAGGATATCATTCCCATTATCGTGGAATTGCATTGAAGTACATGTATAATATTTAATAATCAATATCATTTTACAATTATCATATATAGTTATTTATTTACACCATTATACCCATCCATGTGAGGTGGTGGTGGAAAACATATTCCACCATAGCTTGGAGACGGTATTCCGTACGTACGCACACGTGGTGATTTCGTTTATGTAGGATGGATAGAAGATGAAATTGTGTTGTTTAATATTTATAATAACATATCAGTATATTATTGATACTGCTGTTATTAATTTATGATGAAATAATAAATTTGATGAAGTAGAAGAAGAAATAAATTGGAAAGAATCGGTATAGGATTTAACTCTTCTTTGACGCGCCTCTTCTTAACCTCCTATTAAGGCACTAGGGTTGGTCTTTTGAGGAGACGAGAACCTCTATAATGATTCTAGGGAATATTATAAGGGAAATGGTCTGGGTTTGGGAGTGATTCAATTCTCAAAATGGTGTGAAGAGAAGAGGGCAGGGATGCCCTTTTTATAAGGGAGGAGAGGGGCAACTTAGAAAAAACTTAAAACATTATTTTATAATAAGGTCATATTCAGTTTCTAATAGCTCAAAATTTATTTCAGTCGAATATAAGGTTGGGATGGGTTGAAATAATCTAACCCAATAGGTTTTAGACAAGTTTAGGTTACTATTTTAAACTTATCATTTAGATTTATCTCCATGTTAAATAATTTAACCGTTACAATGTCTTCTTGTTTTCTTATACTATATGGTTAATACACATACTATAACAATCCAAAAGAACCCCAAGTGGTTAATTATTAATATATGTAACCCTATATAAGTCATTTTAATGAACCTTAGATTTTTAGGAATATAATGACAAATAATAATATAATATTTCTTTAAAAACTATTTTATGTCAATTTTGACACTATTTGGTAATTTCTTTTTTTGAAAATCATAACAGAATTATTAGTTCGAAAAAGATTATTTTAATCAATACTGACATGTATTATTAACAAATTAAATTAATTAAATTCATAACAAATCTAAAATTATATTTATTTGGGTATTTATAATAACAATTATTTTAATATTTCACTATTTAGGTAGTTACTGCATCATTATTGTGTCATAAATAAATTATATTATTTAATGTCTAAAAATTATAAATAAATTACCATTAGGTATTAAATACATTTATCTTTCTAATTTATTTTTTAGTCTAATTTATCTTATGTATAACCATATATTCAAAATGTTTTAGTTATTAAAATTTGATTTTAACCATTTTAACTCTTCTTTAAATAAAATAATAATAAATGTCCTCATCCAACTAAGTGGACCTAAAGGATAATATTTTATTCCTAATGTTTTTTTGGTCGTATTACACATATCCAATAGAAATACGACATGTTTTATGGTAATAATAATATCATTTTTACCCATATTTACCCTATTTACTTTTAACCATTGTAAATAAAAGTAAAAAGTTACTATTCACCAAAAATTTATTTTTATCTTATTGAACCACATTTTACTCCTTGATATTAACCATGTCTCTTGGATTTTCTAATGTCCACTCACATATGTGGTAAAATTATGTTTTATGTAAATTTTCAAATTCTCCTAGGAGGTTGGTAAAAGACGGTGAAAAGTTCAATAAAATTTTTATATATCTAAAATTAATAGAAAATGACTCCAATGAATTACATTGAACATATATAGGTATTATGTATCAATTTTGACCTGATATAAATTTAAATAAAATAAATAATTATTTAAATAAAAAGTCGTTTTTTATATAGTAACCCGCTGTTTTCACTATTCATCAAAAATTGAATGTTTTCAGAAAAATACCAAAAATTCACCCTACGCTAATTTCAATATTACGAATCCAATACTGAAGTCCATTTCGAAAGATAAAATTTATAATATTTCAAAATGTGGGTATTACTATTCGTAATGGCTAGTTTGTATTACATATCATTGTTTAGTGAAAATCAGTATTGTGTAAAACACACACTATCACGGAAGGTCGAGATTGCATGTAATGCATGCCAAGTCAGGTATGCATATAGTGAAAGATCCTTTTCGTGTAGCGTACAACACAAGAAATCAATGAAAATAAAATGAATATTTTTCATAAAATCTAGGGGTGTTACATACAAGGTTTTGGATTTAATTTACTGAGAAGTAATGACTCTGAAAATGTGTATGGGGCTTGACTCGAGTGTTACCTAGAATATAATTAAGTTCTTTATTGTGCACCTATTTTAACAATCCCATGTGATATACATTGGTTAATTTAAATTTTTACAATGACATACATGGATGGACATGAATAGATGTTGACCTTGAATAACCTTGGTTAAACATATTTTGTAAATAATCTAAAATATTGTGTCATAATTTAGATACAATTTGGGCCATTTTAAGGTTATTTGATCTTCCTCTATAAAAATTGTCTCTCATAAAATTAATTATGGATTCAATTAATTGAGATTATATGTAGGAACTAAGTTGACAATGAATATGATAAGAAATGTGTTTATGGTAAATAAAATGGTATAATGTCTATTGGAAAGGATATTATGATTTTTAATAATTAGTTATTAAGATATATTATTAAAATCATGTAATTTAACAAACTATCTGAGTCATGAAATATTATTAGGATATAGTTCATCGAGAATTGAGGTGGCGGACACCATCAAGGTGATAATATTTTTATTCCTATATTTAAAGTATGTGGGAATTATAACTCTCTAAATTTCCTCAAAGTAACTAGAATATGATTTATTTTTTGGATAATAAAAGAATATATTATTTAATTATAGAGGGTATATGAAAATTAATTATATCATAATGAATGAGAATAATTGAACCCCAATGGTATAATCATTAGATTAATGAATTAAAAGCTATATGTATTGGAATTATTGATATTGGAGTAATATAGAGAATAATTGTGAAGTGAATCTAAAAGGTGGTATGAGTAATGGTTATTCATTAGTCAATAATGAGAAAATGAAATAAATATGAATGTAATGGCATATTATAACCATGTTTTTTATGATAAAAGAAAAAATGTATGAATAAATTGATGTTTCTGAATATAAATACAAGTTTTGATTATCATAGGGTAGGAATTAGGATTTAATGATAAAGATGATTATTAACATTGAGTGGTTGAATAATGAATTTTTCCGATTTATAAGCTTATATATTTGAGTTCAAGAATTACGTATATAAATCATGAAATATATATAGATTTTTCCATACATTTATTTCAATAGATAATTTCAAGAATATGACGAAAAGATATGATGACCTAGATAATTTATTTTACTAAGAGAATATATTTTATGAAACAAACATGATTTTGGGAAGGAAACCCTTAATATGTTCTTGATGTTGAGAAAATGGTGTTTAGTTTGTCTATTTATATGCCCAATATATATATATATTTAATTGTGTAATATTTATGAACTATGAATTGAATATTATTTTTTTCTAAAAAATTAGAATAGATTATTATAGGAGTATGAAACATTTTTTAATTTATTAAATTTTGTCAGTAATCATTAGTTTTTTACAGAATAAAGAAACATGTATGTTTTAATTTTTGTCTTATTGTAATTTTTGTTATTACCATGCATTAGAATAATATATGATCTAGGCATTCCTATATTTTGTATTTGAAAAATATTATTTACGTAAAGACTTTAGGGGGAAATGTTGATTTGATTTTAGGATATTTAGCAACCTTATTCATAACTATTAAATTTTGGATTGGTCATAAGGTTTTCTATTTATGGAATGTCAGAGGTTAATCATTTAGTTAGGTATTACTGATTTATGTATTAATTTACCATATAAATATTTATGTATAATGGATCACCGGTGCTAACCAATTTTGAAATGATAACTAGAGATATATGGGAGAAATTATCATTCTTTTTTGGATATTTATATCATTAGTTCCTTACAAATGAAATCATCTTTATTTCACGGAGGAAGAGATAAAGTGGGAATTTCATTGAAGCGTAATGAAATCATAAAATTATGATTTTTATATAATTCAATGATTATAACTAGCAGTATTAGTCCCATAAAAATTTTTGATCATATTTGGATGGGGGTCTACAAATTGGCAGTCCTGCTACAACTCTATCATGTTCACGATATGTTTTATATATCTATTATAAAGAAATACATACTAGATCCCATACATTAATTGAACTAAAATTTTATACTACTGGTTCAATGTATTTCATATAAGTAATAATCATTTTAGAATTTGGTTCATATTTAAAAAATTTAACAAAATAATACCACTCACATAGTGAATTTTTTATGAAAAACATCATATTCAATAAAGAGACATGTGATCCTTATAATGTTATGTGGCAGAAGTATTCTCATATATTTTTATCTAAATAATGAATTTTGAGTGGGAAATTCTTTTTATGAAGGTTATAATGTAAATCATTTAGATTTTAGGATTATTATTTTCAAATAGATAAAATTCCATTTATTAGATGCGTTACACACAATGACGTGTTTTAACAAAACATGACACTCTATTAAAATTATATTATAGTATATGATTGTTAAAACCTAGCAATTATAATGTGGTAAATGATTAATTATAAAACAATTATGATAATATTAGGTGTATAGTTATATATAAATTTAATTTTTGGTGTCCAATTTATTTATAATTTAAAATAAAAGATACTATTTAAAAAGAATAGAAATCATTTTTAGGGAAATTATTTTTTCGCATGACTATTTTTAATCTCAATAAATTAAAATAACCGCTTTTTGTGAATTATTATTATTAAATTTAAATATAATATATTAAATAAATTTTTTAACATTTTTTTATGTTTTATCTATATATGTGATATAAATCATACCAATCATATATTTATAAAAAAAAAAATTTATATATATCATTTTTTATCATTTTTTCACAACTATTATAAAAATGTTTTTACACATTTTTAATATTAATTTGAATAAATGACATAACTTTTTGAAATCGTCAATTCTGAGTAATATTAATTTTTTATGAAATTTTAAGAATTTTTTATGAAATTAATTTTTTAGTGAGTGGTTAAATATAATAGTTTTTATTAAAATACACCGTTGCATTCAAATAATTATGAAGAGAAATTGTATTTAAATATATATTTAAAAATAAATTTTTTCCAAATATATATCTGTTAACATTATTTAGTTAATTTTTATCCAATTCGTTTTAAATTTGGATTAATTTTTTTAATATTCTATAGATTTTCTACATGGAAAATTGCATTAACATCACATATTTAGGATTAATTTTAGAAAAACAATTTTCACTTATATTAATGGAAGTTATAAAATTGGATTTAATATTTTTAATAATAATAATTTATATTATAAAATAATAATATCATATGTTTTTACCCTATTGAACCATGTAATCTATAATAATTAATTACCACAATTAGGGTAAAAATAAGATTGTAACGGGGGTTAAACAAAAATGATAAGGGGTAAACTGACCTACAAACACATACAACCCAAATTTTATTTCCATATTTCTAAATTATAAAATCCTTGTTTTTATAATTACCCATTTTCATCATTTATTGTATTTAAAAAATATTGGTTCACATTATTCTTTTTAAAACATCCATGTGTGCCAACTTTCCTCATATTTAAAAAGCCACCCGCTCATTTCATTATCACACTTCCAAAATCAATTTTTATAAATTTCAAAACAAAATATCCTCCATTCATAAATTAATTCATATTATAGGATATATTTTATTATTAATTTTTACTAATAATGATTAGTAGATATAATAAAGAGGCCCTACGATGAAGTGGTAAAATTGTTAATGTTTTATTTCATATTTATTCTTCATCAACCATGATATATTATTTAAGTATGATGACATACTAATTACACTATATTCCATATAAAAATATGTTATTACATTAATTTGATGTCCAATATCTATATATAAATATATTAAATGATAAACAAAACAATCAAACATGGGAAAGTCGGAATACTGGCTCACCAACTGGTATTATTGATTTCCATCACCAACTCTCATAGCCAAATAAAATTATGGATACAATATTTATATAATATATTGATGATATTATTAAACATATATAATTATTAAACCATGTATACTATATTATATTAAAACCATTTCCAAACTAATAACATCGCTCATGTGTTCGGAGGACTACCTTATCATGAATTGATGTGGTGTGTTTTTAATTTCAGTTTTACAAGGATATTCATAAAAAATATACAATGAATCTATATGATAATTTTATGATAATTATAATTATGTAATTATAATATCACATATTCTTTCATAATTTTCAGGATGTTGGGGAAAGAATTACTTCGCTCATGTGTACGGAGGACCACAATCCCACAAAGCGATGTGATTTGTTTTCACTAAATATATGAATGACTGTTTATAAAGATAAAGATAATAAATTCTTTAGGAATATATGTTATCATAGTTATATTTTAATTGTTAATAATTATGTACCTTTATTTTCTTCCATCTGTAGAAAAATAGATACAATGTTAATATGTATATGGGGTATACCGTCTCCATGAATAGTGTATTTCAATTTATATCTCCATATTTTATCAATTATTTTATATATATATTTATATAATGAATATATATTATATTTATATCATTTATACAATTATTGATATGATTTAACCAAGAACTATCTAATAGGACAGAAAATAAAAAATCAGAACATACTCACTAAAAACATTGTAATTATTACATGAAACATGATTATTTAAGGAATTTTTTATGAATGTGTAATAAATGGGGATAAGTAAATAGTTTATGGAATTATAAATATGAGAATGTTCCTACTGTATATTTATAATAAACATAAATTTATTATACTTGTTTTTCTAATGTGTACAAATGAAGAAAATACATGAGGTATAGTATTTTTCCCTTAGATTTTCATATTTCGAAATTATGTTATATTTTTCTCATATGTAGTACTATGAGGTGTGTATAAATCTCCTATAATATGTTATATAATGGATTCATATATTATAATTTTATATTATTATCAATTAATGTTATTCATTAATTAGGCTTATGATTCAAACGTAAACGATGTGATAAGGGTTTTATGTTACAATATTCTTATCTATAGGAACTATTAATTATTATGATTTAGGTGCAAAATTTTATGATCAATTTCATGAGAAAAATATTAACATTTATCACCACAGTTAATTTAATTATAATACTATTTTTATTTACATTCTCTTTCATTTATGTTATAAAAATAAAAAATAATTTTTTTAACAAAAATATCTTCAATTGTATATTAGGAGAAAAAATAATATTCCTCCATATCCATATTTATAAAATATTTTTTAATAACATTTTAATATTCATATAATAATTTTAAATAAAAATTTTCAATTTATTATTTTTTAAAAATGATTTAAATGAAATATTAATTTCACTTTCCAAGTAATGCAAGGTTAGATTTTACTAGAAATATTGAAAGAAATGGTGTTTTAACATGAAAACAATAAATGAATTTCCCATCATCCTGACCATCAAATATATTAATGCGTTCTTTAAAATATAGATTTTTTATTTTCTATGAAATAGATTTGGAAGAATTATTATGATTTATAAATTTATGTCAATGTGTAATGTTTATTTTCCCATGTAAATTTATTAAATTATATTAAAGAACTATTTATAAGATTCATAGGCTATTTTCAATAAAAATTATTTTAACATTATTTTCTATTAAAAAAATATATATCAATGTGGAAAATATATTTTCCACCAAAAAAAATCTTTATGGATTTTTAAATCATCAATTATAATATACCCACGTTATTCTCAAAGAATGGGATTTTTGAGATTGATCTATGTTTGAAAAAGTGATTTCAATGTTAAATGGATATTTTCCTCTTGAAATGTTCCACAGAATCATTAAATAATATTAATATAATATTACCTAATTTTATGTTACTTATAATTTAATCAGGATATGATTTATAGAAACCATTCATATTCTTTCGTTCAATGTTTTATGTTTATTATGATAATATATTTATTAAATTTGATTCTCTTTCATGGGTTAATACATGATGAAATAATTATGAAACCCCACTTCGTTTCCTATTGGTAATTCTTTGATGAAATGAATGAATGATAATGAGACCTATTTATTTTCCATATTTTATTCTTTAATTAAATGCTTATGAAAATAATTTCTTTTAATGGGTACTTTTATGATGAATTTTGATCATATTGTGGCATATGTAGGTATGATTTTCATTATGTGATGTGTTGGACATATATATACCTCATATTAATATAAAGAATAATATAATCTCATTTTATTAATAGGATGATATTCAATAGTGATTCCAATTTTTAATTTTTCTTTTTCAATACAATAACCATGATACTGATCCTTGAATACAATGATGGACAAGGGAGTGAACTTAGTCTTCTATTATAGCCTTGAAAATAATAATTTAGTAATAGGGAAATGATGTTTTATACACATGTGTATTCAAATATTACAGTTATTATTTAAATGTTGTGATATTATTGGTCATGTAATTTAATTTCACTATGAGTATTGTTTTATGGACTTCCAATAATTTTGTCAAGACTTATGATTTTGGTCTTTGAAATTCATGGTTTGGTTTTGATTAGTTACACCCATGTTCTCATACATATATGATCATATTATGTCTATTTAATGACATTAATTACCGTTAAATAGATTCTAAAATATCCATTTTCATAATTATTTTCCCTATGATATATTTATATCTAATAGGCATGATGTGTCTAAGAAGGGTCCACGTTATGAAAAATGCAGTTGGAGATGATATGGAAGACTTATTAACAAGTGGAATATGATTCCATATTTCCAATGTAACTATAAATTTATGATAATCCTTCATTTTTTATGTATTATAATGAATATTATTATAATAATATAAAATATATATTTATTAAATTCCCTAATATCATATCATTAAGATATTATGCCAATGAAAATGAATAGTTCCAAAATGGGATTAATGATAATTTATAATACAAAATAATTTATTTAATGATATATAATTCAAAAAAAAGAATACAATCTTACATGTGAATGGGATAGGGTTAATGATATCAACCATGGTCCATTTATGAGTTACCATTTGTTTAATGGAATATTTATCTACACATAAATAGTATAAAACATTTATATTTTAGAAAATTGCAATGTGATTTTATGGGGTCAAAACATAGAGAAAGGGGATAAAATTTACATAGAAATTTCTAAATGTTAAATTATGAGTGCATTTTAGTTTATCCTCATACAATATTATAAATATATCAATATTAAGTCACATGAATATAATAATTAATTTATATTAATTCAATAATTTTTTATAATCACAAGAGTGTCCATACCCACAAATATAAATTGGAAAATTTTCCTAATATCTTACTCACACATCTGGATTCATATAGATCATACATGACCTAAAAAATATCATTCTAGATTTAATACCCATAACCTAGAGAAACTATTATTTAAAAATTCGTTCCATTCAAGGTATAAGGTTAGAGCCAAAAGAGGTTTCTCAATGAATGGGTGTAACTTTTAATAAAGAGTTTTCAAATATTTTAATTCTTATAACATACCTAAATCAATTGTTTCCATATTAAAATTACTAATTATGTATAGAAAATATAACTAATTATTATGATAATCTATGAAAAATTACAACGTTATTTCTATCCCATTTAAAAAAGAAAACGTCGCTTCTGTCTATATACGGTGTACCATTTTCATAGGGCAGTTTAAATAATTTTCATCACCAAATTACATGTATAGTAATAATGATGAGTTTTATTAATATATATTTTTTATGATATATTTATTATTTATTTATGGTAATTTATTTTTTGAATATATTTTATTACATCTATTTAAAAATGGGAAAAAACTTTGTGTACATACAACATACCATTTCTGTAATCAACAAAAATAATTTTTCTATCTATAAAATTTATGGATGATTATATATATATATATGTGTATTTTATATTATATTAATATAATTTTTAATACTTGTGATATTTTAGAACCATGAAAAATAATAATGGAACAAAACTAGAAAACCAATGCTTATATAAACAATGAATAATTTAGCACCTTCAATAGTGATTTTAATAATAAATTTGTTATTGGTTGATGGTAAAATGTTAGAATCAAATATTATATGTTATTATATATATATATTCTGGTTATGTAACTGATATATAATAAATTCATGTTTATTTTAACTGTATTTTAATAATTATGAATCAATTCGAACTAGAAGAAATGGTTTTCCACCCAACTATTTTATGAGACATAAGCCATATTCACCACAATTTCATCAATTCTTTTATATAATTCCAAATTATATTATATCCTATTATTATATTTATATTAATGGATTTTAAAGTATCATATTATGTAATTTAATTAATGAGGGATATGATTTATATGTTTCCAAATTGGTAATGGACTATATCACAGTCTCATCATAATAAAGTATTATTTGTATTACAAGTTTCCATTGTGGTCATTATATGATATTTTTTTTAAACATTGTCTATTATATTATATTATGATTATTTATAATTTTTATAGTTGTTATTTTCATTTAACCTTTTTTGTAACTCAAAAATAAATAATGAATATTTTATGTATAGCATACTTTTTATTTTTTTCAGTATTTAAAATTATTCATCAATGTATACATTATCATAAAAATATATTTAATAATTTTTATTATATTATAAAATAGATTATTAAATTAATTTTTACCCTTGTTTTACATTAATTAAAATGTTTAAAATAAATATTGTTATCATTTTTTGAATAATGTACTTTTTACATTTGCCATGAAAAGAATAATTATTTTAAATTTTTTTTCATTGAACAAAATTTACTATTGTATTTAGTTCTCATTATTTTGATTATTTCATTATAATTTTAGATGATTATTTGCAGTGAAAAATTTTTCATTATATTTTGAAATTATTGAGATTTTAAATAAGTTAATTCTAAGGAAAATTATTATTTCCTCGACCAGTATTCTTAATATCTCCTAAATGTATCTTCATTTACATCACCATCACAAGGTATATATTATAGTTCAATAAGATTATACTCTATTGATTCCATCCACCATTTTTATCAGCATGTCTTATAATGAATTTTACTAGTGAATGTATAAAAAATTTATAAGTTTTCTTTTAATATTACCGATTAATTATTTTTAGGACATGTCCATTATTTTATGTTATTAATTAATATGAATAATGCATTGTACATATTTTGTGATCGGTGGCGCCAAAAATTATATAGCTACATAATGTAGTAGAATGTTCCATGTGAAAAATTAGGTTGTGTCTAATGATGGGCCCCTGCCCATTCCTGTAATTTTTGTTGGCAAAATTCCATCTTGGAGTGTTATTTATGTTATGGAATGTGACCACAATATTATTTTCAATGTTTCTATATGTAATTATTTTATAATTATTTAATTTGTTATTGATGTTGATGTTTTTATATGAATCATTATTATTTCAATGAATTTGTTTTAATATCATGTGATTATATATGTTTCATTATTTGATAATAATTTATTCATACCACATTATTATTCAAAATCATGTTACTAATTAAATTGAACGTTTTCTTAGTTATTTACATATATATATATGAACTATTCAGCATTTAATGAATATTATATCCACATTACATAACCGTCATGGATCATCTGAGAGAACCCTTATTTTTTCGTTTCCTCAAGATTCCAGAATCTGTATTATGATGGATAAGAATATACATTCTTAAGAGAATAATGAAATTATAAAATAATATAATTTTTTTAATTTATGTTTTAAAATGTATCTAAAATGAAAATGTAAAATATGTTACCCATAATACTAAAATATTTGGTACACTGGGTTCGTATTATGTATACATAGATTTAATGTAATAACGTAACCCCAAGATCTGATCTATTGGAGTAGTGGCCTTTAAAATAATAAAATCCTTTTAATAGAAAAAACTATATAATAGATCTAATTTCCATAGGATTATAATATTTCTCATTTTAATAATTTAACATAAAATAATAACTCGGTGTATCAAATGTTACCTAACTCACCTATAAATTTATATGAGATTTATATAATGAATTAAAAAAGAGGATTTAAATCACATATAATTCATATACTATATGATTAAAATCATTTTCATCGAATAAAATCCACTAAAAAATAAATTAGAGAAGATTCATATACAAGGAATGATATAATAATACCCTAATCAATTTTTAATTATATGTAATCATATAATAATTAACGTGAAAATTTTATGTCCTTGTAATTTATTTATATATGAGTGATATGGTATAACTACAAATAAATAACATATTAATTGTGATAGAGTGGATGGTAAATATACATTTCACCACATCATTGTCTCACCCCACATTATTAATAGTGAACACATGAGATTTATCATTGTCTATAAAATTATGTGGATTATAAAAATGATCAAAAAAGTTAACATTTTGTTTTTAGAAATGGTATTTGTAATATCCGGACTCTAATTAATTATATAATTTTATTTTATATGAATCATTTATGGATATTTATATTGATTTAAAAAACTATGTTACTTATTTTTATGAATTCAATATTTTATTTCATAGTAGAATTTTTTTCTCACATAAAATATATTGTATTCCTCTTAATATACATCCATATGCGATTCAATCCATACATATTTTATTTAGGATAACTCATCTTCTTCCCTGAATGGTTTTTGTTATTTTAATTTCTATTGAATTTAAGCATTATTTTGATATAAAATCCATGAGATTGATGAGTTACTACAATATATTCATCCACCTAGATTTCATATCAAACAATTTCATCATATAAAACTATTTCTATTATGGTTAAATTCATTAGAAGATTTAGTTCTAATCCATTAATGAGTTTATCAATATTAATATTCATTTTAACAAAAAACTCATATTTGTACATTGAATGACTTGTTATAAATTATTTTATATGTATAAATGGATTAATTATACTTTTATATTTACATAAGATATTCTATTAAACAATATAAAACTAATATTTTTATTATAAATTTTGACGAATATAATTCTAAACTCATCCCACTACATGTAGTGAATTTTATCATGTTTCCATTCATCATAATATGAGTCAAAAATTAATTTACATAACCTTATAAATGATAATATGATGAAATAACTTCTGCATGATCTAGGAATTTCATAGTGGTTAAAAAAATTTCAATGGTACATATCAATTGATATAAAATTATTGGATTAATATACCCATAATAAGAAGGTGGTTATTTCCTCAAAACGGACCCACTAGTAACATTTTTCACCCCATTACGCATTTTATAGCATAGAATGACTCAATTAAATGGAATGTATTATAATCATTCCAAAAAGACTTTTCATTTCATATCCCATGCTAGACTATTTATTTAGGAGACAACAATTTCATTATCCATAACTTTTATCATTAATAAATTTCCTTGTGGTTGTACCCAATATTTGAAAACAAATATCATTGTATTACCCGAAATAAGAATTTTTTTGAAATCTGATAATCATGAAAATAGTTTATATTATGTCTATTTCATAAAAAATTCATTTAAATAAAAGATATAATAGTTTTTCCATAGTATATTTTTTGTCCTTATAAATTAATATTATTCATAATATCTCTTAAATAATGAATGATTTTATTATGAATATCCATTGAATGTCCCTAGACAGGTGTGTTATAATTTTTTATTAATCAGGTATTATAACTATTATGATGTATAATTAACCAAATATTTTTTGGTTTATCAGACTTAGATGCGTCTAATCATAATTAACAACCATTGACTTTAAAATTATACTACACTCGATAGAATATTTAACATAAAATACTATGTATAAATGAACTATGATATAATATTAATATACTACTATTTATTCTTGAACTATATACCCTAGTCCATGTATTGGTATATATGAATATAAATAACTACATTATGAAATATATAAAAACATCTGACTCACTATAAATTTATTAAAAGATTATTAATATAAAAATAACTCAAAATCAATGAAGTCATTTTGTTCTACAAAAAATGTTTCAATCAAAAATGATATTTATTTATATTGATAAAAAATATTATAATTAAATTTTAAAAAATTTACTAAAATTATATTATAAAATTAATAAAAAAAATAATTAATAATATAAATATTATCATATGATGATTTTTTTTTGAAAATATTCATTTTTTTAGTGATTAGTGGAAATTCCAGATTTTTATAAAACAATAACATATTTTAATAAATTAATTAATTTAAAAGAACCATTTTTTATTTAATTTTATTTAAATTTAACATAATCAATTTCAATTTATATATAATTTAATTAATTACATCTAAATCACATTAAAAAATGAGTTTTTTATATTTATATTTATTTGTCTTAAATAGACTTATTCTATATTTTTTAAGGGGATTATTATTACTCCAACTTAATTAATTAATATTATCCAAATTGAGAAATAATATAATTTCAATTTCTATATTTTTTATATCTATACTTTTTAATTTAAATTAATTACGTGATGAATTTTATTCATACTGTTAATATAGGATCGTGTTTTTATTATAAATAAATTTTTTTGGGAAGCCACCTTTTCATCACTTGGGGGATTTATTTTAAAATAAATTACATAAATTTTATGAAAATAATTTTTAAAAATTTATTCCATAATATTATTCATCATAAATTATATTATATTATAATTTGAACAAAATGTTTTTCAATAATGAATTGTAAAAAAACGTAAAACCATTGTTATCATGGAACCAAATAGTAAAAGTGAGAAACATTTTAATTAACGAAGATATCGTCACTAAAAAATAGTTGTATAGATCTGGGTCATAATTTTTTATCCTACACCACTTCATTTAAATTTTAGAGGCACTTTTCAAGAGTTTGAATTCCCATTATTGAATAATTTTGGGTTATTACAAGAACGCCAATATTCTTCCAAGATAAACGAGAACCTACTCCTATCACTAATTCAAATATCTCAAGAAAATTTCCTTGACCAAACCCAAAGATGAACTCTCCCATATATCTACAAACACACTAAATATCTATTTTCATCAAAAAATAAGAACCTTAGTATCCTCAATTAGAGATTCAGATGAGATTATTCCAAGGGAAGTTAATCGTCTTCAACAAGCATATTATGTTTAACTTATTAACTATCCCCCAAATTTTTTTATCAATCAAAAAATATTATTACATGTACCTAGTATAATATTATATGTTATTATGTTAATTTAATAACACAAATCCTTGTACACATCCATAAAATGGGTAATTAACCTATTGTTCATGTGTACATCAGACAACTCCCTCACAAACTAATGTCATTTGTTTTTCGTTATAATATCACATGGATATTCATGATGATTGATTTATATTTTATATATAATATTAAAATCATATTAATCTTTTTTTGAGTTCTAATATATGATATAATTTAGTACCATTTCATTTATGGGAATTGATAATGTCTTTCGTGTGTTTAGTGGTCTACCGCCTCATGATGTGACGTGATTCTTTTTTTTATCGAATCACATTGATAGTATACTAATGTGTCTTTAAATAAATAGTATGATATTTTTTATATAATGGTCCTTCTTTAATGATATTTCAATTATTACATTCCCTCAATAATGATCAGTGAAATAATGGATGTGTTACTCTGGCATATGCACAAACTAACAACACCATTATCACAACATACTTCATTTCTCTTAATTATCATTCGAATTTTTTAAAAATTTATAATTTCAATAGGATAATTATAATTATTTCATGACTATTATTCAATATATTAGGAACTAATAGTATCATTGTCCATATTATACTTACCTAACAGATTTTTTATATTTGAACATAATTTCAACAAAACATCTAACAAGAACATAAAAAAAGTAATATAAAAAAATATTATAATAAAAAATAAGAAAAAAATAAACTATAATATTTTTCTCAATAATGTATTCCACTGACAAATTTATATTAATTTTTAAGATAAATAACATATATGAAAAGTCAGTTGGTAGATAACGGTCTGTGTCTCAAAATGAAATTATTTGACATATATGTTCTTTCATGCATCAAATTTATTTTATATGTTTTATTTAATACCCTATTACATATTATATCAGGAATAAATTATAATTCAAGATATTTTATGATAAAATACATATACTTCATTCAGCGGTGGTATGATCCACAAGGTTCTAATGTGGTAACAAGTTATGCATTGATCTCATTTCTAATTTTGATTATTTATTCCTAAATATATATTCTAGAAAATTATTTTATAGTATTATAGTAAAACCATTTAATTTTCGTCTACCTTGTTATTTCCCAAAATAATAATGTAATTAAATTATTTCCAATTTTTTTCAACAAATTATAGACAAACTGTTTTACCAAAAGGTTCAAACATTTATCTAATTGCTCAAAAGGACTTTCTCTTTAATGTCCATGTGTTTCTTTATAGTGTGTGATTTTTTAAACACTCTTTTATGAATTTTTTATTTCATGTTAATTCATGTTTAATTTTTATGAAATGGTTTTGAAGTAATCTTCTTTTCATTTTCTAAAGATGTACTTTTAAATTTTTACTAGGAATATAAATGCAGTATTTGATATAATATACAATGCATGAATAATACATTCAATAGCCATTTTTATTATTTTCCAGGAAGATTCATGTATAGGTTTCCATGTTTATTTTCAATGAAATGCATTTTGAAAAAAAATTATGAGGGTTAATTTTTTAAATATTATATTCAATTTGAAATGATTATTTTCCTAAAGATTGATTTTAATATCTTTTAATGTTTTTATTTTTATCAAATAAAATTTACTTTAATTTTTTATAATGATAAAAAATTCCTTATATATGTCTCATAAATATTCAATTATCATAATCCATTATATAGTAAGGGTAATAAATGAATTATTTTCATATAAAAAATTATATAATTATGTCATTTAATATAATTATGATATGATTTGATATCCTAAAACCAATATTATTTCCATTTGTAATTATTATGATGTTTCATTATGATTTAAATTCATTTCGAACTATACATAATCATAAGAATATTATAAGTGTACACCAAGATATCACTCAAATTCACTAGGTATTATTTTAGTCTCATGTGGTGTCATGTATAGGATTATGGAGTAAACCTTATCTATCATGGGACATTTTCCACCAAGTGATTTTTTCCAGTAAGCTAAACATGTCTCCCTTAATATCATGTATTATTTTCCTACCACATTTACTACGATTTTATGATCTTATGATAACATTATTATAATTTTAGATTTTATATATAATACCCAAGTTCGTTATTTTTATTATATAATTAAATATCTTTTATTAAAAATCTAGGATTCCTTACCAAGTTTATTTCGTTACTAGAAATTTCAGCTCTTCACATGCATTCAGATATACCCTATGTTATCTATTAAGGTTTTTGAAGATAAAATAGATGTAAGGACCTCACCAGGGATAAAAAATAAGGATTCTATTTTTTTATATTTCCTTAAAAATTCTAAAATAATTTTATTCGAAATACACAATCCCTTATCAATAATTATTCTGTATTAATGGATTTCTATGTTAAGAACAATGTAAAATTATATGTAAAAGTCATTAATGTCTCTATTTTTTCTTATATAAAATGATTTTATATCTTGTATAAAATAGGAAAATAAAACATTATTCAAAAAACTTGGGTTAAATCTATTGGTGGGTTTATGTGCTGGAAAGTATCCAAATTTTTTTTTGAATGATAGAGTGAATGGTTTCTGAGAAATTATATACCTTTCAGGATAATACATGTTGTTGTGTCATGAGAACTATTTTACATAGGGATAATTATATTTAAAGGCACAAATTAATCAAGACTCGATCATCACTTGGTGCATGATAATGATCCTTATTTCACACATAGTTAGACCCTCAAATGGGATATGATTTGAAAATTAAAAAAAAGCATTATGAACCATTATAAAGGACATGGAAAAGTTATTATGTTAGAGAACCTAAAAAATAAGTTCCAATGTTTTATCGTGATTGAAGGTATGTTACACATAAGATTGGATATAGTTATAATTTATATGTTATTACAACTTTTTTTTATCAATTTCACATATTGTATGTCAATGAGTTCTCATCTACTTTAATTTATTATTATTAGGTAATAATGATAAATATGATATATCTATCGAATAATTAGTGTGATTGTAAATGATATGATTTTCCCAATAATAAGATAATCATAATTTGATAACATTTTATAGATGATGTGATAATGATAATTTATATATATTTAAATATTATTAACAACCTATGCAAAACTGAATTTTTAAACACATTAAAGAAGGTGTGTATGATATTTGTTGTAAATTATATTTTTAAATATTATGATGGACATAATATTTCATTTCATACATTTGTAAAGGGATGATATAAAATGGAAAATTAATTAATTTAAATAGAATAAGATTTATTTGTATATTTTTATGTGAAATATAGATAATTTTCAACAAATAATAAAGAGTATAGATAACATTAATATAGAAATAAATCTAAAACATTAAAACAAGTTATAATACTATGCCATATATGTGGGAAACTCAATCAATGTTGGAGTCAATGAACTTTTAAATTAAATAAATCCCAGAGTAATTTGTCAAAATAATCACTAAAATAGAATGATTAAAGTGATTATATTTTTGAATTTTATAAGAATTTTATATATTAATTTTTATTATTTGTATTATAGTTATAATAATCATTAATCATGTATTGATTTATCTATAACAATTTTTAATTTAAAACTTATAAGAATATGTTGAAAGGTTCTTAATGAAATATAAAGGTGGTTTAATTGTAAGATGATATTTTATGGAAAATAACATGATTGTGGAAAATGGAATCTTTGAGATATTCTTGATGTTCTTGTAATTTTCGTCAATTATTAATATTTTATTTTTAGTAAAATAATGAAATCGATAGGAAATAATATAGAACATAAATAAGTGATTTAATGACTACAGATATTTTTTAGTATGTTCATAATATTTATGGAAATTTTATAGATAGATTTGTATTATTAATACGATTATAAATTTCATTCAATAGATTTATGAAAAGGATAACCCTAAATCGTGGAGGAATGCCATCACATCTGTTAAGGAAGCAGTGCTAGAACATGCAACCAAAGGGAGAAAAGGGTAAAATTACAACCAGTATCCTATGTGATTCCCTTGACTGTTTTTTTAATTTATTGATTTTTGGGATAAATATTATTCTTATTTTTTGTTACATGCATGTTGGATTAATGTTTTTAAATTTTAAGAATTTTTTTTATTAAGGATTTTATTGTGAAATGATTCATATTGTTTAGACTTATATATGACCATCATGATTTATGTAAAGGAAAATGTTTTTCACAAATTGTTCTCAATACAATGGTAACTTGATAACCGAGATGGCACAGATATAGACCAAACGGCATTCTAGATCACCCTGGGTTGGAAACAAAAAACCTTTCATAATTCAATATGAAGGGGGGGGGGACAAGTTTTTGACGAAAAAATGGAATAAAAACAAAAACAATAATCAAAGTAGAAATCAATTGGTATAATAGTACTATATGTCAAAATAGTATATATATAAACCCAATAGAAATGGATGGGCAACAGTTCAAAGCCCAAAGATCAGCCAATCTACCACCTTTAAATGGTTCATTCCCCATTGTTGAACCTAGAATGATTAAATCTATATACACCCAATAGAAATGGATTGGCATAAGTTGAAATCCAATTAAGGTCTTAGTATGAGTTCTATAATAAAATGGATTAATAATTTTCCAAAACAATATTTGAATTTTATATAAATATGGCATTATAATATAAGTTCTTATTTTAAACCAATTATTCCATACATTTCAATTGATTGAAAAATATCAATAAAATTATTAATAGATATTTTATATATAATGTTTTATATAAATTTATATGGATGGTGTAAATGATTGAAAATATATCAAATCATTTAGAATGAGAAATATGGTAGTTTTCATAGAGGTCTTATAGATCATGGTTTTGGGATCCTCACACTATATTATAGGTATAATGAAAATTTTCTCGCAAGTCCCTTCGAAACTCCCAGAGGACTAAGGAACATCCCGAGTAGTATGACATCTATAAATAGAATTTTATATGAGCTTCAATGTGTCAAAATATTGATATTGAAATCCAAACATAACATGTAAATCAAAAATAAATCACTAGAAATAAAATATATTATGTACTCAATCAACATCAAATACTATGAAATTTATTTCAAAACACAATAAAAAAATTAATCAATTCCCCATTTCAATTTGTGAATTTCTCATTAAAACCCAAAATAGGGATTTTTAATCAATTGATTATTTTTTACCAAGATAAAATAAATGGCGATAACAAAATAATCAATTTTCATTAAATACAAACTATAAATAAATTGCCCAAATAAATTTCACAAAAAATTTTAAAATTTCAATCTAATCAAAATCACAACCAAATTCACAAGAATTTTTCGATTTCCCCAAATTTCATTCAAAACAAATTCAAGTCAATATTTCATCAATTGGTTTTCAATATAATACAATATAAACGTATTTTATTTAAATAAGGTTATTTAATGTTAAAATTATTGTCTTAATTTATATAGAACCAAAAACATCTTCACTAATATCACATATCACGATGACCAAAATATGGGAACCCATTAAAAAGTGTTGATAATAGAGATCCAAGATGAAAACCCAGATTCATGATCTAAAAAAATATATTTTTATATCTAAACTACATAAATATATAACAATCATAAAGGGGGATATAAGGATAGATCAAGAGATAATGAGAAGAGAATATTCACAAAACCGGATAAGATCGAACATGGTTTTCCACATATCAATATTCCTAGAAATGGGTTCTGTGAGTCCTAAATGGATCCTTCAGATCCCTATAATAATTTAAAAATTAGTTATCATGATTTATGTTCAAGAGGAGAACCAAAATTGGGTTTGGGGAATTAAAAAAAATTTCATTTTTTCCTGTTCGCATGGTTAGCAAGACAAGGACACACAGATTGAAAAACTCTGCACCCTTATCTTAATCCCCACTAAAGGGATTAATGATTAAAAATAGGTGGTAAATGATATTTGAATCTATGAACTAAATGTTATAACCCTATATTAATTGGTATTATTATATTGAACTAGTATGGAACATGGTATGAGAAAACCATGAACAATCTACGCCAACAGAAGATGCTTCCAATATTTAAAATATTTCTTCGGAAAAAACAATAAATACTACCCAACAAATTCCTAATAAAAAATAAGGTCTATGATTAACCACCCCACCATATAAATATTATTACCCAATAAATCATGTCATATTGTGTCCATGATAAAAATATGAGGCCACTATTATCTCATTAGTGCCTATATCACCCACATATCATGAGTTTTAGAACTGTGTTTCTATAACAATAAAACCAACACTTTTTCCCTATCCTGGAATCCCTTAGTTTTACACTCCATTATCCTTATTTAGTTCATATCAAAAGTTAAATCAGGTTCAATATTAAGATCAATCCCACCCAAATAAATTGATATATATGAAAGATACATTCACAGAAATGATACACGAAACACATTATGTATTGATGTAAACTATATAGGTAGTCATAAATGTTTAGATATATTCCCTATAATCCCAAAAACACAAAATCTCTCAATTAATTAAGAGAAATATTCCATTTCCTCCCTAGATGTTGATGACCCAAATGATGTGAAAATTTGAAGAATAACATATCACCCACAAAAAATTCCATTAGTCGACGATGATGATAAAAAAAATTTATACCCTATCTGTGATGTTAACATTCTCTATTGAATCAGCTGAATCTTTGATAACATATCTTTAATGAATATCAGTCTAACCAAATAACTTTCACCAATATCCGACCAAAAAATTGAATATTTACTAGGCCAACCATGAAAGGCCGGAAAATATTCCATTATGATCACGGATTTGTAAGTAGTATTATAAGAAAACTCCACCATCAAAAATGGTTATTCCAAGCTCCACAATATTTAAGAATGTGTGAAAAAAGAATGTATGATTTGGGATTTCTCCAGAAGATATGTTTTTATACATTTCAATTTAAGACTCTTTTTTTTATTTCAATAAGTGTATTTACATGTTAATGTGAAGATTAAGGGGTGTTCTACGGGTTAAAGACACAGAAAAAATGAATAATTATGATTTTATGGGCGGTTGTATGGTTTTACCATGGGTAGTGAAAAATGTGTGGATCAGACTTTGTAACATTGGACAGGGGGTGTTTTTGAACAATAGAATCTGCATGGGTTGCGTGAGATTTGAAAAACATTGTGGGTAAATACTATGACCCAATATCATTGATAAATTATTAAAAAAAATCTATTATGATACTTTTATGTTCGACTCTAGATTTTCCACCTTTTTCCTCCTATAAACCCTAGTAATGGTCCATGATTCCAAGAAAATCTAGGATGTTATTCTTCTCCGATCTTATGCTATTTGGAGTTCCCTTAATTATGAATTGTAGATCCAAATATGGACAATCCACTCATTAATTCCTATTCATGATTAGGGTTTGTGAAATTTCCTTCTCTCTATCTAATGCTATAAAACCATTCTTTTTCATTGTGATTTATGATTAAGCTTCTATGTGGCTTTAGATACGGATCCCAGTCCATGATTATTGGCCCGTTCACCAATGGATTTGAGGTAGGTTGTCTAAAAACTATAACCCATAGTTTATATATAGATTTTTCTACGAATGGTTTTATTCTATCTCCCATTTTGACATATTATTAGTTTTGTTGGACGAATGTGTTGTATTGAGTGTCTATATAACAAAATTAATTCTTCATTATCCATGTGGGATGCATGGAGGATGTTTTGTCTTATTGTAGGGCCACCCAAGGGGTATGCTGACACTTTAGAATGAGCTAATGGAAATGTATGGTATGAATTTGACATTTACTATTGTAATGATTTATCAAATGTGTTAATTAGTTTATGTAATGAGTTGGATGACATGTGGATAGTTGTTTCTAATGTGGGAAAAGGCTAAGGGACTATTTGGATGGCATGTAAATGGGATAAATTGCATTAATCAGAATATGTTAAGAGACTTTGTTTGTTCTTGAATAATCTTGGGTCGATAGGCATTGGAATATTAGAAATTGATAAAATGGTTATTGGGTATATTTGATGAATTTGTTAATGAATTTTGACATATTGTTAATTTTCACATTTTTTTACTATGATTTTATGTTTACAATGATATTCTCTATAATTCTTTGTAATGTTGTTGTTGGGGAAATGGATAAATAAGCATGTGAACATTTCATTGTAGATTGTTGTATAGAGATGAGGTTCATGGCCCACGGGTTGACTTTTTCTGAGGTTATAATCTGTACCCTCTAAATGCATGGGTTAGGGAAGAGGATAATGTTCTATTCCCCTAATAGTTTCATTCAATCCAGACTGAGGATTCGAGGTGATGATATGGTGGTTATTGTGATTTGATTCATAGTTATATAGAACATGGTTATTAACACATGACTTGGGAGTATAGAACATGAATAATCCATTAAACACATGATAAATGAGTGAACTAAACTATGTGATGATTATGCAATGAACTTGGTTTAAACGGTAGCATAACATAAAAAATCATAATATGGAATGTAATGTTAAACTATTTTTCATTTATGTTCCATTATGTAGTACTTTCATATAATATCTATTTGACTAAATAATTTGTAGAAACCATTGGTGGTGGCCAACTGAGTTCTACTCCTACCCTGCCCGAGCCATTATTGGGTACCCAAGTAGATATCATGGTGTCAGGTCAGGAAAGAATCAATGGCCATATCCAAGATATATAATTCGGGGTATGTATGATCATGGAGGAGGACTGAGACTTCAATCCTAAACTATTTTATGGATTCCACTATATTCCTTTCTTTTGGGGATGTTCACTTGGAACTACATCTTGACGTTGGATTTTGAAATTGGATGTGGATTGTACCTAGTTTTTGGTTGAATATTTAGGCATGTTCAGGGTTTTGCTTATTTTCCATCCAATATTTTTTATATTTTCCATGGGGTCTTAATATGAAAGATAGGGTATAGTCTCACCACATGAAACTTAAATTCTAGATGTTGTATCACATCCTATGTCATATGGGGAGGCCTGTTTGAGGTCATGTAGTGACCTAGCTCAGGGCACCGGTATTGTGGCTCCTATGTTGGGTATGTTAAAATGTAGTATCAGAGGAGATGTTTTCACATTCTTACTATTTGGGGATGGTTGAAAGAATATTAGAAAAGTGTTGGGCCCTGGTAAACAAATCATTCCTAGGAGTTCCTAGACCATGTACGGGGAAAAATCCAAGTTTCCCATTATGGTAATTGTTGTTCTTTTTGTGTGTTATTACATTTGATGATATTTCACCATTGGGTGATTCACTTGTGATGTGATGCGATAGTTTTATGATATATTAATCACGGATAGTATAAAATGATGATGTGCATTCATGCTTCATTATGGGAACATTCTTAAATAAGTTACATGTTTCATATTAGGCACACACATGATGGGAATATGGGGTATAAGGAATAGGATGCCTTTTATTTCTTGAAAATAATGTAACTATTTCATAATTTATGGTTTGAAACTATGGCAGTTGATATTTGAGTTAGCCTTGACCATTCTGGGATAGACAAGGGTATTTCTCTGATTGTTGCTAAGATAATTTGTGTAGTGTGTGATAAATATTTTTATCACTAGTGATTATACTTCCATAATATTGTAATGAATTATTTAATAATTGTGTTCTAAATCTTGTGTTTTAAATTTTAAAAAAATGACTCCATGAAGAATTGTGCCAGTTTGGCGATAGGAGTACATTGCCGATAATGCTTCCCTTCTAGTGGAGAAATGGGACCAAGTCGTTCAAAAAATAGAGAAGATTTGTTCTAGGAAAATATCACTTTTTTTATTCAAATTAGGGAACAAGACTCAGGGGAGGTTTCAACGAATTTTATTATACTGATCAGGGAGATCCAGCTACATCACTCTCTGACCATAAATGGAATGGGTAGGATGAGGCTGTAGATGTATATACAGAGTCCATCTAAACTATTATTGACTATTTAGATACTCCATTTGGTAATTGAGTCATGTTAGTGCCCTATATTAGTAGTGGAGAAGCCAAGAGTTGGTGTGAAATCATTGTTCAAATAGAGTAGGATGAAGGAATGATGTGGGAGTATTTTTAGGAGATGTTTCAAAAACAATATTACCCAATAACATTGAGGAAGGTGAAGGATTTGGATTTTATGAGTTTTATCCAAGGGAAAATGTTGTTGATAGACTATGTGAGTCACATAATAGATTTCTGATGCTTTCTTCCAACATTGATAAGATTCATGGAAGAAATGGAAAATTGTTTCTAGGATGGACTAAAACAGGATATGCACTCTCAGTTGAATACCACCTTCATGAAAATGTTTTCTGAGTTAGTGGATCAAACCCTTGTATCATTGGGAAACCTAAAGAGGGGTTTTGTTAGTGAACCTATGGTGCCATCATGGAGAGAAAGATATTTGGATTCCAATAATAAGAAGCATCATTATACAAATTTTTAGTAGTTCAGAATCACATCGAGCAGAAAAATGAAGGGTTTAGTCCCTCAAAGTGTTGAATATGATTTTTAGTTATCTGTATGGAAGGATATGGAAAATTTGTGGCCGATTTCCCCAACAACATGTCAAGTGATGGTCATGCAACATGATATGACATGTGCAATGGTTCAGCAGGAACATAGTATAGTCAAGAATTTATGTAACTTAAAGGTAGATTTCATGTGTAGGTAGGGTTCAGTTATAGTGTATCAGGCTGACAGTTGGAGCTCCACCAGTCACACTGGTACGGGTGGTGGATGTAGATCTCTAGGGAAAGAAAATCGATACTATAAGGGTAGTACATTATAGGGTACTTAGGTTGGAACTAAGGGTTGAGGATCAGGTTAACTCCATGTAGTTTAAACTACACCAAAATGTGGTGAGGTGGGACCCTCTATTATTCTAGGTATGATCCTTTTAGATTACATGCTCTCTATGATTTATTTGATACAAGTGATAGAAATTAATTTATTTTTTCTCACTTCCATGTTATGTTGGGATTAACCATGTAGAGTGTGTGAGGGGTAATGTAACTTGAGACTCCGATGGGGGTACGAGTCTAGAACATCTTGAAATGTAAGTTTTTTCACTTGAGGAAAGTGAATATTGTTTTCTATGGAATCTATTTATTCTTGAGATTTATAGTTTTAACCAAATCATGGGTATGGATTTATTGGTGTTGTATAAATTCAATATCAATAGTTACCAATGCTGGGTTTTTACTTGAGGTTTGTGGATATCATTTTCTGTGGGAACAGTTTATTCTATAGATGTCATGTTTTAACCAAATCATGGTTATGAATATGATGGTCATTTTCTCATATTGAAATGTTAGGCAGGAGGTAGATTGGATGGGTAGGATGCGTACTCACTCCATCAGCTACCAATCTGGTCTTGCATTTGATGATTAGATTCTTCATTCTGAGAGAGAAAATGATGTTTCTAAATGTATGTATAACGATGATTTATGGGTGTAACTTGCAGTTATCAATCATCCATAAATTGAATTTTTGGTTTTTTGTGTCTCATTTATTCAATGGTGGATCCTCGTGGGTATGATCTTGTTTGGTTCTCACACAACCATAATGTAATTTATTTGAAAATAAAAAAAAATAATTGGGGGATACTCAAGCTGGTCGTGGAGGACCGCTATGCATGATGTTGTTATAACTCACAACCCATGTTTCCTCACATATGTTACACTATGGTGGAAGGATATGACAATATTCCAACATGCAGTGAATTGGTTTCTGTATGTGTTTCTTAAGGACTACCCATGACTACCACCAGAGAGATACGTCAAGTTTACAGTTGAGTTGTTCCCACGAGCGAATCTAGTTTCCATTACACCATATCTAATGACCCCTGTAGAGCTCCATGAACTAATGGTTAACCTATTTTTGTGGGAGAATAAAGTGTTTATGCATCCTAGATCATCACCCTAGGTATATTACGATCAATTTTCTAAAAATCCTAATGGATCACTGAAGATATGTGTCGATAATATGAAGCTAACCAAGATTATGGGGAACGAATGATACACTCTTCCATGAATAAGTTACATGTTTGACCATCTCATAGGTGACTTAGTGTCTAACAAGATAAATTTGAGATAGTGGTTGCATTAGTTGAGGGAAACACATTCTAATGTACCCCAAACTGCTTTCCTATGCAGATACGAGTTGAATGAACTTTTGTTGATTTTATTGGTGTTGACCAATGCACTGACGGTGTTCATCGCTTTGTGGGATCATATATTTTACCTGTATCTGGATCAATTAGTGGTTATCTTTTTTGATTACATATATGGGTAGTCCAAAACCTACAATGATCATGTCAAATACCTTGACATTTCATGCAGTAAACGATGACATCATAGGATTTATTTCATGTTATCAAATTTTCAATTTTGGATTCATGAGGTGAAATTTTCCTGACATATAATTTTTGAGTTAGTTGTGTTGGTTGATTAACTAAATGTGCAGGTTATAGTGTCTTGGGAGTGGTCGAATAGCATTTCTGATGTTCTTTGTATTCTGGGATTGACTGATTATTATCATAGGTTCATCAGAGATTTCTCTCATTTGGCAGCGTCTCCCACAAGAATTAATATGAATGGGGTTAATGTTGGAATTGTTTGAGGCATGTGATAATTCTTTTTAAGAGTTTAAGATGTAGTTTAATACCACATTTATTTTGATCGTACATGAACAAGGAATGAAGTACACATTTTTTGTGAGGTGTCTGATATTGGAAATGGGTAAATGTTGATGCAGGATGATTGGGTCATAGCATAGGTGTCGAGAACATTCATACAACAAGAAAGAAATTACCCTACTCATTACCCTAAGCAGGATTCTAGGTATAATGGAATAATTTGTTAGAGTCATTACATGATGGAATAACCTTTCATGTTTTATGATAAGGTCTATACTCTAGTGAAGGAAAATATTATGGCTTATACTTTAATATGGAAGACTCAGAATCAAGTAGTTCAGGAAACCATTTCAGAGTGCAATATGATGACCATATTTTCTGATATGCATTTGGAGGTATAGGATGGGAATGAGAAAATCAATCTTGATTCTATAGTAGTTGAATAATGGATTTTGATATGTTTCAAGGAGAGTCAGATAGAGGATATAATGTTTTTGTCTATGATCGAATAAAATAAAGGTGGGTAGTAACCATCTACTTTGGCTTTTGGTGCTGGTGGAGTTTTTCATGTTCGTGGTCATGTTTTGTACGAATAGGTATATATGAAATTTTTATTCTTGATTTCCACATATAAAATTGGATGGTGTATATGGATTGACTAAGATGTAATGTGATATCAATAAGTAGTATTTGTTAATGGGTATAAAGAATGATGTGTCAGGTTTTGTGGCACGATGCCTTACTTGTAATTTGGTGGAAGACGAGCATCATCGTCTAGGTGGGTTATTGTAGTCATTTACCTTTACTATATGGATGTGTAATTATATAACTGATAGATTTCAATGTTGATCATTCGAGTATTCCTCAGAATAATGATGACATCTGGGTAGATGGGTACCAGTTGTAGAATTTAGCACATTTCATTCCAATTCATGAGTGTTATATAGTAGACCAGTTGGGTAGTTTATATTATATAGGGATAGTGCAGTTCCATTGTGTTTTGGGAACCCTAGTTTTCGATCATGACTCTCATTTCACTGTATGTTTTTAGAAGGGACTACAGAAGGAAGATGGTACCCTTCTGTCTCTTAGTACGACCTAACACCCAAAGATTGATGGGAAATCAAATTTTATGATCCATGTATTGAAGGAAATGTTGAAATCTTGTGTGATGTATTTATGTGGTTTTTGGGAGAGGCACATGTCAGTCATTGATTTTGATTAAAATATACTTTTAAGTCCACAATTCAGATGAATCTTTCAGAGGATCTCTATGGGAGACCATGTAGATCCTTATTATGTTGTTTGGAGGATGGGGAGTCTTTACTGTTTGGAAAGGATTTCATGTTTGAGACATCATAGAAGGTTCAATTGATTAAAAATCATATATAAATGACCTAGAGTACGTATAAGACATATAAAAATCAGCATCTCAGGCCACTCTAGTTATGGGTGAGTGATAGTGTGTTTCTCCAAGTGTCACCAATGTTGGGTCACCATCGAATTCAAACATAGGGAATTTTGTCTCCAAGGTTTGTTGGGAAATTTCAGATTGCAGAAAGGATCAAACTAGTAGCTTACCAATTAAATCTTCCATAATAGTTCAGTGGGATGCATGATGTCTTCCATGTTTCATAACTCCAAAAATATCACCATGATCTATATCATGTGATAAAAACTAATGATATAGAGCTTCAAACTGATGAATCATTTTAGGGGCATCTGATTCATATTGTCTATCATAATGATAATGTATTTTAGGGAATGGTTATGCCTCTAGTTCATGTTCTATAGCAGTATAAAATCGTTTAAGAGGAAACATGGGAGCCAGAATTAGATAGGCGGGACTAGTAGTACAATATCATTTTCATGGGACCTCAATGATTATTAGAAGTATAGTGTCAATAATCAACCATAATAAGTTGGGGAGGTTGTAAGATCACAAATTTCTACATAATTTAGGATTTTTTATCAATTTAGTTTATGTCCCTTATTTTTGATTTAAAATGGTATTTTATTAGCTCATGTGATGATTAGGGGGTATTTTGTGGGTTTTTCACAATAAAAAGGAATGAATAAAGAGTTTATGGGTTGTTGCATAGTTTGTGCACTGTTAGTGTTATCTGTGCAGATTAGCCTAGGTAATTGTGTAAAGGGGACGTTTTTGGACATTAGTATCTGCACGGTTTGTGCAAATTTTTGAAAACCATGTGGGTTAACTGTGCATCCAATTTACATTTGGAAATTTTCCAAAATTCCCGTACATGATTTTTTAGGTTCTACAAGGTACTTTCCTTCTTCTTGATCCATTGATCCCAAGTGATGAGACAAGCCTCCAAGATCCGCCAAGCGGTTATTTTATCTCTATCAGTGGGATTTTTGATTCTCTTCAGTTTCGGATTGATGGTCCCATTAAGGATACTCCCTTTTATGTTTACTTATTTATAAGGGTGTGTATATTTCTCTTCTCTCTATTTAGGGCTCTAAAACAGTTTTTTTGCAAATATTTTTGGTGATGCAACAATGATGATTAAATCAAGACATAAGGGATCAATTAAGGTTCAGTTCACCTAAATATTTTAGTTAGGTGTTCTAAAAATTATATCCAACAGTTTGAATTTATATTTTTCCCATGTAGTGTATAATTCATGCTCCATTTGTTACGTTTTTTGGTGTCATTGGATGAATGTGATGTATTGAGTACCTAAATACACAAATGAATTCATCACTATTCCTATATAAATCACGGAAGATCTTATGAATTATTTTAGGGACACCCATGGGGTATGCTGATCCCTTCAAACGGGATAATGCTAATGTAATGTATGAATTTGACTCATGATGTTTTGAAGCCTTAGAGAATGTGTTAATTAGGCCATGAATGAGTTAGTAGTGATGTGGATTGTTGCATCTAATGTGGTTAAATGTTAAGGGAATGGAATGATTCCATATAAATGGGAAAAATTGGATTAATGGAATATTTTAAGAGGCTATGATTGTGCATGAATATGCTTAGCAATATAGGCATGGGAATTGGAAAATGTGGTTAAATGGTTATGGGATATAAATGATGAACATGTTAATGGATTGTAGCATAATGTTAATTTTCACATTTATCTGATATTGTTGTGATGTTTCCAATGAAATTGTATATATATAGTTTAAATGTGGTTTTTCGAGAGGTGGATAAATTATCATCTTCACATGGCTTGTTAGAGTGGGGTATGAACATGTGGTTCTACACCCATGGGACAAATTTCATGAACGTTCTATGATCCACCCTCTAAATACACCAGTAATAGAACAAGACATAGTTCTATTCCTCTAATAGTTCCATACCAACCAAACTGATGCTTTTAGGTTTTTATAATGTGGTTGTTGTGATGTAATACCAAATGAGATAGGAATTGATTATTCCTACTTTCCTTGGGAATATTTTAAAATATGAATCCATCAAACTTGAAACGACCCAAGTGTTTATAGAATAATGAATTTACCTATGTATTAATATTTATGTATAAGATATTGATTTTATCATAAATAAAACACATTTTTTTATAACACACACAACAGTCAATAATAGATTTCATTGAAAACATACATTGCACAAATTTTTGAGTTATAATGAAAAATAATACAATAATATTATTATTATTTTAAATTGTAGTTAAATTCATGTCATTATATTAGAGGGAAAGAATAGAACATACTATATTATTATTACACATGTTTTTAATATGTTTTTATATTTATCCAATAAATTTTAGAGGCTTAATATAAGAATTAATCCCATTCAAAGGAAGAAAAACCTTAATATTTTTAAATGGTCGTTTTAATATTTTTAATGGAAAACCATTTTTAAATCTCAATTTTTCATATTTATGTATCCTATTAGACAAGACAAATATATTCTATAGATGAGGGACATCAAAATTTACTTCGTAAGAAATTTGGGAATTTTTTTGATAATAATTATTTTTTAATGGATAATAATAAATATTGTATTTTAATTCCAAAGTGTCATTTCATCTAACTTATTTATATATTTGGATAATTATTTCAATTTGTTTTATTTTCTAATAGGATTAAATTTTTACCATTTATGATACTGGTGGTCATTGGAAGTAATTTGACTTTTAAATTGGATATAAACACATGACAATTTGTTTAGTTAATATTCCATAAAACCCCGCTTTTTTGGTTTTGAAAACGTGAATTAATTTCAAATTAATTTCTCCAAATTCGTTGTTTTGAATTAAAAAAAATGGATTCCATATTTGGATATATGAGGTCAAAATTGTGTAAATAGTTTCATTTTATTTTTATATATTATAAATAGTAACTTCAATAATTATTTTATTTACCATGGTTAATGGTTAAATCTTGTAAATAAGGGTAAAATAATAATATTATAAAAATATAAAAGTAAACTAAAATGTTTCCTAATCATATAGAATGATATATTTCAGATAATGGGAATCCTTAGGTCGATTTTGGTACCCCATGGATCCACATGGGCGTGATAATGAGTTGTTTTATTTAATAATTTAATGTTAATAGAAAAATATCATAACATGCATATTTTTCTATATCAATTTTTATAAGGGATATAAAATTGTTATATGATACTATAAAAATTAATTATAAAGATAAAAATATTTCTTACATCATGATATTTTATTTATAATTTTTTCACATTAAATAAATAATTATTTTTATGGAACAATGATGATGTGGTGATTACTTAATTAATGAATGATTTAAATAAATGATATTATAATTATTAGAATGAATTAATTTGGTAACATTTTATTCCTCCCATGAAATTAATGTATGATTATGACTTTTTATATCTGAATTAATGATGTTTTTTCGAAATAATCATGTTGTTATGGATATTTAAAAAATTCATGATATGAATGGTATACAAATAAACATAAAATTAGTTTTTAAACAAATAAAATTTTAATAAATGACATAGTAGTGCTAAAATATTAAATTTGGCCAATAGACATAGATAATTTTGAACATCTAACTAATTATCCACTTTTGGTTCTCTAGGAAATTTATAGTAACTATACTAATAATAAATTATGAAACGTCAAGAATACATGGTAAGAGTTAATGTTTTAACTAATGGTTAAAGAAAAAAGACATGGTTTAATTTTGGGACTAAACTATTCTAAAACCAATTGTTTTAGGTTTCATGACCCCTACCCAAATGGTATACCCTTTCTAGGTCGGTAATTTGAAAATAGAGATAGTGTCCCCAAAGTCCCACCCCTAGTAGGCCCTAGTTTGGCGGCTAGCACTAAGGGTACAGTAACCACAAAAATGGGAGGCATTACCCACTAGGAGAACACATGAAAAATATAATGATAAGATTGAAACTATCCAACTACATCTCAGACCGATATTTAAAATATATCCCATGTACTCATTTGTAATGTCATGAAAAACTACTAAAACTAAAATGGAAAACTATAATTATCAAAGGAAAGTAAAAAAACATTAGATACAAAGCCCAAACAGATCCTACAACCCCAAGAAAGTAGTAACCATATTTATCTACAACCTACTCCTACTGTCCGTAAAAATATTTTATATATAGATAGGGTGTGTATAATAGTATACTCAATAGAATCTTCTGAGGATCTCCATGAGCAAATGTGATGAAAGCATGCTAAAGCACATTGAACAACAAGTGAAATTAACACTTTACGTAAACATATATACTATGTTTCCATCCTCACAATAGATATTCTCACCAAGTATCGCATACAAGAGTATATAATATAATAAAGAATATCATGGTTACATAACTACTGCTTCCCCACTGGTTTGTCTCTTTTCCCCAACGTCGCACATCCGAGGAATCTATCTCAAAAAAGGCATTCTAGAAGACACCTAGGAAAAGCACCATGACATGCACCTCATGCCGCACAACCATTCCGTCCATGAAACCATTGTAACCATATAGTTTTAAGAGCCTCCAAATCATTAATAACATGTATCATACACCATGTATTAAACCTGAATCCATTATATCCTGTACATCGAGTATGGATCCTCCTTCCATCACACCCTATACACATTACACCTGTAGTTGTTCGTAGGAAACTATATCCAGACTATATATTGGTGAATAACCAAAAATCAATTATATAATTCTACACATATTTATGGGGAAAACAAACTGTTGTGACTATAAGAACAAGTATCTAACAAGTGAATACATAGGATCCAAACGGCTAGTCAGCCAACCATCCTCTAACAGGAATGTAGGGGAACACACCCCCAGGGATTAGAATACATTAGGCATCCGTTTCCTTAAGTGATGTGGTAGATTAGTGTATATAAACACCAAGAGTATAGAATATACTATAACTCAAAACCACACTTTGGGAATAACCTATTCATAGACTCAACTACATCTAACATCTCTTGAACTCCTGCCTTCCACTAGTATAACTAGGTATCCTATAAGAAAACTACCATTTAACGTGCTTTTTTACATTAATTTATTCTCGTTTTATTAGTTTCACTTTATGATAATTAATTCAGTAGACATAAATTAACAATTAACAATTCTACATTATAATTCATTAATATAACACCCAATGTCCAATGTTCCTTTAAATTGTAACCTCAAAATTGTGCCCCAACAATCTCAAAACCCATGGGAAAATAATCATTCATTCAATCATTTTTTAGATTCATTATTACTTTCCAATATTCCAATAAATTGTAGAAAAAATTATATGCTACTAATCACATGGAGGATATTCTCGGTGAGTAGATAAACTACCTGTAATGTCATTTCCACCAATAGTAAGAGCATAGAACCATCCTCCATCGAGAATCCAAAAAGAGAAATCATGTGGCATACCACACATGTATTCAGCCCTTTTTGGTTAGAGGGTAAGCAAGACCAGATGACTTCATACATGGGGAATGTAATGTAGATAAACAAAAAATAGTAATCAGCAAGCATAAGAACATTCACATCCAACTCATTCATCATATCTGGGGTCTTCCCGAACACCCACATGCATAAACAAATGCATCTCCCGACTCTAGGAATCAAAAATGATCCCAACAAATGCTTCTCCCTTCCCCCACATATCACAACATGCACCTAGGATCACAAACCATCAAAAGCAGTAATAAATAACAATGAAACTCGGCTCTTGTCCCATAACAGGGCATTCTGCCTTCACATGAAACGAGATCTCACAACTCCCAACATATGGATCTTGGCCTTTAAAAGAAATAAGGTAACATAGAAACATAGTAGGCCTTATAATTTATCAAAAAAAAAGTTATTTCATCCATCTTGAATTAAACAGTTCATTATTAGTAGGTTAATACTATGGGAAACCAAACTAGAATGCTATCATTGCTATCGAAATAATTAAACATTTATACTATATAAATTTAATTAACATCAAATGACAATAAAAACAGATGAATTCATTTACATTTCACTTTATCTTTCACAAAATAATCAGTAATTAATTTCTTTTATACATTATTTACCAATTTCATCAAGAACAACATTCTAACTATCAATGTATAGAAATTATAATATATAGAAAAAAATAGGGCATAACATACATTTGATACCAATTTACTTATCTGGTAAAAATATTTATTATATCACTTCCATAATGATTTGGTGTGATAAAAAATTATATCTATATAGTTTCATGTAAAATGATAGAGAATACATGAATCCCCTACCACAATTGGTTTCAGATTCACTTTTCATGAGACCAAACCATCAAAACAGATCATGATCAGGTCTCCTGGAGGATCATATCCACCCGAGGATAGAGAGACACCACCTCACTAGACAGAACCCAAGAGAAAACTGTTTGGAACATGAATATAACATTCCATAATAGGCTAGGAGAAACATATGTAGTGGAATCCAGAGGAATGATGATAGATCATACATTATATCAAATATTAATCGATACTGCTTGGTTTCCCTTAGGGGGGTTCACAAGTAGTAGGAAGAAACATAATGGGGAAAATCCAAGGATTAAATATTGATCAAACCACTCCTTTGGGAACGATGAATGGTTCAAGCATCTACCCCCAAAGAACATATAGGAATAACAATGGGGGAATATGTCTCTTCCCTTTAGAAGATTTATCGGATCTTTTTTTTAAGATACGGTGGATTTTATATTAATAGAGGTTCACATTAAACAACATGGGTTGACCAAGTAGAGGCATCATGAACATTTAGAAAATTTATATAGGAGTTATGGGATTTGAATCAACCTTAAATCCCTTAATACAATTTTTTTACTCTGTTTTTCATCAAAGAAAATGTTAAATCGACCAAACTAGAAAAAAATGGAAATATGGAAACAATAATATGTAACTGTTCTAGGAAAAATGTTCATCAGATAGGTTTTGTGACACCGTTTTAATGACACCATTTCGGTGAACCTCTTTTTGTTACTCTATTTCTGCAACCTAATTTCTGTAAAACATTTTCATTAAACAGATTGTAATTTTTGAAAAGGAAGTGACACAGTTTTGTTGACCAGTTTCATGAAATAGTTTAGAATTTTGGAAATGTGTTGGGTATAAGTCACAATGAAATCCCAGAACACCTCAATCACTAGATTTCATCAATGTAATAGACCGGATAAATACAGTATAATTTATCTAATACCTCTCAAAACATTATCATTTCCATGAATCCAAAACTAAACCAAAAGATAAAAGAAAATGGATATTAAGAACCACTAATTTAGATACCGCACAAAAGAGGGAAAGACACTATATGAAACCAAAGAAATCCATCCCACAAACATGATAGGCCTACAACCACAAAGTGAACATTGTTAAATGAAAAGAATTAAACATCAAACAACTCTAGTTACTAAGCACATATCTATGACTCATTTTCCCAGGTAATATCCTCTACACCACCATGTCGCCACAATACACGACCCAATGGGATAAAATGAATGCACAACACCTTCACATTGTGGTCTTGGATATCCAAAGACTGCTCCTTGAAGGTCTTATCATCATCAACATCGATCTATCAACAATTGATGACTTGAGAGTCATCATGATGATAACGATGGATCTGTGACACATCAAAAATGTCATGTATCTAGCTCATCTTTGGTGGAAGTGCTACTCGATATGAAATGACTCCAATACATGCCAGTACCTTGAAAGGCCCAAAAATCTATGAATTAATATTACACCCATGACGAGACATTCACTGCCCATAATGGGGTGTCTCCTTTAGAAAAACATTATCCCAAAATAAAACTACAAAGTTCTCTACCTTTGATCAACATACAATTTATGATGATCATATGATATCTATATCATCTCACAAATCACATAAAACAATTCTATCATATTCTTTAAATGTTCTATTCAGAAAAATGTTGACTCCCCATCCCCTGTCTAGCTCAATGGAGAATGGAAAATTCATCCATACATGTATTCAAATAGTGCCAAACTTATGGTGGAGTGAAAACTGTTTTGATAAGCGAACTCAAACAAGGGTAAGCGCCTCATACAGGAACCACCAAAATCTAGGACACAAGAGTGAAACATGTCTTCAAGTACCTGGATGGTCAACTATTTTTCAATGTCTATTTGTGGATGAAAACCTGTGTTAAATCATAGCTGAGAACCAAAAAAAATACGGAGGCCTCTCCGCACCCTAGAGGTAAATGAAGGATCTTGATCAGAAATGAAAATCCATAGAACCTTGTGGAGTATCACCACCTCATCCAGATATTTCCTCGACAAAAAATCCTCTAAGAACAACTCTATGATCATGATAAAGTGGGATAATTTTATTAATCGACCCACTACCACACATATACAGTCATATACTCCTTGATATCGAGGTAAACTATTAATGAAGTCCACTAAGATGTCCTACCACTTCCACTGAGAAATATCTTATGGCTGGAGAAATCCATCGGGACAAGGTGCTCGACCTTCACCTTCTAGAAAACTAAACATTAAGGCACAAACTCTTAAACTACACCCTTCATCCCAGGCCACCAAAACCAACTCTTCAAGACTAAATACATCTTTTACATTCCATGATCCACCGCAAAACAAAACTATGGAACTCTTTGGGAACCAGCTCATGATTCGGAAAACAAACAAAATGTGTTCCGTGAATCAACACTCAGTTTTGTTCATCCTCATACCAACCATCAGGGGCCTCGCCATGGGAAAATAATTCTCTCTGGACCTCCACCTATAGATCTCCCTACTAGTACTCTTCCACCTACTACAATCGTGATGACTGCATGGCCATCTGAAAAAGACAACCTCTACCCCTAATTTCTCCAATATCGAGATGCAATGCTGAATGTTCTTTCATCACTCACGGAAAATACCCAGATTCATGCACTGCATAATTAGGTGACTTTTTACGTAGCGCATCTACTACTACATTCCACATTCCAGGTGTATACGATATTTCAAAGATTTATTATAGTACCAACTCCATCGACAGATGCTGCCACAAGACCATGTCATGTTTTATGAAAACATACTTTAGGATAAAAGGATCTGTGAAAACTATATAGCGCTCACCAATGATGTAATGTCTCTACTACATTAGTGAAAACACCACAACCACCAAATCAAGATCATGGGTGGAATATTTATGTTCATGGGGATGAGAATACCGAGACCCATATGAAACAAATGATATCTGATGCAGCGGAACACAATCGAACCCCAGATGGAAAGAATCACAGAAAAAATCAAAATGAACTCCCTCTTCTAGAAGACAAAGAACTGGAGAACATATCAACTTACCCATCATAAAATCAAAATCTTCTTGAAACTAATCAGTCCACACAAATTCTTGATCTTTCCTAGTTAGGGTTGTTATGGGAGATGCAATCTGAGATAAATTGGGTTTGACCCATCTATATTTTCCGGAGAGACGAAGGAAACATTGCACCTCTTCCACGATCATGGGGGTTTCCCAAGACACAATTTATTCTATCATTGAAGGATCCAAATCAAGAACGAAATATGAATCAACATTCCCACAGAAAATAGACTTCTAGAACATAGAACTCACGCTTCAAAATCTACACACAAAACTGATGTTGACGAAGAACACGCCAAATGGTGTGTAGATGATCTGCATGCTCATCCTTAGATGTGGAGTGAAAAAGGATGTCATCGATGAAAACCACCAAAAACTTATGTAGGAACTCACAGAACAAAGCATTCAACAAACCCAGGAGCACAACTGAAGCATTCATCCCACCGAACGAAATTACAATGAACATGTAATGCCCATGATGGCAACTGAAAGATGTCTTCAAGATATCCTCATCAATCATTGACATCTGATGATATCCTGACTAAAAATAGTAGTTTGAGAACAAACTTTCACCCTTAATTTGATAAAATAGATCATCAATCCATAGAACAAGATAGAAATTCTTCACTTTCAATTTTTTTACGCGACGATAATCGATTTGCAACCTCAAACTACCATCAGCCTTCTTCATGAACAATACCGGTGCACTACACGGTGACACACTAGGCTGAACAAAACCTCATGGAAAAATACCATCAATTTGTCTATGTAGATCTCATAAATATAAAGGGGCCATACTATATAGATCGTTATTGATAATAGCAACATTTAAATGTAGCACGATTCAAAAAACGATCTTTTGTCAAGGGGTAATGCCTTAACCACCTCTAAAAAGAAATCATGGCACTCTTTTACGACGCTCGGAAATGACAACTACTAAAACTCCATTGAACTCTGCATCAGCTCAGCCATCATGGATGATAAGTACATAACATGGCTCTGGCCTATCCAAGGGCCTCGCTCACCAGCAAACACCACTGGCCCACTATCATCATCAAAAAACACAAACCGCTTATTGATGTAATAAATGATTGTATAAACTTAATACAACCAATACATTATAAGGATGATGTAATATTGTTTTATCTGTAAACATAGGAAATCTTCCCAAGAGTGGTGTTGCTGCAGCACTAGCTCACAGTCTCTACATTCTTCAAAAAAGTTAGTTCGACCTCCAACTGGAGTAGTTAACTCCACGGGAACTAGAATCCAATCCACCAAAACTCCCAAAGAATGGAAAAGATAAATTCATATGAAAGTATATGTTGCACCTGAATCAAAAATGGCATACACCCATGTAGAAAACAAGAAAAGAGTACCTCGAACATTGTTTGACTCGCCTGACACTGGTAACGCTAAAGACTGAAGCTAACCACGGCCTCCACTATGGCCTCTCTGACATTAATGAAGACCACCACCATGGGCACATTCTACTCTTGGAGTATGGGGAGCATCTTATGGTTTTCTTATGCACGAAACATCTTCTCTATGTTGATACAATGTTATTCCAACATGCTTTTGCTTCTTCGAATAAAACTGCCGCAATGGAGGAACATGGAGCGGAACATGTAGTGCGTGTTGAATGATCTTAATGGTCGGGCACTATCGGTGGTAATGACCTCATCCTCCACAAGAAAATTTATTCCTAATCCATTGTAATAGCCCTTGATATCCACCGCACTTGTAGAAACGAGATTTTGAGTGCTGGGACCTATCCCCGGTTGAACAAGAATTATTCGTCCCAGAAAATATGGGTCTTCGGACCACAACTCTGATTCATGAGGAAAAATGATGACTTCCCTCTCTTGATGACCCAGTTCTGGAAAACGATCCTTCAATGACCCATTCCCTTGCCATAAACTCAAGATATTTCATCTGCATACACTGTTTGACCCACTGCTAGACATTTGGACACAGAGCCTCCTCGAAATTCCTCACAGTGGAATTCTTATCTGGTAAAAGATCCAATGAATATCGTAAAAGGTTCCTAAATGAGATTCAAAAATATCACACACTAGGGATACCCAGTCAAAGAGGAATTATCTCCTTATTACTGGAATCCTTTTATGTTCAATAAATAAACTCAGTCTTGAACATTTCGTAGATCTCCGTCAACAAGATGAATGACTCCACGAGATCCCTGAGGAACATGACCCACCATTGCCTCACTGCCCCACGCAACATCATCACAACCAAAGATAATCAGGGATCCTTCTAAGTAAATATCATACGGAAGGATATGTCATCAACCTACAACCAGTCTTCTGTGACTACATCTAAAATAGATCCCTTGAACTTCAGTAAACTCTGGTCCTGGAACATGCATAGTTTCCTCTTCCAATTTTCTTCATTGTCAAACTCTACCCTAAGAAAATCTACTGGCACTGCCTGCAAGACATCTTCTGCATGAACCTAACTAGGACGTTGACCCAGAGCCATAACAGCAAAATAAAAAACAATTTGAATTGAAAAACCTATAATATTTTAGACTCAAAATTAATTAATTGAATTTGATTATTCATTTTTTGGTTAACTTATCTCATTGTATACCAATTATAGAACATGAAAAAAATGAATAGTGCATGATCCTTTCCTAGATCTTAAACCTACTACAAGTATCACCTCATTTAGTATGCACTGAATACATAATATTCTATGAATCACATCACAGGGGGGCCTAAAAGCCTATGTCTCGACTGGTCTCTAGTGTTTACAATATATTCTAAATGTAATTGGAAATGTTTCCCTACCAACCCATGTAACATCACCAATTCCGAACACAAAAATCCGTCATATCCCTCAACCAGACATCTGATTCCACTCTATCATGACCCCATCCCAACAAGGTGTACCCCTCCTCAGTTGAAAATATGAGAAACAAGATAGTGACCCGCCGCGTCCGACCTCTAGTAGGCCCCGTGTTATGACTAGCACTGAGGGTATAGTAACGATGAAAATGGGAGGCATTAACCTCTAGTAGAACACATGAGAAATGGGATGGATAAGATAAACATCAGAAAACTCAAATTCAGAATATAATATAATACAAATCCCATTTACACATATGTAATGTCATGCAAAAGTAGTACAACTAAAATAAAAATCATTAATTTCCAAAGGAATGTAAAAACATCTACAACCACGATCCCAGAATAGATCCTGCCACCACAAGCTAGTAGTAACCAGACTGATCTCCAACATACTCCAAGTGTCCTGAAATATTGTTTATATATACATAGGTTGAGTGTATGAGTATACTCAATAAGATCCACTATATAGCCTCTCGTGCAAATGTAATTAAATCATGCTAAAGAATAGTGAACAACCAGTGATACTAACACGTCACCAAAATATGTATAATACGTTCCAAGCCACACCATGGATACTATAAAACATTATCACATACAAGAGTATATAATAAAAAAATGAATACCAAGTGTACCCTTCAACTACTTCCCCATTGGTTTTTCTCTATTCCCAAACCGAACACATCCTACACATATCCCTCTAAAAAGGCTTTTTAACAGACACCTGGGCGAAGCACAACAATATGCACCTCATGCAACAAACCCACCACGGCCATTAAACCATGGAAACTAGGTAGTTTCAGGATCCACCATATCTCACATAACTTTTATCATATATTGGGTATTAACCCTCATGCCATTACCGCCCACACACCTAGTAATGATCCTCAAGCCATCACGACCTATACAAATTACACAAAGAGTATTCCATTGGAAACCTTCTCAAGAATAAATGTGGTTGAATAACAAAAATCCGTTATATCCCTTTACACCCATATATGGGGAAAACTAACCCCTGGGCCAATATGCTCTAGTAAATAACAAGATAAGAGAGTGGGGCTAAAGGGGGCAGTCTTCCATCAATTAGGCCTCCAGAATGATGGGGAAATCACCCCTAGGGATTAGAATCCCATGGTGTCAGTACCCTAAATGACAGGGTGGTGTAGAATATAGAAACATAAAAAGTATAGAATATACAATATTTAACAACCTTATTATGAGAATAACCTAGTCTTAGACTCAACTACTTCTAACGTATCATAGAATCTGAATTGCCACAACTATGAATAGGTATCATGTAAGCACACTACCATTTAAAGAACATTATAACATTACTTTATTCCATTTTTATCTGTTTTATTTTACATTAATTATTTATTTCAACATTAATTAACCAATAACAATTCCACATTCTATTTCATTATCATCACACCAAATGACCAATGATCTTTTATATTGTAATCTCAACATTGCTCCTCAACAAACACCAACACCATAGAATAATCATCATTCATTAAATCATTTTTTAACATCATTATTACATTACCATATTATGATTCATTCTAGAAAATCATTCTATGCTACTAAACACAAGGGGGTTCAACTCGGTGAGTAGATTAACTGACCATCATGTCCTTTCCACGTATTGAAAGAGAATAGACACATCCAACCTTTAGAACCTAAACATGGATGGAATGTGGCATAAACTGCATAACCTCACCCCTTTTGGGAGGGGTGTAGGAAAGACCAGATTCCTTGAGATGTGGGTAAATTAAACTAGATAAATGACAAACATGAATCAGAAAGAATCAAACATGTTTCATAATATTTTTTGTCCTCCCCGAATCCAAGAAGTATAAACTTGTGCATCTCACGACTCTAGACATAAAATACTTCCATTACCAATGGTCCTCCTACCCCCATATATCCCAACATCCACCAAGGATCAGAACCCCCCACAATTAGCATGATATAACAATGAAACAGGGATCATAGCCCTAAATAAAAAATTGTTCCTTCACATGCTACATCCTCACACAACCCCAAGCATAAGGCTAATGGAAATTAAAATAAAGAGGGTACCTCAAAAACTTACGAGGCATTATATTTTATCACAGAACCAGTTCATTAATAATTTATGAATTAACTATTTAATTATTATTATATTCCAACTACATGCAACGAATCTAGACATCTATCTTAGAAATCACAATAATTAAACATGCTTACTACATCAATTTGATTATCATCACATATCTATAAAAAAAATTGAACTCATTTAAATGAGACATTTTCTTTTTCAAAATAATAATAAATTAATTCAATAATTACTTTCATTACTAGTTTCATCATGAATTACATGATAACAAGCATATCATGGATATCAGGCTACCAAAAAATACAAGATGCACTAAAAAACAATCGATACAAATCTATTCATCTGGTTAAAATATTTTTTATATCAATTACATTGTGAGAACATGGGATAAAACATTCTAACACTTTAGTTTAATGTAAAAGGATTGGGAATCCATGATTCCCCTACCTCAATATGGTTCAGATGCATTTTTCACTAGAACAAACTAAAAAAACATATCATGATCACCTCTCATGGAGGACTGCATCCAAACTAATATGTAGAGACACAACCACACCAGCTAACACCCATTAAAATTTCATTACTATCATGGAAATAGAATTCCACAAAAGTCAACATAATATATAAAGAGAGGTACCTAGACGAATGATGATAGATCATAACTTATATCAAATATTTATTGATACTTCTTCATTTCACCAAAACTGGGGGTGCACATGTAGCAGAAATAAACATCAAGGGGAAATGATCCAATGATTTAGGTTTTATAATGCCACTCATGGGAGAAGTAGGAATGTTTCAAGTGTCTCATAACTTAGAAAAAGAAGGATGAATAAGAGATAACGATATCTCATCCCGTTACAAGATTTAATGGAGAAGCGATTTAATATATAATAGATTTTACATTAAAATAAGATCTCATTAAACCACTCGTTTTGGACATTTAAAGGAATCCAAAACATTAGGATAACTAATATAGGATTAATTGGCTCAAAATTAGCCTTAAAACCATTAAAATGATTTTTGATGTGTTTTTCATCAATGAAAACAATAAATCAGAGAAATTGGAATAATACAGAAATTTGGAAAATAAAATATGAACCAGTTCCAGATGCAATTTTCTTGTGACTATTTCTGTGACACTGTTTCTCTAACACCGTTTCAGTGACATATTTTTTGAGACACCATTTATGTGACAACGTTATTATGAAACCTTTTATGTGACTCTATTTCTATGACACCGTTTCTACAACACCATTTCTCTGACAATGTTTTTGGGACATCATTTTTGTGAAACTATTTCACATTTTGGAAAAGGAAGTGACACAGTTTCCTGAAAAAGCATCCTAAAACTGTTTGGAATTTTAGAATAGGAAGTGACATAGTTTCATGTAACTGTTCCATGAAATAGTTTAGAATTTTGGAAAATTAATTGACATAGTTTCATGAAATAGTTATTTATTTTTTAAATTGTTGGGGATTAGACACCTTGACATCCCAGAACACTTCAAACACAATATTTTAGCAAAGGAATGGACGAGATAGGTCTTGGAAATTAAATTAGTGAAATTTAACAGAAAAAATATTCTCATTGAAATAAATATCTCTGAGACCACTTGAACCCAATAATCATATTATTATAAAATAATATTTTAATGCTTTCCTAAAGTGTCCCCCCTACCACTTATAAAAGGGCATCTCATGTACCCATTTAATCACACTATTAATGCCCCTTAAATCATAATGATTACTTACAAATAATCTCCAAACATCCCTCCCTTACTCAATGTGGACTTACCTTGGGCAGAAGGCAATTCAAGAAAGCCATTTGGATCAAATCAAAGGGAGTTACACGTTTTAGAGGTAGAGTACTATCTAATGTTTATTTCATTATTTGATATTGTTACAATATATTATATATATATTATTTGATTACATAAAAAAAATTATCCTTAATATACTTGTATTTTGATATGTGATGAATTCTATATACACGTACAAACACATCCATCTAATGGTTATGAACACACTGTTTCTATGTACGACATATTACATCATCACGAAATGATTATTGTTCAATTTTCCACTACCACCTATGATAGTGGGCCTTATGCTGTAACAATATCTATATATGATAAAATAATATTTATATTGTCTCTATGAATCTATAATTTTTTTCTTAAAATATTCCTTTATGCTTTTCATGGATTTGTAAATGGGATAATTTAATTTGAGTAAATGCGGACTACCACCCCATCAAAGTGATATGACTCGATCATGCAATACATGGAATGTTTAAAAGATTAAATTAATTAAAAAATTTAATATATTTCAAAGATGATATTATATTGTAATTTTAATGTAACTATGTATTATTTTGTTTTAGTTTTGTATTATGAAAAATAAATGAATGTAGCGTTCATGCGTACATACTGCTTATCGTCTCCATGAATGGTGAATTTCATTTCTCATCTCCAAATTTTATGTAATATTATAAATATATATATACGGGATATATATAATATTTATATCATACATACTATTCTAGAGTAATGTAATTTTGACCACATGTGAAATTTGTAATTATAATAAGATCATTTTCGAATCAAGTACGCAATATCGACAATATAACTGATATTAACTAAAATAATTATGTAATTTTTATAATTTGGTAATAATTTATTAAAATAGTATTGTAGAATTGAATGATGATATTATGTATTGATAAATTAAATAAGGATTATTGTTCTAGAAGAACAAGGAACATTTGTGACAAATCAGAATCAAGGTTAGCGAACTGCTTTGCCCAATTTCCATTCATTGGGTTAATCTTCTAATTCATGATTATTTCATTCTATGATTATGGCGAAAATAAATTTTAAAAAAATATCTTGTATATATAAATTCATTATGTGTACATATAGTGAATACAAAAAATCAATCTATTTTATTTACAAAATTATCATTATAAGGGACTTCATCTTAATCTCATTTCAATTAAGTGTATCTTGATGATATGCCTCTTTATTAACATATGTGGTGTATATAAAACCCATTTAAATTGTTATATCATGAATTATTATATTTTCACGATATTTAATGTTTTATTTAATTTTATTCCTTAATGATTTTTATTCTAGTGTTTCCAATGTTTCAAGGGGTTATTTAACTAAAATTTAGTTTTAAATGTTTTAAATATTCATTCTTACAAATTATTTTAATTATGTTACATGTTTTCAATATGGATTTTAGGATTTATATATATGAAAATGAACTTTTTAAAATGTTAATTTATTTCAAAAGTTTCATTGTGGTATGGGAAACTTTTATTCAAAGTTTCATTATGAAATTTTTTAAATGGATTATGAAATGAGTTGAATATTTCAATATCTTGAAATGATCTCTTCTGTTAGAAATATGGATTTAAATTCCTTAATGAATGATTTATATGTTATGATTATATAATGGTACATGATCATTTGACCGGTGTTCACACGATAATACAATGACCCGTGGTTACATGATAAACCAAATGATGGGTGGTTCTGTGATAAACCAAGGATGGGTGGTTACATTATAACCTAAAATTCATTTTGTATATAATTGTGTAGTATATCTATTCTTGATATGTGTGTATGTCAGTCATATAGTTATTCCATTTATGTATGTTTATGTCCCATGTATCCTTTATATGTTATATATTTCTTTCTATGGAATTTATTGTAATATTTTGGTTAAAAATGGTATGTAATGAGGCTATATTCATTGAAATATATTTAATACCTCTTAAAGGTGAAAAGTATTACAGTATGATAATTTATTAATGGTTTTAATGTTTTCTAAAGACTATGAGTTTTCTTTATTTATGTATCCCTTACTGAGATGTTTATGCTTATCCCATATTTTGATATGATTTTCAAAGGACATAAATAAGATTATATTCAATGATGTGATCAAGAAAAAGTTATGTTGTTAAAATATGAAGTTATTCCATGTATTTTGTTAATGTATTTTTTTAAAAAAATGGATGGTGATTAGAAGTGTATATATGTAATATTAAATATGTTATGAATATGTTAAGTTATAATTATATAAAACTTTAATCCTCAAAATATAATCAATGTGAATTAAAGTCAAATTATTAACTTATCTTGAGAATATGTAATGTTTTTTTCTATGGCCTTATAGTAGGTATCAATTTTCAGTTTAGATAAATATAGAGGCTAGGATGATATTTATGAATAAGTGACATGTTTTATATAACCACAAAGGTTAGAATATTATAAAGAGACATATTTTTTTAGTTAAATTGAAAAAGATTAAGATAATATTAAACATTATATCTTATTTATTACTCTCCTCATAATATTTTATATGATTATTTTACTGATTTAATTACATTGACCTTTTTGGTTTTACAGTAAATGGATAGATCAAATAGGAACCAATGTATCAATGGACGTGAAGGAATCTATGGTGGATTTTTGAAAAAGAAACTGAATGAAATGGGAGCTACAATGAGAACTTGTGTGGTGATTCTCAACCAACTATAAAGAGTAATTATTAACCTATTGAAAATTCATGATTTCTCTAGGGAAGCTTATATCTGAGAAATTGATCTATATAGATGTTTAGGTAAAAATAATAAAGGTAAGTATATTAAAAAACCTATGTGTCATGTATGTCGAATGAAAAACCTAGTAATATTTTTCAACGGGATGGGAAGATGTTTTAGATGTGGTAAGGTAGGTCAAAATAAAATAACCTTCTATGGAAAAAGAAAGTGTTCCGTTGACACCAATAATGGGAATGAAGTTCATTCCAAGGAATAAATGAAATGTTTTAAATGTGTTTTTATTAGATATTACACAAATATATGTCCTTCATATAAGGTTAAACTATTAGATAAGTAAGACCATTCAAATATATGTTTACCAATACCTAATTCAATTCCAATTAATTATGATGAAACTAAAAATGACCTATGAAAGTTACAAATTATTTATTATCTCATATTTTTAAATGATTGATTATTACATTAGGAGTCATGATTTTGTAGGTAAAACATATGTATTATATAATAAGTTTAGAAAAATGGTTGAGGGATCCAGAATAATACTAGACTATTAAGATGTCTACATTTTAGAAATTTGAGATTTATGTTATATATCTTGGTAATGAAATGATTAAATTTAGTAATGATCTTTTATTGATGGGATTACATTGGAACGATTTTATCTTTTATGTGTAACCCTAATGTTTGTTATTTAAAATTATATTTGAAGAAAAATGATATTTCCTTTTGTGGATGTATTTATAAATAACCATTTGGGTTTATATGATCCTTGAATTTGAGGCAATTACATGTTATTACTTTTTGGGATGAAAATGAGTGGTATGATAAAACTATTGATGTTAATATTTGTTATTGTAATTTTTGAGGGACTTATCTAATTTTTTGGAAGGTTATAGAAATATATAGTTTCTGAAAAAGTACAATACATAGACTGTGGAACCACCCATCGCGCCAGACAAAGATGGGGGAATGGAACCCGTAACCAAAGTGAAACTGTGATTTCACACGAAGCACTAACTTACATAAAGTCAGAGGATATACTGGATTATTATTTTAGTAATATAGTTTTATGGATCAAGTATAAATTTATTTTAGAACATATGTATTGTAAAATGGATATCCAATGTATAGGAATATGATTTTTTTATTAAGTGGGCAATGTTATTTTGGAATATGTTCACTCTTTTGGAACACTATATGACTAAGGAAAATAGAATACTATGGGAATTCATTTGAGGAGTAATGGTGGAATTTTATTTTGGAATAATCTATTTTTTATTGTGTACATAGAGATATTTAGGTTATTTATGGAAATGATTAACCAATATTAGACAATACGTGATTATGTTAATTACTTTTTAGTATTAGACATTAAGTGAAATCGATGTTATTTGGAGATAATTACAATGATTTATCGTGGAAGATGATGTGATCAAATTTTTCTGACTTTTGGGTTCCAATCATAGTTTGAATTTTTTGACGAATTATAACGAAAATTGTGTATTGAATGATCTTTTTTCAAATTTAGGGGTTGTTTGTTAAATTTTAGAGATTAACAATAGTATTTCTTTTTATATAAGATAATCATTTTGGGAGATTATCTAATCTTGTAATAACAATTTTGTTTTTGGTTAATGTCTAAAGACATGGGAAATATATGGTTCATCTTTTTTGGATTATGGGATGATCTATATGCTGAATCTAATGTTTTTGATGTGACCAAGTAATCTTGAAAAATCATTTTTAGTGATAAGACGAGTTTTTTGGTAAAAATTTACTAAAGGATGGATTTTTATATGGAAGGAAATTATGTTTCCTTCTATTATTAGTCAATATCCAAAATAAATACCCCAAACATATGAAAAGGATATTAAAACAAAAACATTGTTTTTTTCACTGTGAAATGAAAGACAGTATAACCAATCACAAGTTTGTGGTTTTCTGGTTGATAACATTCTTCTTTTTATGTTTTCTCTCACTCTCCATCAGAAAACAATGGTTAGTTTTTTTTCCATATTAATTTTTTCATACATGGTACCCTAGTATGTGTTATCTTGGGTGAACTTTTTTATTTCCCTTCAATTCTTTAAAACTGATAGATTTGTGGACTCTTTTTCCGATGTGGTATTTTAAATGAAGTTTCCAAGCGTAATTTTAAAACTATGATGAAACAATTTTTAAAAGGGGTAAAGATATACTGACCCATATATTTATTTAATAATAAATTTTCATATATATTAATATTTAAAAATTAGATATTATTATAATGTTACATAGAAAACTTTTTTGTATAACTTACTCAATATGCAACAATGATTTTATTTTAAACCAAACATTGAACTAAATTTTGAGTTATACTAAAAATTAATATAATATTGTTATTAATATTTTCAATGGTATTTAACGCCTTGTCGTTATATTGGACGGAATGAATATAACTAACTAAATTATGGTTATAGATATTTTCTATATGTTTTTATATTTATCTAATAAACGTGGGAGGATTAAAATAATAATGAATCTAATTTTAAGCATGAAATACTCTAATATTTTTAAATTGTTTTTTCACAACATTTTATAGGATAAAACATTAATATCAAGTATTTGTGAAGTTTTTATATAATATATGAAAAAATATAATTATTATTTAATATAGGGACATCATAATTTACTTTGGATGAAAATTATTAATTTTTGGATAAAATTTATTTTTTAATGTATAGTGAAAAATACATTATTTTTATTCGAAACTATCGTTTCAACTAATTTATTAATACAGTTTGAAAATTATTTTTACTGGATATAAATTATAATTTTATTATGTTTTTTCATTCAATTCAATTATTTTTTTGGAAGTAATTTTACCTTTAAATTGGACATAAACGCTTGTCAATCGTTAGATAGTTATCTGTTCTTAAAAATTTTCTTTTTTATTTTGACAATGGGAATTAACATTAAACTAATTTATGTAAATTTAGTGTTTTAAATTTGGAGAAATTGATTCCATATTTGGTATCATAGGGATTAAATTGTGTAAATATTTACCTTTTATTATTAGTCATTCTGAATAGTATCATCAGTAATTATTTTATTTAACATGGATAAAGGGAAAATCTTGTAAATAAGGATAAACCAAATAATATTATAAAATCATAATGCTAGACTAACTTTCTTAAATCATATTGGATGTTCTATTTTCGACCATGGGTATCCTTGGGCTGATTTGGGGACCCTAAGGATCCACATGGGGAGTTAATGACGTGTTATAATAATTAATTTAATATAAAGAGAAAAATAACATTAACATGTATCGTTTACTATATGATATTTATATGGGGTTATATAATTGATCTCTTTGAACATAAAAATAAATTATGAATCTAAACAATTTTCCTGAATAATAATATTTAATTTATAATTATTAGATATAAAATAAATAAATTTATTTATCACACAATGATTATGTAGTGATTAACTTATTAATGAATGATTTAAATAAATGAGATTTAAAATACTAAAAAATTAAATTGTTTATTCAATAAACAAGTTATATTGATCAATATGACTTGTTATATATGAATTATGGATGTATTTATCCAAATAATAATGTTTTATTATTTCTAAAAAATTCATGATATGAAAGGTATACAAATTCTCATTAACGACATTTTTTAAGAAATACAATTTTAATAAATTATATAATTGACCTAAAAATATATGATTATCCCAAATGACATAGATAGTGTTTAAAATGTAATTAATGAACCACTTCTGGTTCCCATGGTATTTTATAGTATCTACTGTAGCTGTAAATCATTAATATCCAAGAGCACATAATAAGAGTAAATGTTTTTAACTAAGGGTTAAAGCAAAATGATAAGGTTATATGTGTGGCCTAAACATAACTAAAACATATTATTAGAGTTTCTTTTTACCCAAAATCATATTATACTAGAAATATATGACTTTTTGACTAGTTGAAACTGAAAAAAAATTATAATAAAATATCATTTTAATGCCTTCCTAAAATGCCCCTCCTCCCTCTTATAATTGTGTATCACCTCAACCCATTTACTCATAGCTATAAATCCCCATGGATTAAACTAATTCTTACCAAATAATATCAATCATAAATCCCATACTCTAGGATGCATTACCTTTGGAATAATGAAATTCATGAAATCCTTTGGGCTCAAAACAATGGGAGTAACACGTTTTTGAGGTAATGCCTTCTCTAAAGTTCATTTCCTTTATTTTATTTCTTCACTCTATATTATATTATTATTAGTTGTTTACATAAAAACAATATTATCCTAAATAAAATTATATTTTGATATGATATGGATTATAACTACAATCACACACACCTCTAACTAATGGTTACGAACATAATATTTATATGTACAGCGAACCATTGCCTCCCGAAACGATGATTGTTCAATTATCCCCGACCACCTATCATGGGGAAAATTATTATAGGACAATATATATATATATATATATATAATTTATAGTTTATATAGGATTCTTTAATTGTTATTTACTACATACTTTTATGTTATTTATGATGTTGAAATTTGATAATTTCATTTGAGAAAGTTCTGAATACCACCCCCACAAAGTGATATGACTCGATCATGTCATACATGGAACAAATAAAAGATGAATTTAATAAAATTATGTAAAATACATATAATATGATATTACAATGGAATTATAATACACTTAGGTATCATTTTGTTTTAATTTTTACAATATGATAAATCAATCAATGTAGCTTTCACGCGTACGTACAACTCACCGTCTCCATGAACAATGCATTTAATTTATCATATACCAATGTTATTTACTATTATAAATATATTTAATAGATATATATTATATTTTAATCATGAATAATATTCTAGAGATGATGAAATTTTTACTACATTGAAAATTTTTAATTATAATAATATCATTTTCGACTCAAGTACTCAATATCGACAAAACGAATGATATTAACATAAATTATTATGTAAATTTTATAACATGGTAATAAATGATATAAAAGGAAGAATAATATTTAAAAACGTACTTAAGGAAGTAAAAATTAATGTATGTTTATTATTCCGGAAGAACAAGGAACATACCTGATGAATCATACTCTTGATTAGGGAACATCTTAGCCCAATTACAATTATTTGTGTTAATCTTCTACTTATTGATTATGTCTTTCTATGATAATGTGGGAAATAAATATTGATATACTATACTGTATTTATAATTTAATTATGTGTACTTATAGTGATTACACATAATCAATCAATTTTACTTCCAAATTGACCTTTGTAAGTGACTTCATATAAATCTCCTTTCATTGAAGCATATCATAATGTTATGGACCTTTATTACCATATAAGGAGTATATAAATCCATATTGACATATTATATCATCAGTTAGTATATTTTCAGGATATTTAATTTTTTTTTAAATTTTATTTCAAAAATATTATTTATTCATGTTTTCTCAATTGTGAAGTGACTCTATAACTAAAACATAGTATTAAATGTTTTAAATATTTATTTTTATTAATACTTATCATTAATGTAAATTTATTCAAAATGGTTTTAAGGATTTATTTATATAAACGTTAATGTTTTAAAATTTCAATTTATTTCAAAGTTTTCAAAGTGGTATGGGACACATTGATTCAATGTATTTTTCAGAAATTATTTTAAATTGTTTTAGAAATGGGTTAAATATTTCAATATCATGAACTGATCTCTTATGGTTGAAATGGTGAAATATTATTTCTCCCTTATGCTTGATTTATATTTTATGATTATAGATGTTAATTTATAATTTTATTGGTCATTACGCGATAATCCAATGATGGGTGGTTTGGTGTTCAACCAAATGACAGGTGGTTTCATGATAAACCATGGACATTAGGTTAAATTATAACCTATAATGAAATTCTTATGGAGGTCAGACATATAGATATTCTTTTTAGTGAAATTTATGGAAGTAGACCATATAGTTATTCAATTTATATATCATTATGTCCCAAATTACCTTTATATTCTATATGCTTCTTTCGATGGGATTTATAGTAATATTTTGATTACAAAAAGGGTATGTAATGAGATTATATTCATTGAAATGTATTTACTACTACTTAAATGTGAAATGGATTACTTTATGATAAAGTATTCATGGTTTACATTTCATCCCAATACTGATATTTAGATATCATTATATATCCCTAACTAGGATTTTTATGCTCATCCCATGTTTTTAAATTTTTTCACATGACATAATTAATAATAGAGTCAAGGATGGGATCATTTAAATGTTATGTTCGTAAAATATGATGTGATGACATGTTTCTTTTGAAATAGTTTTTGTTTTTAAAAAATTGACCTCGAGTATAGGTGTACACTTGTAATATTAATGATTTTATGGATTTGTTATTACTTAATTCTCTAAATCTATAAACCTATATATTTTATCAATTTGAAGTAAAGAAAAATTATTGAATTATCTCAAGATTATTAAATGATTAAGGATGGTAAATTATAGAACTAATCATAAAAGAGTGAACTAATATATGTGATTCTTAAAGAGCGATCATGGTTTAATGAGAAGCATAACATAATGGATCGTAATATTGAATGACTTATTGAACTGTTTTCCTTTACTTACTATTATTTATAACTTTCATGCACTTCCAATTTGACTGGATATTTTCTTGACACTATTGGTTGTGGCATAATTAGTCATAATAACACCCTTCTTGGGCTGTTCTCGGGTACCCACACAGATTTCATGATTGCAGGTCTAGAAACAGTCAACAACCTTGGGCTATATAAGTGATTCGGGTTTGATATGTGCATGGAGGATGTCCGAGACATAGATCCATTATTGTTTTTTGGATTACAATATTTTTTTTCTTTTATGGGTTGTCCAAATATCACTATAGCATAAAACCCAATATTTACTAATGGATATGGATTGTACCTAGTTGGGAATTTCTTATTTAGGTATGTTAATCATTTTATTCATATTGCTTCCACTATAGTTTATTTTTTTATGTGGTGTATTACTCTGAAAATGATGATATATTCTACCCATAGGACTCTTAGACCATCATCGTTCGTCAAAAACCTCTGGTGTATAGGTAGGTGAACTTGACATCAAGTGGTGACCTGGTTTCATGAACTATTTTACTCGCACCTGCGTTGCAAATAATATCCACATTAATTGGTTTACCTCTTTCTGTCTAGGCATCTAACAATTGAATGTGTACCTTTATCAAATGAACATGAGATCCTATTTCTTCTTTAATTCATATCCAAATCAGATAACTTAAATGATGATCATTTTCATTAACTATAAAAGAATCAACTTTTTGAAAAACAAAACTATTATTCAAATTTAGATGCATGACTTCCCTAAACATGGATCTGTGAAAACTTTGTATAATGTGATGTTAATTTTATAGACTATTTTTTATTACATGTCCCCAGAGGCCTGTGTCGTGACTACCCGAAGCCCGCCTTCCATAGGCCATGTGATGGAGACTAGTACCAATGGCGTAATTCCCAAAAACTGGGAAGGAATTGCCATTATAACCTGTAAAAACACACAACAGATATGAACATGAGTAAACTGTATAACCAACAAGTGAGTATAGTATGTAAAAAGCGGCCCGAATATATTCTCAATTGGAAAGTACAATATAATGAATGTACAAGGAAAACTGTGGAAAATGAAAAACAGCTATTTGGTCGTCCTTCGAGGTTCCTACCTAAAGTGTAGGTATAGATCATCTCCTCAGCACTACATGTCTATCCATCTCCTCCATGTACCAACATATCGTATGGTCCATCTTCGGGTACCGTCTATTCTAAGTACTCTCAGCCTCAGTCAGCATTGTCCTTCATATGCATCAAACACAATGTGGTGCTGGCATAACCCATGCATGGGTGAGTATAACGATATTCAGTAGGGACACCGAGAACCTCTAGGTCTCAGAAAATCCAACAAGGATAAACCACAAAGTATGAAATCAACAGATAACCTTAGTTAGGAATATTACCATACATATACCTATGTTATCATGTGATCCATCACAATTAAGAAGAAAACACAGAAAAATTAACTCAGCTCAACCAAGATTTTATTCACATTATCCAAACCTCATATGTGAGAGAAATCATGCTCAATCGAGTATGTTGTGAAATCTGTGACACCATGTGAACTTACAACTAACCTTGGACTTCTGAGGTACTCCTCATTTCAAGTAACGTGGGTATCCCGCATCACACAGAGGTGCTCCCGACCATGGGTCTACCGCGTCACCGTGCGTGCTCCCCGTCATAGCCTGCTGAGGTACTCCTCATGTCGAGTACCGTGGGTATGCCGCGACACCAAACACACTCCTCCACTGTGGGTCTACCGCGACATGAAGGTGCTCTTCACTGGTATAGTAGAGTCACAATGAGTCAAACGGTCATCAGTCGTCATGTCTCATCCAGCTATTAGGTCTCTGCATGACGTTCTCTCTTCTCTAGGTGGATCTGCTCCATGAGCTACTAGTCAATACTCCAAATGTCACTAATTTCCACTATGAAGTATCTCAAAGGTCCACCGCGTCATTGAAATCTCAATGCAACAGACGCTGTGTCAATCAGATGCCCGGTCAGTGAGTTATTAACTTTTTATTCTAGGGGCCCAGTTGGAATCCTGCATGATCCAACATGACTGTATCCCAAATATACCCCAAAATCTAGTGGTGTATAATAAAAGAGAACGTCTTGATCCATGATTACCAGTATCACTGATGGTTCGTCAAATGGACATTTGATGCAAATGATATGGGCAAAATAAAGTAAAGGGTCATAGTGGGCCCGAGTTCGGTCTGACCCAGCATGACCTAGCCTGGGCCAACACAGTTTGGGTTGACCCGACCTTACCCGTTGGGTCTGGCCCAGCCCGTTGGGTGGGCCATCCGGTTGTGTTCGGCCCGACCTAGGATGTGAGCGCCTGCTGAGAGTCATGAGGGTGCGGACCGGCCGCAAGGGCGTGGACTGGTCGCGAGTCGGTGCAAGGGCGGTTGAACCTAGAGGGAATTTTTGGGATAGCTCGGCGCAGAGGGCGAATGAGGCCTGCTCATCCACGGGCGCGGGGTAGGTTCGCTTATTGGGTTGTGGGGGCTCGGATCGGGGAAGCTCAGGCTGGGGGCCAGAGTGGAGCATCCGGGGCCGGTTCGGCTAGTAGGAGGCGCGACAGGGGTCGAGAGGCCGGTTTGGCTGGGGCTTGGCTAGGGTATTGGGATTCTAGTTCGGTCACAGTGCTAGGAGGGGCGTGGGAGGCCAGCAGTGGCACGACCGGTTCGGACGGTGGCGGTGCGGGGCCAGTTCGGCTGGGTGGCCTGGCCGTTCAGGGTTTGGCGCAGGCGGTTGGTGGCACAGCTTGGGGCCAGTTTGGCCGACGGCGATGCAGGGCTGTTTCGGTTGGGAGGCCGGGGCGGTGCGGGGGCTACATGGGTCACAGAGACCGCTGGTGGTAGCGTCGCTGCCTTTTCCACCATCGTCGCCTTCCTTTGTTTTGAAGAACATCGCTAATCAACACAAGGGTTAAAAAGAGGATGGGCCATGTTATTTTGGCCCACACTCTCCGCATTAGAGTGGTAGCAAGAGGATTACAAAATAAGAGCACATTAAACCCTCCCACAATGATTCTTCCCAATCCGCAAAAGAAAATAAGGGGTGTGTTTGTGAAATTATAATCAAACAGCATTAAACCCCTACATCTCCCCATAACAATTTATTCTCATCCCACTAGAAAACATCCATGGATCAATTTGATAATTATTTGATCTTTGATCTTTGTTTTTATAAGGAATGAATGAAGGGAATAAAATCATTTTTAAATAAAAACCCTACCTTGTTTGTTGTTGGTTTACATTGGCGCGAGAAGTCGGACGTCGATTCATTGTAAACAAATATGTCCTACATCGAAAGATGCTCCGAGGAAGAAAGTTTACGGAGGTTAGCATTCTCCGTTGGTGGAGTGTTCATCATTTGGGAGAGTAATCCTCCAAGTTTTGGGTGTCGCGTCACTTTAACAATGCTTCGTCGTTGGGTAAATCTATCCCAAATCCTCCACCCAAGCTCTATATATATAAGATGGGGAGGGTAGTAGGTAACGGTCATGGAATTTATGATGGTTCATTTATCAAGATCCTTACTAAATTCCAACGATGCATTTACTTAATTTAAAAGGGGTCAAGCCAAATTACTCAATTGGCACCAATATTGATATGTACGTTGGCACAATTAAGGTGGAGGAGGTCAAGAGGATCTCCCTACTTAATTGTGGGAGTTGTGGGTTTCTCCAAATTAAAGGGGGGTTTCATCTCGAGATATCCCCACCACCATAACCTCTAGTGGGAGGTTATGGTTAGTGTGGTCCCCACCACCTTATCCTCTCATGCGAGGATAATGTTTTCGGGTCCCCACTTCCAACTTCCACATGGAGGTTTAGTTCTGGTAGAACCCACCTAAAATACCCACATGGCAGTTCAAAAATAAAATAAAAAGTTGTTTATTTTATTTCATTATTTCCACAAAAAACACAAAAACTAAATTTCACCCTTTACCATCTGGCGTCGAGGTGAAAGTATCCTTAAGAGAATATAGGAACTGCAACTTCAACGGAGCACTAAAATTTCAATTACATGCACCAGTTTAAAATTTAGGATAACCCATTCACACGTTTAATGAACACACATGAAATAAAGTTCAAAAATTCATTCTGGGAACTCCGGCCCTCAGAATCATGTGCAATAAATTTTCACGGACTCATAAAATTCCCATATATTTGAAAAAAATACTTAATGGAAATTCAAGGTCTTTACATTCACCCCTCCTATAGATTTACATCCCTTTATCCCACAACTAAAACATAGCGAAGAAGTAGGGGTACTGAGCACACATTTAAGTCTCTAACTCCCATGTGCTCTATTGGAGGTTCATGTTCTTCTTGAAAATGTTCACCAGGGGTATCGACTATCCAGGAAGGACCCACTCATGCTGATCCTCAATCTCTACTAGATCCTCTGTAAAAGTTTCCTCATCGTTGATGTCCAACTCTCCATTTTCAATGATGTGAGAATGGTCATGCACATATATCCTCAGTTGGGATTCAGGGAAGAGGTCGTGTACCCGGTTCAACTAAGGTGGAACAACTAAGCTGTATGAAACTTCTCTAACTCTGTTGAAGACATGAAAAGTTCCAATTAACTTCAGAGATAACATGCCGCCTCAGCCAAATCTTTGTCGACTTGATCGGGTTGAGACCCATAGAAATACACGGTCTGCATCCTCAAACTCCAGAGGTCTATGTATCCAATTTGAATATGTATTCTACCTCCTCTGTATAGTCTTTATCTTCTCCTGGATGATCTACAACTTCTCTGTAGTATCTTGTACCATCTCTAGTCCCACTAGTGGTGACTCCCATGGGGTAGTCCAACACATGGGTTATTTAAAAGGTCGTCGGCACAGCTCCTCGAAAGGTACCATCCCAATAGTGGAGTGATATATGTTTTTGTATGAAAACTCCACCAAAGGTAAGTGACTATCCAAACTATGACCAAAGACAATGACACATGCATTGAACATGTCCTCGAGTGTCTGAATGATCTGCTCAGTCTGACCATCATGTTGAGGATGGAAGGCGGTGATCAAATGAAGTTGTGTTCCAAAATCCTCCCAAAACACCTTCCATAGCCGGGATGTAGATCATTCATCGTGATTGAAGACAATATCTGTGGTTACTCAATGTAGCTGCACAATATTTTTCACATAGAGGCATCCCAATCACTCTAATGAACCTTCTCTCTGATTGGTAAAAAGTGGGCCGACTTGGTGAGTTGGTCGGCGATCACCCAAATCAGATCATGACCTCTAGATGTTTGTGGAAGTCCTGTCATGATCTCCATGGATATCCCATCCCACTTCAACTCTAAGACCTTTAAAGGCTGAAACATGACAGTTGGTACTTGATTCACCGCCTTCACTTTAGACATGTGAGGCACCGAGTAACAAAATATGCAACTACTTTCTTCATTCCCGGCCACCAGTGATGTTTTTGAAGATCCTGGTACATCTTCACCACTCATGGATGTGCCACCAGATGGGATGTGTGGAACATTCTCAACACATCCTCCTGATGTGACACTGGTACCATGGTATGTCCTCTGAAGAGGATGGCGTGCTCCCCACCTTCATAAAATCCATCAGGTTCCAGTAATGTCGATATTTGAGCACGTTTAGTCTTGAAGTCAATGTCCCCATGGTACAGCTCCATGACTCGCTGATGAAGTGGGGATGTTACTGTATGAGATTATAAAAAATCTTCTCCATCTATATCCATAGAAGATATATACAATTTGGAAAGCTGCTCCATCACCTCTACTAGCAGCTATATACCAGATATCATACTGAGTGCATTTGCAACAATATTCCCCTTCTATGGAGTATAGACTATCTCAATGTCATAGTATTGTAGTAACTCCATCCAACATCGTTGTCTCATATTTAGGCCCTTTTGGGTAACGATATACTTGAGTCTCTTGTCATTATAGTACGTGAAAAAATTCTAACCCATTAGATAGTGTCGCCACATCATCATGGAGAAGACCACCACTACTTACTCTAGGTTGTGGGTAGCGTTGTTCTTCTCATGCTATCTCAGATGTCGAGATCCAAATATGATCACTGCTCGCTCCTACATCAAGACACATCCGAGTCTGGTCTCTTTTGTGTCAAAGTATACTATGTACACCATGCCTTCCACTGGAAGTCTCAAGATGGGGGAACAAGTCATCCTATGCCTCAGCTCTTGAAATCTCTCTTCGCATCTCTCCGACCACACAAAGGGTTTCCCCTTTCTTTGTCAAGGTTGATTATGGTGTTACAACTCTTTAGAAATCTGGTACAAATTTCGTGTAGTATCCAGGTAGACCTAGGAAACTCCATACCTCTGTCACACTACTGGGTGGCTCCCAAGAATGTACCAACTCAAAAATAGCTAGATCCACTACAACTCCAGCCTTCGAGATGACATGTCCTAGAAATTGAATATCTCTGATCTAGAACTAGAACTACGAGAGCTTTCATAATGATGGTGCTCTCAGATTGCATCTATTACTACCTGCGATGGAATGGATTTCTCATCTTTAGTAGTCAAGTAGATCAGAATGTCGTCAATGAAGACTATGAAAAATTGATCATGTTAAGGCTAAATGATCCTGTTCTTCAGTCCCATGAACACTTCTGGAGCATTGGTTACGCCGAAAGGCATAACCAAGAACTCATTGTGGTCATACCAAAATCTGAAATCTATATTCTACACATCCTCATCATGAACTGTGTGCTGGTGATAACCTAATCTGATGTTTATCTTCGAGAATCAACGTGATACCTTCAACTGATCAAATAGATTGTCAATCCTCGGGAGTGAGTATTTTTTTTTCACGATCATCTGGTTTAGGCCCTGATAGTCGACAAAATGTCTCAATCTCCCATCCGCATTCTTGGGAAACAGAATCAGGGCTGCCCAAGGTGAAACACTAGTCCAATTGAATCCCTTCCCCTGCAAGACCTCTAGCCATACCTTCAGCTCGTGAAGCCTTGGGGTATCCATCCGATACGCTGGAGTTGATATCAGTGCCCTTGTGGGGTACATGTAAATGTAAAAGTCCACCTCTCGTCGAGGAGGTAGATCTGGGACATCATCAGGGAAAACATCTGTGTACTGTGGCACCACTGCAGGATAGCTCTGACTCTACACATCAACTTTTCCAAGGTTAAATCATACCAACTGATGAGTAATCAGCAGCACTCTCCTTTAAGCTAGTCCATCATTTATTGAAGAGGCTAATTTCTCACCGGTGAAGGTAAATATGGTCCCAAAGATGTTGACACACTACACTTTTCAAATAATATAGTCAATATAAGCATGGATTATAGATAACCCGTCCATACCCAAGATGACTTCGTATGGCCTTGATGCTGCTACTAGGACATCATAGCCGAAGCTCTCACCTCTTAGAGTATGATCGCACTACCGGTGCAAGTGTGCAATCATCGAAACCGCTCTCGTAGGAGTCTCTAGCCATAAGGATTGAGGCAATGGCTCCATTGGAATATCTGATATTCAATCAAGGGTAACAACAATGAATTAATGAATGGAACCTATGCCTATATGTACTACACCTTAGGTGGAGTAGACACAGATCATACCTCATATCATCTCCGGGGCACCGTGATCGTAGGCCGTAGATTCCTAGAGCTGATCTCTCCCATTTTAACCAACTCCCTACAGTCGGGGAGGAACACCTAGTGGTGGTGGCGGTAACACCTCGAAACGTCTCTCACTGCAAGCTGCATGACCAGCTCCACTGCCACGTTCTTATGCACCCTACGGACTGCCTCGATCAAATCTTTCTATCTGCCTGGGTGGTCATTAGACCATGTCTTGATCATTTGTTTGATGTATCAGACAGTTATGCGCCATGTGATCTTAACAACTGCATGAGTAACGTTGCCCGCTCCTGACATGTATGTCTCTGATTTGGGTGCCCCACACAACCGATCCCGAGTCATATTGTCCTCTACCAGTTTTTTTGTTCCTCTTGGACCTATGTGGCGTCTGTATGCTGAAAATGGTATAAGAATCCGCTACTTGTCGAGTAGTGGGTGATCTCACTGCTGGATACTGCACAAAAGGGAAACTCTCGACTATGAGGGCTCTCTCTAACACCCCTTCCTGTGTCGGGATGCTGGTTGAGATCATGAAACCCCTGATCTCCCACCATAGTCCTTGATCGATGGACAGGGCCCAAAGGAATGGGTCTCACACAACATTAGTGGAGTAACATGAGAAGACTATAAACCTCACTAAGTACTGAGCTACAGTTAAACTGCCCTACTATAGATGTAGTAGCCCCTGAATGTGCACTGTGTGAATAGTCACTAGGACAAACTCTACCTGAAACAGACTCTCAAAGTCTGCCCAGAGAAGTGTCATCTCATCGTGGACCTAGAGCATCATGCTCCACCATCTACCCACCAAATCCTATAGAAGAATGGAAGCAAGGATCAGCATGAGGTATTATGGTGGTCCTATCCATCGGAATACTCTCACCATAGCGTCCACCCATTCCTCAAAAGCATGTGGGTCTGTCTCTCCCCTGAACATGGGTGGCCTCATGCACTAGAACTCATGAAATTCACTCAAGAAGCGTGCACTATCTACTACTAGGGAAGGTGGCATTGGTGTCCCATCATGGGGTGGTACTGATGGTGCCACTAATGAAAAAGGGCCATGCACTGATGCCTCATCGCTCAGTGGGATATCTGTGCGTAAAACATTCAACACTCTAGTCGGCTATCTGAATGGAGGAATCCATAAAAGAAACAGCTGTGCTTCGGATAAAAAGTTATACCTGGTGAGATGACCTGGTTGAGGTAACTAAATTTTTTTTTAAAACACACACATAATTAGTGATTTCATGAACTGAGTTAGAAATCAGAAGTCAGGGTCCTATTGTATGGATACGATGGCCGTCGCACCAACACTGGAATCACTAAAATGAAAACCATAATCACTACACTTAAAACTATTGCTTCATAGAAAATATGAGAGTCCTATGTTTTGAAATAGAACCGACTCCTTTCATACCAATTTTTCATGACCCATCCCTCGGCGCACATGTTGTGACTACCCCAAGCCTTCCATACTTATGCCTAGGGCTGGAGACTAGCACCAAAGGCATTATTCCCTAAAACATGGAAGGAATTTCCTTTATAAACTATCAACACACATAGTAGATACGAACATGAGTAAACTATATAAAAAAAGGTGAGTACAGTAAGGGGAAAGGGGTCGGAATACCAGCACAACTAGAAATTACACGAAACGTAAAGTACAACTACATCTGAGGAAAAAGAAAAATAGCTACTGGGTCATCCTCTTAGGTTCCTACATGAAAGGTAGGTTTTGATTGCATCCTCCACACTCCACACCTGTTCCTACCATCTATGTGCCAACATGCCATATGTTCCACCTCCGAGTTGTCGTCCAGTCCTGGTACACTTAGCCTCTGTCAGTGTTGTCCCTCTTCTGCATCCAACACAATGTGGTGCGGGCATATCCCATGATGGGGTGGGTAAAAAAATACTCAGTAGGGAACCTGAGACCCTCATGGTCTCACAAAATCCAACAATGAAAAACCACAATGTGTAAAATCAACAGATAACCTTACTTAGGTATATTCCCATATATATAACTAATTTATCAAGTGATCATTTTCAATCACGAGGAAAACACAGAAAAACTGACTCAACTCAACCAGGATTTTATTCACATTATCAAAACCTCAATTGCTGGATAAAACTTGGCTCAATCAAGTACAATGGTCTTGCAATGACACCAAGCGTGCTTCCAAATATCCTTGGACTATTTATGTACTTCTCATGTCGAGTACCTTGGGTATGCCGCCTCACACAAAGGCACTGTCCACTAGGGGTCTGCCACGTCACCAAACACACTCCCCCTCGTATCCTACGGAGGTAATCCTCCTATCAAGTACAATGGGTCTACCGTGACAACAAGCGTGCTCCTCCACCATGGGTCTACCATGACACCAAGTCACTCCCCACTGGGCTAGTAGAGTAACTCTGAGTCAAATGGTAAGCATTTTTCAGGTCTTAGCCAGCTACTAGGTCTCCACACTATGCTCGCATGTCTCTGGAAGGATCTTCTCCACGAGCTACTAACAGATACTCTAACTTTTACAAAGTCCCATGAAGAATTATCTCAAAGGTACTCCACGTCATTGGGAAATCAATGCAATAGATAACACGTAAATCAGACACCCGGTCTATTAGTTATTAGCCTTTTAGTCTCATGGATCTGGTGGGATTCGTGCATGATCCAATCTGGCCATATCTAAACTATACCCCAAACTCTATTGGGGTATAGTCAAAGGGACTAAAATGATCCAAGATTACCATCTCCATAGATGATTCTTCCAATGGATTTCCAGTGCCAATGATATGGCCAAAAGAATGTAAAGGGTCGTAGTGGGCCCTGTTCCGGTCCGACTCGGTCAGACCAACCCGACTAGACCCAGCCTCGGCCGACGCCATTTCGGTCGACCCGGCCTGTCATGTGGGGTCTGGCTAGGCCCACTAGGTGTGTTAGCCCATTCTGTTTGTCCCGGACCACTTGCCCTAGCCCAGCAGGCCGCAAGGGGCTCTAGAGTGTCGTGAGGGCGCGGACCGGCACCGAGGGCGCGGACCGGCCCCGAGGGCGTAGACCAACCCCGAGGGCACAGACCAGCCATGGGTCGGCACAAGGGCGGGTCGGCATGAGGGTGGGTTGGCCCGGAGGGAGCCGCTGGGGAGGATCGGCCTAGAGGGCACCGCTTGGAGGCTCATCCTGGGGTGCAGGGATAGTTTGGCTTGGAGGGCTGTGGTTGTGCGGCTCAGAGGGCCGCGGGGGCGTGGCTCGGGGCGGCTAGAAAAGGGGATGGGGTGGCGTTGTTGGGGATGGTTCAGCCAGCGGGTGGCGCAACCGGGGCCGGGAGAACTGTTCGGTCGAGGCTCCTCAAGGGGCGCTAGAGATTTGTTCAGTTAGTGTGTTGTAAGGGGTATGGGAGGCCGAGAGGCTGGTGGTGGAGCTACCGGTTCGGCCGGTGATGGTGCATGTCCGGTCCGGCCGAGAGGCCTAGCCGGCCAGGTTGCGGCACAACTGGGGTATGGTGCGGCTCGGGGAGGGTGTGACCGACAGTGGTGCGGGGCCAGTTCGGCTGGGTGGCTTGGGTGCCGTGGGGGGCGGCATCATTTCCTTCATCGCCTTCCTCCATTTCGAACATCACCGCAAATCGACAGAAGGGTTATAAAGAAGACGGGACAAGTTATTATGGCACAAAATCTCTGCATTAGTGAAGTAGCTAGAGGTTCACAAGAACAAATCACATTAAACCCTCTAGCAAAGAAACTTCCTAACCCACAAAAGAAAATAAGGAAGGGGTAAACTTGTGAAATGATAATTAAATAGCATTAAACCCCTAAATCTTCCCGCAACAATTTATTCCCAACCCGCAAGGAATACAACCGCAGATCATCACGATAATAAGTTCATCTGCGTTCTTTTTTTCTAGAATGTATCAATCAAGGGAATAAAATCATACATAAAAAACCCTACCTTGTTCGGTGTTTGTTGACATTGGCGTGAGAAGGCAGACGTAGATTCGTTGTAGACGAACACGTCCTATGTCGAAGGATGTTTTGAGGAAGAATGTCAAAGGAGGTCGGCGTTCTTTGTTGGGGAGATAAATCCTCCCAGTGTTGGGCATCACGTCACTTTACCAGCACTTCGTTACTTGCTTATGCCTTCCCAAATCCTCCTCCCATGCTCCATATATATATGAGAGGGAGGGAGGGAGGTAACGATCATTGATATTATGATAGTTCATTTTTTAGGAACCTTCCTAAATTTCAATGTCATTGTTACATAATTTAATAGGGTGCAAGCCAATTAACTATGTATGAACAAATAATGGTATGTGCATTGGAACAATTATAATGGTGAAGGTCAGAGGCTCTCCCTCATTAATTGTGGGAGTTTAGGGTTTCTCCCAATTAAAGGGAGGTTTCATCTCAGGAGGTCCCCAGCACCATAACCTATCATGGGAGGTTATGGTTTGGGTAGTCCCCACCACCTTAACCTCTCATGGGAGGTTATGGTCTGGTAGTTCCCACTTCATACATCCACAAGGTGGTTTAGTTCTAGCGGAACCCACATGAAATATCCACATGGAAGTTCAAAAATAAAATAAAAATAAGTTTATTTATTCTTAATTTCCACGAAAAAACCCAACAACTAACATTCTCTCTAATCTATCTGTCATCGATATGAAAGACTACTTAAAAGAATATATGTGCTGTGAGTTCAATAGTGCCCTTAGATTTCAATTCCGAGCCCCAGTTTAAATGTTAGAAAATCCCTCTCGCACATTTACTGAACAAACCTGAAATAATGTTCATAAATTCATTCCAGGCACTCCGGGCCTTAAAATCACGCGTCGTAAATTTTTGAGGACTTTTAAATTTTTTTAATATTTAAAAACATTTTACATGAATATTCCAGGTCTTTTCACATTTAATCACAACCCATATCCCATTCTTGTATTTCTAGGAATGGAAATCAAACAAAATGTCAATAGATATCTAATTCCACTTCGAATACACCATTGAAATTGTTGGATGAAAACCTAAAGATCTTGGGTGTTTAAAAATGACATATTGGCTTATATTAAAAAAATATAAAAAATTATAACTTACCCATCTCACAACTAGCCACTAGAATGGACTCCATTGTTTTTTATGGGGTGTATTTCCCACTATGAATTATGTAAATCGTCCATCACAACAAATTCTCATTGGAAATGGAAAAACATATTGGTTCTAGATAAATAGAATACACTTGGTAAAGAAATTCCACATACCACTGGTCTCTACACCATAAATATAGTATATAATGATTCATAACTCATCATCAAGTTTACGTTCATGAATAATATACTCAAGAAGACTGTATGTCAAATGAACAGTAGACATGGTATCCTTGGTTTATTATTCCAATACTCCCATATGCATTTGTGAATGTAAGGTCATCATGTTCCATTATTCCAATGTTTCATTCTTGGTCTGGATCTGAAGATTCCATCTCAATAACTCTAAAATAACATTACCTTTTGTTTGTGTATAGGTGATGTCAAGGTCAAGATTTTATTGTTACTCTACTCATTGAATTTGGCAGATATTCCCATATTTTTCAAAGAATAAAATACTCATGTTCTTATGATTATTATATTGGGTAATCTTATCTATGTAAAGGTAATGCCTCCAACCCTTAAGAATATGAATCACTAACATATGTTCAAGAAAAATGGTCCGATAATTCATCTCATGATGCATATGCTACAGAGATCTATTAGTAATGAAATGAACAACCTTTATAATTACATATCCCAAACCTGAACTGGATGTGTCCCAGATGACCACCTAGCACAAGAAATCCTCTAGAAGAGTCAACACCGGTGCATTATTCAAAATATGATTCAGCTCAACAAATGAAATTTTGAAATTATCAACCCAATTAGACATTAATAAAATCTGAGTTAAAGCAGTCATCATAGAATCCAAATTTGAGAAGTCCTTTATGAATCAATTAAAATACCCACAAAATCCCCAGAATCTCTAAATCATGAAATTATTTCATGGTTTCTCTAATGAAAAAATGCTATCACCTTCTCAGGATCAACTGAGATACCATGTTATGACACTATGTGTCATATTTGAATTACTTCTTGAATAATGAAATAACATGATGAATATTTAGTGAATTTTTTTTATTTCTCCAAAGTTTTAAAACTTCTCTTAATTGAGGCAGATGATAGTCTTCAAACATAGAGTAAACATGGATTTCATCCAAGAAGGACATCATGAGAGTTTCAAGATACTCATGAAAGATCCCTTTCATTAGTGATATAAGGATTTTAGGACCATTAGTTTAACCAAATGGTATCAAATGTATTTATAATTTCTATAAATTCTACAAAAATAATTTTTCGGAATATCTTACTATTTTAATGACAACAAATGATAACCAGATCGAAGATAAATATTTTTAAAACAAATTCCCCTTTCAACTATTCAAATGGTTGATCAATTATTTGTTACCAATAATGGTTCATTACAGTTAATTGATATATTTTTTGGTAATCAAAAAAATGAAATGCAAATAAAATTACTTTTAAACCAAGACAGAAAGAGTTTCCCATTGTGAACCACTCTGGTGTATAAATCTATTCTCTAAAAGATCATACAACTAAGTCATAAACTCTAACTTTTCAATTAGTACCATGTGGTAATATGGAATATATAATACTTGGGTACCCGACTATAAATCGAAAAAAAGTGTACCTCCTTTAACTGTGGCAAGTTTGATGATCAAAAAGGAAAAACATTGGAAAATCAATGAAAACTTGTGGGAGATCATCAATTAATGATTATATCTCTAGGTAATTATCTAACACTAATATCACATTACCTAACTATATTTAAGATGATACTACTCTACTAAACCTCACGTCCCTATCTCCATAAATTATATTACACACCCCATCAGTTGCAGTAATGGAGAACTTCCAAAGATAGATATAAATTTGAGAATTATTAGAAATAATCCAATTCATATAGAATATAAATTCTAGGGGTTTCATTTCAAGAACCAAAAAATACCATGAAATATATATTATTATTAATGATAAAACATATGTTGGAAAATGTAGACCATACTCACAATTAATTCTAAGGGGTGTAGAAATATACATTACAAAAGGTAAAATATCCAAAAAAATATTTATAAGATTCTCAATATGGGTTAAAATAAATGAATGTGAAACACCGATATCAAATAAATTAGTCAAATATAATGAATAAGTAGTGATGGAACCTCTCATAGCCACTAGAAACATATATTGTTTCTCTAGATACTCTTTCACTATGTATAGAAGCATCATTTTTTATGACTATGTGTAGAAGCCCTAACTTGTGTGTAATTTTATTACATTAGAGTAATTTTAGTTCATGATGATTTTGTGAAACTACATGGACTAAAGAAGACATGATAGAACATTGAAAATTACCTGATCATCCATAGAAACAACATATATTGGGTTCATTAGTGAAAATCCCTTTCTAGTGCCCAAACCTGCCACACCGGTAACAAATAAATTATCTTTTGACATGAACTATATGAGGTCAAGAAAAAACCTATAATAGATAAACAAAATGAGGATTATCATGGTTCCACATCCCTTTAATGAAATTTATTGGACTACAATAGGGAGAAAAGGTTACTCCAGAAAACCCTTACCTTCCAACCAGGTCAAACATGACCATCATTTTCTATATATCATGTCAGATTATGATTAAATTTTCCTGAATAAAATTTAAGAATGAGTATCAGCTAGATGTACATTTAAATGCATCATATATTCATATTATTATTCAATAAAATATCATGTGAACACTCCAATGCATAGAAAAGTAATATTCATATTGTTTTTCAAAGTCCTCCCATCTTGATCCAGTATGAAATAATCTATTTCCTTAGAGAAAGCCATTAACTCTGGATATGAATGGTCAATTGGAAGAACATTAATTCTCTTCAACTATAAACACTTATGATTCATAAACATTACCATCATGCACCACCATGTCATTCTATTTCCATTAATATTGAATATGGATCATTTGTCGATAATTTCCTTATGTGTCACTTGGAACTGAAAAAAAAGTTGATTCCTGAATAACGATTCCCCATCATTTGGATGGACATTTGATCCTTCTAATATTAGTGGATTCTTGGATAATGATTTCTAATTTATGCTCTCTAAGGTTCATGATTTGGGACTTGACTAATAATGGGTGATGTTTCTTGTCACTGAGCTTGTACGTCACATATAATAACCTCAACAATATTTTGGTTCCCAAAAGAGTTTTCCAACTATGGTTAATTAAATAATTCCTTTTTGATCTGATTTTCATGTCCTCTCAACGACATGAGGCTACAAAACATCATTAGAAAACATTAAAGATATAATATTAACATTAAAATAAGTAAAAAGGGAAATTATTCCTAATATAATGGAATATATGATGTGGATTTCATCATATGAAAATGAAAATTTTGGAAAAAAATAGAACTATTATTGAAGAAATATATCTGAATCGAACCATGATGACTTAAAGGACATTACGTGGATATTTGTATAAGAACTCAATCACAACAATATCTTATATCCTAAAAATATTTACACCGACATACTAAAATTAATGGATGATGCACATCCTGATATATTAATTCCAATTTATCAAATAATGGCCTTGAGAAGATAGATTCCTTATACGCAATCCAACACAGACATAACTCGATTGGATTTATCGATCCCCATGGGTTGGTGAAAGCAAATAGGATCGATCAATATAAAAGTGGAAATAAATTTTCTATAAATATAATGAAAGAATCAAAACTAATTTGTATTCTCAAATTATATATCGATGGGGAGAAAGATACTAAATGTCAAAAATGAATTCGAAAAAAAAATTACCACAATATACTATAAAATTCAGAAAAATGTATTCTAAGTACGAAATGACATAGTTGTACAAATCCAACTGTTAAATAGAAACTACAACCTTCGAATAGTAATTTCCTCTTGCATTAATATTGAAGGAAGAAATATCAAAATCACAGTAGAAAACATATGGTATAATGTAAAATCCTAGTAGGGTTTGATAAATATTACCTTAAAAATATTCAATAACAAATAACCAAATAATTTATCAATATTAAACAAATGTGTCATAGATATAAAAGATAATATTATAAATGATTTTTTTAAGATTTTAGTTTATGAAATCATTTTGACAAAAAAATTAAGAAAACTTTTATATAAAATAGTTTATATAGCATTAATGAGATGTGTATTGATGTTTAAATAAATATAACATATATCAATGAATTACGAATGAGTGACATGGTCAGCTTCAAATAGGGTCAATAGTATGAGTTATAGAGATCATCTCACTATCTTATAGGGATAAAAAAAATGTATACACATGTCCCTCTGACAATGTCCTAAGAGGACTAACCAATATCCCACATGGGATGGGATTTTCCCACATGTTTGTGATAGAGTTTTAATGCTTCAAAATGATTCCATGGAAAATCCATACTAGAATTTTATTCCAAAGAACTCACTAGAAAAATATACATGAAAGTTGTCAAAAAAATAATAACGGAAAAATTATTTTAAAACATTTTACTACACAATTTACCAATTTCCATATTAATATACTACTTTTCCTTTTGAAAAAATAGGGTTTTTAATACATTCGTTCCTTCAAATAGTATAAAACTAAATGGGTTATTATAAAAATTATATTTTCCTAAAATAGAAAATATAATATTGATTTAACAAATCAATTCCACAAATAATAATCACAATTTTTATAAAAATCAAATCCAACCACAACTAATTCGAATTGATTATTTCCCCCAAATTTCCATAAAAATCATGAAAAATACCAAATAACATCAAATTGGATTTATCATATTCCAATTGAAATTATTTAAGTTTAAATATAAAAATTACTGGTTAAATATATATTTCATGATTATATTGAACAATTTACCTCAATAAAGAGATCACATATCACAACTCCTTTAATGGGTAAAACTAAGGATGAAAATCAATAACAGATATCCACGAATCAAATCATGATTTAAGATGTGAAAAAAATTGAGATCTTTCAATAACTTGAATATTTAAAAAAACCCTAAAGAGGAGAGAATAAGTTATTGGGAGAGAGAAATAAGAGATGATTCAAAAACAAATATGATATTTAACATGATTGACCCTAATTTGATCCACTTAGAAAAGGGGAATAGAGTAGAAAAAATAGATCTTTAAGAGCCCTCTATACATTGTAAAATGAGAAATCCTGAGTGTGGGTTGATAATGGTTCCACTATAGTTTTTTTTGGGAATTTATGTTTTAAAAAAAAATTAATTTCAATAGTTTTCATAGTTTGGAAAACCATTGAACCCCTCTAAATGGTTTCATGGTTTAAATTATATTGGCCCAGAGTTTTTCATACTATGAATTAGCCATGAAAACACTCACGTCATGTGTCTACATGGTTTTCAATAGTTTGGATAACATTTTTTAAAAAACCATGAATTAACCATGCACATTCCCAGATCCATATAAATTTTACAAAATTTATCCTAAAAGATACCCGCATAAGTCCTAAGCAAATCCTGATAAAAAATAAGGTCTAAGAGTACATGAAAATAGTAATTGGGTGTTGCAATTTTGAAGGATTGATATTTTTTTTTTGAGAGTTATCTTTAGGGATATGATATAACCTATGTGACTAATACATTGTTTCGTGTTGAGTTTATTGATGCCATTTTCTATATGTAGTTATTAATTTAAGGAATGATATATTTTAAAAAATTGATTTTATAATTCATTTTTAGTGATAAATATACAAATATTAATTATGGTTTTTATCTAAATTTGTATAACCATATTTATTGAAAAAACCCATAAGGAATACTTTTTTTCTCTTTTATATATCTTGTGATATGATGACAATACATATTATTGTTTTAGCCACAAAAAAAATCATATTAGATATTTATTCCATAGAGTTTGAGGTGATGTGGAAAATTATTGTAGAACAACTAAAGGCTGAAATTTAGTTTATAAACAAAATATATATTGTACTTATTTTTCTAGTGTCCTTTGAATTGATAGAGAAATAATCCATCAACAGTGGAAAAAATGATATGGATAAAAATTTTATCCTATTATCTTTATATCATATGAGTTAGTGGTAATATAATTCATTATATATTTTTTGATTGGTTGTTATTATCTTTCACATGATCCTTTAATTTCTTATTAGTCTATATTATTCTGTTTACTTATTTAATATTTTATTCAATTTCTATATTTTGAATTACCATAAATGTTATCCTTCATATAACCCTTGTTAATTGTTATTTTAGAATACCGCTGTATTTCCCTTTCAATATTTTATGTGGATGTGTAAATAACACTTTTTAGGAAATGTGATTTACGTAATGCATTTTTCAAATGTGCAACCAATGATTACATAGTAGAAAGTAAATTGAGATGATACAATTTATGTAAAATGTGTAAATTTAATACCGAAAATATTTATAATATCACTATTCAAGAAAGCATATTCAACCATCAACACATAGTTTAAATGAAATATTAAATAACACTAGAATTTTAATATTTAAATTTCAACAAAATAACATAGTTGTTAAATTGGATGGTATGAATTGTATTAACCAATTTTTGAAATATATATTACTTTCCTAGTAAAAATAAATTTATTTACATGTACTTACTAAATAAACAATCATCTTTAAAAAACTATTTTATTTTACAAAAAATAAATTTTATTCAAACATTAATTTTCCATTGATGATAAATTATTATAAAAAATTAATGGATATTTTTTAATTTTTTAATTTAAAAATGAAAACATTCATAAAATATAAATATTTATATTTTCCTACGATCAAATGTTGGTATTTATATAGAAAATATAAGTATTTTAGTGAATAGTGATAAATATCAGTTTTCAAAAAAATATCATTGTTTATTATAAAATATGTAATTTTGTGGTCCCATTATTAATTAAATATTATTTTAAAATAATTGAATTAATAATTAGTAATATTTAATACAATTAATTTCACTCAAATATCATTTACTCTAGATTTTTTTTATTTTTATGCTTTAAAATACTATTTTCTAAAATCAGTTCTAAAATGTATAATGTTCATAACTCAATAATTTAAAAAACCATATTTAAGAATAATATAAATTTAATATACAGATTATATATCATTATTTTTTTAATTGAAATTAAATTAATGATGAAATATATTAATACAATTAATATAAGATTATCATTTCCATTAAAAATAAAATTTTTGGAAGATCGATTTTTCATTACATATTTGGGCTATATCATAAATATATTTATAAAAATTATATGAATTTTATAGTTGAAAATTTATTCAATATATTTAAAAATAAAAATTTTCATTTATATAATTTGGCCAATTGTTTAGGTAATATTAGATTTTAATTATATGAAAAATTAGTTACCATAGTATAACATTTAAAATAGTAATAGTGAGTAACATTTTAAGTTAAAATGATAACATATTAAAAACATGTTTCAATATTGTTTTAGAGGTGTGTATTATCCTTATATCTTTCCAAAAATGTTAATCAATTTTTTATTCCCATGGTCTTAGAGTGATATCCAATTATTGAATAGTTTGACACTCCTCATACATTATCAAATGAAACCCAAACACCACACTTATTCACACATATATATTCTTTTTAAAAAACAAAATATTATAATAATACATACCTAACATTCATATCCATACTCTATGAGATTATGTTATTCAAAAAATTCTTGTCTTATGGTACATAATATGAGCTATAAATAATGTAATTATAAGGGAAGGTAATCAGTTTTCACCGAGATCAATATTTTTAATTTAATCATACAAAACATTAAATTGGGTCATAAAAATTTAAAGATTATTATAAAATAAATTTTATAAATGGATATGTTATTATGTTAATTTAATAACATAAATCCATCTCTATATCAATCAAATCGGATGATTACCCCTCGTTAACTAACGTAATTAATTTTACATTAATACTTACAAAGACTATTAATAAATATGGATTTAATGTTTATATTATATAATAATAAAATATTGTCCCTTATATAAATGTAATATGTCATTTACATTCATACAATACCATCCATTCAAAAAGAAAATTAGATTCTTGTGTAAGATGGATTATGAACTCAATAAGCGATTTGATACATTATTTATTATGGGTTCATATTGATGGTATATGAATGTATTCTTTGTTATATAATATTAAATTTGAGATATATTCCTGATTTTATATGGATAATATAATAATTACCTTCCTTCAATCACTATGCTTTAAAAAGTGAAAACATTAGTCAAACATGCATATGACCCACCGTGTCCAAGAATATAATATATTATATTATTCATAACCTAATGTCATGTATTATTAAAAGGACCATATATAAATATTCTTGTTAATTGTATCATTATTATTATTATGGTGATTAATGAATAATAATCTTATTAATATCATTCAACTTTCCATAGTGGTTTTTGATATATGACTCGAAAATTGTCAAAATTTCAAACATAAAACAAAATGATAGAGTAATTGAATATAGAATGATGATAGAAAAATAAATGTAATAATAGAATTCAAATAGTTACTCTAGAATGATAATAATTTACAGAGTATTATTATATAGTATCATAAAGGAAAATCTGACAATTTGTGATTGAGGTAAGGGATTTCATCTCAAAACATCTTTCTTTGAGACACAATCTATTTTATGTACCAAATTTCATTTATATGATGTATTTACTTATATGTCACATATTATTTCATTAATAGTTTATATTTCATAAATTAAATATTATAATTCATCTACCACATTCATGGTTATCCTAATCTAAAAGATATCATAGTGGTTTGGGTTTAAATTTAAAACTCATTTATAATTGGGATTGTTAATTCTTGAATTTATATTCATTAATTTTTTTATATTTTTGTATAATAAAACACATGAATTTTATTATCCTATGGTGGATTATGAAAATTTAACAAAATATTTTGGTTATCATCTCTTTGATACATAAATAGTAGATAAAATGTTTTTAGGTGAAGTTCACATCATGTATTTCTTCAATTAAAAATATATTCTCTTTGATGTAGATTTTTTTGTTATGCTATTTTTAATTTTTAATAATATTAAATTATTTTAATTATATATTCTCTTGTTTAATTTTTAAAAAATGATTTAAAAATGATATTATTGTGATTTTCAATTGATGTATTTTTTACTTTATACAAAAAATGTGAAATGAATATTTCATTCAACGTGTATGACTAGAAAAGTATTTTATTCTATAATAACCATTATTTTGATGGAAGAATACATAATATGATTCCATCATTATTGTCAAATAAAATATTGTCAATAATAATTTAATAGTTTTATTATTTAAAAAATTATTTAAAATGTAGAATATTATTTTTCTCTATTTTTTAATACCTTAAAAACATTATATTCAAAAATTATGAAAACATTTTAATGTTTGGTAATTAATAGAAATTATATATATATATATATTATTATCATATATTATATTATCCCCCTCCGATAAATTTTCATTTTAATACAATATTTATGTTCATCTCTCCAGTTCCTTTATTACAATATTTACATTGATTATGATAAGTGATATGATTATGCCACAAAATTTCACTTTGTTGCTAATTCATATGTTTATGCGATATTATTAATTTCAATTTTATTAAATTGTTAATATGGAATATGTTACAATGGGTGTGATTGTATTGAACATAAATATATTGGATATTGTTTTTTCTCAAGAGGAATCTTGTATGATAATAGTGAATAAAAGTAATCCATTGCAGGACATTGGCCACCATCTGACATTGTCTAGAACATTTTATTTAAATCATATTTTGTCATGTTTTATGTTTCATACACATTTATTATGATGGAATATTCTTATTACACATTTTTCATTATCTAATCCATGAAAAATATTACGAATTTACATTATTTATATGATAAAATGATAAATCATTAACACAAAATTTATGCATCCTTATTATATTTATTCCCATACTCGAAAATTGAGGATACCTTTCCATTCAGATATTCCCATTAATATCTTGTACATTTTCAAAGCAAAAAATTATTATAGGACATGGCTATATGGAATAATATATGGATTAAATGTTTTATCTTCCATTCAAAATTTTAGGAACATAGTCTTCCAATTATAGTAAAACTTTTATATCACATTTTAGTGGATATAAACTTAATTAATCATGTAATATTATATATAAAATGATTATATTTATGTATCAAAAACTAATTCCACTTATAATATCATGATACATATTTATTTTTAGGGAAACTTTCAATATTTATTTATTGTATCTTCTGATGTCTTATTTTATATTTTATTTATCCTAATGTTTTTCAAAAATATTTCATCATCACATTTATAAAAAATACTAAAACATTATTTGATAAAATAAATATCTACCCATACTTTTCAGAAAAAAATACTACATATAATTTTAGAAAATATAAATATAATATAAATAGGATCATTTTTTGAACTATAATTTTTCTGATTCTTTAGAAATAAAGATACATAAAAAATTGTTGATAAATGATATAAAATTTCTCCCATTATATTCTAATAACTATCACCCATATTACACATTAAATATCAAAAGTGTTATCTATGATCCAAGGTAGGGGAACACCACAAAAAGAAATTTCAAATTTTCAGTAAGGGTGAACATAAGATATATCATTTTATGACCATAAGTGATTATAAGATAAGAATAATTGAATGAGAGTATGACAATAACATTATAGCAATCATTCCCATAAATTCAATAATCATAACAAAAATAAATTTAAACATATTATGTCTCTAAATATTCATTTGGAAAAATTTTGTAGAAAAAAAATAATCACTCTTTATCTATGAAAAAATAACCTAAGATTAATACATAATCATATAGAATTCACATTAGAATACACAATCGTTAACTTAGTCATTTATCAATACCAAAAATTTTATAATTAATTAGGTTCACTATCCATTACAATATAAAATTATTCATGTTTTACTCAGAATAATATCTTATTGTATAAATTTCATTATGAATATTGTTTCTTTCCCCTTCGAGTCATTATTATCTCATGAGATATCCTTCTTAATCATCTGAATTGGATTAAAATATAAATTCAGGACTAGACATCATATAATGACAACTATATATTTGTGTGACATAAAATTAGTAAAATATATAATATATTAAAAACATATATCCCACCACTTCAATATCATTAAATTAAAGCAAAAATAAATACATCAAAAAAATTATTAGAACATAATATTGTTACCTCATATCTACATTTATTCATGAGGTATGCAACATAATATCTAATAAATTAATAGTTTTTATAATAATTATATCCTAAAATAAAATTCAAAAATATTATATCATACCAGGTTTTATAATTTCATATAATCCCCCATTAATTGCAACTCATTCATTATCAGCATAATTTAGGTTGTTAAAAACATCATTATTAATGTATGTTTTGGCTTTGTAGTTATGGTGAATTCCGTTCAATAATAAATTCCTAATATTAGGAATTTTATATGGATATTATTATCATATACATTCATTATATAAATAATTATATCAATTCACATAAAGCGGTGATGAAAAATGAATTTCAACCCAATGATGATATAATAAACTAGAAGTTAATATGAGTATTATTTCCATTTTTCAATGAAATAAAATAATGAAAATAAAATACTAATTAAACAATATATATTCATTATTATAATATATCTATTATATATTATCATTTTATATTTCATTATAACCTACCTTTAATGATGTTGTAGTAAAATTTATCACATCACTAAATTGAGGAGGTAGTCCACACATAAGCGTGAGTGATACTTTTTACTCAAATTTCAACTACAAGAGGTGTTATATGGTTACTAAAATAGAATAATTAAAATAAATTATATTTTTGATACAATATTGAAAAATTTATGGGATACAAATACCTTTTAGGATTTTTGTAATTAAATAAAATTAAAATATCTTAGTTATGTTCGATTCATCTACTTTGAAAGACCTCTATCAGATAACACATTATCATTGAAAGATTTTCCTTTATATATAACAAGATGTTATAAGTGGAATAGAATGATTAATAAATGAATTTATAAAAGAAATTTTAAATGAAACAGGGCTCATATTTGGTGAATAAAGGAGGGGGAGAGGTTCCATTTTATAAGTTAGGGGGCGAAAAACATGGAAATTCTTAAATTATTCATGATATAAAATGTTAAATTCACGGGAAAGTGGATTAAATTTGATATGAATGTTATGGATTTAAGTGGTATGGTTTAAATATCACCATGAAATTTATATTATATTTATTTGGTTGGAAATACTAAACTTATGTCATTGCTTTACTCTTCATAAACCCATTTTAACCCTAACCATAGTAAGAAAAGATTACCATTTTACTATTCATAATGAAAAATATTATGTTTTAAAAATTATATTATATTAATTATTCCATTTATAAATATTCATTTCATTTTAAAATAGAATATATTTTTTAAGAAGATATATTTCATTTTAATGAAGTGCCCAACAAAAAACAAAAACCCATTTAAGAAGAATGAATATTTAAGAATAAACCACAATTTGTTTACATTAAATTACATATAAAATAATTAAAAAAATGTAAAAATATATCATCTAAGATATTATAAATAAATTTTATTTATAATAACAATAAATTGGAAATAATTATACTTTTTAAGAAAAAAACACATTGTTTGATTAATGACATTTTTTATAAAGATGTGTTTTTTTGAAAAAAATGAACTTTCAAAAAATCAAGTATAAAGATTATTATAAAATAATTAGTTATTTTATTTAATATTAGAGGATACATATGTAACATTATTATAAAATTTATAACATCTTTTCAATTGTAGATGAATTGAAATGTGAGTTTTTATAGAAATCTATATTTATCACTATTCAATGCCAAATATATTATTCAAAAATATTGAAAAAAATTCACCCAAAAAATAATAATTAAATGGTTAATAAAAATTGATATTATTTTAGCCAATTTTTTTTAAAATTTTTATAATTTAGTTAAGAATATATCTTTATAAAAAATAATAAAAACAAATTTTGATGAAAACCTATATTTAATGAGTAAAATGTCATTAATCTAAATTGACTAAAAATATATCATGAATTAGTAAATTAAATTTTAATTATTTAAAAATTTATACAAACAATTGACATTTAATTATTAATATTTATATCCCACAAAATAACGTTTAGGTTATAATGGTCCAATTTATCATGATTCATATAGACTCTTCGATTCATATAGGGAATGATATTGAATACATAATGGATTATGTAAAATTAAATACATATCAAATCCATAGGTTTTAAAAAGTTAATTGTTATTATATACAACATAAAAGAGAAACGAGGTCGTCAATATTAAGCATATCTCAATGAATGGAAATTAATAATATGGCACCATTACCTCAAGTACTTACTTCATTTGGTAGTATTTTTACATCATGCTAAATAAATATAGTATCATTATATATATAAAAAAATTATTGTATTTTTTATATTAATATATATCATTCCCTTATAAATTCTAATCCATCATTTATTAAAAATTAATCAATAAAATATACATTATTTCGTAAATGAATTTTTTTTCTATGTATGTTTTAGTTCACCGATTTCTATCTCTGATCATAGAACATGGTTTCTATAAAAATCCATGTAATGGTGTTAATATATTAATTTAATTGCAAAATAATATTTTGAAAACTTATTATATAGATTTATATCCACAATTGAAATAATATGTATTTTTTCTTCCATAAAGATAATAATTATCATTTTTAAAACAATTGATTTGTTTTATTTTATGGTTTTATTGTAATGTATGATTTAAAAATATTACAACAAGAATATGAAAAAATGATATTAATTTTCAAAATAATAATTTCAAAATAATCATATAATGAATTTATTGATGTCACTTAAAAGATTATTTTTCAGTGAATATTTAAAGAAATGATATTTTATAGAAATATATATTCAACATTTAAATATGTGATTATTCCCATTTTATTATTACTTTTAATGTTTCATACGTTAATTTTTATTCAGCATAATCTAATATGATTTATTAGAATCTATGGGATTGAAAAAGTGTTCAAAACACATTAAGAGAAATGGTGAGTTTTTTATTATACAAATTTATACATACAATATCCCATATAACAATTTTATAAAATAAATATATTAGAAAATGAGTTGTTCTAATATAAATTATAACATCAATGTAGGGAGGAACAAAATAAAATGTATGAAACTTATTTACAATTCATATTAGGAAAAAAAATTATGGAATAAGAATTAATAAAAAAATTTAATTAAATATCATAATAAAAAATATCTATCCTTTCTAGGATATGAATTCACATTAAACCAATGTGATAAGGAATTTTGTGAAAATGAATTTCAGTATACCTGACATTACACTACATTATAGTATAACTTCCAAACCATGGAAGCCCATCGCCTACCTATGAGGGCCTGAAAATATTACGTTATATACTCATGAATTTATTCAAGAACTCACTTACTTTAATATTGAGGATATTTTCATGTTTAGAGTTTTAGATTAATTGAATATAATACATACATAACATTTGACATTAAAATATAGAATTTACCACAAAAAAAAAATCCATTTCTTCCAAAATATAAATCTTTTTAAATAATACATGTTTTCTTTGACAAAACGTAACAAAATATTACATGGCTTCCTTCTTTATCTTACACATCCTTAAAACCTATTAAATCATTAAAAAACATTTGGTGGTAAAAAAATGCTCAGTATGCTATATAAAATGAATGAGTTGAAACATTATTCAATGAATACATGTAACGTATTAAAACATTTTCAACAAAGATATACTTGTTATCTATATAAAATTATTTTTTGAAACATGATATGTCAATGATATTTCCTAAATAAAAATATAAAATATATATAACCATAAATCTATCATGGTAAATCAAATACATAATTATGTAACCATCTCTGCGGCCTTACAATTTGTAACCCTCACAATTACCTTATAATGTAACACTCACAACAACCTTATTGTGTAACCATCATAGTTAGACTTAGATTATCCATACTGTCGACATCTGACATACACATACCCATTAAATTGGTGGGAGAAATAAGTCCCACAATTCATCATAATAAATTCCCATAAACATTATTAAAATAACAAAATATTTATAACGGCATGAAGACATTCACATGGAATTTTATAAAACTACATGTTTAAAGGAGCATTTTTAATGGAAAGTCCCTTACATATTTCTATTAATTGTTGTGTTAAATTAATATAATTAGTTAAATATATGTATACACTATTAATAAACATAATACAACATAATATAAACAAAAAATCATCACCCTAATAATCTTAATAACACACAATGAATGATGTAGAAGGTTAACCCAGAGAATGAAAATTGGGTTAAGAATTCCCATATCTCATGTTTCTCTTACTTATACTTGTTTAACAACCTGTATATTGGATAAAAGAGTTATTAATATCTTACAGAAATATATTCATTTTTATGATACCTTATATGGAAATTTCATAACATCATTTCACCATTAAATTATTAGTATTTTGTTTCTTCAATTGTTTTTGGTACGTTTTTCCATGATTTCCATGGTGTTTTTGTATTTTATTGTCTTTTTATATGAAAATGAAATTCCAAAAGTGGAATGAAACGGTATTCATATATTTACTTAATATATAATTATACCATATATAATTATGTTATCATATTTGACTATGGATCCTTAGATAAATCATTAATGATGACTGTTTAGATCATTTTGGTGGTTCGTTGATAATATTGAACATGGTCCCTTATATAATTTAATTTCATGCATATAACATAATTCTAGAACATACAGGAGGTTGAAAATACAATTTAAATTCTAATTTGGCTATGAATATTTTTTTATTATTGTCTTTGAAAGATGTAATGATAATAGGAAACACATCATCCACGATTTTGGTAAATCGACACATCATAGGTGGTATATTTAATTTTAGAATAAGAGGTATAAGAGAGAATTAGTATGTTTATTATTTTACATGATGTTTATAACATAGAGAATATGTAAAAATCGATATATTTCATAACTCTTTTATAGGTAGTGGTAATGAGAGTATAATAACAAAATGAGTTTGAACGAAAACACCAGGAAAAATAAGTGGATTCATACATCATGGTCTCCACTCATTGAGATCTGAAATAAGGAATTTTCTATTGGCCTTATGGTGAGACTATAAGGCCTTGGATTTGGGGTTGATCCTTATGGAGGGGATTTAGAAGAACAGAGAAAATTATCATCCTTTGAGAGGTGTGTGAGAAATAGCTGAATGAGTGTCGTATTTATAGTGGAGGAGTAAAGGGATTTTACATTATTTTAATAATTATTATAATATATCTCACAAGAATATGAATAGTCATGATTCACGTGACCCAAGGAAGTAATAATTTCATGTGATTTCGATCCATGTGGGCTTATATAAGCAGTGCATCGGCTATTATGCAGTAAAACATATATATAGCATTTATCGTAATTTATCATATCATACTATTCATCAAAAATCATAAATTTCAGAAAAAACCAATAAAATCACCTTACCAATTTTTTATTTGAGAAATTATAAAATGTACAACATTTTTGGAAAATAATTTTCAATATATTAGTAATTCAATTATTAAATAAAATCATAAATAATTCAAAAATTACAATTTAAAATATATAACGATTTTTTTCTCCTTGAAACCCTAATAAATATCTTATTATATTATAATCTTAAGAAAATAAAATAATAATATGATATTCTATTCATAAATTTCATTTTATTATTTATATTACTATTCATAAAACTATTTTACTATTCACCAAAAAAGATATTATTTCTATAGGATTAAAAATAACATACATATCACAATTGTAGTAGACCATTTTTTGAAATTCAAATAAAATATGTGAAAAAATTATATTTAAAGGATAGTTATGACTATCTAATTAAAACAATGTTTAATGAATTTTAATTTATTTTTAAAAACATATGGTTTTACGTTATCCAATCCTTCTGTAAATTGTGTGATCACAATTTTATTTACATATTAAACAAGTGATAGTAACATTACCTCGTAGTATATTCAGAGTCATCATTTATTCTTCAACCATGTGGTTTCTCCACAAAAACTATACTTGATAGATTTTCTTATTTTGAAATACTTGTTCCCTTTGATCAAGAACCCGAACTGGTTTATCTTCATAAAAATGGTTCTCTTATCTCTAAACTATAACTTGGTTCATAACATGATATGAATCTGGCACTTAATTTCTCAACATCAAAACATGAAAAACATTGTGTAACTTATATAAACATAGAGTAAAATATACTCAGTCGAGGACCGGTCCAACTTCATCTTGAATTTTATATGTTCCAATGAACTATGTAATTATGTTTCCTTTCTTACCAAAACACATACAACTTTTCCATGGTGAGATTATAAGGAAAACATGATCACCTACATCAAATAAAATGTCTTTCCTCCAATTTTCTGCATAACTTTTATGTTATCTCTGAGCGTTCCTCATGTGTTGTTGGATAATAATAACATTCTCAGATACTTCCTATACTAATTATTTTCCCATCAATAACCATTCCATGATATTAACACAAAAAGATGGTGGTTTACACCACTTTAGATACACGACCTTGAGAGGATGCATAAGCATACTGGAATGAAAACTGTTACTATAAGAAAACTAAATTAAAGGAGGATGTTGATCCCAACATCCCTTGTAGTACATTAAAGAAGATTGAAGCATATCCTACAATGTCTGAATCATTTATTCTAACTTTCCATCTTATTGAGGATGAAAAGTTTTACTAATATTTTACTTTGTGGACAATGACATCAGAAGGCCCTTCCAAAAGATAGATGTGATTCTAGGGTCTCGAAGTGATTCTATGGGAAATGAGACTCCATGTAACTTGAAAATATCATTGGGGTATTATTGAGAAATATAATCCAAAGAAATTATATCTCGATTAGAAAGAAAATGTGATAATTTTGACAGACAATCAATAGTATCCCAAATTTCATTGTTACCTCAAGATGTCTTAAGTAGTCCCAACACAAAGTCTATGAATATATTCTCACATTTCCAATCTGTTAATGGAAGTGGATTATGTACCCCTTTTATATTTTTTTCTCTATTTAACCTATAGACATGTCAAAACATTCACGGTAATATCTATAATATCTCATTTTTTCATCCCATCAAATATTCTCCTAATGCTCTCTTTACATCATAGTTCTTCAAGGATGAACATAAAATAGAGGACTATAATATTCACATAATATATTTTTCATCTATTAGAAATCACTGATGTATCATTGTAGATGAAGAAATAACCATTTTGGGGAGGCAAGCACAAAACTGGAGCATTCTCCAATCACCTATTTAGTTCCTAAAATAACAAAACATTCATCTATCCAAATAATTTAAACCCCTTTTATATTGACATTGTTATCATGAAAAATAACCATTAAACATTTATAACAATCCATCAGTAATAACCTACTTATAAAATATAACTATGAATCTCTTGTAGCATTTGTAGGACATGGCCATTCATCACCAACTTTTGTTTTGGTAGGATCAACTATTATTTCATCTGTATATGAAATATTCCAAATAAAATAAATCTGCTATAACCAAAAGTCACCCTTTATGAAATTTCCATATGGTTTATTTTTCATTACGGATTGAAAAACAACCATATGATGTTTTTCCTGCTCCTCTATACTCTTAGAAAATACTATAATGTAATCAGTAAACAAAACAATAAAATTTTTCATGAACTCAAGACATATTTAATTCATAAATCCATGAATACTATAGGTGTATTAGTTATCTAGAATGGTATAACAAAAATTCATAATTCCCATATCTTGTATGAAAACCTACTTCTGGATGTCATTCTCACTCACCTGCAACTGATGGTATACAGATCTCATGTCAATCATAGAAAAGGATTGAGATCCCATGAGATGATCAAACATGTCATCATTCTGAGGAAAATGATACTTGTTTTTAATTGTTATTTTATTCAAGTATTTATAGTCAATGTAATTTCTCATAGAACGATAGTTATTTTTAATAAAAAAATAGGATCCCCCATGGTGAGGTGCTATTAAAAATGATGCCTTTATCAATAAAATCCAGCCACTGATTTTTTAATTCAATAAGATAGATATGATCAATTCTCTATGGGTGTTTTGAAATTGAATTGGAATCATGAACTATGTAAATTTTTAATTTGACATCCAAATCTGGTATGAATTTGGGCAACTCATTAGAATAAGCATCAAGGTATTTATTTACCATCGTCACATCATTAATCTAAACAGTTTCCGTCTTTCCCACAATATGAGCAAGACAACATTCATTTCCATTAATAAATAGTTTCTCATCTTACTAACATGTCAAAAATTGTATGGGATTGTTCTTGTATATATATTGAATGTCAATCAAAAAAACAACACGTTTTGATATACAATCAATATTTTCATTATAAAGAGAAACACAATATTTCCACAGAATTACATCTAACTCAAATAAGGTAAAAACAATAAAAATTATAGCTAATGTTTTTCAAAATAACATATTACAAAGTTCCCTAGAAGAAATTATTCTATATCATTTCCCATAGTGTTTTAACAATAATTTCCAGTTTCAATTATTCAGGTGATATTTCCAATTTACCCGAAAATTCAATAGAAATTAAGGAATGTTTAGAGATCATATATAACAAACCTTTAGAAAAATATCTGCAAAAAATATAAATAACAGAACATCATTGGATTACTCGATGTCTACTGACATATTCACAATGGATCATACTACACCATTCCTCTGATTTCCTATCTTCTTTTCATCATTCAGATCTCTATTTGAGAAGGTATATTCATATTGAACTATCTATAAACATTTAAAACACTTAACAATTTTCATATCAAGATTATAATTACTTTAATTTTCATTACAATATCAGACCATATATCCACACTTATCAAATCTAAAACACTTTCCATCTTTGGTATGACATTCCCCTTGGTGTTTTTTGACAAAATATTCACAAACTAGAAAGTAGAATTTCGTACCATCATATTTCATTGGTTGATTTGTACCCTTTACTTTCTATCTAGTCCTATTTTTCTACTAGTTGTCAATGTGCACAAGATAAGTAATAAAATCCTCCTCTACCGTATCAGCACATTAGAAATTTTTTTAATTACTTTTGAATTTACAGGAGGACAATACCCTTCGATACATTGGATTAAATCCGGAGTAAAAGTGGTTTATTTTTTTATCATGATCCGGAAAATGATTTGGAGCATAACTCACAAGTATGGTGATGTTTTCATTATACACAAAAACCAAATATTCCTCCTTTTTTCATTAATTCAAGTAATTTCTTCTCCATCATACATCAAACCCCATTTGAAAAATATTTTTCAGGAAAATACTTTTAAATTCATCCCACTCTAAGGAATCAATCTCTTATGTATCCCTAATATTTTAATCCTTGACCACCACTAATCAGATTCACCTTCATAAAGTTATATGGAAAGACTTTTCTTTTGATTATCGGAATATCCCCTTACTTAAAATATTTTCTCAAGGGCCTTAATCCATCCTTCAACAACCACTAGTCAGAAGATCCATTAAACCTGGGAGGGGTTTGTCTTATAAAATGTCCATCTATCAACTTTTTCTATTGTATTTACTCTAGATGTTATAATTCATAAATGATACCTCATTTATTTCATGTGTTATAAAATACATTTCTATCACAAACTACACAGTTCCAATCCCGAACAATCTAGTTTGTAGATTTAAAAGGATATCATTCTGTCGGTCCCTAACCACTTTAGCTTCGAGGTTTCTTCTGCCAAAAAACATACTGAACATACATATCTTTGTCGAAGTAACACATTAATCCATTAATGATATATCATTTCATATTAAAAATATATAAAAAAATAATTTATGTTATTACATTAGCAACATCATATCCCCTTATGTTCTCTTGACCATTCTCTGATACCAACTATAATGACCCAACCTTATTATATTACAAAATCATGAATTATAGTCAAGAACTCACTTCCTTTCATATTAAGAATCTATTCCAGTTTAGATTTTTAGAGAATTGGGATATACTACATACACAACATTCAATATTTATATAGATAAAATACAAAATAACATTGTCTAATCGATCAAAATTATAAAACATTTTGAATAAAATATATTATCTTTGAAAAATCATCATAACATTAAATGTGGCTTCCTTCTTTGTATTACACATCCTTATAAAATATGAAAATCATTTAAAATTGGGAAGATCACAAAAATATCAGAAAGGGGAATAAAAAATTGAAAGAACACAATATTCAATGATTTCATGTAACTTTTGAAATAATTTTTAGAAAAGACAAAGTTGATGCCCATATAAACATATTTGTGAAACATAATATTTCCATGAGATTTCCAAAAACCATATTGAACATAAATATGACCAAACAATTATCATTTTGGATTAAATTAAAAATATATTTACCATCTCAACTACCTTATAATTTGAAACCACCTTGGATACATTACAATGTAACCATCACAACTACATTATAGTGTAACCATTGTAGTTAAAATATGTGTATCCATACGTCTGACCTCCCGCAAACACATACCTAATACATTAAATGGATATATAAGTGCCACAAATAATCATAATAAATTCTCAATAACTATAACATATTAAAAATATGAATAATATCATAAAATTATTCACAATGAACTTTATAAAACTAGAAGTTTAAAAGATGAATTTTAAGGGAATTCCCTTTACATATGTCATGTAATTGATGCGATAACTTAATAAAATTTGAGAAATATGTTTAAAAACTATTTTTAAACATAATAAAACTTAATATAACAAAAAATTCGTCATAAAAATAATCTTAACACCACATAATGAATGTTATGGAATTTCAGACTAAAGAACGAGAATTGGGTTATGATTTCCCTTACTTCGTGTTTGTATTACATAAAAATCATTTTAACATCATGTACTTTGGTTAAAAGAGTGTTATAAGATTATTATAGATACATATTCATGATTATAACACCTTATATGATAATTTCATTAAATCATTTCACCCTTTACGTATTAGAAGTTTGTTCCTTCCATAGTTTTTGGTACATTATTTACATGATTTCCCTCGCCAGTTTGTATTTTATTTTCTTATCACCAGGAAAAGAAATTCTAGAAGTGAAATGAAATTTTATTGACATGTTTATATAATATAAAATGATAACATAAAGATTTTTTAATCACATATGACTACTGATCATTATATAATACATTAATAATGTTTGATTAGATCATTTTTTGTGGTTCATTGATTTTCAGGAACTTGTTTCATTATGAAATTTAATGTCAAGCATAGATGTTCAATACAGAACATTAAATATATTAAAAAATAAAATTTAAATTCTTATTATACATTTTATATGGTATTATGATCAATCTTTAAGGATGTAATGTAAATTTCAAAGACATCTTCCTTGATTTTTGTAAATCAGCACATCGTTGGCGATGTTTTTATTTTTAGAATTAGAGGGGGTAGAGAAAAAGAACATTGTTGAATATTGTACAAGAACATGATAAAATATAGAATATATATAAATATATACATTTCATACCACATGAAAAGTGGAGGTAAACAGTGTATAAATGAATAATGGAATTAGAACGAAAATAGATGAAAATGGAATATGATTCTAACCTATTGATCTCTTATTCTTGAGATCATCTGTAAGGCCTTCGGTTTTAGCCTTAGGGTGAGACAAGAAGGTCGTGGACGTGGGGGAGAGCCTTGAGGATCAGATTTTGTATAAGATAGTCAATTGTCAAGGCTTGAGAGGTGTGTGAGAAAGAGGGTAATGAGGGTTGTATTTATATTGGAGGAGAGGAGGGATATTACATTATTTTATCAATATTATAATATTTTTTTCTCAAAAATATAAATATTATTACTTCATGTGAACCAAAATAGTAAAAATTAAAATTTATTTTGAACCATGTTTCATTATATCAGCCTTATATCACTTATGATGTAGTAAAACGGGTATTTAACATTTATCCTTAATTATCGAATTTTTATTTTCATAAAAAATTCATTAATTCTAAAAAAATATCTAAAAGTAAACCTATAAATTTTTTGACGGGTAGAATTCTAAAATGATCTCAATTTTTCGATAATATATTTTTTAATATTATAAATTTATATTTTAACAAAAATAAAAAAATTATTCCAAAAATAAATGTTTTAAATCTTTAACTCATTTTTATCCCACAGAAAATTTATTTAAGATCACATTATCTTTAAAAAAATAAGAAAATAAAATAATAATATCATTTAATGTTAATTATTTTCCTATTTCTATTCATATTACATTTCATAAGGGTTTGATACTATTCACCAAAAAACATGTTTGTTCTATCAGACTCTAAATATCAAACTGCTCACAACCGTAGATGACCATTTTTTTAAATTCAAATCAAAGAAGCACCAAAATAATTTTTAAAGGCGGCTTAGAAATATCAACATAAAAAAATGTTTCATGAATTTTATTTTTATATAAAAAATGGGGTCATATGCTACCTAATTGTAAATAGAACTTTATATATAAATTTTTTAATCATTAATAATACCGATAATAAAATAATTCTATATATCTATCCCCATGATCTCCTAATGACATGAGAAAAAACAATATTACTGTAAAAACTATAAATCAATTTCTATGATATTATCATAAACTAATACATTATGGAAACCACTTAATATATTCATTGAATTACTCCCAATAATAAGTTGTTGAATTACATGAAAAAATATATATTATAAATTTACAATAATGATCTATATTCTTAATTTATTCTCAGTATTTTTAGTATGTATTATAATTTTTAGATTCCAAACATTCTATGATAAATTTCAATTGATTCTGACATATGTACTTCAATTTTTATAATGACATCACATATTCTATTATTCATTAGTTGTTGAAACTATAAAATGACTTTGATAGTTTAAACCCTTAAAAGTAGTAAATATTTTAAATTATAATGTGTACATATCCATCTAATAAACATTATATTATTATATCTATATGACTATGTAGGCATCCATCTAATGATATTTATATTAAGGAATTTGTATAATTATATCTGATGGACTTTTTATAAACTACATCCAATAGAATATGTATACATCCAGTCATGAATTAATTTGGATATCCTAATGATGTACAATTTACACATCAACTCAATGTTTATTGTATATGTGTTTCCAATATAAATTTTACATTCTTGTCTGATGTATATAACAAAAAACCGTATAATATACATTATAAATATCGATCTAATATAATTCATATATTTCACTTTGATTGTACCAATTTAATCTTATTGCAAACATAAATTATGAAGTACCCCATGGATTTTTATCAGGGTTTATGGATCATTAAATATCTCATTATTTATTTTAAAAATGGTGAGAATAATTTTTTGAAAATATAATCCAAGGAACTCGTTATTGTGATTATTATTAATTTGCATTTATTGCTTATAAATATCATGTATTAATTTTTTCTGCTGATTTCAGTTGTTTTTAGATTCGGTTATGGGAATATGAATCCATTTTACAAGTGTTTGATTGGTATCCTATGCCCATAAATTATTCTTTAAATAGACAATTCAATTTGACAATTTTTCTATGTAGCTGATTTGAGAGGGGAGAACACATGGGTATTTCTACTATATAGGTGAATCACATAACTAAATTATCATTGTAGCTAAATAATTGAAGTCGTGGAATCTAAAATCCACATTAATATTTTCATCCAAGTACAAAATTTATTGTGATTGATGTATATGATTGAAAATCTCAACAATTATAGATTCACATAGCCAATTCAAGTAGGTAAATGGGACACATAGATGATTTTGTGAAAACTATACGTATGATATATTTTACCATTGTAATTAATATGGAATTTCAATATGTTTATTTTCTTGTATATTATTTAAATATGCTCGTATAATTCAATTATTCAAATGGGGATTAATTACGATGATTGTTGAATGAGTTTGAATTATTATTTATTCATATCTTTAGATTTTCCTGCTGTGATTCTATCATGAAATGAATAAAATTGTATTTATTCATATGGATTTTAAAATACAGATATATATATGATTTAATATAATTTTTATGCCACAATGAAGATACAATCATTTACACCGATTGAAGAGAACCTTATTTATTATTTATATGAAAATGGGTCTCATTTAGTGTGATATCATTTGACAATATGATGACAGAGAATATAAATTTTGGGATGCATTCCTAAGATGGCAAAAAATATAAAATTATACTGATACATGACAAAATAATGATAGTGAGGAAATATTTTATTGTAATTATATGATTTAATAATGAAGGATACCCCATTAACATATGTCATATAGTTGATAGTGATGGGATAATAAATATAAGTTTGTAAGTCGGATACAATAGATTTTTGGTTCTTAATTATTCAGCATATGATCATTTCAACACTATTCGTAGTATTTTTTTAGTATATGAATTTATATACAGACGTTTCAGGATTCCTACATGAGAAGTACTTCCTAACATATTCATGAATATTTTGGATGGATATTAACAGTCATTATTCCAAAATAAATCTATTATTTATGATCATATTCTATATTTAATATCATATGTGGTACCATAGTCTGATACTATGTTATTGGGTGTGAAAATTAACATTTGTAGTGGTATTAAAAAATTATTGTTGTAATAGAATTTCACATGGATGTATAATGAATATAATCCATTATTGGGGTAGTATCCATCAATTAAAATGGGATGGATTACACATTGAATAAAGGAATAATATATATCTATGGGTATCTTATTCATTATTTTTTTCTTGATCCTAATATAATATATTGTTACTTATTTCTATTAGAGGTTAGTTTAATAAGTCATAGAATTTATAATTTTTAAATGAAATTAAGAAAAAAACCCATCAAATATTTCAACCCCCACTTCTATATGGAGAAAACCGATTCTTATATATAACTCATTTGGTATCCAGGGAGGTTCCCTCTGTAGTATCCCAATAGTTATCCATTGAGGCATTGATAATACCTACTCAGTTAGAAATTTTGGTATACCTAAATTCATGGTCAAATGTTATCCTATTTTGAAGATTAAAATATTTCCTAAACCTTTATATCTTGTTCAAGAAGGTCATGATGCAATGAAATTGGATATTACACCATTTTAAAATCAAGTTGAAATAATTATTGCTGAAAAAAATTGTAGTTTATTTAAAAAAAATATTATAATCTCACATCATTATAAAAAAATATCTTAAATTAATGATCATTTACTAATACAATCAATAGAAATCTAGGATATATTGTAACGTAATTATCTTGGAAATGTGAAAGTTAAAGAAGTAATGATAGATATATTTTCGAGAAAATTAGAATGCCTTAAAATGGTATAGTATTGTTGTATAAATTATATATCCACATTATTAATTAAAATTTGGAAGAATATTTGATTATTTCATTAAAATCTTGATGGCAGTACAATTGTAAATTTGATTATGAGAAATTTTCAAGGTATATTTGATCCAAAAATTTGATCACATAAAGATATTCACGATGATAGCAGGGTTTAGCCACATTATCAACTTGATACATATTAAACAAAAAAATCATGCATCCAGAAAAATCCCATATAAGAGATGAATATTTCATCAACAAGGAATATGTAAATAAGTAATGATTGTGTTTTTTCAGGTATTAGTGATTCTAATAATTAAGAACATTATCAAAGGGTTAACAATTAAATTATTTAATGGTTTCAACATTTCAAAATCAATAATATATGAACATTTTAAATTATATTGTTGTCATTCATTTCTATTGTATATTATTCAATTAATTCTCCAAATATTAATGGTGAGGACCAAATATAATAAAGTAATGAAAAATTCACGGAAATAAGTGGAAAATAAATAAAAAATTCTTAAATGTATGGTGGTTATATTGACCCAGACATGAGATACATTAATGATTGAAAACATTTGTGGAATACCTACAAAATCACACAAATAGAAACATGAGGATCATATTAGTCTAGTTCTTTAAGAAACATGGTAACATAAACCAATGGTATATAAGCTAGATACATTATCTCACAGTAGGTTAATAATGACTAAAATTTTCGTAGAAAAATATAACATAATACCTATCATCAAATAATAGGGGACACAATACATAAAATTGGGTGAGCATAGATGTTTAGTAAGGGTTATGAAGTGATACATATAAGTATAATCATGAGAATAAACGTATGAGGACATGATCCAAAAATAAACAATCATACCTGGAATAACAATGATCATTAAAATGAATCATGATGTAAAGAATGGATGTTCACACGAAATGAATCATATTAAAATAGTGAATATAAACCCAAAACAATTACATAGGAATAAAATAACAAATTTTCTTTATATCATATATATATATATATAATAATAATATATTCACAGTAACCAAGGTGTCGCTTCAAAGTCCATATTTAATTAAAGGGATCACTCACCATCCTATCATTGTAGTCATGGTTCACTCTGATGACAATTATAATTGAAAGAGTTCACCTCTCATAACACCTTGGTAGTCATGATTCACTCATATAGCCATATTTGTAGACAAGGATCATTCATAAGACCATATTAGTCTATCTCCTGGAATATAGATCATAAAAAAGGCATGAGAGGGAGATATAGATCCCACACATCTCATAATTAAATCATACATACTTTTTCTAAAAGATAATAAATAATCATATTGCAGCCCAGGGAAAAAAGGGTGTTATAAAAATTTAAGAATATCATAACCTATGTAAAAAAGACAAGTTTCATAATTATTTGATCATAAATATAACTTATGAAATGAATTAGGTTAGAATAGCATAAAACATGTCAATGGAAAATGGGTCTCATCAACATCATTCCATCAAAACATAATACATTGTGATAAAAAATATAAATGGAATCATTGAATAGATTCCACAAAAAGGAAAGAGTAACAGCAATGGATTTTTTATTAGATGGTAAATATTTTGTCACGACCCGTCCTCGGGGCCCGTGCCGTGACTACCCCAAGCCCGCCTTCCATAGTCCAGGGGCTGGTGACTAGCAACAAGGTGTAATTACTAGTAAAAAGAGAAGGCATTTCCTATGTTAAGTAAACAAACACCACATAGCAAGCAAGCATTAGTAATCACTATGTAAAAACTGGGTACAACAGTAAGTGCGGAAAAGTAAGTGGGCCAGAATAAAAACCCAAACTGAAAGTGAAGTACAACTGAAAAGAGATTACAACAACGGAAAGAAAAGCTGCAGTGTCGAGCAGTCCACTGGAAGTCCCACCAGAAGGGTGGGTATAGATAGCCTCCACAGCTCCTCAGGTCCAGCCGTCCACTCTGAGTACATCCTTCTCAGTGGTTGACCTCTAGGTACCGACCTGCTCCGCAATCGTCCACCATGATCAGCATTGTCCATCTTCTGCAACCAACACAATGTAGTGTGGGCATAGCCCATTTAGGGGTGAGTATAAGCTACTAAGTAGGGACCCCGTGACCCCTGAAGGTTTCCCAGAATCTACAAAGGATAATCCACAAAGGAGATATACAATCAAGATTTAACACCCGACACTACATAGATATATTCCCATACATATAACTAAGTCATCAATTCCAGTTCTTCTCCAACACATGAGCCCAAGTAAAACCCAGTCCACACATAAAAACACAACCCAATCCACACAGGAAAGTATAATGTAATCCAAACAGGATATCAAGTCAATCTTATCGAAGATAAGGAATGAATGTCAAGATTCAGCTCATCCAGGTATACTTCTTCGTAAGAAGATAGAGATGATCAGATGTAGCCACTGATTCATCTAGGCCGTCAGACCCACACATGATCGATAGGTAACTGACCGCCGCAATGACCCACACAGGATCGATAGCTAAATAACCCCCATAATGACCCACAGTGGATCAGACCCACACAGGATCTGTAGGCACTGGCCCACACAGGACCGCTGAGCGCTGACCCACACAGGATCTGACCCACACAGGATTGGTAGCACTGATCCACGTAGGATCGCTGAGTGATGTAGTCGTCGCCGTCGAATCCACGGAGTATTTCTGTACAGTCGTCATCGTCGTCGCAGTCGTAGTCGTAGTCACAGCCAGCTCTAGGGTTCCCGCACACCGCAACTCGTTCGGGAGGGTCCGCTCCACGAGCCGAGGGGCTGATACATCAACTGACACATAATCCAGAGATGATGTATCCAAAAGTTATGAATCGTCAAAATGAACTCAATGTCACAGACGGCGCTTCAATCAGACGCCCAGTCTGAGAGTTATTGGCCTTTTCGTCCCAGGGGACCGGTTGGTTTTAAATTCAAAACCAACCTGACCGTACTCCAACCGTGTCCAAATATTGAGATAAGTAAGCCAAAAGGTCTGTCTCACTCAGAGGAATCCAACAAAGTCGACGACACATTAATCGGACGTCCAGACCTCATGTTATTAGCGTTTCCGCTCCGAGGGCCCTGTTGGTTTCGTGTACGAACCAACCCGGGCGAACCCAAAGTTCTCCAAAACCCTGAGTTTAATATACCGAAACGACCGTCTCGATCCAAGTATCGCATTGCAGCTGACGGTGCGTCGATCGGAGGTCCGAAGCCCATGTTATGTGCAAAAGACCATGAGAGGTCCGGTATTAGGGGGTTTGGGCCTGGTTCGACCCGACCCGATACCCTCTGGGCGGCCCGAACTGGGGCGACCCGTCCTGAGTCTAGGTCCGGCCCGCTTGTGCATGGCCCGGCCCAGCCGGGGTAGCCGGCCTGGCGTGCTAGTGCCGGCCAGGTGGCGCGACCGTTTCGGCCGAGCGAAGAGGCACAGGGGGGGGATGCCCCCCGCTTGTTGTAACCGCAGCCCCACATGAGGGCCACTTTTCTGTCCAACCGGTGGTTACGGACCCCCGAATTTCCCCCGGACCAGCCGACACGCTCGGGCCGGCTGGCTGCTGCTGCAACAGGACCGACATGAGCCGGTCCCCCTGCTCCGAAACCGGCGGCCCAAAACCGGCCGCCGGTCCATGCTCCGCGACGGCCTGGTCTGTTCGACACGGCGTGACAGCGCCTTTCCCTTGAATTTTAAGGGTTATTACATATTTTCTAAATAAAATTTATGAATATTTATTGAAAAAAATATTATTTCAATATTGAAAAATTATTCATAAAACATAACACCATTTGGAATCTATTTTTATTGAATATAGATTTGAATGCTTATAAAGAAGTATCATAAACATAAAAACTATTTTAAAATAATTTTCCCTCGAAAATGGATTTCAATTAACTTTTGAAAATTTCATTGAAAAAATTATTTGTGAATATAATTGATTTCTATATGAAGAGAGAGACATTAATAAATGTAAAATCATTATCTTATGTACCAAAGTGTGTAAAAATGGAAATAATACATGGATATATATTAAATACATAGAGGACATGGAAACTATATTATTTTCATGATATATAGATCATAATATTTCATCAAAAGATTTATAAAATAAATAATCTTGAAAAGTAATAAGATTTTCTCCCAAAATTGATATAGCGTGGTAACTAGGGATCATACTCACCATGTTTGAAAAATAAATTAAATTGATTTTAAAATTTAATGAAAAATGGAAATTATCGATTTATCATTTAAAATGGAATTATATACACCGTGGATGAGAATGTCGGTGCATAACACAACATTAACCATAATGATTGAATATTTAAATAAAATTATATTACCAATTTTGTAACTTTTAAGACTAAAACACCCTGAAATAAAGATCATAAAAATTCATATTTTAACACACATACTTTTTTGTATAATATACATATATTAAAATCATGGGATTTATACATAAAACATAAAAGGTAAAAGTGGTGACCATATCATGTATCTCCTAGAAATAACATCTGAGATAGAAGCCCCTTAATATTTGCATTGACTCTATTCATACTCATTCAAACATCCAGTATAATAATTATAAATTTATTATAAATCTATTACAACTCCATATTCATATATATATATAGTCACATATGATTTGATTATAACTATATATTAAGCTCCTGATAACAAGCCTTTGTTATGGTTTGACTTCATATAATATTCGCTTTATTCTTCAAATGTGTCTTAATTTAATATATTTTCAGTCCATATTCTTATATCATGATTCAAAAATTTAATACATAATATAAACAACATTTATATCCCATATTTGGGAATTTTAATAATCTATTAAATATATTAGTACAATATAAAATTCAACATTCATGAAGACAGTAAGTCGTACGTATGAATTAACATTGTTTCCATTTTTTTCAGGTTGAAAGAAAGAATGAAAATGAAAGATATGTATATATATATCTGTATTAATTTATATTAATGATATCATAAATATCATATATAATAACTGAACACATCCAAAATTCATTCAATGTAGTGTACGAATGAATCATATCACATTGATAGGGGTTTTCTGCACTCCAACAAATGAAAGATTTGTATTAACAGAAGTAGGAATGAAAAAAGGATACGTGTTGTAAAGTAAATACAAAATTATTAATGAATAATACATATAATATTACACCATATATTAACATATTTTCATCTTAATGACAACCATGATTGGGAATATGGAAAATATAACAATCAACATTTAGTAATGTCGTAGTTCACAGAACATATATAGACAATGTTTGTTATAAATTAAATGGAGGTGTTTCTATGTGTATGTTGAAACCATAGTGTAAAAAATAGTATAATATTGATGATACTGATGTATTTAAACAATCATTGAAAAATCTTTTTTATGGTGTGGATAATGAAAATAAATGAAATGACTTGAGATAAAATGTTACATCTTATTCGGGTAACATCATGTGGTTTGTTCCAAAATGCTTACTTGGATTGAATTATTCCCAAGGGATGGAATCAAGGAGGATGGGAGGATTTTTGAAATTTTTATTATTAATTTCATTTATGATCATAACAGGTTTCATAGGTTCAAATAATACGGATGAATGTATCCCTTTTATAGTGGTGGATGAGTGGTAGTCTTGTTAATTCATGAAGATAGAATTTCAAACACGTTTTTCAGGTTTCTAGTTGATATGATAACAGTATATAGTAAAATAATGTGATTATATAGTCTAAATATGTCTAGATAATGGATTTTAGACAACTTTATAGGTTATTTTGGATCTTATATTTATTATTTTGACCATAGATGAAAATAACTATACCTTAATCAATGTAATTAATATTATTTAAATTAACTAATATTTTTTAAAAAAACTATGTTGATATTATTATAAATTATATTTTTTTATTCCAAATATTATATATATTTTTCAAATCCCTAAAATAGATGATCACGAAAATAATTTAAAATTAATCATGTAGTCGGGTCGATACTGATACATTGAAATGTAAAAATGATAAATAGTTTTTAATGATATTATATCAAATTTCATTATGAAATATTTTCCAATTACACACATTGGATAAATATTTAATAATATTATCTAATTAAATATTCAAAACAATTTAATATTTAATTTATTCTCTTAAATAAATTATTTGTAAGGAATTTTTGAATTAAAATCAAGTAATTTTTACTACTAATCAAAAACTAAAAATTCCCTGAATTAAAAATCACCCTAAGGTGATTTTGTCAATATTAATTAAAATTTTAATTTTTCTTATAAAATTGAGTTTATTATTTTTTATGAATTTAATTTTATAATTTTACAATAAAGTACATTATAATAAATTTATTCGGGAAAATTGTGTTTTTAAACATATAAACACATTACCTAGAATTATATATTTAATTATAAATATTTATTATTTATGTAAAACAACTATCAGAAATATTTGAATAATAGTTATTAATATCCATATTACAAATTTTAATGTCTAGGTAATAATTATCTCACAAAAATAATTATAATAATTAAATGATGTTAGATATAAACATTCGAATTACATGTATTGAATACCAATTCTTTGTTCTGTGTAACAAACACCAAGTTCATTTTGTGTGAAAGTATTGTTCGATATATTACATCATATAAATTAAATGAAAATTAAATTAATTCAAAAAATGGTCCATAAAACCTCACGGTCTTACATTCTACCCCCTTAAAATAAATTTTTCACTAAAAATTCATCAAATGTGTAAAAAAAATATGAGGACTATTCCACTCCATCTTATCCCCACATACCCACATAAATTACTTTAACTGGTTATTCATCTACAAAACATTTACCCACCTTGTACTCTTGTTTTGTAGGAAATCCTCTGCATGATATAGAATTTCCACAGTTTTCTGCTCATAAGAAAATATTTTCTCCGGTTCTATAACCTCTGAGTTCAGTACCTGTGAATGGTAGTCTATATACATACTCAGGAGAGATACGTAAAATAAATCATAGACATGAATGTCATTTAGAGGAACTGGCATGTGATAGGATACCATCCCAATACAGTCAAGAATCTCATAGGTACCAATATACCAATGTATAGTTTCCCTTACATCAAAAATATCATAACCTTTTTCATGGGTGAGATTCATAGAAACACATTTTTCAAACATAAAATTCCTAATCATGTTGATGTTTAATAGCGTAACGATTCTACAAAATTATGTTTCCTAGATATACAACTGAATGGTCCTAACCTCCATGATCATTTCTTCATCAATATTAGGTTCCAATCAATTTTTTTCTCCAACATCATCCCAAAATAGAGGGTCCCCATATTTCAGCCCATAAATGGAGTTATAAGGTTCGATCTGAATGATTTAGTGAAATATAATTTCATCGAGAACTCTACTAGAGGAATATATTGATCCCAAACAACTTTGATATCAATATAACAAGATCTCAACCTATCATATAGGGTCATAATTATTCTTTAGGTCCGACCATCTATCTATGGATGATAATAAGTGCTGAAAATCAATTCACAATCATGTTCTTGCTGAAAAATTCTCTATAACATCGATATAAGCCTAAGATCCCGAACAAGTAAAATAGAATATGGTACTCCATGAAACCTTTCCACATCCTTGATTTATATCCTTGAATGATTATCTATAAATTAGCCTTACATGATAGAGATAAACATTACTGACATGTTAAAGGGATCGACTACCACCCAAATAACATTAATCCCATTAGATATTTTGTGTAGTCAAATGAAACAAATATAGTGGTGTTATCCCATTTACATTCTAGTATGTGTAATGTTGTCAAAATCCCTTTAGACGTTTTTCATTCATCTTTAACATTATGGAATACCATAAATGTGATACAAACTCTATGTTATATCTGTTCATTCCATCCAACCATATCTATTCATTCATGTCCTGATACATCTTCATATATCTAGGATGAATAGAGAGAAAATAACTATGAGGTTCCTCTAAAAGATTATATAAATCAGATTTGAAAAGAAACTATACATCATTACTGAACCTTATCATTCCATCATGATCAAGGTTAAACTCATTAACATTTCACGCATTATTTTTTATCTCAACACCTTCTTTTTTGTCTCCAAAATCATCACTTGGATAGAGGGATTGTGTTTCATTTGAGAAATATACCATTCTCCAATTGTTTTTGGATTTTTAGATCCATCATTTGATAATCTAGAAATATTTCATCCTTTATGATCCTCATCATGGATAAAATAGAATTATCATATTGACATAAATCAGAAACAAACCTTTTTTTCATTACCATGGTTAAAATATATGGACCAGTCATAATACATTATCATTTCCAAGAATTTTTTCTAAATCATGTCGAAATCCTTCTATTTTGATATATATTTCATAATTTTATGATCAATATATATATCACACATTTCTTCATAAAAATATTTCCTCAATATATATATTTAAAAAATATATCATTTCCAACTCCAAATCATGATTGGGGAAATTTTTACAATGAATCATCAACATCAATGTGGAAAACGTGATAAACAATATTATTCTTCATAAGAACTAATCCCAATTTATTTTATGGATGTATCAAAAATGATTATAAACCCTTATACACTATAGTGTAATGTAAGAATTGGTGAACATGATCAACTTTCCTTCAGTTTAAGAAATTTTCCTCACATATATCCATCTAGAGTTTATTTAAACCCTTTGAGTTACCATGATTAGAAGATTTTATAGTCAGCTGAAATTATCCATGAACCATAATTAATATAATGATTAAACTGAAAATCCATGGATCTTAGTAACTTTATTTGTTCTTGTCAGGTACTATATATTTTTTTTCACTGATGAATCTACTAATATATTATATCATGATATTATCTGACTCAAAAATGAAACAATTATGATAAAAATTTATCACATTGTTAATTATTCATATAGATTTTCCTTCCATGGAATTTTTAGTAAAATTATCTAGTGATATCCATGATATTACTTTCTCTTTAATAGACAATAATATCATCTATAAAAACTACCAAAAACTGATTGAGGTAATATATAAATAATATATTCATTAAATCCATCATGTTAGAAGGGGAGTTAGTAACACAAAAAGGAATCACTATATAATGATAGAGTGCATATCGTGTAAGAAATTCCATCTTACACATAACCTTCTTCTTATACATTAATTGATGATATCCAAAATGAAGGTCAGTGTTATATATTTATTGTGCTTTGGGCATTTTATCCAATAGGTCATCAATATGTGAATGAGGATACTTGTTCTCTTTTTTTATCTTCTTCAAATATAGATAATCAATGCAAAGTGATATTAATACAAATTTATATTTCACAAAAAGATTGTGTGCACACCAAGGTGACACAGATCGCTGAATGAATCCCTTGTCAAGGTTTTTAAAGAGTTTCTTCATCATTCTCGAAACTCAAATAGAACAATTCAATATTTAGTCTTTGAAATTAGTGTGGAACCATTAATGACTTCTATTCAATATGTATCATCACATTTTAGTGAAATAATAAGAAACACTTCATGAAATGTATCCACAAATTAATGGAATATAGGCATATCATCAATTTAGATTCTCTCCCCAACCATTTTAGATAATCAACCCATCCGAATGGGAATTAATACCTACACACTATGTGTAATTTTTACAAGATGACATTAATTATCATCACAAGGATTTAAGATCTTAATAGGTATTGGAATATCAAAATTAATTTTCCTTCCCCGACAATTGACGTGATATTTATCACGAGAATTAAAATCCATGCATAATTTGACATAAAATTTAAAGAATGTAAGATTTAAATGATTTTTAGGATGAACATGCCCATAAACATCAACCTCATAAGAATCATTGTCCAGATAGGAAATCGTTATACCCTTAGGGGTTTTCAGTAATATTTGCAAATCTAACTGTTTTGGTTAAATATTAATACCATTAGAATATTATTTTGATATGAATGAGAGTCTAGATCATGAATAAAATATGAAATTAAAAGTTATATAGTGGATGGTAATTGTACCATTCATCACGTCGTTTTCACATCAAACATCACAAATAGTGATTTTTTGTTGTTTACCCTTGTCCCGTGGCATAAGTAGTTGCTGAAATTGATCATAATCACGGATTTGGGAAGTTGTTTCCATAATGCATGTTCTACTTACACTTGTAGACCTGAATCTTATGTGGAGACTTTTGAGCCACTTATTCCCTATTTTCATCATTATTTTTCTTCCTACCATCTCATTGGAAATAAAACATCTGATGGAATTCCCTTCAATAATTTAATCATTTATTATCCCACATATGTCATTTTCTTCATGAATCTTACCACACATATAGAGTAATGGGAGTTTCATCTTATTCACTAAAGGGGTTTTATATTTTCCAATAAACTCCTCCATCAACTTCTTTGAAAAACCATGAGATTGATATATAAATCCAACATTCATTTCCACTATGAATTTAAAATGGAAAATATTTTCATAGCTTCTAAATTATATTATTGGAAACACAAATCTCAGACATGTATTTACACAACTGAAGATACTACCATAATTAGTTATAGGTAGGATGATAATTCTTGAATCGTACATCACATGTTACAAGAAATTAGCCTCGTAGGTACTGACAAATTCATCATATCCGTGATTCAACTCAATAAATATTTTCTACATCATGTTATAAATAATGAACGAAAAATACATATTAAAATATATGTTCATGAAATGATCTCATTCTATAGATTTAGTCTCATCTAAATTCCATGTATTCATTATTGGAGTCCACCACTTCTCTAATTCTCCTTCTAATTTATAAAAATAAAAAATTACTTTCTATTTCTCTGAACACTGGATAATAGAGAAGTACTCGATCATTATTTAGATAAAATTGGATAAGAATTTCCTCTTAATGAATTTTGATATTGAACCATGAAATACCCAATTTTATGTTGTTTTCTCCCCTTCTAATTTAGAAGTCCACCATGATTCATATCTTGAGATAGTTGTGTGGGCATATCAATGAGGTTTTACATTCTAGTTTCAATTGCATTCATTTTCTAAGGAGGAAAATAATTTTATTATCTACCATAATCAACATTGACACCGTTCCTTTAGGATCCATTGGTTGAATAAAACCAAAAGTTTAGAGTAAGAAACATTTATCATAATTTATATCCATATAATCATGAAAATGTCTCCTATAAGATTTATATGATATTCTATATCCCTTATGAAATATAATTTTTATCCTATGTTATTTATAGCTAAATTATTTCTAAATCATTCATGACTCATAATGATGAGTTTTTTAATTTACAAATAATATCACTCGTGTGTGTCAAACTAGGTGTGTCGTAAGTCCAGTTTTCCATTATGAAATTAGCCCAAGTCAGATCTTGAACATATTGTCTATATTTTTACCACATGGAACATCTAGGTTGGATCCACCTCAACGTGTAGTATCATGACATTGATATATTTTTAGAAAACCACTAACTATATCCTTCACAAAAATTCTTTTTATTTTCATATATTATTTTTCTTATACTATGTCTTATCCATAGACTTGTCCATAGGGTTATCACTACGGTGTTCTCCTAATAGCTTCCAAAGGTTAACTAAACCATTCCATTGATACCAACTATTGACAAAAAGTATTGAAAAACATTAAAATTACATATACTTTTCAATATAGATAATACATTACACAAATAGATACATAAATATTTTACTAGTCTTGTATCATTGAAAACATAGAAACATAAACACTATTTTATATGTGATCTACAGTTTTTTAGAATTGGTTCTTCATGACTAGAACCATTCATAGACACATCAAAAATAATACCAATATTCATTACATGGGGGAATGGAAATGAAAAAGGATGAGCTCAGATTCTCAGTATAGGTAATCAAGGGAGACATGTAAGCACAATCACAAGCACAAGGGAGCGATATCATGATCAAGAAAATACATGTTCATACCCCGAATATCAAGGATCATAAACATTAATCATGGTGTAAATATTTTAATATTAGAAGACATAAATCATATGCAAAAAAACATAATACATGAACACCAAACATAGTAAAAAACAAGGAATTATGTTATACACATAAGCATATAATATATTTTCAATAGTATCCAAGGCACTTCTTTTAATACCATCTTGGTTGTAAGATTTTATCTCCATACTATATATGTAGTAATGCATAACTCCCATGGCCTTATTTGTATAATGTGTTCACTCATCATACTATCATGTTAGATATTGTTCACTCCCTTGGACATCTTAGTATTCAAGGTTCATTCCAAGGACCATCCTATTCTATAAAATGTGATATAAATCTTTACCCAATGCATTAGAGGAAGATATAGGTCCCACCAATTTCATAGTGAAATCATATATACTTGTTACACATCATCATAAATAATCTTATCAAAATCCATGAAAGGAAATGTGTATTATAATCACGTAATCATGTCATAATCTGTGGAAAAATATAGTTTTCCTAAAAATTTCTATATAAAAAATAACATTTGAAAAAAATCTTATTATAATATAATTTATACCATCATAATAGAAGAATCAAAAACCATAAAAATTTTTAAAAATACTTTTCCATAGAAATTGGGATTCAAATAACATTTAAATTAGTTTTTAAAATAGTTTTTAAAATAGTTTTGAACACATGGTTTTGGAATACAATAGATTTCTGATTGGAGAGAGAGAAGTTTAGATCTTACATAAAATAGTATCTTAAGTACCAATGAATGGAAAATGGTACTAATATAATGATATATCTTGAATAAAAATAGTATAGGGAAAATCATGAGTTTTCATGAGATTTTTATAATAATATTTTAGCAAATGAAGCATAAAGAGAAGAAATCTTGATATGTGATGAGAATGTCTCAATAACACTTATAACATTGTTACAATAGATCATACAATACAGGTAAGAAATGTAAATAAAAAGAATAATAATATTAAATTAAATAAATTAAATTCATGACATAAAATGAGAAATGTATATATATAAAAATGGATGGGGAATTTTGGTGTATTACAAAACATGAGCAATAATGAATGAAAATTGAGTCAAAATTATTTTACAAATATAGAATCTTATTAAATTTTAATCCCATGAAAGAGATATCATAAAATTGATATGTGAATACCCATAAATTTATATATATGATCTACATAATACAATAATGGGTAGTACATGCACCAAAAAAATTAAATAATGTATAACATATCATGAATATCATATAAATAAAAAGTTAGATTAAATCTGCATACCTTTTGTCTTGATTGTCATCATACTCATTCCAAAAAATGGTATAATAAATATAAATTTATTATATATATTTTATAAAACCATATTCTTATATATAATAGCGTATAATGTGTTTTATGACTTATATAAACCTCTTGTTAAAAATCCTATGTTATGGTTTCACTCCAGGAAATATTTACTTTGTTATTCGAATGCATTATATATTATAATATTGTAATTAATTACAATTATATCATTACTACATAATTTAAAACAATTAAAAATAAAATTTATATCAATTATATGTGTACTATTATAATCTATTAAATATAAAAGTAAAAAATGGAATACACCATTCAAGGAGACTGTAAGACATAAAAAGGAATGGATATTGTTTTTGTTTTTATTGTCATTTTGAAAGTATGATAGAAAATAAAATAAATTATTATATATATATATATATCATTATTAATGAATATTTATGATATCATATATGTCATATATAATAACTAAATCAATCCTTAATACATTCTGTGTGGTTTGTGAAAGAATCATATTTCATTGAGGGGACGGTAGTCCACAATTCCACAAACCAAATTATCGTATTACCACCAAATGGAATGTAAGAAACATTATATGTAGTAAAAGTAATAAATAAATTTAAATAAATAATAAATATAATATCTATAATATATAAATATTGTTCCCATCATATTTTCCACCATGACATGTGGTAAGGAAAATTGAACAATTATTCTTTAATGAGGCGGTAGTACATCGTACACATGACTATTCTGTTTTTTCCATTAGATTGAGGTGTGTATAAATATAGGTTGAAATCCTAGTATTAGAAAATATTAGAATATTTTGAATAATGGTTTTTTTATTAAATCATTGAAAAATTAATGTTTAGGGGGTGTTGAAATAAAATAAAAGAAAGGACTTGATAGAATATGTTACCTCTTAATTGGGTAACTCCTTTTGATTTGTGCCAAAAGGCATCCTTGGAATGCCTTGATCAAATGTAAAGGATTAAAAAAGTAAGTAATGTTATATTAAATTTGTATTGAGAAGTTCTATTATAAACATATGTGGTTTTAATGGTTTGAATAATTATAATGAACAACTCACTTTTTATATTGGAGAATTAGTGGCACAATGGTAAATTATCGAAGATAGAATTCCACCCTTGGTTTTCAAATTTTAAGTGTATTAATTAATGATCCATAGCTATGAAATGTTATTTTAGGGTCTATATATGGAAACACAATGTGGTTCATACAAGTTTTTAGGTCGTATTATATTTTAAATTTAAGGATTAGTACTTAGTTAGGATTAATTTTTCCTTATTCGATGTAATTAATTCTAATTACCTTATCTAATATCATTGGTCCAAAACTATGTTTAAATTATTTGAAATTATAAAATATGATGATTCCAAAAATAGAATCCATTTTTTAATAATCCTAAAACAATATTGGGAGATATTTTCTTAAAATTAAACCCACAATCAGCTAGATAAAGTGGGGTTTTAAAGTAAAAATGATCAAAATGATCTTTATGTTTTTATATCAAATTTTAATGTAGAATTTCTTATAATTATACAAATTGGATTAATTTATATTAATATTGTATAGTTAAATTTCTAACCAATTCATAATATATCTAATCCTTATAATATAATTAGATGAAATAGCCGTTTTGAATTGAAATCTGGTATTTTTCATTAATCTTCTTATCATTATGTATCTTAGAAAAATCCCTAAAATTCATCCTATGATAATTTCGAAATTATAAATTAAAGGATTTTGTTGTTTAACAAATTAAATTTATAAATTTGTCTAATATTATTTTTATAATTTAATACAAAATAAAACCATTTTATTCTATAAAACAGTATTTTAAAACATTTACGAACACTACCAAAAATTATATAATTCATTATATTTATGTTATATTTACATAAAAAGATTATAAAAATTATTTGTGAAGTATTTCTTACAATTCAAATTTTCTTTGAAAAATAGGTTGTAATTAACACATTTAAATAATTATATCAATAACATAATGTTTCATAGAAACATCAGTATTGTGTGTAACGCACGATATTTCATTGATGTGTTTAATTTAAACCATGTTCATTCTATGATAAAGTAATGTTTGAATTAGTTTATCTTAAGAAATAAACGAAAAAATAATTTATTCAGAAAAATGGTCTACAAAATCCCTACGTGTTATAATAGCACCATGAAGGGATTTTAAAAAACCAAAAGATGATATCTTTTGAGAAATGAAATGGAAAATAATATTTCATATTGAAGTGGTTCTAATAATGACTGAAAACACGAATTACAATTTCTATAAGTCTAGTTTAGAAGGAAATCAATTCATATAGAGATTATAAAGATAGATGAGGTTGAACATATTATGAAAACCAGTTTAAATAATAACTCGTGTATTTTTTTATCAAAACACTATTACCAAGAATGGAAGTAATATTATGTTTGGGAGAAGAAGAAAAAAATTGATAAATATGGTTAGAAAATTAATAGGGATATTACTATTGTAATGGAAAGAATAAAACATAGATTGACTGTTTCTGAGTATAAGATTATGATCCAATATAAAAGAGAGAAACTCAACATTAAGAGAGAATAAAAATAAATGAAAAGATAAAAAATGTGTTTTTATCTAAGAGTGACCCTTAAATGGTTATATAAAACATATCAAACAATTTCCTTCTTGGGATAATCCTCTTTAAATTCTAAAAAATCAATGGATGTCCCCATATAAAATACTTGTATACTAAATGATTAGAACTAACAATTCATGATCAATTCATGGCACTATATAATTATATAATAATAATAATGATGAAGAATTGTTTATAATTTTTCTTATTTAATGACTAATATTTAATGAAAAATACCTTACTAATAAAATTTAAATTTAGAATCTACCAGTAATCCAGAGATTAAATTTCCATTAACAAACATATGTATATAACACTAATTTTTAAAAAAATACATATATTAGGGTTACTGATTGCATTGTGGAATTCACAATTGTAAAGAATATACATGCGATTATAACATTATTTTATTGAGGACAAGGAAATAAACTAGGGGTAGGTCCATTAAGAATAATGAAAATTATGGAATATTGTATTACTATAATGATATTTGGTACTAGTTGATGCAACAAATTAGGTTATACTATCTTGAATATCTTGGGATATAGATTACAAGAATGCAAGATAATCCTGTATGGTCAATTCCATTTCATTTTTTATGGGTGATTAGTTCAACTATTCAATGTTGTGAAGGTATTGATGGAATACTATTCTTTTAATGATGGAATTTAAACATAACCATGATTATAAAAGAGTGGATGATCATACCACATTACTAGTCACACTAAAATTCATAATAATATTGAAAATTATAAAGGAGGTGTATTAACATTTTCTAATAACTACTTCATGAAAAAAAAATTAGAACATCTAATATTGAGAATAATAATTCAATATTAGATGATGTTTTTTATATTGAGATGATGAATCATTACATATATAGTGTCATCCAACTATTCTATAATGGGAATTTCATTCCATTTCAATGAAATAAAATAATAAATTAATGAAAAAGTTATGGATGAACTATTTTAAACTTTAATATAACAAATGGAAATATAGACTTGATCACTGATCTATATAATATATTTTACTTATCATAAAAATTTAGAACATGTTATAGCATAAGAGACATGAGAATCTTATTTGAAGAAAAATATTATTGATTTTGAAACATGAACGGTTGATATATTTACCCTGGATAAAGAATCTTCAAGAATGAATTTGTGGAAAATGTCAAAAGGGAAACATAAATCATATGTATAAGAAGAATTTGGGAATCACTTTCAAAAACCATTTTAATTTGTCTAAATTGATCTTTGTGGACCCATGAGAATGAATTATACTTGAGGTGATCTATATTACATTACTTTTATAAGTGAATTCAAACATATGATTAGTTTTATTATATCAAACTCAAATATGAGTCTGTTAGTATCCTCAAACTATAAAGAAGGCATAATGAAAAGGAGTTTCATTTGTGTATCAAAAAAACTGAGATCTGATAATGAGCATGAATATACATGCGATGTATTTCAACCATAAAAATTGAATTATTGAATCACACATCTGTATAGAAAACCATATACACCAAAAAATAATGTTTTTATGGAAAGTAAGAATATGAGCATTATGTTAATTGATAGAATAAGGTTGGATGAGAATGATGTATCAAAATATTTAATGGGAGAATCAGTTTGTAATACTGTTCACATTCAGATTATAGGGCACATGATAAATGAGAGACATGATATTTCCTATAGATTATTGTAATAATATAATATTACAGGGAAATATTTTATAATCACTATTATTACTTCTTATACAAAAATATATCACGCCAAAATTGGTTTTCATCATTGATTTATTCTTTTATTTATTATATAACATAATAATTATATTTTTTTGAGGGTTTTCAATTCAAATTTTATCCTTTACAAGAGATATATGGTGGTCCAAAATTAGTTGAATATTATTATAGATTGTTATATAGCTCAAAAAAAATTGTGGCCCTCTGATAGCGTCGTATTGCTCACATACTGTTAGGTTGATGGTTTATGAGACTGTGTAACCCAAAAAGTATGACCTCTATCTATTTTGGTATATGTTCCTACGATGTTAAGGAATTGTCTAGAATATCATTTGGAATGAACACTTGTCCTACACAGTTTGAAAATAAGTATTCCAAAATACCACCCTAATTTTGATAACATTTCATCAATTATATCCTCCATTCAACGTCTATTGCACTAAGCAGACGTCCCATTTCCTCAAAATCTCTATTCTCTTTTAATATTTTGTTGGATTTAGAATTTTTCCTCAAGCGATCTTCATGTATGTGCCTCCTTTAGTTTCGTCTTGGTATCCTATATATTCTTTCACAGGTTTCCTCCTATCCCATAATTTCAGATACATAGAGTTGGATGATTATTATTTTGTTCATGGATCTTTATTTTTTATTTTTTCTTGAATTTAAATAAACTCATATTGTCTTATATTGATTATTTTAACCAAATCAGAGATGTTTTTATTAATAAAGGTAGTTGGATACAATTTATTTTTCTATTTCAGGATTTAAATGTACATGCTTCTATTTATAATTATATTATAAATTGTGGGTGTGTTTGTAAATAGATAATTTCAATGGGGATGGTATATTTAAGTCTTTATAAAAGTTTCATCCTCTCTGTATATCATTGTAAATTATATGTGTAGATTTTGATTAGTTTATTTATAGAAAAAATATTATTACTATGGACTAAAGTGGAACAATTCACTTCATAACATAGAGTACATAGGCATGTAGGCATGGAGTTATATCTAGGTGAGCCAATAGGTCATCATGGAGGTCTCACTAGCATGACTATGATGCAACACTTACCAACGGACATTACATGGGTTACTAACATTCTTTCATGAATTATTCCCCCATAATGGAATATTCTTTCTAATATATATATATATATGATTTCTTAGAATGATAATATATTCCAAGAACCCCATTAAGAATGATGTATAGGGTATTTCAATTATGCTTATGATTTGTTTTTACCACTGTTTATTTACTCATTCATCTTTTACTTTCTATGTCAATCTAATGGGTGATTTCAAAATAATTTTTTTTCATTCCTTTGTAATTGAATCATTTATATATCTTATAATTGATATATATATATGTAACATATGGTGTGATTCTTCTTGTAACCAAATTTCACACCCTACATATAGAAAATTTGTATATGTAGACCTTTTTTCTATCCTGTTAAACACATGGCCTCCTATAAGAGTTACAACGAGTTCACATTTTATAGGAATATTGTATAGATAGGTGTGATTATAGTGAAATTTTGGGTGTTTTCCCACATTAAAAATAGAATATTCATTTATATTATTTCCCCTACCTCCTTATTTCATCTAAGGATTTTGGTTACAGATTTATGTTTAACATAAAATAATATTATGCCTATTTTGAAAGGATTTGTTAATGATTTTGGTATATTAAATGCCTTTTGATAATCATGGTTGTTTTTGAGGATGTTTGACACCATTCATACGGGAAACACCATACCCAATTTTATTATTCTACAAGTAGGACCTAGTTTTCATACCGTGTGGATAAATAATTCACATTAGGTCATGCCAGAATTTCTATTCAATTGTTGACTATGACTATTGGGGATTTATTATCTTAGTAGGAGTTATGTTTCTACAAAACAGGCCTCATTAAAAGTATTTTATTTATCCTTGGATGTCATAATTTTTTAATTCCTCCCTGAGGTGTAAATAATTTTCTACAGAATGGGAATTGGAATTATGGTATGGTGGAGGGGTTTTGATTTATGAGATTTTGAGGTTTTTTGTTTTATATGGGTCTCTTGTATTTTTATGTAATGGTAATCCATGAGATAATTTATTGATGGTTTATTTATTTAAAATTATTGTTGTATATTTACACCTTAGTGACATCATGCATATCCATGGGAGGTTTTTAGAGACAATTCCATATCATTATTTAATTATAGACTGTTTGGGGCAGCGGTTCAGGATTTCCCAATTATATATAAGGGAGTGGGTTCTGGTTCGGCTCATGTATAGTAATGTTTTTTCCACATGGATGGACCTACCAACGAAATGATATCATTGTGGATATTGGTACCTTATGTAATGTTTTTATGGAATCTCATTGTTTTTAGAGTGATATAGTCTCTATGGATCTGATGGTGATTATAACATAGTACGATGATCCTAGAACTATGGGGTCATGTTCTAGTAGTTATATTTGATAGGATATATGAATTTTTTCATATAATAAATATAATACTGATCATATAATTATTATTTGAAAACAAACATATAAATTTTTAGATATCCATCTTTTTATGGTTTAGCCACCAGTGGAAATAGATATAGGCCCTACACTAGTATTAGTTACTATTCTCATTGTAGAGATTAAGTAAATTTTTTATAGTGATATAGGTGATTCTACCTCATTAATTTCCACTCACATTGGGAATCACTTGAGACCCCAAACTACTCATATTTCATAATACATGGAGTTGGAATCATATCTCGCCAATATAAGAGTAAATGGTTTCTGATACCCATCTTAGGTTCTCTCCTTATGAGAGGTATAGCTGAAATGGGATTCATTATCATTGAGATAGGCCACATTGATAGGATACATAGGATGTATTGGATTGAATATACTATAACATATTTCTATTTTTTTCATTGGTGGGTAAATTTCACATATACGATAGGTTCCTTGTATATTTTCAAGGATAATGAGATCCACGATTGGAATGATATAGACCTAAACATCTCAGATGACTTACATGTTAGTAATTATTACTGTGATTGAAGGGGATCTGATAGTCTCAGATAGTGGAAAATATTTTAGTGGATGAATTCCCCAATGTATTTCGAATGTTTTTTTCTGGAATACCTCTTGAATGGAATGTGTATTTCACTATTTATTTGGTTCTAGGGACACAAACATTATCTCCTCCTAGATATTGTATGTCCCCTAATTTTTTTTTGGAGTTAAATATTCCATTAGATCATTTGAAATCAAAATTACTCATTTTACCATGCAACTCTATTTGTAAGGATTCAGTGATTTTTTTCAAAAAAGGCTGATGGATCAATAAGATTATTATTAAACTATCTAAATCAATGTGAGGTCATTATCAACAAAAATATACCACATACCATTATTATTGATATCTTTTAGTAGCTCAATTGGTGGGGTGGTTCTCAAACATCAACCAATATTTTGTGTACCAATAGGTTTGGTGAAGGGTATATGATGTTCCCAATACCATTTTCAAATGAATATAGATAGATTTCATTAATATAGTGATTCCATTCAGATTGATGAATTCTCCCTTAGTTTTTAAGAATAGTTTGAATTTTCATTCCACAACTAACTAGAATTATATTTCATGGTGTTTTTAGATTCCATCATTGTCAATATTATATTTTAATAGTACCATATGAAAAAATAATGTTTTTCATTAGGAATTATTTGATAACAACATCATTATTATATATTGAAAAAGTGTAGTTTCTTGGGAAAGATTTACCAAATTCAGGTTCTTATGATCATGTGACATGGTGTTTGATTTCTACAAAAATGATTCAGTATAAATTTATTTGGATCAATTGAGTAATGTATTCAAGATAATAATTTATTTGGGAATGTAATAATATTAATACAATTTATTCGACCTCTTTCTTAGTTTGGTTTTAAAATGATTATATTCACAGAGAAGAGGGAGAAGTCAAAGTGGAGTCCAAAATGTAAGGCATTTTTAAATGATCATAAGTAGAAGTTTCCAACTAAACACATAAGGATATTAAAAAAGGAATAAATGGTTGCATGTTCAATTATGATGAATTACATATATTATTGGTTTTTGTGCTTATGTAGGGTGACAGTTTCTTGATGCATGGATCTCACCAACTTCGACAAGACAAAAAGAATTACAGAACCTAATATGTCATGATTTTAGGGTTTAATCACTATTTTAAAAATATATAATAAATATTTTTAGTTTAAATGATTATGGTCTTTTGAAACCATATATTTTAATGTCAAATCATCTATCAAAATTATTAGAGTGTGAGGAATTGATGACGAGGAACTGATGATGAATAAGGTAATTTTAAGGAATTGACTATTGAATTTACTACACCTACGTTATGGGGAATGTGGATGTAGATTTTTTATAAGGATATTGAAAAAAATTTCTTTGAAGGAGATTAGTGAGGAATGGAATTTTATTTTCTTCTTTGACCAAATATGCCACGAAGATACGGATGAGATAAGTGGTATGTTTTTGGTGACAATGCAATTGGAACCTTCACAACCCAAGATAATTAACAAATAATAGCACATAGATGAATTGTGATAGTGACCAACAATGATACTAAATGGTATGGATGTTTCTATTAACTAATTATTTTCCTTGGAATGTATTATCTATTTCATGATCAGTTATACTGAGTCTTCAACTTTATAGAGGGTGGTGTTGTTTGACAATTATTAGTCTCGGTTGTTTGTCCATCATTGTGTCTCCAACATGATTTATGATGTGTGAAACTTATTTTTGTGTGTATTTATAAGATATGATATTAATTAAATCTTATATAGATGTTATACTAGTCGTAATGACTATGCTGAGAAATAGAATCATTCAATAATTATTTATCATCTTCCTATAACTACTAGGATGTTTTATATGTTAGGCATGGATTTCAATTATTGTGTCCCCATAAAACATGAGGAATAAATGTGATATTTGATGTTATCAATCATATAACCAATTCCACTTACATCATCACGATAAATGAAACTCCAAATATAGATATGATAATTATGATGTTGAATAAAAAATCATGATGTTTCATAGAATACAGTCTACTATCTTTTATTAATAGGACCCCATGTTTCACCTCTCAATTTTTGGGAAGACCTTCATATAGAAAAATTGTGTCCATAAAGAATTATAAAAATATATAATACTCAAAATGATGGGTAGGTATAGCCATAAGATCATATTTTGGATGAAATGATACATCCCGACATATTTGTAATTTGGATTATCTGGGGTAAACTATATTAGGATGGCTGAATTATAAAATACAAAAGTTACCAATACATGATCAAGATGGATAATTTAGTGGAACATTATGTCCTAACAAGTTATTACCCTCTATACAATATTAAATATTGTGATAATTTTATAGTAAGAAGAAGTATCATTCAGAAGATGAATAAAAGGATTTAGATGATCTAGCATGGATTGATGGCATCTCATTGACAACATAGGACCAACTATAAGAATTTTCATCAATATTGGTAATTATTAGTGTGTGGCTATATTTTACATAATTTATATATTTTTATAGTGTATTTATTTTGGGAAACTACATAAATGCACAATGAGGTATTTTTGAATATTTTAGATTCTTGAGATTCTTGGTGTGGTTGAATTTTGAATGAAATAACCATATTAATTAATAGAGATTCGGGACATGTTCTTTATATCTCTACTGGAAAAGAATATCTCAAACAATTATCATTTACACATATGGGAATAAAATGAGTTAGAAACCAATCTTTCCTAGATTGAGTGAACAACTAGGATTTTGTATTCCCATGCGACTATTATCTTAGTAAAATATATTATTTAAAATATATTCCTATGGTATCACTATAATGACCAAAAAGAGACTTGGAATTTAATGTATTGGGTATAGGTAAAATACCCTCATTTGTTCTATGTTTAAACTATTGGTTGACATTCAAATGGTGTAAGGTTTCTTAAGGGGGGAAATCTTCATACCCACATTATTTTTTATATATTTTCATTTTTTCTCTATTTTATCATATATATTTACAATAATTAATTTAAAAAAATTATTAGTGGAAATTGGTACCACATTGATAGTATATTGTATGTAGAAACCACGACCAATTCCACAAAATTCCTTTTATCCCAAACTGTGGGACTAGATTGTTTGAAAATGTTAGAATTGTATTTTGTGAGACCATGAATACCAAACCATGTGGCTTCCATATATTTGGAAAGAGAGGTACATTCGGTTAGCACATGGTCTTGAATGCTACACAACCTAAAAAGCAGACCCTTCACCATTTTGAAATGAAATTCTTTTCTAAAAATACCCCTCAATAATTTTATTCTCCTTTCATCCCTCATTTACCCAATTTATCTCCTTTATCCCCATGTTTTCTTATTTGATCCTGTAATCCCATCTTGGATCCAATTATTTATTTATTTTTTCTTCTTTCATCAATAGATATTCACATTGGTTTCTCATATCTTCTCATATTTGAATCGCACTGCCTATATGATGGGTTTCCATCCCAACATTGATAGTGAGGACCTTGAATGGGTGAAATATATATATTTTTTCTTGTATATTTATGTTAAAGGTGTGTTTATTATTTTATAGTCCCTAAACATGTTCTGAATTTTTTTTCAATCTGTTGGCTGCGTTTTTTAGATGAAAGTTAGATAGATCATTGGTTTGTTTTATTTTTTATATTATGTTTCCTATATTTATAAGTATTTCATTACATTATCAGTTTTTTAAAATTTGTGATATAAATGGTGTAATTGTGTTTAATTATTTGGAAATATTCATCCATTTTGGCCATGGCTAGAAAAGAGTTGCCTAGATTGGGATTTGTTGGTCTATAATAAAATTTGATTGAGATGCTCTAATTATGAAACTATGAATTTTGGAACATTGGATAACTAGGTGGGTACATGAAAAAATGTATCTAGGTGAGTTATTTGGGCCTCATTCCACTAACACTTGAAGGATTACGATGTGACACAAGCAAAATGACATGATATTGATGATTATCATTATCCCCTGGTTTCAACCCCCCCAAATTATCATACAATATAAAAGATATTTATATTGTTGAAAAACAAGATAAAATCTACCTATAACCTCACAAACATATCTAATTTTTAATCCCATTATATTATAAAAGAGGAACATTGAATTTGATAGTGTATATGACAAAAATAATTATAGATAAAATAGAAAGGAAAATATATTAATTTTTTCTTTCATTTATAAACTAACTGTTAAATTTCAGGTTATGATTATGGAAAACTAAATATTAAAAAATATACGGTGTACGTATTTATAAAACTAACTCAATAGTTATATATTTTTTATAAATTAAAATAATAATATATTAAAACTAATTTAGAAGAACTATATTTATATAGGAAAAGTGTTTAGATTGTGATAATATGAATTAATATATATTGGATAATTATTCTAATGAAATTTATATATTATTTAATCAGTAAAATGTTATATCACCCATGAATGACTTTATTTCCAATAATGGGATATGAATAAACAAAAATATGTTCATTAAATCATTATTTTTTTTAAAAGTGGTTTTATCATTTCATCGATAATTAGTTTTGAACTTTTTTTTACAGTTTTTTAAGATCTATTTTACGAATTCAACTTATATTTTTAAATAATAGTAGAAAAATATCTTACGGTGACTTTCTGATAGTTTTATGAAGTGATTAATTATGTTGATTAATAGTTACAAATGCTGATTTTTTTGGAAGCCACCTTATAATATAGAGAATTTACAATATTAATTTTTTTTGAATTTTTTTTAAAAATAAATAAATTTAAATAATATAATAATTTATATAATTCATATAATGACTCAATCCCATGAAACAATACTCGACCCTTACAAATGTGATGTAACTTTTTATATAAATGAAAAGTGAATAAATACACAACATCACATGAAATAGAGAATCATTTAGCATTCTAGGATCTGTAGAATTAGAATACAATATTAAATTCATGTAAAAAAGTAAATTTTTTATTAAACATTAATAATGGTAACATCAATTAAATGAGTCCTCATTGAAAATTCATTATGAAACATCCACTAAACTGGTTAAAAAAATTAAAATATATAGGGTGAGAAAAAAAATTCACAGTAATGAGAATTAAAAAAACCATTAAGAAATAAATTTTCCTTAATAAACTATTTAAAACATGAGAATTAAAATCCTTAAAAATAATATATTTCATAACTTTTTATCATCTTTTTTTTGATATATTATGACACATGTTTTATAATAACACATGCTTCAAAATTTCTAAACTTATTTAATAGTTATAAGTTGAATGAATTATAAAATATACATGTAATTGAAGAGAAATTAGTTTAAAACCACCTATATGTTGGATCAAGACTAAACATATTCATTCAATGACCTGCCAAATGTGTATATATCAAATAACAAACTATATATTATTTATTTATATTTTCACATAAAATATATCATTTATCAATGTGGTTTTGAAAAATAATTTTTAATGAATTTCTAGACATTAATATAAAACTTCAAGGAATGATCACATAAAATTTTAAAATTAAATAACATAGGTTCTTAAGAGCTTTATCCTAGGCCAGGAATATTTTATTAGCTAAATAATTACATGGACTTCCACTTACTTGGATCATTATGAAGTAATTCATAATGAATGGATATCAGAAACATTCTATAAAGACCACGTGACACAACCATACATAATCATTCTCTCAATGCCCCATGGAAAGTCATATTTTATCTCATGAGGCATACTGATGCATTGAGAGGATATATCAGACCTCACCCATCACAAAATAAGCCAAATTAATTCCTCATATGTCATGTATGTCTTATATTAAAAGTGTCAGATACCAACTTGAATAATTAAATGTCTCTTATTCAATTTTTTGAATACAACTTTGAATAATTAAATTCTAAATATCTATGTTATCATAAGTGATAAGTATCATTCTTTCAGTAATCGTCTTTATTCATAAATAATGTGAATCATTCAATAAATATAAATGTTAATCTACATTATCCATGGGTTGTATATTATACATTATGTTATTTCTATATAAAATTAAATAATAAACATAAATATTTTATTTTATTCATTTTGGAATATTAACCATGAATTAAAATATAATATTTATAAAGGTAAAACATTAGACTCATGTGAGAAATTTATGTATTTGAATAAAATAAAACGCACTTCAATATATGTGTTTATGCATGAATATATTTGTATTAAACATTAGATAAATCCAACCATTTATCCTAAAATTATAAATTGGGGTGTATTCATGTAATAAAAACAAGGTAATTATGTAAATACCCAAAGCAGGACGTACATGGACATTACATTACTTTTTCGGAATAAATAATACATATCAAAAACAGACACCAAAGGACCGTAATAGTTTAGTGTCGTTGGAAACTCAGAACATAATCTTCTAATCTTGGTGAATGATCGTCAACATCTCCTATAAAGATATTACCCCTTTTTTTCTGACCTAAAACCTATCTTTATATCCTAGGGAAAAGAATTCATATAAAGGGTGAGCTCAAATGCTCAGTAAGGGTAAGCATGGTGAAAATAAACCAAACCATATACATTTGAAATTCGAAACATGAACACAAAGTTTACATATCAACATTTTGAGTTGTGAAATAAATCTTGGTAATATGTTAGGCATGGGTTAGAAAGAACATCAATCATGATAAAATATCATGGGAAAAAACATTTAATTGTGGAAAACCATTAATTACTTGATATGATTTTCATAGTAGGCAAGGCATTGTTTTCAAGACTATCTTAGTGGACAAAGTTCCTTACTGAATCGAGTTCACTCCGCGTTCCAGTCCTGTATCACTGAACCAGATTAACTTACCATTCCATCCATGTCTATCAAATGAGATATAAATATTTACCAAATTAATTTGAGGGAGATATAGGTCCCACCCATCTCATAATTAAATCAATCTTACTTGTACCACAAAAGAAACATAAATCATTCATAATAACCCAAAGAATAAAATGGGTTTCATAAACATCATCCCATCACAACATTATCCATCTAAAACAAATGGATATCATTTCATCATAAGAAAAGTGAAAACCTTGTAAATCATAGAGACATTATACTTGAAACATACACATATTAAATAATGTAATCCTAGATGGAAAATAGTTTTGAGAAAACACTTGAAATGAATTCTTGAGGAAAATATCCTTTCTTATTCAAAATAATTTTCTTTTCACAAAATGCCATGGAATTTTAAAAGAAAATGATTTTCTCCAAAATAGTCATGAAATCTAGTGGAGGAAGTTTCATTAAAATAAGGCTTTATGAAACCGTAATAATACGTTAATGACATATAAGTTAAAAAAACATTCTTCTTGTACTTTTGTCGGAAAAGTCAAAAAGTACCTCATATGGTAATGGAAAGAAATATTCCTTACATACCATGTAGTAAAAGTCAAAAACTGGTAAAAAGTACTTTAAAAATTCAGGAAACTATTTTTATAAAATAGGGACATGGATGATAAGTATAACACTAGTAAATACTTACGAATAAACAATATCAGATAAAAATGAGAATTGAAAAGTTATCCCTTACCTTAGGTCCGATATGCTTAGTACGTATCAGAACATCCTGTATAATGATTTAAATAATGTCATTGACTTATTACAGAATCATATTTATTGTTATGATATCAATTATGGTTCACTTATGACTTTATATTACCTGTTCTTTTGTAATTTCCATGTTAAAGCAGCGTTTTGGGTAAAATCGTTTTATTAATCGTACGTGTTTGCACTTGTTATTATTGATAATATTATTACTTATATAATGATTTAATTTCTTCTAGAATTTAAATCATGATTTATATATCATATATATTTAGTATATATATATACATAATAGATAGATAAATGAAATGAAATACACCGTTCATGGAGATGGTAGGCCGTACGTACGCATGAATGTTGTTTTCCTTTCCTTATTGACTTTAATGGAAGTAAGTAGATGAAATATATATATACAAAAATCCAGTAGCTTTATCATGTCATATTTTTCATTATTATTCATTATATAAACTTTTTAATCATTCTTGAATGGGGAACATGGAGAATGAATCTCATCGCGTCGTGGAGACCGTAATCCGTACATACGTACAAGCAATGATATCGTTCCCATAATTATAGAATTGATTTGGAGTGGATGATATAATATCTCTGAATCAGTATGATGTTATAATAAGAATATATAGTTATTATTTACACCATTATACCCATCCATGTAATTTGGTGGTGGGAAAATTGATTACACCACTGCGTGGAGACGGTATTCCGTACGTACGCACGTGGAGTGATTTCCTTTTTCGTGGGATGGAGAGAAAGAGAAATAGGGTTGTTTCATATTTATAATAAAATATCTGTATATTAGTGATACATATGATATTACTTTATAATGAAACAACTAAATAAATAGATGTTTAAGAAGAAAGAAACTTGAATGAATCGGTAGAAGAGATTACCTATTCTTCGACGCAGCACCTCTTATCCTCCCCTTAGGGAACAATAGATGGTCTTGAATGAAGACCAAGACCTCTAGTAGGATTCTATGGAAGTGGAGATGTGAAATGGGTAGGGTGTGGTAGACTTGAAGGCTCAAATTTGTGTGAAGAGGAGAGGGAAGAGGCTCCCTTTTATAAGGGGGAGAGGGGAACCTTTGAAAACATACGAAATATTAATTTATAATAAATTCCAACCCCTCATAAAAACCGCCAAAAATGTCTTAATTAGAATATGAGATGAGATAAGGTTGTAATCGAATCATCCAATAAAATTTATACATTTTGGGAATTTATTTTAAACCTTATCAATTTGATTTATCCTTATTTAGTTTATTTAATCTATTGTGTGGTAATACAATTCTAGAATTTAAATTGTTATAAATAATTACTTATGTGTTGTGAATTGTCCATAATTTTGTACTTTATAACATTTTAGATTATATAAATTTCAATTTATAATTTTTACATAATTATGTGATTTTAAATCAATTTAATAATATGTTATTTGTATATAATAACAATAGTGTTAATTTTGATACTATCCATTTATTTGAATATTACTAAAATCCACACAGTTGATATATTCAAAAAAATGTTCAATAAATCCCTAAGATGTCATATTCAGCTAGAAAATATGTGTAGAACTATAATTAGTTCATATAATGTTTATTTTAATATTTATAAAAACAATTATTTAATATTTCTCTTAATAAAACAATTACAACATAATTTTTTTATAAACATTTAATATACTTATTAGTTGTGTAAAAATTAAAAACAAAATCCTATGATGAAAATAAATATAACAACTTTTATAATAATATTTTTACACGAATTAATCATCTTAAAATAAAAATATTTAAATTGTTATATTTATTTAATTATTAAGGTGACATATTTTACATCATATAAAATAAAAAAATATAAATGTCCTAGTATGTTTTATAAGGCTCGAAATGGACCACAAATAGAATATTTGATTTCAAGGGTATATATATACTCGACCAATAAGTTTTGGTCAGGTTTCTGGTCCTTTGGATATGTATTATTATTTTTAAAAAAAATATATTATTGATTTTTCACTAAATAAATAATTTCTTAATCATTAATTTTAAAGATATTAATGTAATTTAATATTTCTTAAAAATAAAAAAAAAATTACCATGTCAAATAAAAACATTTTATATTTCAAATGAGAATTTATATACGAAATTTTATTTTGTATAACCTTATATTAAAAATAATCTAATTATTAAAGATTGAGTGAGACATATTTCACTTTCATTAAAATAAAATAAGTTAAAGGTCTTAATAACTTCCAAGTGTGTTCAAATAGATTCTATTTGAACCCAAATATTCCTTAGGACGAAATATAATCATCCAATTATAATAAGTCAACTGTTAGGGTAATTTTATAATATTATATTTACCCTTAATTACCCTATTTATCTTTAACTTTGATAAATATAATTTACCGTAGTTACTATTTATAATTACTAATGATAAAAATTAGCTTAATAAAATTATTTGGTCCTACTCATTCAAAATAAGGAATCCATTTTTCCAAATTCAAATCACATAAGTTGCAGAAATTAATTTAAAATTAATCCCATTGTAAAGAAAATGAGTTTTAAAAGTTAAAATATTGCAAAAGATTTAAATTTTTTAACCTATTAATTCAATGTAAAATCAATTCTAATGACAAACATTATATTTAATGGTAAAAATATATTCTAATTATACTTTAAAACTATTCAATACTATAATTTTACCACATAAATTATTACGATGAAAAAAGTTGTTTTTAATTAAAATATAGTTTAAAGACCCATAAAATTCAAGGGAATATATTTCAAAATTTTCTTTGGGATTTTACAAGAACGTGTTTTCTGACGGCACCTGATTCCGAGGGCCGGAGTGCCCGGAATCAATTTCCGAAGTTTGGCTCGGGTACGTTCAGTGAACGAACGAGCGGGTTGTCCTATCTTTTGAACCGGTGCTTGGAATTGAAATCTGAGGACACTGATGAACTCGCAACGCCAGTAATCGCTTAAGGGAACCTTTACCGTAGTTGCGTTTGTGCAGGAGAAGATATTAATTTTTGGGGATTAATTAAAAAAAAGGTGAATAAAATTGTTGAATCAATTTTATTTCATGTTATGTGGTTAAATTCTCCCATGGGAAGGCGGTGGTGGGCCCACATCCATCCAACATCCCATGTGTGGATATTTGAAGGGGTGGGGCCCACACGAACCCCCCCACCTTTTCAAATTCCTTAAACTCCCTAACCCTCTCAACCCCTCACATTCCTAACTCCCCATTAACTAATCTTCATTAATTTTTGATACTTGTTATAATTAATTAAGTGAGTTAATTAATTTCAAACTCTTGAATTTCAAATGAGTTGTTGTGTTAATAAAATCAGAAGTAGTCTTATTTTATTATGTTGCTTTTGCTCTCTTGAGAGGATTTGGGAAGCGTTCTTCATCTTCTTCAACCTCGACGAAGAACGCGAAGAACACCGTTCTTCAACGAAGAACTTCTCCGCCGAAGAACACGGTTTTTCCGTGACGCCCTTCTTCCGCGACGTCTCTTCCGCGACGGTTTTCCGCGACGAAATCGCCATCAAAGAACATCAAATCCTCGCTTCGAGACGTTGACGTTCGTTCCCCGCGACGCCCGACCTTCGCGACACTCGTCTTCCGCGGCTCGTTGACAAACACTTTTCATGAACCGAGGTAGGGGTTTGATTTATTTAATTGTTCGTGAATACCAACTTAAAGATGATCGTGGATTAAAACATTTTGTTTCTGAATAACGCGAGGGGGTCAGACCGCACAAACACGGCCGACCCTCCTCCTTATTTTCGTGTTGGTTTCTTGTGGTTGGTACGAGAAAGCGTTGTGTCGTCGCACCACGCGTTTTCATGCGGAAGATATGTGTGGCGCCGTCGCGCCACACCGTGGAAAGGAATTCAAGGACGCGACGTTGTCGCGCCATGTCGACGGAAATCGAAGGCACCGCGGTCAGATTCGGGCCGTGGAAAAGGGGCCCTGCGCCATCGGGTCGCGCTGGAAAACTACAAAGATGACACTTTTCGTTTTGCCATGCGGATTGACGGCCGATGATGAAACTGTACTGCAGTGGCGATTGAAGGCCACTACAGTGAAGTTCTCGACCCGAGGAGAGCATTGGCATAGGCGGCGGTCAAAACGGACAACCGGTGCGTGACCGGTGGTCCGCAGAGCTCGATGGCGGCACACCACCCCGGCGCGGCGGCACCGGCGACCGGCGGCGGTGGCGCGCCACCGGAGAAACCAGCCGCGGCTGTGCCGCGGCGGCCTTTACGGATGCCGGCCGCGGTGGTCAAGGCGGGACACCTTCTAGGTACCGCGTGTATGAAGAACGGCCGGCCATACGCTGGCCGTTACCCTGTAGACCTGGGGGTTGAACCCCCTATTGGCTGGAGCGGGCCCCCTCCCCCACGTGGGGGGCCGTTGGTTTCATAAACACTGGGGGGCTGTGCCCCCCGTTTCCCTCGACCCGCCGCTCGGCCAAACGTCCGAGCTGAGCTTGCGCAGGGCCGCCGGGCCGGCCCGCGTTGGGCCGGGTCGTCCCGGACCTGGGTCGGGTCGACCTTGTTCGGGCAGACCCAGGGGGTCTCGGGCCGGGTCAGTCCGGGCCCGAAACCCCCGTTTACGGATCATCTTCAGTCTTTTGCTCATAACTTAAGCTACAGACCTCCGATTGACGAACCGTCTGCGGAAATGTGATCCTTTGATCGAGGTGGTCGTTTCGGTATATCGCACTAATGGTTTTGGAATAGTTTGACTTCGGCCAGGTTGGTTCGTACACGAAACCAAGCGGTGCCTCGGAGTGGAAACACTCATATCTTGAGCTACGGACGTTCGATTGTCGTGCCGTCGGTTTGGTTGAATTCCTCTTAGTGAGACGGATCTTTTGGCATACTCCGCCCGAGGTTTGGATGCTGGTGGAGTACGGTCGGGTTGGTTTTGCCTTAAAAATCAACCGGGCCCCTGGGACGAAAATGCCAATAACTCTCGGACCGGGCGTCCAATTGACGCGCCGTCTATTGCTTTGAGTTCCTATTGACGATACGGAACTTTTGGCATACTCCGCCCGAGTTTTGGACGCAGTTAGATTTTGGCTGGGTTGGATCGTACCGAAATCAAACCGGGCCCCTGGAACGGAAAAAGCTGATATCTTTCAGACAGGACGTCCGTTTGACGAACCGTCAGCGGCGTTGTTGATCACGTTGAGAAACAGTCCCAATGACTATACCCTAAGGGAGTTCTGGGTACAGTTGAGATATGGCCGGGTTGGTTCACTCACGAAACCAATCGGGCCCCTGGGACGAAAAGGCTAATAACTCACAGGTCGGGCGTCCGATTGACGCGCCGTCTATTGCGTTGAGACCCCTATGACGAGGCGGTCCTTTGAGAGACTTCTTCGTGGGACTTTGTGATACTTGGAGTACCGACCTATAGATTGTGGAGCGGGCCCTCCCGGAGACGAGCGTACGGAGTATGGAGACCGTGTAGCCGGCTGAGACCTGAAGACTGCTTGACCGACTCGACTTGGAGTGAGTCCACTAGCCCAGTGGACGGAGCACCCAGTATTTGGCGACAGACCCATGGCAGACGGAGCGCCCGATAGTTGGTCGCAAACCTGCGGTACTCGAATGGAGGAGTTCCTCTGTAGGCTATTAGGGGAAGCGCCCGGTATTTGGCGACTGACCCACAGCGGATGGAGCGCCCTGTAGTTGGCCGCAAACCTGCAATACTCGACATGAGAGGTACCTCACCAGTATTAGGTTAGTGAGCAGTAACTCGGAGTTGTGACAGGACCATTGTACACTCCAGAGACAGGGCTCTTCAGGAGTTACAGTTTCGATAATGAAAATCCTGGTTTGAGCTGAGAATTTTGACCTTTTTGTTTACCTCATGATTGAGAGGAGTCACTTGATAACTTAGGTATATGTATGTGCATATACCTGGGTAGTGGTTATCCGTTGATTTTATGATCTTTGTGTTACCTCATGATTGAGATGGGTTACTTGATAACATAGGTATATGTATGGGCATATACCTAAGAAGGTGTTATCTGTTGAGATCTTCTTTGTGGTTATCCTTGTTGGTTTTAGTGAGACCTTGAGGGTCTCGGGGTCCCTACTGAGTATCGTTATATTCACCCCTGCACGGGCTATGCCCGCACCTCATTGTGTTGGATGCAGACAACGGGCAGTGCTGACAGAGGCCGAGTGTTCGAGGACTGGACGGTACCCGGAGGTGGACTACATGACGAGTTAGTATCTGGAGGAAGACTTCACGGTGAGATGACAGACATAGTTTGTTGACGGGCGAGAGCGTTGAGGAGGCTATCTGTACCTACACTTCAGGTAGGATCTGTGGCAGACGATCCAGGAGCTGCGTTATCTGTACCTACCCTTCAGGTAGGATCCAAGGAGGACGACCCAGGAGCTGCTTCCTTCTTACAGTTGTTTGCCTTTTTGCTGTTGTACTTTGATCAGTTGTAGTTGTAATTTTACTTTGGGTTTGTATTCTGGCCCATTTACCTTTCATCACTTCTCTTGTACTTAGTGTTTTACTTCCGCTTGTAATCTGTAGTGTTTCTTTACTTTTTTAAAGGCAATTCCTTCCCAGTTATCAGGATTTAAGCCTTTGGTGCTAGTCGCCAGCCCATGGCCTATGGAAGGCGGGCTTGGGGTAGTAACAGCATGGGCCCCGTGGACGGGTCGTGACATATAGCGTCTTTTTACTATTCATTAAAATATGAAAGCTATCAGAATAATATAAGAAATATATCCAAAGTAAATTTTTATATCTTGATTTCCAAGAAGAATCTTATTTTGTCAAATTTAACTTATAAAAATGTCAAAAACTATATTTCAAGTTGGTCTGCCATCAAAAGGTGGAAAAACTTCATTTTTTGGAATATACATATTTTACTCAAAAAAGTTATTTTGTTCTCGTAAAATGTTCTAGAAAATTTGTGAGATGAATAATAATGTTATAACATTTAAAATGTAGTTAATTCTATTCATAATGTCTAGTTTATAATACTATTATAACAATATATCATTGTTTAGTAAAACCCGGTATTGGGTACAACACACGCTATCGAGAAAGGTCGTGATTTTGTGTAATGAAAACTAAGTCAGGGTTGCGTATAGTGAAAGACTCCATTTTTGTTCCATATAACAGAATCCAAGTATATTTAATTTATACATTGAATATATATATATATATACAGTCAATGTTGCGTAGAATATCTACTATCAAACGAACTTGAAATTGTGTGTAACACTATCCAAGAATAGTGTTGCATATACTACAAGAAAATACGATGTTGTGTATAGTGCAAGATAATCATGGTGTAACCTAAAACAGAAGATATTAAAGAAATTAAAAAGAATATATCTCATAAAATCTTAGGGTGTTATAAATTAACCCTTTTAAAAAATTTGGCACACAGTAAAAAAACAGTTTTTTGTTAATTTTTTCCATTGTAAATTAGTTTTCACCAACACACATATAACTATGCCATGTAATTGAAATCATTAATTTTTTTTATTTAATTTTAAATGTAAAACATGTAAAAAGGTGACTATAAATATGATTATACATATATATTTATGCATAAACATAAATTTTATTTTTTATTTAATCAATTTTAATTCATTCAAAACATAAAATCATAGAAAAACTAATACGAATAAAAACTTCATTAAATGAATAATATATTAACATATATTTATGGAATTGAACATAATTATATATATTTATATTGGATTTTCATAAAATATGGAGAAACAGAACAATCCAAATGTAAAATATTTGGGTTGGGGAAACACCATTTTTAAAATGATTGTACAACAATAAAATATGATGAGTATGCCATTTATACACAAATGTATATACAAATATAAATATATGAGTTCAAGAATCTCAAATAAATTACCTAAATAACCATTTCAAATTTTATACCTATCATAAAAATAAATTTAATACTGGTTATCTACATTTAGAAAACCTAAAATTGTTTAGGATTCAATGCTGTATAAAACTGTATATACATATTGTGTATATATGTGATTTTCTTAACTATAACGAAGTTTAATACATCATTACAAGCATGATATACTTCAAAAACATATGTTAATTAGTAATATCAATCATATTAAAAGCAATAATATTATGATTCATGTATATATGTATATGTGTGTGTGTGTCTGTCTTTAAAAATATATAGACACAAAAATGTAAATAACATTTTTTCATAATGAAAACAATGGAAAAAACCCTTACATGACATCAAGAAGAAGATCAAATCGAGCAGAGGAAAATAGAGTGTTGTTAAAAAGAAAAATCATAGGGTTAATTGTGAAAAAATGGGTTTATAAAAGAATTTTATATATACTCCAATACATTATGGTTCAAACATAAAATATCTACAGAAGAACTTGAGTATGAAAGATTCATATGAGAAAAAATGCCCTAATCAATGTAAACCCTAAATTATCTGGATGTTTTATTATATATATTGTTTAGGAAAGAACATATAGGAATCCATGGGGTTGGAAATAAAATATTGCATTCAATGGTTGAATCATGGAAAAATGTAGATGTTGGACTAGTATGAGGAGAGTTATGGGAGGGTCACAGGATAAGGAAGAATAGTGGAGGATGATGAAACTCTGGGTCAAGGCCACTTGTACAATGTCTCATCATAGAAGAAGAGAAAAATGGATGGACAACTGATATCAATTCTTCTTTATGAGATGGTTGTTGCATTGTGTGTGACGAATTGAGCAACTTAATTGAGGTAGACATTTGGGATGAAGCGAGGAGGAACCAACGACACAAATTATTTCCTCATGTTAAAATGTTCAATCCATTTTGAAATGGCTGGGACATTGGTAATTCCATATAAGTGATGGAACACCGACAATATGCCAATTACACGTACAATCCCACAAAGGCTCTTATACATGGGGATCCACAAGGGCTTGGGACCAAACCCTACACAACAATTATGTGGACCTAATACACAGGCTGATGCGCATAGTTAGCCCACCCCATGCATGGCTCATGCGCAACTCATCATGCACCATACATTCATTATTCTATACTCGTCCAAACATCGATTTTATTTTTGATATGCCCACTGACCTTGAGTGCTTGTCCTTTAGGGATATCCATAGTTAGAATGGGTACTCCCCTTATTTTTTAAAAAAATTTATAAAATGAAAATTGTTAAGAATAAGATAACATATATATAAATTTCTATATATGTAAAAAAAATCCTTCTCATAGTTATTAAAATTTCAAAATTTCATTATTTTCATAAGATTGTATTCATTTTGTGTTAAAAAACATTAAAATTTTAAAATTTAAATATAATATATACCATTAAGTAAAACCATGTCATAATTTAACCAATGATATGTCATTAAAATATTTAATTCCTTTTAAAACAATTGATATAATAAATGAAATTATAATGGTCTAATAAAAATACAAATGATCAGATGTTTCTAAAATCTAATAGAAATTAGGAGAAAAACATTCATATTTAAAACTATAGCCATATTATGACCCCAATGACTACTTATAAATATATATTCTTATTAGAGGTATTCCAAATATCATGCTCATTTCTAGTTCAAAGAGGCTGGTCCTCTATATTCAATTGACTGTATGTATTATGGATATTATTCTATCTATTTATTTCATTATTTTGGATTATTTAATGGATAATGGATACTTAATCAGTTTCATTTTTATATTGGGTGTTATTTCATTGTTTTTTAGTTATTTTAATGAGTTTCATCATGTAATTGTAGTCTCCTGTATCAATGTAATGAATTTGGATTCAACTGAATAAAATGTTTCTTATTCCATTTTGTAAATATTTGTTTCGGAAGGATCCAATATTAAAAAAACAAGATGTTAAAACTAATAATCATAATAACTAAAAAAATATCATTATTACATTTAAGATTATGTTTTGGGCATTACAATATCCACCATTAATATAATTTCTCTCCCATAATTATATTTTACTCATACACTTCACAACACTAACCTTTTGACATATTCCTTGATGTCCATACAAACTATGTTTTAAATATTATTATTTTAATTATTTAAATTTAAATGAAAACCTACAATTTATACCATTACTACTACAAAAGGTGTAGGTTATTATCTATATTCACAGTATCCATGGTGGTTCTAAATTCTTCAATTTTTTTTTTAATGCACCTTTAGTAGCACCATTCGAACTCATGTATGCAGCGAACATACATCAGTTGAATAAAATAACATATGATAATCTCAGATGTATCATAATAGAATTTATTCATATAGGCCAACTGGACCACCTTGTTATCTAAAATTTTATAATCATAAAGCCTCCCATACTAATTGAAGTTTACTATTTGAAATTGATAAGTTGTGTAGATTTCACCTGCTTTAGTAGCTTCTTGGGACTTCCCTAAAGATAGGAACCCTTTAAACATGGTAATACATCTTATGATATCCTAGAGATAATTTCCCCACCGCATATAGAATGAATTTAGCTTATGTAATATGAGTAAGTAAAAGAAATCCAGATCCCTATAAGAATTAGAGCACACTAGGGGAATTAGACAATTGATATAGTTGTTTTCAAGATAAACATTGGTTTCCGGAAGGCTCTAATAAATCCTTTCACATCATTAACACTATCATTTCTAGTATCTCATCTAGAAGGGACAATATATTTGTTTGTGAGTCAATGACTTCCATCTAAAAATATAGAAAAGTAATTTTATTTTAGAAAAGATTTTTATGCGGGTAGTTTTGTTATAATATTCCATAGTTCACTAAGTCATTCCTCTGATATCAACTATAACAACTTGAGGCCAAGAAACCAGACTTGTCTCTTCTAAATTATATTCATATTATATTAATAATAAACATGAATAAATAAAAACATCACATTGAATAGGGGATCTTAATAATAATTTTAATACAAAGTGTGAGCATAAAAATTACCAGTAAGGGGGTTTAAAACAAAACTATTAAGAATTATTTTTTTTAACATTCCATGAAAACACATGCATTAAAATAATGAAAATTAATATTTAACATTACATTTCATCAATATTTTCATAATCGATTCTGATACAGTTTTTAAAAAAACACTACCTTCAAAATTTATATTCTTATTTTGGATTTATAAATAGAATTCATGTACATGAACAGAAGTGCTTGCAATGCCTTCTATAATTTTGATAATGACCTAACATAATCACTGAATGACATGACATAAGTACAGATAATAATTCACACATGAAAAATTATTTATTCAAAATTTCACATAAAAAATATCATTTATCATTATGGTTTGGAAACATAAATTTTTATGAATTGGTATACATGTATATAAAACATCAAGCCATGATCACATGAAAATATAATTCTGAATAATAACAGTTCATAATAGGTTGATCATTGGCCATAAATATTATATTAGATAAACAACTATATGGATTCCACTTAATATGACCATTATGAAAGAATGTATATTGCAAGAAAATCATAAACATTCTGTCAAGGCCTCATTCCATGACTATGTATAATAATTCTATCAAGGCCTCGTGCCAAGAACTATTTTTCCTCATTAGACCTACTACTTCATTTAAAGGTTATAAAAACAATCACCCGACACATAATATGTCCATTATATTCTATATATGTATATATTGTCCTATATACAATGTTTCACATACCACATCGAATTATTAAATGTATCCTATTCAATTTCTTCCATTCCACTTTGAATAATTATATTATTAATCCATAAGTTTTCCTAAGATATATATCTCATTATTTCAATATATATATATATTCATAAATATTGTGAAAAATTTCATAAAATTAATCAATAAAAAAATCCATGTTTTTCAGTTATACATTAGGCTATGTCTATATGAAATTATATCAAAAAAATTAATAATTGATATTATTTAGTGTGGTGGATTCATCATGAATTAAAATATAATATTTATAAATGTAAAACATTCATTACATGTGAGATATTGATGCATAAGAAAATAATTAAACATACTTCATTATATGTTATTCTGCGTGTAATTATATGTATTGAACACACTATAAATCCAACCTATTATCCTAAAATTATATATTGAGATGTATGCATGTATTTATAAGAAGGTAATGGCCCCTTTTAATATTTTATCCACAAAATAACAAAACAAGGTTTTGTTATTGTGTTTATTATAAATTAGTATTCTTGATCATACATACAATTAGGCCATGTAATCAAAAACATAAAATTCATGGATTGACTTAAAAATATAAAAATGTTAAAATATGAGTAAAAATATGTTTATAAATATATATTTATTCCTTAAAAAATCATTATTGATCTTATCAAATGTTGAATATTCAAAACATAAAATTATTACAAATCTAATACCATTAAAAACATATTTAAATGAAAACATGTATGAATTATATTTTTGAGATTATTGATACTTATATATATATTGGTTTCTGTATAAATAAATATGGAATCCAAAAAATACTTATGTAGAATATGTGGTTAGGGGAAACACCCTTTTTAAAATAATTTTTTATCCTTAAAATAAGTTGAGAATACAATTTTTTCAATTCTATATATAAAAATATAAATATATTTGTTTATAAAACTCCAAAAACATCACATAGAATTCCTTTAGAATTGTTATACATATCATAAAAATCTATTTAATTCTGGTAATAAAAATTTATAAATCCTAAAATAGTTTAGCATTTAATGTAGTAAAAACCCATATATACAAAAGGTGTAGATATGGGATTTCCACAACTAAACTGATGTTTAATAAATTGTTAAAATCATTATATACTTCAAAACAATTATTGTAATCACTAATATCAATCATTTAAAATCCTAAATAATATTAGGATTAATCTCTGTTTATATATAACAGTATATACACAAAATGTAAATATGGGTTTTGTGAAATGTAAATGAAGCAAAAAAAAAAACCTTTACATGACATCAATAAGAAGATAGAATCAAGCTGTTTTTGATAGAGATTTGGGAATAAGAAAACCCATTGGGTTATGTTCTCAAATGTGGGTTATAATAAATATATATACAATGGTTCAAAAAAACAATATAAATAAGAAAAAATGAATATGACTAATGCAAATGAAAAAAAACACCATATTCAATGTATACCGTAAATTATTAAGGTGTTTTTTTATATATTGTATTGGGAGTCATACATAGGAAACCATGGTGTTAGAAATAAAATATTATGTTCATTTATTGAATCATAGAGAAATGAAGTGAATGGAATAGTTCAAGGAGAGTGATGGGAGGGTCACGAGATGAGGAAGAATGGTAGACGAGTTTGGATATACGGGTTGATTCCACTGGTTGGAAGGTTCGTTGAAGTAGAATAAGAAAAGTTATGGAAAAAATAGAATCATTTTGGCTTGATAATATTTTTTTAGGTGTGGGAATGATTAATCGAGTAGCTTAATAGAGGCAGACGACTAGGTTGGCAGGAGGAGAAACCAACGACCATAATTATATCCTCAGGATAAAATTGTCATCCGACATAAAAGTGGTCACAATATTGGGACTTCCATATAAGTAATGGAACATTATCCATATTCCAATAACAAAGTCACACTCACACATAGGGGAACCTACAAACGGGGCTCCATGCGAGCTTTGACTCAATCCCTACACTGCACTCCTGTGGGCCTTAAACACAGACTTGTGCATGCACTTATCCCACACCATGCATGACTCATGCACGACTCAGTATGCATAAGGCATTTTCTCAACCTGACGTTGCTAGAACTCATATTCCATTGTGAGTTTCCCAATGACACTGAGGACTTGGCCTTCAATGTTATCCTCAATTAAATAGGGTACTCATCATATTTTTATCAAATATTTATTAAACAATTTTTTTTGTAAAATAGAACATATATATTAATTTCAATATATATAAATAAATTATTTTTTTATTTAAAAATAATATTAAATATAATTATTTTCATATGTTTATATTTATTTTGATTTTAAAACATTATAATTTAATAATCAATATATAAAATTCAACTTCAATTAATACCATGTCATTATTCAAACAATGATATAGCCTTAACATATTTAATTGATTCATACAAAATCTAATACATAATGAATTTATAGAGGTTATATAAAAATACCATTGGTTACATGTTTCTAAACTCCATTATCTCTTTGGAGAAAATTATAGTCATATTAAAAAAAAGAATAACCTTATGACCCCAACATATACTTAGTTGTATAAATACTCATTCCAGGTATTCCAGAGATCTAGTTCATTTATTGTTCTAAACGGATGGTTCTCTACATTGCTTTTACTCTATGTACAATGGATATTTTTACCACTATTTCATTATTTTGTTGGTGAATTCAATGGAGGATGGATATTAATCATTCTCTTTGTCATGTTTTGTGGTATTCTATTAGTCATTTATGTATTTCAATTATTTTCTTTTAGTAATTGCAATCACATGCATTAATGTAATGTAGTTGTGTTTATATTGACAAAAATGTTTCTCATTTCATTATGAAAGAATTTGTTTTGGATTATGAAGAATATTAAACAAAACAAAACAATAATACTAATAATCATAATAATGGAAAATTATTTTACAATTAAATTTATAATTATGTTCTGTGAGTTACAATTCAGGTCATTTAAATCAATTATATTTAAAATTTTAATAATATTTTTAGTACATTTTAAAACATTTCATTTTTACACTATTTTTTATTGTTTTGTTTATGTGTTTAATTTTGATTTATATTATTAAAAATTTGTTTAATGAATTTGAAAAAATGAATTCAAAATTTTTAATCATAATAGTAAATAATATATAATATGAGGAAATTTTTTTCTCACAATGAATATAAAAATAATAAAAAATAATTAATATGGTTATTTTTAAAAGGGTTTAACTAAGGTTAAAAAGAGATATGAATTAAACTAACTTATAAGATTTTATAAATCAAATTTTGATGACATATTTTGACTATATATAATATTTAGATAAATAATATTCAATTTTGGTTCCATATGGCGTGTGAAAGCATGGGTATAATTTTTTATTTTGAAATTTTAAACTATGTCCACTCTACCACATATAAATAGAGACCCAATATTTTCTTCTATTAACTCATACATGTCCATTTAAATAACACAATAGATAACAAAAAAATTATTAAATCCATATACATGATTTACAGTTTATTTTTTATATTAAAACCTATATAGGATTGCATTTGTTGAAAAAAAAGTGATTTTCTAAAAATCATTCATCGTTTTTAACCATGCCTTTTAGTTTAACTTCTTCCACAAACTTCTATAATTAATAAAATATGATTAAAAAACCATAATATTATGTATACAAATATTTTAAAATGTTAGTTTAATAATATACAACCATATCATCTTATATCCTATTGAAATAAAAAAATATTGATCATTTTTCATTAGACTACAACCTCATTAACTTATTTAATTAGGTTTTGATAACCACCACTCATGGGTGGATATAATGAAATATTTCATTTATATATTTTATAAAAAATAAATAAATATAATTTTTAAATTATAATAACACATATAACATATTTCCGTCAAATATTTTTTGAAAAGCGATAATGCAACAAGGGCATAAGGGTAGAATAATCTCTCAATAATGCGATGTAAAGAATTTTTTGTATAATTTTTAATGAATTTTTAATAAATATACATTTAATTAAAATATCAAAATTTTTTTGTATAAAAATATTTATTTAATGTAAAAAAATTATTTACAATTCTTTCATTCCATCAACGAAAAACTGTAACCAATATTAATTCATATGTTCAAACAACCTTCTCCATGAACAATGTAATTCATTTTTTATATCAAAAAATTGGATAAATATAAATAAATTTATAATTAATTTATATGATGTTTATTTAAAGTTTAAAATTATTGATATTATTGGATCATGATCATATAAAAATTACTAAAACAACAGAACTATAATATATAATAAAAAATTTCAGTTTTTACCCAAGACTATGATTTTATCAAATAATTATAAATAAATTAGTGATAAAATACTAAATTTAAATCATATAAGATTTGAAATATAAGATTATGGTTTGGAAATATATGAATAATAAATATATATTTATTACACATGATTTGGAAGCACATATAATGGAAATCAAGAGTTAGATAATAGTTTTTCATCTCACATTTAGTTCTAGGAGACATATTTCATATTCACATTGCATTTATTTTTTGTGCTGTATATAAGGCCTATTTAATATATTATATCTTGAATTAAAATATATTAGAAGTATTTTTTTTATTTATTTCATATTATATCTTCATGGAATTTATTGTTTAAAAGTTTCCAATATTTTAAGGGTCTATTAAAAAATATCATCATTATTAAAGATTGATTGTCTCTAATTTTACCTGAGGGGAAATCTTTGAAATGTATATCATAAAACCAATATATTTTATATTTATTTTATAATCCATTTTTTCATGTTACAATACCATCTTTGTCCCTCTCTTGCATAAAATATTTATGAAAGTAATTTTAATAAAATATCTGATTATTTTTATCTTCGGTACAAAATATATTTTATTCCTTATGCATGATTTATGAAAATATTTTCATTTATTTGTAAAAATCCAAAAATGAATTTTTAATGAAAATTTTACCCATGTATAAATTTTTATAAAATGGATTAAAAAAGAAATTTTTTGTGTTTTTTGAAATAAGGGACTTTTTATCCATTATAATGTAGTGTTAAAATAATATTATTTAAATTTTATTGATTGTATAGAATTTCATCCCATTACAAAAACTCGTTTTCATGAACATTAAATTAAATTTTTTAGATTGTTCTTTTTTAATATAGTTTTTTCCCAATTTCATTAGAATTTAAAATTTTTAAAAATTTTATTTTAAAATTGAAAGTTGTATTTTCCCCAAAAATGTTTGCAATTATATTTTAATTGTATTTATATTCATTTACAACAAAAAATACTATATTAATTATTCTATAATAGTGATATCCTGTAATGTTAATGTGTTTATTATTTCTTCATATTACTCTTGTTCAGTTTTTACAAGGTTGTATTATTTTGATACCATTCTAAATACTACACATCACAGTTTATGATTATATTTATTTATTGGGGAAATTATTAGCATTTTATATGGTAGTTTTAAAATATGAATATTTTTATTTATTTTTCATTTCCCATTTCATATTAATGATGAATTAGACTTTTTATATGGTTATAAGGCCCTTCTATAATCCCTTCATGCATTAAATAGCCACATGAGATAAACTATATTGGATATTTGGGTGATTCCTTACTTATTTATGTATGTTGTCTTGGCATGAGCCCTTGATTCGATGTCTACGATTTTAAAATTTTTTAATTCCCTTATTATTAGCTTAGTTATTGACTTTTATGTGATTATTTGATTATTTAATATATCCATGATTTAGTTTCTAGCTCATTTGATTATTTATAGTGAATTTTATGATAAACATTTAGTCTTTCAAAATTATTCATCATGATCAATTTATTCATTCAATTGGATTTGATTCATGATATTTACCATAATATATTTATAGTCCTCAGTTAGTCATGGTATCATCAACTATTCACATACCCATACCAAGAATCTAATCTCACACTTTTCTCAATTTTCTATTCCCATTAATTCCTGGATATGAATTACCGTTTATTTTTAGGGTAATGATAATGGGAATAATGGTGTTCTCAAATAAAATGAACTGTTTTATTTTATTATTTAAACTGTAATGTAAATGTGATTCTAGTTTTCTAAGAATACTAAAATAATTGGTAATTTTCTGATGTTATCCCATGTATCAGAAGACAATTTTATAATTTGACCACCCTATTTATGTCACTAGGGTTAGTGACAATACAATTTTAATTAGAGTCAGTTTAAAAGAATCCTTAGGGACATGATTTTAGGGAAAAATAGTTTATGGAACATTATCATATCAATGAATTTATGTATATGTGTAACTCCCTTAGGGTTTTTAAAAATAAATAGAAATTCATGAATGTGTGTTTTATGTAAATATTTATAACTAACCATTAAAAATAAAATTTCCACTTATATGTTTTTAATTTCGATGAATAGACATCTAAAATTGTTTTTACTATTTTATATCATGTTTAATTGAACAAACATGTTTTTTTGTTTACTAATATCATAACATTATGAATATTAATATGAATCTTAATATAACTATAATGAATAGTATTATTTTAAATTATTTTGTTATATTTAGGCTTAAAGATAATGACATCATGATTAACTTTTAAATGTGATATAAAAGAATTTATATTTTTTAAATTATTAATTTTTGAATTAAGTATGATGTTATTTAAAATTAAAATTAATGATATGTAGAAAATTATTTTCAAAAAAATGTACTTCATTTTTATATTCAACAAATTCAAAAATGGTAATGGTAATTTTTTTTTTCTGAAATTCATGAATTTTCAACGAATAGTTAAAATGAGTAAAATGTCATTAATTCAAATTATCATTTAAAAAAACTATTTCTGACATAATAATTCAGTTAAGACCACTTGGTTCAAACTCACATTCCATTATTATTATTTTTGGTCACATTAATTTTGATTATTCATAGTCTTTCACAATAATGTAACGTTAATGATAAAAATAATGAAAAATGTAACACCTTGAGATTTTATGAGAAATTTGTTTTATGTCTCATGTTATAGGCAACACCAAAGGAATCTTTCACAACACACAATATGGACTTGGCTTGCATTACACGTAATCACGACCTTCATCGATAGCGTGTGTAGTACGCAATAACAGGTTTTACTAAACAACGATATATTATTATGAAATAGTTGTTATGAATAGTATTAAATACATTTTGAATTTTATTATTCATCTTACACATTTTCTAGACCATGGTAAGAGAACAAAATAAATTTTTTCGGGTAAAATAAGTATTTTTAAAAAAATGTAGTTTTGCCGCCTTTTGATGGAGTACCCACATTAAATCTAGTATTTGACATGATTATACGTTCAATTTGACAAAAGAAAATTCTTATTTTGAATCAGGATACAAAAATTTAATTTGGATAAATTTTTGACATTTTTCCGATAACTTTCATATTTTGATGAATAGTAAAAAATAGTAATTTTTTATTTAAAACAACTTTTTCCATTGAGATAATTTATATGGTAAAATTATCATATTGAATGGTTCTAAAGTATAAATAGAATATATTTTTACAATTTAATATAATGTATGCCATTAGCATTAATTTCACATTGAATTCATAGGTAAAAAAATTTCAATCTTTGGAAATGTTTTAACTTTTAAAACTCATTTTCATAACAACGGGATTTATTTTAAATTAATTACTGCAACTTATATGTTTTGAATTTTGAAAAATGGACTCCATATTTAGAATCAGTGGGTCCAAATTATGTTAATAGGATACTTTTTATTTCTTGGCATTATGAATAGTAACTACGGTAAATTATATTTACCATAGTTAAAGGTAAATCGGGTAATTAAGGGTAAATATAAGATTATAAAATTACCCTATCAACTTCCGAAATATTATATCACCTAAATGATGGATTAGATTAATTTAATGGACTTTTATCCATAAAATTAATTTAATTATTATTAAAACCAAAGAATGTGACAACATGTCACTTTCTTAAATCATATAAGTATAATAATTTTAATTTAGTGATAAACATAACAAAACTTAAAACATGAATAGTCTCCAGAAATACAATACAATTATCTAAATCATAGGAATTTATTTATAATTTTTAGGGATTAAATAATTATCATTAATAATGAAAAAATTGTGATGTTGAAATTATTTTATTAATTAAAATATCAAATAAATGGTTATAAAAATATTAAAATAATTATTATATGAACTATTTAATATGCTCCACTAATTTTATAGATACATATGACATTATATAAATCTATTAAAGCTTTTATTTCAAAAATATCTTATGTATATATTTTATTTAAATTCAAATAAATGAATAGTGTCAAAATTGACACTATTGTTATTTTATAAAAATAACATATTATAAAATTGTTTAAAAATCACAAAAATATTAAAAAATTATAAATGAAAATTTATTTGGTCTAAAATTTCATAAACTGTCAAATTATGAACAATTCACAACACATATGTAATTATTTATAAAAATTTAAATTTTAGAATATTATTACGACAAATAAGATTAAATTGGTAAATAAGGATAAATCAAGTTGATAATGTTTAAAATAAACTCTTAACATGTCTAAATTTTATTGGTTGATGAGATTACAACCCTAGATCATTTAATATTCTAATATGAGTCATTTTATAACTATTTATGTGGGGTTTGGATTTAATATAAACTAATATTTCTTATATTTCTAAAGGTGACCATCTCCTCCCTTATAAAAGGGCACCTCCTCCCTCTCCTCCTCACACAAATTTGAGAGTTCAAGCTCGTCCAATCCCAGCACATTTCACTTCCAAAATTTCCTAGAAACATCCTAGAGGTCCTGATCTACTTCAAAGAACAATTGTAGTGCCCTAAGAGGAGGTCTCAAAGAGGCGTTTCAAAGAAGAGGTTATGTCTGTTACCGATTCATTAGAATTTATTTCTTCTTTCACTTCTTCTTCATTTGTTGTTTCATTATGAATTATTAACATCAGTATCACTCATATACTGATATGTTATTATAATTTTGAAACAACCCTATTTCCCCATCTATCCATCCTACGGAAAACTAAATCACCGCGCGTTCGTACGTACGAAATACCGTCTCCACGTCGTGGTGTAAACTATTTTCCATCAACACCTTACTTGGATGGGTATAATGGTGAAAATAAATAACTATATATTATTATTGTAAAGTTTTATTGATTATGAAATATTATACATACACCCCAATACAATTCCACGATCATGGGAACGATATCATCGCTTGTGCGTACGTACGGAATACCGTCTCCACGATGTGATGCGATTCGTTCTACATGATCATCATTGCATAATGATTATATAAATGAATTTAATTAATAAATATGATATATATTACACTAATACCACTCTGGAAATGAGGTATTTATAACCTAAAGAGAAGAATAAGAATTTATTCGACAAAACACGCAAAAGAATAGAAAGTAATAAACACCTGAATGAAAAGTAATAATGAAATATTACTAATAAGAAGCTAACAATATGACCATATATGATATCATAAAAAAAATTATGATTCTGGAATAAGTCAATAACATTATTTAAATCATTATACAGGAGGATTGGAAACTTACGAAGCCAATTGGACTTATGGTGAGGGGAAATATCACAATCTCATTTTTATCCGAGATTGTTTATAATTTGGTATTTAATGGGGTGTATTTTATCATCCACATCCATGTTCCCTCAATATGTAATATTTTTCCATCCACCTACAATAGTTTAAATCCAATTTTACCCTTTTCTGAGTTTTTAGTAAATGATATGAAAGGAATCTTTTGTAGTTTTTCGTACGAAGAACTTTTTGACTTTTCCGACAAAAGTACGAGAAGAATGTTTTTTTAACATATACGGCATGAATGGATTTTTAAAACATTATTTCTATGAAGCTTCCTTTACATGTCTTCATTTTTATTTTTAATCGACTTCTTTTATTTTAAAATTGTATGACATGTTAAGAAAGGAAAAATGTTTTTGAAGTAGAAAGGATATTTTCCACAAGAATGGAGTTCAATTTTTTTTTGTCAAAATTATCTTCCATCTTAGGTAATATAGGGTTCTGTTTCTATCCCTATTATTACATTGATTTGATTATGTTTTGGTGGAATTATTTTTATGAATTCCTTTTTCTTATATGAATTGTTTTATGATGTCACGATGTTTAAAAATCCCAATTTTTTTTACATGGGTTATGCAATGATGTATGCTTTATGATTTTGTGTCACACATAAGAATGGTATCATTATGAGATGGGTGGGACCTATATATCCTTCCAATGCATTGTGTAAAGATTTTATATCTCATGATATATACATGGCTGGAATGGCAGGTTAAATCGGTTCAGTGAAATAGGACTGAAACGAGGAGTGAACTTGGTTCAGAAATGGACTTTGTCCACTAAGATAGTCTTGGAAATGAGTCTTGATTGATAATAAATGATTCACTATTGTTATGTGTGTATTCCACAATGTTTCATGTTTTATTTTATGATTATTGGGACTATATTTCACTACCATGATTTATCCCATGTTATGAAATTTGATCTCTTTTGCAGGGTTCTTATGAACATGATGTAATTGATATTTCTTTTGTTTACCCCTACAGAGCATTTGAGCTCACCCTTTTGTATGTTTTTTTCCCCAGGTCAGGAAGAAGGGTATTAAGTATGATATGCCAAACGGAACTATAGATATGATGAAATTAATGGGAGACAGTGTAGATACTTTATGAACCAGTTGTTAAGGTTTCCCAGTTTATAAAGACATTATACCTATACGGTCCTTTCATGGTTTTGTTATATGTTGTAATAAGTATGCTTCAATTTTGAATTATTAACGATGTATGTAAAGTATGGGTCGTTATATTTGGTATTAGAGGCAAAGGAGGTAGGAATGTATCCGATCCTTGGGAACTCTTACATGTGAGCATTGGACGAAGCATGGCTCTCCACCCTAGTGCTTCATGAGGAAATGGTTTCCACTGGGGATGGTGGTGTGTCCCGCCCAGGGGGTGTAGCCACCCATGGAGTTCCCTGATAGGTATCAATTATAGTCCATTAGAAGAAATTCCAGACCATTATAGTTGGTATGAGAGGAAAGGTATAGTCAACCTTTGGAAACTAGGATGTGAATTCCTTAGTAAGAAACTTATTGATATGTCTAAGCATAGAACAAAATCTTAGTGTTTTAGAAATCTCCATAAACAACCTATGATAAGACCTTAAGTGTGAAATTTTATTCTTGATTATGTGGTTTTCCTATTATAATTATTGTTGCTCACACAATTCTTCTTGGTTTAATCAATGGCTAGAACCCGAAGAAATCGTGTTAATGCAGAATGCGACAGGAAATGCAATGATTGTCCCCCTGAGGAACCAAACGTTATGGGAGCTGGAATGAAAAATCATGTAGCCATGGTCACACAACTTTATCAATCAATGAATCATGCTGGACTTCCAAATGAGCAAAGTAAAGAGCAACATTCTATCGAATCCTCCATGAGGCAACGTCCACCTTCATTCAGCGGGTCTTCTGATCCATTAGTGGCTGAACAATCGATCAGTACCACTGAAAAGATATTTTCAGTTATTCAATGTTCTGAATATGATAAAGTCATCTTAGCAGTGTATCGTTTGGAAGGTGATGCTGATCAATGGTGGAATGTTATTAAGAATACGAGGTAAAGGTATTAAATTGAGTCCATGGAATGGGATGAGTTCAAGAACTTATTTTTCAATATGTATTTCCATCGTATTCATCGAACAATGATGGAGAAGAAGTTTCTTGAACTAAAGAAAAAGGATGATGAATCTGTTGGTACCTACGAAGAAAATTTTTCAAGACATTCAAGGTATGCTTCCGGAATTATTATCCAACATGAAACTAATATTGGTCGATTCTTTAGTGGCTTAAAACAAAGTCTTTGAAGGGCGTTAGCCATATGGGACTTCAATAGCTATGAGGAAATTGTTCGATGTACTCTCAAGGTTGAGATGGTGATTTGTGTAAACCATCAATCACATGGGTTTGATAAGATGAGGAAAATGGAATTCAAAGGAAAATATAAAGACCACACTGAAAAGAAGATGAGTTTTCCCTTATGCTCAAAGTATGGAAAGAAACATGGAGGAAATTTTCTTAAGGGGACAAGAAAATGTTATAAGTGTGGAAAAGAAGGACATCGGGCAATTGAATGTCTAAATAATGGGAAGACGATGTCTAATGATACAAACAAAGGAAAGAATACACAGAATGAACCTACTACACTTCAATGTTTCAAGTGCAAGGAGATGGGGCATTATGCCAATCAATGCCCAAAATCCAAGGGTTAATGATGATGATCGACGTCAAAAAACTCTTAAGACCAAAGGCAAAGGAAAGTCACATGAAATTACTATCGGCAATGTGGAGTACGACAACGAAGTGGTGAGAGGTACACTTGCCATACACTCTAATGTAGAAAATATTTTATTTGATTCTGGATCCACCCACTCTTTTATTTCTGAATAATTTTCTAAGGGTATCACCGTATTACATCAGCAATTAGATGTTGAGTTGGCTGTGACAAATTTTATTTGCACAACATTCACATCAAATGTTTAGAATTTTTATCCGATTGAAGTTTGTGGGAAAGTGCATCATGAAAATCTTGTGGTCCTTCCTATAGAGGAATTTGATGTGATTCTTGGCCTGGATTGTATTTCTTTATATGGATCTCATATCAATTTCCAAAGGAGGGAAGTCACATTTCATATTCCAGATCAATCTATGATCGTCTATCGATGCAAGGATGAACATAACCTTCCAGTGGAAATTTCATCCATCTTATGGGTCTTGATTCCATTAAATGAAGGTTATTTATCTCAAATGGTTGGTGAGAAACTCATGATTAAGAATATTCTCATTGTACGGGAGTTTGACAATGTATTTCTATAGAAATTTCCAGGTCTTCCACCAAATCGTGATGTTGAGTTTTCAATAGAACTCGTACTGGGTGCTTTTCCTTTTTCAAAGACACCTTATAGAATGGCCCCAATTGAGTTGCAGGAATTGAAGAAGCAACTCTAAGAGAATCCCGATAAAGGATTCATACACCCTAGTGCATCACCTTGGGGAGAACCTGTTCTGTTTTTTAAGAAGAAAGATGGATCTATGAGACTCTGCATTGATTATCGAGAACTTAACAAGATCACTATCAAGAACAAATATCCTCTCTCACGCATTGGTGACCTATTTGACCAACTACGCGGAGCTCAATACTTTTCCAAGATTGATTTTCATTCAGGGTATCATCAATTAAGCATCAAAAGGGAGGATATACCAAAGATAGATTTCCATACAAGGTATGAACACTATGAATTTATAGTGATGCCATTTGGTCTTACTAATTCCCCTTCTATCTTCATGGATCTGATGAATAGAGTCCTTAGAGACTATTTTGATCAGTTTATGGTAGTATTTATAGATGATATTCTTGTCTATTCAAATAGAAAGTAAGAACATAAATATCACTTGAGAATTGTATTAAAGACCCTAAGAAAGGAGAAGCTTTTTGACAAATTTACCAAGTGTGAATTTTGGCATCAGAAAGTTGCATTTTTGGGTCACATAATCTCAAAAGAGGGGATATTTACGGATCCAGCAAAAACATAGGTTATCCAAAGATGGTCAAAACCAACAATAGTAAATGAGATCCAATGTTGTCTTGTTTTGGATGGATATTACCAACGTTTTGTGAAATATTTTTTAAGGTTATCTAACCCACTCACCAAATTGACTCGAAAAGGAGTTATGTTTTTTTGGACGGAGGAATGTGAAGAAAATTTCAAAGAGCTAAAAAGACGGTTAGCCAGTGCACCTATGCTCACACTACCTTGTAGTGGAGAAAGGTTTTTGATCTATATTGATGCATCCAAGAAGGGACTGGGATGTGTTCTCATGAAAAATGATATGGTGATAGCTTATGCCTCACAACAGTTGAATATCCATGAGAAAAATTACCCAACTCATGATTTGGAGTTAGCTGCTGTAATCTTTGCATTAATGATTTGTGGGCATTACCTTTATGGTGAAAGGTGTGATATTTATACTGATAAAAGAAAGTTTAAAGTATATTTTCACACAAAAGGAGCTGAATATGCATCAAAGAAGATGGTTGGAGCTGATTACAGATTACGACTGCTCAATCCATTACCACCCAGAGAAAGCAAACAATGTAGCAGACACATTAAGTCGACAAGACCATGCTAAAATATCCATGATGAGGATCACAAAAGATCCAATATTTATTGATTTACAAAGGATGGATCTTGGAATTTTAATGGAATGGGACAAATATAATCTTTCTCAAATGAATGTTCAACTATCTATACATGTAAAGATTCAAGAGGCACAAATAGAAGATGTCGAGTTACAAAAGATGGTGAGAAATGTTCATGAATTCATCCTTGATTGTAATGGGATAATAAAGTTCAAGAATATGGTTTGTGCTCCTCCCATCCCTGAATTAAATAAGGAGCTGCTGGATGAGGCTCATAGTTCTTCATTATCTATTCATCTTGGAAGCAAAAAGATGTATAGAGACCTGAATGAGTACTTCTGGTGGGATGGCATGAAAAGTGATGTTGCTGAATATGTCTCTCGATGCTTGGTTTGTCAGCAAGATAAAGCTGAGAGACATAAGTCTAAGGGGATGATACAACCATTACCCATACCAGAATGGAAATGGGAAAACATCACTATGGACATTTTCACTGGACTTCCTAAAACATCCAAAGGCAATTATGCTATCTGGGTCATAGTTGATCATCTTAAAAGTCTTCACACTTCAGTGCTATGAGAGGGGATTTCTCTCTAGAACAGCTTTCCAGGATATATGTAATGGAAGTGGTATGATTTCATGGAGTACCACTTTTTATTATATCTGATCATGATCCAGGGATTACCTCAATTTTCTGGCGATGTTTTCAGCATACTCTCGATACAGAGTTGATATTCAGCACTGCTTGTCATCCTCAGACAGACGGTCAGTCTGAGAGGAAAATTCAAAATCTAGAAGATATGTTTAGAGCTTTCTCTATAGATTTTAAAGGTGGTTGGGATCATCACTAACCTTTGGTGGAATTTTCTTATAATAATAGCTATCACTCCAGTATTCAGATGTCTCCTTATGAAGCTCTCTATGGAATGAAATGCAGGACTCCAACATGCTAGGATGTAGTCGGGGAAACAAAGCAATTAAGAACGGATCTTGTTGATGAAATGGAAGAAATGGTCAGATCTATTCAACAACACATTAGAGGAGCTCAGAGTTGATAGAAAAGTTATGCCAACAACCGAAGGAAAGACCTAGAGTTTGACGTGGGTGATAAAGTCTTCTTACGAATATCTCCCTAGAAGAGGGTCATGAGATTTGGAAAGAAGGGAATGTTGGGCCCTATATATATCGGTCCTTTTGAAATTCTGGCTCATGTTAGGAAGGTAGCATACCGATTGGCGCTTCCACCGAATCTCTATCAAGTTCACGATGTGTTCCATGTATCTCTCTTGAGAAAGTACATATCTGATCCTTTACATGTACTCAGCTCAGAAGTTATACCGATGGAGCACGATATTTTTTATAATGAACAACTGATAGAGAGTCTGGATCTTAGAGAAAAAGTCTTACGGAACAAGACCACCTGCTTGGTGAATGTTTCATGGAGGAACCACCAATTAGAAGAAGCTATATGGGAACTTGAGAATATGATGAGGGAGATGTATCCTCATCTGTTTATAATGAAGTGACAAATTTCGAGGGAAAAATTCATTTTAAGGGGGGTAGAATGTGACACCCTGAGATTTTATGAGAAATGTTTTTTATGTATTATGTTATACGCAACACCAAAGTAATCTTTCACAGAACACAGTACGGACTTGGCTTGCATTAAACGCAATCACGACCTTCCTCGATAGCTTGTGTAGTACGCAATACCGGGTTTTACTAGAAAATGATATATTATTATGAACTAGCCGTTATGAATATTATTGACTATATTTTGAATTTTATTATTCATCTTACACATTTTCTAGAACATGGTAAGAGAACAAAATTAATTTTTCGGGTAAAATAAGTATTTTTCAAAAAAAATGCAGTTTTGCGCCTTTTGATGGTGCACCCACAATAAATTTGGTTTTTGACACATTTATAAGTTCAATTTGAAAAATAAAATTCTTCTTTTGAATCAGGATACAAAAATTTACTTCGGACAAATTTTTGATATTTTTCTGATAACTTTTATATTTTGATGAATAGTAAAAACTCTAATTTTTAATTAAAAGAAACATTTTTCCATTGAGATAATTTATATGGTTAAATTATAATATTGAATGGTTTTAATGTATAAATATAATATATTTTTACCATTTAATATAATGTATGTCATTATCATTAATTTCACATTGAATTCATAGGTAAAAACATTCCAATCATTGGCAATGTCTTAACTTTTAAAACCCGTTTTCTTAACCACGAGATTTATTTTAAATTAATGAATGAAACTTATATGTTTTGAATTTTGAAAAATGGACTCCATATTTGGAATTACTGGGTCCAAATTATGTTAATAGGCTACTTTTTATTTTTGGGCATTATGAATAGTAACTAAGGTAAATTTTATTTACCACAGTTAAAGGTAAATCGGGTAATTAAGGGTAAATATAAGATTATAAAATTACCCTAACACCTGATAAAATCATATATCACCTAAGGGTCGGATTAGATTCATTTAATGGACTTTTTTCCATGAAAATAATTTATTTATTATTAAAACCAAAGAATGTGACAACATGTCTCTTTCTTAAATCTTATCACTATAATAATTTTAATTTAGTGATAAACTTAATGAAACTTATAACATTAATAGTATCCAAAAATATAATACAATTATCTACATAATAGGATTTTATAAATATTTTTTAGGTATAAATAATTCTAATTAATTATGATACAATTGTGATGTTGAAATTATTTTATTAATTAAAATATCAAATAATAGGTTTAGAAATATTAAAATAAATATTATACGAACTATTTAATGTGCTCCAATAATTTTATTAAAACATATAACATTTTATGAATCTATTAATGTTTTTAGTTCAAACATATCTTCTGTATATTTTTTATTTAAATTCAAATAAATGAATAGTCTCAAAATTGACACTATTGTTATTTTATAAAAATAACATATTATAAAATTGTTTAAAAATCAAAAAAATATTTAAAAATTATAAATTAAATTTTATATGTTCAAAAATGACAGAAAGTGTAAAATTATTGAAAATTCACAACACATATGTAATTATTTATAATAATTTAAAATTTAGAATATTATTACCACAAATAAAATTAAATTTCTAAATAAGGATAAATCAAGTTGATAATGTTTAAAATAAATTCCTAACATGTCTAAATTTTATTGGTTGATGAGATTACAACCCTATCTCATCTAATATTCGGATATGAGTCATTTAAGAAGTTTTTAATTGGGGTTGGGATTTAATATAATCTAATATTTCTTATATTTCCAAAGGTGCCCCTCTCCTCCCTTATAAAAGGGCACCTCCTCCCTCTCCTCCTCACACCAATTTGAGCCTTCAAGATCTGCCAATACCTTCCCATTTCACTTCCTCACTTCCATAGAAACATCCTAGAGGTCATGGTCTCCTTCAAAGACCAATTGTAGTGACCTAAGAGGTGGTCTCAAAGAGGCGCTTCAAAGAAGAGGTAATGTCCGTTACCGATTCTTTCACCTTTATTTCTTCTGCCACTTCTTCTTCTTTAGTTGTTTCATTATGAATGAATAACATAAGTATCACTTATATACTGATATGTTATTATAAGTATGAAAAAAACTTATTTCACCATCTATCCATCCTACGGAAAACGAAATCACCACGTGTGCTTACGTACAGAATACCGTCTCCACGCCGTGGTGTAATCCATTTTCCATCACCACCTTACATGGATGGGTATAATGGTGAAAATAAATAACTATATAATATTATTGTAAAGTGGTATTGATTCTGAAATATTATACATACACTCCAATACAATTCCACGATCATGGGAATGATATCATTGCTCGTGCGTACGTACGGAATACCGTCTCCATGATGTGATGCGATTCGTTCTACATGATCTTCATTTCATAATGATTATATAAATTAATTGAATGAATAAATATGATATATATTACACTAGTACCATTCTGGAAATGAGGTATCTATAACCTAAAGAGAATAATAAGAATTTATTCGACAAAACATGCATAAGAACAAAAAGTAATAAACACCCGAATAACAAGTAATAATGAAATATTACTAATAAGAAGCTAAGAATATGACCATATATGATATCATAAAAATATGTATGATTCTGGAATTAGTCTATTCCATTATTTAAATTATTATACAGGAGGTTCGGACACTTACGACGCAAATCAGACATAAGGTAAGATAAAATATCACAATCTCATTTTTATCCGAGATTGTTTATACTTTGGTATTTACTACGGTGTATTTTATCATCAACATAAATTTCAACTCAATATGTAATATTGTTTCCATCCACATACACTTTTTTAAATCCAATTTTACCCTTCGGTGAGTTTTTAGTAAAGGATATGGAAGGAATATTTTATCGTTTTTCGTACGAAGTACTTTTTGACTTTTTTCGACAAAAGTACGAGGAGAATGTTTTTTTAAAATTTACTTCATTATTGGTTTTTTAAAACATTATTTCCAAGAATATTCCTTTACAATTTTTCATGTTTATTTTTAATAAACTTCTTTTAGTGTAAAATTGTATGACATGTTAAGAAAAGAAAAAATGTTTTTGATGTAGAAAGGATATTTTCCTCAAGAATTGAGTTCATGTTTTTTTTATCAAAATTATTTTCCATCTAAGATAATATAGGGTTTTTTTCTATTCCAATTATTATATTGATAAGATTATGTTTTGATGGAATTATTTTTATGAATTCTTTTATCTTATATGAATTTTTTTTATGATGTCACGATGTTTATGAATCCCATTTTTATTACATGGGTTATGCAATGATGTATGATTTATGATTTTGTGGCACAAATAAGAATGGTATCATTATCAGATGGGTGGGACCTATATCTCTTTCCATTGCATTGGGTAAAGATTTTATATCTCATGAGATAGACATGGCTGGAACGACAGGTTAAACCGGTTCAGTGAAATATGACTGAAACGAGGAGTGAATTCAATTCAGAAATGGACTTTGTCCACTAAGATAATCTTGGAAATGAGTCTTTACTGATAAGAAATGATTCTATATGATTATGTGTGTATGCCACAATGTTTCATGTTTTATGTTATGATTATTGGGACTACATTTCACTACCACAATTTATCCCATATTATGAAATTATGATCTCTTTTGCAAGGTAATATTTTCAAAATGTTATGTTCTTATGAATTTGATGTAATTGATATTTATTTTTTGTAAAACTTACTAAGAATTTGAGCTCACCCTTTTGTATGTTTTCTTTCCTCAGGTCAGGAAGAAGGGTATTAAGTAAGATATGCCAAAAAGGGATTATAGATATGATGAAATAAATGGGATACAGTGTAGATGCTTTATGAACCAGTTGTTTATGTTTCCAAGTTTCTAAAGACACTATACCTATATGGTCCTTTAATGGTTTTGTTATATGTTGTAATAAGTATGCTTCAATTTTGATGTATTAACCATGTATGTAAAGTAGGGGTCGTTATAAAAAATACCCCCTCTCCTCCAATATAAATACCACCCTCATTCCCCACTTCCGCCAACACCTCTCAAGCCATATCCATTACATATGATCTGCCCAAAACTCATCCCAAGGAACTTCTCATCATCCTAGAGTAGCTGGTCTCACCAAATGTCCAAATCCAAATCCCTTAAAAAGGATCTCATGGAGAAGATATCAATGGGTAAACGACCTCTTTTATTTTCTCTCTTTTCATTTATTTTATGTTATTTTTTTCATTCCCATTGGATTATGATGGGGAATTCCATTTCATATTCCCCTTAATTCCCATATTATGTATGAATGATTAGATACCCCATTTCACTCATAATAATATTTTATGAAATTCTATGTTATGTCGTTAGGAAATTAAAATTCAGTCTGAGATTTCTCAATTTTTCTTCAATTTTGAGTTCCTTTATTGTTTTTTCCTCACCTATTATTATCCAAGAGGAATTAAGGATCCATTATTTCATATTAATTATGATCTCATGTTCATGGAATATTCCTCATCAATATTATTCTCCTCCTATACTTATTCATATAATTAAAAACATTGTCTATTATGTTACAAAATATCAGCATCATGGACGACGTGATTATAATATTCTTTAATTCCTTCAATGCTGGACAAGAATCCATTTTTATAGATGAACAAGTTTATAATATATTTATTATGTCTCATAATTTGTTCTAGAATTTTATCTACACATGGTTTTAATTTATAAAATAAAATGAGGTCGTTATTATCAAAGAACAACAAAAATGATCTAAACAAACACCATTAATGATTTATATTATAAATAATATTCATTTAAAAATTAAAATAGATAAATGGAATAATTTATGGATTATAGGTATATTTAAATACCACTAAATTCAAATTCTTGTGTTTCACATCTAATTTACAGGAATATCCATCAGGAACTGATCATGAAAAAAATGTAATGAACACAACCCAAATAGTGGAAGGAACAAAATACAAATAATTTAAGGGTGGAATGATGTATTGAAATGATAATATGAAGATATTATAAAGATATATATTATTTTTTATGTTATCAATAACAATATTTTAACCATTTTACATGTGGTTTAAATGAGTTTGACGTAAGACAATCCCGAGATAAGGGAATTCTTAACCCAATTTCCAATTTTTTTTTAACATTCTACTTCATTTGTTATGAGGAATGAAAACTGTATGTCAGATAAATTTTTTTATATTATGTTTAATAATGTGTATTTATAGTGTATGTACATATTCCATCAATTATATTAATCCTCACATATAATTTATGATATTTATAAGTGACTTTGGTTTTTAAATCATCTTTTAAAATTATGTCTTACAAAATCCCAAAGTATTTCATTTTTTAAATTTATCATGTTTTTTTATTATGTTATGGTTCTTGGGAATTGAATATGATGAAGGTTGGGACCTATATTTCCCTCCAATTCATTTTGTATGTCTATATTGGAGGTCAGTCATATGGTTACTCCAATTGTAACTGGGACAGATACACAAATTGTTTGGTAGCCGTGAGGGTTAAATATTATAAGGTAGCTCACATGGTTACAATATTATGTATGTAATGCCCCAAGATTAATTAAAGGTTAAATTTATGTTCTTATATTTTGTGTGGATCTTGTGTAAATCTCATGCTTCACAAATTAAGTATATATGGGTGACAAGATTGTATTTTGAAAATGATTTCAAATGTTACAAGAGTTCGTAGGCTAATGTGCTCTTTCCTTATTTTTATCTCCCATGTTGAGATATTTTTTTATCATCCAATTGTTTTAAATAATTTTCACATGTTATATGGTTTTCTTAACACATATAAGGAATCTATGTTTAATGGTTGAATATTTTTCAATGAAATCATTTTATATGTGAAATGTTTTATATTTTGCATGAAATTATTTTAGTTTTATGGTATCCACTATGTAGTAATCTGTAATTTTATGAATTTATTATGTCCCAATTATCTAAATCTCAAAAAATTAAAGGATACTTACTGTAAAATGACTAAATTTCATGACTAGATTCAGGGTTATGTAATGTAACAAGGGCGAGTCATTATTGTTGGTATCAGAGGATGGTTTAGGTAATTTTAGGGTTTATGATGATGTTAAAAGAATACCATAAATGATTTTTAATCAATGATTATGTTGAAATGTTATAGAATTTAAAAATAACCATGTTACTTTTTCTATGATATCATTTTTCAGAATGGTTGTCCACTGAAAAGACATGGAAGCTGAAGTGGATATACACTAACAAAATGATATCCTTCCGAATGTGTACCCCGAAATGGTAGAGATTGGAAGTGAAATTTATTTTCTAGTAATGGATCAGCTATAATAAGAAACAAATCATGGTAGAATCCATGTAATAGTACAACCAGAGGAACCATAATTGAAATGACAATAGTGGAACATTTTATGAGACAATTCCCTACTACAATCAATGGATATTCTGAAGCAGTAGTGGCTGAAGAATGGATTAAATTCCATGAAAAATATTTGATGATATGGGTTGTTCAGATAATAAAAAGGTAAGTCTTACAATTAATCATTTTCAAAGTGAAGTTGATCAGTGGTGGTCAATGGTATGAAATATCAGGAATATGGAGGATTTTTTCTCCCTAGAGTTGGATAAATTTAAATGTCTTTTCCTTGAAAAATATTTTCGTAATCTGGTGGGACCTAAGATGAAGCAGCAATTCCAGGAATTGTATCAAATGGATGAGCATTCATTGGCTGTGTTTGAAACAAACTTTACTCGACTGTCAATGTATTTTCTAAATCTGATTGGGGATCTTAATAGAAAAGTCACATTATTTTACTCAGTATTGAATCAAAGGTATTGTATGGTGTTAGCCTCATATTAATTCAAAAATCATGAGAATAATTTCCAATTTCATGGGACAGTAGAGATAGAGTTTGATGAGGATCATGTGCATTTTGGAAACTAATAGAATAAGAGGTCCCAAATGGAAAAAAAATGGGTAACAATGAAAAAAATGAAATTTGATGATAAGAAATTCTAAATTGACCTTTTTGAAAAGTGTGACAAGAAGCACTAGGGGAATGTATTACCAAAACAAAGAAGTATTTTAAATTTTGTAGGTTTGTACATATGTCCATAGATTATAATGAAAATGATCTTAATAATAATCCTTATATGAATCATGTAATGCATTTTAAATGTGGTGAGATCGGTCATTATAAAAATGCCTTCCCAAAGAGAGATCTTAATGATTCAATGAAGCTATAAAATAAGTGTAATGTTTTAGTGATCCTTTGCTACTAAATCAGAAGATGTCAGGATATCCAATGATATTGTATCATGTACATTATTTGATTACTAAAATTTTTCTATTGTTTTTTTAATACGGGGTCTACACATTTTTTCATCTATGACAAATTTTCTTGTAAATTATAAATATCACCTCAACAAATGAGACCAGAATTTTTTTTTTAAAACAGTAGGAGAATATAATATATAAATTATGAATTATTAGAATATTTTTATTGTGTTCTGTGGAAATACTATTTTATCAAACCTTGTTGTTCTACACTTAGTCATGATTGATATTCTTCTTAGAATGGATTAGATTTCTATTTATCATAATAATAATGGCTATAGAGATAAAGGTTATGTTTTTTAGATTGATTTTAGTTTGTAAGCAAGAAAGAAGCCATGAAATTGAAAACATATCAGGATGATGATAAACTATTGAAATTTTAAAATGAATGATAAATTGCTCAAATTGTTTAAAAAATGGAATTGTTCAGATTAATGATGTGTTAGTGGTAAATGAATACCTTAATTTTATTTCTGAAGAGATACCTGGTGTCATACCTAATCGAGAAGTCAAATTCACAATTTTCATAGATCATTATGGTAATCCAATTTCAAAACCACCATATCATATGGCTAAAATATAATTTGTTGAATTCAAAAATCAATTTCATGATTTTATTAACAAAGGATACATCATTCCTAGAACTTCTGCTTGGGGTGTTCTTATTTTTTTTGTTAAAAAGAAAGATGGTTCCATGAGTAATTTAATGGATTATATAGATTTTAAAATCATCACTGTTTAAAACATGTATCCTTTTCCTCACAAAGATTATTTGTTTGATTATCTCTACAGAACTCAGTTCTTTTCCAATATTGACTTGAGATCTGGATACCATCAGTTAAAGATGAAGGAGGATGACATCCCGAAAACAATTTTTCGTACAAGATATGAACACTATGAATTTGTTGTTATGTCATTTGGGTTAATGGATGCACCCAGTATATTCATTAATCTTATCAATTGAATATTTCATGAGATATTAGATATGTTTTTTTTATTTCTATTGAAAACATTCTGGTATTTTTCTTAAAAATAAGAGGAGCATGGAAAACATATAATGGTGGTTTTACAAACCATAAAATAAGAGAAAATTTATGGAATTTTCAGAATGTGTGATTTTTGGTTGCAACAGATTTCTTTTCATGGTAACATTTTAATTAAGGATGGAATAATAGTTGATCATAGTAAAAAAAAAATGTGGTTGATGAATGGAAAATACCCACAAATGATACAGAGATTTATGTATTTAATTGATTAGTATATTATTGCAAACAGTTTGTTAAGATCATTGCATAGTTATTTAGCCATATAACTATGTTAACATGAATATGGGTTAAATTTATATGGATAGAAAAATGTGATTTTTGTTTTCAAGAATTGAATAAGAGATTGGTGAATTCTCCAGTATTGGCCCTGCCTTTCCAAAATGGTGTGTTTGTCATCTACATTGATGCTTCATTGAAGGGAATTGGTTGTGTTTTGATATAGAATGATTATCTATCTGCTCATTATTCAAGAGAACAAAAACCACATGAGTTAAATTATCCATCACATGATTTGGAATGGGCTATTGTGGTTTTTTTTCAAAAATTTGGAGGCATCATGTATACAGTGCCAAATGTAAAATATTTTATGACTATAAATTTAAAAATAATATATTCAAGTAGAAGGAATCAAACATAAGTCATAGAATATGTCTCTAATTGATAAAGGATTATTTATTCAAGATCAATTAACATATTAAAAATGAATATAAAATGTCAGATGGATTGAGTCGAAAACATCATGCATCATTAACCATGTTACATTTGGAAAATTTCCCCTTGATTAATTATTTGATGAATTTTAGCTTATAAGTTGTTGGTTCAGGGAATACCATTGTTTTGTTTCTTGTATTAGTGTAGTTATATTTTTCATATAGAATTAAGCAATCGCAGAAAGAAGACTTCAAGATTTAGAAAAATGTCAACTGGCTTAAAATGTGTTATTTAATAGAATTTAATCTTGATAGATATTTTGTTTTATGATTCAGAAAAAAAATTTGTGTGCCTTGTGTACTTAGTTGAAGAAATATTTGTTGTGTAATGCGCATAGTTCTCCATTTTCTGTTCATCCTGGTAGAAATATTATTTACAAAGACCTTTATGAGTATTACTGGTGGGATGGAATGAAATGGGATATTATTGATTTTACCACGAAATGCTTGACATGTCAACTGTATAAATAAGAAAGGAAGTTACTGATGGGGATGCTTCATCCATTTCTAGTGAAATAGTGGAAATGATAGAATATATCAAAGGACATTTTGGTGGGAATAAGTATGAAATCTTGAGGTAAAAATGAGATTTGTGTTATTTTTGGTAGGTTGAGAAAATCTACACATTTTCATTCTATTCGAGATAAAATGTAATCAGATCAACTTTATTGATTGTATCTCATTGAGATTGTTTTGTTATATGGAATTCCTTTTTATCATTGTATCTGATCGGGATCCCAACATCACTTCTAAATTTTTTAAGGTTCTTTAGAAGTCGTTGGGCACATAGTTAAATTTCAGTACAACTTTTCATCCTCAATCAGTTGGGAAGTCAGAACAAATTATTCATATGTTAGAGGATATTATTTGAGATTATTGAATAGATTATCAGGGAAGTTGCAATTTTCATTAATCTTTAGTTTAGTTTTCCTATAATAATAGTTTTCATTATACTATACAGATATCACCTTTTGAAGAATTTTATGGAAAGCGGTGTCAAACTCTAGTGTTTTGGGATTAATTCAGAAAATGAATGTTGATGGGGAAAGTATTAGTATATGAATTGGATGAGAAAGTTAAAATTATCTAGAATCACATGAGAAAAGCTTAATGTAGGCCAAAAAGTCATATAGATAACAGAAAGAGGAACATATCTTTCGAGGTAGGTGACATTTTTTTCATTTAAATCTCTAGTTAGATATGTGTGATGTGTTTTGGTAAGAAAGGGAAGCTATGTCTACAGTTCATCGGTCTTTTTGAAATCCTAGAGTATGTTGGACCAGTTTCACACCGATTAGCTTTTCCTCCGATTTTTTCTTTTGTAGATAATGTTTTCCATGTTTCAATTTTAAGGGTGTAGGTTCTAGATTATTCACATGTCTTGATCCAAGAAGCTGTTTAGCTGGAAGGGAACATTTCTTAAGAATAGAAACTAGTTCAGATTCTTTATTGAAAGGAACAAGTATTTTGGAATAAGGTAATCCACCAGTTAATGGTTTTTTTTTGGAGAAACAACATGGCAGAAGAAGTAACATTAGTGTTTTAAACTGATTTGAGAGAAAGGAAACCTCATTTGTTTAAAAAGTAAATAATATTGTGAGGAAGAAATTTCCAGATTGTGGGGATAATGTAACACCCCAAGTTTTTCTAAAAAATAAATTTAAATGCATGAATTTTTTTAGTCAGATATTTATATGTATCCCTTAAAAATAAATGTTCCCCTTCTATGTTTTGAATTTACGAAAAATGGTCATCTACCATTGTGTTTGGAATGTGATTTGGAATCTAATGGAACAAATTTTTTTGATCAATAGTCACATTCCCATACAAAAAGTAATATGACCATAATGAGTAGTAAATTGTGTTGTTATTTTATTTTCGTACGACCTGATGATAAGGCCATATTGATTAATTTTACAATGTGTTATAAAAGTATCTATAGAATTTAAATTATTACTTTTTAATTTATGTATGACTTTATTTAAAATTTATTTTAATGATATGTAGAAAATTATTTTCAAATAACGAAAATCATTTTCGAATTCCAAATGTCGAAAAATTATTTGGGTGAATTTTTAAGATTTTCTAAAATTCATGAATTATTAATGAATAGTGAAATACAATAAAATATGATATATTCCAATTATTAGTTAAAATACTATATTTATTATATCATATGAGATGTATGAACATATGGATTGAACTCACAATCCATTATTAGTAATGGGGTAACATGAATTTAGATTATTCGGGGTCTTGAGAAATTTTTTTATAAATCATTAAAATAATGTAAAATACCCCCTCTCCTCCACTATAAATATCTCCCTCATTCCCCAATTCCAACCACACCTCTCAAGCATTTAGTCTTACATAAGTTCTTCCCAAAACTCTTCCAGTGTCTATTCCCCATGGTCCAGTGCTACTAGTCTCACCAAATGGCGAAAACCATAGGCCTTTAAAGGATCTCAATGAGAAGAGATTAAGAAGTAAACATCCTCTATCATTTTCATTTTTTCGATCATTTTATGTTATTATTTTTCATTACATTTGGATTATATTTGGATATGTTATTTTATATTCCCATTAAAACTGATATTATGTATGAATAATGAGAGGCCCCTTTTCAATAATCACAATATTTTATGAAATTTTAGTAGATGTCGATAGGCTATCGAATTTTCGTGAGAGATTTCTCAATATTTTAATTATGTTGAGTTACATTCTTCTTTATTACTCATCTCCTCTTATCCAAGAGGCAAAAAATCTCATGAATACTATTTATTCTGGAGGATCTCATTTTGATGGAAAATTCATAATCAGTCTTCTTCTCCTCCCCGAATTATTCAAGGAATTAAAAACATTATCTGTAATGTGTCAAAAAACCAACACCGTGGATGATGTGATTTCAGTTATCATTAATTCTTTAAAGGATGGCCAGAAAAGAATATTTATGGGCGAACACGGTTATAATATAGGTATTTTTTCACATCCATGGTTATGGAATTCTTGTTACAAATAGTTGTAATTTTTAAAACAAAATGAGCTTGTTATTATCATAGAAAAACTAAATTGATCTAAACAAACATAATTAATGTTTGTCACATCAATTGTCTTCGTTTCATAATTCAATTTGATAAATGGTATAATTTATGGATTCTAGAAATATGTAAATACCACTCCATTACAATTCAGATCTATTATTTCCAATTGATAGGGTCATCAATCATGAACCGATCATGGAAAACATGTAAAGAACACACCCAAAACAATTCATGGAACAAAATACTAACAAATTAAAGGTGAAATAATGTAACTAAATGATAATAAAAGGTATTATAAATTTTGATATGATTTTTAATGAAATTAATAACACTATTTGAACCTCTATATTGAAGATTTCAACAATTTGGAAGTAAGACAAACCCGCAGTAAGTTAATTCATAACCCAATTTCCATTTTTTCGGTTAACATTATACTTTAATTTTTTATGTGGTATGAAAATTATTTGTGAGATGAATTTCATTTATATAATGTTGAATAATGTGTATTTATTGGGTGTATAAATATTCAATCCACACTATTAATTCTCACTTCAATTATATGATATTTATATGGTACATTCCTTAAAAAATAATATTTTAAAATTCTATCATAAAAAAACCAAAAGTAATGAATTTATTCAATTATTCAGGTTGTTTGATTATTTTGTTGTTCTTGGGAAACTTTTATGATTATGTGTGGTACATATATTTCCCTCCAATGCATTGGGTAGGTGTATGTTGGAGTTCTTCTATTTGGTTACTCAAATTGTAACTGTGATGGTTACAGAAATTGTAAGGTAGTCCTGAGGGTTACAAATTATAAGGTCTCTGAGAGGGTTACAAGATTATGTATGTAATTCCCCTAGATACCTTTATAGTTATAATTATGTTATTATGATTTGTGTGGATCTTTTTTAAATCTAATGTTTCTCATAATAAGTATATATGTGTGATAGGTTTGACTTTTAAAAATGATTTCATACGTTTCAAGTGTTCATGGACTAATGTGTTCATTTCGTCTTTTTTATATCTGTTACTGGGCTTTTTTTATCATCCGGATATTTTAATTGATTTTCAAAGGTTAAAAGGATGTGTATTAAAAAAGGAATTCATGTTAGATGTTTGACGATTTGACCAAGAAATCTGGTTTTTTGTGAAAAATTTTATATTTTTCAATAAATGAGTACTTTTTAATGGTATCCAATCTTTAGTAATGTGTAAAATTATGATTTTATTATGTCCCAATTCTATAATGATCTAAACACGAAAATTTCTTTAATTTAAAAAGAAGTAATTTCTTGACTATATTCAATATTATATAATGTAATAAGATAGTTTCGTTATATAATTTCTATGTATTGGATTACGAATTAATGTCTTAATAATGTATAGATTATATAGATTAAGAAGAAATATATCCTTCTATGAATTATATATGTTGATGCAAAATTTCCATAACTATCACTTGGTATAATTACTCAGAAAATGTATTATGGGAATTGGACTCAATCTTTACCTATTAAGTGATATTGGGTCTTATTATACACACGATTTGAGAGTTTTGGTGATATTTGAGGGATAATTAACATTTTATTTGAAAAAAATAATTATGTGTTTTATTAAAGGATAATAAATGATATACATTATTATATTTAATAATTCATAGATTAAATTTATTATTTCAGGATTTTTACACATAATAATTGATCTATTGGATTCCAACAATGATTATTATTTCTGACAATTAATGTTTGGTTTTAGTCAAAAGGAGGAAATCAATGGAATGATGTTAACAAAAAAATGTGAAGGACAATGTTCTGATCATGATTAACCTAATGATATTTTTACTATAGATGATGTTAATATTCCAAATATATTATCATATAATTTTATTAACAACATTTAACTAAACCAATTATAAGACACACAAAATAATATAATGGGGTAATACTCTCTGAGATTATTTTGTACAAACAATAGATTAAAGAAGGATCAATATCCTCCCTACCAAAAAAGTGGATGGAGACACATAAGATAGTATCTCGATAGAATATGAATTTGTTTTTTTAATTTAAAATAAGATAATATTGAAAATAATTATAGGGGGAAATGACGTTTTATAAATACGGAAAATTAATTTCAATATATATATATAGTTCATTGATTTAAATGTCGGGAACCGGGGTATTATCTGAGTCAACTCCCTAATTTTAATATTAACTCATAGGATAAGGAAGGACCTATGTCATAACAATCATTAATGTAAATGAGTTTTTGTATCCTTCAATTGGAATTTGTGAATGATATTGTAGAGTTATTTTTACCAATATTATTTTGGTTATATGATTCTTGATTCGTCTAATTATTTTTATAATTATAGAATAAATCATATCTTCATGTATGATTAGTTTAATATTTTGTGATACCATCACGGGTTAATAAGATTATGGTTTATCATAAGATAAAATTATTAAGAACCCCCTTTTTTGAGTATTTTACTAATGGTAATTTATCAAAAATATGGTTATTTTTTAGAGTGACTCTTGGAAGCACGACCCATTGGTTTAGTATATGAATTAAGAAAAATATATTTAAGGAATATTGTATTTGATATTTGTGGAAATAAGATTAAATAATTTGATAATCATTATGGTTTTTATTATCATTGATGTTGATGTAATTATGGGTTATTAAATTTTTATGATTTTATTTTATTTATATTAATATAGTTTTGGAAATATAACATCCTGCATATGGGGTGATTACCCATCACATCTAACTACTCTATATAGATTTAAATGACAAAAAATGGGGATAACGGGGTGCCACTTATCATTGATATATGTTATTTCATAGTTATTTCGATATTTTTTCTTACAAAAATGATTTGAAAAAATCAGTTATGTTCATTTGGGGAAAAATATTATTGAACAAAAAAAGTTTATATTTTTATGATTTGGATGTGTTGGGTGATATATTGAGAAACATTTTATTATGATGACATATATATATATATATATATATAAACATTAAGACTATCATAAAGTGGTTTCTAGAATGTTTTCAACAATGTTTTCAGTGGTTTAAAATAATATATATTATATAACCATTGTGTTTAAAAAAACGCTTTTAATATTGAGTTTATTTGTGTTATTTGGGATATTGTGTTATTTTTTATAAACAATTTTTTTAATGACGAATTTTATAGATTAATGTGGTATATTTATCAATAGTATAGGACATGTGTAAATAATTTTGATTTTGGAAAAGACTATGAAAATACCATTTTATCATTTTGGGGATTATGTGATCAATTTAATGTTTTTTTAGTATATAAATCATAATAAATCTTTCTTAAAATTCAATTTATGGGACAAAATATGGTATTGGTTTATATGTTGATTAATGTGTGTTATTATAAATATTAATTACAAATACTTCCATATATTAATCCTCCAGTTGTTAAAATAATTCTTGTATATATACAATGGGATATGGGAATAAAACTTTTATTCCATTACATTCATATTCTGATGAATCAATGGTAGTTTAAAAAACTCATCAGTTTAGGTTTTCTAATTGATAACCTTATCATGATCATAAAATTTATTATGGTCATTGGTATATATCAATAATTATCATTAAATAGAAATTAATATTTTTTCCCTGTCTATATTTTCAGTTCCCTCTAATTATATATAACATGGAATCCTAGTAATGTTTTTTTGTAGGTATTATTTGTAATTCTCTTTTTATATTATAAATAGTTTGTTTTAATAACCATTATTATGATATGTTATTTCAAAGATGGTGTTTTTATATTTAAAACATTTTATTTTTTATTGTATGATCAAATTGAGAGGAAATGTTTTTTTATGTTTAAAATAATTTTATACCATTATATTATGTAAGAAGAATAATTTTTGAATGTGTATATGATATAAAAACTATGATTAAATGAAACATGAAATATATATTTTTTATATATTACCATTATAAACATGTTATTAGATTGATCATTATGAATATAAATTAATAAATTATAAAAAAATAGATGATTTAAAAATATTATAATTAAATTAATTTGATATAAATTTATTATAAATAAATTTAAAAAACACATCAATGTAAATAAGATGTTTTTTTGAAAAAAGATAATTGTTTGACAAGTTTTTTAAAGTAATAAATTATATTAATAGCCTATGGTGAATTAATTGAACAAAATTTACATATTATATAATCAATCGAATGTTTTATCACTTACATAAAAATTTTCCTATGAATGTGAAATGAATAAATATAGTATTCTTCTTGAAAAAAAAATTTCTAAAAAATGGGTTCATTGATTTCCTAAACCTATTCTTAAAAACACTTTTTTTCACTTTTATGTGGTTTATATGAAATAATGAACATACTATTTTAAATCATTATGATAAAATTATCTGAGAATTATGTATTGAGAATTATCTAGGAAGACTAATTTTTCTAACGAATATTAAAAAATATTGATTTTTTCTGAAAAATTCCATATATTATAGAGAACCAAAAAATTATTTTTCATTAAAATTTATTTTAATAAAAATTTAGTTAAACAATATTATAACTAATCAATTTTTTCATTTGAATCAATTATATGTTCAATTTGTTTTGTATATTTTATTTATAGTTTTGAAAAACTTCTTTCGAAAACGAGTTTTTGTCTTTTTGTTGTGTTTAATATGAAATTAAATTAATCTAATTTAGTGAATTGAATTTTGAAAAATGTAATCAGTATTTTGAATAATTATAATTAATATTATATAATGTTATCAAAATAATAGTTGGATATAATTATATTAAAAAAATGTGTTTAAATTGGATTTGTTAATGGTTAAAATAAGAATATTCATGTCGAATTGATTTAAAGTGTTTTATAACTATATTTCTCTAGGAATATTACAAATTTACACAATATAATAATTGATAATGAGAGATAGTTTTTATTTTATTGATTGAGAAATGTGGGTATCATTTATTTTTCTAAAAATTCCAGGGGTGTACTCTCCCCCACATATAAAATGGAACACCTCTCTTATCCACTTCACACATAAAAATCCATTTTGATCAATGAATAACACCCAATAAAAAATCCTTAAATTTTAACCATGTCCTATTGTACATGATTTCATTTTTAAAACCATTTAGGTAGGATTTTTTTAAATGAAAATAGGTTGTTTGAAGAATTGGTAAAATATATAAACATGAATTTCAATTTTATTTAATAATAAACCTCAATAAAATATTTATTAAATAAGATGAAATAATAACACTATAAACTACATTATAATTATATTTTTTATGTAATGTAATAACATATTTACGTCCAACATTCCATTAGATGGGATATATAAATGTTGATCATTTGTATAGAGGACTACGACCTCGAAAATCATTGTAATTCGTCTTCCATTACCTCCTATAATATAATATTTACTAATTATTTAAGGTATGTAAATGATATTTATGAAAAACATAGAATTATATAATGAATATTGTAAACCTACTTTATTACCTTAGAATCCACTGAAAAATAATAACATCACTTGTGCGTACATGCACACAACAACCTCAACAAAGTGATGTGAAACAATTTTCATTTTATCTCTATATCGATAGTAATAAAAATACTTGTAATTGACATATATGATATATATAAAATTATAATGAATCTATATTGGTTATATGATATTTAAATTCCATTATTCAATTATTTAAAAAATATAAATATTATTTTTTTGTAAATACAACGTATCATATCCTTGAATGGTGATATTCATTTTTCTATCACTATTTTATTTTTATAAATAAAATTACATATATAAATTATATTTATGATATTAATATACTTTTAAATAATATTTCTATTAAGTAATCCTAATAAATGTTGAATGATAAAAAATAATTATCAATATAATTTATATGAAAAAATGAAGTTATTACTAGAACAATGTATTATAACAAATAAATATTAAAAATTTATTGATAAAATACAATAATTAGATGCTATATGTTATTATATGTTTGAGTATTATTATATAATAGATTAATAATTAATATAAATTTATTATAAATGAGGTTTGAAAGCATAGGATTAAAATCATACCTAAGGTATGTGTTTCTCTTTTTACTTTTTCTTTTTGGAGACATATGCCTTATTGCCCACATTTTACATTGTATGTGTTATGTAATAACCATTTGATATGTTATAACTTGAATATATTTATATAAATGGAATTAATGGTCTTATATTAAATTACTTCTTTTTAGGATCGTATGATTCAAAAGTTACCAATGTTATAATGGTTTATTACAAAATCTCATCATTATTGAGGATTTATTTATGTTTAAGTCTCCCCTTGGGGAATAGTCTAATATTTCGATCATAAAACAAATTTATTGTGTTTTAATATTGTCATTCATGAATATTTCATGTTTCAATACCATTTTACACTCATTGGTACAGAAAATTATATATATATTTTTTAAATATAATCTGAATTTATTTCTATCTTTGTTAAAAAATGGTTTTACATTCATATCTATGTTTTAGAACAATATTTTCGAAGTATTTGCTAATATATTCTTAATAAATTGTGAAACAATTTTTGACCCCTATTTTAATTTTTCAAAAATATCTAAATGTAATATTATTATCAATATTTAATGATGTACTTTTTAATATTCCTATAACATTATAAATTTTTTTTACTTATAAATATTGTAAATAATTTTCTACCATTATGACTACTCGTTGTTTTAATGATTCCATTAAATTATCACACAATGATTTTTAATGTGAATATTTTTTATATTATGTAATTATTTAGTTATTGAATACTTATTTTCAAATAGAAATAAGTTTTTTCATGAACAAAATATTAAATGAATATTTGTTTAAATGGTATTCATTAAAAAAAATAGTTATTTTAAAAATTCTCTACTAGGTATTTATTGTGATGATACACACATTAGTAATTATACTAATGGTTTATGATAAATTTATATGGGGATGAAATATTTTGATATTAATAAACATATAACTCTAAATGGATTATGATTATGAATAATAATTGAAAAAATTATTAATGTCTTATATTCTTTTTTTCATTAATAATGTTTATATTAACATTACTTTACCCATTTCATATGTGGAATAGAAATTAATTAGTATATTATAGGTGGGGTTTGATATAGCTTCTCAATGCTTTTATAGGTCACAAGATATAAACTATCTTGTGTATTGGGATGATAATATAACAACCTTGAACCCACAATCCTAGATCTGGTGATGAAATCCTAATTATTACATTTCCTTCTTTCATAATGATAAAGGTAATCCAAATATCAATTTCTGAAAAAAAATATAATATAAAAAATACATCTTTGATCACTTAAAATTTCAATGACCATTTTTTTAGAAAATTATATAATTATGGAAAATATTTCATATAATGGATTCATAAATAATCGTTTAAAAAGATGACAATAATCTCTCTCTATACCTATCTTTTCATATTACATATAAGTTAATCACCATAATCTATATGAAACCCTTCTACATATATCTCACTCAACATGAATATTTACAACCATGTAAAAAATAAAACATAATAACGATGATCTCAAATGATCCTTAAGGAAAAAATAATTGTTATTAAATAAATCATACTTGGGAGAGTAATAAGAACATAAGGGTATGATGATTTAATATAATTTTATGATTATAACTGAAGAATATCAATAACCATAAATACTAGGATTATCATACATGATAACATGTCATCATGTTTTAACAATGTAAATAGTAATTAGCATTAATAATAACGATCCATTTAATATCAATCATAATATTAAGAAACGACATAAAAACATATTCTTGTCTTAGAACACAATCCGAAAATCACTTCATAAAAATGTAATAACCAATACGGTTGGAATATATATCTTAATTATCCAATGCATTTTAGGGACATGATAGACCAACATGACCAATGTTTTCCATAGAAACACCCATTCTAGGCTTATCATGGAACCACCTGTCCTTGGATAAAAATGTAACCACCTATATTTTGTATATAATGGAATCACATATGATAATATACAATTTTTGTGAACCATATCATGAATTATGTATATAGATCATTCATTTTATCAAAAATTAATTAAAATAAAATTTATTCACATTAGAACATGGATAACCTATCAGAAATAAATATTTGCAACAAATATATCATTAAAATCATAATATCTTGTAGAAACAATATGGGTTCTATAATAGTAATTTCAAAACATTTTTAACCCATGTATAACAAATGGAGTCAATAAAAATATCATTGAATCATTAATTAACTATGGGAATCAAACAAGACCCCATAGAAATCTATTTGAATCATTATTATGTCAAGGGGGAAACATGTTCCTTAATAATCACTTTGTAACATGATTAACCCATGCAAAAGAATCGGGTTCCATACTAATATTTTTGAAACAAAATTAACTCATGGATAATAAAAACATATGACCACATCATTAAAAAATTAATTACCCATGAAACAAAATGACTTCCACAAAAATCTCTTTGAAACATTATTTTCCAAAAAAATTAAATTCGTTCCAAAAAAATAACCTTGAAATAACAACAATCCATCAACATTAAGAATTATTATGGTATCATTATGAAATATATCTAGTGGGGAATAATTTACAAAAATAATCCTTTTCATTGATATATTAAAATAATATTAAAATACAATTACTTATTTTTAGAAAAAAAAATTTTATTTTTGGAAATTATATTTTCAAATATATAAGTCACAAAATTTTAGGAAAATTAATTAAAAAATTGAAACATATAATGTATGGTTCAAAGAAAATAATTTATATAATAGTAAAAAAATTAGTTCTTGTTTTAAATGTTAAAAAAATAACATTAATTTAAAAAAAATTAAGGGAGACAAAATATACTCATTTAAAAAATGATAAGTGATTGTATTTTAAATCAATAAAAAATAAGGGCCATGAGCATGTAATATATTATTCAAAAATAATTTATTTTCCAATTGAATATTTTTAAAATATTTTACATAACATGGATGTAAAAGAGAACAATACACAATATAAATGAAATTATATGATTGATATCCCTGATAAATGAATTTATTGTTGTTTATTAAATTAAGAGGGAGAAAAGATAATTAAAAATGCAAGCCATGTTAACCACCAATATAAAATAAGAGAAATGAGGTTCATGTATTTAATATCATATTATTTCCTCAAAATAAAACATGGACATAAAAAATATCAAAATAAAAGGGATCCTAAAACAAATCCCTTTCAAATTTGGGAACACATTAATTATAAGCTCCATGAATGACTAATACGAAAATAAATTTGAAATATCCTGAAAAAAATGATATGCATGATATAACATGAAAAAATGGTATATATATACACATGTTCATCAAATTTATTATCTCTAAATGGGGGTGAATTTAGTACCCAATAACAATTTCTTTTAAAATGATTTAATATAAAATCCCACAAAAATTAAAACAAAATGAGTTAATGCAAATATCATATCGATATATCTTATGATCTTTTAAATTATTTATCAATTATTTTTTAAGTCTTGGTTTTATAAACACATAAATATTAATTTATCATTTTAAATAAATTTCCTTAAAAAAATCATGAATTAATATTAATTAACACTAATTATTATAGTAGTGGGTTTTTAGATTAAGATTTATTCGGTTTAATGAAAATTAATTAAACAACAAAATACACATTAGAATATATAAATGTGGTTAAGTGTCATGAAAAATACAAATCATATCCATGTGGAAATCAAACACTCCCAAGTAGAGTATATAAAATAATATTTGATCGGTAATCTAGATTATGTTTACCAGAGTAAATTAGATATTCGGTTAATGCTGAGATGTATTTCACAAAAACCATGGAATAAAACATGCCTCTGACACACATGGAATACTTTGAGAACATGAGGGTATTCAACTATAATTAGAGTAGATAATATATCATGTATCATCTATTTAATGTACAAGATAGAGTTTGAATTTTTATAATATATAGTATACATGTAGTACTCGTATTATATTGATAGTAAAAATATGGGGAAAATAAAAATTTTAAAATGCAATTGTTTATCAGTATGATGTTCCCTATAGTGTTTGACTCCAATGATGTTGATTTAATTGGATATTATGTCATGATTCTGAAAATGTCAGCAAAAAAGATTATTGTGAACAATTTTTTTATTATTGTAGGAAAGAATTAGATACTCGAGGTACTCTACTCTCTCGTAGTCCTATGTAAGAACGATACCACATGTATGCTCTCATCATGTTCCCCACCTTAGGATCTTTTGAAAATATTTGTAGTTCAATTCATATGTATATATATATATATATCTCTCTTATTTACATGAGGTAGCCTACTACTTCAAATCATTGTAGCATGCAGGGAGAATCATCAAGATCCTCTTCTCATGGAACTAGATGACTCACAAAACATTTAATCAATCCCTGAAATAGTTTGTCAACAATCAATAAAATAACTATCATAAATATAATTTTCAATATATCAACTATAAATTATTAATTCCAATTAAATAGAAACAGTTGTAGGGACTCTTATGAATAGTGACACAACCCTGGAAGTGAATTGGGATAGTAGTGAGTCTGAAGAATTCTGTGTTTTCACTCTTGGAAGGTGATCTCAAAACATTGAAATATTTTATAGTGGTAGATTGAGCCTTATTTTAGGTCATCTTCCATAATTACATCTCTCTCAATGTATAACTTCTCAAAATTTAGACAAATTTCCATAATTATAGTGACTCATATCTAATAGATGTTTTTTCCAACACTATTCCATAAAATTTTCTGACGGTGACTCACTGATAATGATGGTAGTTTTCTATTAATACAAAAAATTTCATTCCAGTAGAGTCATTAAAGGTGATTCATGTATGGAAGTGACTCTTATTCAATTGTGTGTCATGTATGGCATTTACTAATCTTTAACATGGAGTTATTCCAACACTTAGCCCAAATTTCCATAATTGTCCTTATCTTATAAAATTATTACCAAATACAAAAAAACATTAATATCATAAGAATAATGATATTTTAATATTTAAATAATGGATTATAATAATATACCCCCTTTTTATTATCAGAAATCTTTTAATTTTATAACACGTGAATAAAATAAAATATTGTGTGAAAATATGTGGAGTTTAAAATATAAATGATATCAAATATTGTATGAAGGAAATATTTTCTGAGATGGGTAAACGAAAATAATTATTCTATGAAAGATGGTGAAATAAACTAGTATCAAAGGAATAATAATAACAATTTAAAGGAATGAAACACAATAGCTCTATTATCCCCTATATGGGATTATCATAAAATAATAAATAAATAAGAACTACAAAGGAACAAAATATGATGAATAAAAGAATTTCCACTGAAAATTAATTGATTTAAAGCGCCAAGATACAAATAACTATTGTAAAACAATTTCCAGCATAGTCTTAAATGATAAATGCCAATATTTTTTGGGGTAATTTGAAGGATCAAATGAACCATATCCCTTCACATTATTATAACTATATGATTTCGAAGTTGAGGTTTTAGTAACATAAGTGATGGATTTAGGAACAATATGAATAGAAGGATTCTATATGATAATGATTTTACTAATATGTTTAACATCATATCTATGAGTGAAACTCGAGTAAATAAATTGAGTAGAGAAGGGTGCATCTGGATCTCTAGATAGATGTATCATGAATAAAAATTGATCAAAATATGGTGGCGTGACATAGGTTGTAACAATAATGGAATCCCGATCCACCACTATATTTTAAGAAACATGTAGATAGGGTTTCATCCAATTTATGAAATCTCCTATAATTTTTTCACCCATTACCATAGCACAGAAATATTACTCATTGTCTTCATAATTTACATCATCACATGGTTTAAAATTATTAAGTAATTCAATTTCTCTTTAAAATATTGCGTCACTGGATGAATCCTTAAGTTATAAGTAAGGAATTTGAGATTGGAGTTAATCTCATTCTTAGTCTACATACATGATAGGTAATACTTAATATCATTTGTTATTGTAAGCATATTTACTTTCAAATCCTTCATATAATCTCTAACCATCATATTGGAATGATAGCTATTATGACATATTTTTATCAGACATTCCTATTATAGGTCATGTACATCACCTGAAGATGCATAAATATCTTCATTAATCATAGACCTAATCAGCACAACATCAAGATTATGAGGATGATCACTTGTTGAATAATCCATGGAATAAATATTCTCCACTATCTCTAAAAAACCATACATAATATTAAAAACGTAATACCTTATCCCATCAATAGTAGATCTCAAATACTCCCACTCAATGGATAACCTAATATTATAATTTTCCAACCTCATATAAGTGATACATCATTTTTGGATGAATATGATGTATCAAATTACTAAATAGATACCTTGAATATCTAATACACATCTTTGTTCCTTGAAGATCATGATTTATCAATAACATTCCAAATTTAGAGATAATTTTTCCAAATTAGGATTCTTAGTCCCCTCTGGTGACAACATCAACTTGCGTAGATTCATCGGTAGGTTCAACAAATCTATTAATTTAAGGTTCATATGTATGCCTAGATATATTAGGTTAAATATATTAAAAACCATGAAACTCCAATATATCATCTATATGATAAACTATATATCCCATAGGAACAATATCAACACAAATAGTTCGAATCTCACAATCCATATATGAGTAGTCCAGACCAGGTCTAACATACCAAGTAATATTCTCGCATTCCACATGCATTGGGTATATAAATACAATAATTGTCGTATCATATGCTTTATCCACTATAGTTTCACCTTCTATAGACTCAACACTGGTTGAAAAAACATTTACCTACTCAATAGTTCTATCTATAATATTTTTCTACTCAAAAAAATTTGGCTCAACCTCCATATGATCATAAACTACATGTTCAACCATTGAAATCTATGAAATCATCTTTATATTAGTTGTAGGCTAACCATGATCAAAAAAATACAGTGACTATCTAATATTGTGGATCCCTCTTCCTCAACTGATGATTCCGTCTCATCTTTATCAACTCTATAAATATATATGACAAGTCATGATCTATATTTATTTCTACAGAAAATAGATAAAGTTGGGGAAGAGATAATATTTTGAGGTATCTCAACATACTCAACTCTAATTCATCCAAAAATATCACCATGTTTATAACATCCATGATTTTATCTCCATCCCAATCCACATTCCCATCTTTATTTATATAACAATTTTCCTCATCCCCTACTCATTTAACCATTGATCATTAACATTCATACAACTTATATTTTATTCATAGGATATAGAAGTGATCTTCAATTGATCATCACATGAATCATTGGTTATTTCCTCACACTATTCTTTTTAGGTAGTGTCTCACATAGAGAGATACTTATGTGGTCTAGGATAACCATAAGTAATAGTATGAGAACCTCTAGGAAGTTCTCGATCAAAACCCTCAATTATAAAAATAAATCCTCCATATATCTTGAGGAAGAAGCCTCATCTACATTCTTATTTTAATATTCAGCCACCACATCTATATCTACGATATTCACCACAATATTCTCTGTTATTGTTGGATGATCAACTTGATTGATTTCATCATATATCATTTCAATATCATCAACACATTTCTTCTTCCATGGGGTCTAACTAATAATTAATCCTTTTAAAATTACCCTTATGATGAAGAAGCATCCACTCATTACAAATGATTATTATCCTTATTGAACTATCACATTGGGATCTAGTATAGTTATGATACACATTAGATAAATATGGGAGTTTGATCTTGAGTATTACATTCACATCTCAATCCAATGCATCATCAAATATCTATACAGATTTAACTTTTCAATCCAATTTTTAAGAAACTGAAGAAAAATAGAATAATAAAACATTTATAAGAAATAAAAATTCCTTCAAAACTAAATATTATTTGATGGAAATAAAAATCAAGGGACATTCACCATAAATATTAGATTAAATTTTGATTCTCACTGTCCTATATCTATTGAACTATACAAAAGAATCTTCATAAACAATGTTTTCACTATCACATGGCATAGTTTGTTGATAGTTGTCTGATTCTATATTATGTGTACCGTTCAAGCATAATAAAAATTGTTTTTTAGTGATTTTTTTTCAATTTAATATAATTATTACCCAGTCTTTAACTTCTTCAATACTAAACTAAACAAACAAGTATAACATGTAATGACTTTAATGGTAATAAAAAAATTTATTTTTAGTTTCATTAAAATGTCTTATTATGTATTATTGATATTGAAAACTCATGAAATATTTTGTGTTTATTATATTCTTTAATATGGAAAATTAATTTTCATTACCATTGATAAAATATCTCTTGAACAATGATCAAAATATTATTATAAATATCAGGCTTTAACAAATCCAATTGACACATATAAAGGATGTGATGGCCTCAACCAGTATGATCATACCATGTGAATAAATTTATCAGAGTTTACAATGAAGATATCATCATTTGAATTAATCTTTAACCAATCCCAAGCAAATATCCATCAATATAATCCATAGAAAAAACATTTATGGAGAATTTCAGGCTCATTGAGATCACGAACCAACCCATGTATGCCAAAACGAAACATAAAAGAATCACTTTCCCACACATTACTATTGGTGAATTTGTGGGTGTATTGATGGGATATGTATAAAGAACCTAACAATATGTTTATTTATTTTATTTTTATATAATATTGAATATATTTTAATCTTAATGTTTTTACTTAATAAATGATTTGTGTTTTATACAATAAATCCCATTTAATGCTTTTAGATAATATTACAATTAATCTAAGGAATTTTATATGATTAATTAATAGATGATTGAAATATATTATTTAATAAAAAAAATTTATTTTTAACTAATTTTTATAAAATATAAATCACTATATAATTTTAAACAATATAATGGTTCGAAAACAATTGTTGTAAAAAACCCAACATTTTTCAGTAGATGTAAATTTCTTTTAAAATATAAAATACATAAATTTCTTAAATTATGTAGATAATATAAATATTATTTCTTGATTCATGAAATCAATTTAATCAAATAGTTAATTTTTCATAATTGTTTCAAGACACTCTTATTTTTGGGTAAAAATTAAATACCATATAAATGTAAATTGTTTATTTTTACATTATAATGACCCAAAGGTGATGTAATAATTACTATATATGGGATCCAAGAACATATATGTGTGTTAAATTTTAAATAATGTCAAGTTATGCTTAAATTTTTAATTTTATAAATCCATTCTGAATCCTACTAAAGTATTAATATGTTTTATGGATTTCAAATCATTTATTTAAGAGTTTAACTCACTTCCACAAAAGAAATGGCATTATTTTAATATTTTCAGCCACTTTCCTTATAAAATAATTAAAACCATTCCCATTTGGATAAAACATTTGTCCAAAACCACGGGTTGTTTTGTTTTTTTTGGTTATTATATTATATAAAGTTCATAATCTAGGTTAGAGAAACAACAATGAAATCCCCAACCATTTCATATATAAACTGGTTAGCCACTAAATGAGGCTAATATTAATTTTTAATATATATAATATTCTTGTTCTTTATTATTCATAAACCAAATTTTAGTGAATTTTACACTTTAGTATTCATTTTACATTATGATTGTAATTCCTTCTTAAAATTTACTTTGATGTGGTACATTTTTTAACATAATTTAATGTACTCAATGATCTTGATTTTATTTTCATATTTAATTTTCAGGTTTATAATTATAATGGGAATAATTCACACTTGTGGAGTTTGGGAATATTCATATTGGAAGACCACCAAACTGGGATTTCATGCAAACAATTATGGAGAAGGAAGATTGGATATTATCCCACTAATGAGAATGAGGGGCCCAATATACGGGCTCAATGAATCACAGATTTGGAGGGATTATAGAAGACAAATAGAGGAACAAATCATTTTTTCAAATAAAGAGCTAATTCGGCCTCCATGGTGGCTATTATGGCGGACCAATTTAGAGATAAACTCTTGGAGATCTAGGAGACATCCGGAGATTTAGATGGTCATTCAGAAGTGTCTTTTCAATGGATGAAAGCTGGCTGCCACCTCTGGTCAAGGGTGGAAAAATCAACTCTCCATCAACATTCCACCCACCAATGGACTACCAAAATTAATTTAGGAGACTAGGATTATTGGAGGCTTGACCCATGGTTTCAGAAATTCTTATTTAATTCAGTGGTAGTGAAGGCGTTTATCAACTTTGGTGCTTTGTGCAATTGTAAGTTTATGCTGCAATTTTATTGTCTCAAGTTTTTCTTTCACATGTAAGTTATTAAATTCACTTTAGTTTCTTAATAAATGTTATTAATCTCCTCCTATTATGATGTTCTTCATATCACATTGATACTTTTGGTTCATGGTGTGAATTTATTCACACTAAACCACACGAATTTTCCACACAAAGGTGAAGTGATCATTATTTCATTGTTTTTTTACTTCTCCATTTACTCCCTCATGAGTCTACTTTCTGATTCCATTAAAAACATAGAATCAATGGAGGGATAAACCACTTTTGGGTTGATCCAAGGGAGTATCAAGGGGATAGATTGGATGTTATTTATCATCCCATTAATGTCTAGTCATTTCTTTTAATCGATTTTTTTCGATGATTTTTAAACTCCATCGTCCTTGTTGAATTTATGGCCACACACATCAAGTGATAATATGAACCATTACCTTGAAGTGATAAAATAATTGAGCCTTCATGTGTATAGGTGATTATAATTAATGTTTTTAGGTATTAAACCAATAAGTGAGGATGTTGTTTGATCTTCATAAATAATCCCATCTCAAATATAATAAAATGAAATCATTGAAAAAGGAATTCATCCAATCCACCCTAAGCAATAACCTAGTACCAAATCAATAACTTAATTTGAATTAACATTAATCTGTTAGTGATACCTTAAACCCATCAAAAATCAACCCATGTTGGCCACATCATATCAAAAAACTATCCATCGAATCTATGTGTCTATAGCTTACTTCTTAGGTCTCTAAGTATTCAATAACTAAAACTAAACTACAAGGACCGTTCTACCTTCATCTTTAGAGTAAATTTGAGTGTGAATCAAATTTTGGTGTCGTTTCTATGGACCCAAGTAATTCATATCAACACCCATTTTATTCTCCCCCATTTCTTATATTCTCACCCACGATCTTTTATCTTGTCCCTTTCTCATTTTTTTTCTTTTGGCGCATGTCCGCCTACACCCAAGATCAATCTATCCATCTAGTTAGGGTGGATAGTCCTGGTGATGGGGATTCAAGTACACCAAAAGAACTTTTTTCAATAGATCCAAATATTCTTAATACCCCCCCCCCCTCGAGTCAAAAATTATGCCCATTTAAATTAAATTTCTTCAATGAAACAACTCATAATCCCAGGTGGGATCTTAAATAGAAACCCAAATGAGGCAACCCCGAACATGGGGTATGTAGTTGATCAATCCATGAATGACTATCTCACACATTCCGGGACTGATGCCCGCTCATGCATTAGACACAATTTCCTTGGATATGTTAACTACATCTTTAAACCCCATGTTCTAAACCACCTTCCCACATTTCATGGAATGCAGTCCGAGATTCCCTACCCTCATGTTAAGGAGTCCATTGAAATTGTAGAAACCATGTGCCCCCAACATCAACTAGAATCATCTAAGTTGAGGCTATTTACTTTTTCTATAATTGATCAAGCTAAAAATTGGATAAACAATTTCAGACCATCATCCATCAATTCTTGTGAGAAACTACAATGATAATTATACACAAAAAAAACTTTTCCCACCATAAAACAATTTCACGTAAAATGAGTATCCAAATAATTTTTTAAAAAGAGGGAGAGTCATTATATGAAACACGGGAGAGGTTCAATAACAGTCTAAACATGGTTCCACACCATGGTTTTTGTATTCCTGAACAAGTGATAATTTTCTATAAAGGGTAGGGTTCGGGGAACAAAAAATCCATTGACATTATGTGTACTGGAACATTTAAAAACAAATCTCTAAATGATGATTATTAGTATCTGGAAATCCGTGCTAAAAAAACCAAACATAGAGAAGTTCACCTTATTTTTAAAAGCCAAAAATAACTACTAGAATTCATACACTTATAAGGGAGGAAAGCCTTAGGGATAATCTTGTAGCACTCTCAAGGAAGTTTGAATAGATAGACCTTAGGATGAAATCCAAACTATAGACAATGTTTTCACAATTTTGTTCAAACAGGAACATAAGACAGAAAACTGCCCAACCATTCAATCCATCATGGATGTTCTTTTAAGAGGAACCCCAATAGAAGTGAATTCTTTGAACATTCAAAGAAAAAAATACCAAAACAACTTCAACCCATGGTATAATGACCACCTAGGTTTCTGTTGGAAAGATAACAAAAAAAACTATCCAACCACATGGAAAACATTTTTACCCCATCAAAACTACCAAACCCATAACTGGTTCCAACCCCAACATATCCAATTCCAATAGACACCTGTCCATTTTCAATAAATAGTACAATATCTAAAATATCCCCCTATAATAAACCAATATTCTCAAGCAGTAAATCCAACTGTTCCACAATGCTTACTTGAACAACTATGCAAACATATGGAATGAATGAAATCAGATGTCATTTCCCTAAAACACAAACATCAAACCATCAAAACTGGAAGGGCACCCATTCCTACTTAGGTAGGACCATCCTCAAATTCAAGGGGAGAGTCATGTTTTACTCATACATATCATGAACAACTAAAGGCTCTGATTGTTTTAAGACGGGGGAAATCAATTGGGATACCTGACCAAATAAGTCAGAAACCATGTGAAGAATCAAACTCTGATGAAAATTCCAATGAAACACATGATAAAACTGAGGAATCTGATAACAATGTGAAAGAAAAAACTCTTTAACAAACAACCCCACAACCTACACCGTTTAATCAATGCATGATGGTGAAAAGAATGCTTGAATTGAGTGAAACACTAACGGAAATCTTCACACAAGTCATGTTGATCATTCCCCTTCTCGATGCAAACCAAACAATACCTGCCTACTCAAAGTACATTAAAGACTTTTGCAGTTTTAAAGGAAAAATTTTACATAAATACCCAGTCCCTTTGGCAGTTAATGTGAGTACCACCATTCAAGAGACAATTCCTCCAAAGTGGGAAGACATGGGTTGCCCTTAAATCAATGTTGAACATGGAGAGATAAATGTTTTCAAGGCCTTGTGTGACCTAGGTTCTTTTGCAAATCTCATCCCCTATGTTGTGTACTGCTAGTTAGGCCTATAAGATCTCCAACCCACATTTGTCACACTTCAACTTGTTGGTCGTAGCATTAGGGTTCCAAAAAATATTTTAAAGGATGTTCTGGTAAAGGATGAAAACTTCATCTACCCTGCTGACTTCATTGTCCTTGAAAACCATCCAAAAATAGGAAATAAGGAACAAACCCCAATCATCCTTGGTCGTACATTCCATGCAACAATCAACTCTATTATCCAAGTTAGAAATGGGAACTTGACCATCACCTTTGGAAACATGAGTCTAAACCTGATCATCTATAATGAAATCTCACAAATATGAGGTGAAGAGTACATTCATGAAATAAACATGATAGGAAGAATTGATAATGAATCCATAGAACATCAAGGAATATTGGATTAATGTTCAAGTAAGGATGAGAATTAATTACTTTGTTTATATGAAACAATTTTATCTCATTGGATTTAATCATTTTCAAATTGCTCTTATAATGAATTCTTAGGACTGACAATCAGTGAAACCTTTCAAGAAACTACTTCCATAGAGACCACTCCAACGTCCCCCTCTAAATCTGATCAAGCCAATATAGTAGCTGAAACGTCTACTTGTGGAGAATCAATCATATCTAAAACTCAAGATATCAAAATTTATATAGATCCAATGTCTGAATCTTATGCTATAATTCTAAACCTACCTGATCTTGTAATGATGGATCTTCTCGCTTTACTCATGTATGCCTTCCTATAGGACCATCAATCACATATTATGTTCATTTCGTCTTCTCTTGATCCAATAATTAGATGATTCTTCTTGATGTCCTTATGAAACATTAGAAAGACAATTTTTGGACTCTGTTGCATATTACTGGGATTAACCCACTTATTGGGACTCATAGGATTATTCTAGTATCTTATCAAATCCTTGTTGTTAACCTCAATGGTGACTCAATCCTAATCTCATGGAAGTAGTTTCAAAATAAATTTTGATATTTTTAAAATCTGGTATCATTTATCTCATAGCTGAGAGTGAGTGGGTGAGCCCAATACAAGTGGTTCTCAAGAAGGCAGGAATCACAGTGATAACCAATAAAGATTGGGAGATTCTACAAACTAGGGTGAGTAGTGTACATAGGGTCTGCATTGACTATATGAAGTTAAACTAATTCACCAAGAAAGACCATTTCCCCTTACCATTCATTGAACTAGTCCTTGAGAGAGTGGAAGGTCATTCCTTTTACTGTTTCATAGATGGGTACTTGGGGTACAATCAAATTGAGGTGTCCCTAGAGGATCAATGGAACACTAAATACACATGTACATTTGGAACTTGTCCTTTCAAATACACGCCCTTCGAGTTATGCAGTGTTCTTGGAACCTTCCAACGGTGCATGATGGAAATATTCTGAGACATGGTAGGGGATTTTCTTGAGGTGTTCTTTGATAGCTTCTCCATCATTGGGGATACATTTGAAGGATGTCTTAGGAATGTGGAGAGAGACTTATCAAGATGCGAAGAAAATAATCTAGTACTAAACTGGGAAAAATGCAATTTCATGGTTAATGAGGGACTAGTTCTAGGACATATAGTCCTAGGTAGGGGGATTGAAGTTGATAAATCCAAGGTTGACAAAATTCATCACATTCCATTACACAAAACTTTGAAGAAAGTGAGGTATTTTTTAGGACTTGTTGGTTTATATAGATGTATCATCAAGGAATGTATTTCAATATCCCATCCCCTTTGTGATCTCCTAGTAAAGGATGCTCCATTTGTTTGGACAGAAAGCTATGAGGGTTCCTTATCATCCCTCAAATCCAATATCACCTCTCCAACCATTATGATATCTCCAAATTGGAACATTCTTTTCGAAATTATATGTGATGCCAGTGACTTTTTCGTAGAATCTGTGTTAGGAAAACATTTCAATAATACTCCTTATGTAATTTCTTAGGCAAAAAAATACTTAAATTATGCCCAAATCAACTACACCACCACTAAAAAAGAGTTGATTTCTATTTTCTTGAATTAGATAAAATTCGGACCTATCTCTTATGATCAATCATCATTGTCTACACTGCCCATATAGCACTCAAAGACTTCTTCCAAAAACAAGATTCTATGGCTGGACAGATTAGGTGGGTCCTTCTCTTAAAGAATTTGACCTCACAATCAATGAAAAAAATTGTTGAGAATGTTGTAGTTGATCACCTCTCTAGGATGTAATACAAAGCCAAATCAATCACCTTTTTGTGTCTGATTCATTCCTTGATGAACAACTATAATATATGAGTGACTACCCTTGGTATGCCGACATAGAAGATTTCATAGTTACGGGTGTCATTCAAGAATTCAAAGGGACTCTAGTTCGAAGTAAATTCTTTTCATATGTTAATAACTATGTGTTTGATTATCCATACCTATATATGTTCTTCCATAATCTAGTCATTAAGAAGTGTGTCCCAAAATCTGAACAAGAGTATATCCTTAAATTCTGTCAAACTGAGGCATGTGGAGGTCACTTTTTCTCTATGAAAACATCTTCTAAGATTCTTCCATGTGGTCTCTTCTGGACCACCCTATCTAGGGACTCCTTTACATTTTTCCAAATCTGTCCTAAGTGTCAAAATGTAGGGTCATTCGAAAAAAGGATTCAAAAGCCACACACTCCCATTTTAGTGATTTAAATCAATAACTGCTAGGGGAATCAAACTCGAGACTAAAGGGAGATATGGGTGCATTCATACGACTGACCTATGGATTTTGTTCTTTATTATTCTATAATTTTTATATATATACTTATATTTTACATTTTTATTATTATATTTATATATGGATTTTTTGTTTTTTGTTTTGTTATTTTTTTTTCATTTTTTTCCACTAGGGAATTCTCAGAGTGACATTAAGATCAAGGGATTGAAAGGGAGACACAATAATTTCAACTTCAACCACTAGGTGACATCATTCCCTGATCCCCATATTTTTATTTCCATTTTGAAATATTATTCTCTACCTCTACACCCTCTAAATTTACTTTTCTTCAAACACCGGGGACAATATTATTATATGTCGGGGGGATATGAAATAGAAAAAATTCTTCTGTGTAAAAAATATGATTTGAAATAACTGTGTGTAAATGGAAGGAAAAATTCCTTTAACTTTGACAGTGAGAATAAACATTGAAAACATTGAAAATTATTATCAAATAATTTAGAATTCTCTGATTCTGATTTTTATCCATGTAAAATTTCATGAGCATAGATTTTGGAAAGTGTTGTATTCTAATGTGATATTTCATCATTTATATTTTCATCCAAAATAATAAAAATTACAAAGCATATCCTTTTGATATTTAGGTATTAGTTTGAGATCATGGGGTCCCTCAAATAAATAGCATGGGTTTGGTGATCATTAATGTTTTTATATGAGAGTTTATAAAAAAAACAAAAAAACAATAAATTTCCACGTAGAGAAATGAAATGATCTAATGCGTGGATTTTGTCACTTGGGGATCATGACTCAATAGTTTTCAGGCCCAAGGATAGTAATGCTTTCTCTATTTTTGGTAATTTTAATTTTATTTGACAATGATAACTTGAGATGATTTCCAATTATGTGGGAACCACATGGTGCTCAAAAGTATTTGAGCCTATAAGACATCGGCAAAGTCCTGCTACAGTGGTTGACTCTTTGGAATGAAATTCCAATTAGCATGGAAAAATTGAAAAAAAATGGATACTCATATTAATATTGAAATGTGATTCCACATAGTGCTTCTATAATTTCCATTTTGAATAAAGATGAACCCCCATGTCTGATGTGATGCACAACACATCATCACTCTTAATTGTTATTAAAAGAAATATGGTGATGAATTTGAACAAAGGAATGAACTTGGGATTTGGATCTTCTTATGAAACTATCTATTATTAGAAAAAATTTATGGGTATCATGATTGTTTGGTATATAGGTTTTGGGTGATCATTGTGTACTAATTTTTTTTTGGAAAAGGGAATTCAAATTTCATATTATTGAGATATATTTTGCTCGGGACTAGCAATACTCAAATTGGGGGTGTTTTTAGCCACTAAATGTGGCTAATATTCATTGTGAATGTATATAATATTCATGTGATTTATTATTCATAAAGACCATTTTAGTGCATTTTACAATTTGAACAACATTTCACAATATTATTGTAATCCTTCTTACAATTTACATTTATGTGGTACATTTTTTAGCATCATTTAAAGTACCCAATGATCTGGATTTTATTTTCATATTTAATTTTAAGGTTTATAATTATATTGGGATCAGTTCATACTCGTGGAGTTTTGGAAGATTCACATTGGAAGACCACCAAAATGGTATTTCAAGAAAACTATTCTCGAGATGGAAGATTGGTCACCAGCCCACTGATGATAATGTAGGGCCCAACATACAGGGCCAGGGATGCCCAATTTTGTGGGTTTCTAGAAAAATTATAGAGGAACAAATAACTTATCATAAGCCAGTGCTAATTCGGCCTCCATGGTGGTTATTAAAGAGGCCCAATTTGGAGATAATATTCTAATGCTCATGGAGACATATGGAGCTCACATTTTTCTTCTATGGCCCTCTCCAATTTTTCCATCTGGAAGGCCATTCTGAAACGTATGTTCGGTGGATGAAAGCTGGCTGCCACATCGAGTCAAGGGTGGAAACATCAACACTCTCCCAACATTCCACCAACCTATGGCCTAACAAAATTAATTGAGGCGACTTGGACTATTGGAGTCTTGACCCAAGGCTTAAAAATGACTATTTAAGGCAGTGGTAGTGAAGGAGTTGATCATATTTGGTGCTTTGTTCAATTGTAATGTTATAATACAATTTCGTTATCTCGAGTTTTAATTTCACATGTAAGTTGTTCAATTCACATTTGTTTCATAATAAAAATTATTCTTCTCCTTTAATTGTGTTGTTATTTATATAACATGGATATCGTTGCATCATGGTGTTAATTTATTCACACTAATCCTTGTGAAATTACAATAAAATGGTGGAATGATCGTTATTTCATTGTTTTTTATTTCTCCATTTCCTCCCTCATGAGTCTACATTCCACTTTATTGAAACCATAAAATCCATGGATGGATAACCTACTTATGGGTTGATCCAAGGGAATAGCAAAGGGATGGATTGGATGTTATTTATCACCACCTTAATTACTAATTAGTTCTTTTAATTGAGATTTTTTTATGGTTTTCAAACTCCATCATCCATATTGAATTTAATGCCACACATTACAAGGTATAATAAAAACCGTTACCATGATGTGCTAAAAACATTGAAATTAAAGTGAATAGATGATTGGTATTAAATTATGTAGGTATTAAAATAGTAAGTGAGGATGTTGTTTGATCTTATTAAATTAACCCATCTCAAATATTAGAAATTGAAACCATTAATAAAAGAATTCATCCAATCCATCCCAAGTGATAACCCAGGACCAACTCATTATCTTAATTTTAATTAACATCCATCTGTTAGTGATACCTTAAACCCATTTAAAATCAACCCAAGATGGCCACATAATATACAAATCTATCCATAGAATCTATGTGTATGTTGGTTACTTCTTAGGTCTCTTTAGATTCGATAACCAAAGGTAAACTACAATGACCTTTCTACCTTCATCTCTTGGGGTAAATTTGAGTATGAATCATAAACCCACACATTATCATATTTATCATTTCAAAAAAATCATAAAAAACATCTTTACTCTACCTTAACCTCCCAGTAGTCCTACATAGGGTCACCCATTCTCATAAAAAACTCTCCCTATGAATTTGGTGACACACAATCAAATAATTGATTATATACTATTCTTCTTTATTCATGTTTCATTATTTTATTATTAATTTCATTTCCAATTAATAATTTTTGAATATACCAAGACATGTACGTCTTAATGAAAATTCTATTTCCAAATTATTATATAAAACTTTCACTCTCAACAACAAATTTATGAATTTTTATGTTCCATCATTATACTGCTGACATTTCACTATGATATTTCCATTAAAAAACAATTGTGTAGTGAATACCATTACCATTTCCATTCAAGGGAATTGAAATTTTAATAATTTACTTGATTTACATTTTAATTACATGTATTTATTCTACACTCCATGATTATGGTATAAAATATTATGATGAATGAATCCATGATGTATGTTCTATGTGGCACACTTAAGAATGAAAAGGAAATGAATGTTATTGGTATGTCAAAAATTATTTATCGCTCTAGTGAATTGGGAAATATTTAGTATCATGATAAGTCATGTTGGTATAGGGATTTATCTGGAATCTTTATTGTTCAATTCCCATCAATATTTCATTGAATTAACCCTTGAACTATCATTATGTTTTAGTGATTTATGTTTCATACATGTTTCCCATGTTATAGTTATCCTGGATAATCGTGCCTTATTATTAATGTTTATGATTCTCAATGGATTTATTACTCATTTATATTACTCTTAATCCCATATAAAGTGTTTATTCCCTTCATGGGCATTATTTCTCACCCCATCACAATGTTTGTCCCCATGTTATCGTATGCATATTTAGATGAAATTCAATTTTATAAGCATGTTAATGATTTTTTCAATAATATTGTATTATTTTATCCTAATGATATTATTATATATACATAATTCCCAAATAAACTAGAAATATTATCATATGTGTTTTATTATGTTATCTTTATAGAAATAAATCGTGAAATACTGTGTAATAATGAACATGGATCATATAGATTGTAAAAAATCAAAGGTTTAGTTATTTTATGGATTGGGATAAAAAAATTATAGAATGACACATGGATTATACTATGTAGAAGAATGAAACCATAAATTTGGATAACTATATATTAAGTTGTAAATCAAGAAAATAAATACCTTTATGGATACTACAAGTGAAAATGGTTATCATACATGTGTATATATGGGTATCAACTAAGACAAGGTGTGTTAGTCCCGAATCATCATAACCTGGAACATGAAAATGGACCTTACTGGACACATATTTTGAAACTCACAGTGTATTTTCCTTGGTAAATTTGTAAGATAGTTATGGACCATTATAAAGGGGACTAAAAATAACCATAATAATATGTGTTGTTAAATAGATCACATATAACATTGATTGAATCCTAAATATTCATATGATAAGGAAATATATATAATTTATATTTTATATCATTAACGTCATTGGTGTAAATTTTTGGAGTATAATATTTAAAAAATCTTAAGACCTAATTTTTATTTTAGTCAAATTAATGGCCAGAAATAGGATGAATGATTTAAACAATTAATGTGATGATACTTGTGATGAGTTCCCTAATAAGATCCATAATCCCATTATAGTAAGAATCAAATTTATTATGATGATAATATATCATATAACTCATTTTCTGAATATTAACTGCGATTAGGAGGATCACCCAATCCCCCTATGATATAATGAGATATAATTGAGCCATTTATTTCAAAAAGGACTCTGTCATTCAATAGACCAGTCTCAAGGGTATCATAATTTTAGGAAGTTGATATTAGAGTTTAATTCTATAGATATATTTGATAAATTTAATGTTTCTATAAAATTTCAACATCCCACTTGTAAATGGTGTGGAACAAAGCACCCTAAAATTCCCTATGGGTTACGAGGAAATTATCTAGGAGTAAAAATGAATGCATCCTAGCTAGAGATTTTACATATGAGGAATCCCCTATTTTGATGCAGGAAATTAATGCTCAGCCAAACTCTTGACACGTTGTTCATTGGTTCAATTTCAAGGATACATTGTAGTATAAAACAAATACACCAATCGAATCATTTTTGGGGGGCAACCAACAACCTCTAATCTAGAATTGGTGATAACTTTAAATTACTACCATTGAGGTGGATCCTAAATATGATGTGGTGATAGGTACTCTTGTTATTCATTCTAGAATAGGGAATGTACATTTTTATTCCGTTTTTCTTTATTCATTCATAACAAGAATGTTTCGTAAAACTATAAAAACAATACTACAAATCATGGATGAAGAGTTTTCACTGAAAACTAAAAATTGGGTAATTATTTAATCTTATGTATCTTACTCCTCGACATCACAATATTTGGGATGAACAAACCAATGAATCATGACATACTCAATTTTGTGAGATTAGATCAAATTATGGGAATGGACGTGCCTTCCCAAAATAGATCCAACATAAATTATTATGTTAAGTAAATTACCCTCCATATTGTGAATTGTCCCTCTATTCGTTAAATGGGAAAGGATGATAATGTATCTTCATTATAAAAAACATCTCAAGAATGGATATTATTTCCTAAGGGAACATGTATCACTCTTAAATGATTTATTCTATGAAAAAAATCATCCTCCATGAAATTATTATTTTAATGTAATATGATAATGTGTTTCTCATGGAAATTATCAGTCTTTATCCTTAAATGATTGATGAATTTTCTATTTAGATTATACATGGTAATTAACATTGGATAAAGAAATGTATATAATAATTTTTTTGGAATGAATAAGGATGGGTAAATATACATTTTCATTGATTACTATGAGATGAACAAGATCATAATGATGTGAATGTATCCTCTACCATGTATTGATGTATGTTCAAACATCTATGTGTTTTACAATAATTCTCCAATGAGGATTTTTTATCAATATAATTCAATTTTAGGGCGAAGAAATAGTATATTACCCAGAATACATTTTTTATGAAGAACATGATTGATGAGTTCATTTTGATTCCATTTAGACTCACTAATACTCTAAAAATCATCCTCAACTTGGTGAATAAATTATTTATGGATTGCCTAAAAAATTTAATATAGAATATATAGATGATATTATAATATACTCTATACCCATTGAGGATATCAGGGAATATTAAAGGGAATTGAAAAATACATTATGGAAGTGGATTCATTATATGAAGTACAAAAAAAATTCTAGTTGAAGGAATTATAATTTCAAAGGAATATCATAAAATTCAATGAGATATCTATTGTCCCTTAAAAAATATATAAAATTGAAGGATATATGAGGCTGGAATATGTGATATTTTTTAGTAGTTTTCTTGGAATAACTGGCTATTATCAATGATTTGTGATATATTTATCATGTTTTTCAAACCCTGTATCCAAGATAACTCATAAGTGATTCCTATTTTATAAGAATAATTAACATGAAGAGAGCTCCAAATAGAATTAAATGAGGCTTATTACTACCCAATTTTCACACAAACCACATTTGGAGAACAGATTTTTTTTATTCAACTATGCTTTGATAAATGGATTGGGATGTCTGAAAATTCCAAATGAAAACGTCATAGATTGTTGTTTAAGGTTGTTTGAAGTTAATGAACTTAAATACCACACACATGATCTAGAAATATATGTAGTAATATTCTCTTTGAAAATATAAAATATTTATCTCCTTGTTGAGAAGTGTGAAATATATATAGATAAAAAATATCAAATATATATTCAGATAGTAAGAGATAAATATTCCACAATGATGATGGTTAGTGCTGGACAAGGTATGTGAATACTCAATTCACTACCATCCTCAAAAAGTGAATAATGTGGAATATTATCTATGTGAAATTTATTAAAAATTATGAGTTTTATCAGGATTAATAGGGTCATGATCTTAATAGATTTTAAAATTATTGAAATGGTAATCATAAAAAATGGATCAACATCAATCCATTCATTGTTGAATTTTGAACCATCCATTCGTGAAACGATAAAGGATTATAAGAGAAATGATATGGGAATTTAGAAAAATGTGGCATCTATAAAAAAAATCTAAATCCTTGGTTTTAAATCTTACTAAAGAAGGAGTTTTGAGATTTGTTAAAAGACGTTATTTACAATGATATTTTATGTTAATGATAGAGTTATTCAATGATGTACATAGCATGAAATATTAAATCCACCTAGGATATACAAAGATGTATCAAGGTCTATAATAACACTATTGGTAGGACAACATGAAAAAGGAGATATTAGTGTATAAATAATATTTTGTTGTATTATATCAAGTTAAATAAGAATGGAAAAATTACATGGTTATAATGTAAACATTGCACATACCTACATGGAAATTAGAAAACATCACCATGGACTTCATCAGTGGTCATCAAAAGGCATCAAGAAGGAATAATGTGAAGAACTTATTTAGTCATTGAAATTCATTTATTTATTTTATAACTTATTTTTTGCAATTTCAGATCTAGTTTGTAGTTCATAAAAATATATTTTATTTGATAGTTATCTTTTAAAAAAATTACGACATTCAGAATAATAAAAGATTTGGTAGTAATGATTGAATTATAAATTAAGTAGACTTTTCATATAATTTTGGATAATGATGGAATTGGATTTGATAGATTTTATGTTTTTTATTGGCTTGTATTTATGATAGGAGTATTATATTATGTAAGAATACTAATATATAACACATGGACAGCCTGGATAATCTTAATAATGCCTGTTGTGGTGCATTCTAGATGTGCATAGGGGGAGGAGGTGAGCGTCTATGATGGGAGGTATATCATTGTTGGAAAGCACTAGACATAAGGAAATTATTGGAATATTTGAGAGTTTCTACTAACTAATTTTATGAGATTCTATATTAAGAACATGTTTTGTAAGGGAGGTGAGATTTTTATGTTGTTTTAATGTGGGAACTATTAATGTTTATCCAAAACAACTAAGATCAACTGATTGATAAATCTTATTATTTATTCTATTTAACTATCTTTGTCTTACCATCAGATTTCAACATGAACCTCAACCCACACTTAGTGTAATACTAATGTATGGAGATCTCAATGCACTAATGGCAACAATTTCTTGAGTAGTGATCAGCAAGTTTCATTTGAATCTTATGATGATCCTAATATTATTGAAATAAAAAACTAATCACATTGAATCACAATATATTGTTTTATATAATATTTTTCATATGTATATATCAGGATTTTTTTGTTTATGGAGTTCCTGTATTTTAATGAAATTGAGGTGGTGTGTATAAGGGAGTTTTTCACTTGTGATGAGTTAGTTGATAATTTCAAATAAATATGAAGGTGAGACACATAATGTTAAAAAAACTCAGTGGATATGGTATCCTATGACACTGATCCACCATGAATTTCACTAGTTCAAGGAAGGAAGATCCATACATTCATTTTATTTTCATTGTGTGGAATATATTCTGAGTGCATATAATAGGTGATTTTCACACTGAATGAGAAATGTGAAGAATATTGTTCCATGAGGTTATCAAGATATCATTTTTCTCCTACAATTATATATTAAATATTTTTAGAATGAATGTATTATATAATTCATACGATAACTTATACAATTAAAAAATCTCTTTGAGAAGTATTTTAGTAAATATAAATCTTATACTTATTCGATTTTGTGCATAATAAGAAATACAATGAATGCACCACTATTTTTCATGAAGGGTTAGTGTGTATACATTTTGTTTTATATCACCAAAGACATTCACTCATTAGTTCCCATGCTTTCATATTAGTACACAATTATTAATATGGATAGTAATTATATACAAACATCTGTGAATGATTACGGGAAGAATTTATAGATTAACATTTTATAGAATTATATTATGTATTGAATGTAGTTATAGTATTCCTTCATAATGTGACACATTCATGAAGCTAGTGGTATATTGTTTGTAATTTATTCAATTCATTGTTTAAATATTTAGTTAATAGTGATATGGTATTAAAAGGAAAAAGTATTTGAATTATTTATTTTTATAAGAAGTAATTTATTATAGTGAAATAAATATTTTTATATTTCATAAGGATTCATTGAAACATTTTTTCCCAAAAAATTGTTTTTTACCTCTATGTGTTTTCAATGAAAATTTCGAGAAGAATTAGTAGTATGAACGAATTTCACTACATAGCTTTGTGTTATACTTATTTTATATTTAGATAAGGGGTATTTGGAATCAGTGAGAAAGTTGAGTATCAACTTATTTTTATACCACAAAGGTATTTTTTTTATTTAAGTACAATCTTGGTATATTCGTAGAGTTAATATTTTCCCTATTTAAACAACTATAAATCAGTATAAAATTATTATTGGGATAAATTGTATTGTGAAATGGTTGATATATTACATTTATAATTTTAGTGAGATACCTGACCATCCCACTTGTAATGTGTGAATTATTTTTAGTGTAGAATCATGTAATTGACTAACCTGACCACAACAAGGAGAAAATCACCCGTTACTTTAGATAACCTTTTAATTGTGGTTTATGACATTGGGATCAGAACTTTATCCAGTTATCGGAGTATTGTTTTTAATAAATGAAATTATAAAACTGTAGTTCCACTGATATAACACTACCATCTTAGTTGTAAAATTATTCATGGACACTTAAATTGGTACCAATGTTGGTTACCTATAAAATATACTTTTAATAGAAATGGAAGATAATTTGAAATCATTAAATAGTAGGGTTGTTTCAATTAATTATGGATATAAATTTTATGTCAAGAAGAAATGAATTATTCCTTTATTATTAGGAAATAGATTAGAGTATTGAGATGTACTGACTATTTTTTTCTCCACTAGAAAAAAAATCCCCCATAACATTTCCTGACTACAAAAATATAGGGGTTCAAGAAAATTTCATAAATTCAATTGTATCATCATTTTATTGTATTTGTTTTTCTAAAGGTATGAAACTTTACAAAAATAAAGAAAATATGGGATAATATATAAAACATTTTATGTGGAATATAAATATTAAAAATAAATTTTTAAAATTGTAGATTTCTAAATATTATGATATCATGATAACATAAAATGATATTATAGATGATTATTTTACAAGGGTTAATGAAGTGGTATTTCATATCATAATAATTGTACAAAATTAATAGTACTTGACAGCTGTCATCATATTAATTTGAATCATTACAAATATATTTTATCCAAATATTTCAGCCCTGGAATAAAAAAAACAAATATATGTTGACTAGTTTCACAATACATTACCCAACTATGAAAGAAGAAATATCATTTACATAAGAAACATGTTTAGGAATAAATTGAATTATTTTTCATGTGTAGAATAAAGATCAAAGAAGAAGAATGTGAAGCCTATAGTGAATATTATGATGACTAAGTGATGGATTATGGGTATAATAAAATCATTTTTTTTTCTCAGGATACATCAAAAGGGTTAGTGTAATTAAAAAGGAAATATTACTCTAAATATTTTAATATTATCGGAATTTGAAATTTTGAAGTAAACAATACAAATAAGAAAAGTTCTGAATATGAGTGTGATAACAAAGATGAAATATCTAAAAAAATAGATAAAATATTCAAATGATTCAACAAAAAGCATCTCAGAATTTTAAAAAGATTCTAACTAAATTTTTAACCATGTTGGGTAATGAATATGAATATTACTCTTCCTCATGGAGTCTTTTTGAATAAATAGATCCTGAAATATATAAGAATATTATCGAACAAAAGAGGAATTATAATTAAACTTCAAGTGGTAATGAAGTAGATGATTAATTTTATTAACATAAACATATTTTAAAATTTTACCTTGAATCCATTCTTGAGAAAATTAAATAACTCATGAAATAAATCAAACTATTGAAGTAGAAATTTATAGATTTCTAAAGGGTAGAATGATGAAAATACATTGAATTAATTATATATAGTTGAAGTTGATTAAGATAAAACCACAAATGAGGATGAAATTTATAGAACTGAAAAGGCAATGAATAAACAATTTAAAAACAGTATTATTATAAAAATATTATAAGAAATCATGCTTCTCATGTACAAAATAGAAGATGAATAAAAATTAAAAATAAAATAGGTTTCATTTATCCAATTAATCCAATGTCATCTAAATAATAGTTTGTAAATGAGGAGTGGATAAATTCTATGAATGAAAAAATAAACGAGATTAAGAAAAATAAAATCGAGGATATCATTCATAGAACTAATCGAAATAATTTAATTGGAATGAATTTATTGTTTAGAAATAAAATTAATGACGAATGTGATATTTCATGAAATAAATCCATATTCATTTTTAAGGGTTATTTACAAGTGGAAGGTAAAAATATCTAGTTATCATTTAATGATGTGGAAACACTATAATATATCATAATATTTATGGTAGTTTTCGCTCACATAAACTTTAATTTGTATCTAATGGATATAAAGTGTTAATTCATGAATGGATATCATGAAGAAAATGTTTTTTTTAACAAATTGAAGGATTAATTCTTTATATTGATGGAACTAATGGGCGTATGCTACTGAAATCATTATATGCGATAAAATAAGCCATAAGATCTAGTTATTCAAAAATGTATAGTTTTTGAAGCAATTTAACATTCTGAATGAAAAGATGAACAAAAAATTATATACAAATGAGTTGAAAACATGTATTCATATAATTGTTGTGTATGTTGATGAAATTTGTTTTTTGGGATAAAAAGAAAAATTAATCTAATAAAATTTCATATAAAATAAAGGTGTCATTTGAAATGTCATTGATTGATGTGATGAATATATTTCATGGACAATATGTTATTCATAATAAAGGATAAGTATTTCATAACATAAAATATATTCCCATAATTTTTAGAATAAATTGTGAAAAATGATTCAATGGAATTCTACACACATATCACAGTTGGTATTGATATCGATAAATATAAATTGGGATATAGTGTTAATCAGTAATATTTTAGATAACTAATTTGTAGATAAATATATTTGATTACATCAACACCATATATTATGAATGATGTAAAATTTTGTGCTGGATATCAAATTGATCCAATAGAATTGCACATGTATGATACTAAAAGAATTTAAAGGCATATTAAAGGAAATTAAATTATGGTTTGATGTATAAGAGAAGTAGGTATTTGATCATAATATAATTAATTTATATAAAATGGGAAAGAGATTTTAATGATCATATATCAAAATTAAGATGAAATATTTTATTGTGATATAGTTTGTTATATTGTCATAGTAAAAATAAAATTTTATAACATTTAGTACTACTAAATCCAAATATGTTTTGGATTCTAATTCTAATACTCAAATGTTATATATGAGAATTGAAGGATCGAATACGTAAAAATGATATGCTCAAATACAAGAGGGGGGTGAATTGTATACTTTAAAAAATCCTTAAAGAAATTATGCATAAACAAAATTCACAACACCTCTAAGCTATAATAACATGCTTGATTCTAGAAATGTGATTCTGGAAATCAATCTTAAAAAAATATAACAACAAATATGATTCTACCATAAAACCCATAGAATCCTATATAATCAGAGTAAAACTTTAAGGAAGTATAAGAAAATTTTACTTTTCTCAACTACCAAAATTACTGAAGAAAACATAATTGGAACACTAAATGAAATAAGTAGTTAATATATTAACCCAAAGAGAAGGGTATCCACCAATCTTGAATAAAGGTCCCTTGATTTATACTTTGATGAAAGTCTGTCTTAACCAAACCTAAGTAAGCCCACAATCCAATGATCAGTAACTATCTTGTTATCAATACAAGCCCTCGATTTATACCAGGATTGAGGGGCTTTCTTAAGTCCACACAATGATTTGGTATGTTTATAAAAATGTTCATGGTGTTTTGTATCATCAAAACCAGAAGGTTGTTAAAAAACATCCTCTTGAACATAACCATTAAGGAGACAACATTTCAAATCCATTTGAAAATGATTGAAATTATAGAATTCTGTAAAGGCTAGTAAAATAAAAATATATTAAAGTCTACATACTGGACCAATGGTTTTTTTCATAGTCTATTCATTTTTGTTGATTATAGCCTTTAACAACAAATCTAGCTTTATTTCTTACTAGGATTCCATTTTCATCACACTTATTTCTGAAGACCCATTTTACATCAATAATAGATGTTTTTTAGGACTCTCAACTAAGGTAGAAACTTTATTCTTTTCGAATTCATTTAGATTCTTTTTCATAGCATTTATCCAATAATTATCACATAAAGCATCATTAGTGTATTTGGTTATAATTGCAATGGAAATTCTATATTTTCTACTTCTTCTGTTAAGGATCCTCTAGTACTTATAGGTTTATTTACATGAACAATGGTAAAATCACAAGGATGATTCTTAAGAATAAACTGATTTGGGTTTTGTAAAACTTGTTCATCATCATAGGGTAGAAATTATTCTGAGGTAAATGCTTCAGAAGCCTTTTCTAGGACACATTCCTCATCAGAATGATCGTATAATAATGATTGATAATTAGTTTTTAAAAACACATTTGAAGATGTAGGTTAGGGTTGTTTAAAAATTATGGGACTAGTTTCATCAAATTTGACATGTAATTTTTCTTCAACAGTGCAAGTGTTTTTATTAAAAACTCTATAAGCCTTATAAGTTGTGGAGTATCCTAAGAAAATTCCTTCATCAGATTTTGGTGCGAAATTGTGTAAGTTATTTTTGTATTCAGAATGAATAACTTTCATCCCAAAACAGAGATGTAGGAAAGTCTAGGTTTTCTACCGTTACATAACTCATAAGTAGATTTATTAAGAAATGTTCTAATTAAAACATGATTTATTAAATAACAAGAAGTACTTACTACTTCAGCCCAAAAATGTTTGGTTATAGAATATTCACTCAACATGGTTCCAATTATCTCTTGAATAATTCTAATTCTTCTCCCAATAACACCATTTTTTTGAGGAGTTCTATGTGCTGAGAAGTTATAAGTAATTCCTTTTCTACTACAAAAAGATTCAAAATCAGAATTTTTATTCTTCGTCGGCATGATCACTAAGAATAGTTATCAAAGGATGGTTTTCTCCTTTTTAACTTGGGCTCTAAAAATTATAAAATAAGAAAAAGTTTCATATTTATTTTCTAGAAAATAGACCCACATAAATCTAATGTAATCATCAACTAAGACAAATACATAATATTTTCTTCTAATGCTTCCAGTTTGTGTTGGACCAAAAGGATCCCGATGCACCATCTGTAATATGTTAGTGGTTGGGGCTTCACCGACAGATTTAAAACATGATTTATGTTGCTTTCCATATTGACAAGGATGAAAAACATTTAAAGAATCAAATATACGCTCCAGTAGAACCTTAAATATTCTTTTCATAAAGAGTTTACATAGGTTCTTAGGGTTACTTTGACATTACCTTTTATTCCATAACCAAGAATGATCTTCCATTGCACTAAGGTAAGGTAGATCTTGGCTCTTAAGTTATTCTATGATTAGTGTGTAAAAATTCTGTTGCCTGTTGGCAGAAAGAATAAACTATTCCTTGGAATTATGTACTATGCACTTGTCATTCCTAAAATTCACAAGTTAATCTTCATCACATAATTCACTTTTTATAATGAGGTTGCTCATAAGACCCTTAATAATGAAAAAATTGGAAATCCATGTTTTTAAAAGATTATTGTTATTTCCTATAGCAATTATTTCCCCATTACCATTATCTCTGAAAGTTACTTTTCATTCTTTCATCTTGATAATATTTTCAAAGATGTTTTTGTTACCAAACCTATGCCAGGAACATCCAATTTCCATGTACTATGAATTTCTGTTGGTACCTTCTTTATTTTTTAGAAAATAAGAATAATAGGCAATTGGAATCCAAACATCCTTGGATCTAGAATTTATAGACAACAATATTTTGGGTATCCACATTTGTTTAGAAAAATAATCATTATGAAACCCAAGATAGTGAACATTATTAAAAGATATATTTTTCATCCAATGCACACCACTCTGACATTTAGTACCAAAAGAGGATCTGAATGGAATAAAATATTTGTTTTTGAAAACAGGTTTTCAATGAATATAACCTACTCCCGGAGTATTTCCTTGAGGTTTCATTTGAGAATACATCTTGTAAAAATTTTCTTTACCAGAATTTAATTTTTCATTAAGTTTCATAAGAGATTATATTTCAGATATTAGTCTGATGACTAAATTCCTATCCTCATGAATTATTTCAATAGATTTATATTTTTCTTCAAAAACATTTATTTCTAAAATAACATTTTTAAGATCTTTAGAATGTTTTTACATTTCCGATTTTTTTTCCTTAAGGTCTTTAGAATGTTTTTCAAAAATCCCATCCTTATCTTCAAGGTATATAGAGTGGTCTAAACCTCTTTTTTAAGAACTTCTTCTCTAGTATTCTGCTTGTCCAATTTCATATAATTATTTTAATTTTTTTCTTCTAACAAATTGGAAAATATAGGTACTTCTTCATATGAAGGTATTTCATCATTATCAGAAGATGAAGTATCATACTTATAAGTAATATCTTTAGAATATTAATTATTATCAAGAGATAAATTTGTTTAATCCTCTGTAGAGCATACCTTGGAAATATGACATGTATTTGGGGAAGAAGTAGTAGCAAGGAATCCAATATTTTTATGTGATGATGATTCATGTTCAGAATATTCACTTTCTGAAGAGTCTCCATAGCTACCACTCCAAGTATAACTTTCTTTAATACTTTTCTTTTTCTTAAAACGATAGAAATTCTTCTTGTTTCTTTCATAATTCCATTCCATATTTTCATTCTTTTTCAATAGAGGGAAATCAGGTCTGATATGACATTTTCTTCAAGATTCATAACAAGTTACTTCCACATCATTCTTATGTTTTTAGTCTCTATTATTGTACTTATTTTGATAGTTCTTTTGAGCTACTATATTGTTCATTCCCCAAGCAAGATTATCTAATTCATTCTCATACTTTTCTGTATATCAATATTCTGACTGAATAGTAACATTTTTTTGACTTTGATCTGGTTACTATTTCTGGAGTCTTGGATTTTATATGTTTAGATGTAGTTGTAAAAACAATTGCTCCATTACCATTATTCTTTTTAAAATATCAGCATATCTCTTCATGTTAGTCTCATGCTGAAGAAGTGTTCCAAACAGCTCATCTAAGGTAATTTGCATAACCATCATGTTCTCATCAATTGTGGTCCTTGTGGATTCCCTCTCATTAGGCATGATGTCTATTATATTATCTACAAGAGCCTCATCATTCAAACCAATTTCTACCATAGACTATAATATATTCATGATTGTCAAAGACCATTACTAAAATTTTCTTATAGGTACTTAATAAGGAATGTTAAATCCAAGATATTCATCTCTTAACATAGCTCTTCTTGCCTCTTTAACTTTAGAAGTACCAAAATGTGTAACATCAATATTATTCCAGATACTGTTTAGAGAATAACATGAAGATATTTGAATATAGATGTTCATAGTCATGGAACATAGTAGTGTATTTTTGACTCTGAATATTTTTTTGATATTCTAATTTCTACTTATTAGTAAAAGTTCTCAATTCTTCATCAAGAATATAATAGTCTCCTATCATAATTAGGTAGTTATCAACTCCATTGTTAATAACTAAAGTATTCAACCTATCTCTCCAGTAATCATTATCATTTCCATAATAAATATGAGGTTTTATAGGATTTATATTGTCTATAGAACAAACATTTAAACCTACCTTCTTAAATAAATTCTTTCAACACAAACAAGTAAATAATTTGAGTTTCTAAACCAAATAAAATATACCATGCAAGGACAATATAACTAGATTATATCAATATTAATCTATACTTTATGGCTCATAAAGTATGTTTCAGAAAAACTGAATAATAATATTTCTCTTCTTAATGACATCATGATATTAATTCAGATTTAACCAAAACTCTAAATCTCGTTGTTAGATTGATTCGGGGTGGAAGGTAACATCCTATGATACCAATTGTAGGATCGAATAGAAAAAAAATTAGATTCTAAAATAAAAGAGGGGGGGGGGGGTTAATTGTATACTTTTCAAAATCCTTAAGGAAATTTTTCATTAACAAAATTCACAATAACACAAAGCTCTATTAACTTTCATGATTCCAGAAAAGTGAATCCGGAAATAGAACATAAAAAAAGATTACAACAACTAATATTCTACCTTAAACCATATAGAATATTATATAATAAGATTAAATGTTTAAGGAAGTATAAAAAAATTAAACGTTCCTCAAAAACAATAATTACAGAGGAAAAAAAATTCAAGCACTACAAGAAACAAGTAGAAACTCTATTAACCCAAAGAGAAGGGTATCCAACAACCCTGGATAAATGTACCTTGATTTATACATTTAATAAATTCAATCTTACCAAAACCCAGGTCAGAACTTATTCTGAAGATCAGAATCTGTCTTTCTATCCCTACAAGCCCTCGATTTGCATGGAAATCGACACCTCTGACTTCTAAAATCGAAGCCTCCGATTTCAAGGAAATCACACCTCCGCAAAAAGAAAATATGCCCGAAAAAAAGTTTTATCAAGACGTTAAAACATTCTGCACGAAGCCTGAGAGTTTATAAGAGACTCTCTCTCTAAAAATTACATCAAAAGAATGTAATCAATGTTGTATAAATTTAGTACTGGGCTCATTCAAATGAGATCCTATTTATATGCACGGCATCAACGGTCAGCTACCTCCTCCAACAGTCATATTTTTACATTAATTTTTGATGGTCCTGTACATGTGTCACTCAAACAATGGTTGGTTAGTAAATGAATGATTGACATCATTTTATAAGAGAATCAATTGTATGAAAAAATATTGTTACATAACCAAAATCAAATATTAGGAATGAATGAAAATAAATGTTTGGAGTCTAACCAAAAATACATTCGGTATCTATAATACAACTACATTAGTATTCGATATTATAATGAATTCGAAACATCAATTCTATAGAATTATGGAGTGTGAATTTCAAGGAAATTTAGAATCTGGATTCACAAGTATTCAAAGACAGAATTTAGTGAGTTAGGAGTCAGACCTCATAAGCGTTAGAAGTATGAATTCGGAGAACTTGGAATCAGAACACAGAAGAGTTCAGATTCTGAATTCATAGAGTTTGAAGTCTTATTTCAGGGAACTCAGAGTCAGAACTCAGAAGAGTTTGGAGTCAGAAATCATCAGAGTTCTGAGTCTGAATTCAGAGAACTCAGAACCAAAATTCCGATAATGAAAACAGAATGCTCTATATATATGTATTATATGATTTTTATGTTTGGTATACTAAACTTTATTTTATACTTTGACAAAATAATGAACAATTAAAAACATGGTAAGGATAATTTTTCTTGGGGAAGGAAAATTTTCCGTATGAAAGTAAAACATCGGGTAGAATGAGATTTTTCTAATGATATGGTGTTTGTGATTTTCAAAACAAGAAAGAATGGTTAAGTCATAAGGAAAACTTATTAACTCAACAATCTATTCCATGTATGAAGGAATGTAAATTTCATAAGGAAAACCTTATTGACTCAACAAGAATATATCTTGAGAATATTATTCTAAATTATTAAACAAACTAAATAATTCCTACAATAATTGGGGATCAATTAGTCTATGAAAAATCATGTACAACACTCTAGATCAAAACATATTCATATTAAATTTATTTTATCAGAGAGATTATGGAATGGAGATGTTATGTTGGAGAAAATTTCTAATCATGAATGAATTTATCATATATTCAATAATTTCAAGAAGGGAGTATTATTAGAGGAACTAATGATTAAAAAATTATTTTTAGTCATATCTCTACCAATTAGAGAGTTTTTGGGATTCGCTAACTATTATTTGGAATCTGATGTTAAGGGGGAGAAGAATATGTAATAATTTTCTTATATTATTTGAATCTATAGTTATGTATCATTCAAAGATGGGGTTGTAGGTGTTGTGTTTTTTGGGAAGGAAATTTGAATCTCCATCAAGAGATATTTTTTCATTATAATATTATTTATATGATTAAATTTTTAATGGATAGAATTTGTTTTTTATATAGTATTATTATGGCAAAGAAATCCATAGGGGGAATAAAGATCTGATGATGTCATAGAGGATTTTGAATTTGTCGTCAACATTAATTGTGAAATTTTTAGAGATAGTGCATAGTTTAGAAAAAAATGATTCACTACTATTTTAACATGGATTAAATTTTGACTAACATTAATAAATATAAAGCTCTGGGAATAATTATTGAATTCTAAATGAAATAAAAGAATGATTTAATTTTTATGATAGGTGGCGTTAGTTTTCTTCTATTTTATTGGATTTGTTCCTCGAGTATTTCCTTTTGTAAGAATACTAAAAAATCACACATGGCCAGTAAGGATAACCTAAGGAATTATTAGGAAGGATAATGTTAGAGGCATATGGGAGGTAATTGCAAGCCAAAATGTGGGGCAACAAACTGGTGGGGGAAAGTGTTTTACTTGGGGTGGTTCCAGATAAATGAAGAAAAATATCGTAACCATTTTTCTAAGAAAATAAATTTGGGCCATATATAATATGGTAGGCATTTTTAGTCTATTTTCAAGATGTATCAGTTGTGGTAGCTCTAAAACAACCATGATCGTCTGATTTTTGCTCATATTTTTCAAAACTATTCGAATGAATATTTTTCTTCCATCCTATCTCACCATCAACCTCAACCTAAACCTGAGTGTATTGTTTATTTATGGAAATCTCCATGAAATAAATTATATAATTTCATGATAAGTGATCCTCGACCATCAATTTAATATTTTTATGTTCTAAATATGATCAATATAACCTCCTAATATCATTGAATAATATTATGATGTTTAAACAAACTTTTTGACCTGTGTAGGAAATTAATTTCTCTAGTGATAACATTCTTGAGTTGTCACAAAATAGAGGTAGTGCACATAAGAGAATTTTTTCACTTGAGTCAAGTCGGTGGATCATTGCATATAAATATCAAGGTTACACTGATGAGGATGAAAGTTTTTTTTAGAAAAGAAGGTTTCCTTTGAAACTGATCCATTAAAAATTTCTATGTTCACAGAAGGAAGATCCCTTCATTATGTATGTTTTTTATATTGTAATATATTCTGAGTTAATATGATATGTTATTGTCAAACTGTGGAGCTTTATGACTAACAATGTTATATTAGGAAATAATGATATTTTTTATATCATAAATGTATATCTTTGTGTATTTTTATTAGAATGTCGTATTGTATTCACGAGGAAGATAATACTTTCACCATGTCTTGTGCAGAAGGTTTACTGTGCATATCCATCTTATACTCATTCTAGTTTGCACGTAGGATGAATGAGAGTGAATGAACTACTGTTGATCCTGAAGGTGTTTAGTGAAAAAGTAGTGTTTTTTATCAACAAAGACATTTACTAATGAGCTCCCATGTATAAATATTAGTGGACAAAGTTTGAAGTGTATAGCCTGTATGTCCCTACATATGATAATGAATACATGGACAATGTATTGCATAAACATTTGAATACTCTTATTGAATATCTATAAAAGTTACTGTATTTCAATTTCTATGTGATCTATGTGTAAATATAGTTGTACAATGATTATAATTGTGTTAGTTCAAAATTAAAATGGTGATTCAATAGTTAGATGGTGTGCAATGAGAAAAGTTTCTCAGTTCATTCTGTGTATAAGAAGTAATTTCTTATACAGACATCTGTCATCATAAAATAATAATTAAGTAGAAATGTTTTTCAAATATTTATGTATTGAATGTATTTTGGTTTTCTGTGAATATCTATAGTTGATTCGGTAATATGAATACGTTTCACAAAATATTGGTGGGTTACCATTTATTCATTTTCAGCTATAGGCAATCAGGAATCAGTGAGGAAGTGAAATGACATCTTGTTAGTATGGATTGATGTTATATATTATATTTTTCATGGATGAGGATCTCAGAACATTTCTCATATTATTATTGATCTATTTTTATACTACTATAAATTTGAATAGACATTTTATTTTGAGATGTTGTATTTGGAAATGTTTGATACCTATCATGTATGGTTTTAGGATTATATGTGACCAACCAACATGTAATATGTGATTTACATTTTAAATTTGGAATATATTTCTTGGATCAACCCAACCAGAGTATGGATGTATTCACCCTTCATGGGGGAAAACCATGTAATTTTTTTTGACATTGATACTAGAATCTAACAGGCCTTCAAATGTTAATTAATATGAAATTAAATAAAAAATATATATTACCATTGACTCAATGCCCCCACACTCTCAATGGTACATCACTTTAATCAATACTTCATAAAGTTATCGGGGTTGTGTGTGATTTTTTTATAGACATATCACATTATTGCAATTTGAGAGGACATCCTACTCGACCAACATGAACAAATATACCATATGAAAGTTGTGAGGTTGAAAGGAGTACTAATGTCAACTAATGAAATAAAGATCTATGATTTACCTGTAAGTTATGGAAAAGTATATAACATTATATAAAAACTAGGTCAAACATTATTATGACCTCTCATTTTCAAAATCATGTCTCATATAGAAAAAATATTCGTACATTGAAATACATGATTAGAGAACACTAAATTTACTTCATGGACTGAGTGACAAAATGCTCCATTAGGTTGAGTTAACATAAAATAACAATTTCCACTCAGTCATCCAAATGGCTCCCTATGAATACCATTTTCGGAGGAGGTGTTGAACACATGGATGATGGGAAAAAATTTGGGGAAGAAAAATTGCTATGTCTGGAACTAGTCAATGAATTATTGGAAAAGGTAACAACTATTCCTAAACAAATAATGGTTTCCTAGTGTTGATAGATTATTTATGATGAAAATAATCGACCAGACCTAGAGTTTGTATTTGGAGACATGGTATTCCTATTCATATCAATGTGGGAAAAAATTGATGAGATTTGGGAAACGAGGGAAACAATAGTCCATGATAAATCATCCACTTCGAGATCTTTGATTGCATCAGAGCAGTTGAAAACTGACTAGCACTCTTATATAAGACATCATTATAACATGAATAAATCCAGGTATCCCACATTATAATATCTATACGAGACCCCTCATATTTACTCAATACAGATGTGGTACCATTAGAGAATTATCTCTCATATTAAGAGCAGACGGTCAAGATCATAGATCATAGAGACAATGTTCTCAACAATAGAACAATTCTCCTAGTAAAACTATTTGGAATAAAGCATAAGTTTGAAGAAGCGACATGGGAACTAGAATAAGTGATGAAACAGTGTTACCCTCAATTTTTTTATTGTGAAAAATAAATATATAAAATGATAAATTTCTTAAGGGGGATAATTTTAGTGACCCAACTTTTATATATAAATTGTCCATATTTTTTTAATTAAAATGGAATAGTATGTATAATGGTTATAAAAAAATTTAATCAATTTTTTTGATATATCATAATTAAAAGACCATTATGAATTATTACTGTTGAGAATGTAGCCATTTAATAGTGATGACCATATTAGTTTAAGTATATGGTTTTACCAATTGCAATTGGCACAAACAGAAGAAGTTATGGCCTAAATCAGTAGGATTGTACACTACAAAGAAAAATTATTAGAGATTCCAAGGGAGGTAGAATCATTGGGATTTTATATTTAGAAATATGTAGATTAGATCTTATAACATAAGAATAATTAAATCCATTTACAAAAGATGTTCAAACTCTTGGGGATCACATCCCAAACCATATATGTTGAACCACCACATTATAGTATCACTATAGCACACCTTTCACTAAGAGAATTTATCGATTCATTATATATATATATGTATCCATATCCTAGAAATCTGATTATGTAAAAACAAATTTAAAATAATGAATATATTTTCAACCTATTATTTATACTTAATAAGTAATTTTTATTTTGATAAAATAAAAAAATATTATTTTTGTATATTATTAAAATTCAAATAAAGATTTTTAATTTATGAATTTATCTATTTCATTAATATATAATATTTTTAAAATATAATAATGAAATAATGTTTATCAAATATAAATGATCATGTGATTGTAATTTATTATATGGGTTCGAAAATTGTTATTGTAAAAAGATAAATCATTTCTCAATAAATATTAATATATGTACTATAAATTAAAATAGATATATTTATAAATTCATTTAAATAAAGTGAAAATTATTTTTTGAATGATTATTTTAAAATTATCCAATTGTGAATTTTTCATTATTTTTTGAGACATGATGTTATGGGAAAAAATAGAATACCGTATAAATATACTTTGTGCATCATGAAACTATAGAATTTTAAATGTGTTGTAATAAATACAATAAATGGTATTCAAAAACCAGAATAGATGTTTTCATTTTAATAAAATTTTATTTAATATTATTTTTAAAAAAATTATAAATCCATTCAGAATCCTACAAATCCATTAATATATGTTAAGGATTCAAAATCATTTCATCAAGGGTACAGATCACTTTCACTTATTCAACTGTATTATATTGTTATTTTCATCCATTGGCCTTTCAATATAATGAGAACCATTCACATTTGGATAAAACATTTGGAAAACATTGTATGTTTTATTATTTTGGTAATTTGTTTATATAGATTCTGAAACCTAATTTTGATATGTAATAAAGAAATCCCTACACATTTCATATATAAACCAACCCATTATCTGATTTCTATTTACTCAAAATCAATTTTTCACGTTCATACACTCCCATGTCATCTATAGATTCCTCCCAAGGTTCCCCAAGATCTTATGATACTCCTCCCAAGCATTTGGATTCACACTCTAATGTTAGGGATCCTTAACTTATTCACTTAATTCATGTTTTTTATCATCTTATGCATTAAATTTACAATTATTAATGTTGATACAAGTCTTTTAATTTCTATATTAATACCCATTTCATTTCAAAATTATTAGAGGCCACCTTCACAATCATCAACCCTTTTAATGATATTTTATGTGACATTGTTATTCTACAGAAATTTCTCCTCGTTTTTTTCATGCCAAAATAATTGTTTAATGAATACATAACCATTTGATAATAACGGATATCACCGTTATTAACATACACATATTTGACATGTTACATACATGTATTAGTTATAGACTCTCTAATCATGGAATAAAATGAAATGACGAATGAAACAATGTGGAATGATCTATTTGGAACATGTAATATTTTTAATGAAATAAAAGTGATGGGTGCGCCCAGAATTATATAGAGCTCTACTTAATAGGAAAATGTTTTGTATCATGTGACATGTTGTAAGGACATAGAGTGTACTTGATTCATGTACGGTACTTTTTCTATCATTATATCATGGAATTTATCCTTGAACTATGTTTAATGTGTTAGTTTTTATGTTATTTATAGATTTACCATGGTAGGACTATAATGTTATTTCAGGACCTGATGTTTATGTTTATTATAATTTGACATTTTATAACCCATTCACAATCATATTTTCTAACATGTATCACCTTATTTTCAGTTTCTCCCCCACTATGCTATATAGCTCACCCCTTTCTTACAAATGACCCTTGGTTAACACTTGCTTCATTAAAATCCATGGAATTTTAGAATCATGCTAGGTATGTACTCAACAATGTTATTATATCTCATGTTTAATATGGTATACTATGTTCCTAATTAAAGATGAAACCAAACATACTATCTTATTTTTTTTATTATGTGTACATTTAGAAAGTAAATCATGAATTAATGTGTAATAAGGATCCTGGTTGTTATCGAAATAATGCACTAACCAAGGATAGAAGGGTATCTTGAAAAAAGATAACTATTCCACATTTCATAGTCAGGTTGAATAATGAGAACTACTAAATTTCACTACATTAACAAATCCGAGTGAAATAATTTTTGGGGCACCCAAACTCTCTTCACAATCTCCATATTCACGGGAATAATATTATCAAAATGAATAGATCAACGTTTATAAATCATTAATGTATGAAACTCATCAGGATAACATTATACATCTCTTTTAACTGTAACTATGGATCATTGGTGTAAGGTTTGTATGAATGTGAGGGAAGGCCAATGATGAGGACAGAAAATGGTTGATGCAAGGTTCGAGAGAAAAGGGGTAAGAGAGTGACATGATGAAAATTAGATGGGTGTCTAATTATAAATCATTTATGGTTTTTGAATTCAAAAAATTTATAAATGGAATAAAATATGAATCATATAACAATTAAAAAAAATCTTTTAAAATGAAATTATCAAATATGGCTTAACATCTATCAAAAAAAATTTATCAAAAGAAGATTTATTCCATTGGTGGGTAAAAATCAATGATGTGTAAGATTGAATGTCGAATAAAAATCAACTATGGGTAAAAAATACAATGATTGATAAAAATAAATAGTGGTTAAAACAAAATGGCGGGAGAAACTCAACGGTGGGTAAAACACAACTGTTGGTAAAATTTGACAGTGGGTTAAACTCAATGGTGGGTAAAACTCAATGGTGGGATCTTAAAATTAATCTTTACAATAATTATCCAACCCAAATTTTTGTTTGATTTAATTCATTATCTCATTATTCAAATTATAAGTGATTATACCAATGATATGACTTTAATTTAAAATGCATTGAGGGGTTATATCATCCATTAGAATATGGCCTCTCAGAAATTGATTTCGAACATCAATGTGTCTCATTATAGTGTGAGATACCGGGTTCCTATAAATATTTATAGCACTTATGTTTTCTCAATTTATAAATATGCATTATAATTTTTATACATATTATATCATTGTGTGTTTCCTCAAAAATATTATACAAAACATAAATCTCTAACTTTTTATTCAAATTTAGTAGTAATAAGTTCAATTTTTTCTTTACTACCCCAAGAAACTAATGAATTTCAAAAATGATGAAATATTCTAGAGTATATTTTTAAACCTGACAAGAAACAACAAAAATTAAAATCTGAATAAATAGGTATTTCAAATGGATTTGAACCAGGGAAAAAGATTCCTAAATAGGATTTACACTTTAGGTATTTGGAAATAAGTTTTTAAACAAATAATATTGACTCTTTTGTGTTCACTTGAAAATGAGATCAAATACACACACTAAACATAATTTCAGGTCAACTATTTGATACATAGAGAATAAATCTAATCACGCCATTATAACTTGTTTGATCCACTGATTTTTCATCTTAATCGAGATCTATATTTTATGTGGCCATAATTGGTGTATCACTATTCTTAATGATATCAAAAATAAATCATATTAATCATTTTATTGTATTTTTATAAGGTTTTAGAATATTTTTTTATTTATTATGAAAAATATGTAAAACAAGAAATAATATTTTTTCACCAATTATACTTATTTCAAATTTATTTTGAGTTATTTTTTAAAAACCCATAGGGAGTGAATTTTTACAAGAAACAAATTAACTTGATATACATAAATTTGATTAACTAAATCATATTTTGAAATTATTTTAAAAAATAGTGTAGGAACATCAATATCATTTAAAAAAGTAGTGAAATTAGAAAATATTTGAGACAATCATACAAAGATCTTGGATCTTTTTTAAACCATATAATGCATTTATTAACATGAAAACCTTATTTGGAAAATGTTTCATTCTAAATCCATGGGGTTTTCCCCAAAACATACACAACTATATACCCATTCATGAATGCAATTTAGAAATAAATTTGATATATTTTTTAATATAGATATGTTCCATTGGAAAGAAGTGTTATAATTTAATCATGAATGGATATAGTCGCATTAGATTATTCACAGTATATACCTTCTTCTTAACTATACACATGTGAATCTAGTCTGACCATATTTTTCACTACTTTTCCACACTCATCATATTTTTTTTCTAAAAAACCCATTTAGTGGCTATAGTCCATGTGTCTTTTGGTGGTTCAATATGTTCTCAAACAACCATTCCATAAAATTGATTATGTTCTTCTTACTTAAAAATCACACATAATTCATCATGTATAAAATCATTGATTTTATTACGTACAACATGTGACAATGAAATCGTCATGTTCAACATGATATCTTAGAGATTGTATAGTTTTTTTTACTTTAATCTATTTATCAAAAAAAACATTAATTATTATATTTAAGTGTTCTACCAGCTCTCGTAAAAATTAGTGGTGTTCACCTCAGGGCCTTGAATTGGTTTAGCGTCTGGATGTTCCATAGATCTATTTGAATTTATGCCTTTTTTTATTTCATAACTAGAAGGTTGGTAATTTATGTTCATGAAAGATAAATCAACCAAAATGTTTTTTAAAAGGTTATTAGGATCATGTGCATCTATTTCATAAATATCCAAGTGGAAATAATCTTTGAACTTCTAGGGTCTCTTGACAAAAACACAATAGGATTTAATAGATGTTAAATAACTAAGGATAATTTCATCATCACTTTTGGAGGAAAACATGTTATGATTATCTTTAGTGTTAATAATAATTATTGGGAATGGAAAAAATATAATGTAATTATCCTTATCCTTTCAACTATTACAAAGTTCATGTGTTTTTTTTGGATTGGTCTAATTAAATCTCTACTAATTATATAAAAGTATATATTCAAATCCACATAGAAAAATAGATTTTTAAGTTATATTCATTAAGCATTTTATATGTTATATCTTGATGTGTTTTATATCTTCTCTCTACAACTCAATTACGATTAGGGGTCCTTAATGAATTTTAGATGAGGATATATCCATTTCTTGAGGTAAATGATTTAAATTAGTGATTTTTAACTCATGAAAATGGTTAATTCATGAGGTCTTAATTCTACATCCTCATTAATAATCAACATATTTAGCATAATCTGTAAAATAAGAACAAGAATCGCTCTTGCTACCCAAGAAGAACACCCTAAAATTCCCAAAAATGCCACATTAAAGTAAATAGGCATATTAAATCCCATTAATACTAGATACTCTTGATGATCCAAACGAATCCATTAAAGACAACTCATAAGGATGAGAAGTTGAAACAATTTACTTTAATTAAAATGATATCATTTACCCTTTACCTTTTTTAATGGGGGTACTTAATTTATTAGTTATGATTTCATTTTCAGGTTACACCACGACTAACCCTTTCATTGCTAGATTTTTAGTGAAATGGTGTTACAACGTACAAGTATAATATTCCAAATCCAATATTCAATATCAAATAAACATAATCATGAAATATTTTTTGAAAATAAATAATGTATAATTACAACATAAAATATATAATTTCTAAGTGATGTTAATATTAATGATATTTTAAAATTTAGAAAATTATAATAATTTATTCATATTCTAAATGATATTTATTTTCACACAAATATTTGATTATATAAATATTAAACATTGAACCATCATCAAAATGAAAATTTATTATTAAAATATAGTTTGTGTTACCTATTTGGAAAAATCTGATGATCCTTCCTTTATTATTTTCACCAAAGGTGACATGACCACCATATAACATTTTCAGGTTCATGAATCTTAGGAAATATCCTATCATAAGACTAAAATTCATTTGTCCAAGTACAATAGATTTATACCAAATTATATTTATGAAAATTTATTAAAAAATGTTTATAAAAAGAATGATTTTGTTATCCAAATTATCATGTGTCTGGATATCTAAGGGATTATTGATTTATGAATTCATATTTTCATGATATATTTTTTTATAAAATAGATTTATAACTATTTGAAAAAACATTATTAGGCCAATTTAAAATAAATATAGATTAATTTTTAGAATTTTACTTATGAATTAGATTTCTCATAACAAACAATTCTTTGTCTAGGTTGGTAAAAAAACCAATAATATATTTTTAGATCAATTTTTTTCCTTTAATTTGAGTGAGAGATTCTATTTAATTTATTAATCTCTCCATATTTTTTATTATTTTTTAAATTGAAATTTTCATTTTTGGATTTCCTTTAAGAAAATTTCATTATTTTATTTCTATATAGAAATATGTAAATTTACATTAACATATAAAATAATTCTCTCATCATAGTTTTTTATATTTCATTAAGCTCGTTAATGGTATATTGAAGTATATAGTAGTACTAAAAAATTTCGTATTTTGACATATCATTATCATTTTATTCATTTTAAGAATGAATAATGTTATGTTCTGATGATAATGTATGTACATTAGATATATTTATTATGAATCACTTATTTTATCTATTGTACTTCAATTTACATGTTGAGTCAGCGTCACAAGAGAAATCCTAGGAGGAAATATATGTTGATTTCATTGAATTATTAAACATTATATTCTTATATAAATCCTTAGTCTTATACATCAATATAGGACAATTATCCATAACATTTAATTTTCTCTTACACTCAAAATTGGGAATATCATTTGTATTGTCCTATCTTTTATAGTCTTTATTCTAATTCCCTCTATTATCATTTTTCCATTATATCCCAGTTTCCAAATAAAATCTTTTTATTGTAATATTTGTTAAAAAATATGGCCAGTGGGTCATTTCAACATCACTATTATCTATTCATTCTATATCATTATATAATTCAAATCATTATTTCCCTTTTTTCTTTCTATTTTTATATAGTATACGTGAATGAAATACGATTCCTCTTATGATTATAATTATATACATGATTTAAATTATGATGTTCATAATACATCATGAACATCCCTATAAATTACTTTAAATGTATTTTACTAATCTCACATGATTTCTATATTTAAATTTGTATCCCACTTCATCTATCATAAATAAATCACCATAGGGGAAACTTTTCTTTCATTGTCTATTACTAGATTCCATGAGGAACATATTTTTTTTTAAATCACATTGAACATAATATAAATATCATAATGAACTCATATATTAAAATTATAAATGAATTATTCATAATTTTATAAGTGTTCAGTATCATTTCATTCACAGTGTTTGTTCATAATTGAGAAATTGCTAATGAATCCAAAAGTTCAAGAGTAGTTTTTAGTTTAGATATTCTATTAAATTATTGTTATCATAATGTAAATTAAAGAGGAATAATAGAATATTAGTTGTTATTAAAATAAATTATAGTGTCATCATTCCATGAATTCGTAGTAGTCTTAGGTAATTCATATTTATCCTCTATTGAATAGAAAATTTCAATACTAATAAATTCAAAATGAATTTTCTTTTTCATTTTTTTCCATAGTTATTACATTTAAATAGTTAACATATGTTTCTAGAATATGCTTCATTTCTTTTATCCATCTGAAGAACAAAATTTTGAATTGAGTGAAATTTAAGATCATTGAATCATAGAAAAAATCATAGATGATTATTTCTTTGAATACCTGTTGATATAAAATGCTTGTCAGAGTGAGTATCTAAATAGCTAGTAAAATTGTATACCAAATAAAATGTTTTCCATAAAAAATAATAAATAAAATTGTTAAATTATTAAAAGGGAATAATTTAAAAATAGAAACTTGTTCTATATTCATATCTTCTAAACAATTTCTCCAATACTGATGACGTCTAATTTAAAAAAATTAAAAAATAATAAATTAACTTTTGAAATCAATATATTTAATGAAAACCTTATTTAAACACTAATTAAGACTAACAATAAATGTTTTGGTTTATTTATATTTTGGAATATATTTCTTTTAATGTAACAAATCCAAACAAAACAAAATACTATCTAGAATAAATACAAGAAGTTCACATTAAGGCCGATACAATATCCTCTCCCCGAGAAAATCACATACTTCTATGAATATTAATAATATCTTTTATTAACATCCTAGATCAGGTATAGAATGAAAAACTAGTTTTCCCCAACATGAAGAGGCCTCTACTACAACAATACTGAGAATAATACAAAATAAATCCCAATAAGGACCCCTTTTACAGCAAAGGGGTAAAAAAATTATTGTATTATAAAATATATTGAGCATCTTACAGTTTAATTATAAGAGATTGAGTGTTTGTGTTTAGTATACATATTGAACACATAATTCTTATAATGTAAATATAATCGACATAGAGAGAAAATAATAGATGAAACAATGATATTGATGATAGGTATATTTTTTTTATGAATCTTGTGACTCCTTATATGTATCATGAATTAGTGTTTGAGACTTGTAAATGAAAATGAAAGTAAAATAATGATTCTTGAACTCTTTTCATCTAAGTGTGTGAAGGAACTATATGATATATTTGGTCCAATTTCTCACAGTAGTTTTGTTATCAAGATGCAAAGTGTAATATCTCATCATGTTGATCTATTCAGGTGCTTTTCCATATGGTCTCATATATAATCACATATTCATTAATATATCTTTTTCAATCTCTCTTATCATTTTGAGGCATCCTAGTACTTCATTAACCAAAAAATGAAGGTAAATCATATATATTATATTCTCCTCATAAATCGCAATTGGAAAAATCTTTAATACATCCCTACAATAGTATGAAAAAATATTTTTAAATAAAATAGACATTAAATTGGATAATATGATGCTTTGAAATATTTAACTCAATATAAACAAAATCCATCATAGTGAATCTTCAAAATGGAGAAACCACATTGGAGGTAACGTAGTGTGGCAGTATGTTAGGCCAACTATGAGTCGTCAATGATATTCTGTCATGTCAAAACATTTCTAGATTTCTTGAATGTAGGAAGAGTTGGAACGTTGGTATTGCTAAATCAAAACATATCTCTTTTGGGTGGTATTTTCAACCCTTATAAAAATATCAATCATGATATTGAATCTTATCTAAAGGTATGTGTTTCCAACACATTATACAAAATATGTTATGATGGTGACTCATTGCTGATAGTGCATATTTCCCAAATATAAAAAAAATTCATTATAGTGGATTCCTAAAAGAATATTCTGGTCTGGAAGTGACACATAGTTAATGATGAGTCATGTCGGGCAGTTACTCATCTTCAATGGGGAGTCCTTCCATCACATAGCCAAAATTTTGCCTATCATCCATGTGTAATAAAATGATACTAAATAACATGAGGACAATAATGTCATAAGAAAAAGGATTTTTTCATCATATGAATAATGGTTCAAATAAACCTTATAAATAATATATGTGAATATCCTAAATATATATACCAACTAATGGAATTTTATTTTATTAACATTCCAAAGATTATAGGAATTAATTGAGCATTAATAAATGGAAATATTTTGTGTAAAATATTTAAATACATAAAAATTGAAAATATTGGGTAATACTATATATAGAAATATTCATACCATTTATTATCATAATGGATTCAGTGATGTTGTTTTATAAACCAACATAAATAAATTGAGTGAAGAAACACTTTATTAATTAGTAGAATTCAATTTTCTCCCATTTAATAAATTAATTAAAATAAAATTTTAAAATACCATGATATATTATGAATTCAAGATATTTGATGTAGAATGAGAAATATATTCTCCATAATCTAAAAAATGTTGAATACTGAATTTTTCTCATTGAAGTAAAAGTGGTTTGAGATAAAGGCTTATGAATATCATACCATTGAATATTTGAATTAGTCAATGAATATATTATATGTATAAAATGTCAATCCTTATAAAAAAGTTTTCATACAACATAATAAAAAAAATATTACATAATTAATAATTTAATATTAAATAAAAAGAATAAGTAATATAAATTATGGAAAAAATGATTCATTAAATTTAGAAGCACTTGGTACCATTAATGCCAAATTCTATTAGTTGGAGAAATTGAAATTGAATCGAAATAAACCTTTATTTTTTAATTATTCCATATATTAAATTTGAAATGGGTATTATATACAACACACAATATAAATAAGTGGTTAATACAGAATATGTATCCTCATAATAAAAAGTGATATGATAAAATCATTACCTCGAGTCTGGAGTTTCGTTTTATATATTTTAATTCATATATATCAAACATATGGAATTTTTTAATTTATTAATAATCATATATATGATTAATAATATACACGTAAGTCATTTACTTTATATATTTTTAAATATATATTTAAATAATTAATCTGTTACGCCCCCGTCAGTTTCCTCAATGATGTTCGGTTCATTATTTAAAAACCCCTTTGCTGAGTTAACCATGGTCAAACAGTTTATTATTATAAAACCAACAGAATTATAATCATTTCCTAATTATCATATTTACTCATAAAAATACATTTACAAAAATCATGAAGATTGTGTATTAAAAATGAACTATGTTTCAATCAGGGAGATGGTAGGTTATACCTATTCATGACTAATGATTCCAGTATTAAGTGTACAATATTTAAAAAAGATATGTATTATTTTAACATTAAATTATTATAATAATATCATAAATACCATATTATTTCATTAAATCTAATTATATACATAATTATTATAATTGTTTGATTAAAAAATATACACATCGCATTGTTGAGGCGGTAGTCCACGCGTACATGAATGATGATATCATATTTCAATGTAATAAATTAATTGATATATTATATTTTATGAATAATAAATATTTAATTAGTATTATTATGATTTTTTTTGACATTTATTCATTAATTAATCCCTTTTACTATCGATGTAAATAGTATGTAAAAAATTTATCAAAACTCTTTGCGAAGAGATAGTCTATTGTACACACTAGAGATATTATTGTATCCATCATGTAATAGAGAGTAGGAAGGTATATTTGATATAATAACTCCAATAGTATTAATATGTTGAAAATATGTAGTATATATATATATATATTTAAAATTAATCATTAAAATAATCATTTATATGTGATGTAGAAAAATGAATGAAATTAGTACGCGTAGATGTAGGTCATCGTACATTTGATTTGTTATTTTATATCCCATTTAAAAGAAGATGATATTTATTTAAGATATAAAATTAATATAATAAAATATCATTATATATAATATATTAGTATTATTATATGATAATATTTTAAAAATATTTTAACCAAATTTTATAATATACAATACAGAATTGTATAGTTATGAATTTTACCTCTACTCGGAATACCTATTTAATATTATTCAAAATTTACACCTATAATTGACTTATTATCAAAAAATATATTTATAGGTTGAGTATATATACTTTATTATGTTATTTTGAATCTTATTCTCAAAAAGAAGGTATTAATTTGTGATAATGATTGTAGAGGGTGTGGTATTTTATAAGTAAGGTGACTTGAAGACTTGTAGTTCATAAAAAGAAAATAATGTACAATCAATTTTTACATTTTATAATTTTTATTAATATTATAATAAGTTATAATTAGATATTATAATTTTTAAATATGTCCATTTAATAGTTTTTAGGATATTTTTGTTTAATTTTGATGCCTATATTATTTATTTAACTACATAGTAAATCTATATTAAACTTAAAAGTTTTAATTTTTTATTATTGTTTCTTCTATTAAATTTGGTAAAAAATTAAAATGAAAATTTAGATAATATAGATTATGTTGAACCTAAATGATGAATCTATATTACCAAATTAAATTCACAGAATTAGAATATTTTAAATTTAAAATTATAAATGAATACCAGATGAAAAAATAGCGCTTCAAGAACTGTATTTTCAAGGAAAAAATAATTTCCTCCAAAATCTATAACACATAAAAATTATTGACTAATTATTAAATAATATTTAATAATATATATTATAAATATTTAAATTTTTTAATTCCAATTTAGGGGGGGATGAATTTTTTAAAAGGAAGAAAAATTATGCACTATAAATTAATTTTCGAAATAATATGATTTCCAAGGCAAAATTTTAATAAAATACAATATGTATATTATTTTATGAGAATTTATATGATTAAATTTTACTAAATAATATGTATATTACATGATACTATATGTAAAAAAAATATATTTATTAATTTTTTAAAATGAAATAAATTATAAAAAATATTGGTATTTTTCTCCAATAAATCAAAAATCAATAATTTATGAATATTCCAAATATATCACCCAATGTAAATTTTGAGATTCCTATATATAAAATGATGGTCATTTTGACAAATAATATTTCTAAAATATCCCACAATTTATTATTATATTTTTTTATTTAAAATGACAACATTAATTTTTGTTGAAAATATAATTTTAAATAACTACATTAATTTATTAACAATTTATTGATTATTAGAGAAGGATTTATAAAAAATTTATACTATGTGAAATATATTCGTATCCAAAATTTATAATTGTTATTTAGATTTAAAATTTTTATGGTTGTGGTATTAATGTTATATATATTGAATTTCCTTTATGATCAGTGTGGGGTTTCAAATATACTGTTGAACATATAATTATTTTCGATAATATATGCATGTTACATTGCTAAAATTTATTAAATTACATCCTCAAAATTTTAAATTTATCTTAGTAATGAAATATTAGAAATTTGATAATTCTTTTTTCAGAAACTGACATTCTCAAAATGTGTAATAAAACATCCTCCAAATATTTATAAAAAGGACATATGAATGTTACAGGGGATAATACTTAAAAGGATTCCAAATAAAATATTATAGTTGGTAAGTGATTATATATACATTAATGACAAGAATAAATTTATTTGGGGACTAAAAAAATTATTGATAATATGAATGTGAGTTATCAAGAAAGATTTAATATATAAAAAACCGCAATCTAGAGAAATGTGTAAACGGTAACCATATAATTTTAAAGGATGTAAATAAGAAAACATCATGATTCGAGATTATATTAATAGTATATAGGTAATATTTTTAATATAGACAAAGTTACTAAGGAAATATACTTTATTTATTAGTAGAATTTCATCATGTCATAAATTTCCACCCAAATCCCATATTTTTCTCAAAATGATGAGTATTAATGTTAATTTTGTTATTAATTAATGAAGTATTAAAATTTAAATTTAATGGAACGCATACCATTAAAAGAGATAATCATGATATTTCACACTTCATTAGACAATAAATAAAAAACAAAACATTATAAAATTTTAATATTTTTTGTGAAATTAGTAAACCATCATATGAGGTATTAGTACATTAATATCCATACATTAATAGCAATAATAAATGATTTGACTTAATCAAAAAAATAACATCAATATTAAAGCGTGTTTTAACGTAAAATTCAATCACCTAGAATTCATTATTAACTCTAAAATATATTTTGATATTTTTGTAAATAAAATTATTCACATTATCCCTGAATCACTTTTTATTAAAAAATATTCTATATATGATAACATTATTATCCCATAATTATCTCAATATAAAAGATCTTATAAAACCAATGTTTATCAATTCCATAAATATTATTTCCAAAAAATGTTAATGAATACTTCCCATTGAACACAATATTTACATATAAATCAACTTAATTAATATTCTTATAGAATAGTTGTAATAACATTAACATCCCATTTAACAAAACAACTAAGAGGTGTCTAAGGCTTTAAACTTTTGGCAATCCTTAATATTATAAAATTTGATGTTATATATACAAATTGATTAAACATAATATTTAAACATCATATTATTCATTTTTATCTAAATATTTTCACTAATATCAATTATAATTTCCCAAAACTGATAATAACAAATCTTGTGATAATATAAATAAAACTATATTTATGGTGTTCATATTGATGAATGTGATCAAATTTTCTCAATACAAATCACACAATATCAAAATAAATTAATGGATCATTTAAATTCTCAAGGCCACATTCAGATGATAGTTGAGGAAATTATGACCAAATCATAAATTTATGGATTCATAAACAAATGGATAATAAAGATGAATATCACCTCCAACTATGCCCATCTATTCTTATTCTAAATTAGGTCATCATCATCATCAATATAAAACCCTTCTATCAATAATTTATTCAAATATACTATTTATAACCATATGAAAATGAAACATAAGAATAGTGAGATCAAATAACCAGTAAGGGTGAATATTATAATTGAAAATTTAATTTAATCCTCGACTAAATTATGTTCATTAGTGTATAATGACATAATCAATGTGAATGAGTATTTCATATGAATATTTATACCCATTAATAAATAGATCATCAAACATGAAAACATAGCATAATGGTTCTCTAAAGGGAAGAGTCATCATAATTAATAGTCATGATCAATATGATATCAATCATGATCATAAGAATCATTATTAAGACATGATAATCACAAAAAAAATTATTTGTATATTGGAAAATTATATTCAATACAATTCAAACAAAATAAATAAATAATGTGATCAAATTCTATATCCAGATTTCCTAATGAACTGGAGGGATAAAATCAAACCCATATATCCTCAGTTTATCCTAAAACCACACATCATTGGATTAAAATGGAAGCATACATCATTGGATAATAAAATAACCATCTTTCCTTGTTTTTTAATTGAACCAACCATCACTATAATCAATTTACAATAATGATAACATAAATAATGTACATAGACTGCCCATTTCAACATAAACTCATTGAAATAACATTTATTCATTTTAAAACATGACTACACCTATAAAGAAACATGTTCCATAATAATATCCTTGAAACATGATTAACTCATAGAAAATAAAACATGAAACTGAAGGAAAAATGGGTACCATAAATATTTATATGAAACATGGGTATCGTATCAAAAAAATGGGTTCATTAATAATATCACTGACTAATGATTAACACATCTAAAAAATAGGTTCTTTAATAATCTATTTAAATCATGAAGTACACCTGGAAAGAAAACAGGTTCCCAAAAATTTTAGTTTGAACATTTTAACCCCATGTAAGAGAAATGGTTATTGAATATATATTAGAAGCATAATTAACTAGTGTAAAAAGAAATAAATTGTATAACAACAGAATTAAAACATTATTAACCTATGGAAAATGGTAGGCATTGATGAAATTCTATTTGTAACACTCATATTACATATTCAGAAAGAATGAGGATGTTATCATCAAAAAATACATCCATTGAGGTATAATAAATAATAACTGTTGTTGACAAAGATGAAAAGGAAATACCATTAAAATTTCAATGAAACTTTATTAATAAAATAAATTTTTAAGGTTTGAATTCATTTATCAAAACTATATTTTCAGAGAATATTTGAAAAATAGTTATTTTATGATAAATATTGAAATCTATATTGGATATTTCATGTTGAATAATGATCATGATGGTTTAAAATTAACATTATGATGTAAATGTTATAAAATAAATTAATTTCAAAAAAACATAAAATGAATCAATATAAACTCATAAGAAAAACATTACAAAGTTTCTATTGATTTTTTAAAACTATGGTCTAATAAGAATTAAAAAAACTATTTATAATAAATATATTATTTCAAATAACATTTAAGAGAACATAATAGAAAATTTATGTTGAATAGATAGATACACGATCTTGAGGAGAATAAATGATTGGAATTAATTAAAAATGAGTTTATTGATTTTCCATAAATAAATAATGGATGAAATTAAAATTAAACAATTCAACAACATTCACCACCATAGTATAAAAAATGATACTTGGTCACAATAAATATATCATATTAATTCCAATAATTGAAATTTGAGGATAAAAAATCCCTAAATAAAGGATATTGTAATATAAAGCCTCTTATCCATTTAAAACTCCTTAAATTTAATATCAATGAATAAATAACATAAAATTACACATTAAATATAACAACAATAAAAATATTGATGATATAAAGTTATAAAATATCATTATATTAACCATATAAATAAAATATATGAATATAAATATCATATATTCTATGGAAATGATTTTTGGAAGATTACCCCTACTAAACATCATAAAACTAAATTTATAGTTAATAAATAGATTTACTATTTGTGGGAAATTTAAATCTATTAAAAAAAGTATAATTACATAATAAAACAATTTATAGATCAATTAAAATGAAATCATATCATAATAAAGTAAATGTACTTGTTTTATAACCAAATTAAATTAAATTTATTTATGAATCTCATTGCCACATTGTAACATTCTACTCAATCCATTAGATAAATTAATTTTCATTCCAACTAAAAACACAATGATATATGAATAATTAATTCCATTTCATATTTATAGGATATTAAATACAACAAAAAAATATAAATAAGTAGTGAACATGAAATTTGTCTCACAAAAGTAAAATTGAGATGAGAAAACCCCATTCAAAAATAAAATGATTGAATTTTCTAAGAAAATTAATTTATTATTCCTATAAATATGAAATAAACGTAATTTATTTAAAATTCATAATAATATAATGAAAATTAATTAAACACAAAATCATTGAATATCAAATATAAGGAAGAATTAATATAACCTAGTAATAATAAAACAAGTAATAAAATTCTTCACCACTTGGTAAACATAAATTTGAACCACCTTATATTAGATAATTACAATTTAATCTTAATATTGAAGTATTTATGAATGTTTCATGGTATTAATGGTATAATGGGATGTATATTCACCACATAAATTAAATATGTGGTGAATATAGCTCATGTCCCACAGAAATAAAAAATGAGAGAAGAATATACAAACCTCAAGTCAATACATTTATTTTGTATCATTTAACTTATTTATAATAATATTAAAGAAATTATTATATTTATTAATAATCATATCTAGGTTTAATACCTTATTCATATAATATTATTTTTTTTCATTTTAATGAAATAGTTAACTATTTAATTATTTAAGTCCATGTTGTCTGTTTAAAGGAAGTTCGGCTGATTTTTTCAAGATGGATTTGTAGAGGTGACTATATCAAAGAGGTAATTATTAAAAAAATATAATGAATAATGGTTTTTAAATAACTAAATTTCTTATTAATTAACAGTACTTTTAAAAACAATCAATAAAAATAGTAATTAAAAATAAACTACAGTAGTATCATAAAGACAGTTCGCCTATATATATAAGAACATAAAATCTTGTTTTTCAATAACCATTATGTAATAATTATATATATATTTTATATTTATAAAATGATAATAATATCATAAATACTATACATAATATTTAAATATACATTTATATAACATTATTGGGATGTGGTTTTAAAAAAAAAATTATCACATTACTTCATGGAGGCTGTAGTACAATCATAGACAATCAACGTTATCAATTTTCTATGTAAGAATAAAAAAAATATATATTATATTTATGGAATGAAATTTATTTAATTATAATTAATATTATTTCATTAAAATATCATATATTATTTTACATTATTTTTATTACCTTCGATGTAAAATGTTATTGAAAAAAAATCACTGCACTATATGAGGTGATAGTCCACCGTACACATGAGAGATGTTATCGTATATACCAAAAATCAACAAAAAATTATTTTATATTATAACACAATAAATGCAAATATGAGAAAAAATTATATATATAATGCATCATTAAATTAACCATTCGTAGGTGATTTTCGAAAATAAATCACATCAGTTGTGGATGTGGTAATCTATTGTGCACATGAATGATGATTATGTATCAAATTTTATTGAATAAGATATTTATTCGGGTTATAAAACTAATATAAAAACAAATCAGTATATAGGTTATAATTTTTTACCTGATGATAATATTTTAATAGTAATTTAAAGTAGTGGAAAAATAATTAAAACAAGAAAATTGAGTAATTCTCCCTCTTATTGGACTACCTATTTAGGATTATAACTGATGTATTCCAATGATAAATTTGAGGAAAAATAGAATCATATATGATGTATTTTATTTTTAGATTTTATTTGGTGAGTTGTTAGCTGAAAATTGTATTTATGGTGTGAATAAAGAGGATATATGATGGAATTTTATAATTGAGGGGAAGAACTTTTGTAATTTTTGAATTGTAAAAGGTGTACCCATATTTTTAACATTTCAAAAAGATCTAATGTTTATTATTATCAATAAAAATACATTATAAGGTATATATATTTCCATAAAAATTATATGCAGTTTATTAGGTAATTTTGACCCGTATGATTTTAGTTTAAACCCTTGTAAACATTTTTTAACCATAACTGCAACATGTTAATTTAACTATTTTCAATAATATTTATGATCAAAAATTAATTTGAACATATCATATAGTATAATATAATATTATTTTAAATATGGAATATTTTTTTCCAAATTTAATCTATATAAGTGGGAAAAAATTAATTTAATACTAAATCAACAAAGGTGAAGAAAAGGGATGTTTTCTAAAATTGTATTTTTATATTTAATATTAATTTATATTAACTATATGGAAAATAATAATTAGTTTTTGAATAAAAAATAATTATTATTAATATATAATATATAGATTCAATTTTAGTTATTTATAATTTAGGGTGGTTTTAATATATTGAAAAGGAGAAACATTGTGTACATTATAATAGTTTTATGAAAAATTGTGTTTTTAATCCCAATAGAAATATATATTAAATATAACCTGATGTTGCATAAAAATAATCTAAGTTTGTTAAATATAAATAAATAATAGTTATTTTACCTTTAATATTTTTCAAAAACGAAATTAAATTCTCAATTGTTTATTTTTAATAGAATGAAATTTTTAAAATCTGTTATATTTGTCACAATTTACTAAAAAATCAACAATCTGAAAAAAAATAAAAAATTAACCAAAATTTAATTTTTTAATTCAAAATTATATTTTCTATGATTATTTAATAAAATAAATTTTCTATATTTTACAAATTTTATTTCTAATTTGTTTTTTGGAAAATATATAGAATATATTTTTGAAGAAAGATTATTTTTGAATAATAAAATTATATTATGAAAAATTCATTGTTTATTAACTAAAAATTTATATGTAATTTATATTGATTTGGAAAAATATTTATATATATATAGATAATATATTACGTAATACTATTTGTACCTTCAAAAAAAATATATGTGTTATAACATTTATATATATCACAAGTTACATAAACTCGGTGTTTTTTATTGAATATGAAATTGAAACATAGTTCTATTTTATAAACATTGAATGTGTTATAGAAGAATAATCCATTTTTTAAAATATATTATATCATGGCCTTGATGTTATGTTTATTAAATCCATGACATTTTCCCCCATGTAGAGATTATTAATTGATGAAAATGTAATTATTACAATAGTTTTGATATTCTTAGATATATTTAATTAAAATGTGATTTTTATTAATGATTTTTTATCATTATTTATTTATGTAATGTATTTATTCCCAAAAAAATAATGATCAAATGGATTGTGTGTTTATATATTTACTATTTTATTTAGATTATTCAATATTTAATGATGTTGGCATGTATTGTATGCATACCCTTACTGAGTATTTGAGCTAATCCCTTGCATTACATTGCTTTCTCCTGGATCCCGTTAAGTATATTATCAATGGTATAAAGGGACGTAAAAAATGTAATAACAGTTTTCATGACAAAAATCAAATTATTAATTCTATGTTTGATATTATAATATTCCATTCAGGAATGTATCTTGATTTATTAGTCTATAAAACAAATCATTCCTTCAAGATATGATTCTTTATATATAGTTCTATTTTAATAAAGAAACAATGACTCTTTGCTATTGAAGATAATGAAATTATATACATAGGGGTCACCCATTGATCATATTATTTTCAAATACATTATAATTCTAATTTATATATTAATTTCTATTTAAAACAAAATTAGTTTTTGAAAATTATTTTTTTACTTTACTTTAAAAATAGCTCATTTATTTGTCAATTAATGGATATGGATGGAAGACATGGTGGGATCATGCATGAAATATGTTGTCAAATAATATATATACCCAATGAGAATATTAATTCCTTATATTAACTGATAGATATAATGTCAAGGCCTTCGATTAGTTTGGTCCATAGTACTCCTCTTAATGTCGTTTTCTTTTGCTAGGTGTTTAAATTAATGAAATGGTGGCTGATGGCATCATGAAATAACCGGGGATTATTTATCTTATCGATAACCTCCCTTTTTCTAAAAATGTTTCATTTATGGTTTTTAATTTAAAATTTTATTAGTATGGTAATAGACTATATTTTATTACATTGTGTGGTTTTGGATTTAATTGAGGGCTTATGTGCATAATAGATATTTAATGTGAAGGTATAACTTTTTTCACACGGGGTACAACATTCTCTACGAATTTAACATATTCATATGAACTAGTTTTCATGTAATATGGATCATGAACATACTTGATTCAATCTAGAGTATGGGTCGGCTATGGGGTTGGATAGAATCCAAGTGTGATTTATGAAAAAATAAAATGATGTAGAATATGATAGTTTCCAAAAATTGCAGATGATTGAGTCTTTATATATTATTTATCAAAATTAAATTGATTTAGATTCTATAATAAATGGATCAATATGGTTATAAAGTATTCGTATATGAAAAAGAATAAGAATATTTTAAAAGGGAGAGTGGATCCATTACGATTTTGAGTATACAAAATTCAAAACAAGAATATTTCAGATGAAATTTTTGAATAAGATGATTATATGATAACAAAAATAGTTTTTGCTCATTGAGAATGTCCAAATGTTGATGAATAATGTACTATTTGTGACGGAAAATAATTTAAAATGTATAAAAATTGGGTTGATATATAAAATATCATTGGAAATCAAAATATAATCATATAGACAAGAAGAAAAAAAAATAATTTAAATCTGAAATGGAATTATTTCATTGGTTGAATCGAGAATAGAGTATAAGCATATTGAAAAAGATATGTAATTCATCCAGAAAAACATTAATGAAAAATAGAAATTCAAATTTAATAAGGACCATAAGATTTCAACTACTTTTTTAAAACAAAATGCATTGATTTTAACGAGACATAAGAGAATAACGATGTTCCTCGTCATTTCATCTGAAAACATAATAATATTTACAAAAGTTAATTTTTTATTTAACCTGTATGTGAATAAAAATTAAAAATAAATCATATCCTAATTATCTATGTAGATGAAATCATATTTTTAAAGGATTTGTATTGTCACAATGAAGAATTTTCTATGACATTGAAGAATCAATTTGGGATTTCCATTCTTGTCATGACCACATGATTTCTAGGATTCTAGATTAAATTGAATACAGAATAAATTTTTATAAAAACCCTTTATTTTCATAAAATAATAATAAATATTTCAAAATGAATATTCATTAAAATTTACATAGAAATAGATAAGGACCGTAATGGTTTGGAGTATTTGGATACTAGATATATATTCATCATATTTCCTGAAATACCTTCAAAATATCCCATAACGATCCTCCGACATTATGCACTTCACAAAAAAACAAAAAAATATGAAATTTATTCCTAACACGTTTATAGGTTTTATATAAATTTTTGACATCATATACTCAATAATTATAATCATGGGATATATCAACATAACCTCATAATATCGTATAATATCATGATAATAAAATTTTAATACAATTCCATTTATATCATAGATCATAAAAAAGAAAAATGAAATTACTCGTGGAAATTCATAAAACATGAATCAGAATTGATTAAATTAAAATAATCCTTGAAAGAATGACATATGAAAATATTTTTTCTATATACATATGTATTGAAAATACTTTTCATAGTAGTAAATAATAATATCCAAATATATCAATGTGGAATGGGTTAACTCTCCAACAATTGTAGTAATTAAGGATCTCTCAAAATAATATAAATTTTTAAAAGGTCAATTTCTTTACTCAGATCAATCGCCATTATTTTTTTATTTATCACATTAAATTTCAATATTTATGCTATTAATTTTATGAATATATTGGTTCCATCAGTCCCTTAATTAAAATCATACATACGAGTTCTATAAAATCATAAAACATTCATCATTACATAATCCATATAATGAAATGGGTTTCTTGAACATTTCATCATTTCATCATATCATAAATTTTTAAGAAAGCATAGTTTCCATTAAAAATATTTATCCTTTCATTATACAATATCCCATTAAAAAGGAATGAGTTTCATAAATATTTTATCATTGGAAAAACCATGGAAAAGAAACGGCGTTCATAAACATATTTCCATTATTATCATAGTCCATTTAAAAAAATAACATATATTGTATCATTGGAACTTATAACATGTGATTATTATTTAACCTCCAAGTATTTCATCTTATATGGAAAATAATTTCGAAAATAAAATCACATATTACATTTGTTAATGAAAATTGTTTTTCATTTAAAATCACATTTCTAAAACAATAAATTCAAAAAATAATTTAGAAAGAAATTTCATTGAAAATATCCCATAAAAATAATATATTTTTATTTAGAAACATAATACTCTTCCTGTATGTAAATTCTATTCATTCATTGAATGTTAAAATAAATAATTATTTTCACACTTAGGTTAAAATAAAAAAGTAACTAATTTGAAAATTGAAAAATATAACATTAAAAACAATAAAATATTAAAAAATGTGTAATGATAAAATAAAATATTATTTATAGATTTTAAACCACTCAATATTTTTTTTTGGAAACTATATACATGGAAAAAAATGGGTTTTTGACTGAAAAGTGAAATAATGTTGATTTTCCTTAAACAAATTCTATTGGTTTATTGAATTAATTAACAGAGACAATGGAAATAGAAATATGTATTTTCATGAAATAAGAATATTATGAGATAAATCTAGTGTTTTTTGTGTGGTAGATCATCTAATTTCATCATCTAATGCATACTCAGAAACAATCCTGATAAAAATTTGGATTTCAACATAAAACATTAAAAAAATTGGTAAATTCTCAATCATAATCCTAATGAAAAAAAGAAAAATATATGGAAATGTATATCCAATAATTCTTAATAGGTAAATGATAAAATAAATTAATGGTTAGTATATATACAATAAAAATTTAATAAAAAGTTTGTAAGTCATTTGTCCCACATAAATAAAAGATTGATAAAAATCGATTTCATAAGTCTCAACAAACATAATATATTTTATAACAACATGTATATTAAATATATGTTTATTATACACATATTATATAATAATACATACAAATATCATCTATAATATGATTTTAATATAACATTTTATTGCTTTTTTATTTAATTTTCATTATAAAAATTATGTTTTGGGTAATCACTACATTGTTTTTCAGGTATGTTAAGATTTGGTTGATTTTTTTTCAAAATGACCATAGTTACATAATATTAATATTTACTACAATGTCACAGAAAAAATATATATTTATTAAAAACTGATTTATAGTAATCCATTAATATTAGATATTGAAAATGATTTACAACAATCTGGGAGATGTTATGTTGTACTACTACAAGAACATTGATTCTAATTTCATAATGGAAGAATGGAAATAAAATTATCTAATATATCACATTTATAGAGTCATTAATATGTCTTATATATATAACATATTTTTAATAAATATATCTTATTTAACTTCCATGTAAAGCATTAGTGAATATGGAATCACAAAGCTTGGTTGGGACGTAGTCTACCTTACACAAGAATGACCTTATCATCATCCTATGAAAAGACAAGTATAAAAGATTATATAATATTATAATTTTAGAATAATAATTTTTTTATTAATGTCATATATATAGATTAAATCCATCATTATGTCAAAGATGGAGAGGTGGGGATGTAAAATGAATTACATATGTTCATGATGCGGTAGTCCATTGCTCAACGACCAACAGTTTCATTTTCCACATGATGGAAGAGGACATGAATGTTGGTTATTCTATTAATATAATAACATATCAATATAGTTTACACTAATATTTTTTTACTTCAGAAAATTTTAATTGTATTTTAAGGATGCGAAAAAGTAAATAATATATAAACTCTCATTTAAGATCTTCACCTCTATTATTGGACAACATCCTCTATGTTGGACTAAAATCCATCATATGTGGGTTTTGTAATCAAAATAATGAATATATGATATGCCTATGGAAATAAGAAATTTATTTGTGATGTTATATTATAATCCAATGGTTTATAAAGGTGTGATTTGGATAAAATAGTGTGTATCATTTTATAAGTGGTGGAGATGATATACTTGGAATTTTTAAATAGAAAAAAATTGTACCCATGTTATTCACATTCTATAAGGCTCCAAAATGGATAAAAATAACCCTTTTTGTGGTATTAAATCATTATAAAAATATATAATTGTGATTGGTAATGTTTTTATTTATTTTAAACCCATATATTTTTTAAACCCTTTTTAAAACTAATTTTATCATAAGGCGCTATAACATGTTTTTAATATATTTTATATTTATTAATATAAAAAATTATTTTTACAATATTATATAATATTAATTATGATTATACAAATCATGGAATCAATTTTTATAAGTGTAATTTAATGATTTGTAAAATTTAATATAAATATTTAACTAGTAGAGGTGATGAAGAAGTGGATTTCTCAAGAGAAAATTTTTATAAGTATAGAAGGATTTAATAACAAAATTTAGTATAAAATTCGTTCTAATTAGATAAATTGGACAAATAAATATATAACTGAACAAATTTTAGTTTTTAAAACAATTTTAAAATAAAATAATGTCTTTAATGATTTAAAAAAACTTTGTTTTAAATAAAAATCAATAATATTTACTCTTCATAAAAAATTTAAAATATTTAGATAAAAATAAAAAATCACTAAATAAAATTTTTATCAAATTAATAATTTTTTTTATTTTGACTATAAATGTTGAAAAAATTACTTCAATAATATGTTTAAAAAAATAAATAACAAAATTTTTTAGATAGAATTATTTGAGAAACATATATATACATTAATAATATTTAATTACCATTTATCATGAATTTTTCATTAAATAAAACAATATTTATTGTTTTTTAGAATTGTGTGATTTATATTATTACCTTAAATTTTTTTTAAGTAATAATATTATCTATGTTTAAATAATAAAATTTTCAATATAACATGGTTCATAAAAACTACTTGTCTCATATAAAAAATATATATTAATGAAAATAAATTTATTTAAATAAAATATATTTTAACAAATTTATAGTGTCCTTCATTATACACCAATTACAAATATTTTGTCACATTAAATTTTTTACTCCGATACAAAAAAATGAGGAAACTTCTTCCCTATCCTATCCTCAGGTTCCATCATTAAAACTTCATATTTGTGGGTTTCCCACAAAACATTGACCAGGTGGGTGGTATTATTTTGTAGATATTTATTTCTATTAAATATAATATTTAAAAAATTTATATCATAATATATATCATGCAACATTACTGTGTTTTTTGTGTATAGTAAAGTTTAATGATAAATTTTTTTACTTTCTTAGGAGAGATACAAAGAACGCATTATGGATTTTAGAGAGGTTCAACAGATGTGACCATCAATAAGCCACTATCTTGATATAATCATGATTCTAAAAGGGGTACATATAACATGGGGTTAGTTTCTCTAAAATCCCTATAATCATTATAATCTTTACTTGTTTAAATTCATAGAATCACCTTAACACCATCATCAAATTCATTATCACCCCTAAATTTGTGAAAATATATTTTCTTCGCTCATTTTTTCCTGTATGTTGTGAGTAATGTCTATAACCTCAACAAACATTTCATCATCCCACACTAGTCTGAAAATCATTATTTTTCCATCATCATCCCATTATTTTGGATTTATAAAATTTTTCCATAGGAATTATATTCATCCATACATGTCATGCATAGATATTACAATCTAATAGGTCAATATTCATTACATAACATTTCGATCAATGCCATAATTTTCTATGTCTAGTGCATTTGGGCACTAATAGTCATAAATATCTAGTTCGTAAAATATATACATCGTAACCAACATATTTATTCTTAACTATCACTCCTATTATACATATCATACTTAATATCATACTTCATAATTAGGTGAATGGAAATATAAGAAAATAGTAATAGTAGGTGCCCAATTTTGGTAAATAATGGATATATAAATGATCTTATAAAAATAACATGATCATAATAGTATAATAAAATTATATATTCATTTTAAAACAATACCATTCATATCAAATATCATAATTTTATGCCATGTAATAAATACTGAATGTTCATAAGAAAATAATCCTAATGGAATCAAAGATCATAAACAATCAATGTTTACATATATATAAGACATTGATCAATTGAATGAATAGAAGAATAAAACATCACTTCAATATTATTAATGTATTATATAAAAGGGGGTCATAGAAAAATTCGGTCACTCCCAAAACTATATTAGTTGTTGTGGGTCACTCCCAATAATATCATAATTGACATTTTCCCATACAAAACTGGGTTTACTCTCCATTCCATGCACATTTATCACATTGAATATCAATATTTACCGAATTATTTGGATGGAGATATAATTCCTAATCATTAAATAATTGGAATAATACAAATGTTTTTTATATGATCATAAAGAAATAAATATATCAAAACCCACGAAAATAAATCGGTTTTATAAACATTTCATAATGGGATGAACCACGAAAATAAAATTTGTTCCATTATTATTTAGTTATTTCATCATATAATAAACTAGGTAAAATAAAAGGATTTTATAAACATCATGTAATCATAAATGTAAACAATCTATAGAAAGAATGAGGATAATAAATTTGTATCATATCCCATGAAAACAATAAGTGAAACCAAAGGTTGTTTTCATTAACGTATATAACTATAATTAATTATTTTAATGCTAGGGGAAGTATACCATTATTAATTATTGAAACAGTGAATCATCTTATTGTGTTGGTATAGGAAACCCCTTATATTGTCATTAAAGGTATATTGGGGTAATTAAAGGACATTAAAAGATACTCATCGGGCCCAAGTCAATATTCTGTGATAATAACTCAAGCACATAATCCATCCTTATCAGTTGTGCAACTCAGTTTCCAATACACATCTCCTAGATTTGGCTCACTACCAGAGACCCCCTTTCAATACCACATATATATTATCCTATATCCATAGGTTTTTTCCACTACCCGAATGCCATATCTATCCCCATCCCACAACCATTGTGAGTCATTTTGTCTAGGAGATTCAGTTTTCACCCACACATTATTGTCTCCCTTCTATCACATACATCTATATAGAACCACAAGTCGTCCGGTCTAGTAGATTCTCTTGTTTTACAGGCATTGGTTTCTCTTATAAATAATATCATTTATAAAATCACTATAAAAATGAATTACCAATTTGAATTTTTACATTTACATTTATAAGGGAAATTTATACTAATAGTAGAATCATTAACAAAAAATAATTCAGGATTGAAGGAAAATCATTTCATGTCATATAAATTAAAGTAGAATAATTTCATTCTTTTGTTGGAAATGTCACAATGTTCATCCTTTAGAAAATGAAAATAATGTTACATTATTTTATTTATTAAGAGAAAAAAATGTGAGAAATATCATTAAAATATTATCCTATAATACTAAAAACCATATTTAAGACAATTTCAGAAAACATGGATATGTATAAAAAACACGTTTCTGTCAAAGAGAGAAATGATGTCGAATTTACTTAAAAGGGTATTTTTGGTCCCTTGTATAATTATAGAAATTTAAATGAAATTAAACCATTTACTTTCAAACAAAATCTACCATGATAAAATATTTCAATAGTTTACTGAAAGATAAATCATAACATTTCTTTATTAGTATCATAATAATCCATAATCGCGATAAAAAATGGTATTTTAAAGAAAAGTGTTACATATAGTTCTCTTCAATTCAAAATCACCATAAAATATTTTAAAATAAATCTAAATGTATTATAAATATCCAAGATGTGCATTTTCATAATTGTTATATTATATATGATCTATTTACAAAAATTCACCATTCCCATTTAAAATAATTTCTTATTAAAGTCATCATTTAATGGTGTTAACTAGTTCGGTTTATCATTAGTATTTTTGTTATAGAGTAAAAGTCCTTGTAAATTATCATGGACTCACGACCTCAAAGTATTAATCATTATATTAATATTATTATATAAACATTGGTAGTTGTCCATTAAAATTATTGTAATAAAAATTAATTACTCACTTAATAGAGATAATAGAGTGCATATACGCATCAAGACTAATTTAATTTTTTAATGATAAAAATAAATAAAGAAATGAAAACAATAATTATCATTTAAAATATCATTATTATAATATATATATCAAATATATTTATAAATAAATCTTTATTTCAATCCAAGTGAACTATTACATAAAAATGATTCACATCACTTTGTGGAGGTTGAAGTACCTATGTCACAATGAGTGACCATTTCATTACATAAAGGATTGGTTGGTAATAATTTTGACATTATATTATTATTATAAAAGTATAATTTCATCAGAAAAATCATATAGAAATATTAAACACATTATCATAAAAATTCATAACTAATACTACTGAACATTTAATCTTCTTGCAATGTGGAGCCAGTAAGTTGTATGTACACAAGTGTGATAAATTAACTTGTCATTATATAGGGATTAGGGTGTATAATTATGTTTTATTAGATATAATAAAATATAAAAATATTTTGATACATAAGATATTATTTTATAATAATTACCAATAATTTAGAATTGGTAAAGATGAGTAGAAAATAATGTGATCAATTAAAGAGATTACCACTAAATTGAAATGTATCATCATGATCTTCTCTAAATATCTCTAGAGTTTCTATTTTGGATAGAGAAGAACCAAAAATATTTTTATAGGTAATTTGGAAATGTGAATTTGTAGTGGTTTTTCAATTTATAATGAAAAAATTGGTTTAATAATTTGATGGTGGAATTTCACTTTTATTATTGAGATGAGGGGGACGTTTGGGATTTAAATATATTAAATTATAAAAAATTATTTCACAAGTAAAAAAATCCATTTAATTTATATTAATATAAATATACATTAAGATAATTTTTTTACTTCGATATACTAATCGATTTTTGAAATATTATGTTTCCTTTTTAAAAATTTTAATTGTGATTTACCCTTTATTAGAAATTTTTTATTTTAACCATTATAATAGCGTTTTCAATAGAATAGAAAATATTTTTTAATTATGAAGTGAAAATTTTCATATAAATAAAACATTAATGGAATTTTTGGCCATATAACATATACATTTTCGTATTTCATGTATTTATATTTATTTTTTTTTATTTAATTTAATTATAATTTTGATAAATTATAATTTACCTAAATTTTGACATTATATAGTAAATTTCATATTAAAAAAATTAATCATGAACATGGAATATGAATATAATCATTTAACACAACCTTAACATGTCATATTTAACTAATAAATATAACAGTATAAAATAATCAAATTATATCACATTTTATATTTTATAAATCATATATTTTATTTTCCATTAATTGAATAAATATTATCTTAGAATTCTGTATGAATATGATGTAATTATATAGAAAATAAAAATTATAAATAAATTACCATCATGAATATAAATTAGCTATTTTTAAATAATTATTAATATTCATTCACCATAAATCTTCATCCATATGTGATCAGATAAATGTGACTTTAAACTTAGAGAGTGATAGTTGGTTTTTTTTATTTAAATAATATAGATGTAATTTTCATGTAAAAGTGTCCATTAAACAACCCAATTCAATGCCTAAGGAGATATGGAAAAAAATAAATTCCACTAATACATATTCGAATAAAAAACAAAGTCCTTATACAAAACTTTTAACCTAGATTAATGATATTTAACCTTTATTGTAGTGATACGTTTTACCGCATATACTATTATTAGATTCCATAATTATAAATGTACTATTTACCAAATTAATATATACTAATTCTATATTTTAATTAATTTCATACATTAAAAAATATAATTGAATGAATTTAATATAAGTTGTTTGTCACAAAAAATAAAAACCATATTATTTTAAAAAATACATTTTCAATCATTAAAAGGGGTAATCATATCGTACACATTGAATTTTTTTTTTAATTTTAAAAACATTTTATTTAGTTTTAAATATATTCATATTTAAATAATTTCCTTCACTAATATTTATTAATTTAATTTATTAATAAACATACAATTTGTGATAAAATATTTTCATAAAAAAATATCATTTATTTTCAAATAATTTATTAAATTATAATTTTTTTATAACATTTAAATTAATTTCATCACTTTTTTAATATAAATTTTTAATAATTTTGTTTTCACAACTATTTCATTCTAAAAAAATTCTTTTAGACAACATTCATATAATATTTTAATTTAGTTCCTTGCTTCATTAGAAATCGATGTTCTATGAAAACAAGATAATAAATAAATGAAATTACTTAATGTGAAATATTTCGATCATGTCTCAGGAAGTTATATTCAACCAACTATAAAATTTATTTCATACTATAAATTATTCACATTGAAGCAAATAATTGATGATATTGTTAATTCATCAGATCCTCATATCACCACATATCTTCCCCAAATTAGTGGTTTCACCACATAACATTAAGTAGGTGACCAGTCATGTTTTTTTACATTCTATCTACAATATATAATCTATTTTCATTTTTTTAAAATGAATTATATTTATCTAGTTGAACATTGTATTGTTTTAGTAAATCTTATGGATATAGTATTTAATTCCTTATGGTGTGTATATGAAACAAATGAGGAACTTTAGTGCTATTATGTGGAAGACACAATGTATAACGTACCATTCTAATAAAATCTAGGGTTTCACATGAACAAATTTTACTATAGATTAGATTTGGATCTTTTACAAATATAATCACCTTCCCCTAGAGATATAATCATTGGAAAACTATGTAATAATCATCAAACACTGCATCTTTTTGAAAATTATCAATAACATTTGTCAACTTTGAGATGCTCTTATGCAATGTTGAATGGATCTAACCTTGTATACTATTCACTAGACTAGACCAATCCCCAATAAAATTCATTCTTAAAATTCATTCCATAATTTGGTAGTTCATCACATATTGTACCAAATAGATTCATAATGAAACATATAAATTCATGAGTGAAAGAAATTGTTATCAACAGAATCCACCAATGTAATGTTTTAATCCCATCTACCTTCGATATCTATAACAAAATCTCTCAACATGAATTCAAAAGTTTTAATTGCCCTATCAGAATTACAATATATATGAGGATGATAATTATTACTAAAACATATCATTGTATCTATATACGCTTAATGAATATTCCAACACATCAAGGTAAACCTTTGTTCCCAATCAGATAAAATTGACACGAGTTCACCATGAAATCTTACCAATTACTCAATATATAAACAAGTAAATTGATCTAGAGATTTATATTTTATGATAAAGGAAAATATTTCTGACATTTCATTGTGATTGACTAAAACACAAAAAATGTTTTTCCATTTAAAATAATTGGGTATTCTAATGAAAAAACCCATAGTGATGTATTCACATTTCCATTATTTTATGGGTAATAGTGTTAATAGTCCATTAATAATCTATATCTCGTCAGGAATATAATGATATACCAATAAATAATATACAAACACTACAAGTACTCTATTTATTAAACCCCCTAGAAAATCATTCAAATACTTATAAATATTTATGATTTTAGGATCAATAGTTAATTAATAACTATAAGCCTCTTCAAATAGTTCCTTCTTTAAATTTGGTAAATAGCGAAAAAAAGACATGATTACAAATTATTATCATTCCAGCACAGTGATGTTTTACATCATGAAAATTAATCACCATATTTTTTAATCTATATATCTACCTTCTTTTCACTTTAATAATTAAGTGAATAGATTGAAGATCGTTCATTTGAGATAGATAATGTTTTCACACTTCTATTTGGATATCTTGCTCCAAACTATGCAAATCCATAAATATTGGATCCTCTAGAATCCTCATCATATATAACATAACATAATTCATTTAATATATATCCTACCATATATTATTATAATTCATATGCTATGAATTTTTAGAGTATTTCTAATATTTAAGAAACACAAATAATATTCTTTGGTATATATTCATCCCTTTTTTCAGTGATAATATACGAGATACTTCTAAGATCATTGTATATGACACACCTTTTCCACAGTTATATTATCTATAAATAATCCATAAAAATATTACCACAACAAACTGTAAATATTTTTTTAGGAAATATTTTCCATGGAATATCAATTTTAAATATAAATAATTATTTACCATAATGTTATGCAAGAGAGAACAACTCATTCCCTTATATGATGCATCAGTATAGATTAAAACTCATTTTTCACAACATGGTAGTGTGTGTACATGTGTATAGAGTCGTCATATATTCAGTTGAAATAACATTTCTCAATATAGTCAATCAAAAGGAATATAGATAATTTCATATTAAACTGTGTTATTAGATTAAATAGTTGATAAAGGGTTTCCAAAAATCGGTGAAAATAACATTTCATACAATGAAAACTAGATATATCATTCATAGTGGACGGTCTGGGAAAATGTTCCATAACATTATCATTGATGGTCCTACTATATTAAATGTAGATGATATTATATTACCAATTAAAAAATTTTACAAAAAGAAAATTCACACTTTTTAAATTTTATACAAATTCTCTACGTACATAGAATCTTTAAAATAATTACAAATTAATCTCTAGTCTATTTCTTCCTCATTGAATAAATAAAAATATATCCTATAAATACCACCATAAACGGATCATGTTAATATCTAATTACAAAAATAATTAAATCTATGAAGATAATGGGAGAATTTTTAAGACCAAATTAAATCACTAAAAATTCGTAGTGTCTTTCAATTTTAAAAAAAAATGTTAAATTGGTTGTATCCTCCTTCTTGAACTTCAATTGATGATACCGAAAATGAATAAAAAATCATGGAAATGAATTGAGATACATTTACTTGAAAAAAATATTAATATGGGATATATGATACTAGATCATGATAGTTATCTAGTTAGGTTTATGGTAATAAATGAAGTGTCTTAATGAACAATATTTCGTTTTAATAAAAAATCAATGTACCCTATAGTGACACACAATGAAAAAAATTCCTTTTTATCTATTATCATGGATTTTCTTCTTCAATTTAAATAACTCGATTGTGTAATTACTCAATATAGTCATGGAAATTGGTGTATCACTAGTTATGAGTTATAGAGAAAACTAAACAACAAAATTCAGTGAAAGACAATTAATATTTTCTAAAAACTCTTAGATAATACACCAAATAATAGTCAATTCATATTTTTTATTTTATTACAAAACATCTGGGATAAAAACCATTTTAATATATATTATGTCCCACATAATGGATGAAATTTTCAAATGTACTAAATTTATTCATCACATTGATAAGAGTTTATAGGTTTTGTTATGAATATAAAATGTATCTCCCCTTCCAATATAATTGATGTGATATTTATATAATGATTGATAATACATGGACCCAATAACATCAAATTCCACAAGTTGAATAAAGATAATATTTGGAAGAAGCAAATTCCAGAATACATTAATTAGATAAGAATCAATGAATTTGGATCTATTTATCATAACATTAGTGGGCTCTACAAATAACCCAACATATAATGTTTTAGGTGGAACTATGATTTCCTTAAATATAATTTAGATAAAAAGAGCGTGTAGATCCAAAATCAAATAACGCCTTATTATTTATAGAGTGGATGATATGTTTACCGTTATCCATTCATTATTTTACCTTTCTTTATAAATAGTGATTTCATGATATTTATATTTTCCAAAAATCGTTAGAGGTTTTTTACATCTACAATCATCAATAACCATTAAATATATGCACTAGATAGAAAAAATTCTATAATACATTACCATACATCCCTATATTGTGAGTGGTGCATTCTATGTATTTTTATTTATATTCCCATCATTATGTAAAATCATCCCACCACATTCTCATTTGAGAAAATGACTACCTTCCCATCCTCACATGATGAATTTATAAATAAAATAATACAATATTCTCCATGAGTCCTTCCATACAATAGGAAAAAAGGAATCCCCCTATTCTTTTCAGTATTACTTTTAGAATCCCAATTATTTTAAATATTATCCTTTTATCATGTCATTGAAATTTTTTTGGTATCTATAATCCCTATAAAAACCTTAAACTACAAAATAAATTTATTCATAGACATTGAAACCCCTTATTGATTAAAACATTCATAGAAATGATATTATATCACTAAATAATTGTTAATCCTTAAATTTAGGTTGGTTTTAAATACTATAACAATAAATCTCAAGTCTTGAGAAATTTTAATAAAGGGGACCAATAGAATAATTCTCATTTTACTTCAAAAATGATAATTTTTCCTACATTTTCATAAAATGAATAGTTGGAATGTACATGATGAAATATAATCATATAAATTCATCCCATTTCATAAGTTAAATTACATTTTTACATGAATTTGATAAAATGTCACCACTGATCTTCTTTCAAATAATAATTACTAATAGAAAAATTGAATTCATATGTTTTAATCAATGAATTATAGAAAAAATTTTTTCAAAATTATTGATCCATTATAGAGTGAGTATCGGATTAGTGGACCCACTAAAATAAGAGTGATGTATCTTCATGAATTCAAAAAAAATTCATTTTATATATATATGATCTATATGAAACACAACAAGAGAATACTTTTTATGAAAATGAATGAACAAATTAATCTAGATCACATACCATTTGGTTTCATTGGAGTCTATCATTTCATTTTCAAAAAAATTCATCAATAAACAGAATCACTCAGGTCCCACCCTCTGTTGAAAAGAAAATATCATATTGTTAGAAAGAATTATCATAGTTTGATACCACATAATCATGAAAAAATAAATTATAGTATGCCTAAATTGAAATACAATATCCTATGAAACGTTTGTTTTATCAAAAGTAACTCATGATCAATACCAAAACAATATGATTTTATCTAATAAAAATACTTGTCTGTAGATTTTATACTAAATATTTTTCATCATAATTTCAAAATGTTTACTAAACCATGATCTTATAAAAACTATAGTTACCCATTCTATTTATATATATATATTACATATTATTATATGAATATTCATTACATAACTTTTTTATTCATGTAATAATTAATTAGATTTATTATATTGGGAATATCTGATCATGAAAATATGGTTCATAAAATATATATACATCATCAACAAAATAAATCTACACAACAGTCTCCCTTTTTAGAAATACAATACTTAATAATTTTCATCATAACCTGGGGAATTGAAACATAATTAAATAGTAATATAAGATTCCTAGTAGGGGTATACAAGGGAGATATCAATGATCAAATTAGTATAACAACAGAACATGTGTCTATGAACTTAATATTAAAATTTTAAAACTGTACCCTGAATATTGGAAATATTAATTCTAATCCATGTAATAAATAATAGTATACCGTGATAAATTAGTCATAAGGGAATCATAAAACATGAAAAATGAAATAATAACATAGTTACAAAACATTTATTTTAATTATAAACCTAAGAGACAAAATAACTTTTTTAGTTGTCAGGGAACATTGATAAGAGGACTATAGTTAAATATTTTTACATCTCGACATATCATTGTAGTCAATGTTCACAACCAATGAAATCATAGAGAAAATAGTCCCTTACTGAACTGCTTCCACTCTCCATTACAATAATGTTTATCTCATGAGATATCAGAATTTTCCAAATTAATTCAAGAGATATATTTTTCCCACACATAATATAATCAAAATCATATATATGTATTCCAAAATCTCATAAATAAATCATCACATTATATCCTATATAATGTAAATTATTTCATAAAAATTCTTCATAACATTACCACTAGAAAAGAAATGGGATTCATAAAAAAATAACAATTTATCATTGCATGAACCATGAAAAAAGACTTTCATAAACATCATTTCATTATAAACATAAACCATATTTTGAAAGGATAATTAGTGGAAAATTGGATGATATCCTCAACAACGTTTAAGTGAAATCAAGGGGATTTTCCTTCATGAATAGAAATAACATTAAAAGATCATATAAACATTTGTTATGTATATAAAATTTCTATAATGAAATCACTGTATAAAAAACTAAATTTATATAATGAAATAAAATTCATTCAAATGAAAAATGGAAAAATTTAATTGAGGTTTCATTTAAAAAATTAATCATTGGAGTATTAAAAACCATTCATTTTTTTTAAGTAAAAAGACATTTCATCCATTTATTTATTGGAAAATTTAAAATATACCTTACTTGAAAAAAGAAAACAATTTTCCATTAAAACCCTAGTAAAAAATAAATCATGGGGAAAAATCAATATAAAATTATATTGTAGTATTTATAACCATATTTAAAACAATTTTTAATATTTATTGATATTAAAGGAAACATTTTTTGTCCAAGGGATAAATGGAGCTGATATTAATTAAAAACAAATTTTCAGTCTCATGAATTATTAATGTAGGTGAAATGAAATTAAATAGCTATATTTAATAAATAACTATAATATAATTAAATTCAATAATTTATTGACTGATATATCTTTATATTTTATTATATGGAAGTTATTCAGAATCAGTTCTGGTAAATAGTTAGATTGTTGCATTCAAAATGTATCTCGAGTTAACCTTATTTTGAAATAAACATATCCTTATGTATATTAAATTTAATTATAGAATAAATGATAAAATATTATTTTTCATACATATAATATAATAAACTATCCCATTTTTAAATTTCGTTATCACTTTTATCAATAATATCTTATTGAAATGATCATTTTAAAGATGTAAAAAATACATTTATCAAGAGTATTTATGACCACCATTTAAATTTATCGTTTGAAAAGAAAGAAAAAAATTAATTATTAATAAAAATTAAAATATCATTACTAATTTAAAAATACATTATATATTCATAAAATTCATCCTCATTACAATACATGTTAAATATTAAGGAAAGTCAAATCACATCAATTCAAGAATGCGGTGGTCCACACGTACACACGAGTGACATTAACATTACCCAATGGATTTGATGGAAGTACGATAGATAATATATTATCATTATAGAGGTGTAATAAAATTATAAATATAAAATATTAATACCCAAACCATCATTAGACCAGTTCTAATGAAATTTTGATTAAAAATGAATTGAATCTCTATACAAATATAATATGCTAAATGAACAAATAAGCGATACTTTCACTTCTCAATTGATGGAAATGTGGGTGTATAGTGGTATTTTCATTATAATAATAAAAATTAATAATATTTATGATAATAATTCATTTATTTAATTATCTATTCCACATATTCAAAGGTTTTAATGATGACTATATAAGAATGGGAAAGATTAAGCTGATTAAATGTTTATTGAAATTACACATTTAGATGTCCTGTAATTTGATATATGGTGGTCTTTTTAAAGAATAAAACCATTGTAAAATTTCATAGGATTTTTATAATTGAAATTGGTATATTTTAAATTATATTTAATTCTAAAATTATTTAAAATAAGTGAGAAATAATTATTCATTTTATAATAGATTCAAGGGGAACAATATGAATTTATCAAAATATATAATTATAATAAATTCACTATAAAAAAAGTAAATAAATTTTCCTGTATTTAATGAATAATTTTAAAATATTTTGGATTATTTTTAAAACATATCATATTGATTAACCATTATTTAACAAATTTATATTTTGACTTTAGTGAAATATTTTTCAATATTAATGGATTTTATTATAAGGTAAATATTGTCCTATTTATGGACATGATAAGATATTTTTAACCATATTATATATAATATGTATTATTTCAGGATTTTTAGGATTTTAAAATTACATAAAAAAATATTATTTTGATAAAATATCATTGTTGTAAATGTTGACATTATTTATTAAATTTGACTTTAATAGACTTCAATAAAAATTTTGAATTAAAATATATAATTTAAAACCACAAATAATATATCACATGAAAATTTTAAATTCGTAGATCACTCTAAAATACAAATATTATATATCCTATAATATTGTTTTTTCAATAATTTAATAAATATTTATTTCATGTTGTGTAAGAATTTTAGATAAATATTTAATACCTAGAAACTATAAATAAATTAACATTAAGAATATAATTTCATTAATAAAAAAATTAGTATTTTGAATAATTCTTATATACTTTTTCATTTTTTGAACATGTAAAGTATATTTACAATTTCAAGAGTAATATTTTTGAATCATTTTATGATTTAAATAATATAATGATCATTTTCAATAGAATTTTTTCCACTAAAAACCCATTTTAAAAATAAGGTAATAATTCTTGAATTATCATAATACCATAATAATTAGGTTATCAATATTATGTCATTAAAACTTGTTATAAAACTATATTAACCTGATTTACCAGTTATCTTGGTGTTAAATATTATCATGATTACTATAAATATTGAACATAAACAACATAGAACTATTTTACAAATTCAAACCAAATGATTAAAAATAATATAATTATTTCATCTAATAAAATACCTATAATTTGAAAAATATAATTTTAACTTTTTTTAAAATAATGTGATAATAACTTCTTTTTATAATGAAAATCGTTTTAAAGAATATTAGTAGATTTATTCATAACCTATTCATATAAAAATATTTTTTTAATGAACAAAAAATTTGATAAAGTTAATAATATATTAGTTTCATTTAAAATTTTCACAAATAACTTTGAATTTAGTTTATTATAAAAAAAAATTCTAATAAAACATTTTCTATGCAAAATAAAACACATTTATTTGCATAAATCATTTTTAACACTAATAATTTGACAAAAATGAGTTATTTATATGACTATATGTTTATGAAAATTATTTTAACAAATATTAGTTATAACTATTCATACCCATCAAACAATGAACTATATTAATATTTAGACATTATATTTTAATAATGTTTATTATTTCGATTAAAATTTTGTTGTGTGTAATGGAATATATGGAAAAATTATAATTATTTAAATAGGAATATTTTATAAAAAGACGAAGGCTTTATAGATGTCTTCATAAGGGTAAATATGAATTCTATAGAAAAATATAATTTTGTTACAAAAATAATCTATTTGATGATATAAATGGCAACCACTTTTAAAATCAATATAATAAGATCCAATCATATCCTATAGTGTTTGAGTTGTTGTCTCTGATTTTCTATATGATTGATGATGATAAAAAGTGTAGAAACTCAACACTTTGTCTATGTCTTGTAGAAAATTTTACAAGAACTATAAGTTAATCCATGGATCCCATTTATATATAATGGAATTTGATATTCCATGAAACCTTACCTCTCCCATAATGTATATATTAGAATTATAATCCAAGGTAAAATCCACTCTAATAGCGACGTTGATTGTTATCATTACATTATGATAAACAAAAATCTATATAGAATTATAAATTTTCAATATCATAGGAACCCAATGACAGAATCCATGGTTATTTTTTCTATTTACATTCTTTCATGGGTAATTTTTGTGAAACATCCATAAAAATTGGTCTCTAAAACATTTCATGATGAAATATCAAGCACTAGATAAAAAACTCTATGATATCTCTCTTCTTTCCATTCAACTTGATGTAATCATTCAAATATATCATCTACAATATACTTCCATCATGAATATTTAATGATGAACCATAAGATTTTTTTAAACGATCCCTACTCAAATTAGATATAGATAATAATTATTCTTGGTTCTAGAATAATATTTTTACTTAATAATAATGGTTAAACTCAAGAACATTTATAAACATATTCTATAGATGAATATCATCATCTAATATCTTTTTTATCATTAAATACAATGATGGTTTAAAGCACACTTGATGAATATTTTATTTCTGTATGTCCTTTATAATTTTATGATCTATCCATTAAAATACATATACAATGTTTTTTGTATCAATACAGATAAACCATCATGATCCTTATAAATTAATGAATTGGAGAACATTTTTTCTTTCCTATGGTGGTAATTTATTAAGCATTCATAATATTTAATTTTCTTAACCATCCTCTATGTAATATATTCCACTCTTTTTTTGTGAAAATATATTTTTAAATTATATGGTTTATATATATATGATTTTTTCCCCCTAATAATAATGCATGCATATCATTAAATTCTAAATTATATTAGTTAAGTAAAAATCACTAGTTTATTAATTTATCTCATTAACAATTAATTATCTTGATGAATTAGATATAACCATGTCACATTTCATTATAATTAATCCTGATACCATATTCGATGAAACACATCCATTCCATAATTTAGAACAATTAATAGCCCCATTACAGAAATTGCCTCAGTTTGATCATCCACACATAGATCATGAATGAATGATCATATACTTCAATTAATGGGTTTTATATATTATATTTAATTCACTATTTCATTTCTTATAAAATCAATGATTTTATGCGGTATATTAAATCTCGGTTTACAAATGTATAAAATGGAAGGATTTTATCTATGTTATCGAATTCTTATTTAGAAAACTATCTTTGGTGGTTTTGTTTATTGTAACATAAGGACACATCAACCAGAAAATCAGGATAGATGATAAAACAATAATCATATCTCACATGTATTGTAATATTTACCTCACAGTTACTAAGATATTCCTCAAACATCTATATTTACCCAAAGAATTCTATCACTATTTTTGATGAACAATATTTTGAATGATATTAATGAAAAATATAGTGTTAATCATATTAAAATCTATAGAATCAACATCAAATTTTTGAATCATATTATTGTTGTGAGTCCACGATTGATTTATTCCACCTTCCAAATTATATAAATCTAAAATGACTTATTAATACTCCAAAAACTAGAGAATGTAAATTATCTTTTTTGTGGTACATATATATTTCTTAGAAACCATAAAGGTGGGAATTACCTCATAAAGGACTCAATCGAATATTACTACCTCATTTTATAATTTCTATATTCAGGAAATTTTACAACTTAATTTTCTTTATAATATTAGTGATATTTTTTGATCCATCTACCATAAAATTTCGGTTCATATAGGGACAATAATAACATTTTCCATCCCACAAATTATCTAAATGGGTCCTTTATTGTTCAAAAATTGAATGAAATCAAAAATCCTACTTCAATAAATAATGTTCATATAAGAAAACCACATAATAAGGAAAAAACTTATAGGATTTCAAAATCATAACACCTTCATTAAAATATTGGGAAACACATGATTGGACTATTTCATTGATAGAAATTATTAAAATTCAGTTATATCATTCATAAAGAGTTCTTTAATATCTAAAACAAATCCACAATAGTTTCAAACCATTTGTACATCAATTATCTTTATTGAGCCACATGGAATTATATATTCAATTTAATTAAACCATTTTGGAGTAAGTAAATCAAGAAAAAACATTTCCAAATCCACATCGATTTTAGATATCTTGATTGGGATGTAGTTGTTATGAACCCAATCGCACTATCTGTAACCAAAAGTCTTGGATATTTCACTATGGAATGATTGATCATTATAGTTACTACTAATTTCATCTCATCATAGATTCTAAATAATTTACTAAACATCAAATGGATACCAACAATAATGACACATGATTTTTCATACATCGATATTACATCATTATAGAAGGATATTAAATAAATTTTGTAAATAAATACCCATGAATAATAACTATTTAGTGACTTTATAGACTAAATAAAAATTATTATTATTTTATTATAAAATGTCAAAATATCTCATAGATATTATCTATAATACTATACTTTTGACACATACCATTCATGAAAATATTATTAAAAAACAGAAAAAGAAATATAATAAAGCATGATATTAGATGCTCAATAAAGATAATCCTTGTATATATCATAATAACATGATAATAAAGGTATGTTAACATGAGAATGATATTTGGAAATCATACATAGCATATCATAGATCATAATTATGTGTTTGGTAAAAAATATTGTTTTTTTATAGTACATGAATAAAAAATGGAACAATGAAAATAAGTCAATGGAGCATAAAATTTGAACAGGTTTGTGGAATCCAAGTGACCATAGTGTTTTCAATTTTTTAAGAGGAATGGTTAATTTTCTAAACAATAATTGAGCAATCAGTTCACTCACCAAATCACCATAGAAGTCATGTTTCACTACCAAAATCGTAATATGTGACATATACCCTAATGTAATAGGGTTCACTACAAATAATATTCTGGTTTATCTTATAATATTTTAATTGCAACCCAAGTGTATTGGAGGGAATTAAAGGTTCCACCAATCACATACTCAAAACCATACATATGTGTCCTAATAGATACTAAAATATTATTCCTATAATAATAAATAAAATAAATGGGTTGCATGAAGATTTCAACACTTCACCATAGAAAAAAACATGGAAATGATCATAGAAAATTAAATATTTCTTAATATAATAACTAGTGTAAAAGTGCATAGTTACATAAACATTTAATCCTGTAATAGAATATTGTACAAAAAAAGTTTCATAAAAATTTTATCATCTTAAAGATTAACCATCATGAGTATTAATAAAGGCAGTATCATTGGATCAAATCCATTGGAAATATTATGTAATGTCAAAATATTTCATGTTAGATGGAAGAGTATTTTAGGAATAATACCAGTTCAAACATTTGATGATTAAAATAAAATTTCATTAATATTATTTTGTTAAAATATACAACTTCATAATATATTATATAAATAAATTTCTATTTAAAATAAAAAATCAAACATGTTATGAAATTTATAATGAAAATTATTTTCATGGCGGAGGAAAATTTTGTTTATGTCGTACACGATTAATATAACATTTCATTCAAACATAAAAAAAATTCAAAATGTACCACATTCAAAAAATGGAGTGGAAATAATTTTAAACCCATTATTTAAAAGGAAATTATTTTTCACAATACATATAGGTAAAATTTGGAAAATAGTAAAAAAATAATCATATCATTTTTATAAAACATGTAAAAGGATGAAAATTATATTCAAATAAAGAGATAAATAATGTCAATTTCTATTAAAAATGTTTTTTTATCTATTGAGTATATAATTATTATATAATAATATAGAAACCATGAATTTCCCTGGAAACAATTTTAAATGTAAATTAATGAATGTATTGATATTTTTATAATAATTGTTGATCATTAGAAACATGATCATAGAAAATAATTTTAAACAATGTGATTATGTTGTATAACTTTTTACCACCTTGGTAACATTAAAATATTAATCTGAATGAAATATTAAAACATAAAGGGATATTTATATCCCATAATATTCATGAATAAAATCATAAGATATATTAAATTGTAGTACATACACCATGAAAAATAAGTGAGTGTTGTATAGAGCATGTGTCCTGCAGAAACAAAAGTGATTCAAGATTTCCAATCATTTAGTGTGATCTTCTTCAATAAAAATTATAAAATATATTATAAAAAATATTATGTTATTATAAGTATATTAAAATTTTATATGCATATATTTTATATAGTATATGATTTAATTTTACCAGTTAATACACATTTACTAACAATTGATTGTAAAAATTAAATTTTTTGAAATAACTACATTGTTTTTCATGCATGTTCTAATTTTGAATTTATATTCACTTAAGATTTATCATGAATAAATCATATAATAGATTAAAAAATTTAATATATATCATATATATTCATTATATAAGTAATTAGAGTAAACCATTAATGTTAGATATAAAAAATGAATCTCACTGTTCCTGGAGATGGTAGGTCGCACATATCCATGAATGTTGTTTTGTTTTTCATGATGGATGAAATAAAAAAAATTAAAATAATATATTACCATCACATAGTAAATAGGATTAAAAAAATATAATATATTTTCATTTAATATATCATTACTTTCATCTATGTAAAGCGTAAGTAAAAACTAATTACATCTCTTAATGATGTGTTAGTTTTCCATTCGCATGAGATATGTTATTGTATTCCAAATGAATTTAATGAAATAAGTTCTATATAATATTAATTTTACCAAATAAAATTGATATTATAAATATTACATATATATATAATTCAAATTAGTTATTATATCAATATGTCTGATGAAATGATGAAAAATAAATTATATATATTTGTGAGGCAGTAGTCCGTTGTACACTAGATCATCAGTTTCATTCCGAACATGATAAAAGTTGAGATGGATTTAAATTGAGGAATTAATATAATGAAAAATAATTATATTGGAGATATTTTTGTATCATAAAATTTCAATATGATTTTATGGATGTGGAATATAAAATAAAATAAAAACATTTAGCTAAAAATGATAACTCTTTTTGTGACAACCTCGTTAGATTAGCACCACAATAACTCAATAGTGTTCTTACTAATCAACAATAGGCCTCTACGATGTCTTCAAAGATTCATTTATATTATTTTTTTTGGTTTGGGGGAAAATGGTTTTTTATGCGTGAATAGTAGTGGATAGTGGGTTACTTCTTATTTGTGTGGGAGATTTTTTAAATGGAAAACGCATTACTACATTTATCACATGAAAAAAGGATAAAAAGTGAATCATTATCTTAAATTAATGTTTTTAAGGTCCCAATATTGCCCTTAAATAGAAATCATACATGTTTTTCATATCATATTAACCCATATTATTAGGTTTACCCAAGTTAAACATGTTTTTAACATTAACCACATTAATGATCATTTACTATTTTTACCATTTGTTTTGAAAAATAAATAAATTTTACAACACTATATATTTTCAACTAGTCAAACTCCAAATATTTAATGCATTTTCCCAAATTTTATTCAATGAATTGAAAAAAATTCATTTAACATAAAACATGAATACGAGATGAAGATATGATTTTAAAAAGAATCATTTTTAAATTATAATTTTTTTTTTAAAAATTCAATATAAATGTGATAAAAAAATAACTACATCATATTAATAATTATTTAATTAAAAAAAATTACTTGAAAACCCAAAAAAAATATAATATATCTTATAAATTCATTAATAGGACATGTAGGTTTTTTAAGAAATAGTAATGTTTTAATATTCATCAAAAAATTAATATTTTTAGAAAATGTACCCGAATATTATTTTGAAGATTATTTTAAAAAATAGAATTTTATTTTTAAATAAAAATTTTCTAAATGTGGAAAAAATATATTTTTGTTTTATCATCACAAAATGAAATATAAACAATATTTTAGACAATATTATCTTGCAGAACATATAATGAATTTAAATAAAATTGTGTTATTTTATATAAATATGTATTTTTTATAAATATATATTAATATATATAACATATACACTTTTTATTTATATTAATACCTCAAACATTAACCTCTATATTATAGAAACAATATTTACATAATCATTTACATGTATATCGTGGTTTAATTAAAAATCAATGTTCCATTTAAAGTAAGGTATCAATTAAATTAATTTATTCTTCAAAAATCTATTTCATTAAAAATTGGGTATTAAAATCATTCAATATCTTGAAATACACTATGGGGAATTTCTAACGAGGTCTAAAATATGATAATTAAAAATAAGTATGTACACAAATTTCAATTGCAACCAAACCATGCATGGTTGAAGATGGATGAACTGTTAATCAGAAATAATTCATAAGATTCATTGTAAGCCTTCCTTATCTAACATCATCAAGGATTGATATAACCTATCAATCGTTCCAATGTGAAATATTTCATAGTGACCGAATAGAGTATCATTTGTTGTTTTATAATAGAATATCGAGATATGTGAAAGGAACTCTTAATTATGTGTTTCTATACAGACACCATACAGATTAAAACAAATTGGGATTTATATATGAAAATTGGTTCTATTAATTAATAGATATAAGTTCAATCATGAATAGAAATTATTCCTAGATTATGGATTTTATAGCTTGTATTGCAGAATAAAAAATTTAGTTAACATAAGTATGGGTCAGGTAGAAAATGTAACTGTCAAAAAAACATGTATCTAGATTACTTGGATTCTACTGATGATAGAAAATATAAATATTTATATTGAGGAACCGAAAAAATTCATGAGATAAGAAGTGTTCTATTGGGGTTTCAAATTTGTCATTTATTATTCTATGTCCATCTATATTGATATCATATATCATTATTCATTGGAAATGTGGAAAATGGAGGTAAAAATCATGATTATACTTCCCAAAAATAACATAATGAATAAATATTCCACAAATCTATGTCAATTAAGAGATTTTTGGAATAAGAAATTAAAAACACATTCACTCTTCCCTATGGAATTTAATTTCACTTTTTTTGAGTTCCCCTCAGTGTCTAGTCGTTTCTATTCCCAAAGAGTGGGAGATTTATTTTGAACGGGGTGTACGATATAAGGGGATCTTTTAAAATATAAAATCAAAAAATAGGTTTCTTAAATGATTATAAATAAAAAATCATTCATTATGAATTCCATGAGGAATATTAATATAGAAATAAACCAAATTTATTGAAGCATTATTCAGTGAATCTTCATGAAATTGAGATGTTTTTCTATTTATTAAAAGATGGTTTTTAGGGGGATTCCTATTGATTTTTAATGACTTCAAAAGGGGGGATTGAAAACCCAATGGGATTTGTCTCTTTTTCTTAACCTTGATGATTCAATGGTTATTTATATAGATGGGATGTTTTATTTTTTAGAAAATTTATCTATGTAACTCCTTAGTATTTTGGTGTTTAATCTTTTCTGAATGGTGATATATATCTTACAAAAAAAATTCTTGATATGGGCCTATGTTTTCTAAAATGGTTGAATACCAAATTTAGAAATTTTTATTTATGTTGAGTTATTTTTTATCCTCAGGGTTTCTTTTGTAATTATTACATTCAAATATCCATTTTTTAATTATTTAATTTTTAATGTAGTTGGTCACATTATTATTTGCACTACGTATGCTAATCATATATCTGATTTAACCATATAGACAAATGATCATTATATATAATTAATATATGTTGATGAATTTTGAGTCTTAATGCATATATTTTGTAATATAGAGGATTTACTAAGAATAATACAACTGACTGCATATTCATGTTGCAGATTCACATAGTTTAATTTGACACGTGGATGATTCCTTGAGAACTACAACGATTATTGTTACATAACTATTTTGTCTTAATATAGCCATTCCATAATGATCTCGATATATAGAATAGGTCACAATACAAATTTTCATCTTGTAACTAATTAGATGATTCCATAAATGATTTTTAATTCTTTAATATTCATTTTTTGTTTTTACGCTATGTTTTAATTATACATTTATGGAAATTGGTGCGGTTCTTATGGAGTTTTAATAATTTATTCTACTAAACTATAAAATAATTTATCATTAATGATGCATATATGGGAATTACCACAAGTCACAAATGTTGTGGGGTTTCATTTAGAAGATAATTGTGGTAATTGAGTTTCGATCACTATAGGTCAATAAGAGAAAGATAATAGAGATCATGGGGTGTGTTTCCAATACAGTAGTCAAAGGAAAAATACAATTGATAAATGGTGGTCTTTAATAGTGAGAAACCCATTAACATAAAACAATATATAAAAGATACTAGAAGACCCCCTTAATATATGGTCAAGACATGGTTGTTAGAGACCCATAAAAAAGTGGGTGATTCTAAAACATATATTTTATTATTATTTACTCATCACAATTTGATGAATATCAGAACATTAGGAGTTATAGTTTTGATAATGACAATATCTATGTATAGATGTCATGACCGATATGTAGTCATTACTTAGATTCATATGTTTAAGGATTTTGGATGGATGCCTACATTCATTATTTCCAAAGCAATATGATTTTTTTGTGATCATAACAAGTTTTTGTAATAATATTTTTCACTACAGTGTGAATATCATATATTGGGTGTAGCTCCAAACATGGGTGGTGTAATTCCACACATATTCATGTAAGAGGATTTTACCTTGGAATATAGGGAAATTAATCTTCATTTGGGGGGGATTGAATAACCAGTCTATAGAGTATTACTTAACAGTGGAATCAAACCATATAGTAGTATGTGTGTCTCTCCATCAACCCTTAAAAAATGGCATAGATATACTTAATTAATTATTACAATTTTTTGTTTATTATTTTTGTATAGAGGGAATAGTTACATTACCCATTGTACTAGTAGAACAATGCCCAATATTAGAGCTAAAGTACCATATGACTAGATACACTAGAAGCAAATCCCCAACATCTTCAACATTGATGGAGACTAACTCCCCACCTCAAAAGACTGATTTCAGAGAATATCTCTTTGTAGATATCTATGGTGGTTGTTATTGATTGTAGATGTAATAACCTCGGGAACCGATCAACTTTAATAAAAACTGAGATTGTGTAAAACTCATGGAGAACATAGATAAAAAAATATAAAAAATTATAATTTTTATAAATATTATTTCAAATACATAATAATGAATGAAGGTACTTATTATGTAATAATAAAATTCAATAAAACTATAATCAATGTCCCTTTTATTAATATCTTCCATTATATAATAATATTGCACATCATCCAGGAGGTTTAGAAGAAATATTTTAAATACTCTAAAACTTTTGGGAAAACTCATAGAATGAATGGAGAATTTAAAAACAAAATAGGAATATATATTCTTTGATATAGTTGGATATGAACATAAAAATAACCCCAAATATTATATATTGGAAAGGGGCGTCTGAGTTTAAATATCATATGATCTACATACTGGTATTTAATCTTAAATGATATGGATTTAAAATAATTTATAATGTATTGATATTGAAATATCAATTTTATTTAAAATATTATTAGATATGTTCGTTTTTAATAGAAAACATCATTTTAGTATAATTTCAACCAAAACAATATGAATTTTATAATAAATTCGTCTTTAAATATCATAAGGAAATAAATGCACCCCATGGCGTGTTGGTAAATTAACGTTCTTTTTAATTTTTTTATAGTAATACAAAAAACATTGTCTACAAAATAATTTTTATGAATAATTTTTTTATAACTAAATATCTGAAGGTCATTAATCAAATAAAATCTATATGTTTCATAAAAATAATTTCCCATATATTTCTTGTTAACATGGAAGAAAAATTAAAGAATTTATAAGGAAAAAATGGAAATTTCACCATCATTAATCAATGATTATTTCAATGAATAGTGTTGAGTGAATAACAATATCTTTAATGACATAATTATTTTATTTATTCTATGTTGGTGTTTATTATATTACAATTTATTCAAATTAATAGGTTTAGTGAAAATATAAAAAACATTATCTTGCGTTTTGAAGAATATAAAAATAATATTTCATTTATATGTGAATTCCAATTAAAAATTGTTCCTTATATATTTTTTATTATTCCATGTGGGATAGTTCAGGATTATATAAAAATTAATGTAACTTGTGTAATAAACTAATATTAGTTTAGTAGATAAAATACCAAAAAACAATGAGTCATTAAAAATTACCAGACACTTCTCCATAACAAATTTCTGCACTAAATATTCATATTTAGTATTTTAAACTGCTACTGAATGTTGTTTCGAAAATAAAAAATAAATTAAATCACCCCATAAAAAATTATATGTTCCATATGTACATTTTCTAACCATTTTATGTATTTCGTGGTCAGTATCTCATAAAAAATTCATCCAAAATCATTTCAAGAAGAATAAAATATACATTATCAAAATTTCCATTAGGTTATAATATTTTTTGTTCTACATATTTAATATGGGATAATATATATTTTAATGAAATATCAAAAACAATAATACAAAAAACATTCAAACTATTTTAATTTTAATAAGTTATAATAATCATCATATCATTCATAAAAATTTTTGTTTTTAATGTTTTCCTGGATTTATCATCATTATGTCTTTTTTAGGATTCCATATAATAACATAAAATCGTATAATTTTTGCAAAAAATATCATAAGTAAATATTTTTTTATATTTTTAGAGATAATAATGTTCTTTATCATCTTTTGGAAATATAAAAACACTGAATAAAAGAAATTTCACTTAGTATTCCCATTTCAATATCGTATTTCATAACCTCTAAGAATTATCAGGAAATTGAATATTGGGTTGATACTAATATAATATTATCTATATAAATTTTATCAATGATGTAATATTTAGAAAATTTTATGAAAAAAAGTATGATAAATTTATTCCTTAGTATATTAACTCAAATCCAAAAGGTTTTTCATACATTGATATTGGAGATATTTTGAGGCCATAAAAATCATTATTAGGTTTAGAAAAATGATTTGGAAAAATTTTATTCTTAAAATCAGGTCATTGATCTAAATAAACATTTTTCGTTTTGTATATATATATTTATATATTAAAAAAACATAACTCGCATCCATTTGAAAAAGCTGAGCATTTAAATATTATACAATGATTGTAATTATTTGATTTGATTGATGTCTTTCTCCCAATGATTATGTTTCATCATAATTATTTTAATATTGATGATTATATCCAATAGAAAAATGTTTTTCATTAATTATTTCAATAATTTCATTATGATTACAGTTGTTCTAGGAAACCCATTTTAATAAAATTACTTGAATATAATTATATTTTACAAAAAAATAATAAAATTTGAAGGTCAATTTAATTGAGTTTACTGTTCAATTTCAATAACAAAAATAAATCACATAATTCCTCATCTGGGGTTTAAGAATCAATCTTATATAAGAATGATCATTATTTATAATCAGTTTATATGTAACTATGGGTGATATTTTGTGCAATGTTTTCATCATTGTCATGATTCTTTGAGATTGATTTATTTAATGGATATTGAAAATGTTGTTCATTATAAAATAGTTTCAAATTCCTCTACTGGTAAAAGTTTTGTAAATATATGTTCATTTTATCTTCTATCTAAATGATTTTCCAATGGAGTAGAAACATTTAAGATATACTCTATATTGAGGGGGGATAATGTTTGGAACTTATTCACCAATTAATACTCATTATCAATTTAACTATTTGAACTCTAATAATTATGATTATAGAGTTCATTATTCCTTATCATGTGATTTTATATAAATTATACTAAAAGTAAGAACATGATATTTCTACAATGATCGATATCCAATAAGAGTATCTATAACAAAAAATATATATAGATTAGTAGTGCAGTTATACTCCAATATAGCGTGATACAAAAATATTGTGTTGTGTATATAAAATAATAAGTTTCTGAATTTGAAACCCTAAAATTTAGGATAGGTTATGGAAACAATCCTATTCTAGGGACTACTGATAGTCTTTATGAACATGAAGACTCACATATGTTATTTATAAAACCATGGGAGATTTTTTCCATCTTTATCATGATATAAACTATAGAAAAAAAAATGTAATCCACATATTGGTACTTTTAATGGATTTCATAAGGAATATATGATGTTCTCTTCCTTATACAATTAATTGAAAAACATTACAGAAGGAAATCGTCCCCTTTATAAAACAATACTCAGAAAAAAAAAATTCGTATTTCATACAATGATTTTCATTATAATTAAAAAATCATAAATTTTTTTTATCAAATACCAGATGATAATAAATTATCTTTCATATAACTTGTCAAAATTTTCATACAATTGATCCAGCAGTACATTTTATACATATAGTAATTCTTCATCTAATTTCATCTAAATAGCCAGGTACCTCTAATTTTGATCTCTTAACACTTCATTCATAATAATAAAAAATAGGTAAGTTATATTTATTTGATATATTGATGATAAGTTCATCCTAACTTTATTAAATGTAAAATTGATATGACAGATTCTTATTATCCCTATAGAATCATCTACTCCTATTAATTCATTCAAAACATCAAAATATGTTTCTAGAATAAAAAAATTCCATCGCGATTATCAATGTAATGAATGTTTCGATAAACATAATAATTATTTCTTCTTATAAATCATTAATAAACAATAAATATGAGATATGAAATAGCAATTTCAAAATCTCAATAAAATTATCAAAAAAAAAATGAATATTTCCTCACACATTCCAATATATTAATGATATATTGTTTTAATATTTACATTAAACTATTTTTTATATTGATGTCTATCATAATGAACGAACATGTTCATCATCGGTAGATAAATGATACCTTTTTATGAACTTTTCATAAAGTAATATATATAATTTATTGGAAACCTCAACCAAAAAATAGATGTAATATGAATATAAAAATATTTTTATGATGGTGAAATGGAATGATCATGTTTTTATAATTAGAGATAAAATGATGTGCTTCATGTAATCATTTGTTACTATAGATTTGCGTAGACACACTATTTTAGTATATATTTTCAATTATATTGAAAGGGTTCACTATATTATTTCTTTATTAATGTTCTCATTGATGAAAAACTTCTTGAAATAAAATACGAGTTATAACTTGATCATATTCTTGTGAAATCTCTTCTTCAATAAAATTTACATTGGGGTCTTATATATTCATAGAGAAGTGGATCAAGGAACTCTTCATATTGGAATTTAGTTCCTCTAGGATCATTTACAATTAAAATTAGTAAAATAGTCAGAATGTTTTCATTTCATAAAATAACTTCCCTCAAACAAATCACAAGAAATAGTATCGTTCTTTTTACATTAATGATATAAATTAATAATTGAGTTAATTCAGAATAGCACCATTAATTAAAATACGTAAAATCATAAAATAAATATTGTTTCAAATCAAATAGAAACCTACATCATTAATCACATGAATATCTCAAATTCTTATTTATATTCAGGTTGTGAGATTCTAAAAATGAAATCACATTCGTGTTGAACACATCACTTAAGGAATATCACATAAAAAAGATTTTATCTTCATTCTAGTCATAATATTAAAAAACATGAACTCATCAAAGTATAGAATTAGACCTTCGTATATTAAATATGCATTCGTGTAATGACCATCCTTTAAAATATTCCATACTTGAACATCACTGATTGAAATCATGTAATCATGTATTTTTCTTTTTAAAAATTCATAATGAAGTATCATGACATTGAACATGTTCCATAGCTCATTCGATGGTTTCTTCTACATGAAGATATCAGATTTAGTAACCCTCTATACATTGATGAGGAAAACAATGGTGTGGTGGCTGAAATGTTAAGGGATCTATATTGATCAGATGACTGTTATATATTCATATGTAATTAAAATTGAGGAATCGTGTTCAAAATATTCTCATCCAACATCAATCATCAAATAATTAAAATGATTCTTAACTTTCCAAAACATTCTAACATCATCTTGAAATAGAATTGATGTATACCACCAGATACCCCAAAAATAGACTCCCAAACTATCCCACAACAAATATGAATGGAGTAACCATGAATATATATACATGATATTTTAACTCCATTATGACCCACATATGTGTTCCTTGTAAGAAATATTTTGTCCCCAAATCCTTCCCCCAAGGCCCCGATCAGTCAACCTGCTTCCTCAATGGTTGACCTATGGTCCCACATGTGGTTAATGTGGGTTATTTATTGGATTGTAGATTCCATATTTTTCTTGGAAAACATACATAAAAAGGTTTTCCAATATGTATATAATTATTATAATACTAAATAATTTTCATCAAGTACATTCAATGAATGATTTATAATATAATAATTTTTTTTATAGAATTTAATAATCTTACAAATAAATAAGATCTCAATCATTATGAAAAGAAATAATTTCATGTATTTCATAAAAAATCCACAAATAATATTGAAATATTTCATGGAATTATTCTAATTTATCTTGATAATAATATTTTCTATAATATTCCCTAAAATAAAATTAATCTACGTTCCTCAACATGTCACAAAAAATTCTTCACATTAAATTAAATTAGGCTATGCTCTAGAATTTTTTGAAAACCACCTCAGTTATCATAATAAAAATACCCATATTCAAATGAAACCCATATGATAATTCGACAGAAGTACATTATTTTTTCTTCCTCCATTCATCAATGCTACATTCTTTGGATTTTCATACATTATTATCATAGTTTCATCAAGAAATATTCCGTAAAATTCATTCTTTCTTTCAATCCTTTTCAACATTTTAAAATTAATGAAATAAATTTCAATTTCATTTACTACTGTTGATAACATATAAAAAATACTAATAGAAAATAGAAATCATTCAGTAATTGGCCTCTTCCACAACAAGTGTTTAATAATGATTTTATAAAAACATTCAAATATATAGTTTCCATATATTTGGAAGTATAAGAATATGTTTCATCAACCGTAATAAGAATCATTTTCTTGATATTTTTTTTAATATGATAACCCTATATTATTATATAATATGAATGAATGACTAATATATCATTTTTTGATCAATTTTTAATGTATATTTATTATTCAATATGAACACTTTCTCTCGAAAAGTATTAAGAATGAATGTTCTATGATACTTCCTGGTCTCAAGTAAAAAAGGGGTTTTAAGATGAAATGGTTAATGTAAAACTTAATTTTTTGTATAATAAGAATTTATAATATATTTATCCTAATATTTTTTTTCAATTTATAATTTAGTCTTCATGGTTTTATAAATTTATAAATGGATTCTATTTCTTTATTAAACTATTATTTTTATGACTTCTAGGTGTTGAAACGTCATTATTAATGCCTCCCATAGGACATAATATTTTTAAAAAAATTCAGACCCCACATGATGATCACTATGAAATGTAACTATAGGTAGTTTTTTAACATATTTCTCATACAAAAAATTATTTAAACACAATTTATCATTAATAATTTCTCATAGAAAATATTCATTTATATATTTAATTCTATAATGAACCACGATATATACATAGTGTAATCATAAAAAACATCCATTTTATTTTGGATTAATAAAATAAATGTTTACTAGTTATAAATCAATATTATATATTATTTAAATAATATAATTAAAACATGAAATATTTTATTTGTATATTGAAAATGATTATAGTCTATAGATTATTTACTCCTTGGATAAAGTTTATCTGTAAAATGTTTTTTCATATAATTTTTGTCAAATTTTCTAACATCATGATTACCTAACATTATATTACATGACATGAGACTGATCATTCATTACAAATATATATTTATGGTTTTGATTCTTAAAGTATTCTATGATTAATTCTTCAACTTCATCATCCACATTAAGTCAATAAATAAACATTCTTTTGGAATATTGAATAACAAATTTATCATTTATTAATTTCACAATAGAGTATTCATCAAAAAAAATAATTATTAAAATGATATTGTGAAAATTTCCAATAAAATATAAAAAATTATATATTGTAGATTTACGAAAGGATTCAATACCACGGACTCCATTTCTTTATCCTTGAGAAATGTGTCCAAATAAAAAATTTCGACCTATCATATTTCTTATATTCAGAAGTCAATTGTTTATACTATCCATATTACATAATCAACCACCATCCATGTATCATACATTATTTTTATTGGTAGCCAAAATTTCTACCTATAATAAAAATTTATACTTCTTTAGTAAACATTCATGATTTGGTCATAAACTACTAGAATAGAATTCTCTCCAAGTATACATCTATAAACAAATTATATGTTGTAGAGATAAAATAAATAAAAAGTAGAATTTTTTATAAAACCAAAACACTTAACACTATTTAAGTTATATTTAATTTCTTAATTCTCTCATTTTTTACATTTTAAATAAAAAAATTCATATATATGAAAAATATAGTTTGACTGATATTTAGGTTTTCCAAATATAAAAAAAATTCGAGACGAATTTTCACGTGGTCTCTACTATCTATATATATTATCAAAATTTTCCTACGAACATGTAAAAAATGATAGGAACTGTTTTAAACAATGAATATAATAAGCAATTTTTGAAAACTATTTTTTATCATCAAAAGTTGAGACAGAATTATATTTTTTAGAAATATAATAGTCAATACTAAAAATAATGAAATTAATTATATAAATTCAAGTACATTTTTAAAATATTCTAGTATTTCACAATCATAGTCCTTTATTACTATTTATTTTTCTTCTATAGTAAAATTACATATTAATTATTTCATGAAAACTACTATAACCATCTACATAATCCAATGTAATAAAAATATTAAATTCCAAAGTAGTAGAAATAATTTTATATTAGAAATCATGGTGATTATAATTTACTGTTATATTTTGGAGTGATTCAATTTCTATGATCACTGTATAGAAATGACTATTATTTTGAATCTGACAACATTTGTTTAATTAAATACTACTATAAAAATATATGGAATGACAGAATAAGTATGATTCACATTTATTATTATTTTTGAATTCGATATAAATTTTAAATTAAAAATATTTTATTGACTAATAGCATACACAACACGTAATAACGAGTATCTTCAAAATCATACACTTATTGCCTGACCAAGTTATATTGAACCATAATATAACGTTTATATTACTATTTAATATGAAAGTTACCACCAAAAAATTATATTAGTGGGTGTGAATATGAAAAACTATATTGTATTTCCTCAATTATATTAAATATATTTCTACCATAAAATCTAATTTATAATCATAAGATAATGATATATCCACTTTTTTAGTTAAAAATATATTTTTATGAAAATCAATTTTTCCACCTTTTAAATGTGCATGAATTTAAAAAATAAATTTAAAAAATTTTATACTATTTTTTGATTGAATAAAAATTATTATTTAAATAGTAATATAAAAATCTATTATGGGTGATGTTTTTGTATTGGTACATGAAGTATCAATTTTAAATGAAAAAAATACATAGTTTTTATTGAAAACTCGATTTTCTTATATTTTATACATATATATATATATATTATATTATATATTTTTTTAAAAGGATTTAAATTATAATTAGAATCCTTTATAAATAATGTAATCAAAATTAGGTCATTGGATCATTTTATATTTAATTTTGGTATAAAATCATACTAAAATGTAAAAACTATTTCACTTTTATTACAATCTTTTTCACGTCATCTGCATGTTTAATGTTAGAATATTTTCATGAAATTATATAAATGGAATTTGGATTAATTAATTCCATAATTGGAATAAATATAATTTATAATGAATGTTATGTTCAACTCAATTTTTGACCAAAATTTTATGTGAAATAATTAAAATTTATTACAATTAGTAAGGTAAAAATGATTTCACTTAGTAGTTAGAAATTAATGTAATGGTGTTAAATTATGTAGAAACTTTTAAAACCACAATTATATATATATATTTAGACCAGATCCCCTATTTTCATGAATTTATATGCATAGTCAGGATGCATGAGATAATGGATACCCCTCAATACCATTTTATATTTACAATAATTTCACTCCTCCTCTATTATAAAATAGCTGTCACCCTACACACTTCTTCACACCTCTCAAATAACTATTATCTCATCACAACTACTCCAATATATAATTACAACATTCATAATCTCATCTTATATGCCTCTAATGTCTCATAAATCAATTAAAGGAAAGACTTTTGTGAATACCAAAAGGATTTACCAGAAGTACATGTGACATTATTCAACGAGAAATTTTATTTTATTTCATTATCAACCAAATAAATTATTGTAATTAAAAGATAATAAAATAACATAAAAATAGTCCATATAATGATATTTTTTATGTTTTTACAATAACCTACACACACTTCCATCAAATGGGTAATAAAATCCCCATTTATGTGTACAAAGGACTACTACATCGATGAATAATGTCATTATTTTTTCCTTCCCCTCCTTTAAAGGTAAGAAATTAAGATGAAAAAACATTATATGATATATATGATATTTATGATGTATTAAAACTTATGTAAATTTTATATAAACATAACTTAATGATTTAAATATATTTAGAATATGATAACATCATTTATGGATCTATGGACAACCACCTCCTAATAGAGATGTCATACATTCATACATTACATGGAATGAATTAAGGATGAGTAAACTAAAAATATGTTATAAAAATTCAATATATATTATATTCAGGACATAATTAAATTTATGAAATTATAATAAACCATTTTCATTTTTAAATTATGACACACAGAAAAAGTGATAATGTCGTTAATGTACGTGTCGACTACCACCTTATCAAATTGACGTTATTTATTTTAAAATAAATAATTGTACATATAAGAATATATGAAATATAATATGGAATTTATATTAATATTATTCATTTGAAATAAATGTTTTTTCCTTATTTCTGTATAGATTATTTCAAAATGGGAAAGTTACTCAGGCATACGTACGACCTACCATCTCAATGATTGTAATGTTAGTTCATTTTTCATAAACACGTTTTTTGAATGGTTTTAAATGTATAATTTAATCAAAAATTTAACGACCTATACTTTTATCATAGAAAATTATCACGCATTGATGTAATGTCAGAATAATATAAAACAACATTAGGAAACCCAATTCTAAATCATTTTTAATGAACTACTATGTGACATTTATGTTTAAATGTTCCACTTATGTGTTTTGAATTTCTATAATTTGAAATAAATGGTTTAATCAGTATGATGTTTGGAATCCAATTGGACAAACACTATTTTTGTTTAATTATATCCCACACATAGAATTGCAGTCTACCCTTATGAATAGTAATACGATCCTTATATGTAGTTAATAATTCATATAAATAGTAACATCATTGATGAATGTATAAATAAAGTTTTTGAATCTTATAAAGGACAATATGACCATATTAAATGAATTGGTATTTTCATAATTAATACACAATTAATTAAAATGAATAATTTAATTTAAAAGAAAATGAATTTTCCGAAAATGTGTTTATAAATTAAAAATTGTTTGTATTATGTTTTTAGGATACTTTTATAAGTCCTTATATAATTTTTTAATGCATTGTAAAATCATGGTTAGTTAAAAAATATTTATTTTTTAAGTAGATTATTATTTTAATTATAAATTAAGTTATTCATATTTAGAAAATTATTATCTAAAAATGGAGTTCATTTTTTGATTCAACACATCGTAAAATGGGTTGGTTAAATTTTGGTGATTTTTTGAAATACTTTATTTTATGGTGAATATTGAAATTTGTATATTTATAAAATATGATAAATAAATGAATTTATGGATCATGATTGAGTCAAGGATGATGTTAATGGATATTGAATTCAAATCACATGATCGAATTTATATTTTTAGAAATAATAATCCTCAATATTTAATTTATTCTAGTGAAATAATAAATTAATGAATATAACATTATGAAAAGCCACATCCCCTCCACTATAAATCCCACACCTCACACCCTCATTTTATCAATCCTCTAAAGCCTCATTCCTTAACAATATTCTACTTAAATATCTCAAAAGATCCTTCCCAATGTCCAAAATTCCTTTTTCTTCTAAAAATACCACATACTCTTCTCTAAAGGGGTTCTCAAATGAGATAAACTGAAGAGGTAAATTTTTTTCCCATTTCTTTATTTTCATTCAAGATTATTTCTTATCATTTTATTTTCTCACCAACATTCACCCAAATATTATAGTAACATCAGTAACACACATATAATTTAATTCAATTATTCTCAAGGTATATTTTACAATAATATCACATTCCCTATCCTTTTATACTATAAAATAAAACATCATTTGTGATGTGTTAAATTATCACATTAAAGGAAAATAGGTTTTAGATTTTCATTATCATCATAAAGACTGATCATGAAACCATTTTAATGGTTGAATAAAATAATAATAAATTTATATTATCTTATTATACGTTCTAGAATCCTTATATTATCATTATAAAAAATAATAATACAAAACATGTTCATTGTGAGGAAAACCGCCAAATTAACTCAAGCATCAATCAACTAAATTTTATCTAATGATTCATCATTATGGTATGTATATAAATGAATTATAATATCATTTAAATGTCAATAATTTTATTAATAACATATATATTCAATTGTAGATAATTAAAATCATTTCAAACAAACATCCATTTTAGAATAAAATTCTATAGTTCATAAAATCTATGAAAATCAACACTCCCAAAAAGTAAATTTAAGATATATAACTCATAAAAAGGTTCATAAAACATCAAAATAAAAAAATAATGAATTAAATTCATTTATTAATAAATATAGAGTTTTTAATTAATGAATAAAATATCGTTATATGGGAGTTTAATGTGATGAAAATGTTCCGACACAACTTAATATGAACTTCTTGAACACAGCTCTATTTCTTTATGTTTTCCCACTTCAACCCATATTTAACATAGATATTCATTAAAAATAAATCAACCATTACTATATTATGTTTTATGAGATATAAATTTTCTCTAATTTATTTTGTGAGTAATAAAAGTTTTCCCAAATGAACTCTTCTTTCAAATAAACAAACCCTTTTTACCTCTTGAAGATTATTTCATTCATCACCCAGGATTAATTGTTATATATCAAGAATGATATTCCATTATTAATTTGGAATCCAAATATTTATTAATATATGGATTTATGATGTCAAATCCATTTCATTCCATGATTTTTTTATGTTCAAGTGTGACATATTTTTTATGTGTCACACATGATATGTAAATGTTATTATGTGACTGGGGCTCCTAAAATTATATTATGCAATATGAAAATTTTAACGTGAAGGTTTCACCTAGAATAATGCTGCACTCTAATTAATTTGGTATCATATTTAATATAATTATAAAAATTGAAATGATATGTTAACATGATGAAATATTTTTTCACAACTATGTTTGGTAGTTAACCACTAAGACATGATTATTCATTTTATGCATTTCCACATTCCATTCTGTTATATAAATGATGTTATGATAATGATCACTCCATGTTACATTTTTCAATTTTCTTATCTTTCTTCTTACTATGAAGTTATCTCACCCCTTTTTGATGTATATCATTAGGTGAGTATATGTATTATAGGGACACAAGGGTTGATAAAAAGCTATAGAATAATGAATTAAATAAATGTTAATGCCTTCTATTGAAAATAAAATTTATTGTACTAGTTTTTTCAAGAATCTAACCCATTGTATTCTCTTGGTGTAATTTTATAATATTCATTATCAATAAAATGATCTAGAAGTAATCTTAGAATAACAGGGCCTCTATATTTGTAATCCGATGTAAGGTTTAATTAATTTGGGAATTACTATTAGTAAACCTAGGAGAAAACCTCTAGTATGAGACTATGTAAAAATATTCACACAAGAATAATTGATAAATATGGAGATCCCATAAGATATTATTTTATTGTAAATTATACAAATGTATATGTTAATTATTCATAACTCATTGACTAATGTTTTTTTAACCATTCATTTTTTAGAAAATGGTGGGAACCATGATGAACCATTCAAAAAACCTGTTTGATGGCCAATGAAATTATTTGCCAAATAACATCCCAATTTCCATGGGAGGTGGAGTTCAAATAATCCTCGTTATTCATACCCAGTTCTCTCTAGTTTTTAATAATATCCTAAATAATGTGCAAAGTCCTCCTTCACATAAGAGGGAGGATCTCCCTATCAAGTGTTTTATTCTACAAAAATGACATAAATTTATTTGATATTATGATCCACAAGGTTTAGAACAGTGGGTTAACACCATGGAGAATATATATTCCATGCTTCACTATTTTAAGATGGATAACCTGATTCTGGTCATTTATAACTTACATAGAGAGGCTGATCAATTGTGATATTTGATTAAGAACACCAAGATAGGAGATGTAATTCAAGAGATGGAATGAGAGACATTACTATCATTTTTCTTAATAATTATTTCTGCAGAATACTTCATTCAATGATGGATAGAGAATTCATAAAGACCAAGAAAAGTAAGGATAATCTTTCAAGACCTGCGATGTGAGGTTCAAATGGATTTCATAGTATGCTTAGGGATATTTTATCAACCACGATATCAAAATTGATAGATTTTTAGTGGGTGACAACCAAACATTTGAAAGGATTAGGAAAGTCAAGATATTGAGAGTTATTAAGATTTTGTATGATGTGATCTAAAATAATATATAGAGTTATCATATTAGTTCCATTGGTATAGTGATAATAAATGAAAGGTGGTGTTTCGTGCCAGAGGATCTAATGATAAATGAAGGATGAAAACACAACAACCCACATTGTGAAAATGTGGGAAGAGGAATCCTGGGAATGAATCAATGTAATGGATCAATATTTCTAGTGTGGTAGAGAAGGCCCCCATTATTTTAATTGTCTAAAATACATGAAAAGGTAGGAGGCTGTGGTGAAAGAATGAAAATCATCCCATGTGGTCCAATGCTACAACTGTAGTGAGAACTATAACTATTCAAGCTAGTGCACTAATCCCTGGGGCCTTGAGGGTAATCATCAACATCATACAACAAAGAAAATATAGAAAGGGAAGTCTTAGTACATTAGTGTTGGGATTATTGGGAAAGAAAATTAAGTCATACAAGGTACATGTCCTATTCACTCATGAATGGAAAAAGTCATATTTGATTCTAGTTCTATGCATTCCATTATATATTGCACATTTTCTAGAATGATGTAAAGGAATCCTTATAAATATGTAGTGTATATATCCTAAAAACAAGTAATTTTGAAATCATATCATCCCATGTGTTGGAATATTATCTTATTGACATATGTTGGAACATTCTTGTAGAAAATAATTTGTTAGTTCTTGTGGTGGAGTTTAATTTTATCATGGGAATGTATTGGATCTCATCATATACATAATTTATCAACTATCAGGAAAATGAAATTTCTTTTCATATTTTAACCATCCAATGCTCCATTATAAATCCAAGGATGATAATTTATCTCATTTGAAAAATCATTCAATGGAGTGGCTGTTGTCTCCATATGAAGAGGCATACCTCACTCCAATGTTGTAGTCAAAGGAAAGTGTATACCTAGTGGAAATTTCCATCATGATGGAATAAATGGATGTATTTCCCAAAGAGTTACACAGAAATCACACATATTGTGAGGTAGAGTTCTTCATAGAACAAAATCTTAGATCTACTCCTATCTAAATGTTTCCCTATAGGATGGATCCTATCAAACTGGAAGATTTAAAGATGCATATCTAAGTGAATTTGGAAAAAAGGATCATACACCCAAGTTTATCTCCTTGGGGTGTGCTTGTTCTCTTTTTTATGAAGTGGGATAGAACAATTCTTCTGTCTATTGATTTTAATGAACTCAATAAAGTCACCATAAAGAGCATGTATCCACATCCAATGCTTGATTACTTGTTAAATCATTTAAGAAGATATAAATACTACTCAATTGTCGATCTTCATTCTATATATCATTAGGTAAAGGTGAATAAGGAATATATTCAATGGACTACATTCAGTACAACATATAGGAACTATGAGTTTTTGGTGATGCCCTACAGAAATTCTAATTCCCTTGAAATCATCATGGATTTGATGCATTGTGTCATTATACATTACCTCAAAAGATTTTTTGTAGTGTTTATTTTTGATATTCTAATATACTCCAGGTGCAAGGAGGAACATAAAGAATATCTAAGAAATTTTTTGGATACAGTGGTGAAAATAAGTTTTTCACCATGTTCTAAAAGTGTGACATTTTTTTACGAATTTCACGCTCTTGGCACATGTGATCACTAGTAATAGAATTTATTTAGACCCTTCAAAAAACAGCAATTGAGCAATGGACCTATTCCTCCAGTGACAAAAAATTAAATAGTATTCTTCAATTAGAATCGTACTACTGACGTTTTTTGTTAAATTTTTCATGATTGTTAAATGTGATAAATATGTTAACAGGGAAAGTGTTAAAGTTTTTCTAGAAGTATCATTGTGAGGGAAGCTTTAAGAATATAAATAGAATGTTTATGACTACACAAGTACTCAAATTTTCGAAGAGTGGATAATTTTATTTGATATAATATGATTCTTAAAAGATTTTATTGGTTGGTGTACTCATGAAAAATGTTAATCTGATAGCCTTCACCCCATAGTAGTTGATGATCTATATGAAGAGCTACCCGATGCCTGATCTAGAGCTAGCAGCTATGATTTTTTTGGTGAAATTATAGAAACACTACCTCAATGTTACGTTGAGTGACATATAGACTGGCCACAAGAGTATAAAAGGAAATATTAACAAAAAAGATCTAAACATATGTAAAAGGAGATAGTTAGAGATGATAAAATATTATAATTTCTTCATTCACTTTCATCATGTAAATGAGAAAAAGATAGCAGATTCTATAATTAGAAAAGAACTGGCTACACTATCCATGTTATTGATTGAGAAATACAATATAATCCTAAATATCAAAAGAATGAATTTTCAAATAAAAATATCAGAAAATATATCTTACATAGCCAAAATGATTTTTCAACCATCAATCAATGTAATATTATTAAAAAAACAAAGGGTTAATCCATAACTACATAAAATAGTGACTATAGTAAATGAAAGTGACTTCTAGAGATCCATTTCAATGATGATAGAGTGATTAAATTTGGAAAACCACATTGTGTACCTTCACCATCAAGGATACAGGTGGATATATATGATAATTCATATAGCTTTACATTATCTATCCATCCTGGTAGCACCAAGATGTATTGTGATCTCTGAGAACACTTCTGGAGGGACAACATGTAGAAGAAGATTACTGAACATATCACAAGGTAATTGATATGTCAAAAAGATAAAACCAAGTATGAAAACCAAAATGGATGATGAAAACATTTACTATACCTATATGGAAATTGGAGAATGTCACTATGTATTTTACATGTGTCTCTTAATGAAATACAAGTGAAATAATGTGATATGGCTTCTTCTTGGATGGCTCACCAATACTAACCAGTTTATCACAATTCAAGAAGATATCTCACTTGATCAATGTGCAAAGATATATGTAAAGGATGTTGGGATACATCATGTAATTATACTCTGAATTGTCTCTGATCATTATCCTATGTTCACATCTAAATTCAGGAGGAGTCTCCAACATCTTTTGTGTACTGAATTAAATTTCCTCAAGGACTATCACCCCCAAACTGGTGGGAAATATGATAGGACTATTCTTTCAATTGATTATATTTTAAGAGACTGTTATTTAGAATTCAAATGTGGGTGGGATCAGTATATCAAATTGGCTGATTTATCATACCAAAATAGCTTCCACACGAGTATTTAGATTAGTCCATATGAAGATCACTATGGAATGTGATGTAGATCTCTATCTAGTGGGGATGGGACTAGAGAAATAATGCTACTTTTACTTGATCTCTTGAATGAGATGAAAGAGGAGGTTCAATTAATCAAGAAAATTATAAATTCTAATTAGAGTCATCAAAATAGCTATGCTGACAACCGTCAAAGGGACTTGGAGTTCGATGTTGGTGATAATTCCTTCATTATAATATCCACATGGAAGATAGTCATGTGGTTTTGAAAGAATGAAAAGCTAATACCAGGGCACATTTTACCATTTTCGACCCTTGAACGCATAAGAGACATGGCCAATTGTCTTTAAATTCCAATAAATATAGATCAAGTTCATTATTTTCATCAGTTATCACTCTTGAGGATGTACATACCATATCCCTCACATATTCTAAACACGGAGGTGGTACATTGGGAAGACGTTCTTTCGTTTGAGGAGCAGCCAATAAAAATTTTGGGCCAATGACATAAGGATCTACACAACATGAAAACCAACCTCGTCATGGTTTATTGGGGGAAACATACGTATAAAGAATCATCATGGGTACCAAAGGATGCAATGAAGGATATGTAAACTCATATGTTTATTTAAATTGAAATTTTGAGGGTGAAATTTCAAATGGGGAAATGAATATAACGACCCAATCATTTATCAATGAAATTTTTACATTCTTATTGTAATTTCATAATCATATAAAATCAAATTAGGAAAAAAGTGTCACATCATTCTTAAAATAACTACTATGTGACCTTTAATCATAAATTTATCACTTCATCGTTTTGAATTTCAAAAATCTGACATTTAAATTTGCGATCAATAAGATGTTTGGAATTTGATAGAAAAATATAAATTTTATTTAAGATTAACCTAACATTATGATTAATTTCCTTCCCTCGTGAATAGTAATTTGGCCCTTATAAATAGTAAATTCTCCAAAAAAATAGCAACCTTACCCACTAATGTATAAATAAAATGTAGTCATCTTATAAGTGACAATATGAGCCCAGTTAATGTGTTGGTATTTTTGTAATTCATAAATAAATATTAATAATTTAATTATTTATTTAAAAGAAAATTTATTTTCCTAAAATGTATGTATCAGTTAACAATTTTATGACAATAGGTTTTAGCATAATTTTATATGACCATATGTAATTTTTGAAAGCATTATAAAATAATTTTTTATTTGAAACTATTTATTTTTCATGTAAATTATGACTTTAATTAAAAACAAATATTGATATTTAGTGAATTATTATTAAAATGGAGTGCATTTATGGATTCTAATCTCCAAAAAAATGTTAGTTTGAATTTTTCTCTTTTTTCAAAAATAAAGTAATTTTAGGTGAATTGTGAAAGTCGATTATTTAAAAAAAATGATATGTAAATGAATTTTTTAGTATTGCATGAGTCATGGATGATTAAATTACTATAGGTTAGAACTCAAATGAACATTTTACTATATTTATTTCCAAATAATCCTCAATATTTATATCTTGTGGAGATATTATAAATTAGTGATTATATTTTTATGAAAACTCTCCTCCCCTCTACTATAAATACTACCCCTCAATCCATCATTTAGTTACACATATCTTGCATGAATACATAAATAAATTACATCCAAATATCCCCAAACACATTCTACACGTCCATAATCCCAATTTTATACTCAAAATACCAAATCATATCCTTTAAATAGACTCTCAAATGAAAAAAACATAAGAGGTAAATTCCTCTTTATGATTCTTTTATTTTTTTCATGTTCCTATATTTTATTTTTTATTCCTCACCTACATTCAGCCTAATGGTACGATAAATCCAGAAACAAACATGTTCCTGATTTATTATATTCGAATGGGATTTTTTATAATAATCTCACCATCCATACCCTGTTATACTATAAATGAAAACACAGTACGTGATGTGTTAATTTATCACCTTCAAAGACGACGTGTTTTCTATTTAAATTACCCTAATAAAAACTGGTCATGAAACAATTTTAATGGTTATACCAGATCATATACTAATTATTTTATCTTATTTTCAATTAATTAATTGTTATAAATTCGTGATATATTGTATTAATACCAAACATGTTCACTATGAGAAACCCCGAAAAATTAATCCAAGTGTTTATTGTTAAACATTTATCTAATGATTCATCCTCCATGTGTGTAAATAATACATTATAAGATAATTTATATTACTATAATGTAAATAATAATATATATTATATAATTTTTATGCTAAAACACATTTCAAATGAACAACCATTACTAAATACTAGTGAACTATTCATAGAATCTATGAAAATTAACACTTCCAAACAAAGAATTTAATATCTATAAATAATAAAATGGTATATAAAGTACCATAATAAAAACAAATTGAATCATATTCATGTATTAAGGGATATAGAATTATTAATTAATGAATATAATGTTTTTATACTCGAATTTAGTTTGAATAATTAATTCAGACTTAATGTATAGAGAAATTCTCAAACTTGACTATAATTCTTTGGGATTTCTCTCATCAACCCTTTTTAAATAATGATGTTAAATAAAAATAATTTATTTATCATTATATTACTATCTATGGGATTTAATGTTTTTCAAATTTATTTTATGAAAAATACATTTTTTTATATAGAAATATTCATTAAAATAAGAACACCTTTTTTACATCTCAAAGATTGTTTTACTCTACACTCAAGGTTAATGGTTCTTTGTCAATAATTGTATTCCCTCCTTATTTAGTGTAAAAAATTTATGAATGTATGATTTGTGATATAAAACCCATTTTTTACAAGTATTATATTATTATAATGTTTGACATATTTTCATTGTCGAATGCATGATATTGTAAATGTTATGATTTGATGGGTGAGCCCAGAATTATATTGCACAATATGAATGAATGAATGTGATGGGTGAACCTTGAATTATATAGTGTCTTAATGAAATAGTTGAAGTTATGGATCTATTTATTAAATGATACATGATTCATGAACATGATTCTAACTTTTTTCACAACTATTTCTTGTAGTTAACCACTAAGATAAGATGCTTTATTTTTATGCATTTACAAATTCCATTTTATTATATAAATGATTTTATGATTATTCTCACCCCATGTGACATTTTTTAATGATATAGTCATTACACTTATTGGGGTTTTTACTAACCCATTTTTTATGTATACCCTTATGTGAATACATGTACTAAAGCATGAAAAAGTGCCGATAAGAAGCTAGAGAATAAGAAATTAAATAATTATTCAGGCTTTATGATGTAAATTTTATGTATTTTCCTGCTTTTTGATAGAAAATAATCAATTGGATTCTTTCTGTGTAATTTTTTATGGTTTTTTCATTAAAATTATATAAAAGGAATATCGAAATAGAATAACATAAATAATTAATTGGACAAAGATTTTATGATTTTTACTAGATATTTTGATTTTATAACGACCAATTGACCTTAGTGAACCTAAAAATTTATTTTTTACAAATAAACCATATTAGGATAAAATATATGATGTAAATAGAATTGTTTAATATTTTTTATAAATAAATTAATTATTTATATAAAATAAATGATAAAATAGATATTTTTTATGAAAAAAGTGTATAATTACCATTTTTTATTCTTCAAGAAGTTAAAAAAAACCTGAAAAGTTGGACTGATGGAAAGGGATTTCATCTCAATCTCCTTTCAATGAAGAATATTTTGATGTTACACACCGAACTCATTCTATGAGTTGAATATAAAGACCCATTGGAATATAATACAATTAATACAATTATTAATTTAATATTTAATGTTTTCGTTAAATTTTATTCCATATTTGGTCTTATTATTCAAATATCTGAAAGTTTTTTGGAAAACATTTATTTAAAAATATTTTTATTTTCATCCATGTCAATATTATAAATATTATTCTACATATATATTTATATTGATATAAAATGATTACAAATGGAATTATATGTCAATTTTGATATTTGGTTTCCTTTAAAGCAGTTTATGTTTTCAAAATAAAATGAAACCCCACTTTTCAATTTTTTTGTTAATGAAAATAGGTTCAAAATATTTTTAATATTTAAATAACATGAAATGTTTTCACAAGGGTGAAAATTTAATAATATTAATGAAATGATGAAAATTACATTATTATATATGTTATTATTATATAATGTTAAATTGACATTTTAAGGGTAGTTATCTGATAAATGAATGACAGTTTTTTCTATGATACACAAATGATGGGTGCTCTGGTGATAAACCAAGTTTGAGGGGGACTATTATACCCATTAAATGCTTTTTCTATGGAAGACCATATTATGTTTATTACCTTTTTAAAAGATAAATGTATTGAATTAAACTACATGGTAATTCAATTTTTAGGAATTAAATGTATATTGAGGTCCCATGATTCCATTATGTGTTATTTACCCTTCTTATGTGTTTTATGGTAATTGACTATTACAATTGGAAATATTCAAGAGTATTTTAAATAAAATGTATTTATTACTTGTTTAAGGTTAAATTTTTTAATTTATTACAATTTTTTCAGCGGTATTTATGCTTTCATAAGGATAATATTTTTATTCGTTGGGTATGAATTATTGTGAATTTTTTGATACTCCCAATTTTTTAAAAATAGAAAATCATAGTAATTAAGGAAGGTTAAGGTAATGTAAATTTCATGTTTATATTCGTAAAGTGTTTTCCTAAATTATATCAATATTTATATTAAATGTTTTATATTATAGAAAAAAATGGATATTAATTGGAAGTTTCCATTTGTACTTTAAGGGTTTTTATGTATGTGTTATGGCCAAATTATATAAAACTATAATCCTAAAAAGAATCTAAAATATAAGAGAATGTATTTTTATATAAATCTCACAGTTATTTAATGAGTAAGGATGGGTATTTATAGTTTGTATCAAATGAAATGTTTAGTTAATTTTAGAGGATATGATATTTTTGATAATATCCCATTAGAAGATTATATAGTATGGTACTTTAGAATGATAAAAAACTTATTGATTACTATTTTTATTCACCTAAAAAATATTTTTTTCAAATTGTTTTTCTACAGAATAAAAAAGAAGCTATAGTGGGAAGGAATTGAGAGGAAAATATATGTCTGAATCAACCTAAAATAATGGTAGAAATTTGGAATGAGCAGTTTTTTGAAGAAGTGAATCTGATGAAAAAAGACGAAAACTATGTTGGTGCCCATGCAATAGAGAAAACATATATACCAAAGATAAAGATGAGGATAATGGTGGATTTAATGATACAAAATCTCCAACCGTTTATATGTTCATCAGACCATGTGCTAGTAAAAGGGAGTATTGAATCCGAAAAAAAATATATTTGATTTCAAGTATTTTTTGGATAACCAAAAGGTATCAATTAAAATTTATCATTTTAATTGTAGAGTCAACAAGTGGCGGTCAATTTGTAAGAATATTACAAAATGTGAACAGATTAATGTAACGACATGGAATTTATGTGGATTTTATTTTTCATCAATACATTGATATTTTACGAGTCCTAAAAAATTGACAGTGCTTGATTCCGAGGCCCGGTGTGCTCAGAATCAATTTCTGAAATTTTGTTTGGGTACTTTCAGTAAATGTACAAGTTGGATTTTATATCTTTTGAACAGGGGCTCAGAATGAAATCTGAGGGCACCGTTGAACTCACAGTGCTGGTAATCGCTTAAGAAGACTTTAACCATGATGACAGTTGTTCGATAATAAAAGTTTGTTTTTGAGTTTTCATGGAAAATAAAAATAAATTAAAGTGGGTGACACTTTATTTTATTTGAGCAGCCAAGTGAGTGTTTGGTGGTTAAAACCACCTCATGGATGATGGAGGTGGGACAACCCCACCATAACCTCCCATAAGAGGTTATAGTGGTGGGGCCCACCAAAACCCAAACGTCTATTCATATTAATTGTGGTGGGGACCACCAGAGATTTTAAACCCTTGAAGCTCCCCATTAATGTAGAGAATCTCTCAAGATCCAAATTAATATACGAGACACTCTTAAACTACCTTTTAATTAATTTGTGCCGAATTTCCCTAATCCTTCACATTAATTGGGTGGGGACAATTTATTAATCCTCCAATTTGAATTTCAAATCCAATATTCTAAAATAATAGAAAATATATTATTTTTGGTGTACATATTTCTTTTGGTTGGCATTTTTCATTTGGTGGACCATGGGAAGAGGAGGGATAGGGAGAAAAGCTCCCAATGAAGAATGAAGAACACTCCAACAAAAAAGAACACTGATCCTCTTCGAACATCTTCCTCGGATGCCTACCGACGTATAGTGTCTTCCATGAGATGACGTAGCTCGATATTGAAAGCATGCAGAAGATGCGAAAAATGACGAACACCTTCATATAATTTCCACAACTCTGTCAACGAACGACGAACAATGAACAAAGGTAGGGGGATTACTTTTGTGTTTTATACATTTTCTCTTTCTCTTCTTTTGATAGAATTAAATATTTGCATGGATGTCAAATAATTGTTGTACATATTACATATTTGATGAACCAATTTAAACCGCCGTAAAAGAGGAGGGTGTGGGCCAAACCAACATGGCCCGACCCCTCCACTGATCTTGTTTATGTATAAATATCGGCATTGTAATGAAGAAAGAGGAGATGAAGGCGGCGACAAAAAAGGGCGCGCTACCCACAGCCTCCACGAACACTGCCACCACCGCAGTGCTCCTCTACCCCGGGACGAACCTCGGTCCTCTGGACAAGCCACAGAGGCCACCCTGCTGCCAGCCCGCGTCGCCCGGCTCTCGGTCACCGCAAGCCTCCTGGCCTCCCGGCCGCCCGCCGACCCTCCTGTCCGCACCCTCCCCGTCTTCCCGAATAGCTTCGCCTGGACACACCCTACCAGAACATTGTCGACTCGTGCTAGTCATGCCCTGCCAGAACCGGTGGACCATTGGGCCACCTGTCCATGCCCTACACAGCCGCCTCCCAGCCTCTCGGCCTTCCAAAATGGTTTGTGGTCCCCGTCATAGCGCCCTGGCGGAACAGGCCCAGTCATGCCCTCCGGGACGAGCCGCGGCATCACAACGCTCTGGGCCGAACTGGCCCCAATCCTAGAACTAACCGCCCTTGCGTCCCACTGGCATGGGCCTAGCTTACTAGGCCAAACATTATTGGCTGGCCCAACCAATGGGGCGGGCCAGACCCTAGGTTGGACCATGTCAGTTTGACCGGTTAAGATGGACCTGAGCCCACTACCAACCCTTTAATTTCATTGGCCATATCATTGGCACCAGACGTCTGTTTGAGGATCCGTCAGTGGCACTGTAAATATTGGAGTGTAGCCACCATTTTATGTATACCACAATTGAGTTTGGGGTTTAGTTGTGATACATTCTGTTTGGATCGTACATGAATTCAATCGGCCCCCCAAGACTAAAAGGCTAATAACTCAGAGACTGGGTGACCGCTTAACACACCTTTTTTTTCATTGAGGCCCCTATGATGTGGAAGACCATTGAGATACATCTTATTGGGAATTCATGGAGTTTATGTATCGACACTCGTCTTTAGGAGCATACCCTCTTGGAATTAAGCATACTTCACGCAGAACCCTGTGGCTGGCTGTGCACTGATAACTGTTCATGGATCTTGTGTGGGTTCGACATCACTGATGACTATTCCTGGATACTCTGTGGATTCAACCACACTGATGACTGTTCCTTGATCATATGTGGTTTCGATAGCACTGACGACTATTCATGGATCCTTTACGGGTTAGACAGCTCAAACTACAATTCTAGGATCCAATGTGGGTTCGATAGTTCTGACTTCTGTTCCTAGATCCCATGTGGGTTTGATAGAATAATTATTCCCGGATCTTGTGAGGGTTCGACAATTATGATTTATATTCTTGGATCATGTGCATGTCTAAAAGAATATATGGTTCAGTGTCTACATCTGATCATCTCTAACACTCTACATATGTTGTATACCTATGTGAGCTGAGTCAGTAACAATGTATTGTTCTCATAACTATGATGGATTAATATATTACTTAGGTATATGTATGGTAATATACATATGTGGGTTTATCTATTGATTTCATATCTTTTGGATTACCCTTTTTGGATTTTGTGATACCTTGAGGGTCTTGGGGTACGTACTAAGTATCGTTAGTCTCACGCCTGCACGGGCTATGCTCGCACCCCATTGTGTTGGATGCAGACAACAGACACTGCGAACTGAGGCGGAGTGTATGAGGACTGGATTGTACCTAGAAGTGGACGTCACAACAAGTCAGAACCTAGAGGAGACTGACAGATGTGTAGTGGTGAGGAGGCTATCTGTACATTCCCTATAGGTAGGATCTATGGGGGATGATCCAAGAGCTATTTTCCATCATTCATCTATTTTTTCCCTTTGCAGTTGTACTTGTACATTAGAGTTGGGCTTGTATTTATGGACCCTTTTACCTTTCATCACTCTTTTGTTATACAGTTTCACTTAGTGTTTTTCTTGAATCTTGTACTCTGTTGTGTGTGTTTTCAGTTATAATGGTAATGCTTTCCAATTTTAGATATTTACGCCTCTGGTGCTAGTCGCCAGCCCCTGGCCTATGGAAGGCGGGCTTGTGGTAGTCACGACACGGGCAACGGGAAACGGGTCGTGAAAATTTGGTATCATAGTATTCGGTTATACCGCAAAACTTAGGACTCTGATATTTTCTGTGAAGAAATGGTGTTAAGTGTAGTGAGTGTCGTTTTCAGTTCAGTGAGTCCAGTGTTGGTGCATCGGCCGACGTATCCATACACATGGACCCTAAATTCTGATTTCTGACTCAGTGAACAAAAAAACTGATTCCGTGGGTGTTTCAAGTGTTTTCATAGTGATCCCTTTAAGTCAGCTCACCAAGTAAAATTTATTGACTGTGGTGCACCACTTTCTTTACAGGATGCCTCCATGTAGACAGTCATCATGGGTTCTATTCTTTGTACGAGATGGAATCATACCGAGCGACGAAGCCTCGATGTAGGGCCCTATCACAGCGGAGGAACCAACGGTACCACTACCCATTTGGACACCGATGCCACCATCCCCCATAGAAGAGATTGAATTCCTCCTAATTGTGTTTCATGAGTTCTAGTTCTAGATACCGCCCAATTACAGGGGCGAGACCTACCCACCGACAGCTGAGGATTGGATCGAGGCTATGGAGAGAGTCTTCAAACTGGTAGGGACACTAGCGGACATTACGATGATCCTTGCCACAAGTCTTTTTCAAGCAGCAACAAGAAAATGGTGGGGCCTATTGCTCCAGGTGCATAACTAAGACACACTACACTAGTCAGTCTTCGAGATCATGTTTCGTTTGGAGTTTTTCCCAGCCTCCATATGTGTGGTACAGATACAAGAGATACTTCATCTACATGAGGGTTGCTTGACGGTGACAAAATACTCAACGAGGTTCACCGACCTCTCGAGGAACTCCACAGATTTGATGCGAGACCCATTCTTCAAGGCCCGGACCTTCGAGCAGGGGGTCAAGAGAGAGATCAGGGCTTCGATGGTTTCCCTCAGCATCCCGACACATGAGGGGGTGTTGGAGAGAGCCCTCTTAGTGGAGATTTTCCTTGCTAAGATGTCACCAGCTGCGAGACCTACCAAAAGATGTTATGTATCAGAGTCCACTACATATGGTAGTAAACAGATGTTATAGAGGTCCAAGAGGAAAATACCATCTAGTATACAACCTTAGGACTCAGGTTCGGTTGTGCGAGGAACACGAGATAGAGCCAGTCATTCGAGGAATAGGTTGTTTCACACATACTGCGGGTAGGGCCTCATGGATCGTGACTATCTGACCCACTGTACGGATGATCAATAGATAGTTGAGGGACATCCCAGGCAGAGAATGAGGTTCAATAGATGTGATCCACAGGGGGCAGGTGGACGTGGAAGAGGAGCTGGTCATGCAGCTGGCGGTGGATGGCATTACGAGGTGTTACCACCACCACCACTCGGAGGTCTACCCCGACCGCAGGGAGAAGGTGGACATGGGAGAGTTCAGCTCCATGATGCTTACAATCACGGTGATCTGGATATGATTTGAGGTACTATATGTGTCTACTCCACCTTGGATGTAGTTATTATTAACAAAGGTGCATGTCACTCTTTCATTACCACCACCCTCGATCAGAGATCGAAGATTCTTATTGAGTTGTTAGCTCGATCCTTACGGCTAGAGATTCCTACATGAGTAGATTAAACAATTATGCACTACTGCCGGTAGTGTGAGCTTACTCTAGGAGGGCAGATCTTCGGCTTAGATCTCCTAGTAGTGGCGTCGAGGCCTTACAACATCATCTTGGGTATGGACTAGTTATCTACAGTCTATGCTCATATCAATTGTATTATGTGCAAAGTGTGGGGTGTCCGCACAGATGGGACCAAGTTCACCTTCATCATTGAGAAAAGATCCTATGTAGCATAGGACTGTCATACTCAGAGGAGGGTGTATCCGATCACTCATTAGTTGGCATGCCTTACCCTCGGAGCTATAGATGTGGGGAGTCAGACTTATCCTATAGTGGTGGACCAGTACACGAATGTTTTCTCGAATGATACTCCATGTCCTCATATTCACAGAGAGGTGGACTTTTACATTGACCTATACCCTGAGACGGAACCGATATCTACACCAACATATCAGATGGCTCCCATTGAGCTTTGTGAGATACGGATACAGCTTGAGGACATGCAGTGGAAGAGATTCATCTGGTCCAGTGTTTCTCCCTAGGCAGCCTCGATACTGTTCATCAAGAAGGCGGATGGAAGCTTGAGGCTTTGTTTCGACTACAATCGCCTGAACCAAGTGACCCTAAAGAACAAGTACACACTCCCAAGGATTTATGACCTCTTTGATCAGTTGAATGTAGCATGATGGTTCTCGAAGATAGACCTCATGTCAGGAAATAATAGCTCAGATTTCGAGATGAGGTTGTGTAGGAGATGACCTTCAGATATCGGTATGACCTCTACGAGTTCTTGGTTATGCCTTTAGGTGTAACCAACGCTCAAGCAGTGTTCATGAGACTAATGAACATGATCATCCAGCCATAACATGATTGTTTTGTTGTAGACTTCATCTACGAAATTATGATCTACACAACTAATGAGGAGGATCATGGCTAACATTTGCAGGTAGAATTGGACACACATCGAGAGAACTAGCTTTATGGTATGCCCTAAAAGTTCCAGTTTTGGATATGAGAGGTTCAATTTTTGAGACATGTCATCTCGGATGTTGGAGTTGCAGGGGACCCGGTGATGATTGAGGCGGTACATGCATGGGAGACACCTAGGAGTGTGATGGATTTTCGGTGTATCCTGGGTTTGGATGGATATTATCGGAGGTTTTTACCAGCCCTCTCCATAGTTTTAACACCGCTATCAGCCTTGACGAAGAAGGTTCAACCCTTCATGGGGTCGGAGAGATGCCATCAGAGCTTTCAACAGCCGAGGTAGAGCTGAATAGTTCCCCCATCGTGAGGCTTCTAGAGGAGGTCGTAGGGTACGTAGTCTACTACAATTCTTCAGGGACAAGACTCAGGTGCGTCCTGATGTAGGAGTGAGAATCGATCGCTTTTGGTTCTCATCATCTAAGACAGCATGAGCAGAACTATGCTACCCATGACCTGGAGTTAGCACCAATGGTCATTTCCTTGAAGATGTTGTGGAACTATATGATGGGCAAGTGTTTCAAAATCTAATCGGAGCACCAGTGTCTCAAGTATATCTTCTCCCAGAAGGACATGAACCTGAGACAATGGTGATGGAATGAGTATCTCCAGTACTTTGTCTTTGAGATATTTTATACTCCTGGGAAAGAAAATTTGGTAGCATATTAACTCAGTAAGAGATCGGGTATACAACTTCTAGGTGAGGTGACAGAGAAGCTGGCTGCTTTACAGATATTCTTTGTGGAATGAGATGGATCAGGTTTCCTTTAGTCTCTTACAGTCACTCCTCCACTTCATCAGAAAGTCAAGGAGTCACAGTGTGGAGATGCTGAATGTGAGACACGACGTGCTTAGATATCCACAGGACATGTGCTTGATGGATTTTCTAAAGGTGGGGAGATTTCCATCCTATTCAAATGACATACTATGGTGCTAGTGTCACTTCAAGATTAAGTGTTGAGGGAGTTCCACACATCCCCTCTAGCAGTACATAAATGAGTGGCGATGATGTACCAGGACCTTCTATGACAGCACTAGTGGCCAGGTATGAGGAAGGAAGTAGCAGAGTTTGTCTCATGGTGCCTCACTTGTCAGTAAGTGAAGGCAGAGCATCTGGTACCAGCAGGCATGGTTCAACTTTTAGAGGTCCTAGAGTGGGAGTGGGATGGAATATACACGGACTTCGTGAATGGATTTCCACGTATATCCAGGGTCCAAGACTCAATTTTTATGATCGACGACCGACTCACCAAGTAGTCTCACTTCCTACCAATTAGAGAGTATGGTTCAGTAAATATCATGGGATTCCTCTATGTGCAGGGGATTGTGAGCCCACATGGAGTACCATATTCTATCGTCTTCGACTATGATTCACGGTTTTCATCCTGGAAATGGACGAGGTTACAACAGGCTTTCAAGACTCAGCTTCGTCTGAGCACCCCCTTCCATCCTCAGATGGATGGCCATATTGAGTGGACCATTCTGTCCCTTGAGGACATGCTGCATGCTTGTTTCCTCGACATCAGTCATAGTTTGGAGGAACACTTATCTTTGTTGAGTTATTATACAAAAACCACTATCATTCAACCATCGGGATGACCCCTTTTGAGGCCTTGTATGGTGGACCTTGCAGATCACAATTGTGCCGGACAAACCCAGGGGAGTTAGCACTACTGGGACCAGAGATGGTACGAGCTACCATAGAGAAGGTAAAGATCATCCCGTAGCAGATGAAAACTGCATAGAGTATAATAAATTCATATGCTGACGAAAGAAGAAGACCACTTGAGTTCAAGAATGGCGACCATGCCTTTCTATGTGTCTCAGATCGACGAGGTTTACCAAGATTTGAATAAGGTGGAAAGTTGCCTCTGAGATTCATCGGACCTTTCCAGGCCCACATTAGAGTAGGTGAGGTGGATTACCTTCTGGATCTTCCACCTCAGTTGCACCGGGTGCATGATGTCTTCTATGTATCCCAGCTGAGGAGATACATAATGACCATTCTCACATCATTGACCATGGGGAGTTGTAAGTCTGCAATGGGGAGAATTTTATGGAGGACGTAGTGGTGATTGAGGATTGAAAAGAGAGGGTCATTCGTGGATGACTGATACCTCTTTACACGTTCATTGGAAGCACGAAATCATCAAGGAGATTACATGGGAGGAGAAGGCTCAGATTCGTTCTCAATACCTCCATTTGATCTCTTAATACGAGTTCTAGCTCACGGGGATGTAAAGACATGATGTGGGGAGAATTAAAAGACCCCAAATTACCATGTAAATTATTTTTTTCTTAAATACATGGGAATTTTATGAGTCCGTGAAAATTGATGGCCCTTGAATATGTGGCATGGGGTGCCCAGAATAAATTTCTGAAATTTTTTTCTGGTTTGTTCAGTAAATGTATGAGCAGGTGTTTATAACTTTTGAACCATTTCTCAGAATTAAAATCTGAGGTTACCATTGATCTCACATCGATGATATTCGCTTAAGAATACATTCACCTTGACGACAGTTGGTTGAGAATAAATGTTTGTTTTTGAGTTTTCAAGGAAAAAATTAATAATATAAAGTGAGTAACACATTATTTTATTTGCGCCACCATGTGAGTGTGTAGTTTTTAAAACATCCTCATTAAAGATGGAGGTGGTACCACCACACCTTAAGCTCCCATGAAAGGTTATGGTGGTGGGGCGCACCCGAACCCAACCATATCTTCATGTTAATTGTTGTAGGGACCACACGAGATTTTAACCCCTTGAAACTCCCCATTAACGTGGAGAAACACTCACGCTCAAAATTAATATAAGAGAGCCTCTTCAACTCCCCTTTATATAATTTGTTCCAACATTCCCCATTCCTGCAAATTAATTTGGTGGGGCCAATTAATTAATACACAATTTTGAATTTGAAATTCCACATTGTAAAATATTAGAAAATCTATTATTTTAGGGGGACATATTTTTTTTGTGGTCATTTTACATATGGTGGAATGTGGTAAAAGGAGAGCTAGTTAGAAAATCTCCCAACAAAGAACGAATAATGCTCCACCGATGAAGAATGTCGATGTAATGACATGACATCACCAAGATGAGGGAGGGGACACCTGATTGAAAAACCCTTCATTCATCAAGTTGAAGGAGATATAATGACCCCAAAAACCCACCATCAATAGGTCCCGGAGTGGGGACTAAATCCATGGGTATAAAAGTCACACACAAAGTGGAAGGCATTCCCCTTTTTCTTTATTTGGATCGGGTGACAAGATGGTAAAATCCCAAAAACAGCAAGACTGGAACTAAAAGTAAAGCCAAAGAACCATTCCAATAAGCATGATATAACAGTAAATGTCACAAGGTAAAAGGCGGTAAAAGGTAAAAAAATACCCAAAAAGAAAGGAAACAGAAACTGCAACAGTCCCAATGCCTGAGCTAGTACGACCCAGCCCGATCCTTGAATCCTCCTAGAAACCTGAAATCCATTTTATATGTGAAGGGTGAGTATACAAATATACCCAAAATGGAAACCATAGACTCTTGTACACAAGTGGGGAGGAATACTAATTCCCTGTGAAAAAAAGATATAAGAAAACACCTAACAAGGAAAATAACCACCCAATCCACAACAAGGCACACTCCCCAAATAACATAAGTCAAGTATGGTATAGTAAAAGCACATCAATGTGTGGGTACCCCGCCCCACTATCCCACTGGTTATTGATGACATACTATGGATCAGACCAGTCCCTCCATTCTCACCGTAGTCCCACTACCACATCCCACTCGCACACACACCTGGGCCACAACCACACATCCCGCCCGCAAACACCTGGGCCACAACAGCTATCCCGCCCGTAGACACATGGGCCTCAACTGTCACATGTAACCATGTCCACAAACCCATTGGCCAGAACAACCACTACCACGCCCGAAGACACCTGGGCCTCATACCAAAGATACATAGGAAACAACCTGCCACAAACACCTGGCCACCCACCACACTATCTTGCCCGAAGGTTCTTGGGCTAATAATGGAGTTCTGGATTTCACAACCTGCCCGAAGTGTCTTGGGATATTGGGGAAATGGATCAGAAAAAAGTTAATAACTAGCCACTAATTGAAGTGTTGGAAAAAACATCATCCCGCAAGAAATGGGGGTGTTTGACATTAAGTGCTCATCTTGGGTGGGGCTTGAAAAAAAACACAAAAACTACAATATATGTATAAGTAGCAAGCACTCAACCCAAACTAGGGATTCCAAAACCAATCAAAACCCAAAAAGCCTAGTCACTATTCATTCAGAATGGAAAAGAATAATGTCCACGGCTAAAACACAACTCAATCCCAGAACCAATTTCACCTTTGTCCCATCATTGTTTTCATGTTCAATAATTCTATTTAAATAATTTCTACATCTACTAGGAAACTAGACAGCATAAGCACAAGTTAAAGGAAAGTGTTACAACCAATAACAATTTAAACATTCACACTCGGTTCTATGAAAATTCTTCTCAAAGCGAGACCCCTTCAAGTATTGGAACCAATGCCGACCGCGAAATACATCCCCATGTCCCCAGAACCAAAGTTTTCTCAATAGTAGAGGATTCCACCCCAATTCGTGATACATGCAGAGGATCCCATCGTCACCCACATCACCCCATCAATCTAAGCCCTTATCCAAGAAAACCATAAGGACACATGTATTCAGCCCGTGGAAGAAAACAACCAAACCACTACTACAAAAACAAATATGTCCCAAGAAGTTATTTTCTAATTTAAAAGATTTAACACATTCAATGGGTTCAATTCCACTGGGATTAAATTGGGGTTATCATAGAAAAGGAGTTGATCTGGGTGCTTTCAATTTATTTAACCGAATATACGTAATTGACCAATTTCCTTCATAACACAAGGTCGGCAACCAAAATAGAAGAAACAGATAACTCTAGTGGGAGATATAAGGAGGAGATCGAGATATGGAATTTTGAATGCCGGGAAAAACGGATCGATGTTTCCTACATGGGTGGTTAGTTACACAGGATGTTATTAAAGAGTTCTTTAATATCCCCCATCGGGGATGTTTCTCAGGATTTAAATGACTTAAAAATGTATTATGATTAATCCATGTCAAATGATACGTTACGAGAGCAGAGAAGTCGGGTCCACACGGTGCGACCACCATGGTGTCACTCCCATGGTGCCACCGTCACGGTGTCACTGTCATGGTGCAACTGTCACGGTGCCACCGTCACAGTGCGACCATCACGATGCAACTATGACCGGCTCCACCATCAAGGTGCCACCATGACCGGTGTCGCCATCATGGTGGAGCCTTGTTTTTGGTAAATTAATGTCCAAGGGGGTCTGGGCCATTACATTAGATAACTCTCAAAGTATTCTCACCATGAATAATTACAACTAGACCCGCAGGAAAGTGGGGGGGGGTCTAAACAACCACCCTGGAAGATACCTCTCAGGAGTGAACCTCTCTTCATAGGAATCACCTTATCTCCTGAACAATCACACATGTCCTACCACTCATACCCCCTGTGCAACCATGTAAAACAAAAAGGCTAAACTATCTGGTCAAGTGGGTGAGATATTTCCCATCCACTATGTTATGATAATATCTTCTTTGGGTGGCACCGACTCACCCACACGGGTTTAGGCACATCTACCTGAATGAGTCTTAACTAAGAATCAGTTCCTCCACTCCCCATCCTTTAGGAAACTTCACACACAACCATAGAAAAGGAACTGCACGTCTCATAGCCAATAAGGTAAAGCATTACATAGTGAACAAGTACAGGAAAAACATGATAAAAACTCAAAAAAACTCTGGGTACTAGGCACACATTTGTGATTCCCTCCCCCAGGTACTCTCCTAATGCCCACCATGCCTCCATAACACACGAACCAACAGGATGGTTTGTCGATGAAGAACCTTCTCCTCACGACCCTCGATCATCATCGGTTGCTCCATGGATATTTCATCGTCTTTGATATCTCGCTCCCCTAATTCGAGGAAGTGTGAATTTTCATGCAGATACCAATGAAGTTAGGAGACATGGAATACATTTTTCACCCTTTTTAGCCATGATGGAAACTACAGTTGATAAGCCACCTCACCAAACCGCTACAACACCTCGAAGGGTCCGACGAACCTCGGAGAGAGCTTAATTCCCCGGCCAAACCTCCACTGCCCACCCTAAGGGGAGACCATCAAGAGCACATGGTCCCCAGCCTTGAACTCCAAGGGCCTCCTCATATCATCCTCATATGACATCTGCCGTTCCTGAGATGCCTTCATCATTTCTTGTATAAAATGAACCTTCTCTATTGTGCTCTATACCACCTTCGGGCCAAGAACACCTGCCTCTCTGACTTCGGTCCAACACACGGGTGAGCAACATGGCCTCCCGTATATGGCTTCAAACGGAGATAGGACAATGGGGGAGTTGTAGATATTGTTATAGGAAAACTCCACCAGAGCCAAGTGTCGCACCTAGGATCCTCCAAAAGTCCAAGATGCACACTCGCAACATATCTTTCGAGGTCTGGATGGTGCACTCTGTCTTCCCATCTTTCTGGGGATGGAAGGTAGTGCTATGGTGTAGCTGGGTGCCAAAAGCATGATGCAAACCCCTACAGACTCGTGAGGTAAAACGTGAATCCCTATCCGAGACTATGGACCTTGTAACTCCAGGAAACCACACCACCTCGTCCACAAACCTCTATGCTAGATCTTTCACTACACTCGACTCCTTGATCACTATAAAATGAGCCAATTTCGTCAACCAGTCCACTACTTCCCAGATGGCATCGCACCCTCTTTGAACCTTGGGTATCCCTGTGACGAAATCCATCGAGATGTCATCCAACTTTCTCTCAGGGACATCTAATGGTTGCAACAAACAATCAGGAACACAGTATTTAGCCTTCACCTGCTGACATACTAGGCACTTGACCAAAATCTCTGTCATCACCCGCCTTGACTCGGGACACCAAAACTATCTCCTCAGACCCTGGTACAACTTGGAAACTCCTAGGTGCACCGACAGGGGTGACCTGTAGAACTCACCGAGGACTCTCTCGTTTATCACCCTTGAAATGAACTACTACCCTCCGAATAGCATCTGATTCTGACCATCTTCTATCCACCCTTCCGTAGCACTACGTTGGCTAACCTGGTCATGCATCACTTCACTCTCTAGGTCTCCCCACTAAGAATCCTCCACCTGATGTAACAGAGAAGATTTTACTGTCATCTGAAACAGGAAACCTCTCCCACTATCCATCATCGCATCTTGGTATAGGGCATCCAACTCCCCCATCAACCTCCAAACCTCGGCCGACTCATGGATTGCATCCCTCTGTGACTTTATGCTCAAGGCATCACACACCATGTTTCCATTCCCCGAGGTGTCGGAATTCATGAAATAAAAATCTTAGAGGAAATCCATCCACCTTCGATGTAGTTAGTTCGGGTCCCACTAATAGAAGATATACCTCAAGATTTTGTGACATGTGGAGACCACAAAGAGCTCTATCATGATATAGTTCTGCCAAAACATTAGTGAAAAAATTGACTTATGTGAGCTCCAGATCGTGTGTTTCATAATTATGCTCATGGGGACGTAGTTGTCTAAATCCATAGGAGATCACCCCATGTCGTTATATCATCACACACCGAAGGCCTTGTCCCAAATCATCATAGTACACCTCATATGACACCCCTTCTTCTGGAAATCATAGCACGAGGGCACTAACCAACTTCTCCATTAGATAGCTGAAGGATGCCTCTTACTGCTCATACCACTCAAAAGCCTGGTCCTTCATGGTCAAGGCTATACAAGAGGATGCAACTCAGGAGAAGTTGCGTACGAAGCTCCGATAGTAACCTGCCAGCCCGAGGAAACTACGAACATCTCCCACATTCATGGGTACTACCAAAGAAACAACCGCCTCAACCTTTTATGGGTCCACCAAAACCCCCTTCTCGGACACTACGTGCCCATGGAAGTGAACTTCTCACGTCCATAACTTGCACTTCGACAACATCCCATAGAGATGGTGTTGTCGAAGGACCTCCAAAACTGTCCTCAGGTGCTCCGCGTGATCATCCTCTGATCATGAATAGATCAGGATGTCATTGATGAAAATGACTATGAACTGATCCAGATACTCCCGGAAGACAAAGTTCATAATCTCCATGAACACAGCCAGAGTGTTTGTAATGCCGAAAGGCATGACTACAACCTCGAAGTGCCCATATATGCACCTGAAGGTCGTCTTCAAGATGTTTAGCTCCTTCACCCTCAACTGGTGATACCCAGACTGCAGTTTGATCGTCGTGAACCATCCATACCCCTTATGCTGGTCTAAAATATCTTCTATCCTCAGAAGAGGGTAGCGATTCTTGATTGTTACCTGATTCAACCCCTATAGTTTATAAAAAACCTGAGACCACCATCTTCCTTCTTTACGAACAAGACTGGAGCACCCCACGGTGATGCACTTGGTAGATCATAACCCCTCTTCATCAGATCGTCAATCTGAATCTGCAACTCCTGTAGCTCTGAAGGTGCCATCCGGTAGGGAGCCATCGAAATCGGACGAGCACCAGGCTTCATGTCTATCCCAAACCTGATATCACGTCGAGGGGGTAGAGTCATCACCTCCTCAAGGAATACATATATAAACTCACTAATGATCCCTAGTACCTCCACCATCTCTGCATCCACTGTCTCTACTCATAGCTTGGATAAAAAGGAGAGGAGTGGTTCCTCTCACCTGCTACCCTTATGGCCAATCTGCTCACCAGTGAACGTAACACATCGTTCACCCAAGTCTGATAACACAACCCTTCCACGGAATTAGTCAATGATGTCCCGCATAGAGAATAAGTATTAGATTCCTAGGATGACATCGTATGGTTGTATCTGTAGTAGTAGTAGTAGATCCATGACTGACTGATGAGGCCTTATCATCAGTCTGCATCATCGAAAAACATATAATAAGTCGGTCTGACCTATGACTGGTCTGCTTAGCACCAGGGGAACTGGAATAATCTCAGCATCTACACCCAAAGCAAGGGCCAGACGGGTGAAACAAAGAAGTGTGAAGATCTGGTATCAAACGAGTCCTATGCAATGGTACTATACAAAATGATCGTAAATCGAACGACCTCCGGCCCCACCGGAACTGCTACCTCTATAGCATGCAACTGCCCACACCAAGATCCACTGCCCCTCGGCTATCAGCCACCTCCCCGACCACATCCTGGTCGAGGTCCCTGAGGAGTGCCGTGAGGTCGGCCTCCCCCTGCAACTTCTTCCCTATGGAGTAGCGGGAGCTCGCTACCCCAGTTGCTACTTTTGGAAGGGCCTAGAAAGACACTGCTTCTAGGGAGGGTGTTGGAATGTACACCACCACCGTACTGTACTCGGTCCGGGTACTAATTCCAGAGGTTCCCATGGCTTCCTCAGATGAATCATATCTCTCTCGTTCACGAAGGAATGGGGCGAGGGCCAGGTGATCAAAACTGCAACTGTTGGGGCCTGCTCCCTGTCGGTCGAAACCTAGACGGCCCTGATGCTAGAGACATGATGTTGATGGCCTTACCCTTAGATGTTCCCATCTTGATCCCCTCTCGTGATACACCTCCTAGCGTGTGCATCCTCTCCACCACTTCGGCCTTCTTCTAAACCTCTATGTATGTCGGCAAGGTGACGGGGGTAATAGCGTACTGGAGGGAGGGTCGGAGCCCCTCCTCTAAATGTCTCACCCGAGACTCCTCATCTAGAAAAAGGTCCGGAGCAAAGTTTAGGACGTCCATAAACATTAACCCAACTCCCTTACTGACATACTCCCCTGCTAGAGGGAGAGTACCTCCTGCATCTTCTCCACCTTCATCGTAGAAGAGAGGAATTACGCCGAGAACTCCTTCTTGAAATCAGCCCATGCCATCTCAACCTCTCTCCTCTCCCCCAGGTAGAGAGTCCACCACTGACGCGCTACTCCCCGCATCTGAATCATGGACAGAGGAACCCAGTACTCCGCCGGAGCCCGGATCAGGCCGAATGCTATCACCAAATCCTCTAGCCAGCTCTCTATCTTCATGTCAGTGGTGTTGCCCTTATAATTCTCGAGGGTCTATTGATGGAAGGCACGAAGCGTCTTCGTCCACTGTTTATCCTACTCTTCTCGATCATCCCTTTGCCGATCAGCCATGTCATCCTCCTAGGCCTTGATCGCCCGCACCACTCATGGTCATCTCATAGGTGCCATAACTGCAGGGTAAACAAGGAATTCCTATGCCCAATTAGTGAAGAATATTTTTCATAAAAGTTCCTAAAATTATTATTTATTTCAATCCCCAAACACCCCAGAAACATGAAAACACAAGTCATTATGATTCATGCACCTTTCTTAGGGTCTCTACCCTGCAATTAGTGTAGCCTCACTTGGTTGTTTGGCAGATCCAGAGTCCTTCCATCGGATCACGAGGAGCCAAAAAATCTCGAGTCCTAGCTAGTCTTCTCTAGCCTATTTCATGGACCAAGGTCACCCTACACTATTGTCCTACCACCCCTTGAAATCCTCACTGTTCCTAACTCCAGACTCCATCCTATCTCTCAACCTCACCTCTGATACCACTCTGTCACGACCCGCCTTCACCAAGATGAGGGATGGGACATCAGATTTCCAGACCCTTCATTCTTCAAGTTGAAAATTAGATAATGACCCCTAAAACACGCCTTCAATATGTCCCGGAGTGGAGACTAGAACCAAGGGTATAAAAGTCACACATAAAATTGAAGGCATTCCCCTTTTCTTTATTTGGTTCGGGAGACAAGATGGTAAAATCCCAACAACACCAAGACTGGAAGTAAAAGTAAATCCAAAGAACCATTCCAATATGCATGATATAACAGTATATGTCACAAGGTATAAGGGGATACAAGGTAAAAAAATACCAAAAAGGAAAGGAAACAACAACTGCAACAGTCCCAATGCCCGAGCTAGTATGACCCAGCACGATCCCCGAAGTCCTCCTTGAAACATGCAAGTAGTTTTATATGTGTAGGGTGATTATATAAATATACCCAGTTGGGAAACCAAAGTATCTTGTGAATAAGTGGGGAGGAATACTAATGCCCTGTCAGAAAAGAGACAATCAATCACCTAGCAAGAAAACTATCCACCCAAGCCTCACCAAGGCATTGTCCCCAAATAACGCAAGTCAAGTAAGGTATATTTATAGCACATAAATTTCTTGGGTACCCCGCACCACAATCCCATTGGTTATTGAAGACATCATATGCATAAGACCAGTCCTATCATTCCCAAAGAAGTCCCACTACCACATCCCACCCGCACACACACCTGGGTCACAACCACACATCCTGCCCGCAAAAACCTGGGCCACAACCGCTATCCCCCCCAAACACCTGGGCCACAACTGTCACACGTAACCATGCCCGCAAACACCTAGGCTAGAACAACCACTACAATGCTCGAAGACACCTAGGAAATATCCCGAAGATACATGGGAAATCACCTACAGCGAACACCTGTCCAACCACCACACTATCCTGCCCGAAGGTTCTTGGGATAATAATGGACTTCAGGCCATCACAGACTGCCCGAAGTGTCTTAGGCTATTCGGGAAAGGGAGCAGAAAGGAGATAATAACCATCCACCAATAGAAGTGTCGGGAAAACACCCTCCCCCTGGAAATGGGGGTGTTCATCACTATGTGCTCAACTTGTGTGGGGCACGAATAATAAACACAAAAACTAAAATATATGTAAAAGTAGAAAGCACTCAACCCAACCTAGGTTTACAATGCCAATTTAAGAACGAACAACCTAGTCCCTATTCATTCTGAAGGGAAAATAATAATGTCCACGACTAAAACACAACTCAGTCCCAGAACCAATTTCCCATTTTTCCCATCCTTGTTTTCATGTTCAGTAATTCTGTGTAAATAATTTCCGCATCTACGGGGAAACTAGCAAGAATAAGCACAAACCAAAGGAAATAGTTACATCCAGCATTAATTTTAACATTCACACCTAGTTCTCCATAAATTCACATCAAAGCGATGCCTCTCAAAGTATTGGAACCAAATCCGACCTCGAGATACTACCCCACATCCCCAGAACCAATGTTTTCTCAACAAGAGAGTATTTCACCCTAATTCATGATACAAGAAGAGGATCCCATCCTCACCCACATCACCCTTGAAATCTAATCCCCTATCCATGAAAATCATAAGGTCACATGTATTCGGCCCGTGGATGGAAACAACCAAACCACTGCTACCGACACAAAGCATGCCCAAGCAGGTATTTTCAGGTTTAAAGGATTTAACACACTCCATGGTTTCAATTACACTGGGCATAAACGAGGGTTATCATAGAAAAGGAGTTGATCCTTATGCTTTCAATTTATTTAACCAAATATAAGTAATTAACCAATTTTTTTCACAACACAATGTGGATAACCATAATACAATCCATTTAAACATAACAGGTTGTAAGAGTTCATTTGCACAGAGAAGGACCACCAACGGCCATGATTTTCAGTAGTCATATGTCCGCACAATTCAGAAATCATTAATCATGAAAGAGGAGAAAACAGAGAAGCATCATCGACCACACCCCTCCACTTCATTCTTTAGAATCTGTTTGTTATCTTCATTAATGTTTGGTTCATCCATTACTATATAAGAAGTAGTGTACGCACCCCACATGATAGTCATAAAAGAGAGATGAAGGTAAAATCCCTACATGGTTGATAAAAGATCGAAGCTCCAAGTCCACTTCAGGAACTGCAGATGTGCGGCCTGCATGGGAGGAAATCTGTGGACTCCAAGACGGGCAGAAGGCTACAGAATGAACACACCACAAACCACGGAAAGAAGGACTCCAATCGTGCCAGCAAGAAAATGGAAAATCAGTTGAGAAGAAATGGTGAACTCTAGCGGGAGATATAAAGAGATCAGGATATGGAATTTTTAATGCAGGGAAAAACGGATCGAGGATTCCAATGTGGGTGGGTAGTTACACACAATGGTATTATAGAGTTATTTAATATCCCCAATCAGTGATGTTTATTGGGTTTTAAATGACTTTAAAAAAGGTATTAAGATTAATCCATGTCAAAAGATACATTACAAGAGCAGAGAAGTCGGGTCCACATGCTGTGACTCCACGGTGTCACCCTCACAGTGCCACCATCACAGTTTCCCTGTCACGGTGAGACCATCAGCGTGCTGCCATCATACTGCGACCGTCACAGTGCCACTGTGAACATAACCACCATCACGGTGCCACCGTGATGGGTTCCACCTTTACTGTCCGTCTATCACGGTTCCCCCATCATGGTGGAGCCGTGTTTTTTGTAATGTAATGGCCAGGGGGGTCCGGGCCATTACAGCCGATCCTATTAGAACTTCTTCCACGGACACCTACCGACATGGAGCGTCTTCTACATGCCGACGTAGCTAGGGAATGGATTTTTGCGGCAGACACGATGAATGACGAACATCTTCATCTACTTTTTGTGATTCTATCAATGAATGACGATCGATGAACAAAGGTATGGGGATTACATTTTTGTTTTATTACTTTTCTCTTTCTCTTCTTCGGATAGAAAGAATTCATTTCATGGTTGTAAAATAATTGTTCTAAATCGTAAATCCTTGATGAACCGATTGATACAACCCTAAATGTGGAGGGTGCGGACCAAACCTAAATATCCCGACCCCTCCTCCGATCTTGTATATGTTGAACAATCGGCATGGTAATGAGAAACGATGCAATGAAAGAGGCGATGAAAATGTCCACGCTACCTGCAGCCTCTACGATTCGCGCCATCCCCGTGGTGCCCGGGTGCTCCGGGATGAACCACGGTCCATCGGCCGAGCCACCCCGGATGCACCGCTGCCAACCTGCGCATCCCGGCTCCCAACCGCCCGCCGGCCAGCCTGCCCAAGCCACTGAACCGCCTGGTTGCGCGCCTCCTACCCGACGGCTTGCCCGGTCGTGTGCCTACCGGCCGCCGAACCATCTTACCACACCAAAACCGGCCGCTCGCTAGCCCTCCTGGTCGCGCCCTACCCAACCGACCGAACCAGCCCGCCTGGTCGCGCCCTACCCGAACCGTGCCGGCTCGAGCTGACCGTGCACTGCCTGAATCAGCCGCCCACCATCCCGCATGTCCGCGCCGTGGACGGCCACCTTATGGCCGCCCGACCTTGCAAATAATTATACAGTCCCCCTCACGGTGCCCTGGCCGAACCGGCCTGGCCGCGCCCTCCGAGCCGAGCTGCGCTGAGTCGCGCCTTCACAACGCTTCAGGCGGAACTGGCCAGGAGCCCGGGCCGAACCGACCTTGCAGCCAGCTAGGCTAGGCTCAGTGGGCTGGGCCAAACATAATAGGCAAGCCCACCCAATGTATTGGGCTAGACCCTGGGTCATACCGGGTCTGTCCGGACTCAGGCTCACTACCGACCCTTTACATTCTTTGGCCATATCTTTGGCATCAGATGTCCATTTGACTATCCATCAGCGGCACTAGAAATCTTGGAGGGTAGTTGTCTTTTTATGTATACCCCACTAGAGTTCGGGGTTTACATGAGATACGGTTAGGTTGGATCGTACACAAATCCAACCTTGGCCTCGGCACTAAAATACTAATAACTCATAGACCGGGCGTCCGATTGACGCGTCCTCTGTAGCGTTGTGACCCTTATGACATGATATAACTTTGAGATACTTCTTCTTGGGACATAGTGGATGTTGATGTATCGAAACATAGCTTGAGAAGTGGACCCTCCCATAATCATGCATGCTTCGTGCAGAACCATGTGGCTGGTTGTGCACTGATGACTATTGCTGGATCTTCTGTGGGTTCGACAGCACTGAAGACTGGTCCTAGATTCGTTGATGGTAGGACAACACTGACGACTGTTCCTGGATCCTGTGTGGGTTTGACACCATAGATGACTTTTCCGAGATCCCATATGGGTTTGACAGATCGGACTACTATTCTTGGATCCTGTGTGGGTTCGACAATTCTGACTTCTGTTCCTGGATCCTATGTGGGTTTGACAGAATGTCTATTCTTGTATCCTGTGTGTGTTCAACAGTTCTGATTTCTATTCCTGGATCCTATTTGGATTTGACAGAATAGATGGTTCAGTGTCTACATATGATCATCTCTAACTCTCAACATAAGTTGTATACCTGTGTAAGATGAGTCAGTAACTTTTTATTTTTCTCATGATTGAGATATCTTACTAGATAACAGAGGTATATGTATGGGCATATACCTTTGTGGGGTTATTATTTGATTTCTTACATTTTGGATTATCCTTGTTAGATTTTTTGAGATCATGAGAGTCTTAGGGTCCCTATTGAGTATCATTATACTCACCCCTGCACATCCAATTCACGCACCTCATTGTGTTGGATGTAGATGGAAGATAGTGCTAACCGAGGCTATGTGTATGAGGACTGGATGGTAAATGGAGGTGAACCTCATGACGAGTCAGTACCCGGAGGAGACTGACTGAAGTGGAGTGTTGAGGAGTCTATCTGAACCTACCCTTCATGTTGGATCCATGGTGGACGATCCATGAGATGATTTCCATCTTTAATCCATTTCCCCCCTTTTCAGTTGTACTTTTACTTTATAGTGGGGCTTGTATTTCCAGCCCCTTCAACTTTTCACCACTCTTTTGTTATACAGTTTTAATTATTTTTTTGCTTCCAGCTTTTACTCTGTTGTGTTTTTTTCAATTATAAAGACAATGCCTTCCCATTTTAGGGATTTACGGCTTTTTTGATGGTCATCAACCCCTGGCCTATGAAACGTGGGATTGGGGTCGTCATGGCTCAGGCCCTGAGGAATGGGCCGTGACAATTAATTACATGGAATGGGACGAAAATTAGAATATTTTCCTTGATTAAAATTTTTCTACAGATTTTTTAATTATGATTGAAAATTATTTTGGAATTTAGACACTATGAGGAATATTCTATTTCTTCAAATGAGAAAACTTCACTAATTAGGAATGGTACGTTCCAAATTTTATCAGGGATCATGATAGTATGCTAAATTAGTATAGCATAGGATTTAAGCCATGATATTGAAGGCAATTGGAATCTCATGACATTAAAATCAATGAGAAGCTTTTTTTAGTGTGCTAATAAGTTAGAAATAGAGTTCATTAATGATCATATGACCACTAAAAATAATAAAAAATAATGTGTAAATTTAATAGGCAATGAGAAGTCTTTAATCAAATTTGTCAAGTAGTAAAAAAAAATAGTAGCATCTTGTGAGAAGTGTGGTGAAAATCATAATATATATTATATTTATAAGTCTAGGATTGTCTTTTGATGTGTTTAGATTGTTCAAATTACTCATAAATACAAGTAATATGATCACAAACGCATTGAAAACCCATTTTTCAGATGTTATTGTGAAAAAGAGTTAGTTAATTATTAAAATTCTATCTGAACATGATTACCCATGGTGGAATCCAATAAAATCTTAAGAAAAAGTGTGTGGAAATGTTCTTTAATAATATTTAGGGGGATTATGGTCCATTAAATGATGTTTTAATAGGAATGTTACTAATTTATTTAAATTATGCCAATACTATATTTGAATCTGGATCTTATTGTTCATTCATTTTTTATAATTTCCTGTTACTTTCTAAAATAAATTTCTGAATTGAAATTGTTATTTTTTAAAACAAATTGTGGAAGTTGTTAAGAAATCACGATTTATATGAATATCCATATTATCTCTTAAGGGATGAGTTTTATTGAAAATCTTGTTAAAATGCACATAGTAGTGTTTAATATCATACTAGGTTTGGATTGGATTTTTGTTTATCATGGTAAAATAGATTACGTTTCTATTAATGTATTATTTAATGATCATATTCCATTTAAAACATACCATGAATATGATAAATTGATAAATTATAGTACTAAATGATATATAGATGATGTTTTTTAATAAATAAGTTGTTTTTATTAGTGATATCACAATAGGGAATGAACGTATGGTTGATTTTTCTGATGAATTTTCTAGTGTTGTTCCAATTATTTAAGTAGAACTTACTATTGATTTATTGGTAGATGATATGAATTTTTATTAAACATATTATTAAATTTATCTAGTTGAAATATTGGACATTTAAATCCACTTCCATGAATTTCATGATAACAGTTTCAATAAAACTTTCACTTCACTATGGTGTGATAATGTTTTATTTGTGGAAAGGAAACATAGTTTTAGGAGACATTGCATTGATTATAGATCCTTTAATAACATCAATTTTAATTAAATTTTATCCTTTACCAATTATTAATGATTTTTTATCAGCTCTAGGGAGATCAATATTTTTAGATTATTGATTTGAGTTCTGGGTACTATTAGATGAAGGTGAATGAGGATGAAATTAAGAAGATAGAATTTCATATGAGATATGGAGATTTTGAGTTTATAGTTATTCCATTTGGGTTATCTAATACACCAACTATATTAATGAATCGTATGGATAGAGTCTTCCTTCTATTTTTATATTAGTTTATGGGTTTTTTAATAGATGATATGTTCGTATATTCTAAAACCCAAAAGGAACATGGAAGTCCCATAATGATTGTTTTAAAAACATAAAATCAAATGATGCAATATGAAATGTTTATTAAATTTGAATATTGTTGTAGAATATTTCATTCCTTGGTAATATTGTTTCTATGATGGTAATACTACTTACCCTTCCAAATGAAGTCATTAAAAACTGTTCTGGACCTACCAATATCACATTGATTTATATTATTCATGAAATAGAGTGATATTAACGATTGATTTTTGGAAACATATCCATGTTATCAAGCACATAAAATATGATAACAAAAAATATATTTTTTTTATATGTCCTAGTGAATGATATGTTTTCTTTTAAGAACTAAAAATAAGATTATTCAATTCTCCAGTATTGTCTGGGCCTTCCAGAAATTTTCAATATTTCATCTAAAATTAATCTTCAATAAATGTACTTGGTTGTGCCGTAGTATAGTCGGTATACACTTTTGATTCAAATAAATTTAAAACTTTTGTTTCATGTTACCCAAAACATTATTTAGAATAAATTTCTATTTATTAATTTAAAACTTTTATGTAACCTTTTCTATGGAGTGAATTGTGATATATATTGATCACAATATTTGGAGGTATATATATACTTATGAGGTGTTAAACATGTTATAAATGAGTTGGATAGACCTGATAACATATTTTGATTTCACGATTCATTATCAATCTAGAAAAGTAATCAATCTGGATGATTAAGTGAGTAATAAAACTAATGCTATATTAACAATGTTATCTTTGGAATTTGGCAATTAGGTTAGTGATTTGATAATTTTTTTCCAAGATGTTATAGTTATTGGTACATAAACTATTCTTTTCAAGTTGTAGTGTATTCTAATTATTCATAAATATTTATATATGATCAGTAGGAAGATAATAATTTGAAGGAAAATATATAATTCCAAAAGTTGATTGAGTATCTTGATTTTAATATTGACAGATAAGGTGGTTTATGATTTTTAGAAAGTTTATGTGATGCTTGTGTTTATCTATTGAGGAATGAGATATTTAATAAATCTCATAGTTCCTCTATTTCAATTAATTCAGGAGGTAAAATGATATATATATATATATATACCATCAATGGTATCACTGGGGGGATGGAATGAAATGATATATTGTTGAATGTTCAATAAGATGATTTCCTTTTTATAAGATAATGAAGAAAATAGTTACTATATGTGATACATCATCCTTTTGTAGTTCTAGAGTGGAAATGGGACAATATATTAATGGAATTCATGGTGGTATTTCCCAACACTTCTCCTGAAAATAATGTTAGTTGTGTTATTGTTGGTATATTAAATAAATCATCATATTTTCTCTCAATTAAATATAAAATTTCATTAGATCATCATTATAAATTTTATCTCAAGGGTATTCTCATTTTACATGGGGTATCACTCTCTATTTTTATATCATATTCCAAGGTTCCCTCCATTTGTTTGAAAGGACTTCAGAAGTCCTTGTGTAATGAATTAAATTTATGTAAAACTTTTCATCAATAATATGATAGAAAACATGAGAGGAAAATTCAGACCTTGGAAGATATGATATGTCCTTAATCAATTAAATACAAGGTAAGTTGGGATTGAATTATTTATTTGTCTATTAATTATAAAAATAATTGTTTGTAATGAAATATTCTGATGGAAACTTTAGAGACATTATAGGGAAAGCAGTGTTGAACACTGGATTATTAGAATGATGTATTAGAAAAGAATTTAATGGTCCCATAGATAGTTGAGGAAATTGTAGAGAAATTTTAGTTGATTCATAAACCCATGCTGATAGAACATATAAGTTTGAAATGTTATACCCATAACAGGAGGAATGATTTTTTTTCCATGGTAGGGGTTCATGACCTTCTAAAAGATACATGATGGAATTGTGTGACATATTTTGTTAAGAATGTGAAGTAGTGTACATAGTTCACAATACCATATAAATCCTAGAGAATATGGGATCAATTTTATCATATGTGTATTTACCTCCATGTTTATCCCATGTTTACTTTGAATTTCATGATTCAATGTTATTGACGTATGTACCATAATCATCTCATTTTTTGACTAGTGAATTAGTTCAATTAGAAGAGATTATTTCTTATGAGGGAAAAATGTTTAAGTTCTTCATCCGAACAATAATGTGATGAAGGAATTAGAAATTATCAAGGTTAATGTTTAACATAAAGACAATACGATTAATGAAATAATATAGTAAATCATTAAATGAGACGAGGGAATGATACCCACACTTTTTTAAGTCAATACAATTATGAGGACAACATTTACAAAAGGGTGATGAATGTAACAACATATGTAATTATTGAATAAATATTTATTATATTTATTAATATTTATGATTTAGATAATAATTTTAAATTAAAATGGATTCTATTTCAAATAGAATTCAAGACACACATCCATGATTTTCTTCGAAATATATTATTTCATTACAGAATGAGTTATACCAAACAACAATATGTAGTTAATATTATTAGTTATTATTCAATTTATTAGAAATATATTTTATTGGAGAGTGTTAATAAGAATAAATATAATAATTTTAAGCACTTTTATAAATTTTTTACATTCACCAAATAGTTTTTATAAACATAAAAAATGAATAAAAACAAATTTATATAAAAAAATGTATTTTTTCTAAATTTCAGTTTCACCACATCTTATTGAAATGACTATTTGAAATATATATTTGGTTGCTATAATAATAATTATTTTACAAAAAATTTCAGTTTTGAAAATGAAATTTCAGTATTTATTTTTGAATATTTTTTTTGTATTTTTCACAAATGTTTTATTTTTTATTGAATATTAAAAAATACACAATTGAAATCTACTTTTTGAACTAATTTATTTATATATATAGTTTAGGTTTTGAGTTTTTTATGTATAATTAGTTAAATATTTCATATATTTATATAATAATTCATTTATATCTTTTTCTATGGAATTTAGATATACAACCATAGAAAACATTGGTACAATTTCATTTTAAAAACACAATTTAACATCCAATTTGTTGAAATAATTTTAAAATGATTTATTAAGCATTTGTTATTTTAATTCTGAAAATTTTATTCCAAATATTCAATCAGAATAATATATAATTTATATTATGTTCAATATAATTCGGCATTAAGAATACTAGTGAAATAAATTGAAATTTATTAATGAGATTTAGGTAAAATTGTATTAAATTAGTGCTCATGATTTAATCATAAGGTTCAAAATAAACAAGAATCATTTACAAAACCCATTGGTGGAATATATATAAATATATAGACCATATACTTTATTGTATATACTATTTATTATTATTTGGTCATAGTAGGTAGGATAGACCTCTGAATAGTGTTTGACTTTTTATATTTAAGAGAGAGCCACTCCTCCTCCACTATTAAAAGGAACCCACACTCCCTAATTATTCACACATATAAATAAAATTTTCCTCAACCTAAACCATAACAAAGTTATTATAGATATAAATATTATCATACTAGGATAATAAATTGGATCATAAGTCAAACCCCAGAATCCCATTGGTGAATGCCAAAAAAGAGTTACTTGAATAGGAGGTAACATTATTCAATAAGAATGATTGATTAACTTCAATATCCACCAATTAAATTATTATTATTAAATTATTATATAATAAATTTTGTATACAAAATAAAATTATATGATCCAATATTTATATTACTATGTAAAACAACACACACTTCCATTAAATGGTAAAAAAATCATAGTTCATGTGTACGGTGGACTACCACCTTGCTATAGGATGTCAATAATTATTCCATTACCAAGATCATGGATGGGAATTAGGATGTAAATTTTATTTTTATATGAAATATATTTTATTTTTGATGTATAAAAACTTCTTTAATCGGTTTATAATTCATAACATCATGGTTTCCATTTTTTGGAAATATGATAACTTCGTTTGTGGATGTGTGGACAACTACATCCTCAAAAAGGTGTGATACATTCAAACATTACATGGAGTGTAAAATAATTTTAAAAAAAATATTTATCATAAATTAAATATATATTTTATACATGAAATAAATTACTTTATGATCGTATTATATATTAATTTCATTAATAGCTTTTCACATAATAAAATAGTGATAAAGTCATCTGTGGACGTGTGGACTACCACATGCTCAATGTGATGTGATTCCTTTTACATAAAAAGAAATAAATATACTTATATATGATTAAATAATATTTTATTCATGATATAATTACAAATATAGAAATATAAATGGTAGTTACTTCTTTTAATAATGATCACTCAAAAAATTAGAATGTTACTAATGCGTATGTATGACCTAATGTCTCAAGGATTTTAAATTTAGTTCAATTTTCATAATCATATTTTATGATTGGTTTTAAAAGTATAATTGATTTTTCAATATGATACTTATTTTATGAATATTTTGATTTTGATTTTTTAACATTGAACCCTTTATAAGAACATATTGTCCCACTCGGTTATATATCTATTATATTTCTATTTGAATCTAGCCTTCAGAAAAAAAAATGGATTATTAATGGGTTAGTGAGAGACATAGGAGTGTAGGAGGATTAATGGGATCCCTAAACCCTTGTTTTTGGGAAAAACATGCTCAGTGCACATGATAGGGTAAACTGTGATAATTTTGTTTTTTCAGACATAGCCCCATCCCCTGGTTGTTCCACGGCCGGGAATCCTAACTGTGTGATAGACCCTTCTTCCTAGGTAACTATGCATGGTTTGTACATGGTTTATCAAACCATTCAGACACACCGTGTTCATGAAATGTTTGGGGTAAAATGTCAAATATCTCCTAAATGATCAAATTATCCACCTAATTCTTCTGTAGTCCAGGTTTATGCATGATTTACCTCCATAGATATTAAATTTGATCTTTTTGATGTCCAATGGTAGGGATTAGAACATCTCTATCATACACAATCTGTTCTATAATCTGTTCATGATTTTGGATGTGAAATAGTAAGTACTAGACTTTATTATGGTCTTGTATGTTCTCTCTTTCTCTTGACATAGTTATCGTTGTTTGATTATTTTTTCTGTTTCTTAGATATACTCATATCTGACCAAAATATATAGCCATTAACTAATTAGGCCAGTCATATACCCAATGATGGGTGGTCTATAACTCATCCCTCATTTTCATTGATTTTGTATTCATCATTTGGGTCCCACCAATTTCATCATTTTTGTTTATAGAATGTATATTCAATGATTTTAACGACTAGTACTGTATAGATATTCTCATTCAAAATATATGGCTAATTGTTGGGGGTGACACCCACAAAATCATTAATCCTATATAGGATGTTATTCCATACTTGCTGTTTTTGTGTTTTTACACCTTTGAGCCACTGTTCAGGTGAACCTTATCATGACCGTCATTAGTGTAAGATTTTCTAAATTATATGGCTTGTATTCAATGTGAATTTAATAATTTAAATAACCATGTATTCTCACCACATGACCTACCTATGGTATGTTCGTCAATTTTACATTAAACTATGAAAAGTGAGTTGTCGAGTATATTATGTATATGACTTGACATTAAATGTAAATGAATAATAGGTTGCATAGCTATATCACCCCTAACCATATTAATGGAAGGTAGAATAAAGAAACATGAATATGAAATTTTATTTAAATCAATTAAATGGATGGTTGTATGCTACTTGTCCTTGTCACACTAATTAATGGAATTTATTGATCCCAATGACTTGATTAAAAGGATGCATTCTACTAGTACATAACAAAATAATGAAAGGAAAGGATTGAAAAAAATGACCTGATTAAAATGTTGAATGATACTTTACCATATCACACTAATCAAAGGTGTGTATTGGAAAAAAATGAGATATTGCATGACATCATAATCATTTTGGAATGGCCTGACTTAAGCCTGCAATGGATTCAGATCATAGAATCCCATGAGCACTCGGGATCCCCATTCAAATTCAAGGATACATCGTTCTTAAGTTGATATATAGTTAGATCCCAATCCTAGTATATTATATGGATGAATATTATGACACTATGAGATCTCTCAATATCATTATTAGATTCCTCATATACACTCCTTGTATGCATCATTGACAATTAGGGTCCATGGTTATATCACATCGGGCCCAGTCATTTCTTAGCACTGTTTTACCTTTGATAAATTCATTTGAATTGGAAGGAATCTCATTGTGATATTCCTAAAAATATACTCCATGGATTACACCATTACCCCTTGAAGGGAATCATTTATTACTGATTTGGTGACCTTTGAGGTATATGTTTCCTTGTTTTTTACCACATGACATCAGTTTTAAATTTCATTACAAGTTTCCATGTTACTTATTAGTACATTTATTATTATTAAAACATGACATATTATAAAACTTGTAAAAATTAAATAATTATTTGGTTACATGTTCATACACCAATGACGAGATGAAGTAGGTAAATGGATACATAGATTCATTTTAGTACATTACATTATATATGAACTCTTTCACACTCTTACATTTCTATTACACGGGTTGGATTATATAGACACTGCCAATGGTGGCCCATTGAAATTTTTCAAACACCCTATTAAGGAACCATTTTGTATTTATTGAATATTACATGGTTTATAGTGATAATTAAGAGAATATTACAGATTCAGACACATGATTGATTACAATTAATATAGAGCTTGATAGTATATGACTAAGAAGAAGATCAAAATGCATGGGATATACTTTTTTTATATTTTATACTTTTGTGTAACATGTAATTCCTAACATATTGTATCCATGATTTCTAGTTATATAGTTAGATGACATAACATCAGTTGTTGACATCAATTCCATTTTTTGATTATTGTAACATTTTGTCTCTATTTTCTATTATCTCTTTTTTTAACATAAGTGCCCTCTACTTCTTACAATTTTATACATTAATCAGTTATGTTACACATTGGTAATCATGTAATTGTCACTCCACTGACACACCCTAGGACCTCAATGCTAGTCGACATCCTTTGGCATTCGGGGAGATGTGTTTATGGCCATGTGGCCCTATGGGCTTGGGGAACCCACTAAGTGGCTCCTAGATTGGGACATCCCAATGTGGTATGAAAAGTGTTATTTTTTATTACATTACTATTTGGAGAAAATAGATTGAGTATTAGGAATTCATGTGACATGGTCATAAGATGTGCTTCGACATCGCGAACCCATGTTCTGTGTAAAACCCAAGTAATAAAAATTTTAAGTATGGTTCCTATTTTTTATATTATAATGGATATTATTTCACCATTGGGTGACACACTTGTTGTGTGGTGTTGTTTATTATTACTCTATTTCATAATTTTTATTCATACCTTTCCCAGTTATTTAAGGGAAAAGATAATTATTTCATGCATCATTATAGGCACCTAGAATTTTCATTCCTTGCATATTAACATACCATATAAGATTATTCCAATTCTTTTAATTGCGTGATACGCATGTGATCATTGAGTGATGCTGTGATAGTTATCTAATGCTTGTGTTTCTCTGGTATTCAATTGAGTGATTTCATATCTCAATTCATGAGGTTAATGGGCCTTCATGGGTTTGGACAAGTAATTTACTAAGCTGATCCATTATGCTATGAAAAAATTGATTACATTTCTAATGATAGTTGTATGGGAACTAATTCACTAGAAATGACTATCCATTATAAATTGAATAGTGACATCTAAAATTAATTGGTTTCACATCCTTATTCATAATTATCATGTGTTTGAATGATAATTATTTAATCTTAAAATTTACATTAAAATTAATGAATCTTATACCAACACACTTACCAATACCTAGAAATATTTGTTGATTGTTTGGGAATTATACCATGGGTAGTGAGATTGTTTACGTTCAACATCTGCAAGTGATGTTTTTGTTCAACACAAACATTTTTGGATGTGTGTTATTTGTAATTTGTAGACCAATGTCACCATGAAATCCTTGTATCGTACAACATGATGGTGTATATGGAAATTCTCTAGCCATGGATTTCCCCCATATGACAGTCCTTACCTCTACGAGTGACACTTGAGGAAATTCTTATTGTACCTAATTTCCACATTGAATCTCTTGTTCGTGATAGTATCCTATGTCTAATGAAGTCCATTCGTGGTTCTTGAAAACATTCTCCTATGATGGATAATCTAGCTTGGTATTTCAAACAACATCATCCTCTTACATTTTCATGGAATGGAAGTTTGTAAGCTGCTAAGTCATGGGTAGAAGCCATCCTATATATCATTGAGAATCTAGAGACACCTATATAGAATAGGGTCAATATTTAGACATATATACATTAGGATTAAACCACGAATTAGTGGGATGTTTTTTCCCCATCAATTCTTAATCAGGGCATCTTATGGGTTGAATTCTTGAGTAAATTCCATGATTAGTTCTTTAATCAGATGATGAGAGATGATATATCCTCATAGTTCATGCATCTGAAGTAGGGTTCTATGTTAGTTAGGGAATATTCAACGTGTTTCACATAAATAAATATCTTTTCAACACTTCTAAAAATTGATTAGCATTCATACTCTACACATTTTGAGGATGAGATTCAGTAGGCCATCACTACATAGAGGATTTTCATTCTTATACCTACTGTTTTTTGAGATAGTCAATGAGGATCTTATATTTGAGAATATCTAGAGGGATGAAAATTGTAAAGGGTGTATAGGATCATTGTTGTTGAAGGACAATAGTTCTTCTTGTGGTAGGAACCATTCCTTAGAGTAGTGACATTCAGAGTACTTATTTAGATAGCTCTAAATTGTGTTATCCATGGGAATGATAGGGTAATTCAAAGACACAATGTGATTAAAACTCCCTAGAGTTCCAGGATTGTGGCCATATGAGACTTATTTATTATTTCTATAAGACTTCTCCAATAACTTTGAGTGGAAAATGATTTTCACCAGCTCCACCTTCGGGAGATAGTACTTTTATGCCACATTAGGCGGGGAGTTGGAATATCACTCTGAGGTCTACAGGAGGAGGAGGTAGTTGTCTTGGAAGCATGACCCATGATCACCAGCAGCATCAGAAGAGTAGTTATTATTATCGTAGTAAATCTATTGCACATGGTTGTGGATTTAGTCAGTTTTGTGCGTTATAGTCGATAGCTAAGGATCAGGCTCCGAGACCATCAATATTATGAGGTACTCTCTTAGTGTCATCTATTATAGTATATTCATTATTATATATAGGTTATTCTAAATGTATTATGTTTATATAAATTCTCTATGGTCTCAAACTAGAGATAAAATATTATTATGGTGTAATGACACACGATATGACGTAATGGATGTGAATAGATGGTATACACTAATGTAGGGACTCTCCCATGAAGGTTGATAGTTACTCCTTCTTTTAGAACCTATTCATTCTCGAGAATACATGCTTTGATGTCATTCTTGGGATGAACTGGTTTATTTACTATCATTCTATTGTATATATCTACAAACATAGAGTATAATTTAATACAATAAATGGAAGTAGTTATCAATATAAGGGTATGTGGGATAACCTTGCTAGTAGAGCTAGAATAGATCATTATGGGAAAGGTGGAGTGACCACCTAGATCACAAATCCCTTTATGGAGGATTAGAGTTTACAACATATTGTTTTCCCTCTAGTAGTGGTTCTTTTCTGGGATTTCATTCTTAATAAACTTTTTTTACCTATTGAAAGAGAGTTATAATATTCAATCAATATTGTTTTTTGAGTATCTATAGTATGAATTCCAACATATTGGATGATACCAACAGAGATTCTAGAATTCATGTTGATGTTAGAGGATTTAAAGGCCAAAGGTATCATATAGCCTATTATACCCTCTTGGTGTTCCCTTGTCCATTTCACTAAGAAGGCAGATGGAACATTACTTATATGTGTGGATTAAATACGGTGGTACAGGATTATTGTCATGAACCAATATCCACTTCCTCTAATAAATAATCTCATTGACAAGAACCATGAAGAAATGCTACTCTTCAATATTGACCTATGATCAAGTTACCATTAGCTAGGAGTCAGTACATTAGACATACAATGTACAATTTTTTATAGAAGTCATGGTTTGTTTCAGTACCTTGTTATCTCGTTCTATCGTACGATGATTCCTACCATTTTATTGGCTTTGATGAAAAGGGTTTTCACCCCTTTTGACATTTGTTCCTCTTTTTTATAGACGTCAAATTGGTGTATTATAACACTTTTACATTGATAGGGCATCAGATATAGGCCAAACGTGGTATGTGCCACTTCTCGGATGAAACATATCACTAATTAGTACATATTATCTCTTAATCAGGTGTATCTATTGACTAAGAAAAAGATAGTGATGTAGTTTTCTTTATGAAGACCAAATAATTGTTTGGAATATGATGTTTCTTAGGGATAGATTGATATTACATGAATTTTTTATAATATATCACATACCATATTTCACCACGTACATGTCATACAAAAAAAGGTTGCATGTTCATATGGTCAGAATATTGTGAGAAAGCATTTTAGGATCTGAATGGGAGGCTTGTATTGGTAACTATTATGACTCATACAAATCTAGGAATAAGTTATTCCATCTTCTATAATACTTCATGAATTTTCATTGGAGTAGTGATGATTTAGGAGGTCATAGTTGTTTCTTATGGATCTCAAAACATGAGGCCTTGTGAGATAAACACACAACTGCACAATCATCGTCTAGAAGAACATCAATGTGCATGATGTTTCTGGAGAAATAATATGTTGGATGAGCACCTTTTACTGTGAACAAACCACAAGAGCTTCAAATATAACATTTTTTCATTGTTACTTGATCCTTAAAAAATTGATATGGCTCGAATATTTACAATCCATTGATTTGGAGCTTCACTATACAACTAGGAAGTGAAATTTTTCTACAGATTCCCTATGTCAGAAAACTCATTCACAAGGAGTATGGTTACACTATGATGAATAAACCATAATGGCCCACTTTTATAAGAATAATCTATAGTTTCATGATATTAACAACAAGTCTATTCTCTCACCATCAATAGTTGCATCTTCCCTACAATGAGAAGGTGAAGAGTAATAAATTTAGAGATCCTAAATTATTGGCTCTCCATAAGACTATATCAGTTTATAACCCATATATAGATTGGCCTTCAGACAAAGATGACCTCCTGCATCTACATGGACATATCTGGGTTCTTATAGATATGAGAAAGAATATCTTGAATGATTCACATGGCTTTTAGCAGGATGTTCATCAAAGAAACATGAAGATGTATCGAGACATGAGACACTAGTATTGGTGGTCTGGTATGAACTGTCATGTAGTAGGCTTTATAACTAGGTGTTCCACCAGTCATCATGAAAAGCCAAATGACTAGAGACCTGGAACCTTATTACAAAATCTTCGAATCCCGGAATATAAATGGGATGATGTTTCAACGGATTTCGTAGTTAGCTTAACATGGAAATCAAGGAGTAGCGATTCTATATAAGTAGTCATTGTTCTATAAATGAAATAATCCCACTTCATTACTATTTTGAAATATTCTTAGTTAATTATGTTGGATTAATGTATGTCTGTTAGATCATAAGACTCCACAGGCTCCATCGTACTATCATATCAAATAGAAATTCTTTTTTTACTTTATGGTTTTAGCAGGGATTTAAAAAATCTATAGAAAATCATGTACATCTAATCCAAACATTCACCACATACCAATAAGAAATCAGGATGAATGATTCAGGTTCAATATGATACGATCCGAGAATGTGTCCTTGATTTCAGTGGTTTATGAGTGGATAATATCCCTCTCACCGAGTTTGAGTATAATAACTTTTTCAAGATGGAAATTCTAATGTTTATTCTCGATTCCTAATATGGTAGGTCATTTGGTTCTCCATAATGATGAATTTATATAGGTGAGACATCCATAGTAGGTCCACATCTCATTCAGGAAACTTCAGAGTATGTTCAACTGATCAGGAAGTGGTTTAAGACTACTCATTCTAGAATGAAATCATATGTTGATCTCAATCGATGACATCTATAATTCAAGGTTAGATATCATGTTAAACATTTATTATGTCTCATGACAAGCAATAGACTCTTTCAGAAGTATGTAATGTTTTCACCTCTTTCCATATGGACAATTGAAATGCTAGGGAGATTCGGGATTGTAGCATGTCAGTTTCTACTACCTCATAGGAATCATTCCATGAAACATGTATTCCATATTTCACAGTATTTACAATATCATGGTGGCCCATCTCATAACTTTTCTCATGAGGATGTTGAGTTAGATGTTTAATCTACCATGGAGGAATATCCAATACACATCATTTACTGGAGCACAATGGATCTCCAAGGATGGTTTTTCCATATAGTACGTGTGAAATGATAGCATGACAAAGTATAAGATTAGACATGGGAGAGGTAATCTAACATACATGTTCATTGGGTAGTATTGTTCGCAGAATGTATTTCACCACCCATAGATGTTGAAATTATGGACGATTTCTTTTAAGGGATATGAATATAAGAACCTGATTTTTCACTTAGGTATGAATCCTTTAAATTTTAGTTTGAATCATTTCTTTTTAACATATTTGGATTCCTTATGGGTTATTGAAAGCCATATGGGTTTTCAAGGATTATTCAGATCTCAAACCCCATATTTTTGGGAAAAAATAGGCTTGGTATAAAATTTAAATTAAATCGTGAAAGAATGCTACATGGTTTGGAAAACTGTGAAGAATGTGTTATTCTGGAAAGATCCACCTCGAATGGTTGGCACATGGTCATGCAGCCTAATTCTATGATAACCCCTTATTACCACATAATCATGCACATTTTTTTCATTGTTTGTCAAACCATGCTGATATACCATGCACATGCCATTTTATGGGTAAAATGTTAAAATTTACCTTAATGATATAAATACCCCCCTCCTTCCCTAATATGATTTTATGCATGCTATAACTTCATAGATCTCAAATTGGAGCTTTTGGAGGTCTAAAAATATAGATTAGAAGATATACTTCCTCCAAAATCTATTTGAGCTTTTGTTCATCACGTTGTAATCATAATTGTATGTAATCGAGCTTCATTAAACCTTTAATCTTCTCTCTTTCCCTTCGCCTAATTATCAAGGTATGATCATTTTTCTCCTTTTCTTATATATACATTGATCCAACCCAAATCAAGGGCAAATACTAGAAGAGGAGATTCATACAACCTTAAGGTGGGTGTTCTATAACTCATCTCTCATGTGTGTTGATTTAGGAATTGTTTTTTGTGGCCCATCGATTTCATCAGGTGCCGTTTATAGAATATCTATTCAATTCTTATAATCTGTAAAAAAAATAGATATGATGTTTCTATATATGAGATTTCTTATTGATGCTTATTCCCAAAATTCCATTCATCCCATGTAGGATGTTATTCCATAATCTTCGTTTTAGTGTTTTGACATGTTTCAGCCACCGTCTAGGTGTGACATGGCTTGACCTTTCTAAGGGTATGAATTTCTATTTTAAATGAATTGTTTGTATTGACACTATCATTATAGAAAGTACCATGTAAACTGAATTATTGACTCACAAAAAAGGAGTTCTTCAATTTGGCAATAAAATGTGAAATGTAATATGACATGTACATTATGTATACGACGAGGCCATAAATGAAAAATGAATAGTAGGTTGTATATCTGTAGCACCACTTAAAAAATTAATGGCATGCATGAAATTGAACCCAAAATAATGAATTTGATTTAAATGGATTAAATGTATGGTTTCAAGATATATAGACTTTTCACACAAATTAATGGCAAGGCTTGAAGAAAATAACTTGATAACAGTTTTTCAAGCTACTTGACTTTAAAAAACTAAAGATGTAATGGATTGAACAAAATTACTTGATAAAAAGTATGAATTATACATTAAAATAACAAACTAATGAAAGGAAAGGATTGAAAAAAATTAAATTTTACATGACTTAATCATTAAATAGGAACAGATGGACTCGATCTCACCTTGGATTCTGATTAGAAAATGTCATGAGCACTTGAGAAGACCATTCTAATTCAAGGATATGACTTTATTTGGATTAGACCTACCTAGATACTGATCCTTGTCTATTAACAGGGTGATCGGTAAGACGTTGTATGATCCCTCAATATCATTATAGGATACGTCAAAGTTATTCATTGGATCCAGCATTGACACGTATGTGCCATGGTTAAATCCCATTAGGCCCAGTCATTACATAGACCTAATTTACCATGGTTCAACTCCTTGGACTTGGTAGGAATATGATTATGGAATGACATAGACTGTTACCATGGAAAACACAATTTCCCCATTCCAGACTATAGTTATTAATAAGTTGGGGACCCATTAGGTGTACATCACCTGGGTAATTGCCTAGGGAATTCACTATTAAATATTCTTACGTGTTTCCTTGTTAAATCATCAAACCATTACTCTTATTAACATGTGACACATTACAAACTTGTAAAAATTAAATATTTAATTGGTTACATGTTGAAACACTAGCCAAGGGATGAAGTAGGTACATGGGTATTTAGTTATATTGTTTTTCATTACATTATATATACAAGATTTCAAATAATTAGAATTCAATTTCATTGGAAAAATGCTATAGACACCATTGGTGGTTTCCCACTATGATTTATCTCAAACCCTCTCCATGTTTGTTTGGTACTCGGAGTCGATTACATGGTTGTAGGTGTTGATAAAGGGAATAATATGGCTTCAAACACTTGTTTTCATATTGTTCAGTATGGAGCAAGATATATAATAACCTAGTAGGAGCTTAAAATTCTTGGGATAGTATTTCAAATTATTTTATACCATTGGGGATCATGTAATGTCCACTATCTTGTTTCTATGTTTTATTTTTTTTCTAGTGACGTGACATATCATCAGTTCTTAATTACTATTCCAGTTGATTTAGTTAATGTTACAGTTGTTTCTTTTTTATATTGCTCCTATTTAATTATATTTCATCCGATACTTATAGTTATTTACATTCTTCCTCTTTGATTAAATTTGGAATTGAGGGATCATTCTCCCCAAAAAACAACATTGGACCATACTGCTTGTCGATAACCTTTGGCCATTATGGAGATGTGAATGACACCATGTGACCCCCTCGGCTCAAGGCACCCATTAAGTGGAACATGGGCCCAAGAAATCACACCATTGACGTTAGTTGAGCTACCAATTTCATTTTTGACACATAAAAAAATATGGTCAAAACACATGTTGTAATCATAATTTTTTTAGTAGTTGAATAAAATAAATTATTAAGTGAAAAACACTAATGATAAAATCTGAAATTTTCTTATAAATGTAAATAATTACGAGATGTTTATTATTCATAAAGATAAAGAAACATGTGACAAGTCAAACTCAAGGTATGTTATTTCATATCATTATCCATTCATTGGGGAATATTTTGATGTTATACACAACATTCTTTTATGATATGTATATACATCCCATTTGAAATATCATATCATGCATTTTTTTATTCCTTTTTTATTTAATATTATGGGTAATTCTTATTCCTTCATATGGATTATGAGTCAAATAATTCAATGTGGCATGTGAAACATTAATTTAAAAATATATTTCTTTTCACCCCTGTAAATATTCTTGATAATATTTTACATATTTATTTATATTTATATAAATTTTTTATAAAGGATGTATTATTTTTGTTTTGATGAATGGATTCTTTTTTAGGATATCATGATTTCAAAATAAAAAGATACCCCACATTTCCCTTATCGGGAATTTTTTTATTGAAAATGTGTTTTGAATAAACAATCATTATTTCATTGCTTTTAATTTTTTTCATACCAATAAAAATGAAATATCATGAGTATCCTTTTGAAAATTGAATTACTTTATGTGTTATGATTATAAAATGGTAGTTAGGCAATATATAAGTATTTATATCATATATCAAAGATGGGTAGTTCCATGATAATCCAAATATGGGTAGTTTTGTGATAAAAATGATGGGTGGGATAATGATAGTTGTCCAATGAATTTTTCAAAGATTTTGGCCATATGGTTATTAAGTATATATGAGTAATAGTTATGGAATTTATCCACCAGAAAAACATGGTTGATTTGAAAAATTAGGGGAAATGGTGATTTTTTATGATATTGTATCCCATAAAAACAAGAAAAATAAGATTTATGGTTGATTAGAAATGAGATATATTTAATAAATGATGATTAGATGAAAGAATATAAAATCCCCACAATGAGAGAAGTGTGGTAACAATAATCCTAGTAAATTTATTTTAATATCTGGGAAAGGGCTTCCAATATTGTAATTTTGGTCATATGGATCGTGTGTACAAATATAATAATTTAAATAATAACAAAAATCCAGTGGTAAAGTGTTTTAGTTGAAATGAGGTGGGGTAGAATGCCAATGTATGTCTGAAGAAGATTGAATAGGGTGGAATTTATCTTGTTCAAAAGAAAATTGGTGTAGGAAATTGTGTTTCTATTACTTTGGTTGATTTTGAGACATCAGATGATGATGTGATTGGAATGCTAATGGTTTATTCAAATTATTTGAATACAGTATTTTACTCTTGATCATCTCATTATTTCATTTCTAAAAACATTTCATGTAAATAGTGAATATTTATCCATGATTGTAATATAGAAATTTTTGTAAAAAATCAATGTGGAAGTATAAAATATATCAATATTAATAAGAATCGTCCTATTATCAGTGGTGTGACGGTGTTTCACATAAATCATGTTGATCATACGTTTGGGGATTTTGATATCATTTTTTATATGGATTGAATTTCATATTATCTGGAACAAATTTATTGAAAAGGAAATAAAAGTTTATTCAATGATTCTATACCAATGATAACATTCAAAAAGAACGATAAATTTATTAAGTATGCTAGTATATTTCAAATAGCTCATATTTCAAAAATTAAATAACCATATTTAATTAGATATTTCTTAGAAGGGAATAAATTTATTAAATTTTTTAATAATTAATTACCTGATGTTGTTCCTGATCTGGAAGTTAAATTATCATTGGATTAAGGTCATTATTTTAAGATCATTTATAAGCCCCCTTCTCAAATAGAGAATGTATAACATTTGAAATTTAAAAATCAATTTCTATAATTTCATTATAAAGGTTTAATTCAACCAATAATGTCACCATCAGTTTCCTTGGTTATATTTTGAAAAGGAAAATCATAAAAATGATTCATTTCACTGATTAAAGAACCTTCAATAACATAACTATTAAAAACATGTATCATTTATACCATATTGATGATTTTTTATAATCATCGGGGAGACAATTATTTTTGGAGGATTAATTTGAGGTCAGAATACCATCATCTAAAGATGAATGATGATTTCATTCTTAAGATGGTGATTTTGATGACATATGTGAATAGTGATTTTATAGTAATTCCTTTAGGGTTATCTTGTGAACCTTCTACAATTATCAATATTACGAATAGTGTCTTCAAAAAAAATTTGGATTTGTTTGTGGTTGTGTATATTGATGATATTTTGTTATATTCTAAAAACAAAGAGAAACATGAAGGGATTATAAGGATATTTTTAAAAACATTGAATAAATAAAACTATAATGAATATTTAGTATGAGTGAGTTTCTTTCTATAAATTTCATTACATTGGAATATTATTTCTAAAGTTTCTGTCATAATTTAACCCTGTAATAAAATGTTTTTAATATTTTTCCATGATCTACCAATGTTATGGAGATTCAAAATTTTTTATTTGGTGTTTATTACTGAAGGTTGGATGAAATAATTACTTGGTTAACAATCCCACCAACTAAGATAACATGAAATTTGGATAGTTTTATCTTGACTGGAAAATGAAATATATATTTTTGAATTGAAATGAAATTTTTTCAATTCTCCAACATTGTCCTTTCCATCATTGACTAGTGAAATTTTTATATGTGGTCAGTCATTAATAAAGGTACATGGTTGTTTCAAAATTCACAATTAATATTTAATAAATTATTAAATACATATGTTGAAAATACATGAATTAATTACCCTACACATGATTTGGAACTATTTTCAATTTTTCCATTAAAATTTTGGAGGAAAAATTTTAATCGGGTGAAGTGTGAAATAAATACTAAAAATAAAGGATTTATGTATATATTAACTCAAAAATAATTAAAAATGAGACAAAAAATATTTATATAAAAATAATGGATTTGGATTCCACAATTTATTATCATCTCGATATAGAAAACATGGATTCTTTTTCAATTAGTAGAACAAATAATGGTATATTATCCGTGTTAAATTTTTAAATATGAACCTATGGTTAATGATTTGATGAATATTGTCGTTTAAGTTGGGAATAGAACGAAATAATATATTTAGATTCTGGTTTCAATGTAGTCATCTCTTTCTAAAAAAATTATGAAAAGTCATATGGGGATAGTAAATTGATGTAAATTTATGAATACCATATGATGAGTGTATTTATAGATTTTAAAAATAATGACGAATTGTAATTTATTATTTGGAAAAGGATTATGATGGCATTATGATTTCTAGTTGGGGAATTTGTTGCTGACTGAAGATCACAGTTCCCTATTTTCAATTTATTTGGGTATTAAGAAAATGTACAGATAAATTTGGGAGTATTACTAGTGGAATATAATGAAAAGGTAATTTGATAAATTTTCTATAAAGTGTTTGAATTTTCAATTGATTAATATAGATTGACAATTACTAAATGGTATTCTTGAACATTTTCTAGTGCGTTAGTGTAAATGGGAGAAAAAATCCATGGATTCAGTGGTGAGATATCCAAATACATATATAGGTTATAATGTGATTTCGTATATCGTTAATATATTGACTAAATATGTATATTTCCATCCCATTGGACATAATATTTATTTATATCATCAGTATATAATTAATATAAAGAACTTTTTCAGGTAATATGTAGTTCCTCATTCTGTTATATGAAACCATGATTCTAGGTTCAAATTAATTTAATGGGACAGAACATGGGAATTCATCGAGAACTGAATTAAATTTTAGTAAGACATTACATCCACAATCTAATGGATAATTTCAAATGAAAATTCAGACCCTGTAATAAATTATTTGATTTCACTCAATGGATTATTGGGGAAGTTGGGATAAAAATTATTATTTGGTTATGATTTCATATTATAAATTTTTTTATTCGAGCATACAAATGTAATATTCCGAATAATTACATGGAAATTGGTTTCAAACACTAATTTTTTCAGATGATATATGAAAATGGATGTTTATTGGGAAAGAGTTAGTACATGAAAATGTAGATAAATTATAGTTGATTTTGTAAAACATTTGTATATATAAATGTATTAATAAAATTTATGTGGATAAAAAAATGTTATATAATTCATTATATGTAGGTGATAATGCATTTCGAAAATATTTTCCAAGGAAAATAATGATGAATTTAGGTAGGAAGGGTATGGTAAGTCCACCATTCATACGAAAGTATGAAATTCTAGACAATGACAGACTAGTTTCCTACTCAGTAGATTTACCATAGATTTTTTCCAGTACCAAACATACGTCTTGTTTTAAATTTTAGGAATTATATACCAAATTAATCATAGTTTTTTAGATATAATAAAGTTCATTTGAAAGTGAACCTTTCTTATGAAGAAATCTAGTTCAGTTTCTATATAACAAAGATAACGTGATGCAGAATAAAGACATTTATAATATTCAATTTCTATTGAATAAAAAAGTGAATGAATATGTATCTTGGGAAAAAGAAAATTCTATAAAGGGAATATTCACCCAGATATTTATGTGAATAAAATTTCAAGAATACAATTTTAATAAGGGGATAAATGTAACATCCCATGTAATGATGGAATAATTATTTTGTATATTTATTAATATTTAAAAATTGTAATGTAATTTTATATTATAATTGACTATATTTCAAATAGAGTACATTAAACACATAAATGTGTTTCATTTAATTCATACATTTCAATAATAATTATGTTATATAAAACAATAATACACATTTAATATAACTATTCAATATTATAGTTATCACCTAGCTATTATACTAGATGGTTCAAATAATAGTAACTATATTATGCTTATAGACTCTCAAAATTTGATTTACATTCCAAAAATATATTTTATAAGAATACGACAAGAATAAATCTCATTTTTTTCTTTAATGTTGTAGATTTTTTAAAAGAGTTTTTTCATATTTTAAATGGTGAACCTTTTTTAAAACTAAATTTTTAAATGTTAATAATTTTCATTAGACAAAATATGCATTTTTATATAAATACTATAAATATTTATATTGGGTTATTTTTATTGTTTATGATGTTTTATTATTGTTTTAATGGTGAAAAAATAATAAATTTTAAATTAAGAATTTATTTTTTTCTAATTTATTTATACAAAGGAATAATATTTTGATTATATTTAAAATTTTAATTTGTAAAATTCAATATATATTAGTCTAATTTATGCTATTTGTGTCTTTATTGTAGTTAATTTAGATATAAAATAATAGAAAAACATTGAACCTTTTCACCTTAAATGGCTACTTTATCGTTCCATCAACATGATTAATTTTATATTAATTTTTTACATTTTGGTAATTGTAATTTGGAAATATGGATTCTTTATTTCAAATATTCATAATATATAACTCCTATTAATCTAAAATATGTTTTCTTCCAAAATTATTAGTGAATATAATTAATTTTAATTAATGATATTATGTTAAAAAAGAGTTTACTTTGTTTTGAAACCTTAATCATATAAAAAAATGACCTAGAGACATCTCCAAATAAATTTATGGAAATATTTCAACCATATCCCAAATTTAAAATACTTTTTAGCATTATTTTAGGAACATGATTTAGGGTATACCTCTTATTTCTGTTTACTTTCTTATATTTACAATAATGTCACACCTCCAATATAATATGGTAGTCATCCTCCCCACACCCTCACACACCTCTATAACATTTCGAACATACAAATCATAAAAATATTATCCCGAAATCTATCATCTAATCCTAGAGGCCTCAATTTTGTCTGAAAATAACCAATGATTTTCTTTTTGTTGAAATAAAATGGAGTTTCCTAAATAAATGGATACATTCATCATCATGTACTTTTGTTTTATTTTTTTCAATCATTAAATTCATTTTATTACATTATTAAATTATTATATATGTTTCTTAAATATAATAATATGTTTATATGTTAATATTTTTTCCTAAAAATAATCACACTTCTATAAAATGAGTAACAAAATCATAACCATAATTAATGATTGGAAAAATTTTGATAACCATAATTAATGATTTGTTTTAAAAGAATATTATATTTATAAATATTTTAATTATATCATGATTATTATCGTATATATGTTTCAATAATTCCCCCTTGGTTCATAGTCGACTTACCAAAAAAAATTGACACATAAAACAAATATGGTAAAAACATCAAGAATAAACATAATTATTTATTTAGTTATATAAAACACTCTTATAAATAAAATAAAATTTACTATGACATTGAATTTTTTTTCTAAATTATGTAAATAATTATCATATGTTTTTTATTCCAGAATATTAAGACAAACAAGGATGGTTAGACTCAATGTAAGAGATTTCATCTCAATCTCCATTCATTGATGAATATTTTTATTTTATACAACCACATTGTTTTATTAAATGTATATATAGTCCCATTGAATTATAATAAAATTAATTTATTTATTCACAATTTATTTAATGTTTTGGTTAAATTTTAATATTTCATGGGCCTTATATATCAAAAATTTCAACATAGTGTTAGAAACTTTTATTCAAAAATATATAAATTTTCCTCCATATCAATATTGTTTATATTATTTTGCATACATATTTAATCAAAGATGAAACCCCAATTTTCCTTTTTGGGGTACTTATTATTGAAAAGGTGTTTTTAAATTTTTATTATGATTGAAAATAAAATATTATCATATACATGTTATAAATTTCATAATTTTATATATTATAATTATATAACGATACAATGAAATTTGACTGATTGTTACATGATAAACCAAGGATGGTTTTTCCATGATAAACCAATGACTAGAGGCTCCATGATAAAATAATGATGGGTGAGTCTACGATTCCCCAACAATACATTGGTTATAGAAGTTAACCATATGATTATTCCATTTTTATGAGTGAAATTTATAAAACTCATACACCTTTTCATTAAATTTATAATAAAGAAAATGCATAATGGTGTACCAAGAAAACATTATGTCACAAACCATGACAGATCTCCATCCAACCATGCACCAGACCCTATATTTGTGAAGGCCAGAAGGGAATTCCTAATCCCGATTGGATGAAACAGGTGACCGAGTATCAAAAAATACAATAGGGAATTATTTACCTAAATTTACCAAATTAAAATTACTAATAAAATAGTAATTCTAATCTAAAAAATTTACCAAATGCACTACTAAGAGTCTATAGATTTTATGTTTAAAAACAATAACAAACCAAAAAATGGACCATATAAAGGGGGAAACAAGACATTTCTTCCATCCTCTGTGATTCTAGAGGTCCACATCCTCATGTCTCCACCAGCAAGATATCTCAAATGTGACCCATGAAACCCAAAGAACCAATACATACATCTCTCCTTAACTGGAAATAAAAAAGATAAAAAGATCACCATACACCCAAAGGTGTATATAGGGTATGATCCAATGCCATGTTAGATGCCACCCAGAAAAAAATATTCCATTACAACACATTTTGAGGATATATTGATATGACCATTTACATTAATGGTTTTAAAATATTTCAAAGAAATCATATGTATGAAAAAAAATTAAATTAAAGAATCCACATGAAAATAAATCATATAAAACAATTTTATTAAAAGAAAATGGATCTTTTTAAGGTAGACACACATATTGACACATCCACACATAAGACTTTCACTTTATAACAACAGATTGAACCTCATCATATAAGTTAGAGATCCATGGGTATATCTGTAGGTTCAAACTACCTCAAGTGTGATTCTTGGGGCCTGATATCTCGATGAGAAGGTGGTATTGAAATCACTACCATCATCATTATCATGAAAAATCAACTAGGGGGATCATATACCATGGAGTAGTTATCTCCAATCATGCCACATGTTATGTTAGTGTTGTAGCGTCAATCTTGGTAGATGAAACCAAGAAAAATATCTTCTGAATCATCTATAGTACTAGTCCTAGTCTATATTACTAATTAACATGGATTAATTTTTCTTCTCAATAAATGTACTCATGACACAGAACACACCAATTCCACATTCAATCAACCAAACAAAGAATATCATATAATGAGACACAACATTCACACTGAATGTCCATTTAAAAAACATACTAACACTAAAAATCTATTTTAAATACATACGTACACCAAAACCACTCCATTTCACGATTCAAATAAGATAAAAAAATTATTGATTTTGTTGAAAAATTATAATAAATTAACAATGGAACAATATGTGTTTATATCAAAACACACAAAATTTCAGACACATGGCAAGAATAGCTTCAAAATATATTTAGAAACACACACAGAATTCAAAATTCCCCATTTGACAATCACTAGAAAAAATAGAATTGTTCAACCTAATCCATGAGTGAAGATCCATTTTAAAATCCACCCATAAACCATTAGAAATTTTTAAACATTATTTTCATCTTTTAATCAATTTACACTTTATATTTAAGGGTGACCCACAAAATCATCATGAAAATGTGATCCATTTTTCTATTGAATACACACATTGTACATTATTTAACCATTAGTTCCTTTAAAAACCCTTTCAATACCTTCAACATATGGCATAAAATCTTTTTTGAAAAATATCAGAATAAAACATAAACAAACATAATCATACCCCTTTTGAAAATCCATTTTCAACATGAACACATGCCATATCATAGGAAAAATATTTTTCACACAAATAAAATTAATCTATAAAACAATATTTAAATCACAAAATGAATACTGAAAACAAATATAAATGTTAAATAAAAAAAAAACTACATCAGGTGGATAAATCCCTCAAAATCAATGAATAAAAACCATACCTCAACCACACAATCGGGAGGAAATTTCAATCCCTAATCAATAATATAGAACCCAATTGATCAAACTCTTGCAAAAAAAAAAGATACCCTACCCACTAGTGAACCCAAATTACGAATGAAAAAATTTAAATCCCGATATTAGTGGAGGGAAGGCTTACTAGGAATGAAAGTAGGTGGGGATACAAGAGGGAGGTGGTTGTACCTTAGAGAAAAGGTTTCCCAGTAAGGGTGTCACACCAGAGATAGGTCCAGCCAAGATGGGTTTCATTCCTACAAGGGGCCACACTAATAGGGGGCCTCCTATGATGGTTTTCATGTCAGTGGGGAATCAGTCAGTAGAAAAATCAAGGTGCTAGTGGTAGATCATCGAAATGGAGGAGACCAATTGGAGGGGTTGCATGGGTACAAAGATTCAAGGGGGTTTATTGTTGTGATGGGTTATGGTGGGGCTGAGGGAGGAGTGTCCAAACCCCAATAGAAAAAGATACTATGAATGATAATAATGATGTTAATAATAATGATGATGATTATGTTATGATGCTCGTATTAATAATACTAATAGTAATAATACTAACAACATAATGAATATTATATTTTTGACACTAATAATAACAAGATCAATTATATTATTAATAACATTTGTACTATTAACACTAAAAATAATATTATTATCAATTAATAATAAAAATATTTTTATTATAAATATTTAAATATTAATTTCATTAATCTGAATTTTTTATAACATTATATTATTTTCTATCTAATTTCGTATTTATTTCAAATAACTCACATGTTTCATGGTTCCCCAGGTAAAGTCGAATGATTTTAAAACCATTCTCTCCCAATGCGCTAGATACTTGAAAACCCAAAAAACACATTTATTAACAAAAAAAAAATATAACCAGGAATCAATCCGAACCAGGACTGGCACTCCAGATGCGCTGAAAATTGATAAAATATCATAATTTAAATAGGTTGGGTATAACGATTCTCTCCATAAAAACACTTTCAACCCCCGTAAAACCACAACATAGATTAAAACCAACATAGAAACTGATACTCCTTAATTGTTAAAAAGAAATCCAAATCTACAACAGACCTGAATGAGGAAAAAGCACAAACAACAAGTAAAAGGTCCTACAAATTGAACTCTGAGGCCCAAAATGATATCCCAACTAAGTTCCTCATACCAACAAAATGGGAATCACATCCATTAGATAGATAAATGGAATGGATCCTCGCGCCATAAAAAATACTACACCATAAGACCAAAACCACAAACATTCCTTAGAGACTCATGCAGTCCACCTAAAATGAACAATGAATCCTAATTACTGACTGGGGTGTCCTAAATAGACTACCCACAATAATAACCACAAAAACATGAGGCAGAACAAGAACCCTAACATGGGGAGTCACAAAAAGAATCCCCACCATAATGAATAGGATGACACCACTTCATTTTAGTGGAACATTCAACGATACCCACGATGGGTCTCCCCCCAATTTTAACTAAGCATCCTAAATGACAAACACGCAATGATATGAAAAAAGTACCCCATAAAAAACCCAATACCCACTGCAAGGGAACTCATGAAATAAACTCTAAACCAAACTATAATATTTTCATGATCCACCACTCTTATGGGACATTAGCAGACTTGGAAGATCCCAAACCAAAACTAAAATTGAAACACACTTATTAGGTTGTTCATACATGGACAACCCCATATAAATTTACACCAACAATGTAATAAAAAAATGATGTTCAAGAAAATGAGACAACTGTGCCTCATTATTATAAATGAGGAACTCTCCCACCCTCAAGACATGTAATAGATAAAAAGGGTCCCATGTCTCTTTTCACTATATGGGGTTCCTCGAAAAGAGACTGCTACTGAAATTTTTAAACTGTCTTCATTTCCCTTACTAAATACAGTTACTCGGACAAGGTCCTTTACACTCCAAAACTATTCCAAAATACACACCAACATTAATCTGGAACATATGATTGCTGCTATAATGGTTAAATCATCCCCTAACTCATAACCATGTGAAAAAATCTATGAGTAGAACTTCTTCATCTGGTTCCACAAGCAACCACTCCACAATCCAAACAGCACCATCAAACAAAAATCATCGTATAACATACTTTTACATAACATGGATCCATCACCGGGACATGTGCATATAAGATGGATACACATCACAACTTTCTACTAATATTGAATAACATCAAGAGGAAAGACACATTAATGAAACCTACCTCTATAAGAGATGAAATCATAGTTTATCGAAGGAATAACTATTTACATAAAAACACAGGTTCTAGAAAGGTTGAAAAACCTTTAGCTATACTGGTGAGAAAACACATGACACCAAAAATAATCACCGAACATGACAATTGTGACCGATAGAAACATTGCATGAGGAGGACCCTTAAACAGAGTCCAAAAAAACACATGATAGTGTCATACATCCATAACAACCACTTATGACCAGATTCACCACATGGGTGTCCGTGAATGATCATTATTTTAATGTTAAAAGATTAAAAGTCATCCCTTTTACGACTGTGACCAACAACAGCATCCCAGACCGCATCACGCATTCCCCACAATATTTCATTTCCACAATTCATGGTGGGACCATCAGACATATCGATCTGAAACATCAATATTAATTATTATGTGACATAAGGAAACTGAAATTCCTTCCAACTCCTCCCTAATTCTCTCCCTTGATGGGATAGTATTCTTTTATCCAAGGAATAATATGTGTATGAATAAACCTAAAATAAATAAGAAAAATTTTCACTCTGATCAACTGGAGAATTTTCCAATGGTGAATCACCCTTTTCTGCACTTCAGTCAGGTAACTACTCTTTATGTGGTAGTGTTGTAGCCAATGAAAAAACCCTATGACCCAACCAGATGGATCAATTTCCCAAAAAGTGTCATAATCCTAAACGTAGCACACAATGGTAAACATTATGAGGCTTCCAGATGCACTTCCCAAAAAAGACCACGAACAATAACATCAATCCAACTTACTAAAAAAACACAACTATGAAACATCATTTTAAGAATATGGGTTTATGAACTCAATAAACCCCACAACAAACATTCCAAAAGTTCTATCAAAACATCATAAAAACATAAAATATCAAATTTCACAATTATTTCTTAAAATAATTTAGGAAATTCAATATGGTTTGTGGGTTGTGCATTCATTGGTGTTATCCCATGGGGCTCACACATGAATGTTTCTATTCCACCCTGGGAACCAATTTCGTCTCCGAAATACGTCCTATGAATATAACAACCCATAATAATAAAAAATGCTACAACTAAAATTCATACTATTTTTTCGAAAAAACATTCAACCATCGTTCTCCAAATTTGCGTTTCAAATTTCAAAAAATTTATTCAAAACACATGTTGATTCAGAAAAACATCATTTTATCAATAAATTTTTAATTAGAAATCTTGATTTACTAATTAATGAAATTTTCAATGACCATTTTGAAAATGAATTTCCATTTTTCCAAAAAACTAATATTTTTCCAATAAACTAAAAAAATTTATTATGAAAACTCACTCTACATGGAATAATTCAAATTATTAAACAAAAATTATTTTATAAATGTACACCATTTTCAAATCTCATTAAAAATATTCTAAAATCCCTTTACCCATCATTTTAAAATAAGAACATATCAACATTAAAATATTTATTTATTAAAATTTCAAATAAAGTATTTTAGATTAATATTCATTACCCAAAGAGAGACAAAACAATCCAAAAGAAAATTAGCACTAGTGGGTGAATTAGACATATGGGTGGCAAAAATACAAAAATAACTCCGCCGGAAAGAAGTCTGTTTTAGGAAAGTATCCCAAGAATCGCATGGCTTTCTAGGTAGTAAAATCTCACTGAGACTGTGGACCAAACTCCCATCTCATTTCCCATCCAATGAATAACCACAAGGATCTATGTAATCAGATTTAAACCGAGTTACCTCATAACTAGAGTCCCATCACAAGGTGTGAAATCCATGAACACTACCACTAATCAGAATTTTGAGTCCCACAAATACATTCTCAAGTCCACCTAAAATCATATCCAAGAATCGTGACTCAAAAGAGAATAAACTCCCTTTGATACTATTTTTTCATGATCTAAATCGGGTCTCCATCCAACCCCACTTTAAAGTCTTGGAATTTCCATGTAAATGTTCTTTAATATATGGGTATTTTACAAGTCAGCCAAAACTGACGGCGCATGATTCCATGGCCCGGTGTACCCAGAATGGATTTCTGAACTCTTTTATAGGTACGTTCAGTTAATGTACAAACATGTTTTTATAACTTTTGAACCGGTGTTTGGAATTAGAATTTTATGGCACCGTTGAACTCGGAGAATTGGTATTCATTTAAAGAGTCCTTCATCTCGACTAGAGTAGGTTGTGGTTGAAAGATAGTTTTTAGGGTTTTTTGTTGGAATGAAAATTAAATAAAATAAAATAAACTATTATTTTATTTCTAATAAACCTTACAGGTGAAGGATATGTAGGTGGGTACCATAATGTGTTAAAACCTACCAACTTGAGTGCTCGGTGGTGGGGACCACCCGAGATAGTAAAACCCCCAATTCAAATCATGGTGTTGGGGACCTCCCAAGCCCCTCATTATGGGAAAAACCCTATATACTCCCGACTTTAATTAATTATGAAATAACTCCATCAATTAATTAATACAACTCTTTTTAAATTAATTAATCTAACTTAATTTTTTCCAACAATTTAAAATTGGACTAAAATATTTTATTCTGTTGGAACCTTTTTTCTTGGGAGGGGATTTTTGGATGGCGAAAGAGAAGGGGGAGAGCATGGTAGAATTCTGTCCAACAAAGAACACTCTCCGGAATTAAAGAACATGGATACAATTCAAACCATTTTTGTATGTGTGGCCACGGAAGCGAAGATCGTTGACACACTCTTTTCCTTCACCATTTCCATCACAAGATCCCCGTCAAAAGTACTCTATTGTATGGGTTGTTATTGAATTCATGATAATTCTCAATTATATTCCTCATTTTTCTAGAAATAATGGAAAATTAGGATCAACCAAAACACGTTATCCACGATTCGTATGAAATTATAGATTTTGACGGTCTTGATTTATGATTTTGTTGAGCTGCTTGCTACTTCCCTATTGCAAAGGGTTGGGGACAAACAATCATGGCCCGACCCCTATCTCCTTCATCATTATTGGTGTGTTTTTTGATATGGTGAGGGTGAGAGGCTTCGGCATTTGGAATGGGTGGAACTCGAGAACGGAGGCCGACAACACCACCGGTCGCGACGAAGGAGAGGACGCAACGACATCACCCCATGGCCTTGTGCCACCCCACAACACCCACCGCCTCCTCCACCCCACAGAACCTGGGGGCTCGCATCCCTGTGACACCTTTGGCCTCATGCTACCCTATGTCACCCATGGTCTCGCGCCTCCCTGTGGTACCGGCGGCCTCGGGCCACACCATCGCACCTGCGGCCTCCCGCCACCCTGTGGTACCCGCGGCCCTGCGCATCCACGTGGAACATATGGTCTCATATTTCATATTCGTGGACTTGCAGCCTTCCATGACTCTCTACGTCCTTGTAGACAACCACAACCTCTACTAACCCCCACGACCTCTCGTGCCCTCTGCGGTCCCTCGTGGCCCTCACGACCTGCGAGACCGCCCAACATGCCAGGCTGCACATCACAAGTAGGGCCAGACCCATTAGGTTGTGCCACACCCAGTTCGGGCTGGGACAAACCCAGCGGGCCAGGTGGAACCAAACCAGGGTGGTTTGGCCCAGGCCGAGTCGGGCAGGGTCGGTCCGACCATGTCAGACTGGAACTGGACCAGCTACAAGAATTTCGCTGTAATGGCCATTACATTGGCACCTGACGTCTATTTGATGAACTATCAGTGGTTCTACAAACCATGGAGCAAGGAGATTCCATTGTCATATCCCAAAATATTTTTGGATAATTTTAGGAAATGGTCAGGTTGGATCGACCCCGAATCCAACCGGGCCTTTGGGACTAAAAAGAAAATAACTCACAGACCGGGCGTCCGATTGACATACCATCTATTGCATTGAGTCCTCTATGATGTGGCAGTCCATTGAGATTATTTTTAGTGAGACATTGTGGAAGATGGGGTATCATCCAAGGGATTGAGGATTAGACCCTCCCAGAGAAGAGAAATCCTATTGCGGGAACGCTGTAGCTAGCTGTGACGTGAAGAATGAAGAGTTGTCCTGTGTGGTTCTGCACTAAGTGATCCTATGTGGGACATCACCGAGAGATCCTGTGTGGGTCAGCACAAAGCGATCCTATGTGGGTCAGTACCTAGCAATCCTTTGTAGGTCAGCACCAATGCATCATGTGTGTGTCAGCACCTAGTGATCCTATGTGGGCCAGCACCGAGCGATCCTGTGTGGGTCAGCACCTAGCGATCCTCTGTGGGTCAGCACCTAGCGATTCTATGTGGGTCACCACTGAGCGATCCTTTGTAGGTCAGCACCGAGCTATCTTTTGTGGGTTATCACCGAGCTATCCTGTGTGGGTCAATAGTAGATCCTCTTAACAGAGTAAGATGATTCACAAGTTACATATAATCATATCTACTATAGTATTTAAGTTATAATTAGTGTGATATAAGTATTTAACTGTCTGGTACTTTCCTTCATGGTAATACCATGGTGGTATTCTTCTGTGTGGCGTCCGTGTGTGGTACTTGCCTTCGTGTTGTTTCTTCCTTTCTGGAATAGTTGTGCTTGGGGATAAAGAGTTGGACTCTGTGTTTTCCTCATGATTGAGATGGGTTTACTTGAAATCTTAGGTATATGTATGGGCATGTACCTAAGTTGGATTTTTAGTTGTTTCATTTCATTGTGGATTATCCTTAATGGATTTTTGAGACCTTCAAGGTATTGAGGTTCCAATGAAGTATCATTATACTCACCCCTGCACATGATATGTCGGCAGATCGTTGGGTTTGGTGCAGGTGATGGACAAAGCTGACTGAGGACGAGGGTACCAGGACAGGAGGTACCTCGAAGGTGGATGTTAGACGAGGAAAACCTCATAGAGGACCATTTATTAGTTGTAACCAACCTTCAGGTAGGATCCATGGTGGACGATTTAGGATCTTCTTTCCACCTATCAAATGTCTTCTAGTTTCTAGGTTTCCTTGTATATTACATATGGGCTTGTATTCTGACCCCTTTTTACATATTGTACTCACTCTGTTTACTATTCTGTTTACATGAGTTTTTACATCACAGTGTGCTTGGTTGTATGTGTTTACATGTTTTAAATGCAATGCATTCCCTATTTTTGGGAATACACCTTTTGTGTTAGTTGACAACCCCAGGCCTATGGAAGGCAGGCTTGGGGTAGTCATGAAACAGGCCCTGGGGGACGGGTTAGAGAAAATTGGAAAAATAGGAGTTGGTTCTACCATAAAACATAGTAATCTAATATTTATTTTAACAGAAATAGTGTTAAGTGTAGTGAGTGTGATTATCTGCCCAGTAAATCTAGTGTCGGTGTAGCGGCTAACTTAACCATTCACTAGGAACATGACTTTTGATTTTCAATTTAGTGCACGAAAACACTGATTGCGTGTGTGTTTTCAATAGTTTTCTTTGTGATCTCTTTGAGTCATCTCATCACCTATAACATATTGACCATGTCTCACATGTTTCTTTTAGAGATGCCTCCATACTGACAGCCTTCTAGGGTTCCAGATATAGTACACACTGATAGCCCAACAAGTGATGAGGCCTCGGTACATGACCATTTTCTAGTATAGGAACCAGTGGATCACCAGAGGTACCATTACTAGTTGGGCCACCAATGCCACCAGCCCCATAAGCATAGGGTGCACGCCACTTGAGCGCATTGCATGAGTTCCAACGCCAGAGGCCACCCAGGTTTAGGGGAGAGTTGGACGCACTGGGAGTCGAGGATTGGTTGGAGGTTGCAGTGAGAGTCTTCTGACTGGTAGGGACACTAGCTGATCTCATGGTGATCCTTGCCACCATCATTTTATAGGAACTTTCATGAAGATGGTGTATATTGATTCTCTAGGTTGACGAAGAGGTTTCATTTATCTGGGAAAACTTCGAAGCATGTTTCATGCATATTTTTACCCAATGATTCGTCGGACAGTGCACGTACATGTGCTTCTTCATCTGCAATAGGGTAGCATGACTGTGGCTCAGTAGTCAGTTAGGTTCACTGACGTCTCATGCTACTCCACGGATATGGTGTGGGACCCATTCATTAGGGACTAGACCTTTGAGTAGGGACTTAGGCAGGAGATAACGGCTTCGATAATCTCACTCAGCTTCCCGACACAGGCCGGAGTGTTAGATAGATCCCTTTTCGTGGAGAGTTTTATTGTTGAGCAGTCACCAGCAGTGAGATCCACTACCATTCATCACGTAGCGGGGTGTTCTACAACTTCCATCTGACAGATGACATAGAGGTCCAATAGGAAAAGACCTACAGTTGGATGACCACACGATTCAGTATCAGTTGTGCGGGGAACCAGAGATAGAGCCAGTCATGCCAGGAATGAGCAATGTTACACATGTAGTGGGTAGGGTCACATGGATCATGATGTCCAACCCACAATTTAGATGATCATCAGATGGTCGAAGGACCACCTAGGCAGAGAGATAGATTCTATCGAGGAGGTCTTCAGGGAGCAGGAAGACGTGGCGAAATAGTTAGCCGTGCCGATGGCAGTGGGTGATGATTCGAGATGTTACCGACATCACCACTAGGTGGTCTGCCCCAACCATAGGGAGCAAGAGGATAGGGGTGAAATCAGCTCCAAACAGCTGTGTCCAACGATCATGGCGCTCCAGAGATGAAATGAGGTGTGATCTATTTTTATTCCATCATAACTACAGTACTTATAGACACAGGTTCTAGTAACTCTTTTATTTCCACTACCCTCATTCGGAGCGTGGAGATTCCGACGAAGCTGTTGGCTTTATTTTTATGGATAGAGACTTATATGCAAGAAGATTAGACGATTAAACACTAATTCCTACAGTGTGAGATTACTCTAGGAGGTGAGATCATCGGCTGAGATCTCCTAGTATAAGTGACATGGCATTATGATGTCATCATGGGTATGGACTGGTTATCTCCAGTCCATGCAGAGATTGACAGTATTTGGCGCAAAGTGTGTTGTGTCCGTACGGATGGGACCTGGTTTACCTTCGATTGCAATAAGGGAGCCTTTGCAGCACATGATGGACTTAACCGGCGGAGGGTGCATCCAATTACGCATCATTTGGACAGCCTTACCCTTAGAGCAGTTGATTTGGAGAGACTAAGTTATCCTTTTGTGGTGGACCAGTATGCGGATGTTTTCCGTGATGATGTTCTGGATCGACCTCTTTGTAAAGAGGTGGAATTTTAATTGGATTTTACCCCGGGACCACAACTATATCTACACCAGCATATCAGATGGCTCCCACAGAGATTTGTGTGTTTTGGGTACATCTAGAAGACTTGCAGTTGAAGGGATTGATTCAGCCTAGTGTATCTCCTTGGGAAGCTCTGATTTTGTTTTCCATTAAGGCGAAAGGGGGCTTGAGACATTATGTTGACTATCGTTGCCTGAACCCAGTGACCGTGAAGAATAAGTACCCACATACAAGTATTGACACACTCTTTGATTAGAAGAAGTGATCATGGTGGTTCTCGATGATAGAACTTAGGTCATGCTATCACTAGATCAGAGTAAGTGATGTGGATGTGTAGAAGACAACTTTCAAATGCTGGTAAAACCACTATGAGTTCTTTGTTATTCCATTAGGTATAACCAACACTCCACCAATGTTCATGGGACTCTTGAACATTATCTTTCAGCTATAACTTGATCACTTTGTAGTAATCTTCATCCACAACATTCTGATCTACTCGACTACTGATAAGGATCATGATTATCATTTGTTGGTAGTACTAGACCCACTCCTAGAGGACCAGCATTATGGTAAGCTCTTGAAGTTCGAGTTCTGGATTCGAGAGGTTCACATTCTGGGACATGTCATATCAGAGGCTGGTGTTGTGGTGGATCCTGTGAAGATTGAGGTGGTACATGCTTTGGATCCACCCAGGGGTGTGAAGGAGGTATGAAGTTTCATGGGTTCATCCTCTTACTACTGGAGGATTGTGCCATATTTCTTTAGTGTTGCATCACCACTACCGTCATTGAAGTGGAAGGGGAAATCATTCGTGTGGATGGAGAAATTCCAGAAGAGTTTTTAAAACCTACGGTAGAGGTTTACTAGTGCCCCCACCTTGAGGTTTCCATAGGAGGAGGTAGGGTACACAGTCTACTAGGATGCATCAGGGACCAAGATCATATGTGTCCAGGTGAAAGAGATTGTAGTGATCACATATGGTTCACGGCAGTTGAGATAGAAAGAGAAGAACTACACAACCCATGACCTAGAATCAATAGCAGTTGTCTTCTCTTGAAAGATGTTGCAACATTACTTGTTGAGAAAGTGTTTTACAGTGTACTCTAATCACAGAAGTCTCAGGTATATCTTCTCTTAGAAGGACCTAAACATGAGACAACGACTTTGGCATGAGTTCCTCTAAAACTATGACTTCAATATAGTCTATACTCTTCAGAAGGTGAATTTTGTAGCAGATTTACTCAGCAAGAGGTCTGGTATTCAGCTACTAGGTGAGGCGATGGAGCAAATGGCTGCATTGAAGTTATCTTTTATGGATCAGGATGGTTAAACTATTCTTCAGAATCATATAGTAAATCCCCCACTTCTTCATCAAGTAAGGGAGGTTTAGTATTTGGACTCTGATTGCGAGGCTCGACGTGATCAGATATATATATGGCAGGCACCTGATGGATTTTCTGAAGGTGGGGAGAACGTCTTACTCTTTAGAGGAAGAACCATGGTACCAGTGTCGCTTCAGGAGGAAGTGATGAGGGAGTTCTACATGTACCCTCTAGTGGTGCATCCAGGAGTGACGAAGACATACCAGAATCTTCGATAATAGCACTGGGGGCCTAGAATGAAAAATTTAGTTGATGAGTTTGTCTCTCGGTGACTCACATGTCAGCAAGTGAAGGCATAGCTTCAAGTCCAAAAAGGCTTGGTTCTTCCTTTAGAGGTTTCAAAGTGGAAGTGGGACGAGATATCCATGGACTTCATGATAGAACTTACACATACATCCAGGGGTCATGACTTGATTTGCGTGATCATCTACTGACTCACCAAGTCGGGAAACATCCTACCTGTCAAAGAGCAGGGATCAGTAGAGAGCGTGGAACACATTTATGTGAAATGGATTGTGCAGTTACATGGAGTACCCTCGTCGATTGTCTCTGATCACGGTGCATGTTTACTTCCTAGCTATGGAAGGGGTTGTAGGAGGATTTCTATATGCCGCTTTGTTTGAGAACCACCTTCCATCCTCAGATTGATGGCCAGACTAAGCAGACCATTCAGACCCTTGAGGACATGCTGTGTGAAAGCGTCCTTGACTTCAGTCACAGCTGGGAGGGTCACTTTCCTTTAGGGAATTTTTCATACAACAACAGCTATCAATCCACCATTGGGATGACACCTTTTGAGGAATTTTATCAGCGACCTTGTTTATCACTTTTATGCTAGACTAGCCCGGGGGAGTTAGCATTTGTGGGACCAGAGATGGTACATGCTACCACATAGAAGGTGAAGATGTTCCAGGAGAGGTTGAAGACTACACAGATCAGGCAGAAGACATAGGTCAACAAGAGACGGAGACATCAAGAGTTCGAGGATGGTTACCACTTCTTTTTACAGTTCTCACCATTACGAGGAATGCAAAGATTTCGCTGAGGCGGCAAGTTATCTCTGAGGTTCATAGGACCCTTTCAGCTCCTTAATAGAGTTGATGAGGTGGATTACCAATTAGATCTTCCACTATAGTTGCACAGGGTGCAATATGTCTTCCATGTTTCCCAGCTAAGAAGATACGTGCATGAACCTTCACATGTCATCGACCACATTGATCTGGATGTCGACGATGGAGAAACTTTTATGGAGGTTCCTGTAGAGGTTGAGGATCTATAGGTGTGGGTACATTGTTGGAAGTCGATGCCTCTGATTTTGGTTCATTGGATGAATGAGAATCTCTAGGAGAGTACAAGGGAGCGGGAGGCTCAGATTCATGCTATGTACACCCTCTAGGACCCTTAGTTTTAATTTTGGCTTACGAGGATGTCATGCTCTGAGGTGGGTAGAATGTAAAGACCCATAATTTCCTTGTCATTTTTTTAATATATGGGAAATTTATGAGTATGCAAAAACTAACGGTGCATTATTCCGAGGCTTGGTGTGACCACAATGAATTTCTGAACACTTTTTCTAGTACGTTCTGTTAACGTACAGATAGTTTTTTGTAACTATTAAACCGGTGCTCAGAATTGAATCCAAAGGCACCATTGAACTCTCAGCACCAATATTTTCTTAAAGAGACCTTCACCTCGACCGTTGTAGGTTGAGGGAGAAATATGGGTTTTTGGGGGTTTTCATGGGAATGAAAAAAGAATAAAATAACAAAAACTTATTTTATTTTTAATAAACCTCCCATGTGAATGATGTGGTGGTGGGGACCACATGGGATTAAAACCTCCGGACATGAATGGTCAGTGGAGGGGACCACTAGATATAGTAAAACCCCCAATTCAAAGCATCATGGTGGGGACCACTAGAAACCCTCATTATGGGAGAAAAACATATCAACTCCCAATATCAATTAATTATTCCAACTCTCCATTATTTAAATAAGGCAACTCTGTTTTAATTAATAATGATAACTTAATTTGTGCCAGAAATTTAAAATTGTTCATAAATATTTTATTATGATGGAACCTATTTTCTTTGTAGGTGATTATTGTTTGTAGAATAAGAAGTTCTAGAACTTGTGAGAAAGCTCTTCAATGTAGAATGTACTCCAGAAATGAAGAACATGTATTTCATTCGAACCAACTTCGGAAGCATGACCGCAGAAGAGATGATTATTGAAACTCTCTTCGCCATCACTATTTCTATCTCACGATCTCCATCTACAATCCTCAAATGTCTGGATTGTTATTGAAATCCTGAAATTTCTCAATTAAATTACTTGTTTTTGGAAAGCATGGAGATCGCAGATCAACCAAAAGCAGTTGATCCACGATTCGTGTGAAATTGTACAGTCTGGCGTTATTGATTTATGATTTCCTTGAGCCATTTTCTACTACCCATACGAGGAGGGTATAGGCCAAACAAACATCACACGACCCCTCCGTTGTTCTTCTTTATCTGTATATTCTTCACGATGGTGACAATGACCAGTGTCGGTGTTTGAAATGGGTGGAACTCGAGAATAGCCTTCGGCGCCACCACTGGCTGTGACAAAGGTGACGACACTCCAGCACCGCCCCACATCATCCACCTCCCCACGACATCCGAGGCCTATGCTGCCCCGCGTCGCCTGCGGCATTGTCGCCCCGCGTCACCCATTGCCTCGTGCCACCCTCGTGGCACCCGCTGCCTTATTCGGCCTCGTGGCACCCACAACCTCCGACGCCCCGCAACACCCGCGACCTCGCCCCGCCCTGTGGACTTGCGACCCTATATGGACCTCTATGGCCTCGCATCCTCCCATGGCCTCTGTGGTTCCCTAGTGGCCTCTAGTGTCCTCTAGGGTCCTCACATCCCTCACGGCCTTCTAGACAGCCCAGCGGGCCCGACCACCCAGCGCGGGCCAGGCCGGACCCAACGGGCCAGGTCGACCAATACCTGGAGGGGTTGGGCCAAGCCGGGTCAGGCTGGGTCTGTCCGACCAGGTAGGACTGGACCCTGTACATCTACGTGATTTTCGCTCTAACGACCAAAACATTGGCACCAGATGTCTGTTCGATGAATAGTCAGCAGAACTGTAAATCATAGAGCGAGGAGGTTACTTTTCTATATCCCAATAGATTTTTTGATATTTTTGGGAAATGATCTGGTTGTGTAGAGCACAAATCCAACCAAGACCTAAGGACTAAAAGGCTAATAACTCATAGACTGGGTATCTGATTGATGCACCATCTATTGCGTTCAGACACCTATGACGTGGAGGTCCTTTAAGATACATATTTGTGAGACTTCATGGATGTTGGAGTATTGACCAATGGCTTGAGTAGTGGACCCTCCCAGAGACGAGGAAGCCTAGTGCGGGAAATCAATAACTGGATGTGACATGAAGAATGAAGATAGATCTGGTGTGGGTATGCACCGAGCGATCCTATGTGGGTGAGTCCCCAGTGATCCTATGTGGTTCAGCAACTAATGCTCATTTGTGGGTCGGCACCTAGTGATCTTGTGTGGGTCAGCACCGAGCGATCCTGTGTGGGTCAACACCTAGGGATCCAGTGTGGATCAACACCAGGCGATCCTGTGTGGGTCAGTACCGAGCGATCCGTTGTGGCTCAGCCGTAGAGCCTCTTAATAGAGTAAGGTGATTCAGTAGTTACATCTAATAATCTCTACTACTGTACTTAAGTTATACCTGGTGTGAGATTAGTATGTTCTTGTGTGGTACGTTCCATCTTGGTAATACCATGGTGGTATTATTTTCTATGGAGTACATGTGTGGTACTTGCCTTCATGGTATTTATTCATTTTTTAATAGTTGATCTTGGAGATTTGGAGTTGGACATTGTGTTTTACTCACGATTGAGATGGGTTTACATGATAACATATGTATGTGCGTGGGAATATATCTAAGTAGGGTTATCAGTTGTTTTCTTTCGTTGTGGTTTATCCATTGTGGATTATGTGTGACCTTGAGGGTCTTGGGGTTCCAACTGAGTATCATTATATTCACCCCGACAAGGGCTATCCCTGCACTTCATTATGTTTGGTGCAGATGACAGACAATGTTGACTAAGGACAAGGGTATCGGGACTGGAGGGAGCTTTGAGGAGGACGTTAGACGAGGCAAACAACGGAGACATCCATTCATGATCTATACCTACCCTTCAGGTAGGATCCTTCAGGGATGATTCAAGAGCTGCTTTCCACCAATCTGTTTTCTTGTACATTCTAGTTTTCCTTGTACATTCCAGTTGGGCTTGTATTCTGGCCCCTTTTTACTTACTGTACTCACTATATTTACTATTTAGTTCGCATGAGTTCATATATTGTTGTGTCCTTGGTTTCATGTGTTTACATGTCATAAAGGAAATGGCTTCCTAGTTTTAGTGAATATGCCATCGGTGCTAGTATCCTACCCCTATCCTATGGAAGGAGGGCTTGGGGTAGTCATGACACGCACCTCGGTGGGCAGGTCATTACACTCATGCCCAACCAGGTATCTGGTAATAACTGAAAGGAATTCTGAATCCCCATTTGTTGGAATAAGTGACTAGGTATCAAATAAAACTAGATGGAATTATTTACTATGAAATAATAATTTTAAATCTCAAAAAAAAACTAATAATATAAGTATGAAAATAAAACTAATTTTTTCCTTAAAAGTCCAATGTTTTATTATTTATTAACTAAAACAAACCAAAAAGAGAAAACAAAACAATGTAAAACCAGTACATCGTCACAATACTCTATTAAATAAGAGGAGAGCATCCTCTTGCCTCCTCAAGCAAGATCAACCCAAAGATCCACTATAAACCCAATCTTCCAACACTACACTTCTCACAGTAACATAAAACAAACATATCACAAGATCCACATACACAAAAATGATTGTGATTGGTGTGACCCAATGGATAGTAGGATGTCAACTGGATTAAAATATTCTTTTTAAAATAATCTTAATGATATTTTAACATGATCATTTAAATTAATTCATTTGAAACATTTCTATGAAATCATTTGTGAGAAAACATTTTAATGAAATGAAACCACTTATAAAGAAAAACAGTATAATAATTTTCATAAAATTAAATGGTGATTCTAAATTTACACACATGTACACACTCATCTACACAAAATAGCCAAGTTGTATGATGACAGATAACATCCCATCATATAAGGTAGACCAAAATGGGTAAATACTGTTTGTCAAAATAGCTCAACTGGGATTCTAGGAACTTCACATCTAAATGAAAATGTTGTATAGAATCCATGACAATCATCGTTTTCATGCATAGACACTACTGGGAAATCCCATACCATGGACTAGTGGTCTCCATTCATATCACATAAATAGTTAGTATTGTAGTGTCAATCATGTTAGACAATACTAGAATGAACCACTTATAAATCATTTATCATGTTTATCATTGTCCATCCACCTAGAAACCCGAGATTCTCTTATTGTCCAAAATCATGATTCAAATGCCACACAAAACAACACTTGAAAATTTCATCAACAAAACCAATATTCTCATATCAAAATCCACAACTTGGAAACCATAAGTCCATTTAAAAACATATGCATTGCAAAAACAATCCATTTTATGATTAGAAACAATTAAAAAATTTAATAATAAAGTTGGAAATTTTAGGTAAAATTGACAATGGAACAGTATGGGTTCACATAAATACACCTCCAATTTTACACACCAACCAAGATCATCCTTCAAATACATTTACCAAAAAACACACATTTCAAAAATACTCATTTGAAAAACATAAGAAAAACAAACAATTGTTCAAACAGATCCACGGGTCAAGAACCCTTTTTAGACCCTCCCCTAAACCAAGGGAAAATGTTTTTAAAAATATTTTTCATCATTGAAAAAATGTACACATCACATTTAAGGATTCACAAAAAATACCATCACTACAAAGTAATCCATTTTCCATTGAAATCCCACACTGTACATGATCTCACCTTAAGTGCCTTTAAAAACCAATTTTGTGCCTTCAACACAAGGCATAAATTTTTTTTTTATAATTATCACAACATTATATACTCCAACATAACCATAATCCTGTTTAGAATCCATTTTTAACATTAAAATATTCCAAAACACTTTAAAATTATATTTTATACTGCACAATTAATGAATATTAGATGATTTAATTCAAAAAAAAGAATATTAAAATCGTATATAAATATCATGGCATAAAACCACCTACATATGGTATATAAATTGCTTAAAATCGATGCCACACTCCAACTGCATATCAACCACACCTTCAAGTGGCACGATAGAACCCTAATCAATAACATTAAACCCAAGAGATCATGATCATAGCATAAAAATGCATCCCAACCCATTGATGAAAAAAATACAGAAAAAACATATAATACCCTAAATCAATGGAGGGGAGGATTACTTGGAGATAAAAGTGGTGTTGGTGCTGGTGAGAGGGGGATACTTATCAGAGTCAAGGAAAACCAGTAGGGGTGTCAGGTCGGGGATTGGGTCATCCAGAGGGGGTTTCTTGACTTTTAGGGGTTGCGTCGGTAGGGTTCCATACCGGTGGGGATGTGTTCGCCGAAAGCAGTAGTGGAAAAATATTGTTCATTGAAAGGGAGAAAGAAAAGGGCAGGGGTGGTGTACACGCATCATGTATAGGGGATGGAGTTGTGTATATTGTCTAGGGAGGTTGATCCAAACCCTAAAAAATATAATATGACTTATAATAATAATAGTAATAATGGAGATGATGAGGTTCTCAATAATAATAATAAATTTATAAAAATTATATTCATATTAATAATAATAATAACGTAAATTATATTATTTATAACATAAATATTGTTGACACAAATAATAATATTAATATTAATAATATTTTTCTCATATAATAATAATTTTATTATTATGAAAACAATTCTTTAAATGTTTTTTCAAATTTCATAAATTATTTTATTTTTATTTGATCAATATTTTATAATTCATTTAGTTAATTATTTATTTCAAATACAGGGAATGCTGCACATTGCCCTGGGTGAATCCACACAATTTTTAAAAAATTCTTTTCCCATGCATTTCATACTACATACTCCAGAAAATATATGATTAAAACACAAAAATTTTAACAATGATTGAACCCACACCTCAACCATGACAGTCAATTCCATGAAAATGGAAAAGATAATATTTCTTAAATGGGTTTGGTGTGATAATGTATGTGTTATTTATTATTTTTATGGGTTTTATGGTAATATTATAATTATAAAATGGGTAAGTGGTGATATTATCTTCATATGAAATTATCCAATCGTCTTAAATGTGAATATTATTCAATTTATGATAAACGTATCATTGGTTATTATTTTTTCACTAGGTTATTAGTTTTTCATCATTTTCATTCCCTTATTGAGATTTTTATGCTCCTCACATGTTTTTTAATTTTAATTACATGTTTCAATGATGTGTATGAGAATATACGGAATCAAGTTCAAACTCATGATTAGTTATCATTTAATTGATCATGTTTTATTTTACATATTTAATATTATGGTAAAAATGGATACTAATTAGAAGAGTCATCTTTTTTATGTTATGGTTTTTTTGTGTATGAGTTATGGAAAACATAAATAATACATTAAACCTAAAAAAATCCTCAAATGTAAGAGAATAAATTCTTGATTTAGAACTGAATATTATGTAATTTTTTAAGCTTATGTCCTTATAACTACTATATCATTAAAATTCAATAGCTTAATATCCTCCTCATCTAATCTCTGTATCTAGATAATTCATGTTTTTCTCCCATTTTATATTATAATAAATAATTGGGACTTTCTAGTTTTCAATATATATGAAATATTGAGTTTAATATGTCCTAGTTTATTTATATTCACATCCAATTAGTTGAGAGATATCATTCATCTAACAAATTTATTTGTGATTCTTTAATTACATATAATTAACATTGTTCTTTAAAACTATATTATTCATTCCCTTATCTTTCTAAGATAAATCATTTTTAATTTCATATAAAAATTAACATTGATTTCAAAAATAACATTATTGATATATTTAGAAGATGATGTAATATTATTACTAGATTTATATTTTTTTATCTGAAATTAAATAACATTTATAAAAATATATAGCTATCATTTTTAATTCATTCATAGAATCAATTTTGACCAAAATATCATAATGTATATGATTTACAATAAAATCATTGAAGACACAAATTTTTAAATATATCCTATCATTTATCACTCTTCAATTATATTTCCATTCCTTTGGAATCATATCAATTGTTTTTTGAAAATTTCTAAAATATGACAACACATTTATTCTAATAGATTATAATAAATATAAAATTCTAATGAAAAGTTGGTGAAATTATGTATTTGGCCACTCAGAAAAAAATAAAGATATTGATTATCCACAAGAAGCGTATCAATTATATTATCCAAAATACTAGAAACAATAAAGATAAATAATTCATAATTTCGGTTAAGGTTGATTTCTATCTCAAAATAATATAGATGAAAACAAATATTCAATGACTTATATTATATATATATTTTTCCCACTGTACATTTTTGGTCATATTTATGTTCATCTTTTATATTAAACTCATTATCATCGATATCATAGCATTTATTATTTCTAAAAATTAATAAATATTATTAAAAAATCATAAATAATAAATAATTAATTATTAAATATTAATTATTAATATTTATCTCCATAAAAATTTGGTCATATTCTTGGATGGATATTTTTTAATGTGCCACCAGTCCAAAAAATCTTCAAAATGAAAATACATTCCTATAACTGAAATGTTTTTGTAATTAAGTAAATATGGATATATTCTTGATAAAAAATGACGTCTCATAAAAGTATTCATAATACTATTTAGGAATGAAATATTAATAAAATAATAATAATAAACTATTCACAACACATTATTTATATTATTGTATTTATGAAAAATTCTTGTTCTGATATACATTGAAACATTAGAATAAGAATGTAAATAATACTAATTATGTTACATATATAAATTTTTTACGGGAAATGAAATAAATTTTCAAATAATAATAAAAATTTAATAAAACTTTTAAAATAAAACATAATTAAACAAAAAAACATTTCTTTAAAAAGATAATCACTTTAACCCAATATTTTATGTTTTATGTGAACATGTAATTCGATGTCCATGACATTGACCAATAATATGTTCAATTTTAAATATAATGGATACCCTCATTACCCTTTGTTTTACACAGCTAATCTCACTATACATGATAGAACATGGTCATAATGATCATATAATCCTTCTATAACTCTATCACTGAGATCCCATGATCACACAACCAAAAAAATGTTTAGAAAAACTGAAATAATTTAAAATGAAAAGGTGAAAATTATATTCTTCAATGAATATCTATAAAAATTAAATTAAAAGTGATAACATAAAAAATACGCAGAAGTACATTAACATTAATGCTAGATTTTATATTTTCGGCCACAATTTTAATCCTCAAGTATATGGATGTTTTTATAGATATGCTTCCAAAATATACACTATAAACATCATGGGATCAGTTACAAGGGTATCATACACTTTTTTATCTTCTATCACATTTATACACCATCTAGAGGGAAATACGTATTCCATTATTATAGTACAATATATAATTTTATATTTTAAAAATAGTAAATGGATGTTTGGTATACTGTATACATTTCCATCTTATAGACATAGTGAAACTAAATCAATTAGAACTTGAATGTATCTACATAATTGTATCTATCATTTGGAATGTATATAATTATAATTGATGGAATTTGTATGCCTTTATAGGGAATAAATTGTATATTTTGATCAATTATACAATTTATATGTTTTCCCAATCTACATTGTTCACATTTATCAAATGTAATTAGTAAATGTATATCTAATGTACATTGTATAAATTTTATTTGATATACTTGGTACATGTCATTCAGGTTTACATGATATTCATTTTTTTGATATACAATATATATATATATATATGAGGTTTTTTGGGGTTCAATAACATTTAAATAAACACACACACACACCTCACACATAGGTCGAAAAGCTAGGCCATAGCCACCTAGGTGGTTCACCCACCCATCGATATGTAATTATTTCATACATAGCCCATAGGACCATTGGTAATTATTCCCATTACATGGCTTTGAAGGCACAAATTTTTATCCAAAAGTCCCACTAGTAAATATTTCTACTACATTACTCGAGCTGCTACAATACATGGAATAGTGCTATTTCTTTTGTAGTTTCAACTATAGTACCCACCAGCTCTACAATGTCGACGATTAAATAATCCTTCCACCCATATAGTTTGTTACGGTATCGCTATAGTTCTTCTATTGTCCCCCATGCTCAATGGTTTGAAACCCCTATCTTCGAGGCAATATTATGAGTTTCTTTACCAATAATACAAACCCCAACTAATGTTATACATGTAATATGATTTTCATAAAAGTACTGAATTTATCAGGTTGGTTAATCTGAAATACATACAATAAAAACACTATAAATGATAAAGAGTAGTAATGTATTATTTTTTTAATGAATATATTATATCGAAATAAAATTTATAAATAGGTATTTTATCTCAAAAAATTATTCATTTCAATTTATTTCAATATATAAATAAATTTATACTTAAAGATTGATTTTTTATGAAAAATATTTTATATTGGGGATTTTAGGATTATAGTCAAATTAATTTCATACAATTATAAAAATTGATTATGAAATAATTTTATCCATATTTTGAGTCATCTGTAAAGACCATTAAATTTCAAAGGGAATTTTTTTCTTAATTTTATTTTATATTTTACAAGTTTGCAGTTTCTGACGGCACCTGATTCCGAGACCTAGTGTGCACGGAATCATTTTTCGATGTTTTGATAGGGTGTGTTCAGTGAATGAACGAGCGGCTTTTTCTAACTTTTGAACCGGTGCTCGGAATCGAAATCCAAAGGCACTAATGAAACTGTAGTGCCGGTAAATTTTTAAGAACACTTTTCTGTAGTTGAGTTTACTTGGGTGAGGTTATTAAAAAATGATTTAACTAAGGAATGAAATAAAAATTTGTCCTACAATTTTTATTTTCTATTATAAGTATTTATAACCTATGCATGGATGGTGGAGTGGGGCCCACTACATCCTAACACCATTTGGTATGATAATAGTGAGGTGGGGCCCACACGAGTCCCACCCCTTCAAATTCCATAAAACCTCCCTCGAGCATTTAATTGTGTAACACACCAACACCGCCCTTTTTAATTGACAGGTCAACTCTCCAAATTTAATGGACTATTAAAAGCACTTCAATTGATTAAATTAATTTAATGGGATCTTTTTAAATTTTAAAATTTAATAATGGCATGCGTGTGTTTGAATAAAATAAGACAATGTCTTATTTTTTGGGGGGTTGATTAGTTGTGAGGAAGCAAGGAGAGAACCCTTGCACTCTAAAGAACATCCTCTTCCTCGTCAAAGAATGTGAAGAACGCCGAGTTTAAAATGAAGAACTCCGACACCGCAAGAGAATCGATGTGTTGTCTCCTCTCCTCTCTGCAGCCGGTGAGAGACGCCTTTTTCGAAGAACAACGACGAACCACATCCTTCATCGGGCGTGCACCGACGATGTATACGACACCATCTTCCGTGACGCTGTCTTCTACGATATCGTCTTCCACGACGTCGTCTTCTGCGATGCCATATTACGCGATGTCTTCTTCCGTGACGTCCTTTTCCCACAATGATCCTCGTTCGACGGCTTCATCGAGGTAGGGGTTTGAATTTTTTTTTATGTTCGTTAATATTTGGGTGTTCAACATTAATGATTTGGCCGCCTGTTATCAATTTAACGGGAGGAGTTCGGACCGCCCGAACACAGCCGAACCTCCTCCCGCTTTGTTGTTGAATTCGTTGCGGCTTGAACGAAGGCGGGGTGGTGCAACGACACCGGGCGGAAACAAAGAGGAACGCGGCGAAGAAGCGCGGCATCATCGCGCCGCGCCGTTGATGGCGAAAGAATCCGCGACAAAAGTCACACCACAGCAAAAGGGCGCGGCCCCATCGTGATGCGCCGGAGAACCACGAGGTGTCTGCGGCCAGAGCGGGGCCGCGGTAGAGGGGCGTGGCACTGTCGTGCCACGTCGGAAGAATCAAGGAGGTGGATTTTGGTCGCGACGGAGCAAGGGAGGGTGGCGAGAGCCACCGGCCATCAGTGCTCTGGAGGGCTGGACCAACATTTCCCGTGTGGTGCGCTGGTCGGCCGTTACGGCCGGCCAGATCCTGATAGACTGGGGGGTTTGACCCCTGGTCAGTGCAGCTGGGCGGACCCCCCACCGGGTCTTCCGTTTCGTTCGAAGGGGTGGCGGTTCTCCCCCTTCCGTGCTCATGCAGCCCGCGACGCCCGTGCTGACCTGGACCGGCCGCGCCGGCTGGACCGGCCGCACTGGGCCAGGCCGCCCGCACTGGACCGGGCTGCACCAGCAGGGCCGGGACGCGCTAGCCGGGGCAGGCCCCGCCCATGTTGGCCGGTCCTAGACTTGGGTCGGGTCAACCAGGTTCGGGCTGACCCAGTGGGTCTTGGGCTGTGTCGGTCCGGGCCCAAAACCCCCTAAATCCGGACAAGTTCGTTTAACTGCCCGTAACGTGGGCGACGAACCTCTGATCGACACACCGTCAGTTGAGATGTGATCCTTGGATTGTGACGGTCGTTTCGGTATATTACAGACAAGGTTTAAGAGAATTTGGATACGGCCGAGTTGGTTCGAACACAAAACCAACCGGGCCCTCAGAGAAGAAACACTTATATCATGAACTCCGGACGTATGATTGGCATGCCATTGACTTTGTTGGATTCCTCATAGTGAGACGGACCTTTTGGATTACTCCACTCGAGGTTTGGATGCAGTTGCAGCATGGTTGGTTAGGTTTTGACTTAAAATCCAACCGGGCCCCTGCAATCAAAAAGCAATTAACTCTGAGACCGGGCGTCCGATTGATGCGTCGTCTGTCAGGTTGAGTTCCTATCGACGAGGCGAAACTTTGGGATACATAAACTCCAGACTACGTGTCAGTTTATGTATCGACCCCTTGTCTCATGGAGCAGACCCTCCTAGAAATGAGCATGCTGTGTGCAGGAACCCTAGAGCTGGCTGCGACGATGATGACAACGGTATTGGAATCCTCCGTGGTTTAGACAGTGAAGAATTTCGTACTGGAATCCTCTGTGGGATCGACGACGATGAAAACCATTTTTTAATCCTTCGTGGGTTTGATGGTGGAGACTTTCATACTATAATCCTCTGTGGGTTTGATGATAATGACAACCGTACTGGAATCCTCCGTGGGTTCGACAGTGAAGACTTTCGTACTGGAATCCTCCGTGGGATCGACGGTGATGACAACCGTACTGGAATCCTCCATGGGTTCAACGGTGAAGACTATCATACAGGAATCCCTCGTGGGTTCGACGACGACGATAACAATACTGGAATCCTCCGTGGGTTACGCAGTGATGACTATAGTACTTGTATCCTACGTGGGTCCGACAGTATTGACCACTGTTAGTGTATCATACATGGGTCGGACAGCTTAGCTGGTCTAGTATCCTATGTGGGTCCCAACTAGATGAATCAGTAACTACATATGATCATCTCATTTTTCTTTACAAATGATGTATACCTGTGTGAGCTGAGTCTTGACTTTCAATCATTTTATTCGATATGATTGACTTTATTTCCTATGTGGATTGGGTAGTGCTTTCCTGTGTGGATTGGGTTGTACATTCATGTGTGGACATGATCGATCATGGTCTCGGATATTGGATCTGAACCGGAATTGATGACTTAGGTATATATATGGGCATATACCTAAGTAGAGTTGAATGTTACTTCGTGATTGTATCATTCCTTTGTGGATTATCCTTCGTGGATTCTGGGAGTCCTTCGGGTGTCTCAGGGTCCCTACAGAGTAGCGTATACTCACCCTTCACGGGCTATGCCCGCACTACGTTGTGTTGGATGTAGACAACGGACAATGCTGATCATGATTGAAGCTTGTGGAGGAAGTCGGTACATGGAGGTGGACCACTGGGCGGGACGTACTTGGAGCGGATGGCTGGACCCGAGGAGCTGAGGAGACTATATGTACACACCCTTCAGGTGGGACTTTTAGTGGATGGCTCGACGTTGCTGCTTTACTTTTCAATTGCTGTACTTTCATTCCAGTTGTTCTTTACTTCAATTTGGGCTTGTATTCTGTCCCATTTACTTTCCGCACTTACTATTGTACCCTGTTTACATAGTGTTTACTTCTGCTGGCTTACTCTGTGGTGTTTTTTTACTTTATATGGAAATTCCTTCCCCTTTTATCGGGACTTACGTCTTTGGTGCTAGTCGCCAACCCCTGGCCTATGGAAGGTGGGCTTTGGGTAGTACCAGCATGGGTTCCGAGGATGGGTCGTGACAAATTGGTATCAGAGGAGTTCTTTTCTACCGTATAACTCAGGACTCTGAACATTATTCTATGTGAAACAATAGTGTTAATGGTAGTGAGTGTGGTTATCAGTCCAGCGAGTCCAGTGCTTGTGCGGCGGCCGACATATCCGTACACCAGGACCCTGACTTCTGATTTCCGACTCAGTGCACGAAAACATTGATTCCATGTGTGTTTCAAAAGTCATCTTCGTGATTACATTGTGTCAGCTCACCAGGTATACTGTCTTGACCGTGGCGCACCTGTTTCTATTCGGGATGGCCCCAAGACGGTAGCCAGCTAGTGTTCAGAGCTTTGTACGAGACAAAAGCCCACCGAGTGACGAGGCCTCGGTGCATGGCCCTTTTTCAGCAGAGGCACCAGTGGTACCTCTACCCGCCGAGCCACCGATGCCACGATCCCTAGCCGCTGAGAGTGTACGTCACCTTAGTTCACCTCATGAGTTCCAGTGTCATAAACTACCTAAGATCCGCTGGGAGATGGACCCTCAGGCAGCCGAGGATTGGATGGAGGCTGTTGTTCGAGTTTTTAGGATAGTGGGTACACCAGCTGACCTCATGGTGATCCTTTCAGCGAGTCTCCTGAATGAAAAAGCAGGAAGATGGTGGGGCCTTATGCTCCAGTTGCACGATGAAGCATCACCCCTTTGGACGGAATTTGAGAGCCTCTTCTTCGCGGAATTCGTCCCAACCACCCTCCGTGCGGTGCGCATTCAGGAGTTACTACAGCTACAGTAGGGCAGTATGACTGTGGCCTTGTACTCGGTGAGGTTTACTGAGCTCTCTCACTACTCCACAGATATGGTACGAGACCCATTCTTCCGGGCCCAGACCTTCGATCAGGGATTGAGGCATGAGATCAGGGATTCGATGATCTCCCTCAACATTCTGACGTAGGCATGGGTTTTGGAGAGAGCACTTCTAGTGGAGAGTTCTCTCGCCGAGTAGTCACGAGATGGGGGACCCTCCGTAGGACGACCCGTAGCGAAGTCTTATGCAGCAGAAAGTAGACAGATGACACATAGGTCCAAACGGGCTAGACCATCAGATGAGCAATCTAAGGATGCAGATTTGGTTGTGTGGGGCACACGAAGGGAGCCGGTTACACCAGAAGCAGGCTGTGCAACGCATGCGGCAGGGAGGTTCACATTGATCAAGACCGCCCGACACGTCCTGCTGATAAGAAGCAGGTAGTAGAGGGACCTCCCAGGCTGAGGTTCGACCGTTGCCGTCCACAGGGAGCAGGCGAATGAGGTAGAGGAGCTGGTTGAGCAGCAGGTGGTGGGCGATGCTTTGAAGCCCCACCACCACCACAACCACCACCACCGAGAAGACCACCCCGACTACAGGGAACAGGTGGACAGGGGAGAGCTCAGCTAAAGACAGATGCGGCTTATGACCATGAAGCTCCGGGAGCAGTTGGACAGGAGCGGGACTAGCTCAAGGCATGGGGACTTTTGTTCATGTTGCTTCTAGATTTGTTGATGTTATGTGTCTTTGTACCGTGAGCTGAAGTAGTAAAAGACACTTGTTCTTGTGACGTTTTGTTCCCTGCCATTTTTATGTAGTTGATACTAAGAGGTTCCAGTTTAAAACTGTTGACTTGACCCTCACTTTTGAGATACAAACTGGAGGAGACCCAGTGACCACACACTGATGCCGATAGTCTGACTCAACCCTTGGAGGCGATAGTAATGGTTGGATATCTTAGTAGTAGCATCAAGGCCTTACGAAGTCATCATTGGTATGGATTAGTATCATCAATGTAAGGATTGACTGTATTAGGGAAAGAACGCGGTTCATCCAGGGGATGAGACCAGATTTCTCATATCGGAAAGGAAGAAATATTATCAGCACTTATAGGACCCGAGAAGGTCCAAGTCATCTAGGAGTGGATGAGGACAGCTCAAAATCAACAAATGACTTATGTTGAAAAGAGGTGGAGACCACTAGAGTTTGATGATGACGACCAGGTTTTCCTACGGGTCTCACCTCGACGTGGAATACAGAGTTTTGGCTGGGGCGACAAGTTATATTTGTGCTTCATCAAACCCTTCTAGGTCCTCAAAAGGGTAGGCGAGGTGGTTTACGGCTTGACCCATCAACCTCAGTTGCACCGGGTGCACGATGTCTTCCACGTATCTCAGCTGAGGAGGTACGTGCACGACCCGATGCATATCATCGACCATAGGGAGTTGGAAATTGACGATGGGGAGACTTTTTCGGAGGTCTCGGTGGAGAGAGAGGATCGATAGGTGCGGGTCCAATGTGGGCGGTTGATTCCTCAAGTGCGCATGATGGAAACACGGGAACCTATAAGAGAGCACTTGGGAGTGGGAGGCTCAGATGCATGCTCACTACCCTCATTTGTTTCCCTAGATTGTGATGTATCTTTATGGGGACGTAAAGCCCTGATGTGGGAGTAATGTAAAGACATGTAAATTTCAAAGGGAATTTTTCTCTTAATTTTCTTTGGTATTTTACGAGTACGCAGTTTCTGATGGCACCTGATTCTGAGGCCCGGTGTGCCTGGAATCATTTTCCGAAATTTTGCTCGGGTACGTTCAGTGAATGAATGAGAGGGTTTTTATAACTTTTGAACCGGTGCACGGAATCAAAATCTGAAGGCACCGATGAAACCGCAGCTCCGGTAATTGCTTAGGAGCACCTTTTGTGGAGTTGCGTTCATTCGGGTAAGTTTATTAAAAAATGTGTTAACTAAGGAATGAAATAAGAATTTGTGCTAAAATTTTTATTTTATATTCAAAGTAGTTTTAACCTATGCATGGATGTTGGAGTGGGGCCCACTACATCCAAACTACATTTGGTAGGATAATAGTGATGTGGGGCCCACACGAGCCCCACCCCTTAAACATCCTTAAAACCCCCCTCATGAATTTTATTGTGTAACACACATGCATCCCCCTTTTTAATTGACAAGTCAACTCTCCCAATTTAATGGACTGTTAAAGGCTCTTCAATTAATTTAATTAATTGAATGAGATCTGTTTAAATTTCAAAATTTAATAATGGAATCCATGTGTGTGAATAAAATAAGACAATGTCTTATTTTATTGGGGGTTGATTTATTGTGCAGAAGCAAGGAGAGAACCCTTGCGCTCTGAAGAACATCTTTTTCCTCATCACAGAACGTAAAAACGCTGAGTTTACAACGAAGAACTCCGACACCACAAGGGAATCCCTGTGCCATCTCCTCTCCTCTCCGCAGCTAGTTAGAGACGCCTTATTCGAAGAACGAAGATGCACCACATCCTTCATCGGGAGTGCACTGACGACGTATACGACATCGTCTTCCACGACGCCGTCTTCCGTGACGCCGTCTTCCGTGACGTCGTCTTCCACGTCGTTGTCTTACGCGACGCCGTCTTTAGCGATGTCGTCTTACGCGATGCCCTCTTTCGCGACGTCCTTTTCCCTCGACGATCCTCATTCAACGACTTCATCGAGTTAGGGGTTTCATTTTATTTATGTTCGTGAATATTTGGGGGTTCAACGTTAATGATTTAGCTGCCTATTATAAATTTATAGGGAGGAGGTCAGACCGCCCGAACACGATTGAACCTCCTCCCCCTTTGTTATTGAATTCGTTGCGGCTCGAACGAAGGCGGCGCGGGGCAACGACACTGCGCGGAAACAAAGAGAAACGCCGTGAAGAAGCGCGGCGACGTTGCACCGCACCGTTGAGGCCGAAAAAATCCGCGGCTAGAGTCGGGCCGCAGCAAAGGGGCGCGGCGCCGTCGCGCCGCATCGGAGAACCACGAGGAGGCCGCAGCTGGAGCGGGGCCGCGGCTGAGAAAGGGAGGGAGGCCGGAGCCGCCGGCCGCCATTGCTCTGGAGCATGGGACCAACAGGTCCCGCGTGGTGCACTGGACGGCTGTTACGGTAGGCCAGATCTGGAAAGACCATGTGGTTTGACCCCCGGTCAGTGCAGTTGGGCGGACCCCCTAGCGGGGCCATCGTTTCGTTCGAAGGAGGTAGCGGTTCCCCCACTTCCGCGCTCACGCGGTGCACGGCGCCCGTACCGGCCTGGACTGGCCGCACCAGGCCGGGCCGCCCACGCTGGGCTGGGCCCCCGCGCCATCCGGGCCGCGCCGACTGGCCCGGGTCGCTCCTTCCGGGCTGGGCTGCACCTTAGTGGGCCAGACCCGGACCCGGACCGGGTCGCCCCTGTTCAGGCCGACCCAGGGGGTCTTGGTCCGGGTTGGTCCGGGCCCAAAACCCCCTAAAACTGGAGAGGTTCGTTTAAATGCTCGTAACATGGGCTACGGACCTCTGATCGATGCACCGTCAGTTCTGATGTGATCCCTAGATCGAGGCGGTCGTTTAGGTATATTACACTCAAGGTTTTAGAAAACATTGTGTATAGAAGGGTTCGTACGAACACGAAACCAACCGGGCCCTCGAAGCAGAAACGCTTATAACTTGAGCTTCGGACGTCCGATTGACATGTCGTCGACTTTGTTGGATTCCTCTTAGTGAGACGGACCTGTTGTCTTACTCTGCTCAAGTTTTGGACCCAGTTGCAGTACAATCGGGTTGGGTTTGACTTAATAACCAACCGGGACCCTTGAATGAAAATGCCATTAACTCTAAGACAGGGCGTCCGATTGACGCGCCGTCTGTCACGTTGAGTTACTATCGACGAGGAAAAACTTTGGGATACATAAACTCATGACTACGTTTCAATTGATGTATTGACCCCTTGGCTCATTGAGCGGACCCTCCCGGAAACGAGCATGCTATGTTGGAGAACCCTTGAGCATGCTGCGACGATGATGAAAACCGTATTGGAATACTTCATGGGTTCGACGGTGAAGACTTTCATACTGGAATCCTCCGTGGGTTCGAAGACGATGAAAATAGTATTGGAATCCTCTGTGGGTTCGACGGTGAAGACTTTCATACTGGAATCCTTCATGGGTTCGACGACGATGACAACCATACTGGAATCCTCCGTGGGTTCAACGGTGAAGACCTTCGTACTGGAATCCTCCATGGTTTTGATGAGGATGATAACCGTACTAGAATCCTCCATGGGTTCGACGGTGAATACTACCGTACTAGAATCCCTTGTGGGTTTGACGACGATGACAACCATACTAGAATCCTCTGTGGGTTCGGCGGTGATGACTACAGTACTTTTATCCTATGTGGGTCAGACAATATTGATCACCGTTGTAGTATCCTACGTTGGTCCGACAGCTTAGCTGGTCTTGTATCCTACGTCGGTCCCAGCTAGATGAATCAGTAACTACATATGATCATCTCCTTTTTCTTTACAAATGATTTATACCTGTGTGATCTGAGTCTTGATTTTTAATAATTGTCTTCGATATGATTGAATTTCTTTCCTATGTGTATTGGGTTGTGCTTTTGTGTGTGTATTGGGTTGTAATTTTTTTGTGTGGACGTGATTGAACATGGGCTCAGATATTGGAGCCGAAATGAATTTGATGACTTAGGTATATGTATGGGAATATACCTAATTAGAGTTGAAATCTACTTCATGATTGTATCTTTCCTTTGTGGATTATCCTTCGTGGATTCTGGAAGACCTTTGGGGGTCTCAGGGTCCAGACTGAGTAACGTATACTCACCCCTGCACGATCTATTCCCACACTACTTTGTGTTGGATGCAGACAACGGACAGCGCTGATTGTGATTGAGTCTTGTGGAGAACGTCGGTACCTGAAGGTGGACCACGGGGCGGGGCGTACATGGAGCAGACAGCTAGAACTGAGGAGCTGAGGAGTCTATCTGTACCCACCCTTCAAGTGGGACTTCCAGTGGACGGCTCGACGTTACTGCTTTACTTTGCAGTTTCTGTACTTTCATTCCATTTGTACTTTACTTCAGTTTGGGATTGTGTTCTGGCCCATTTACTTTCTATACTTACTATTGTATCCAGTTTACTTAGTGTTTACTTCTGATGGCTTACTCTGTGGTGTTTGTTTACTTTATAAGTCAATGCCTTCCCCTTTTATCGGGATTTACGCCTTTGGTGCTAGTCTCTAGCCCCTGGCCTATGGAAAGCGGGCTTGGAGTAGTCACGACACGGGTCCTGTGGACGGGTCGTGACATCATCAATTCCAAATTTGTTTATGAGTTTACCTAAATTTTATTCATTATGACTATTATCTTTGGGAAAAAATCCATCTTCTCGGCTAAGAGCTGAAATAAGATAAAAGGGATAAACAAAATTTTGTGGATTAAAATAAAAAAACTCAATAATTCATATTTTATGTTCATTTATTTACCCTATATTTTATATTTTTATAAAATTTTCCATTATCGATTCATTTCTATTGATTAATAATTAATATATATTAATTGTTTCAAAGTTCTATGTTTGTCCTCTCCATCACTTATAATAGCACATTGCCATTATTATCTTATCTACTCTTCAAGAACCAATTAGATAATGAAACATATAACCAAATCACATCATAATAGCCTTGTAACGTCCAAGATTTATCTTATGTATCATATTAAAATATTAATATGGTTTTAATTATAATACTAATGAGGTTTTCCAAAAAAATGTTAAGATTCTAGCCAAGTGTTTTTTATATCCATTTTTACCTTCTTTAAAGAACCCTTATCCATTTCTATTTAAATAAGTAATCTTATCCCATATACTGTAATTTTAATATGTTTATTGTATATGAATTTATTCAACTCCTCCACTATTAAATTGAAAATGAAACCATAATTCGGGCATACATGAAGATCATCGCCTCATGAATGGATTTAATTAATTTTACATCACTAACTATCATTTATGGTTATATATATTCGGATTTAGTGTATATAAATTATATTAAATATATTTAAATTATTTAATATATATGATATATTCTATTTTCTTAACATTCCGTCCATTGGAATGTGATAACGATAATTATCTCTATGAGTGGATTACCACCTATATAAAGTAATATGATTCATTTGTGATCATGTATTCACAATGATGATATATATATATATATATGCAAAATTATGGAAAATATGTTGTATAATATAATTTTCCACTTCAAAAGTGAAAATATTAATTACTTTATTTCACCTATGATTGTAAATAAAAAAAATTTTGCTCATGAGTTTTTAAAGAGTACCATTTCAATGATTTTAAAATAAATCCTTTTTTCATCAACATTTGAATATTAAATTATGAGACGTGATAAACAATTATAAATACAATATTAATAATATTATAGAAATTAAACAATCATTATTTGTATGACCATAATTTTCTTACTAAATCAATTTCAGACATATATGCTTAATATTCTCATAAATTGCTATATCTAACGTAATCAAGTAAGTAATTATGTTTAACATAGACACCTGTGATATAAGTGTAATAAAAAAAATAAAAAATAATTATAATGAAATTTTATAATATTAATATTTATTATATTATTTTTTATGATAAAAAATGCACAATTAATGTGAGACATTATGTAAGTTAATTTTATCCAAAATTCTCTTTATTTGAGTTTTATATTATTTTAAAAACATTTTCACATTTTGATTATTACAAAATTCATGTGTGATAAATTTAATCATTATTCTTGAAAACCTATTATTTATACAATTCATTTTATATTCACTCATTTAATTAATAATTTCCAATAAATATACCATTTTGTTAGGTATTTTTCAATAAAACATTAATTTAATATTTTTAAAGGATTTTTTATATAATTTATCTTTATCAACATTCCATAGAATATCTGTTTTTATGATACAAACTATCTAAAATTTACAATCAAATTAATTTTCCACAATGATTCACATTTTCTATGTGGGTTCTAGAACATGACTTTAAAATGTTTTCCATATTGTTCATTGTTTTCTTTCTTACCAATGTGTTAGAGGAATTTTTTTCATATGCGACATTAGTTGAATATCACATTTTGATGAAACATTTTCATTGGGAATATTTATCTTATTGAATTAATGTATTTTTAAAATAACATCACATTTTTCTTTATTCTATGGTGTTTTTGTTTTTTTATGAAAAAAAATAATTGTTTCATTCTTTATTAATTAAACCCCAAAAAGATTTTCCAAATTTGTTAGATATAATATCATAAGAGATATTAATATATAAATGAAATATTGTATATAATTTATATATTTGAGGTCCCTTGTACATTTTAATATGATAGGTGAGGTTAATATAGTTCAATAATTAGTTATGGAATGAATATGCTCCCAATGGAATTATGTTATAATTAACAAAGAAGCTTATAATATTTTTAATGGTTTGTGTACTATTATTTTAGTGATTAGTTTTTAAGAACCAACAAGAATTTTTTATACCCATTAATTATTTTTCATAAAAGAATTTAGATTTCATCATTTTAGATAATTATATTTTCATTATGGGAATTATTATTTATTTTGTTATATAAATGAAATATTATTATAAGAGGATATTTTTCAACTTTAATAATTGAATCAATGAAATCCTATTGATTTTAATTTTCTATTGATATTTTAATATAACGGGTTTCTTGAATTACATTTTCCAATTATGCAAACATTTTGTGTCTCAAATATAATTTGATAAAATATAAAATAACTTATATAATCTCAGGACTTTAATATGGAAGAACCTATATTTCTAATCTATCGTATATGTCCATTTAAGAGTAATTTAATCTCAACCCATATTTATAAATGTTATTTATTGGTTTTTAAGGATGTTTAGGAAAAAAATGTTTTCACCATGAAATTTATGATATTATTCATGAAAAAATATGATTCATTTTTAATATTATTTATTATGGATAAAATTTATACTTAGGGGAATTTATAACTTCTTAATTTATTTTATTATAGTGAAAGTGTTATGGAATAATTCACAAATAGTATAAATCTGAAAATGTCATTTGGAATGAATGTAAATGACTTAAATTTCTTAAATTCAATACATTGTAATGTTTTATGGATGTTCTGTAATATGTTTTACCTATCGGAATGTTTATATTACATTTGGGGGTAGGATATTAATAACTTGAGGGATTACAATTTTGAATTATGTTGAAATTAAATAGAATTTTTGGATTACCTTGTTTCTTCAACAAAATTATGTCAATTCATAATGGTTTTCCATACTGGAAAGAGTAATGATGAATAAGAAATAGAAAAAAGGTAAAATATCCTTCAAAATTAGTAACATATAATCAATTAAATTGAAACATAGTAGTATGATACCATGAGAGATCAATTGATGTAGGAACTAAATGTTGGTGGTATCTACGTGAGATAGAAAACATTTTCACCAGAAAATATCATGTGCATTTAAAATAATTTAATGAAAAAAATTAATCAATAAAAATATTTATATTCTGACTCAGTTATATCTTGACGATCAGTTAAAGTCATACAGATGATTTTAAAAGTCACAAGATTTTTTATAGAACAAAATATAGGTCTTTCAACCTAACATTTTGAATGTCAAGCAGATCTATTCCGGTCAATTGTTAAAAAATTATTGAAATATAAGATGAAAATGAAAAATTAGGATATATTTAAACTATTTGTCATGAGAAATATTTCCAAAATGTCATTAAATTTAGAAAGGAGAATAAATTCATGGATTTGAGATAGGATATGGAATACATGGTATACTTGAATTAAACACACAAATGTCTATAGATTAGTTCCCAACCATATTTTAATCAATATATTGATTATAAAATTAATTATTTTATCACTAGATTGAATCCTTTATATCAATGAGTATTCGTCTATCATGAATATAAAAACCATGAGAAGAATTATAAAAAAATTCAAAATGTAGAAACAAATTTTTTTTCTCATATATTACATGAAAAATGTAGAAATGGTTTTACATATGGAAGATAATGTAGAAATATTTCTTGAATGTGTTTGGGTACCCCGGTAACCTAATAACCAATCCATCATTGATATGGCCTAATGGGAATTATTTATAGACAAAGTTTGGTGTCTTTAACATTGAATCAATGAAAATGAATTGTGGGAATGAATTTTCTAAAAAAAATGGGGGAGAAAGAAAAAAATCATTATGTGTTAAATAAAAACTACCCTAGGATATGTGTAGAAGATGTAAAATATATATAGAAACCCATCGTACTATATAAATGTACAATAAAATAAGATTATAAACAACCCATGTCAAAACAAATGTAACATTCCAAGTCGATGGATCAAAAGATTAAACCACCTTTCTTATGGAGATTTACCTCATCTAAAACCAATAAAGTGATAATCTACAAACACATGGAGGCACATATAGGTTATGAGAGAATGTTATTTAAAGGTATCATTAATGATTCCATTTCAGGATTCAAATATTAAATTAACCAAATTATGTGCATTAAATTTTATATATAAAGTGGTTTGTATTTTAATGATCATATTTCATCAAATCATTCTTCAAATATCATATTATGTAAATAATTTTCAAATTATGGAAATAAATTTTACAAATGGTTCTTTACACAAATGTATTATATGAATAATTTTATATAACATAATTTATATAAAACATAAGTGATGAAAAATAGTTCACAATATTTGAATACATTTATATCTCATCTCTAATCAATAGTGAAACATGAATATCTACCAAGGGGTTTGATAGTTCAAGGTTACAAGATCCCCGCCCAGTCATGTGGTAAAACATAATGTGTACACAATTCTCTCAGAAATAGAAATATGGGAATCATCTATGTCCCAATAGTGTAGAATGTTTTTCTTTACAATGTTTTTTGGTGATATATAGTGTCAATTATTTTATTTGATAATTCCAACCTAGAATGTTTTTAAAAATAAAACAATAAATAACTATACATTCATGTCCTATTTTATAATTCAGTGATGTTAAATATTTTATATAAAACAAAAAAATATAATTAAGTCCCATTCCTACATTTAAAATTTAAAATTTCCATTTAAATAAAAAAATGGGTTTTAATAAAAAACATCTCGTTTCACCAATATAAAACGCTATGTTTATATCAAAGCATTTAAATTCTACCATCAAAAATAGATATTTTAATTCAATTTACATTTCAAATTCACACTTTTTTTCCAAATTCAATTTAACAATTTAACTTTTTTTAAGAAATCCATCATTTTCTAAAACCCCACCATTTCATTGATATTTTCTGTTTTAAAATATTACCCATCAAATAAATGCAACATTTTATAATAAAAAAATTAAATTTCACCAATATACATAAATTAATCCCAATTCAATGGAATTGGGGATTTCCCCAACATAATTCCAAAATTATTTTTTAAAACACCAATTCAATTGAATTGGGTTTTTTTGAAAACCAGTCAAACAATTTTTAACTAAAATAATGAAATTTTAATTAATTTTAATAATTGATATTAAATCAATAAATTAAAGGTTACACAAATTGGTTATCATGAAGGAACCGCCTATATCAGGATCGACCGATATGATTACACCAAACCATATTCAAGATTCAACAATGAAGAATAAGGACCAAACTGTCTTGTAAATGAGGATCAAAACATGATTTAAAATCCTAAAATTTAGGTTAGTATATCTCAAGATCAACATGGGGGGTCCATAGAACCTCATAGAGGAGAACAAAGATCATGATAGATATATAATGGGTGATGAATCTTTGTCGGAGAAGATCCAGCGGTGTTCTTGAATCTTCCAATAACATTATGGAGGGGTAAAAGAGGATATGAACTGTTATTGAATGATCATGAGTCTGAATATCTTGTATTTGGTAATTCTTGGTCTATTACAAACCTAAAGCATGGGTTTCATGATTTTTAAGATGTATTTTTACATTAAATATATTTCAAGCCTCGTTATCTTTAAGAATTGAAAATGTTAGACCAAGACATTTGGAATGGACATGATCCTATTATAAATGGGCCTTATAGTTTCCCCTATAAGGGTATATGTACATGCTAGCCATGGAAAAATAATGCAATATCCCATTTCATGTTTTTAATGATTTTTCTTGGGAGGATGCAGGGTTTGGGAAAAACATGCACCAACCATGAACAAGCCAATAATTTGGGAACATTTAAAATTTAAACATGAAACAACCCTAAATAAAGTCCAACTAAATTTTTATAAAAATATGGGTTTTGGGATAACTAAAAAATGTAATATGTTGGTAAAAACTCCCCACCATAGACACATTATTTTATCAGAAATAATACTGAGAAGCCATAATGTAAAAAAGATATGCTCATTTCTCTTTCATTAGTGCCTCCCTCTCCGACATATCAGGATTATGAAAAACTTGTTATCATACCACTCGAACCAAATTTATCTTTATCCCACAAAGTACCTCAAATTCAAAATCAACTATCTAGACTTTTTGTTCAGTATTGAATACATCTTGTTCAACATCAATGTAATTCCATATCAAGAGAATATATTGGTCAGATAGATAGTTTTACAGCTAATATACCTGGATCAGGTAATCATTTGACATCATCTATGGTTGAATTACTAAATCAGATGAATATTTTTCAAAATGTTTAGCATCCTCAAAAGGACCCATAAAATAACAATCATGTTTCACTTTACTATAAGGCCACATCTTTAATCATTATATAATAATTAATTTATTTAGGAATTTGAATTGTGGAAAATTTCAGGTTTAGAGAATTAATGAATTAGATCATAAGTTTTATATAATAACTTCAATAATATATGTAGACACTTCTACTTAGTATCCATTTTTTCATGAAATAAAATCTCTTAAAAGAAATGAAATGTGTTTATTTCCATGTTTTAAATATCATGATTTTTCCCTGATCCCATACATGACCATATTCAAAATTATATCCTAAGAAAATCATTTAAAAAACATGGGGTGAATATAAAATGCTTAGTTTGGGATATACAATTAAGAAAAACTATTAATTTTTCAAAAAAACATGTAAACCGAGAATACTTTTCATAAGTAATATTTATCAATTCTATGAAGTAGTAAATACTCTTCAATGAATAAAATGTCATTTCATACCCTTTTTTAACTTAAATATTACGATATATCCCCTAGAAATCCCACATTAGATATAAAAGTTAATATTGGGATGTATTCAACCATTAATTGAATAACCATATGGTCGAATTCCATAAATCATTCTTACTAATGGAATATCCCTAAGATGGACTTCAAACCCAATGCATTAGAGTTTATAATATAAACATCCATCCTTGGTTTATTTCATAAACCCCTATCATTTTGTCTATCACATATCCAAACATCAAATGTCCAAGTAACATTATATAATCACCACACATAAAATAATAAAAAAATCAACATTTCAATCATAAACTTTCAGTTTTAATCAAAAGAATTAATTTCAAATTATTTAATTAGTAAATCAACATTGAAAACCTTATTCAATACCCAAATATGTAAAAAGGTTATATGGTATTTATTTTCTCTTGTAAACCATTGCTACTTTTTAAGGAAGCCAAAAATAAAATAATGCTTGTGGCAGCGAAAAAGTCATTTACCATGCATACATTAAAAAGTAACATTACCATTGTTTTTTAGTAAAATGATACATAGAAAAATATTCTCTAAAATTGGAATTGAAATTAAATTCGTTTTATACATCATATAAAATCATTTTTAGGATGCATCAAAATATGCCTCAAAGAAAATAGATTGAGACAATGACTCTTACCTCATGTTTTACTTCACTCATTCTTTCCTTAATTTATGAATAATAAAGATAAGTTAATTTATACATGAATCCAAACCTATTTCATGTTTATTATTTATTTTAAATCACTTATTAACATGTTATAAAATTTAAACAATTATTTATGTTCATATCAATGGTTTTTTCAATATTGGGTACTAGAGTCGAAAATTAATCCTTTTATATTTACAAAATGTTAATGTGGTCAAAAGTCCATTATCCATAGAATGATATTCCTGACATAGATATAAAAAATATAATATATATCAAGTATGTATGTGTCTATAATAGTCCATTACAATTGGTTATAAGAAATGAAATGCACCATTCATGGAGACGGTATGTCGTACCTACGCATGAAGATTACATTCATTTCTATTTCGTATTTAAAGGACAAAAATCATAATAAAACATTGAAATATTATAATTAAATTATTATATAATTTTTTATATATGTCACATATGTTCATTAATTCCATCCTTTATACCTTCCATGTTTAGCATTAAAAAGTCATATCACTTTGAAGGGGAAGCAGACCGCACTTCCTCAAATGAAATTATCATATTGATACAATATGAAAAGAATAATTGAATCTTATAAATTAAAATTATATGATCAAGAAATAAAATAAATATCATAAATATCATATATATATATATCATAATGGAAACTATGAGAGGCGGTAGGAGATAATTGAACAACCATCGTTTCGTGAGGTAGAACTTCACCGTCCACAAAAATAGTATGTTCAAAGTCAATTAGATAGTGGTGTGTGTGAGTTTAGGTCTAAAACATATAATGAAAACATTACAATATAATGAAGATATTTTTTTAAAAGATAATCTAATAATGATAGTTTAGGGGGTTGAATAAGGAAAATAAATTGAAGAAGTTTAGGAGAAGACGTTACCTCAAATCAAGTAACTCCATTTGATTTAAGCTAAAATGCCAACATTAATTTCCTTTTGACCAATGTAAGGCATCTAGGGAGAATATAGGATTTTCTTGAATTATTATTTTATTTTAAATTCTATTTCGATTATAAAAAAGACCAAATTAAATATGTCAATGATAAGAGGATCATAAGTCAGAATAAATAAATTAAAAGTTATACATGTTTTATATATTTTTTGATCCACATGTTTTTAATTTATCCCTTTTTTACACTTACTTTTCTATCAAACATTTAACACTTTTAGAATAAAAATGGTTACAAAAACATGACAAATATTCAATTAATGTGTTGATATTAAAAATATATACTAACAATGAATATTTGGAAGAAAAATATATTTTATGAATTTTATAGTATTTTGTAAAATATTTAATATTTTAAAATATTAATTATGTCAATTTTGACACTCTTCATATCATTACATCAAAATAACCAAATTTCATTTATTTTAAAATTTATAATATCATTTATTTGAATTTTTTATTAATAACGCAATGATTACATCATCGTTACTTCATAATTAAATGTATTACTATAATCTTTAATAATTAAAAATAAAATATGATGATTTAGAAAATATTTATAGATTTTAAATGACTATTTATATTATAAATTTTAACTTAAATAACCCCCTAAATTTTTTTAACCAAAATATACATGATTAGGTTATATTTTTCATAAAATTAAATTACAAATAATTAAATGCCATTTTCACACACAAGTTGCTCAATGGGGTCCTAATAGAGACCCATGAAGTCCCATAGTTGGATATATCACATTATAAAAGATTAAGTCAATTGTTTGAATAATTTAATATTATTATAATATTATTCTATACCCTTATTTACCAGATTTACCCTTTAAGCCTGGAAAATAAAATATTTACTAAATTACTATTCATTATGCATAAAAATAAAAGTTACTTATTTACAAAATTTTGAACTCCTTATTCCAAAGATTTAATCAATTTTTTCAAATTCAAAAGACAACATTAATAGAAATCAATTTAAAATTAATTTTTTTTCAAAGCCAAAAAGTGCAATTTTATGAAATATTAAATATCAAAAGATTGGCATGAGTTTAAGTCTAATTAAATAGTAAAATTACATAAAATGAAATTAACTGCATTAAATAAAAAATATATAATCTAATTACAAATTAAAAAAAATTAAAAAGATAATCTAACCATATAATTAAATTTTATTAAAAAAGAGTTTTGACTTGAAACACATTATATTTAACAATTTATTAAATATGATCATTATCAGAAAAAACAAAAAAAATATACCCAAAATAAATTTTTATGTCCCACATATAAAAAAGATGTTTATTTTGTAAAATAAAAAAAATAAAAGTGAAAAATGAAATTTAAATGGGGTTTTTCCTCAAAAGGAGGTAAAAAAACATTTCAAAAATATTAAAGTATGCATAAAGTTGGATTCATTCTCATTTTAAGACACATAATTTTATGGGATAAATAAATGAAATTAACAAACATGTTCAATCATAATATGGTTTGTTCTGTTCATTCCTACCAATTCAATGGCAAGGCGTTAACAACCATTTAAAATAATAATATTATATTAATATTTTTCTATATGACTCAGCCTTGTGTGAAGCATGGTATTTCATAAGAACCCATTGTTGTGTGTTTGGTAAGACCTCAAACATTGCATCCCCATTAAATTATAACTAATATTTAATTCAAAAATATTAATTAATCGGATAATTTCATATTCTTTATTTACATGGGATGTTACATATATCCACCTTTTAAAGATTGTGTCATCGTAATTTTATTAACCTATCAAATTACTATGCGTATTTGACCCTCATAGAATTTTCATATTACCATGCTACATTTTCAACAATTTGATTTTTCCAAAAAACTTTTTCTTATTGAATGACATTATTTCTGTACAATTTCACACGTTGTTCTGGAATCTGGAGTGGTTTTTCCTCATAACAAATATTCTCATCAATATGAATTATCTCAATACTAAAAACATGAGATGGATCTGGTATATTAATTATCCAAATTGAATCTTAAAAAACATTGTATTTATGGGATAATGTTTGAGATAAAGCCATAATGTGATGAAATCATCCAACATTTTCCGGAAATTCATAAAGTGAAATGATCCTTGGAACCAGCTTTCCAGTCATATCAAAACTCATCAGCCTTTTCCATGGAGAAATTTTGAGAAAAAACATGATTACCTACTTCAATAGAATGATCCTTCCTCCATTAATCTGCATAACATTTCCGCCACCTCTGAGTCGTCCCCATGTGTTCCTATATCAACTTAACTTTTTCTTCAGTCTCTTCTACCAATTTTATTACCATTAGTTTACTTTCAACTCCTTTATCCCAAATTGCTGGAAATAAGAACAAGTTCTCATATAATGCCTCAAATGGTTCAATCTATTTTGTAACACCCCCATGCTTCCACGGTATGCTTCTCTTTGAATAATACAATAACATGTGTTGTATGCAAATTCGAGTTCTTACACACACCACAACCAATCAAAAGAGTTGTTCTGAATAGTAATACCCACTTTTTAAAATTTTATAAATTTTACCTTTCAAAATGGACTTCATTTTTGGATTCTTATTATAGAAATTAGCTTAGGGTGAATTTTTGGTGTTTTTATGATAACTTTTAATTTTTGATTAATAGTGAAAAACACTGAGTTATTGGTTAAAACAGACTTTTTATTTAAATCATTATTTATTTTATTTTCATTTGTTTTAGGTCAAAATAGATACGTAATACCTATATAAGTTCAATGTAATTCATTAGAGTCGGTTAATAATAATTTTAAAAATATAAAAATTTTATTGAACTTTTCACCGTCTTTTACCCACCTCCTTGGGGAATTTAAAAATTCACATAGAACAAAATTTTACCGCTTCTGTGAGTGGAATTTTGAAAATCTGAGAGACAAGATTAATATAAAAGACTAAAATGTGGTTCGATAAGATAAAAATAATTTTTGGTGAATAGTATATTTTTCTTTTATTTACCACGGTTAAAAGTAAATAGGATAATTTAGGGTAAAAATGTTATTAATATTACGCTAACACATGTACTAATTCTATCGGACAAGTTTATATCGACTAATAACAACATTAGAAGTGAAATATTATCATTTTGGTCAACTTGGATAAGATTAGGACATTTATTATTATTTAATTCAATGTAGAGTTAAAAGAGTTAAAATCAATGTTTAATTATTAAACATTTTAATATAGGGTTATACATAAGATAAATTTGATTATAAAAATTAATTCGAAAGAAAAAAAGATTTCCTACATAATGGTATTATATTTATAATTTTTAGACATTAAATAATTTAATTGAATAATGACACAATGGTGAAGCAGTAATTACATAATTAATGAAAAATTAGAATAATTGATATTATAAATATCAAAATAAATGTAATTTGAAACTCTTTATGAATTCCACTAATTTTATAGGTTAATATGACATATTAGGACAATTTATAAGTATTTGGTTCGATATAATAATGCTGTTATAAATTTATCAAAAACCAAATACCCAATAGTGTCAAAATTGACATAAAAGAGTTTTCAAAACAAATATTATATTATTAATTGATATTCTATTCCTAAAAATATAAGGATCGGCCAAATGACTTATATCATGACTGTTTTATCTTTAATGGAACTCATGGGGTCTCTTGGATGTATATAGTATATTTATTAACTATATAATATAAAAAACAAAGTGACATGGTAAATGTCAAACTAATTAACTAAGAGTTAAAACTATAAGATAAGGTCAATATAGTGACCCAAACCAGTATAAAACCTATTGGTTGAGTGGTATTCGACCCAAAACCACCTTAAATATTAAATAATCCACTTTTTATCCATTATAAACCGAATAGGAATTTATTATAAAATAATATTCCTAGTTTTTCCTAAGGAGCCCATCCTCCCCCTTGTGAAAGGACACCACTTCCTACCAATTATTCACACCATAAAATCCCTTTGGCTCGGCCATCCTCTTCCCAAATATCCTAAAAAATTTCCTCACTATATCCTAGATGCCTTATTTTGATCATAAATCCAACCTAAGGATCCCTTTTGTTCAAATTAAAAGGAATAATCTGAAGAAGAGGTAATGATTTCACCACCCTCTTTCAAGTTCCTTTCTTCGTAAACTTATTCATTCCTTATTATTTCCATTATAAAATAATAACTCCATTATATTATATATACTATGATGTTATTATAAATATGGAACAACAAAAATCATTATTCTATCCATCCCATGTATGACATGTCACCATACGTGCGTACGTACGACCTACCGTCTACATGTCATGGTTTAATTGTTATTCAATATATTATTATTTATATGGGTATAATAATGATGTATAATTCTATAAATAATAAATATAACATAATAATTATTCGTTTTATATGATATAAAATCCAATTATATATTATTTTAACATCAAAAGATTGATATTGTCGCTCGTGCGTACGTACGGACTATCATCTCCACGAACGAGATAAGATTCATTCCCCATCGTATCCATTCAAGTCTAGTTCCTATTTAAAGATTAAAAATAATATTAAAGGACTTGATATCATTCTATATATGAATAAGATACATCCTATCACTTACAAACATGACTTATGTTACAAAACATATAAAAGAAATGAGTAAGATAACACCCGAAACGACGATAACACTAAGATATTATTAATAAAACAATGTTAAAAGATCATATATGATATCATATTAATGTATATGATTCTTTTATAATTTAATAACTATTATTTCACCATTATACCAGAGTTTATCCAAACCTTAACCAAGTAAAACTACAAGTTAATGGTTTATTTCACAATCTCTTCATTATCTGAGGTTGTTTATATGTAATTATCTATTGGGACCTCTTTATCGTCCACACCCATGATTCATAGAATTATTTTTCAAATAACTAATAATATATTATATACTATATGTTAAAGTAATTTATAACCTTGTTTACTTTTTACAAGAAGTTTATAATGGAATCTTCTTGTTGTTTACCAAACAAGGTCCTTTTTTATCGTTTCGACAGAATTAAGGTAAGAATTATTTTTAACTTATACGGCGATTGCAGATATTTTCCCCCATTATAAAATCATTGAATCTTATTTTACAAGATTATAATAATATTATCAAAGTAAATTGTTTCTTTAATAATTATGATACTTTTATATGATTTCAAAAAAAGAGAAATTTCTCTCAAATAGTTTTGATTTCATCTATGTCAACATCCTTCAATGGTTTTTAAGCTTATTTGAAGTTTATTTATTATGATGCTAAACATCCATATTATAATGAAGGTTTTGTGATATGTTTGACTGTGTATGTGTTATTTTTATACCATTCATGGTTTATGGAGAAAGTATTGACATTTCGTTTTCTAGTTTTAATACGAATGTTTATGTTATGTTTAAACCTCTTCATATGAGGAATGCATTAGACTTAATAAGTGAAGGGTGGAGCCCGCAATAGATCCTCCATGCATCGGTATGTATCAGGAAACAAAATAGTGTCTTGGCACAAGGAATTGACAAAATCTTATTTGTAGTCTTGGAATGAGGCCTTGACTATGTTGTTATGATAGTCTGGAATTTTTCATTCCATCATTATGAAAGTGGTTATTGATATTACATGTGATTATTAGATTAATAGAATATCCATGTGAATAAGTTAATGGAAATATTTCATTTTATTTCTGCAATATTATGCTGAAGTTGTAGTTTAAAAGGATTATGTTTTAGTTATACATTTCCTTAAATGTTTATGCTTATTTAAGAAAAATTCCGCTATATTGTTATCCTTACTGGGCATCTGAGATCACACCTTTTTATGTATTTTTTTCCCAGGATGTGAAGAAGTATTTTATTAATGACCTTCATGGATAGTATATGGGGATATGTCTATGGAGACAAGATTTTGTTGTAGTTATCACTTTATGATGTAATTTACACTTTATTAATGTATCTAATTTTCCAAGGCTACTAAACTAATCGATCTTTCGAGACATGAACTTTTGTGATCATGCCAATATTATGTAATAATGCACCAACTCTGTGTAACTGGGGTCGGAGTATTACAGTTAGTATCAGAGGAAGTTTAGTAAAAACCTTGGAAGATAGATTTAGATAAACTCTTATTAGAGAACATAGACCTAAGATGGACATCGAGGATTAGTGTAGATGAACTTACTAGAAATATTTTATTGTTTAGATTTTGTGAGTTTTCGGACCAATACATCCCTGTCTGAATACGAGCAGGTAGAGGCGGATCTGGAACAAATGTACCTAGGGAAAAAACCCAAAAAGACCACATTGAGCTAGACTCGAATGGGAACTTGTGCACGACAACGGGCCTTACTGCACTGTTGGTTATGACACTCCCAGGGGATATGCTTAGGATAATTATCATTTTCTATAAAAACCATTACGAAGGGTTTATGAGTATATACTTCCTCAATGAAAACATTTTTATGATTGTGGATTAAATCCATAAATAGTTCAATTTATGTTAAGTGTTTTACAAGTATAGAAATATTTATTTTGATTAATAAACTGCTCTGGTTTATGCCATTTTTTAGAAATTGTGCCTAGTGGATGAAATGGAAGTCATATCAATGCACGCACTCCTTGTGGGGATTTACCTCTTACTCAAGATAATGATAGTGGAGTTGGTGATACAACAGCTCTGGATCAGCTTAACACCATACTGGGAGAACTCACTCAGGTTATAATTAATAACCTTACCCGTATGGAGCACCCTGGTCCACAACGTGGAGGATCAATGTTAGATCGCTTCATGTGGAAGAAAACACCAACATTCAATGGGAGTAAAAATCCATTGGTAGCTGGGAAATGGATAAGTTTCCTAGAAAAAGTATTTCAGGATTTGGGGATTAGTGAAAGGGAAAGATTTATCCTGGCAGTTTACAGCCTCACTGGAGATACTGATCAATGGTGGTCATTAAGTGAAAACACAAAGTAAGATGATGATTTATCAAATATGGAATGGAGGGAGTTCAAAGATATTTTTTTAGAAAAATATTTTCCTCGTAACCATCGAGCAGATATGGAAAGGCAATTTCTGAGTCTGAGACAAAAGGAGGATGATAATGTCACAAAGTACAAGGCTAACTTTACAAGGTTAGAAAGGTATGCTAGAGATTATATAAGTAAACCAAGAAGTAATATTGATCATTTCTTTGATGGGTTAAAACCATTTCTTCATCGAGGAATATTGTCATTATCCTTCTCGTCGTATAAAGATAATCTCTTATGCACTATCAAAACAAAAAAATAATTTTCTAAGTCTTACGACTTTAAAGAAAAGAAAGAGAAGAAGATATCCGCTGATCACTAAGGTAATAGAAATAGGGGGAGGAATGGAAAATTTTAATATCCATCATGCAGTAAATGTGGGAAAAAAACCCTGGTACTTGCTTAAAGGGAATGAGATTTTGTTACAAGTATGGTGAGAAAGGCCACCATGATCATGATTGCAAAGGGAAGAAAGAAGCTACTGATGTTAAATGCTACAATTTCATGGAGATAGGAAATTATTCAATGAATGTCCTAAGCGTCTAGGGAACATACCTCATAAAAGGCCAAGGTATCAAGGACAAGCTTATGCTATCACTACTGCTGAGGTAGAAGCTCCAAAAGATGTGGTGGTAGATAATTTAATGGGTTCCTCAAGCGTAGCAAATGCTTTATTTTATTCTGGATCATCGAAATTTTTCATATATTTCTAGTATGCTAAGAAAATTAGATATTTTCAATTTGATTTAACAAAGGATTTTCAGTTAAAACTCCTAAGGGAATATCATTGCAACAATGTTTTGTGAATCAATCTCGATTAGAGCACATATATGTTTTTTATACACTAATCTCATCGTCATAACAATGCTTGATTTGGATATAATCCTCAGTATGGATTGGATTATGGACCATGATGAAAATATTTATTGTAAGAAGGAGGTTATGATTTTTGATGATGATGTTAATGAACACCTTATCTTTAGAGTAGAATCATCACCACCTAATTCTTATCTAGATGCACCCCTAGTAGCTCGACTAAATTCAATTATTGGGGAGGAAGAGAATGAAATCACTATGGGTGAGTAATGGAATGTTCAAGTAGAGGATGTACCTATTGTGAAAGAATATGTAGATGTGTTTCCCGAAGATTTACCTGGACATCCTCTTGAATGAGAAGTTGAGTTTTCCATTGATTTAATTCCTGGATCCAGGCATATATCGAAGACCCCTTATGGAATAGACATTGTTGAATTATTTGAACAAAGGAAACAACTAGAGGAATTGAGTAATAAGGGATTTATTTACCCTAGTGTTTCTCCATGGGGATCCCCTGTTCCTTTTGATGAAAACAAAGATGGATCCATGGGGTTATGTATTGACTACAAGGAAATAAATTCTATGACAATAATGAAAAAGTATCCCGTACCTCTCATTGATGATTTATTTGACCAAATACATGGATATCAATACTTTTCAATGATAGAACTTTGATTTGGATACCATTAGTTGTGTGTGAAGAAGGAAGACATTCCGAAGACAACATTTCAAACATGGTATGGGCATTACGTGTTTACAATAAAGCCTTTTGGATTGACTAATTAACTTTATGTATTCATGGATCTAATGAACATAGTTATCAAGGAATATCTCAATGATTTTGTGGTTATATTTATTGATGACATCATGGTATATTCCAAATGCTATGATGATCATGAAAATCACTTGCGCATTATCCTGAAGACTCTTAGAAGACATGAATTATATGGGATGTTTAGCAAGTGTGAATTATGGATTGAAGAGATTGCTTTTCTTTGCCATATTGCCTCTAAATATTGAATCTCTGTTGATCCTTATAAGACCAAGGAAATACTAGAATGGCATGCTCCGACGAGTATAACTGGGGTACAGAGTTTTATTAGTTTAGCAGGTTATTATCGATGTTTCGTCCATAATTTTTTCCGATTAGCTAACCCATTAACAATGCTCACACGAAAAAGAGGTTAAATTTGTTTGAAAAAATAGTGTAAAGAATATTTCAAAGAATTGAAGAGAATATTAGTAAATTGTATTATATTGACTCTACCATCAGGGAATGATGGGTTCTTTATTTATATTGATGCATCAATTAAAGGAATTGGTTGTGTACTTATGCAAAATGATAGGGTTATTTCCTATGCATCACAACAGTTGAAAATTATTGAGCAAAACTATCCTACTCATGATCTCGGGTTAGCAGCTGTGATCTTTTCTTTGAAGATATGGAGACACTACCTCTATGGTGAAAAATGTGATATTTATATTGATCACAATAGTCTTATATATATTTTCTCACAAAAAGAACTCAACATGAGGCAATTTAGATGGCTTGAACTACTCAAGGATTATGATTGCACTATACACTACCAACCGAGGAAGGAATGTAAGGAGGCAGATGATTTCAGTAGAAAAGATCATGGAGTTTTGAACAAGATGAGAGTGGAAAAGGATCCTATATACATAGATCTCGTAAATATAAATATGGGAGTCACAATGGAAGATAAAACCACAATACTTTTATAATTTTTGAAGAACGGTCATTACTAGAAAGGATTAAGAGTTCTCAGACTTATGATGAAGAATTTCAAAAGAATATTAAAGCTGTGAATGGTGAGAGATTTAGAGACATTGTGTTTGAAGAAGGAATTTTGAAATTCTAGAAGAGACTTTGTGTTCCTGATATACCTGATCTAAAAAGGTAATTGTTAGATGATTCTCATAGCTCCAATTTCTCTATACACCCTAGGAGCACCAAAATATATAGATATTTGAGGGAACATTTTTAGTGTGACAACATGAAGAGGGAGATTGCAGATATTGTGTCAAGATTTATGGTTTTTCAACAAGTGAAAGCTGGAAGGAAACAACCTAGAGGAGCCATGAAACCCCTTCCCATACAGGAGTGGAAATGCAGCAATATTACGATGTACTTTGTCACGGTGCTACCAAAGACTCCTAGAAGGAACAATGAAATATGGGTTATTATTGATCATCTTACCAAGACAATACATTTTCTTGCTATAAGAGAAGATCTACTGTGGGAAAGTCAAGCAAGAATATATATTAATGATGTTGTGAGACTTCATGTAGTACCCCTATCAATTTTTTCTGATTGGGATCCCAATTTTACTTCTAGATTCTGGAAGAGTCTTCTAAAACCCTTGGATATTGAACTTAATTTGAGCACTGTCTACAACCCTCAAGCAGATGGACAATCAGAACAGACTATTCAAACCATAGAAGACATGTTGAGATCATGCTCACTTGACTTTCAGGGTATGTGGGATCAATATTTACCTCTGTTCGAATTTTACTATAACAATAGAATCTATTCAAGTATTCGTATGGCACCATATGAAGCATTATACAGAAAGAGATGTCTCACACCAAGCTATTGGGATGATGTTGGTGAAAGAAAACTTGTTGGCCCAAAACTGGTGGAGGAAACAATGGAAAAGTATAGGTAATCCAAAACCACATCAAAGCATCTCAATGTAGGCAGAAGAGCTATGCGGATAACTGAAGGAAGGATTTGGAATTTCAGGTAGGAGATCATGTCTTCTTGAAGGTATCTCAATGGAAGGGAGTTATAAATTTTGGCAAGAAACGTAAATTGAGTCCCATGTACATAGGACCTTTCAAAATTCTAGAACGAGTTGGGGCTATAGCTTACCATTTGGAAATTCCGCCAAGTATCTCCAAAGATCACGATGTGTTCCACGTATCACTGTTGAGGAAATACTTGCTTGACCCAACACATGTACTAACTTACTAGGAATTAGAACTATAACTCAATCTGTCTTATTGCGGAGAGCCCGTCAGGATTCTTGATACCAGGGAACAAGTGCTGAGAAACCGGATGACTCGTCTGGTAAATGTTCTTTGGAGAAACCATAAGATGGAATAGGCAATGTAGGAAGCTGAGGAACTTATGATGAAGAACCACCCATGTCTTTTCATCTGATAGTATTCTAGAAATTTCAAGGACGAAATTATTTGAAGAAGGGGAGAATGTAACACCCCAAGCTTCCACAGTACGCTTCTCTTTGAATAATACAGTAGCGTGTGTTGTACGCAACATCGAGTTCTAACACACACCAAAACCAATCAAACTAGCCATTATGAATAGTAATATACACTTTTTTTAAATTTTATAAGTTTTATTTGTCAAAATGGACTTCATTTTTGTATCCAGAATATCTATATTTTCCTTGGGTGAATTTTTGGTGTTTTTCTGAAAACATTCAATTTTTTATGAATAGTGAAAAACACTGAGTTATTGGTTAAACAGACATTTAATTTAAATAATTATTTATTTTATTTAAATTTATTTTAGGTCAAAAAAGATATATAATTCTTATATGTGTTTAATGTAATTCATTGGAGTCAGTTTATAATAATTTTAGACATATTAAAATTTTATTGTACTTTTCACCATCTTTTACCCACATCATTGGAGAATTTGGAAATTAACATAAAACATAATTTTACTAGTTCTGTGATTGAAATTTTGAAAATCCAAGAGACACTGTTAATATCAAGGACTAAAATTTGGTTCAATAAGATAAAAATATTATTTGGTGAATAGTAACTTTTTACTTTTATTTACCATAGTTAAAAGTAAATAAGGTAATTAAGGGTAAAAATGATATTAATATTAACCTAAAACATTTCCTAATTCTATTAAACAACTGTATCTCAACCAAATACAACCTTAAGAATAAAATATTATCATTTAGGTCCACTTGGAGTATATTAGGACATTTATTATTATTTAATTCGAAGAAGAGTTAAAAGAGTTAAAATCTATGTTTAATTACTAAAACATTTTTAATATAGTGATATAAATAAGATAAATTCGATTATAAATATTCATTATAAAGATAAAACGCTTTCCTACATAATGGAATTTTATTTATAATTTTTATAAATTAAATAATTTAATTTATTTATGACACAATGGTGATGTAGTAATTACGTAATTAATGAAGAATTAGAATAATTGATATTATAAATATCAAAATAAATGTAATTTGAAACTTGTTATGAATTCCATTAATTTTATAGGATAACATGACATTTCAGGGCTGATTATATGAATTTTTTTCGAATTAATAATATTGTTTTAAATTTATCCAAATCAAAATACCCAATAATGTCAAAATTGACATAAAAGTGTTTTAAAACAAATATTATATAATTAAGTGATATTTTATTCCTAAAAATCAAAGGATCATCCAAATGACTTATATAATGATATTAGTATCATTAATTGACCAATTTGGGGTCGATTAAATGTATATAGTATGTTTATTAACTATATAATATAAAAATACAAAGTGAATGGTAAATGTCAAACTAATTAACTAAGAGTTAAAACTAAATGATAAGGTTAATATAGTGACCCAAAACTGTCTAAAACCTATTGGTTGAGTGGTTTTAGACCCCTAACCACCGTAAAATTTACAAAATACACTTTGGAGCAATTAGAAACCAAATATGAATTTATTATAAAATAATATTTCTAGCTTTTCCTAAGGTTCCCCTCCTGCCCATTTTAAAAGGACACAACTTCAAACCCATTGTTCACATATTCAATGCCTTTATGATCATCCAAACTCTGCCAAAATATCCTCCCAACTCCCCTCACTACAACCAAGTGGAATTAGTCTGATCATAAATCCATCCTATAGAGCCCTTTTGATCAAATAAGAAGGAAGAACCTGAGGAAGAGGTAATGATTTCACCACCCTCTTTCAAATTTCTTTATTCTTCAACTTCTTCTTTCCTTGTTATTTACATTATAAAATAATAACTCTAGTATATTATATATACTGTTATGTTATTATAAATATGGAACAACCAAATTCATTATTCAATCCATCCGTTGAATGACATGTCACCATTCGTGCGTATGTACGTCCTACCGTCTCCACCTCGTGGTGTAATTGATATTCAATATATTATTATTTAGATGTGTATAATAATGATGTATAATTCATGTAAATAATAAATATAACATGATAATTATTCTTTTTATATGATATACCATCCAATTATATATTATTATAATATCAAATGAATGATACTGTCGCTCGTGCGTATGTACGGACTACCGTCTCCACGAACGCAATGAGATTCATTCCCCATCATATCCATTCTATTATAATTGTCATTTGATGCTTAAAAATAATGTTAAAGAACTTGATATCATTTTGGATATGAATAAGATACATCCTATCCATAAAAAACAGGACTTATGTAAAAAAACATATAAAAGAAAACGAGTAAGTTAACATTCGAAACGAAGATAATATTAAGATATTATTAACAAAGCAATGTAAAAAGATCATATATGATATCATATTAATGTATATGATTCTTTTATAATTTTATAACAATTATTTCAGCATTATACAGGATTTTAACCTACCCTCAACCAATGATAAGTACAAGGTAAGGGATTATTTCCCAATCTCTTCATTATCTGAGGTTGTTTATACGTAATTATCTACAGGGACCTCTTTATCATCCACATCCATGTTTCTTGAAAATGTATTTCAAGTAATTCTTTCTATTTTACAGACTATGGGTTAATGTCATTTATACCCTTATTAACTTTTTATAAGAAGTTTATAAAGGAATCTTTCTGTCGTTTTCCAAACAAAGTACTTTTTAACCTTTTCGACAGAATTAAGGTAAGAATGTTTTTTTAACTTATATGGTTGGTATGAATATTTTCCGCCATTATAAAATCACTGAAGCTTCCCTTATAAGCTTATAAAAATATTTTCAAAGTAAATGTTTTATTTAACAATAATGGGACTTTTAATTGATTTCAAAAAAAGAGATATTTCCCTCAAATATTTTGATTTCATCTATGTCAACATCCTTTGATGGATTTTATGGTTATTTGATGTTTATATATTATGATACAAAACAACCATATTGTATTGAAGGTTTTGTGATATGTCTGATTGTGGATGTGTTATTTTTATACCATTCAAATGTTATGGAGAATGTATTGACATTTCGTATGGTAGTTTTAATATGAATGATTATGTTATGTTTAAACTTGTTCATCTAAGGAATGCATTGGACATAATAAGTGACTAGGGGAGCCCGCTATAGCTCCTCGATGAATTGATAAGTCTCATGAGACAAACTAGTGTCTTGGAACAAATCCATGACAAAATATTATTTGTAGTCTTGGCAGGAGGCCTTGATTATGTTGTTATGATGGTCTGGAATAATACATACCATCATCATAAAAGTGGTTATTGATATTTCATGTGATTATTTGATTAGTAGAATATCCATTGGAATAAGTAAATGGAATTATTTCATTTTATTTCTTCAATATTATGCTGAATTTAAAGTTTTAAAGGATTTTGTTTTAGTTATACATTGCCTTAAATGTTTATGCTTATTTATGAAAGTTTCTGCTATATTGTTATCCTTACTGGGCATCTGAGCTCACCCCTTTCTATGTTTTATTTTTCCCAGGATGTGAAGAAGTATTTTATGAATTTCCTATAGGGATAGTATAAGGGGATATGACTGTGGAGACAAGATGTTGTTTTAGTTTTCACTTTACGATGTAATGTAAACTTTATGAATGTATCTTGTTAATCCAAGGCTACTAAACTAATCGGTCTTTAGAGACTTGTTATTTTGTGATCATGCTAATATTATATAATAATGTACCGAGTCTGGGTAACTGGGTTCAGGTTGTTACATATATACAGGAATGAATATAATTATTATAAAAAAACTCAATAAAATAATCTTTTTCATCTCAAAGTTCATGGTAATCGATTGAAATAGCACATAGAATATCTTCTAATGTTTGAATTGATCATTCGGACATCCCATCTGATTGAGGATAAAAAGTTGTACAAAATTTTAATTCAGTACCTAAATTATTTTGAAGACCTTTTCAAAAGTTAGAATTAAACCGTGGATAATGATCAAATACAATGTGGATGGGAACTCTATGTAACCTAACTATCTCATTTACACAAAACCTATAATGTATATCTATATAAAATGTTTATCAAATAGGAAACAAATGAGTAGATTTAGTCAATAGATCAATAATATGTTAGATTGCATTATTACCTTGATATGTCCTCGGTAATCCCACAATGAACACCATCGATACATTTTCCCATTTCCACTCTCAAACCGGTAAGGGATGAATCATCCCTTTCGGTAACTACCACTATACATTAACCTGAAGAAAATTCATACACATCACAATAAAGATAGAATTGTCTATTTTCAGTCCATCCCACCAGTAGTACATTCGATGATCTCTATACATCTTAGTGCATCTAGGATGAACTGAAAATGGAGAACTATGAGCTTCACATAACAAATATTTATTTAATTATAAATCCCAGGGCATGCATAATCTCTATCAAATATAAAAATAGAATTATTATTAATGTAAAATTCAGGGATCTTACACTTCAGAACAAACTATACATTTTTCTGCAACTGAATGTATTCTTTATGCATATTCTTAAATTTGTCTGCATGAAGCAATTTGACTACCACATGAAATAAAATAGAGGAATCTCATGCACCAAAATATTCTATAAACATGTTCATCAAATAATTAACAAATTGGTCTTGTTCCAAGCATAACATTGTTAATGTTGCATTACTTTTTTATCTCAAAGCTTCGAAAAATTTATTTTCTTTTCCTGGATTGTAATGAATTGTAAAATCATAATCCATGATTAATTCAGCCATATCCAATTTATAATGATAAATTCTTTTAGAGTGACTATATACTTCAATCATTTGTGGTTAATATATATTTCAAAATTTACTAAAGAAAAATTATGACTCCAAGTATTTTAACAACAACCACAATAGAGAATTCTAAATCAGGTGTAGGGTATTTTAGCTCATTATGTTTAAACTGACATAAAGCATAAGCCATTACCTGATCGTTCATTATTAGGAATCAACTATATCTATTTAGCGATGTGTCACAATAGATAACAATATAACCATATCTAGAAGGTAATTCCAAAAATAGATAATTCACCAATCATCTATTAAATTCTTGAAAACAATCATCACTTTCCTTTTTTAGATGAATATAACACCATTTCAGGTTAACGTAGTTAGTGGCTACATAAGCATGTAAAATTCACTACAAACATTCTATAATAGCCAGCCAAACCAAAAAATCTACCAATCTCGGTGATATTTGTTGGTCTTCACCATTCATCAACAAATTGTTTTTAGTAGGATCAACAGTTATGTCAGTTTTTAAAACAATATGACCAAGGAATGAATTTTTTTGTATCAAGAACTCAAACTTTCATAATTTACCATAAATTTTTTTTCATTTTTAGGGAAGCAACACAACACATAAATAAATTTCATGTACCTATTTACTTTTTGAATATATAGAAATGCCATTAATAAACACAACTACAATATTATATAAGAACTCATTGAAAATTCTATTCATAAGTTCCATGAATATAACAGGTGCATTTGTTTACCCAAAAAGCATAACTACAAATTTATAATACCCATATCTTGTATGACACATGGTCTTTGGAATGTCTGCTTCCTTTCCATTAAACTGATGGAAACCTAACCACAAGTCCATATTCGAAAAATACTATGCTCCTTGTATATGATCAAAAAATCATTGATGTGAGGAAAATGATACATTTTCTTAATAGTGATATTATTTTATGCTCTATAATCCATGCAATTTTTCATTGAACCATATTTGTTTTAAACAAACAAGACTAGAGCACACCATGGTGATGTGTTTGGTCGAATGAAACCATTATCTAATAACTCCTACAATTGTTTTGTTAACACAAAACGATCGATTAGATCTATTTGATATGGGGGATTTGAAAATATCTTAGAATTATGAACAATTCCAACAATAACATCAACATCTCAATTAGGTATAATACCAGGAAACTCATTATTATAAACATCAAGATACTCATTTACTATTGTAGAAACATGTATATTAATCGTTTTTTATTTTCATAAATATGTGTAATGTAATATCCATTTCCATCCCTCACTAGTTTCTAAACTTTTAATATGTTATCATAGATATGTGTTCATTCTAGTAAACAAAATGAATTTCTATCTGAAAAAATACCACATTAACTCTGTAGTCAATCTTAGCATGCTAAACAGAAATCCAATCAATTCCCAAAATAACATTAAACTCTACTAGAGAAAAAAAAACATGAATTGTAGGTAAATGTTTTCCACATATAAGGATGGGAAGATTCATATAATTTCTTTTTGCCTCAAAATTTCCAACATGTTTTTTACCACATTTTCATGATTGATATCTTGATATAGAATACCTAATTTACTATTAAATTTATCAGAAATGAAAGAATGTGTAGATCCTAAATCAAAATAAAAATTTGAATAATAAGAAAAAATTTCAATGTAATAGATACCACTTCATATAAGGGTCACCAGTAATCCGTAGTAGTAGAAAATTAAATTGCTCCATCATTATAAATTTTATATGTCTGGTTTCAACCATATATTATCAACTATGGACCCACAGTAGAATAAGGTCCAATCGCATTGCAACTAAAACATCTTACTCATGGATTTTTACTACTTGCTTGATCATCTTCAATATAGTTACGAGAAATATGTCATTTCCTTCCACACAAGAAGCAATTTCTATATTTTTAGAGACAATCTCCGTGATGGTTTTTACCACACTTCTCACAATATGGGAATTAAATTTTCTTAAATCCATGTTTATTTGATTAATTCTTCCCCTTTTCATGCCAAATAGATCTCTTCTTTTTCTATCTCTATTAGAACCCTTGATCATCAAAAAACTCCATTTCTAAATTCTCGGAACATATGACAAGTTACTCATAGCTTTTCAATTCATGAGAGGATAATACTATTTTATATCTAGGATTATGTCCAATGTAAAATTGATTTATCCATTTATTAAGATCTCGAATGATATTTACAGCAATCTTTGTTAGTCGAGTGAATTGTTCTTCTTAAGAAACCAATAAGACATCCTACTTCCTCAATTCCAATAATTTTTAAGTACTCTAATATGAAATGCTTTGGGAAAATATTTCTCAATTATCATACCGTTGAATTCATATAGGCAATGAGCACAAAACTCCTCAATCTCCATGATATTTCTATCTATAGACTGCCACAAATCTACTTATCCATCAAAATGATAAACAAAAAGATTGTCCTTTCGATTGTCTGTACAACCCATGACATTGAAAATATATTCCAGCTCTTTGATCAACAGTTCATCTTGAACAGGGTTAGATGATACTCTAAATGATAGAGGAAGTTGCCTCATGAAATGCTCCACTATAGACATATTCCTATAGGGTGCATTTGTTTTATCTCATTCATTTATACCGCAACAATTTGTAGCCTAATTCAACTGAGCGATCACTAAAACAAATTGATCATTTCCTATTCCAACCATCTCAGGAAGATGATTTGGAAGTTTATTCTCTTATGTATGTCATCCCCACATAGCTTCCATGTTTCCCTTGACGAAAACCATTCTGAACAAACATATCTTAGATGATGCAACATGGTAATATTCAAATTTTATATCATTTCAATTTGACCATAATGTATAAATCATTTATGTATATTATATTAACATAATTCTAACTCCAAAAGTTATCTAAACTGACCTATGATACCAACAAGAAGTCCCTACCACAAAACAATAAATAATATCAAATTAATTTATAAATTCAAATAGTTTATATTTTTAGGTTTATAGAATTATACAATTAGGTCCTAACGTATACATAACATGTTGAATATTACATATAGACACCTCTACTCAGTATACATTTTTTTCTAAAATAAAAACTCTTAAAAGAAAAGAAACATGTTTTGTTCCATATTTAAATAGCGTGAGTTTTCCATGATCCCATCAACCAGCCTATTCCACATTAATTCATGTGAAAAACATTTCAAAAACATGTGATAAACATAAAAATCTCAGTTAGAGATACTTAAATAATGAAAAAAGCTAGTTTATCAAAATAATATGCAAACCAAGAATACTTTTCATAAGTAATACTTTTCAAATTTTTGAAGCTGTAAATACTCTTCACTAAATAATAACTCATTTCATATGCTTTTGTAAGAATTATGTTACCATAAAACCCATACAAATCACACATAACATATAAAAGGTAAAATTGGGACATATTCATTCTTAAATGGAATAACCATACGGTCAACCTCCATAAATCATTCTTACAAATGGAATGATTATACAGTTGTCATCCATACCCAATGAATTGGAGATTATAATGTAACCACACATCCATGGTTTATCATAGAACCACCCATCAGTTGGTATATCACATAACCACTTGTCAAATTTCCATGTACCATTATATAATCATCACAAATAAAATATTGAAAATATCAACATTTCAATCATTAAATTTCATTTCCAAAAATAAGAAATAATTTCATGATATTGAAATTTTAAATCCCCATTTAAAGTCATTTACAATACTAAAATTTATTAAAATGGTATATGGTATTTATTTACCATTTGAAAAGTTCATGTCTTGTTAAATAATGCCAATATCAAATAATGATTGCATCGATGGAAAGTTCGATGTCATCGCGTATGATAAAAAACATTCCCTTTGTTTTTTAGTAAAACACAGTATAGAAACAAAATATTCATATTGAATTATATTAAATTTTAAAGTGGTTTATACACCATATAAATGAAAGTCATGTATAAATCAAAATATGCCTCAAAAAAGGAGATTGATACAATGTCTCTTACCTTGTGTCCGACATGACTCGTTCATTCCTTAATTTACAAAATAATTAACTATTGTTAATTTGTACTATTTTAAGATTAATTATCATTTTTATTATTTATTTTTATAAATTATAACCATTTTATAAAAATTACATAATTATTTAGGTTCAAATTAGATGTTTTGTTGATATTCTGTACCCTAGTCAAAAAATAAATTTGTTATAATTTAAAATGTTCCATGTGGTGAAAATTCTATTATATATAGAATGATATTATTTATTTATATATCATATTTGTCATATAAATCCAGTATATATGTATTCTTAATAATTCGTAACATTTTGAGATATGAAATGAAATGCACCATTCATTAAAAATGTAAACCGTACGTATGCATCGACACTACTTTCATTTTTATTTCATATTTAAATGAATGAAAACATAATGATAAATTGTTATATTATAATTCCCTTATAATATCATTTTTATATATGTTACATATGATAATTGATTCGATCCTTTATACATTTTATTTATAGCATGAACGAGTCATAGCACTTTGAGGGGGCGGTATTTTGCAATTCCTAAAATAAAATTATCATATTATACAACATGAGATGAATAAAGGTATGATATAAATGATAATATCAGAATAATATAGATAATATCAATATATTATATTTTATATATAATTATTGTTCAATCAAAATTGCCACCATGAGAGGCGATAAAAGATAATTTAACAATCTTCATTTCGTGAGAGATAAGTTCACCGTCCACAGAAATAGTATGTTCTAAATCCATTAAGAGATGGAATGTGTTAATTTAGTTCAAATACATCCCCTAAAAACATCCTAGTTTTATTAAAATACTGGTTATGTTATAAAATAATGGAATAAAGTTATTTTATGGTGTTGGATAAGTAAATTAAATGGAATAAGCTAGATAGAAGACAATACCTCAAATCGGGTAACTCTGTATGATTAAAGATAAAAGGAATTCTATAATTGTCATATGACCATGGTAAGGCTTATAGAAGGAAAATTGGGATTTTAGGACATTAAATTTGTAGAGTTTTGATGATACATGTTTATTGAGTAGCATAAGTAACGGTTAGAGCTGGGGGATTTTATAAGAGGGAGGAGGGGCAGTTAAAGAATATCATGAATTATTTTAAAAAAAATAATATATTGAGTATAAATGAGAAAAAATTTATTTAATAATAATATAATATGATAAAAAGTCTAAATAAAACAATCCAATATTAATTATATTGATTTATATATTTTGTATTCCTTAACTTTTTTATTTAACCCTTTTATATTTTTACCGTTTTGTCAAGAATTTAACACTTTGAGAATCCATAATTGTTAACAAAACATGATCATTATTGAATTAAAGTGTCAATAATACAATTATAGACTTATAATTACTATTTGGACACATCATATATTTTTTAAAACTTTTTTATATTTAATAAAATATTTAATATTTTAAAACAAGGATTATATCAATTTTGACAATATACATATCACTACAATATAAAAAATCCATAACGATGTAATTGATTTGAAAAAAACAAAATTACTAAAAATATAACTTGTAATAATAATATATAAAATTCCTTTATGACATCCAAATGACCAAATTAAATTTATTTTAACATTTATAATATTATTTATTTGAATCCTTTATTAATTAAGCAATCACAACATCATCATTGAGTCATAATTAAATTTATAGATTTAATATTTAATATTATAAATAAAATACCATGATTTAGGGAATTATTTTATATTTATAGTGACTATTTATAGGTGAAATGATAATTTATATAACCCCATATAAGAATTGTTTTATCGAAAGATACATGTTTATGTTATACTTTCCTTAAGTACAAATTAAAGGTAATTAAATGTCATTTTAACTCACAAGTGGCTATATGCGGTCCCAAAATCATCCCAAGGATGCCTAGAGTCAGATATATCTCATGAAATAGTATTAGGACATATATTACTGTAATTAAATATTATTATAATATTAGGTTTTACCCTTATTTACCGAATTTACCTTTTAACCATGGTAAATAAAATATTTAATAACGTTACTATTGAAGATGTCTAATAATAAAAGTTACCTATTTACACAATTTGGACATCCTGATTCCAAATAAGGAATCTATATTTCCATACTCAAAACAAATATTTATTAGAAATTAATTTAAAAGTAATTTTTTTTTCGAACCCAAATAGAGTTTTTTTAAGAAAAAATAAATATCCAAAGTTTTATAGGTGTTTATGTCTAATTAAAAATTAGAATGACTTGGAATGACCAAAATTGGAGTAAATGGTAAATAAATAATCCAATTACACCATAAAATCAATTAAATATATAATCAAACCATATAAAAAATCCCATTGAAAAATATTAGACCTAAAACACATTATTTTTTAATATTCATAAAAAATGATCATTATTAGAAAAATACCAAAAAAAATACCCAATGTATATTTTGATGTCACAATTATAAAGAAGATGTTTATTTCATAAAATGGAACATATAATAGTGACAAAAACTAAATTTTAATTGTTTTCTATGTCAAAAGGTGGTAAAACAACCTTTTAAAAATATTCGAGTATTTATGATTAAAAATTGATTAATTCTTGTTTTAAGTCTTTTAATTTTATTGGATAATTTTAAAAACATTTATTAAACATGTTTAATAATAATATGGTTTGTTATATTCATTCCTCCAAATAAAATATCTTTCTATTAACTAACATATAAAATAATAATACTATATTATTATTATTGAGTATGACTCTACCCTGTGTGCAAGATGATATTTTAGAGAAACCTACTATTCAATGTTGAGTATATAATCTTACATAGTATACCATTTAGAGTAATATTAATATTTAACTCACAAATATTAATAAACATAAAAATTCATATTCTTTATTTACCTAGGATGTTACATTTACTCCCAAGATGTCAATGACCCAATCAGGGTGAAACAATCAAGAGCACGTAGTCCCCGTATGAGTTCTCCAAAAGCATGTGAGTAAGATCTGAAAAAAGAATATATTTTCATTGTTCAATAAATATTTTCTTAAGAAGAAAATAATTTATTTCTTCCCTTACACCAAACTTGGGAAAACTGAGGAACTTTCACCAATCTTGGACAAACAAAATGAATATAAACAAGGAACTCCATAAAAGATTCTTTTAATAAAAATATATATGTATGAGGTGGGATTTAGGAATATTAAATAATAATGTAATGAAAATTCACTACCAAAAAATGATCATCCCAAGATCCTCAAATGTCACTAATCCTAACACGAAGTATATCCTTAGGAATCTATATATCTCTTTATGTATAGCTATCTGACTATAGATGATATGCCATATTCAAACAGAAGTGACATCTTAGTGCCTATTGAATGAATTTCTAGAAATGAGATGTGAATTGAGGATCCCTATAAGACACTATAGTGTATGGAAATTTATGAAATTGATAAATGTGTTTCACATAGATACTTCCCACCTTTTAAACATTAGTTGTATCATGAGTGGGTGTAGAATGAGATGATTTCTTTAGCGGATTGATGACAACCCATATCAAATTCTTATTTATAATGGTATATAGAATCCCAACCAAAATGTATATAGATATATCATACTACTTCTATGTAGTAATTGGAAGTGGTTGATGAAAACTCAATAGATTTTGCTGCTCGACCTTAACCTATGTGTATGTAGAATTGTAAGAGAAAAAATTATCATAGTTCTGTCTAATTCCTGACCAACATAATTATCATCACATTTCATAAAACATCATAGTGGTTCCAAGGTATAGAATCCAGTGGGAATTATCTAAATCCCTCATCACAGCTTTATTTTCCTCTAACGTCACAATAAAACATTATCAGAACCATATAATTACTTCTTTGGAGATTGAGCATCAACAATGGTCTCCCACAGAAATATATTCTATAATTCAACGAAATTAATCATCAAGCTATTACTCTTGATGAGTCATCTCATGAAGAGAATATTTAAACTAAATAATATATAATGAATCCCCAGTCACTACTTCATAGTCTCCAATATAGAACAATGTAATGAGATTCATCAAATATCTCTTTTCCAAATATTCATTCATTGCTTGGGTTGTATTTTTCATGCATTGGGAATATGGTATGACATTCCCAATTCCTGGGTTTTAGTAATATTTCAAAGTCCATTGATTTTAGGAATTCCACCAAACAAATATGGTAGAGATTAAAATTTTATAGGGGAGATATAACTCATGACCATGTGGTCAGAACACTTGGGAAGCCATTATTTATAACGGTAATGCCTCTAACTATTACAATCATTCATCATAAGTGAAAGTTAATGTTCATTGGTTGGATAATTGTTCTTCTGTGTACTAGGATAATAAGATCCATAAGGAATGAAATGATCACCATGTATAAGAAAAAATCCTAAACATGATCCAAATGCATTAAAAAAGACCGCATTGACCTGGTTGTCCTCTAGAAGAGTCAACACAATTGTTGTAGTCAAAATACTTTTCATCTCAACAAATGAGATCTCATGTTTTTCTTCCCATACAAAAATTGCTCCTGTCCAACTCATATGTGTCATTTGAGAAGACAATTTTGATAAGTCAAAAATGAACCAATGATAATATGTAGCCATAACAATGAATATCCAAATATCGAAAAGATATTGTGGTCATTCCCATGTAATAACAACATTAACCGTTCCAGGACATAATAATGTACACTGATCTAACATGGAATGTCGCAAAAAATTCACTTCAGAAATGTATAAATAAAATTTCTAAAGATTCTAATAATCTATGTGATTTACTATGAATGATATAAATTTTCTCTGATGATTCACATGTTCCTCCTAAATCTTAGTGTAAAAAAGTATGTAATTAAAAAATAAAATGACAAAAGGTATTCAAATTATTGTTCAAAATCATATTCATTACATCCATAAAGAATTTATGTGAATTGTATAGACCAATGTCCATAACAAGGTACTCATAATAGACATAAATTATTTGAATTGCTGGTTTATTAATTTTAGATTCTATTATAATAATTTTATGGTAACTATATTCGTGGTTGATCATTGAGAACCACTTCCCCATTCAATTAAAAGAACATATCATTAATCTGATACAATATATCCTTTTTTTATTATAACTCGATTGAGCATCCAGTAATACAATCATATGAAAACTGAACCACCGAAATTTATACCTAAAAGAACAAAAGATTACCATTTTCAAATAGTTAAATGTACAAGGCCTTTCTCTAGAAGATCATCCAACAGAGTCTTCGGAACTTTTATCTCGGCATGTTAAATGTTGTATGGAAGAATATAGACTGGTCAAATTCTGTGAATTAAGTCAATATAAAATTCAACCTCCCTTTCATTTGGAAAACATGATGTGATAGAATACAACAGGTTGGGAAACTCGAAGAAAATCATAGGGAGATTATCACTCAACAATTACCACTCTAGATCAAAAGATATCACTAATACCACTATTCTGAATGTTGGATATGAATGTCCAGATCTACTCTTCCGCAGGTCCAATTCCCCCTAAAAAATAGTGAAAACACCACTGTTTATAGTAAAAGAGTACAATTCCAAAGATAAATCAATCCAGTTATTATGGGTAATGATCCAATCTATCCTTAATATGAAGTCATGTACTTTAATATAAAGAAATTGAAATATACAAGAAATATTGAAATATGATAGAGAGTGAAAACAAGAGGGACTACTAAGACCCTTCTCTTTATTCGTTTATAGGGGTGTAGTAATATCCAAAACATATGAAAAAATATCTTTTAGAAATCATAGAATATTTATAATATAAGTTCAAATAAATGAACGAGAAACGCCAATACTAAATTAAAAAATCAATAATGATTATGCTATAGTGATGGTACCTCTCGTGGTCATTGGACTCATATACTATTTGTCTATAGATGCTTAAACTTCATGAAGAATCATTATTCTGGATACATGTGGAGGGAACTAACTTACCCACAAATCATCTGATTTCCCCAATGTTTTTATAGGATTTGATGATTCCATTATTCTATATGTTGAGGAATTATAGTGGATGAATTTTGGAAGGTGACTTGTCAATAAATAATAACCACATTACATGGGTTACTTATTGAAAACCCACTTAGAATGTCGTCACATACCACATTGGTTGAAAATCAGTGGGCCTCTTCTAGGCAATGTACATCCAGGTCCTTTTCATCCATCAACTCTCTATCATGAAAATCCAAATAAGAAGGAATCTTTAGCATGAAAACTTGAAAATGAATATACTAAAGAATTCCCAACTCAATCCTTCAAGCCATAACATATTATTCAATACAATATCACATATGAAATCCATGAGCACAATAAAATGGTTATCATATTATTCCATGGTCCATTCAAACCTCTCAATTTTGAAAAACTCCATAAACATGGACAATAACATCTTATTGGGATATAATTAATCAATAAAATGATTTTTGATGTCGTAATACTCTAATCCATAATGATTCTTCACTATCATTATGTCACCCCACCTACTCATTCTTGGTCTTTATAGCATAAGAGTGACATACTTCTAACTTAATAACAGCATATTTCTACGAGAACCCAAACAAATGTTCCATCCTTCTCAATCATTCTTAAAAAAAATTGGGGTCCTTTTTTTGAGTTAAAAAGTGTTTTAACATTACAATAAATCATTTATTTTGGAAATCACAAACCCAACATATTGTAATCATATATATTGATGGCCATGTGATTTTATTTTCACAATTTTAGTCACACACATTGTCTTTATTTTAGGTTTCATTCTTATCATAGTCATATATTTTGTTCACTCAAAATTTTTTATATGTTGATTCAATCATAACCAGATTATGTTATGAATCACAATCAGGAATCACAACCATATTATGTCTTACATCATAATCATAAATCGTAACCAGATTATGTCATACATTGTAATCATGAATCGTAACCAGATTATATCATAGTTTGTAATCAAGAATCATAACCGGACTATGTATCACATCATAACCAAGTCATGAATTGTAACCAGGTCATTGTAACCAGGTCATGTATCATAACCAGGTCATTGTAACCTTGGGCACCATGACTAGGCTATGTTCCCCATCATAATCATGTATCCTAATCAATTTATGTGTTGAATGTATTCATGAATCGTTACAAAGTTATGATTAATAGTCTTATTAATGCATTGTCTTAAATTATCATAATAAGATTAAATATAATGCATTATATCCACATTAACAAATGTAACCTAGTTATAACTATAATCTTGATATTCATTGTTATCATTATAATCCTAATAAACATGTTTGGTATGGGACATCTAAATTTCATTACATTATTTCCATATCTCTTTTATCGATTGAATGTTACTCATACTCATTGTGTCATAAATATTTACATACTATTTTCTAAACTCAACTGATTTTTTTGAATTTGTTGTTTACTAATAAAAATGATGTGATGTATTCTATTAGATTTTTCTGTTATAAATTTATTTTCCCAAGTCCCTCTGAGTTTTTTCTGAGAAATATGACTGTTGGAGGATATGAGACCATTGGAACCTGAAGCCTATAAATAGGAGGTAATTTGAAGATGAACACATAACTGTTGCATTTATCATTATCTAGAGAGATAGGATGTGAATTCTAAATTTATTCATGGGAAAGAATTAATGATACAATAAGAGAACATCTTCTTCCATACATTTTTATTTCTATATTATTTGTTTTTTCATTGTGTGACTGATCATTGTGATAATGATCGAGGGCTTCTGAGGATAGGATGAAGTGTGTCCAATCATCGTATTGTTGGATTTCAATTGATTTAATGACATAGGTGATGATTTCCTTTTTAATCGATGGTTTCCGTGGATTAGAAGATAGTCATTCTGATCACTGTATTGGCGAATTTACAAGTCGGTGGTAAACAAACCTTTATCCTAGGTGAATGGATACCCTAATTGTTGGGATAAATGAATTGTAATAATTTTTAATTTCCACTGCCATTTTTATTATAAATATAATTATATTGTGTATACTTTATTTTCATATTCAATCCAATTGTAATTTTTTCAATTACGAATCAAATTTCATTAAGAAATTTTATAGTCTATATGGTAGAATCATTAAAAATTTTATTACTATGATCATTGTATTCAGTTCAAATAATTTTTTATAACATTACCTATAGTATTACTTAGAGTATTACCATTAGATCCATGGCCTTCATGGTTTTTTTATTTATTGTGAATTGTATTAGTTTAATAAATCTTATATTATGCCTTTTCTTATGTGTTTAACAACATATTAGTTAAACCTACAATTCTCCCTCTGTTGTATTATTCCATTTAATATAAATATAAATCTATATTACGATCTAATAATTTTTATCAGAGGAGGTTTCCACTATTTTGAATTACAATTTTTTCTTTTAACAATACAACTTTATTTCTATTATAAAACATTGGTTTGTTGCAGCTTAATAAACTAATTTTTTCAGTATTAACGTATTGTTTTATAATATAAAAAATGAATATTGGATCGATTAAAAATATGAATTCAACCCGGACACCAATTTTTAATGAAAATAATTATGATTACTGAAGAGACTGAGTGAGGTATTTTTTAATTAATACTGGAGTAGACCACCTTACCATGCTTAGAAGAGGATAATAAATCCAAGACAATGAAGTCAGTACCCTATCCAATCAATAGAAACAAGAATATAAATTAAACTAAAAGGATCTCAATACATTGTTGTGTTCCATGACTATGAATATAAATAGTCCGATATATTATTGTGAAGATTTAAATTTTATCTGGATGTAATTGGAAGTTATAAAATTTATTACATCCATCATTTTAGGATAATGAATAGAAATTCATTGAGAAGAATATCATGGGTTTATTTTTCCATATGGAGAACCTGTATGCAAGGTAGGAAAATATTTATGATAATCATCAACAGACTACAGTCAATGGGTGAAAAGGGTAATGAAGATGAATCAATTGTGGACATGATAATTGATATAATTTTTAATGATCGAAAATAAAAAAAATTAAATTTTATCTTCCATTTATTATGTTACAAGACTCTCCATGTCACATGAGAATTAAATTCTAAACTCAATAAAATTCATAATATGAAAATTCTTGAATATATATTATTACAAAAGAAGTGTCAGATATTTCAAAATATATTAACACAATAAATATTTATTTCAAAAATATTTCAAAAACCCATGAGGATGTATGTTCTAAGAACGATATACATTTTATTGACATTGAAAAACTTGTTTTAACGTAAAATGTTTTTGAAACTGAAAAAAATTCCAAAACAATTTCTTATGAGGATGATACTTTGTTATTATAATAAAATCAGAATTCTTTTCTCTTAATGATAATATATCAAAATTCATATTGGGGGATTATAATTTGATAAAATTTATTCTCTAATTCTTCTTCTTAGGATTAATTCTGTATTTGGCTACAGACACTCAAAGCTGATTATTTTTCATAACTATTTTTTTCTCAAAGTGCCCCATTATATATTAAATGTTAATGTGGTTGACATTGGGGAAGAAATTGTTCTCTTAATAGAACTAAATCATAAGTATTTCATAAATCCAATTTAACAAAACATGTGTAGAGACCTCAAATTATTTTATCTAATATTTCTGGATCCAAACAATTTTGGGTTCTATAAAACTAATTGTTTCTTTTTCAATAGAAGAAGAAGTATACCAATAAAAAAACATTTGGTACAACGATGGTGGTTGTTCTCGACACATGGCTAGAAACAAATATTTTGTTTATAATATTTTTGAAACTAAAGGTGGAAGAGTGACCTTCAAAGAAAATTCAATGGAAAAGATCATTGGAATGGGTTATATTATCCTTTTAGGAAAATTTTTAATTTCAATGTTTTTTTTGTCAAAGGTCTTAAGAACAGCCTTATCATCATTAGTCAATTATGTGATGAAGGATACCTTGTAATTTTTAGGAATGAAAATGATTTAGTTCACAATTCTAATGGTTAATTAATTCATTATGCCCATATACTTGAGAATGAATACACAACGAAATTAAATGATCTTTGGAACCAAGAATTACCTAACATAAGTTCAATGGAGGTCCAATATTTGTTATGTAATAGAAGTTGTGGACACTATAAAATAAGAAACCATTCTATCCTCTCAAATAAAAGTCTTGTTAAGGATCATCCATATCTATGTATTATTCTTTAAATTGTTTTTACCCTTTTCAATATTAAAATAAAAATAAAACTTTCATTAAGTCAATCAATACATTTTAAAAATATATTGTATTTTTTTAGTGCACATCGATATTTTCAATCATACACAAACAGGAACAATTTAAATCAAGTATTATGTATTTAGTTTAGTTGATGACTAAACTATAATTATAGGAGTTTATTTTCTTGAAAAGAAATCATAATCTTTCTTCTATGTCAAAACATTTATATCCGATGTTAAAAATGAGAAAAAACTAAAATTGGAAAGTACACATAGTGATCATATTGGAGAATTTCAAAATCCATATTTTGAATCCTTTTTTAGAATAAATGGAATTACTCAAAAAATTTAATCTCCAAGAACCCCAAAGAAAAATGGTGTTTTTGAGAGAATGAATCATATTATTAAGGAAATGACTAGAACAATGTTGAGTGAATTATCAATTGCTATGAATTTCTGGGATGATGTTGTTAGTAGTCAATGTTATACTATTAATAATATTTTAACTAGTCCTTTTCATAATTAAACACCATATGAATTGTGTACGGGAAGAAAATATATGTTTTCATAATTCAGAGAGTTTGGATTCAAAGTATTCATATTGAAAACAAAATATAATTTACATAAATTCACACTCAAATCTGATGATGGATTATTTCTAGGTTATTCTATAACTTCTATGCATTATAGAGTTTTAAAAAAACTATTGTACTATTGAGGAAACCGTGCCTGATAAATTTGAGGAAATTTTCCACTTTGTTTTTAATCAATCCTTACCCACATCAACTAATGTGTGTTCATAAACAAATTATCATCCCATGATTGAAAATTATTTTGTTGAGTGAAACAGCTAAAAAAATATCTCTGAACCATATACCCCATAATACATTCTATCTTATGTTGATGAACATGCTTTACCAAACCCAAATCTAAGGATTCTTAAGAATACACCCATCAATAATATCATTGGTGATGTAAATCAACTTGTAAGGACAAGTAATTCCTTAATAAATGAAATAGTGAACGATTCTTTTTCAATCTCAATTCATACCTAAAACATATAATGTGGACATAGGTGATAAATATTGGTTTAATGTAATGAAAGATGAAATATATTAATTTGAAACGAATCAATAATAGACATAGGTTGAAAGACCTAATGAAAAAATTGTAATTGGGGTAAAATTGGTTTAGAGAAACAAATGTGATGAAAATGGAGTCACTGTAAGAAATAATTAAATAATTTTTTAAGGGATATAATCAACAAGAGGGAATAGGTAATGAGGAATCCTATTCTCTAGTATCTATACATGAATCAACTCAAATTCTATTATCCTTTACAGAATACATTAATTTCAGACAATTTCATATGGATGTGAACTGTTTTATTCTTAATGGCATTGTACAAGAAAAAGTTTTCGTGGAAAGCCCCATGGTTTTACTGATTCAAAACATCTTAATAACGTATTTAATGATATAAAAGCGTTGTATGGTCTTAAACTATCCCCTTGATCGTCGTAAGAAAAACTCACTGAATTTCTTTTACAATACAATTCTGAAAAATGTTATGGTGACCCAACACTTTTTTATAAAAGTGGAAAAAAGGTTTTTATCTTTCAAATATATCTGGATGACATTATATTAGGTTTAACATAGCTATCCATAAATGATTATTTTGTAAATCTAAGGAAGTCTATGTTGGAAATGATTCCGATGGTTGAGTAAAAATTCTTCTTATGTTTTTAAATATCTCACAAACCATAAGAAACACATATATATAAAAAGAAGTGCATAAAAGACTTCATAAAAAATTATGGATATGACCACACTATATGTATTAGCATTCATATCAGTTCCTAATAAATAATTAATTTATATTAAGCTAGGAAACTAGTGGATCAAACAACTTTTAGAGGTATGATTGGAAGCTTGTTATACTTGACAGCAAGTCATCTAGACCTAATGTTTTTAGTATGCCTATGTGAATGATACCAATCTAATCCAAAAAAATATCATTAAAAAGTAGTGAAAATATTAATTTTCTACTTCAAATGGATCTTTGGATTTTTTATTATTCTATACTTCTATAAATGATTAATTTTAAAGCATTTTTTAGATACTGAATTTGGTGGATTCAAAATGAATAGAAAGAGTACATCTAAAACATGTCATTTATTAAGAGATACATTAGTTTCATGGTTATGTAATAATAATCACACAGTAGCACATTCCACTACTAAAGATGAATATGTAACATTTTGAAGTTGTTGTGATCAGTTTTTTTGGATGCAACACACACTCACCAACTACGGAATGATATTTTCTTAAACCCGAATACTATGCGACAATACTAGTTCCATTCCATATAGTAAAAAACATGTACACAGGTCACATAAAAAACACCAAGATATAAGGCATCAATTTCTTAGGGAACACACACAGAAAGGAGTTATTGATTTACAATTCATCAGAATGCAAGAACAACATGCTGACAATTTCACAAAACCATTATCTTCAGACACAATTTAATATATTAAACAGAAACTAGAAATTCTCACTAATAAGCGACCACTTCCAATTAATTATTTTTTTAATCATATCCTTACATTATGTTACCTCTTTTCAAAGGGTGAGTATACATATTTTTATCAGTTTACCTTTTAGTTTATTGTTTATCATTATCACCCGATTTGTTGTTCAATTTTATTTTATCGGGTTTTCATATTAGTTGTGTATATATCGATTTCTCATGAATTGACCTTTCTGTTAAAAAATTTCACTTATTTGATTTATAGTTTATCCTTTTAACTATAATCAGTTTTAATCTTTAGTTTATCATTGCATTAATTTCTTAATTCTTAAATTTTCATGATTTTATTGGTTTCCAAATTTTATCGGCTATATGTTTTTTGTATTTTCATGTTCCAGATTCATATTTGTAGGTACTAGATTAAACAATCCATATTATCGATCTTTATCGGTACTAAATTATCAGCATTGAAATAAATTATCGACACTAGATTATCTGTATTGGTTTACCTTGTTTTTATATGACTATTGGTATTGGATAATTTTATCAGTACTAAATAATCAGTATCAACCTATTTTATTTTAACATATTTAATATGTTTTTTAGGACTACATGTTGACACCAATACATATATCACAGTACTTCGAAAGGTAAAATTTCTAAATTATTATTGTGGTTATTTAAATAGTTGTTTCTCAATTATTTTAATTCATATTTAGTTTCCGATTGAATACGATTTTCTTTTAAGGAAAACATAAAGAGGTCGAAATTATTCTTTACCATTAGATCTCTATGATCTAATCATGACAATAGTTTTCTTTTTAGAATGATATTATCCCACATCGGCCTCATCAATTTTTTTCAAGATCATTTTCTCTATAAGTAGTTAGAATGGTATGAAATCAGTTCCTACCTCAGTTTTCATAATCAGATATCTACATAGCTTCTGAAATCAGGAGGATCATCAAGGTGTGAGTTATTCATTCATTATTTAGTCTACATCTTCTGCTCTGAAATGAATGGATCCAAAAATAATTCTATTCCATGAAATTTTTGGATGAAAGGTTAGTCTTCTGAGACTTATATGTGTCTTTTGATTAATTTTAAAAATGATTATAAAATTTCAAGGTTGGTAATAAATTTGTGTAAAAAGACTGTGTTCTGATCATGGTTATATCTATCAAGATGATGTGATACTTTTTTAGGACTAATTATAGATATAAATGGATCATAATATTTATTTAATGATGTATTTAAAGACATATACAACCTCTACAAAACATGAAGAAACATTTCAAGGATTTCTTTTGTAGGGGGATGCATTATTTCCTTCTCATATGATACCAGAAGTAGATAGACCTTTTTATAGGTCTATAGATGAGGATACCCTTTATGAATTTCATGATGACTAACGAGAAGTATGTCATTTATCAGGAGATAATAAACTTATAGAACTTTATATGCTAAGATTTTTAGGGCAATGAAACAGAGATAAAGAATATTTAAAATTATCAAAAGTTAATGTGCTTGATTACGTGGTCATTGAGTATATTTTTATTCAACAAAAGAGGAACATTGGAAACTAGAAAACATGGATCATGGGGGTCTGCTGTAGTGAAGAACGATGGAATCCCCTCGAATCAAATTATCCCCTTTGGGTTTCAAGGACACCACATTATGATGGACAGGGGTGTCAGTGCCAGAAACATCATGAGAACAATGGTGATCTGCAACATGGTTCCCCTCTCTCCACATGTGTAGCACATTCTTGTAGCTAATGAGAATGTATCTGCACATTATGAAAATGAAGGAAATAGACCATGGGGTGGGACTAAGACCAAGCAAGGCATTGTGAAGGTTTTTAGAGTTAGATTCTACCTCTAAAAACATGATTTCCTTTAGATGACATTAACTAATACCCTAAAAAGAGCATCAGCCTAATCTTGAATGGATGATAAACTGCCATCAATTGAGGAGAAAGTGAGGATTAATGACCCTTTTTCATCGTGAACCACTCCCACACCGCAGAGTACCCCCTTGTAACAAGAACCTTCAGAGTTCAATAAGATACCTATGGAGGGGTGGAACTGTTAGACCCACTGACCTCCACCAGAGATGGAGTATAGTTGGGCATCGTGGGAGCTTATTTTTAGAAAGTGAAGGGATGTATATTCCCACCATTTCTTCATGAAACGTTCCAAATACAGAAGAATTTTTTTATGATGAAGAATAAGCTACTAGAGGAGGGGACTAAATTATGTCTCTCATTACTATGATCATGCCACATGATCCAAAGCCCCTCATGTAAAACAATTATTTGAGCCTCCTTATTCGGGCCCTTGCATCCCAAAACATGAATCCACCTCTCCTGGAACAGAACATCAGCCATGCGGGGAGCAGAGAAGGCTGTGAATTCCCTAAGGGTAATCCAAACTCCACAGGCCTAGTCTCCCAAAAAGATAATGTGATCCATAGTGGCCTCTAAGATATTACTTCAACATAGGCAATACGAAGATATAGAAATACTCCACCGTTTGATATTGTCTTCTGTTGGAATAGCCTTGTTTCAGATTCAACATGAGAGAAAGTGATATTTTGAGGGAATGTACATGTACCAGAGGATTTCATTCATGAGATCATTTTTTTTTCATAGAGGTAATGATGCTAAGGATGTCCTGGATGGACAAGAACCAAATAGAGGAATGAGTAAAAATTCAGCGAGATGGTTCTAGAGGGAAGTCGATGAGTCTGAAAGTGCCATGTTGATTAGCGTCCATCATTATGTTGGTAAAGGCTAGGTAAAATATGACTTCCTTGACAGAAATATTTAGAGTTGGGAAACTAAGAAACCCAATGGCCTCCCCGGTGAAGTAGTTCAGCCCGAACGAGACATTTCACTGCCCCATGACCCATCAGGAGTGTAGTTGGAGGATAACAAGAAGGGGTTAAATGAGAGACCAAAGTAGAGAAAATTGGATGGTCTCCGATGAGGGATTAATAAAACGAATGTTGTGAATGGAAATCCCCCACATCTTGCACTAATCCAAAATCTCATATTCATGCTTCAGAGGCATGCAGAGGCAGGTGGCTTCGAGAGAGCGGGCATTGATGCCAACTTCCCTGACCGGACGATCCACTTTCTACCAGAATACATAAATGGAACTTTCTTTCGGAAGCTGGGTACCAGATGAATACAAAATAGAGATTTTCGATGTTACGAAGAACCCCCTGTGGGACATTGACTGATGAAAGAAACTGCACATGGGTTGTAAGAGGCACACTAATGATGAGGGAAATACGACCTCCAAAAGACAGATAATTGTTCTTTCAGTTGAGAAAGATATCAGTAATATTGCATGATAGATAAGAAAAGTCATGGATACAAGTATACTTTGGGACACAAGGGCTCCATGATAATCCATGGGGATGATTACTATTTTCATTTCAATGGAATTATGGACATCTGAGGTTACGGTTGGAGAACATTTCGTAGTGATATAGAAGTTCTTTTTTGTTTACAGACCACCTGGGCACTCTAGTGAGAATTATCTTCAAAAACAATTGTAATACTCTTGATCGATTTCAACCATTCATTACTCTATAGGATAATATCATCCACGAAGTACAAGTAGTAAATGGGCATGGCACTCATGATTCTTTTAAATAGAATCATATCCCCATTATTGATATTTTTATTGAGGTGATGACTAAGAATGTTATGGGAAAGAACAATGTGACCTGGAGAGATCGGGATTCCCTACTTGAGCATGCTAGTGGCTTTAACGAACCTATAATACATCCCCATAGTAGTAAACTCCATCCAAGAGGAACTGAAACTCTGAAAAATGATATTATTATTCCTAGAGTCAAGGCATATACATACTAGATTAATGTGCATGAAGCTCCACTCTAGCCGGTCATAAGCCTTTTTTCATATACAACATAATGGAAACATTGGATCCACGAGACATAATATTAATATCATTTAGAATCTCCTAGGTGAGCATGATGGATCCTTGGATCAAGATTCCATTCTCAAAGCTGTGTTTCTCCGTTGAAATCAACTAATGGGGATTCACAAATAAGAGGGATTTGATCACACATGCGAAAAGATTGTATGGAAAGTTACAAAGGCTCAACGGGTGGTAGTTCAAAACAGTGTATTGGTTTCTTATTTTTGGAATAATCACGAGAGAGGTGGTAGAATAAAACATTGGATAGATACCCCTATGTAAAAAATATTGGACAACCGAGACAATTCCCAATTTCACAACATCCCATATGGCCCTTCTAAATACTTCCAAGAATCCACTAGGTCCTGGATCACTATCTATTTTTAGGCTCAACATGGCATCACCAATTTTTTCCTTCTTATAATTTTCATTGTGCCACACTTTTTCTCGGGAAGAGAATATGGTGGGAATCACATCAATGAATATAGTTTCCTCACACATATAAATAGTTGGAATAAGAGGATTTTTACCAGGAGAAGTTTCTGGACGAATAAATGGGTTGGAATCCTAGTTCATCTCTACAATCTGAATAATATAAATCATTGAAAAGTAAACTGGTATTGGATAACCAATTCTTGTATTTGAGGCATGCATGAAAATTATTGGGTTATTTGACTCCTCCTTTGAGACACTGGACACACTATTGTTCACATTTCAGTCTTCCCTACCTTAGATGCATATTCTCCAAGATCACTTTCTTGTTAGAGAGAACCTCGAATACTTGATCATCCCATGCCTCCTTGAGATTTTCATCTAGACAAATAACATATGTCATGGTGTGTTCTAGCTCATTGTCATGAAGGAGGAGGTCTATCCCTTATCCTTGAGGACGTGGTTTTAAGTAGCGGAGTTTATTGTGAATGTCCACCCCTAATTTCCCATGGGGAGGTTAATTCCAGATTTCATTAATGAGAGAGTGATACCTTGTGGGAGTGACCTTGTTTTGGAAAAACTGGAAATAGATTGTACATTTCTGATTGGGAGAAAGGCAGACCACAAGAGGGGAGTGATCCGAGAGACACCAGACTAGATGATCCACATTTTCATTAGTGTGTATGGTAGTGGATTGAAGGATGGAAAGGAACCTATCCAATAGGCTCCATGAACGGTGAGAGCCTCTTCGGATGTTACACTAGATGTAGAAATCTTCTGAGAAATCGAGGCCAATTACCATATTGGAATTTAGAAAACTCCATGATAGCTTTCTTCTGAATGGGACCCCTTCCCCTCCTTTCCTCCATATTGGAAAAAACATTAAAGTCACCCCCCCAAATATCCAAGGGAGATTGACCCAATTGAAATCGCTGAGGCCCCTCCAGAGATCCCATTATTTTTATCTATGGTGGTTCCCATACAAAAATGTCATGAAAAAAATGGTGTCCCTCTTGGTCATCATGGTACTGATGAACTGGAATCCTACATCCACCAGGTTGATGGAAAGGTCATTTATCCAATAGTTCCAAATGTGGTGGTTGGAGGGGTTGGCATGCAATGATCCTTTCATTCTGATTTTCCAAGTGAAGTAACTGATTATGGGGGAGCTTTGTTGGAGCTCAAGAATAGTCGCAAGGTCAAACTTCTCCTTATGAAATTCTGAGGCGAGGTAAACTTTTTTTCCTAAAGCCCTATGACCTAGTGCATTCAATATTTGATTTGTAATCATTGGTATGATTGAGATATTGCACTTGATCTAGAACTAAAGTACTTCTAGAAATTGGGGGACAAGCTCTTATTGGGGATCCTGGATTTTTAGTGGTTACCCACTACTACAGTTAAGGTATATATATTGGGGGAGAGGGAAGCAGTGAAAAAGTGTGAGGAAGCAGGTTCAATCCATTCCTCACCAGAAAGGACCCTGATTGAACCGATATCATTGGGATATGGACCATCATGGGATGCTGAGGAAGCATGAAGAGACAAGTGATCCTATGCAACGAAGGGAACCCACTGGGATTTACAGTCTGAAGGGGAAGAGGCTTGACTTGAGGAAGTGTAGAAACTAAAAGGGAGATACAGGGAAGGGCTAGCTATGGAGGGGGAATGGCCTATTTACATTGAGAGGATGACACACAGAGGAGTCGGCTCACTCATTGAAAAATAGCATGAAGTACTAGAGATCTAGAAAGGGATGGGGGATGAGGCCCAAATGGGATCCAGACAATCTCTTGTGTGGAGGCAGAACACATTCACATGGGAAGCCAAGGTAGAATAGTAATGATGAGGAGAAGGTCAAATCAGGATGGGATCCAAAAAATAACAAGTTGTTAACACCATGGCATCTGAAGGCTAGTAAGTTCGTAATGAAGAAGCAACATGTAGAGAATTTGTGATGGATATGGGCCTGGAGACCTTGGGATGGTGACGGGCTCTCTGATCGCAAACTCAACACACCTATATGGAGTGGCCTTACAAAATGAATTTGGAGTCGAATATATAGAAGATAAGATATATAGTGTCCTAAGTCTTAATGAAAGAGCTATACAACAAGAGATCATGATTTTACATTAGGGGAACGGAGAGATCGAGCACCACACAAATTCGATCCACCGACGCATCTTCGTAGGTGTGGGTCTGAGCATCCTAGAAGAGAATGATTCCATGTGAATAACCAATAGCCTTCAGAAATACACCATTCAAGAAAGGGGGGAATCAGGAGGTCGATCCACACTGCATCCAAAGGGCTCTAAATTCCCTTTTGGGCATCCAACGACCATCTCAAGAGGCTGAAGCTCTATATGCAGAATAAGATGGAGGCCGTATACAAAGCCTTGATAAAATCCACCTTTTAGGCTAAGATGAGGGAGAAAGAGTTATAATGCAGCACATATATTGAGGAGGGGAGCCAAGCCCCCATGAGAGGATGATGTTCTTGAAGATCATTAGTTGTGGTTTTGAAGCCCCATACTTAGTCACCAATGTCCACTTCAGGATCTCATCAGCCTTTACAAAGGCTTCCAGACATAATTCTTGGTAATGACATTCATCCTGCCACGAGACCCTCGGAGGAGGCACACAAACCTAATGAAAGCAATAATGGGGTGGAATGGAGACAGAAAAATAATGAATTGAAAGAACGAGATCCTCAATTTAGATAGGATCCCAGTGAATCTTTTTCATTTAATGTAATATCTGAATAAACTATGAAATTAAATGAGTGGAAGAAAATATTGATGAAAAAATGATGAGCATATTGACATTGATTGTCTTCTTAGAACATATGAACAACTAATAATCAGAATTGGAATCAGGGAGTCATCTGTTATGTTTCAACTGGTCCAGTAGGGAAATGTAAGGAGAAAACTGTTTCTGAACATTTGGATACACCATATAATTCTCAGGAATATGAATTACAAGATGTATATCATGATGAAGTAGGGAAAGAGGAATAGGGACAAAACATTTTAGTAGTGGGAACAAACATGAGATGTCATACTGTAGAATCCTTAGAAGTTCCATCTTACAATTTTGCATCCCCAGATCGCCATTCTTCCTAGAAATATCTTAAAAAGGAATCATACAAGAATGTTATTTTGATCAAAATAAAGAATAAGAATATGAAGACGAAGAATCTGATAAGGATCAGAATCATCCAGTTCAAGTGATCGGCACTGAAACCCATTTTGGAGATCTCCCACAATTCACTAAGGACAATGATTCTGAATGAACCATTACTATGAAAGGGGTTTAGTACATTGAATAGGCCTTGAATAGATTGGAGAATTTGTTACCGTTTATTCAAAATGTTGAAGACATACTAGAAATTTTTTCAAATGAATATAATGATAAATCATATTCATTTAATGGTTGAATGTATAGGTTTATATGCCTTGAAGTTGAATTCAAGATTTTCGAGGAATGTTATGTTGAACCTAGTATGTCTTGAAATAAGGTTTTGAATTGGACTTATAACATTGATTAAATCCTAAAGAACCATCTAGAAAAGCTGACATAATTTTTACATAGTTTAAATAAAATAAACACTCTCTAACAAAAGTTGATTGAGGGTTTGAATGAAAAGTTTGAATAATTTCAATGACCAGGTACCTCAAAAGAAGTAGCCTCAAAAGAGATTGATAGTTTAAAGGGAATGTTTTAATATAAGTGTAATGAGTTTTTTTACTCATTAATAGAGTATCTATTTTAGAAAAAGGATGTAAACTCATGATGGATGATTTAAATAACTAGGAAGTAGGTCATAAAACTCTGGAACCAGTTAATCAGCACCATGAATATCGGATCTAGATCACGAAAATATTATTGTTAAACATGACAAGATAATGATGGATAAAAAAGAATCTATTAATATACTCATGGAGGACAGAAAGGAGTTATAAACGATGAGTCTTATGATGTTTAATCTTTTAGAAAAAAAAAAGTAGGAAGCATGTGATTTTAATTCTTGCTATAATGAAATTTCTTGTTTCATGTAAAAAAATTTATTTCATACTCGTTTTCTCTAACCTTTTTTATGAAATAAATACATTACCTTATTCTTTTTAAAGATCACAAATGGGAATAATGGTTTTGAAATGATTTTTATGAATTTCTTATTAATTGTGAGAGATCCGAAGTAAAATTAATGATATTACAGTCCCTTTTGAGTTTTTTTTAAAACAAGGGTGGAGTTATTAATATTGACTATAATTTCAGACGAGTTACTATAATTTGGTGGAGAAATGTTTTTATGCTCTATATTATTTTTTTGTTTTGTGTTTTGGGATTTCCATAAAGGGGGATATTGGTGAGTCAAATTGTGTTACATCATTCATATCAATCATTTGGTTTAGAAATCAAAAACCACACGTACTGTAATCATGTATATTATTTTTCATGTTCGTTGTTTCACAATAGTAATAAGTCACATTTACTTTTTTATATTATTCATTCTTATCATAGTCGTGTATATTGATCACTAACATTGTTTAATATATTGTTTCAATATTAACTAGATTTTGTTTTGCATCGTAATCTAGAATCATTACCATATTATGTCTTACCTCATAATCATCAATCGTAACCAGATTATATCTTACATCATAACCAAGAATCGTAACCAGATTATATCTAACATTGTAATCCTGGATTGTAACCAGACTATTCGTTGCATCATAAACTGGTCAAGAATCATAACCAAGGCATTATAACCAGGTCATGTGTCATAACCAGGGCATTGTAACCAGATCATGTATCGTAACCAGGTATTTGTAACAATGTTCATCATGATTGGGCTATATACCACATGATAATCACGAGTCATAACCAAGTTGAGTATTTTATTTTAGTCATGAATGGTTACCAATTTACGATTTTTATTCTTATTAATTCATTCTATTCTTGTATCTTAATCATATTAAATATCATGCATCATATCCATTTTACAAACTGTAAGAAATATATAAATTATAATCTTGATATGCATTGTTATCATGATAAGCCTACTAAACAAGTTTTTATTGTACTTTAAAAATGCATTACAGTCTTATCATTCCTCATATACCGATTGAATGTTACTTATACTCATTGTTTCATATCTTTTTACATACCAATTTTTATCATATAAAGACGTCATTGAGTTGGTTTTTTGACAATAAAAATGATGTCATGTATTCTTCTTGTTTTGAACATTGTAATTCCAAGTGTCGATGTGCCTCTGAGTTTTTCAGAGAAATATGTCTGTTGGAGGAAATATGACTGTTGGAACCTAAAGACTATTAATAGGATTCCATTTGATCCAGAGCACATTACTTTTATTCTATCATGTTCTAGAGAGAGATTTTCTGTCTTATTTCTTAATTCATCTGGAAAAGTTGATGATACAATAAGAGAACAACTTGTTTCATATTCCATAAATTCTATGTTCTTTGTTTTTTCATAGTGAAAACGATCGTTGTGATAAAAATCAAGGGCTTCCGGGGATAATAATATGTGGTGTCGATCATCATATCGATGGAATTAAATTTATTGAAAGAAAAAGATGTAAATTACATTATTAATCGAGGGGTTATAGGGATATAAAGATTGCTGCACTGATCATCATATCAAGTTCTTACCAAGGTGGGGATAAGATAGAATATTGTCCAAGGTGAATTTATACCATACTATTTGGGATAATAAAATTGTAATCCTTTTTCATTTCTTCTACTATTTGTAATATAATGTTAATAATATCATTTCCACATTATTTTCATATCCATTTCAATTATAATTGTTTCAATTATTATTCATATTGTATTAAGAGATTCTTTACACTATATTGTAGAATCATTAACATTTGTTTTACTCTGATCATTGTATTCAAATCTAATACAATTTCTTTACTCTACTTGTAGTATTATATTATAGTATTACCATCAGATCCAAATCCTATATGGTTTTTGGTATTGATTTTGAGTGTTTTTAGTTTATGAACTATTAATATATCTCATTTCCTAACTGTTTAAATATATAGTTTTTAAACATACCATTCACCTACCCCTAGTATTGTTCCATCTAATATCAATATAAATATATATTTAGATCCAAAAATTTGAGCTATTTCACTACACTGGATTCTAGAAAAGAAATTATTAATAATTTTACAAGAGAACATCCCTTTTAGGTTCCACAATTGGAGACAAAACAAGAACTAGTGGTGTTTCCAATACTTGAGCATAGACATCAAACACAATCAAATAAACTAGTCTTAGGAACATGACATAATTTGATCACGGAGATTCTGTAGAATATTCCTCTTATATCCAATTGACACATCCCCATGAAGGCATGGTGAAACAAAATATCAATGGAAAACAAAGAAGACATCATATTAACAATAAATCATGGAAACAATGAAAAAATCACAAAATATCGACAATAGGATTTGGGCTTCACACTATCTAAATCAAAATAGGAGAAAAGTTTAAAACCATGACTCAATACATATTTCCCTAAAAATCCATAGTTAATTAAGGTTCATTACATTGAGATTTATCCATGAAATTGATCACAAAAAACATCTGAATTCATGATAATATTACACAAAGAATTATAACTACAGGACATGAATCTCAAGTAGTACATTGCTTAGATAATACTCTTTCATGAACTAGACCGTGTACCCTAGTAAACTGATAATTGTGGAGGTCCTGAAATTTCCCAAAAGAAAATTACCTATCCCTAGTGTTTGGGAAATAACACATTATATCATACAAAATGAACGTGAGAACAATTTTTCCACAATTAATATAGATGCAAGATAACAAATCAATATGAATACAAGAAAATATGTTATGGGAGATGGTTAACAGAAGTCAAATTGGAATGAAAATCCAATGTAATACTTTAATTTACTACAAAATAAGGATCTAAACAACTCAATTCCCGATTGATGAAACTCTAAATATCTATGAATAAATATATTTAACCACCTCCGGGTTGTTCATTATCCCCTCTCAAACCTGGAAGGAGATAATCGATAAGAAATCTAGGAAACTAGTACGGTGGCGTCTAAAATCCCAACAATATCTCACCAGAATTCCATTCCAAGATGAAAATATGAAATTAACAGAATATAATGCTTCTTTGATTTTAAAATAAATAGTTTTACCATTTTAAGATAATATTTCTACAAATCTTGATTTACATTTCAATCTATGGAAATAATTATCAAATGATTGAAATACCTTACTCAAACGGTTCCTTAATCAAATGGATTAAATAAACACATTTATATATAAAAGGTTAAAAAATTATTATTTCATGGAAAATATTTAACAATATTGGCATACATATCTATTTCTCATATAAACAAGAATGATTATTTTTTATTTAAAAAAATATGATAGTTCCAACTTATGGGATCCTTAAACACTCATACAATAAACCGTAATTTGTACACATGTCCCCTTATAATGAAAATAAAGGAATCGTCTATGTCTCAATTAGAAATAATAATATATAGAACAATGTTTTGTTAGTGTTTTAAAACATCAATTAGTTTTTTAATGTAATTAAATCCTTGTATGATTGTCCCAATGACTCTCTAACAACCTATGATTTCATGTTGTTCATTATAGTTCAATGATGAACAATTTTTTAAGAACCCATAATATTCAATTATATCTCATTCCCCCATTTCAAAAAATCCAATATCTATTTAAATAATAAATTGGATTTCATTAAAAACAATACATTTCAAAAAAAATACTATGTTTTATATCAATCCATTTTATTCCATTTTATTTAATTTTCACAAATAGATATTTTTTATCAATTCACAATTCTATTTCACCATCCACATTCACAATTAAACTAAACAATTTAATTACCAACAATTTCAATAAATATTAGAATAGACACACCTTTCAATGGAATTGGTGTGTTTTAAAAAAATTCCATCTAATGAGTTCCACTATTGAAATTAAAAAATTAAAATTTCACAAATTTCCATAAACACACTCCAATTCAATGGATTTGTTGATGTTCTTTACTGCATGAAAAAAATAATTAAATACAAAATTTAATTGAATTGGGTTTAAACACCAAATTGAAAACCAACCAATTCCTTTTAATTAAAACCATTGAAATTAAATAAAGATATTTTTGGTCAACAGATATTGGGATCATAATGGTACCACTTACCTTGGGATCAAAATATCTTGAATGGACAAACCCTAATCAGGATTCAAAAATGAAGAGTGATGGTAATGGAATCATGAAAAAGGAATCAAAAATATGTTTAATATCCTATAATATAGGGAATTAGGTCATCATAGATACATGGTGGTCAATGGAACCCTTCATAAGAAAATATAGGTCACAGTAGTTAGAGATCGGTGAAATAAAACTATCTCAGAGAATATCAAAGGTCATTTCTCCATATTTGAATTGCTTTTTGGAGATATACAAGGGACCAGGAACAGCCCTTGGTTTATCCCATTGAATAAGAATTTTTATGGGGTCATTCTAGGTTCATCAGTCACTTAAATTATGTATTTTAGATTTTTTTGTTCTTCTTTCAGATTAAAGAAACAATTTACAAAATTAGATGGGATGATCCCCATGGTTAGACCAAACTGTATAGCATGGATGTGATCATATTATAAATGGAACACATTGACTCTCCTATAATGAATCTCTATCTGAATAACCATGTTCAATCCATGAAAGAATTAACTACCTAGGATTTTACATTTTTATGTTAGTGGTTCCACAGTTTGGAAAAAAATTTACGCAAACTCTACATTTTCCCACATGTTCAAAAAAAATTAAAATTTCAACTTGATACGACCAAAAACAAAATCCAAAAACAATATTGACAAAAATAGGGGATTATGGAAACCTAAAAATATTAATATGATTTAACAAAACAATAATCTTTGATGCCCAATTGTATGATAATGGAGTTTGAATTCCATGACAATTTTTCTGAATATAATCTTGTGGAATGTTTTTCACTGGCTGGAATTTTTTTTGAACTGGAATGATATGTCATGTTGAAATATATTTCAATGAAATAAAATATAATAATATTCATATAATTATTTAAATGAAAATTATAAGATTCTGTGATTTTAATTTAATGTTCCATTATGCATGTATGATTTTAAAAATTAGAATGATGGATGGATTTTTTCAATATCACAAATAGAATGATGGGGATAAATAATATTTTTGAATACATTGGAAGATGATGGATGATCCCTTATTGTGATGTCTCTCATAGGTGTTCAATTTTTTACCAATTCAATCCTGGGAATTTTTACCAAATGATAAAGGTTAAGGGTGATAACATTCTACTAATTGGGATTCATAATTGGTATATGCGCCAAAATTATATTATTTCTCCATTGTATATAAAAATGATTAAAATATAATATTGGATATTATTAATAGTGTTTTTACTAATTTTTGTATAATTTTTTTGATGTGTTCAAAGATGATATTTTATATATATATAAAATTATCAACATTAATAATATAACCCTAATTTTGTTATTAATGTCTTGATTCGATGAATGTTACATGGAAATTTCGTTAAATGCTATTTTGGGTTTTGATAAATTTCTTAAATTTGTAATATTATAAGTGATGTATTATTAAATATTGATCAATCTAAAACAAAATTTGATAAAGAGTTTCCAAGTAAAATAAATATAATATATATTAAAATTTTTTATTTAGATTAGAGTGATACTACAAATGGCTTGTTGAAAAGGATTCACAGTAATTTATTCCACTAAATATTTTACTCCAAAAAGTGACGAATTAAACTGGATGATAGTGTATGACTATTTATTACTGGAAGTGAAATATAGATTGTTTAATGACCCAATTTTTTTACTTCCCCAAATGAAATGGTTATTTTTCATATTCATAGAATCAGTCGTGATAATACATTGTTGTGTTCAAATTTTCAACAATAAGATAATTAACTATGTTTCATGATAATAGAAATGTTAGGAGTTGAATTAACCTACACCTTATCTATAAATAAATGTTTTTTTTGATTAAAAACTCTAGAGACAATATTGATTTTTATTTATTTGTAAAATATAATCTAATCATAATTTTTTTGAAGAATTTATTCTCCTAGAAAGTGTTGAAAAGGATAAATAGATAAAGTATGTAATTAATAAATAATTATGATGAGAAATTATAATATAATAATGGAACATAAAATAAGGTAACTAATTCATTATAATGATATTATAATGTTCTGTTATGTTAATATGTTGGAACAAGATCATGTGTTAATTGACTTTTTGAATATTTCAATTTTAACATTTTATGACGTAACTTCCTCTTTTTCATTTGAAGTTTTATTATAGTCATATTTTATGGATGTAATTATGAAAAAATGAATGGATGATCATGTTTTATATGAAATGTTGTAATTTTTTAGTAATTTTATGTTTCCTAGGTTTCTCACGGAAAATGAAGGTGTTTAAAGTTTCAAAAAATATTTTATATTCCTCATGAATATTATTTGAGGAATTCATTGAATCTCACAGTTTGCAATTTTTAGTTCATATTTATTTAACTATGTTATATGTCAATAAATCATATTGTTACATGAAATATGTAATAAATAAATACATTATCGATTTTAATATTATATAATTAACCAATCAAAAATTTAAAGTGGACTGAAAATTATCGATAAGGATTATTCAAAAAAAATATTGTACTATAATGAAAATCATAGAATATATCCATAGATTTCATTATTGTATTTCCAAAGAAATATTATGATAATAATGTGATACATGAAATTTTTAATAGTTTGTCAAAATCTCTATATTATAATAAAATTTTACAAAATATGTTTTAGGATAATAATTATAGACATTCTGTTAATGATATAATAATATTTCACGAGGTCCCTATTTAAATTCCATACAACTGTGATGATAGGAATAATGCCAATTTTTTGAGATTATTTTAAATTCATTTGGTTATTTATATTATTTATGTATTTTACTTATTCCAAAATTTGGTGGAAAATAAGAGATAATGGTTTGGAAATTAGAGGAAATGATTCATTATTGATTAATGGATTACAAGGTAAGTTGTTATCATTATATCTCATTAGTTGAATTTTATTATTTTGACAATATTCACTGTACGATGGAAATTGACGATTTTTAGAAATTATACATAAATTCATTTGAAACTATGACTCATTGGGATGATTCAATGGAAGGAAAAAAATTAAAAAAATATTTGTGAGTGAAAATTTTTGTGAAAGTGAAGAGGATTCAATAAAATATGATATTGGATAAGAGAAAAAACAAAATTTATTTAGATGACCAGAGGGAAGATCATTCATTCAATATAGGTTGTCATGTTTTTCTTAATGTATCTCCATAGAATGTGTTATGTATTTTAATAAAAACGAAATATAGATCTATGGGTCATTAGAAAATATGAAATCATGGATAACTTTGGATTATTTTCATGCTTTGGGTCCATTCCCAAAATTTTATCACTAGTAAAGGATGTTTTTTAGGTTCCACTATTAAGAAAATAAGTAGCATATAAATATGATGTTTTTTGCCCAAGGATATCCAGTTTGTGGAGAATAATTCATATGAGGGACTTTTAATTTTGAATTTCAGACATAGATTTTTGTTTATAATGTGTAATATGAATCACCAAGTGAAATATTTTATGTAAAACCCTATATGAATGAAGAAGAATCATGGGAATGATAAAATTTAATACATGAAAAAAATCTTGACATATTGTATAAATGAAAAATAATTAAGAGTAATTAATTTCTAAAAGTGGGTAATAATATAACATCCTAGATAATCATGATAATAAATCAATTTATTTCTTAATAAATACCCTATATATATATATATATAATTTTGGATAATTATATATTAAATTGCTCTGTGATTTTCATTCATAAAAAAATAGTTGTATTGTAATTTGTTTTCATTTATTAATGTTCTTATTTAAATGATTAATTTGAAAATTTTGGAATATAAAATTTAAAAAATAAATTTCATTTATAAAAATATATTTTCAAATTTATATTAACATTAATTTTTTGGAGTATTTCTGTCATTGTTCTATGTGAATAGTAAAAATAATTCATTCAATTGAAATTTTTTTCCATTCAAGTATTTCATAAGAACCATTATATTTTCAAATGAAGTTAAATATTAGTTAGTAAAATTCTATTAATAATAATATAATAATTTCCAATGGGTTAAAAAATTCATATAACTTATTTTTAAAAAAACATTACACTTCAAAAAGGTAATTTACTATAAAACATTTTTTCATCTCATTTGGAAGGATTGTTTTTAAAGTAATTTCATCCATTTGTTGAAATTTATTTTGATAAAATGGAGTAAATATTTAATATAATCTTGTTACAATTTTAGGGCGACGACATATTAATTTTTTTCCTCTAATAACGGTAACTTTGGAAAAATAATTGGCTTCATTTTTAAAAGATAAAATTGGAAAAAGATGTTAAACTAAAATAATAATAGTTAAAATGATAGAAAAAATATCTGAATCATATTTTATGTCATTATATAAACCATTACCCATAAATTATTCTATATTCAATTTTTGATATATATCTCTTTATAATGATATAAATATATTTTAATTTTATGAGAAATTTTATTTCTATAATCTCCATCACTTTTAAAAGAAAAATTTTTCTTCTATGTTATCCATATTACAGGTCCACTATATATTATAAAACACAAAAAAATCCAATAATACAAAAAACAAACATACTAAATGTAATTTTTTATAGTAATACCATCAAAAGAATGATTTTGATTTAAACCTAATGAGGATATACAAAGAAGAGATATAGTTGTGAAAAGATTATTTTATTTTTATTTATTCCTTTATATCCTTCAACATATAATCAATATTGTTATATAATCAAACTATTATCTCTAATATAATTTAATTTTATTACATTAATGTTATAACGAATTTTTCTTATCCTTTACATCAAATAAAAAAATAGACCACCATTCATACATACATGTCAAATACTACATTATAAATCCCTGTAAATAATTTCCCATCACCCCTTATTATGATTTTTTAAAATTATGTATGTAGTGTATATATTTGAAAATAATTAAAATATTATAATTATATATGTATATTATATTATCTTTTTTAATATATTTCAATTCATTTATAATTTATAACATCGTTCATGTGCTCTTGTGGATTACCACCTCCCCATAGAGATGTGGTTCATTTTTAATCACCACATCACATGGATTATATATATAGATATATTTATGGAAATAATTTGATATATATTATATAACTATAATGAAATATTTTTAATTTTATACATTACTTTTTTCTATCATGATCAATGTAGAATTTGAATGTTACCCATTCATACATTTGGACTATCATCAACATGATTTTAACATTATTATGTTCTCTTATCCAATAAGATCAATTTCATAAACAAGTATTGATAATGTTAAAAACAATTATAACAACAACATGAATATGATACAGGATATAAGAAAATAATTATATATTAGATCATTTTATTCCTAAAAGATCCATTTTTTTAATAAATTAATTTTTTTTAAAAATATGATGTTATGATAATTAATAATGTAATTATGTATTAATTTCATATAACAAAATTTATATTAATAATTATCAATAAAATGGTTATTTACAATGTAATATTTAACATTATTTTTTTATTCATGATGATAAATAATGCATGTGAATGTTTAGAATTAAGGAAAGTGATTTCTATTTTCAATTTCCATTCCTTGAAACTAGATTTATTTTACTCAGATTTAAAATTTATCATGGGGGTTAATCTCCCTCATATAAGTATATACAATTATTATCTAAAAATTAATGTGAATAAATTTAAATTAATAGTTCATTCGTTTAATTAGTCATTATATATAAAATAAAAATATTAAAACAGTGTTTTTATTAACGTAATTTAATAATTTTCAAAATTAGTTTATCACATTTTCTCACCAACGTCAATGCTGATGTAAATATTTGAACTATATTAGAAATATAATGAAATTAACATTCAATTAAATTCTAATAAATATTTTAATATTGTAAAAAATAATAAAAAATAATAATTTTAAAATTCTCCCCAGTGGGGTACATTTAACATGTGTACATAAGTGGGAATTAATCATTTTTATAATGTATTAGACATGAGATGAGTTTTACCCCATCATGAATGATTTTTTTACTATGGAATATCATACCATAATTAATTGATTTTCAAAATAAAAAAATAATTTTGAATTCTAAATAATATTTGTAAATACTTTTTAATGAGTTATTATATTTAAACATATCATTATGTAAATCCCAAATGTTCTTATGGATATATGATTAATGAAATGTATATTTTTTAAAATAGAAATAAATGAATTAATGTATTTAATTTACATTATGGTGCTAGGAAATGTTTTATGATGTCACATGAGCCTAATATATCTCTCAAATACATTGGATAATTATTATTATCTCTAGAAAATTATGATAGGGTTAAATAAATAAATAATTACATTTATATGGATTCTTGTAAGGGTAATATAAATATATATCCCAAATAATGAACTGTAATCTTCATTACATAATATTGATTTATCAGGAAGATATTTTGATTTCATTGGGTAGAAATATTTTATTTTCTTATGGAATGATTATTGAATGTAAAATTAAAAATATATATTCATTTAAAAAATTCACATCATGTATTCTCAATATATATAAAAAATGAAAATGACATTGATTATTTATTTATAAATTTTTTTTATAAAAATTTTCTACAGAAATATTTCTTATTAAATATGTAATGATTTTATGGTTATTTTTTATAATGGTAAAGTATAACTATATTATATGACTTCAGGTTTATAAAATGTGATAAAATAGTTCTTCTATGCATTTAATATATCTTTTGATAATATTTTCCTACTCATACCATATTTTAATGGTTTTTTATATTATTTTAATGATTATTAGGAACAAAGATAAATTCACGTTTATAATTATGATGATTTTCATAAAATATAAAAAATATATCATTTTAAAATCTCTATATAATAAAAATATTAATCTAAGTAGAATTTTATAAAATTTTATTTGTTTTTTATTATCTAATAGTTAATAATTAACCATATAAATAAGAATAACATAAAAGGACATCAAAATGAATTATAATGATGTCTTTATTTAAATCTAAAAAAATTATTATTGGATCTATATTTTTATATTTTATTCAAAATATAAATCGTTATTTAAGAAGAATTATTTTTTAGAATATGCTTATTAACAACCAACCATGTATTAATTTTAAGAAAAATTAATTACATTATATCATAGATATTGAAGTCATTATGTATAGACCATTAATGTTGTCATTTTTTCAGTGAATGAAAATAATAAAAGGTAAATAATTCATTATCTTTTCATAATAACATTAATATTTTAAATATTATATATATTAATGAGATAAATTTTTTTAACAAACCTTTCCAGGTGCTGACGAAAAATGAAACATATCACTTCATGGTGATGGCAGTATGTTTGTACACATGATGAATATGTTAATTTTCCATTAGAGGGAAAATATATAGAAAATGGTTTTATAATTAAAATTAAATATTTTTTGTAAGTTAATGGTAAATATTTGATTCATTAATTATTTTTTTATGTTTTAGATGTGGTAGAAGAATAAATAGACTTTATAGAACTAGAATAAGATTATTGCCTATTCTCTAGGTATCGTCCATTAGCTTAAAATTTTAGATTATTTTTGTCAGTCTTTCAGTCACACCGAGACTTCTAGGATATAGGGAAGAAATTCAATAAGGTGTATAATTATATATTAGATGGGGTATAGTGATCATGTTGCATGTATAAGAGAGATGATGTGTCCCATTTTATATGGGTGGAGACTGGTACCCCTATAGATGTGAATAACATTTAAATATTATAGCCTGATCCTAGGAAAATTTGTTCAAAAATATCCAATTTTATAATTTTTTCTAGTGATTTTTAAATACACATATTCAATGAAATCAAATAATATTTTTTTGGAATATATTTAGGTTCAATCAATGAATTTTAACCTTACTTATCATCTTCATTTACCACAATGGACAAATGTTTTCCAAGGAAACATTTTTTATGAAGAAAATTAATTTTACCATACAACCTAATATAGAAATGATAATCCACAATATAGAATCTTTTTTATAAAAAAATAAATATAATCTATATATATTTGATCAGATAATCAATGAAGACAATTTCAAATCATTAAATCCAAATTAAGCAGAAACATTTTTTTTATTTTCAATAATTTTATATTAGAATATATTCAATGATTAAAATGTTATTTTTTAAATATATTATTAAAATATTTTAATAAAATATTTTATTAATAAAAAAATTTATTTACAAAAAAGCACATATATTTCATAATTTTTTTCAGAAAAATAAAATTTCTTAATATCAATTAATTATTTCATCATTTATAAAAGCATAGATTTTTTATGAACTATTATAAATTATTCAATAAATAAATAAAAAACAACCATATTGTCTTATGGAATAATATTAAAGTAAATTTCTTTTAAATAATATACATACAATTAAAGAAATGTTTTTAAAATTATTTTTATTTTGTAAAAAATTTAATGACAATAAGTCATATCAATTCTAACAATATCCTGATTTGAAGTAGATGGTTTTGTTAAAAAGTTTCAAATTTAAGATAACTATCTATTATTGAATAATTATTTTTTTATTCTACATTGTAATTATGCATTTATTTTCATTATCACTTGCATGAAAAGATATTGAACTCATAAAAGATATAAAATAGAATATATTTTAAAATATCACGGTCTTACAATATATCGTAGTTATAAAAAAGGCATTTGAAATCATTAAATTTTATAAATAAATCTATATAAGGATACATATGAATCATTGCATCGTCATGTACTCATTTAGGTTCCTTAAATTTTGTGTGTCACTATAGCATATTGACTGGATGAATGATGTTTTTTATATCACATTATATCATAGACATAGAACATACACCTGTTATTTTTAATTGGAAAAATAATTATCCTAATATAAAATATCAAAATTTATTTAATATAATTGAATAATTATATACATCTAAATAAGTGATGCAATAAAGATATCATAATTTTGAGATTAATTAAGAGAAGAAACCAAGGTATAACCTACCAAAAGAATTTAACCATGTATATCGTAGGGACTGATATAAATTTATTTTATCATCCCCTTCACTATAAATTATAAAAATTATTCCCCAAATATATTATTAGATATTCATTTTCACAATATTCAAACAGTATATCATATTTTTTATTGTATTTATGAAAATTCAATTGTATTTCTACTACGCTGATTTTATATTGAATGGATACAACATTCCCTATCATTTCATCATTTATATTAAGTTCAATATGTTTTGTTATCTAATTTACAGGCAACATTTGGATGTTTTATACCTCTTTGAAAATCTATTATCATAAGGAATCATCTAAATTCTGGAGTAAATTAAATATTTGTAAGAAAACATTACATGTGGAATATGCTGACCCCAACAATTATCAATGTCTAACGAGAAATATATATGTATATTTTTTTGTTTTAATTGCCCTCCCTGAATAACCAAATGGATAAGGATGATGTGAAGTGTTAAATCTCATCTCTAAATTTATCTTTAATCAAATACTGGTCCAGAACATCACATTAAACCATAGATCTTAATAAGATATGATAAATAATTATACTTCATGCAACATTAACAAGTAAATATTTTTAATCCTTCCAATTTTATAAATTCTTAAATATTCTTGAATGGAAATGAAATGTGTTTCTTTTAGAATGTGATTTACTAACACATAAATGGAGTTATATGGTTTAGATAACATGGAAAATACTACAATTGAAAACACTGAGAAAAATTGTAATTTCCAAACAAATACGAACAATGGTTGAAACATCATCATAAAATCATACCCTATAGCCTTAAATATGTTATATAATGGGAATAAAAATATTATATCCAATACATTCCTTTTCAATTTTTCAGTCCATAAATTCTCATTGAGATTAGTATATGGCTTTTTAAATCCAATATGATTATATAATGATGAGTCTTGTGCTTCATACAATATCTCTTTATTCAATTCCTTTATCCAATGGAAATATATCCCATTAAGGGATCTTATTACCCTATCACTTCCATATCTTAACTCAAGATCATTTTATACATTCTATTATAATTCCAAATCCTCCTTCAATATATCAATAATATTCACATGGATAGACATTTTGATAATAATTTGAAAATATTGAAATTCCCCCATTATGTTGTTGTTTTGTGGTTAATCCTCATTAAATTCATAAATTTGTTCCTTTTTATTCCCTTAATTATCAATGTATCATGTTATGTAACATATTTTGATTTTGGAAAATATTTTTATCAATTTAAATTTTTTTGAATTCTTAAAAGTCATTCTTTAGATGAAACCCCATGTTAAAAATAATTCATGATAAATTGTAAACTATATTTTTTATTAGAGGGTATGATAATGATAAAATACATTATATAACATAATTCCAATAAATATCTTATATAAATATATTTTTCTGATGATTAATAGTCAATTTAAAAATTCAAATAATGATTACAGGACATATTTTTTCTAAATAATTTCATTATAATTAAAAAAATTTAATTTTAAATTTTTATAATGAAATATATTTATACTATATATGAATCAATATAAAATCACTATTACATTAGTTATCTAACTTCTAAGATTAACGATTATATCATTTAAAGGTTAACAATGTTATTTTTGAGGAAACTATTTTTTTACACCGTGATTTTATCTTAATAATTGAGTTACAATTTATTTATTTATATTTTCAAATGGAATTTTTATATAAAATATTTAATAATATTAATATAAATTCATCTAATTGATATTATTAATCATTGGATTCATTTTTTTCATTTTATGAATTTGATATATATTTCCTAGAAAAATGTGTTTTAGAACATTTTATATGTTTATATTATTTTGAATTGTACCTCATTTAGATTTTGTATTATATATAGTTAATATAATTTTTTAAATCATTATATAAGAATTAAAATATGGAGATATTTGGAGAATTACTTGAAGAATATTATTTTTGAGAGGTTAGTGAAAATAGTGATTTTTAATGAAAATTATATTTTAGATTAAATTATTTTGAAAGAACAGTGTTTATTTTCATTCATTCTAAAATATATTTTTTAAATAAACTAATAATATTTATAATTTCTTTACATTATACCTGATATTGGGATCAAATATAATTTCACATATAGAAATAATTTTTCCATAAACATTTTTTCATTTCATTATTATTTTTTATATTAAAATTTTTTCCATTTTTATCAAGAAAATATTGAAATATGAATAATATTTCCAATTAATAAGAACTACATTAATTAAATTTTCTAATTTTTTTATGGATAATTATTACTATGTTAAAAAAATATTACAATACTACAAACAGTAGATTTGGTAAATTAAGGATAAAAAAAAGTGACAAGGCCAAAATATATCACCGTAATTATTATTTCATGAATATATTAATACCAATATCATACAAGTTTCTATTATTAATTTTTATGGTGCTTGAATCCATTAATATTACTTAATAATATTTTAATAGGTAATTGTAATGGCCTGGACCTCTTCGGTCCATTCCTTTGTGAAAAATGTGGTGCTGGAGGTGTTTCGGGAGGCCAAGGCGACTTGGAAAGTGTTTGGGTGGACATTTTAAGTAAATCTAAATGGTTATGTCCTTTGCACGGGAGGCACATGGATTTCCTAAACCATGCGGCAAAACCGTGCAAGGCTGGTCTTGGAGACAGTGGCCAACACACGGTTAGCACATGGTTTTTCTAACCGTGTAGACTAACCTTGCGAGGAGTGGTTGTCGAGGCAGAAGCTAATGCACAGTTAGTGCACTGTTTGTTAAACCGTGTGGAATAACCATACGGGCACTTAATGTTAGATCCTAAATTTTAGGATCTTGACCGTTTTGTCTTTAATCACCTCATTTAAGCCCCTAATCGGATATAACTCGGGTTTACCCATACTTGTAGGTGGAAGAATCAATCACAAGTGTTTTGGAGGCGATCTGGAGGCTTCTCTTCGCAAATCGAAGCCGGATTCTTGAGGTATGTGGTTGTTCTACCTCATTCTTGTTGGTTTCTTAGATCTACTTAGATCTACTCCATCCCTTCTCTTGGTATCATAGATCTACGCCCGTTATTGGTAGATCTAAGTGTGAGGATGTCTTTTGTGATGAGTCATGGTCTTGATATTGCTAGGAGGATAAATATAAGGAGGATTCATGGAGAATCGACCTGGTTCTTGGGCGTTCATCAATCGTTGTGGTTTTCCTCGAAAACCATTAAGTTAGGGTATTTGTGGCTTCTCTAATTTTTATGTACAATTGTAGTGTTAGCAAGATTTATCCCTTTGGATCACAATAGAATTGACCTAATTAAATACAAGAACCAGATTAAAATAATTGGCTTGATTGCAAGTTGTTACTTTGTACCTTGATAACAGTTTGCCTCTTTATTTTCTAGATTGTGTGATATATATGCCTTTCTTGTTAGCATGTTTCTCTTGTTTAAATTGATAAAGAACATAAATCCAGAATTAATTGATAATTAATTGGCTAAAAATAAAGAGGCATTAAAAATAATATGGTTCTTGTGGTAATTTGATGTTGATTATGTTAGCATAGTAAGCATTTTTAATCCATGTGATCACTTACTATTTTGGTTAATTATATTGGAACCAACGAATTGAATATGTTAATTCATGATGGATTTATGAACATGATCGATTGAATTCCCTGAAGGGTTCGGAGTTACCCTCTTATTGTGAATTAGGGCTAAAATCCCATTTGATGTGATGATCTTTTTTTCTATGCTTGTGTTGTGATGTGACCCTGGAGGGGTGTCGTGATATCTTGTGTTGTGATGTGACCCTGGAGGGGTGTTTTGATATGTGAAGGCAGGGAGGCCTTGTGGTTGTGGTAGCGGATGACGCCTCGAGTGACAAGATGCATCAGTTTATATAAGATATTTATTGGAATTATGTTCTATAATAAATTTTATCATCGGTTTATGCATGTGGGTGTCATGGTGAATTAACGTCCAAAGAATTAATTAACATAAATTGGAATTTATAAAAAGGGAATGAAGTAAACTAATGATGTTATTTAACTTGTTGTGTGCTTATAGGATACCTAGTCTTAGAAATAGTAGCCTGCAGTCCGAGAGACATTAGCTGCAGTTGAGGTTTAGAGTAGGTTATGCCCATATTGTGGTTTTGAGTTATATATATTCTGTACTTTTTGTGTTTCTATACAATACCCCACCCTGGCAGTAAAGGCAACTAACACCCCGGGGATTCTGAGCCTTGGGGGGTGTGTTTTCCCCAACATTCTGATGGGAGGATGAATCGAAGACTACCCCCTTTGACCTCTCTCTCTTCTGTTGGTAGATACTTGTGCCATGAAGCACATCAGTTAGTTTCCCCATATATGTGTGTAGATGGCTGTAATTTCTTGTGGTTATTCACACACATATATTCTGGATATAGTATCCTATGGACTACTATAGGTGTAATGTTTATGGGCTGCGATGGCTTGAGGATCCTTACTCGGAGTATGGGATGTAATGGATTGAGGTATAATACCTGACATATGATACACATTATGTGAGATGTGGTGGCCCCAAGAAAATATCTGGTTACTTTTGGTTTTGAGGACGGTGTGGTGTATCTCCCAAGTGTCGGCGGGCAAGCATTTGTGGTGCACGAGGTGTAGATTTTGGAGCTTAGCCCAATTGTATACGGTTAAGCCATTATAGAGAGATGCCTAGGACATAGGTCGTTAGGGAAAAGTGGAAAACCAGTGGGGAAGTAGTAACAGGGTACCCTTGATATTATTTGTTATATAATATATTCTATTATGCGTTACTCGATGAGAGTAGCCATGGTGTGGTTGGAAATTTAGTATACCTATTTAGGTGACTATTTATATTCACTTGTTATTCACTGTGATTTAGCATGCTTTCTTACTTTTGCATGAGAGGCTTCAGGGAGGATGCTTCTAATTATACTTATATACTCACCCTACGTATATATAAACTGTTTTCAGGTCATTTGGAGCATGTTGGATATCGGGCTAGTTAATACTAGCTTGTCGTTGCAGGAGCTGTTTGGGCTACTAATCGCTGTTATTTTACTTTATTTTGGATACTTGAAGTTTTACCATTTCAGTTGTAGTACTTTTTCTTGGCATTTCAAATATGCACCTGGGTTTCCTTTGTATTTCAGTTGGAGTTAGTTGGTTTCTATATTATCTCTCTCTTCTGCATGTGTTCTCTTAGTGGGTAATGCCTTCCATCTGTGTGTTTATTATACCCTCGGTGCTAGTCACCAACTCGGGGCCTATTAGAGGCGAGACTCGAGGGTCACTATCTCTCTTCTCACATTGTCGGCCTATGAGGAGTACAGTTTGTGGGGACGGGGTCGTGACAGAGTGGTATGAGAGTTCTGATTGAGGGATAGGATAGAGTTTGGAGTTAGGCACAGGTGAGGTTGCATGGGTTGGTTGGGAAACGGTGTCATTCATGTTAAGCAAGTGAGGTAAACATTGTATACTAGCTGAGACATAGAGATTTAGATCCCCCTATGATCTGACATATGGACCTCTAAATTACAATGGCTACTACATAGGGTGATACTAGTTGTAGGGTAGAGACCTAGAAAAGGATCATGCATAATTCTTCTTTGTGCTTGTGTTTTAATGGTTAGACCTTGGGATAAGTTAAAGTAAAATTAATAAAATAAAAAAATAATTAATTAATGATGAGTCTTCCATATTCCAGGTTTAGGAGCTCTAAGTGTTTGTTGTTTTGCAGGTATGGTCCCAGGTCGACGTCCTCGTCCGGTTTGTGCAGAAGATGTCTAGAAGGCTGTTCCAGAAGATCACCGCATAGTAGAGGTTGACGATGACGACACATAGAGGAAGACAATCCAAGAGTTTCAGCTCCAGAGTATGCAGAAGTATGAGGGCTCTGTTTCAGATGCAGTCACGGAGGACTGGTTGGAGGAGGTTGAAATAGGCTTCAGTTCGATCTGTGCTCGAAAGGAGAACTGGGTTTCCTTAACATTGACGATTCTTTGTGGAGCAGCGAGGCAATGGTGGTTCTTTTTCCTCGGGGATCATGAGGGGTAACCGATCTAATGGGAGGAGTTCTGAGACAAGTTTAGAGTCGAGTTCCTTTCCTAGACTGTGAAGGCGTCCAGTCGCCTAGAGCTTTTTACCATTCGACATGGGAGATCTACTATTCGAGGGATTTGAATCTATTTCAAAAATATTTTACGATTTGCTTCCGACCTGTTACTAGATGAGAAGGCCATGGGTGAGGCATTTCGAGGAGGCTTTGCTTCCATAGATCTAGCTCTATGTCACCCCATTTATACTGAAGACATATCTTGAGGTGCTGGAGAGGGAAGAGGTTATCGAGAGGACTTTGGCTAGGACTAGATCGTCATGAGAGGGGAATCACCATGATAACTCACGAAGAAAGGTTGTGGTCCGGGGTTCTTGGTTTTCAGGACAGAATACTTTCCATTTAGCCAGGGGTAGGTCCCAACCCTTCATATCTCATTTCTCTAGAGGCAGAAACTCCCAGGATTATACCAAAGGATCAGGCGCTTTTTTTTTCTTGTGGCGTTCATGGAAATTTGCAGCAAGAGTGCCAAACCTTTCATAGTGGTCATCATGTACTTGGCGCTCCTCTTCAGGTTCCTCCTTTGAGACAGTTCAAGCTGAGGCAATAACAGTAGTTTGCAGCTGCTTTAGTTTACCAAAGGGTAGATGGGGTAGTTATAGGAGAGCCCCATGATGGCCCCTGTCTTCATAGAGAAGAGTGCGGCCATGGTGGTGGTCGTCATCAGTGTCATAGATGTCGTGGAGGAGGACGTGGTCAGTTTCATGCTCTAGCATTGCTAGCACAAGACGGGCCAGATGTCATTTGAGGTACCCTTTTCCTGTTTTCATCCTTGGTGTATGCCTTGTATGATTCAGGAGCAACACAATCCGTCATATCACCTACCCTTGTCCATGCCTTGGGACATGAGGTAGAGAGGCTTCTAGTGCCGTTGGCATTGACTATGCCAGTTGGAGGCCAAGCTAACATGTTTGAGGAATGTAGAGACTGTGATCTAGTTTTGGGGAAACACCACTCTTCGGGAGATGTCCTATGATTATGAATACAACCATATGATGTCATCCTCTGCATTGATATGTTGTATTCGGTGCAGGATATTGTAGATTTCTTCAGGAAGAAGGTCATCTTCCTTGGTGCTGATGGAGAGCACGTGGTGTTTGTTGCTTAGCGAGATCCTCAGATAGGTCATAGGTGTGTTTCATCTTTATCATCCATGATGGCCTACTTGATGTTGGGTTCTTCAAAGGTTCTGCAGTTTTTGTTTCCAAGGGTCATCGAGGAGTACCCTGATGTTTTTCCAGAAGAGGTTGTATCCTTACCCCCTCGACAGGAGATCGAGTTTGGGATCGAAATACATCTAGGAGGGTCTCTTATAACTATGTCTCTGTATAGGATTTCCCTTTATATGTTACGGGAGCTACGTATATAGCATGATGGTCTGTGGTAGTGCGGTTTTGTTTGGACAAGTATGTCACCATGGGGTGCACCAATATTGTTCATGAAGAAGGCCGACGGCAGTTTGTGGTTGTTTGTTGATTATCGTCGCTTAAACAAAGTGAAAATAAAGAATCGCTATCTCTTTCCTCTGATTGATGACTTATTCGATCAACTGAAGGGTGGAAGTTGGTTCTCAGAAATCGACTTGCGGTTAGGATATCATCAGATGCGTGTGAAGGATGAGGATATTCTAAATACTGCTTTCTGATGTCATCATGGGAATTATGAGTTCATTGTAATGTTGTTCAGCATGAGGAGTGCTCCAGCTGTGTTCATGGTATTAATGAATGATGTGTTCCGTGAGTTCCAGGACAAGCTCGTGGTAGCCTTTATTGATGACATCTTTGTGTACTCCATGTCTATAGAGGAGCATGTTGAGCATCTATGAGCCGTTTTGGGAGTCCTTCGTCGACATCTGCTGTTTGGGATGTTGTCAAAATGTGAGTTTTGTGCTGGAGAAGTCCGTTTCATGGGGCATCTGTTGTCCCAGTAGGGAGTATATGTGGATCCATTAAAGATAGAGGAAGTTTTGTCTTGGGCAGCCCCGAAGACAGTGTTAGAGGTGCGAAGATTCCTCGGTCTCGTAGGCTATTACATGAGGTTTGTGGCTATTTCCACACAAGTTGTGGCCCCTCTAACAACATTTACAAGGAAGGATCAAGCCATTGTATGGATTGATCACTGTCAGACAGCCTTCGAGTATCTAAAAGAGAAGTTAGTCAGTGCTCCAATCCTTTTTCTTCCAGCTGAGGGAGTCCAGTTTGATGTCTTCTTTGATGCTTCGCATCTTGGGATAGGTGGTTTTCTCATGCAATAGAGGCCAGTTGTTTCTTATGGGTCTCGGCAGTTACACCCCCATAACCACAACTATGCCACCCACAATCTTCAGTTGGCAGTCGTGGTGTTTTCTTTGAAGTTGTGGAGACATTACCTCATTGGTGAGTGCTTTGTGGTCTTCACCGACCATAAGAGTTTGAGGTATGTTTTCTCCCAGCATGACATGAAATTATTGTAGCATAAGTGGATGGAGTTCATAAAGTAATACAACTTTGAAATATCGTATACACCTAGAAAGTGGAATGTTGTAGCTGATGCACTGAGCAGAAGGTCACATAATGATGTTGTGCGTGAATCCGGTGATTCAAGGAGAGTAATGGAGGAACATTCAACTTTTCATCTTAACATGGGAGAGGTTGGGGGAAGATGTTGACTTTCCAAGATGACTCTGCAGTCATCCCTGATGCAGAGGGTGGAAGAGTCCCAGTTGGCGGATCTTGAGGTGGAGGTCTGGAGAGGCTGAGTTGTTTGTGGTGAGGCCCCTGATGGTTGGTCTGAGTATGAACAACACAGAGTGTTGTATCAAGGAAGTCTTTTTGTTCCCTTGGCGATGCGTGAGACGGTTCTCAGAGAGTTCAATGGTTCACCTTTATAAGTACATCCTGGCGTAACAAAAATGTACCAAGCCTTGAGGAGTCAGTTTTGGTGGCGTGAGATAAAGCGCACGGTTGCAGACTTTGTGTCTCGATGTTTAGTCTGCCAGAAGGTGAAGGCCGAACACCAAGTTCCTGGTGGTCTTCTCCAGCCATTAGAGATTCCTCAGTGGATGTTGGAGGATATCTCAATTGACTTTGTTACTGGTTTACCTCGAGCTCTGTGAGGGAAGGATGCTATTTGGGTGGTAGTGGATCGTTTAAAAAAATTGTCCCACATCATAGCGATCAAGGAGTCGAGCTCAGTGGCTGTTTTGTCGAGGAAGTATCTGGAAGAGGTGGTGAGATTTCATGGAGTCCCTAGGACGATAATATCTGACCGAGATCCTTGTTTTACCTCTAGGGTTTGGAATGGTATCCAACATGCTTTTGGTTTTAGTTATGCCTTAGCACTGCTTTTCACCCTAAGACAGATGGTCAGACAAAGCGAACTATCCATACTCTTGAAGACATGTTACACACTTGTGTTCTTGATTTTTGAGGCTCATGGTTGAGGCACTTACCCTTGGTGGTGTTCTCTTATAATAACGGTTTTCACTCCACCATCGGTATGGCGCCGTTTGAAGCCTTGTATGGCCGAACTTGCCGTTCACATTTGTGTTGGACTGGGGTCAGAGAGTCAGCAATTCTCAGACCGGAACTAGTGCAGAATACAATAGAGATGGTTCAGGTGATTCTTGAGAGAATTAAGGCAGTGCAAGAACGTCATAAATCCTATGCCGATCAAAAGAGGAGACCCTTGGAGTTTAATGTTGGGGATCATGTGTTTCTGAAGGTGACTCCTCGTCGTGGGAAGAGAAGGTTTGGTCGTGGGAGTAATCTTTCTCCCCAGTTTGTTGGGAATTTCTAGGTGTTAGCTCATGTTGGAGTTGTGGCGTATCTAGTGTCACTTCCCCCCTTAGATGAGTCGGATACATGATGTTTTTTCATGTATCACAGTTACGCCGTTATCTTTATGATGACTCTCATATCATCGATTGGGGAGAGATCGATGTTGATGATGATGCCACCTTGGAGAAGTGACCTATGGAGATCTAAGACCGAAAGGAGAAGGTGTTGTGGGGACGTTTCATCCCCTTATTTCATGTCTTGTGGAAACACTCTGGCATGACGGAGAGTACTTGGGAATGTGAGTCACAGATATGTGCTCAGTTCCTAGAGTTGTTTGATGTTTGACTCTTTTCATGCACCGTTGTAACCTTTTTGGTTATGAAACATTCATGTTTATGAGATGGCTCCCTCTATTGCTTTGGTGGATTGATCTCTTTTGAGAGGAATCTCAAGGTGTGGTTTTTCAGACCCTGTTTCGTTTTTTCTCTTTAGGTGGGTTTTGGATTCTTGAGGATGAGATATTTTTGAGAGCTATCTGATGCTATGGACCGGACCTCTCCAGTCCATTCCATTGTGAAAAATGAGGTGTTGGAGGTGTTCCGGGAGGTCAAGGAGACTTGGTGTGTGTTTGGGTGGACTTTTTAATGAAATCTAAAGGGTTAAGGCCTTCGCACGGGAGGTGCACGGTTTGCCTAAACCGTATGGAAAAACCATGAAAGGCTGGTCTTGGAAGCAGTTGTCAATGCACGGTTAGCGCATGGTTTGCCTAACCATGGTGACTAACCGTGCGAGGAGTGGTTGTCGAGGTAGAAGCTAAGGAACGGTTAGTGCATGGTTTGTTAAACGGTGGAGACTAACCGTGCATGAACTTAATGTTAGATCCTAAATTTTAGGATCCTGACCATTTTCCATTGATCACCTTGTTTGAGCCCCTAATCGGCCATAACTCAGGTTTACCCTTCCTTGGAGGTGGAATAACCTCTCCCATGTATTTTGGAGGTGATCTGGAGGCTTCTCTTCGCAAATCAAAGCTGAATTCTTGATGTATGTGGTCGTTCTACCTCGTTCTTGTTGGTTTCATAGATCTACTTAGATTTAATCCTCCTCTTCTCTTGGTTTCTTAGATCTACGCCTGTTATGGGTAGATATAAGTATGAGGATATCGATTGTGATGAGTCTTGGTCTTGATCTTTCTAGGAGAAGAAATCTAAGGAGGATTTGTGGATAATCGACCTGGTTCTTGGGCGTTCATCGATCATTGTGGTTTTCCTAGAAAACCATTGAGGTAGGGGATTTTTGGATTCCCTAATTTTTATGTTCAATCATAGAGTTAGCATGATTTAGCCCTTTGGATCACAATGTAATTGACATATTTAAATACATGAACCAGATTAAAAGAATTTGCTTGATCTCATGTTGTTGCTTTGTACCATGATAATGGTTTGCCTCTTGATTTTCTAGATACTGTGATTTATATGCCTTGCTTGTTAGCATGATTGTCTTGTTGAAATTGATAAAGAACGCAAAGCTAGAATTAATTGAAAATTAATTGGCTAAAAATAAAGAGATGTGAAAATGAATCTGGTTCTGGTGGTAATTTGAGGTTGATTAAGTTGGCATAGTAAAGATGCTTAATCCTTGTGATAGCTTACTGTTTTGGTTCATTATATTGGAACCAACTAATTGAATATGTTAATACAAGATGGATTTAGGAACATGATCTATTTAATTCCCTGAAGGGTTCGGAGTTACCCTCTTGTTATGAAGTTGGGCTAAAAGCCCATATGATGTGATGATTGTTTTCCTGCTGCTTGTGCTGTGCTGCGACCCTGGAGGGGTGTTGTGATATCTTCTGTAGTGATGTGACCCTAGAGGGGTGTTGTGATATGTGGAGGTATGGAGTCCTTGTGGTTGTGGTAGTGGATAACGCCTAGTGTGGCGAGATGCATCGGTTTATGCATGTGGGTGTCGGGGAGGACACTAGGGGTGATGGTATGGATTGGATGTGTTGGCTGAACATTTTAGTGGATTGATTGGTTGTTATCTACTTTAATTTTCCCCACTGCTCAAGGCTGCTGGTTTTTATTACCCTTCGTACGAAAGGGTTGAAGTTGCGCGGGGTATTCCATGTGGTTCTGTTTTTAGCCTCTCGAGGGAGAATAGGACTACGCTCTTTCTATAGGCGGAAATGACCCGATGGGTAGTATATCTACTCACTGTGTTCATCCCCCTTGTGTTTAGTAGCAGAAGCTGCTTTTCTAAAATGCCTGGGAATATGGGAATGTATTTCTGAAATGAATTCTTGATTAAATGGTGATAATATATGGGGATGGAGAAGCTGGAATTTAATGGTGATGTTTTAAATTTAAAGGAACAGTAAATTTTGAATGTGATGCCAAGAAAGTTTAAAGGTGGTGTTTATTAATGGTTAATTAATATGCATAGAATTAATTAATGTAAAGTGGAATTTATAAAATGAAAATGAATTAACCTAATGATATTCTTTAACTGGTTTTGTACTTATAGGATGCCTAGTCATGGAAATAGCAGCTTGGAGTCTGAGAGACTTTAGCTGCAGTTGAGGATAAGACTGTGTTATGCCCATAATGTGGTTGTGAGTTATATATATTCTGTACTTTTTGTGTTTCTATACGCTACTCCACCCTAGCAGTAAGGGAAACAGACACCGTGGGGATTCTGAGCCATGTGGGAGTGTTTTCCACAACATTATGATGGGAGGATGAATGGCTGACTACCCCCACTGACCCTGCTCTCTTCTCTTAGTAGATACTTGTTCCATGAGGCACAACGGTTAGTTACACCATATATGTGTGTATAGTGCTGCAATGGCTTCAGGTTATTCACACACATATATTCTGGATATAGTATCATATCGACTAATTAGGTGTAACGTGTATAGGTTGTGATGGCTTGAGGATCCTTACTCAGATTATGGGTTGTAATGGCTTGAGGTATAATACCCGACGTATGATACACTTTATGAGAGCTTTTTTGGCTCCCAGAAACTACCTGGTTACTTTTGGTTGTCAGGACGGTGTGGTGCATCGCCCAGGTGTATGCGGGAAAGCCTTTGTGGTGCACAAGGTGCATATTGTTGAGCTTAGCCCATGTGTATAGGGGAAAGCCTTTGGAGAGAGATGGAAAAGGCGTCGGTCGTGGGGGAAAAGTGGAAAACCAGTGGGGAAGTAGTAGCAGGGTACCCTTGATAATCTTTCTTATATGATATATTCTTGTATGCGTTACATGGTCAGCATAGCCATGGTGAGGTTGGGAATTTAGTATATCTGTTTAGGAGACAAGTTAGTTTCACTTGTTGTTCACTGTGCTTTAACATTCTTTCTTAATTTTTTACTAGAGGGTTCAGGGAGGATTTTACTGAGTATACTGTAATACTCACCCTACATATATATAAATTGTTTTCCAAGTCACTTGGAGCTGGTTGGAGATTAGGCTGGTTACTACTAGCTTGTGGTTTCAGGAGCTGTTCGGGCTTGTGATCGCTGCTGTTTTACATTCTTTTGAGTACTTATAGTTTTCCACTTTCAGTTGTTGTACTTTTTCATGGCATTTCATAAATTCACTTGGGTTTCGTTTATATTTCAGTTGGAGTTGGATAGTATCTATCTTATCTCCCTCTTCTGCATGTGTTCTCTAAGAGGGTAATGCCTCTCATCTGTGTGTTTATTATACACTCGGTGCTAGTCGCCAACCCAGGGCCTACTGGAGGCGGGACTCGGGGGTCATTATCTCTCTTCTCACATTACCAGCCCAGGAGGGGTACACTTTGTGCGGAGGGGGTCGTGACAGTAATTTTCATACCCGATATCTTACATTCATTTTGTTATAACTCTTTATTACCATTAGTATTCATTATTAATGAATATCAAATGGGAAATCATGGTATCGTTCATGATTTTGTGTGGAGAATTTCCCCTACATCGTAATATAAATCATTTTACAAAACTTTCATTCCTAGATGGAAATTATAATGGATTAAATTTATAAAAATGATATTTACGATATATTTAATGTTATATAATGATAAATTTTAATTTTTCATTCATTATTAACATTCATTAAAAACAAAAAAAATATTGTTACTATGTACGTACAAATTTTTATCCCCATAAATTTTGTAATTATATTTCTATGTGTTACATATATTGATGTCTAATATAATAAATATATATTAAATTTACATCAGGATTAAATATATGACTATAATGGAAACATGATCAATGCCCCTGGAAAAGAAAATACAAACAGAAACCTTCCTCAAAAATAAGAAAGATACCAAATATAAAAAAAAATTAATAAATTATTATAAACAAGTGTTTCTTTAAATTTTTTCTGTGGGTCATATATAATATTATAATTATTTACATTGTAATATTATATAATTATAATAAATTTAATGTTTATATATTAGTTTATAGTTTTTATGATGAAATTTTATCTTAGCGTAAGGGATTTTTGTATCATTTTCTTCTCTGAGACATATGCCCTATTCATCTACTATTTCAAGCATATATTGTTTAGAATACATATTTTTTATCTCATTAAATTAATTTATTCATATTAATGAAATAGAATGTTTCATTTGTTGATATTTATTTAATTTCTTTTTTATACAAATGATTCCCATGCAGTTAGGGTTTTATGTTACAATCTCATTTTTATTTGAGGTTTTATAATTAAAATAACTATAATTAAATTAGATGAAAATCTTATCCAAAATCATATATATTTTATTCCCTTACATTTACCTCTTGAGATGTGATTTTTTCAATTCATATTATTCTCTTTATTTACTCATGTGATAGAAAGTTTATTTTCAAGGAAATGAAATATAATTTTACAATGGTTTGGTGAATTATTGTTATTAACATTTTTATTTTATTTCAAAAATATTATTAATGATTTTAATATTAACCAATTAAATTATTAAGAATATTTTAACCATATTGTTTTCTATAAATTTTATTCCCATTAAATCTTGTTATTCTATTACAAATGTGGTACTTTTGACCTTTTCAAATAAGAAGAATTTAATAATCGTTATAATCTACACAATATGAATGGATGTTCTTGTTGTTATGAATGAAAAATTACATAAATTGTACCCTATTAAGTTTATAATGTATTTATAAAATAATTTTCCCCTATAGTATATCATTTTGATTATTCATTATTATAGATTATGAATGATTTTATACATTTAAATTGTATTCATTTTTATGGATGAAATATTGTTATATTATTCATGATTATAGTTGATTTCCATACTTGGTATGGTTACATCATTTTATGATATTTTTCTCATACACATATTAGTATCTTATGATTTTATAAGATCATCAATTCATATATCTTATGTTAACCGATATAAAAAAAACATATTATTATGAATTCATTTTACCATTATAGGATTAATGGTTTTATGCATGAAGCATTAGATAAGGCTGATATTTTATTACAAAATAGTGGGAGATTCCATAACTATTTAATAAACTAATTATTTTTGAATATGTGTTAAAAATGAAATTAATTTTTTTTGGCTCTGGTAATTTTAAAAATTTTATTTGTTTTATATTTATCTAATAAAACTATATAACTATATTTGTAAAGGTCGAGACTCCTTAGTTGGTATTTTTAAAGCCCCATAGCCTAGTATCCTAAAGTTAGTGTTTACAATATTATATTGGCATAAAATAAAAGGTATTTAATCCCATAGGACTAATATTTTAGATATTTTGGAATATTATATATACTTTAATCATACATTATAATTGAAAACCTAAAATAAAACATAGTAATTAATTTTAGAAAACTTTTATTCTCCTATAACAATCCTGGATATCAATCATAATAAACATATACATTCCTTCATAATATTAAGACATAAGAAATGAATCAAATCAAATGCCTTGCTATGGTTTATTATAGTGGATTCTATCCTAAATAAAAAATTATAAAAACCATGGAATGGAAAATAATTTAACACACATTATAGTTAATCAATAACATGACCATAATATTGTAGGAATAAATAATAATAAATTAATTCCATATAAATAATCATATGAGCCTAAAAACATAACGTTGGATATTCATCCAATCAAATAATCATAAGAAATCAAAAAATAATCTCATAATTATGGAATTCATAATTCTAGACATATGAAATAAAATTTTAGGATTCAACAGATTAATAAAAATCAACAATACATTGGGTAATTATTCTTATAAATTTGTAAGGCCTTAGCCAAAATCCAATGAAAATTTTCACTTAACAAAAACTGATGCTTCAAGGGGCTATATTGTACCCAACACATCACATAATAAGTTTAATGAATAACTATTATTAAAGGTGTAAAAATTATAATAAAATCTATTTGTATTGCAACTATCATACAAAATATAGGATTCTTTTCGGAATTAATAAATATAATGGTAAACCATAAAGAGTAATATGGTTATTTATATCAACATCGATCATTACCAATAAAACTAATCATAAACATTTAATAAAATATAAAAAATACTAATATAATATATCAACCTCAATGATGACGATGATTCCACAATGTATTTTTTTAGGGAATAAAATACTCTAAATTTGATCAGTGATAAATTGTTGAGGAAAATATATTTTATCACTTTTTATTTTTATTAAATTCTATTACGTTACCAATTAAAGAATTTTATTAGAAAATATCAATGTAAATTTGTAATTTATTATTCCAAATAATTAATCATCATGATAGAGAGTGAATCTACTCATGTTGTATATGTCAAAAAAGAATTACATCACTATTTTTCATTGAAAAGACAAAAAGAAACATGCTTAGAAAATGAAAATATATACCTTCCCAAATGTTTAAAAAAATACAACATGGGTAAAAATTAATTTAAATAATCCTATAATAAATGTAAAATAATTTTTCAAATCAATTTTTTTAAAAACACATGCATTGAAGGAAATGGGAATATTATGGGAATCATTAAAAATATATATTTATTTTAAATTAATATGTTTATAAATATCATATCATTGAAGTGAGAATTAATAAAATATATTGATAATTTATATTCAATTTAAATACATATAATATAAGTGAAAATAAAATAATACGACAATTTAATGTCATTTCTGCAATAATTTCATCATGCCAAATTCAATTATGAAGAAGTTGAACCCAACGAATTCAAATTATATTACGAAAATCCATACATCAATATTCCATTTAACTTTGATTTATTTAAACTTCTGAAGAAATATTTAATTATTTTTTTAATTCATTATATTACTAGAATCAAGGTTAAAATATCATATTTGATTCTCTAAAAACATATTACCTTGAATTCATTAATAATGATTCATTATATTTATTGTTTTAGGTGGTAGTTTCATAGTTTTACGGTCAATGAAATTTTGTATAACTATATATGATCATTCCAAATAAAAAATAAACTCCATAAGTGAAAATAAATGGAATTAATAAACACTAAAATTATTAAATTTTCAAATATATATTTTTAATTTCTTATAATATGATCATTAAATATATAAATGACAATGAAAAATATTTAGTTTTTTGGGAGGTTTTTCAGACCATGATGAGTTAGTTTTGATTTTTTTAATATTATGTTAAAATATTTGTTCTTGAAAATGTAGTATATTTGAATAAAAATATTAATATTTGATTTCACAAGGATAATAATTTTTTCAACATACATGAAGGTGTTAATTGAAAAAAAAAATTATTCTTGGAGACAATTAACATTCATAATCCATATAATAGTATTGTTAATTTTAATAAGATGATACTATAAAAGAGGTGGATATATAATATTACACTAGGAACATAAAATTCTACTATTTAAATTTCTATTTATTTATTATGACTTTCTAGATGAATGATTTGAAGATAATTCAGAAGAAGAGTAAAAATAAGGTCTGTTGATTGAGAAAATTACTTTATAAATATAAGCACCTTAAAGGATCCCTTCATAACCATTGAATTAATATTTTGGGGATGTATTAATAATTAGGACATGAGGATATTTTGTATTATATGGTGTGTATGATTTTTATGATATTCTATACTTTTTAGGATAAAAATGTTGGTGAATTGTGGTATTTATTCTTGAGGAGGTGTGATTTTTAGGGAATAATCAATGATGATTTTATATATAAAGACCTCCAAATATTGGTGGAGATAATTAAAAATATTATAATTGATAGTTAATAATTTTATAATGTTCATTGAACACTTCAACCAAACATTAATGTTTTAATTTTTATGTATTTTATGATTTTACCTTTTAACATTAACCCATTTAATTGTTTTTCAAATACTACGGTTACTCAATTTATACCATGATACAATTTTTTATGAAACAAATAATTATAACCTTTTAAATTAATTATTTTATGTTGATTAAAATTTTTAAATCCATTTTTCCAATTTCATTTAAATGATTTTTTATATTGATATTGAAAACAAAAGCAAACAGAAGATTAAATTGGATATTTTCACGTAGAGTAATATTCATGAAATTAATGATTTTATATGTACTAAATGGTTAATAATTATCAATGTATTATAATTATATCATATTTATGGATTTATATTATAAAAATTTCATTTGAAATATTCACCATCATGGATTATTTTAGTTATGTAAAATGGAGAAACATTATATACATTAAAATAGTTTACAAAAGATATTATTTTAAACCCAAAAATAATCATATTCAAAAATACAATATTAATATGATAAAAAATTATTTATAAAATATAAATAAATAATAATTATGAAACTTTTAATAATATTCAATACATAAAGATAATTATAAATTAAATAATTTATTAAAAATAAGTGAAATAAAATTACTATTATTTTTCAATCTTCACGGAAAAATTAATATTTTTAAAATATTTCAAAAAATTAATCCGAATATAATATTTACTTGATTAATCTACAAAATATTTTTATTATAAAATATAAATTTTATAATATATTAAAATATTTTCTTATATTTTCTTTTATATAGATAGTTATAAAATTCACGTTTGATTAAAACATGTATTAATATTAAGAAATAACATTACTTAAATGTGTGTGATTATTTCCTAAAAATGCATTAATTAATATTTACTAGATATGAAAATACAATAAATTTCATTATATAGTAAATCTTATTCACAAAACAAATACTTAACTACTATTTTATAACATTAATGTTATGATAATGATATTTTAGTGCTCTTTTGAATTTGAGGTTATGTGTAGTGTAAGATATCAAAAACAGTGTTCATTTTAAATGTCAGGGTGTTACATTCTACCCTATTTCAATAAATTACACACTATAATTTGAAATTACACTTAAAAATAAGATCTTAGTTTAGAAACATTTTATAGAAACCAACATCATAAGAAGGGATAATAAAATTCCATCATAAAAAGTGGGAAAGGAAAATCTGAAAGTCACCACAAAACATGGTTTCCAAATAAGAGAACATTAGTTTGAAGTGAAAACATGGACATGAGAAATAAATAATACAATCAATTACGTAGTATGAGTGATATATAAAACATTAATTACATAGTTCCCTATTTTAAAACCATAAATATTTTACGGGTTATTGTGGAAAATGATTTCATGGTGAAAAATCAAACGAAAAATGTCTTATTCAAAGAAAAACATTGACAAAAGATGATGAATTATTTAACAATCTTTAAAATTTACCCAATTAGTTAAATGAATTTATTTATAAGTATAATATAATCATTTTTTTCTATAAATTTTGACATCATCTCTTATGCGAGGAAAAGTACATTCATGTTGTATGTTTTCATGATATAAGAACTTTTAATGAATAATATGATAAAAAATACAACCTTTTAGTCAAAATATATTCAAAAACCTAAAAGTTAATTATATGTTAACAAAAACAATAATATCTATTGTTCATCATAATATACACCTTAGATATATAATCTTGTGATTTACACAAAATACGAATACTCAAATTCCAAGGATAAATATTTAGATAGAAAGTTACTGAATTTTATAATCAACAGAACATTAGATTCCACAAAAAATAATGGGACACATAATGCTTCATACCAATTATATGAATACCATGATCAACATGAAACCTTAATTAAAACGTGCATGCATCAAAAAAATAAAATATCAGTTTTTTCACTATATTCCTTAAATCCGTTCATTTTTAAAAACCTACAAAGATAACAGAAACCATCAAATAAACAATACATTTCATGGCCATAAACAATATCCAATAATCCCCCTTTTTTCATTATTATCTCTACATCATGCACTTATTTAGGGTTATCTTTCATGTATATTATATTTGAAAATAGATCAACAGGTAACATATCCACTTTTTTTGGTCACTAGTACAACTCGTCACATGATTTCAAATTCATAAAAAATAATTAATGTGCTAAAATCCATATACTTTTCGAGAATAAAATAATTTTATGACATATTTATTGGATCAAAATACAATTGAACAATATCCACTCCACATCATCTATATCATTATCATAAGATTGACCATGGCCATTTAGCTTCTTCTAAGGTATATTTCATTGAAACATGGGTAATTAAATTTGATAATTCACCATCTACTTATGTTGAAAGGATTGAAAAATATAAAATTCATTTTCTTTACTTTCAAACATTATCTTGGTGTCTTTTTAAATCACATATGAAATAAAATCTATTTATTTTTTTATCATTAACCCAGATGTTTCCTTCCACAAGTATAACATGTTGAAAAATAAATCCTTCCATTATTACTATAATCAATCTCTTGTTATACCATTAAATTATTCTATACCATCCCATTATGTTATATGATATTGATAATTCCTTCTCTCCCTTAATATCACATTTTACTATATCCTCATATAATGAGACTGTTGTTAATAATACTTCCATTTGATGAATTGGATTAAGCCCATCAATGAAATAGTCAAAAGTTAACATTTTATTATATACATTGTCAATAGAAGGGTTTTCTAATATTTTAGGATTTGATTAATATATAACAATAGTCACATCCTCATTTTCTCTTAGGCTCTTGAATTGTAACTCAATAACCTCTGGTTACATTTGAGAAAAATAATTTTCTAATAGTTCCTTTAAATCCATCCATTCAATATATTCTACGTCTATCTCTTCCTTAGTGTTTTAAAGAAACAACCACCATTGATCCACTTCCCTTTAGATATGGTAACCTTCTATAATTATGCGCTCTCTTTCAGTACATACCATGGTTAAATTATCATATCTAATGAACATATATGTCCCTCAACTACAAAAGGATTCATAGTTATAGTGAATTATGGATATTCTTATCACATGAAGCAATCTAACATCATTATACCACATTTTTTATCAACATGACTCTTTATATAGGAAAAGTCATTCTTCATATATAGATTCATCTATCCCAATATAGATATTATATTTTATCCTCTCTTTTCATCTCCATGTCTAGCTACTACTCTATCTCTATATTTAGTATCATATCAAGAGGGAAAATCCAATATGGATTACATTTATTGATATAATTACCATTACTTTTCAATATGATCCACTTCTAATTTTTGGCATAAACAATATTGGATAATAAGATTTTAAAACATAATGAATATATAAAAACGACATAGAATAAATTAGTAATTTTTTATAATTAATCTCTAAATATTAAATTTGTTTTTATTGGGAGAATTTCCATATTATATTATTGGGTCTTATCCTCCAATATAGGTTTTCCTAAATCTAGTAAAATATTTTGGGTAAAACCTATAAATCCTTTTGAGTGTATGTATTGGTTTAAATTATAGTCTGAATCCCTTAATATCAATTATAACAATGTTAAATGGGTGTTTGAGGAGGGATCAGTGTCTTCTATGTTCTTAGGAAATGAAAGGGGAAACCAGGCCATTATGTGCATGTAGCATGATTTTCACATGGTTAGTGAAAATTGTACAAGAGGGAAGAAAAACATTGAAACCTTGGAAATATGTTTATATACTATTTGGGAATTATTTTTTCAAGCATTGTGATAATTCCTAGAGGATCGTGTGACTTAACCAATTTTGGAAAGAGGTTGGAGCACAGTTGGTGCATTGTTTAGAAACCTTTGTGGCCAAACCATGTGCCCCATTAAAAATTAAAAATTTACCAATCCTCCAATATATATTTTTATGATTGTAAACCCATTTCATTCCATATTTTGTATTTTCAGCCCTAGTGAATAAAAAAACTCTACCAATATTTAATGGGATCATCTCAATCGATTTTAAGATTTTGGAGCATTGTTGGTTTCATATTAATGCTCCTGGTAAGTCTAACACTCTCTATTCTCCTCTATTTTTTATTAGGACTTGTTCCTTGGTCCATCCCTTATTGAATCCATAAAAAATTCTTTTTTTTGGGTATTCTAGGTTATGGTTTCATAGAGTTCATGAATCAGTATCAATTGATATAGTTAAGAGTTCTTTCAGCTTTGGAATCGTGTTTGGTGGTACATAAATTAAATTCTATTGTTTTGTAATAGATTTTTGTATATTTGGTTGTGTTATTGCTCACTACTTGATGTGTTTGTGTTTTATTGGGAATGAATTGTTTAAATCATTGTATAAGTGATTATTTAAACCCCACATGAACTATGTGGGAGTGATTGCTGTTGGTTAGACCGATTTCGGGCCACTGATGTGGTGTACTAACATTCACAAACATGGAAATTGTAATGATAACTATATAATTTCATGTTTTTGAAATAGATACCATGTAAATTTGAGGGAATAATTAGTTGGTTTATAAAGGGAATTAATAATAGTGGTGTCTATTTGATTGTATCAAAAAAGGGACTGTCTGGTGAAATGTAAAATTAGATAATTGGAATATTATGAATTTTTAGTTGACATTTGATTTGTAATTGAAATTTTTGAATGGGTTAAAATAAAATATCTTTTGATTATTATAATTTATATAATATAGGAATATGTGAAATTAGTTAAAAGAGAAATTCCATGAAAATTATAACTCTATAATGGGATAACACAATATGATGATTTATATGTTGAATGAACTTGGAAACCAAAAATGTAATATAGATTGTTATGGTTGGTATGGGAATGTTTATATGTGATGAATGGATAAAAGAAAATTTTCACATGGATTAGTGGCTTGGGATAAATGATTTATGTAATCCCAAGGGTTAGGTTGGGCTAATGCTCTAAACACAACATTATAATGCCTTTGTTTAGGTGTCAAAATGATGTTATGGGCCCATAATATTGCATTGGATGTTTCTTCCTGGACTGATGTTCCAAATTACATTTCATTTAAATGAGTAAAAAATGGTGTCACTTAGTAGGATATGAAACATTAATTATTCCTTATTCTTGGAATTTTTGGAATTGGGTTGTTGTGTAAATAATATAAAAATGCATAATCCATGAATCAAAAGATGATATCGACTAAAGAAAATATTGTTCACTAACTGGTGTATAGTTTTTTGTTATCATTACATATATCGTCCATGTTCTTCCACTATGAATTTATATTAGATTTTTTAATAAACCTTTTCTTTTGTCATGCTCAGTTGTACTCACACCATTCTTAGGCCAACAATGGGTACCCATACACGCTTCATGTTTGTAGGATATAGAAAGGGAAAAGTCCCTAGGATATAGAGTTGAGTTGGTAATGTGATTTTCATGTATAGGGATATGTACATTGATTTAGGAGCCATTTTTTAGAGTCATCTATGTTTCATTATTTTGTGTCTTCTTTCAAAATTGTAATTATTATCAAGACGTATCATGTTTACTTTTTGGGATGTTGTTTGTACCATGTTTGGGATTTTTAAATCAATGATATTTTAACTTTGATTGGTTATTTTTTCCATCATTTTGATTATGATTTTACATGGTTCACTAAGTGGAATAGGTTATAGTCACCATGTGTGATATATATTACCCTCAGTTCTATTCGACAAAATCGGTCTTATAGAGATTCATGCTTGAGGTCATGTGGGAACAATGATTTGGGTAATTTTTAGCGGCCTCCAGGTCAGGGATGTTATAATGTTTTATCTGAGTAGTTCATTACTGTGTTCTTACTATTTTGGAGGGTTACTATTATATTAGGATTTTTCATTCCTTGGGAATGTGATAATTCTTTGTATTAGCTAACCCATGTACAAGGAAAACCCCAAGTGTCTAGGGTTAGAATTGTTGTTTTTGGTGTGTTCTATACCAGGTGAAAGATATTTCACCATCGATTGATGCACTTGTTGTGTGATGTGATTGTTTCATGATATATTTTCTCATGTATAGAATGAAATGTGTTTGTGCATTCATTGATCATTTTAGGCACCTAGGATATAGGTGACTTGAATTGTTATAGGGACACACTGTATGGGTGTGTGAGGCATAAAGAGTAAAAGTAATTTCACTTCTTTGAAAATATGAATAAATTAATTAAATTTAATGATGATGAAAATGGTTCAATATAAAAAAATTAAATAAGTTTTAATAAAGGAAGGTTGTAAATGAGTTAATATTTTTGTTGTAATAAGTCAAAAAGTTTGGAATTATCCTAAGAGGAAAATGATTATACGATAATATGTGTAAATAAATTTAAAAAATGTGCCTTATGAAGGACATTTCACCATGTAGGATAGGATACCGTAGGTTATCCAAGTCCCAGAATTAGGATGGTATAGGGTAGTGTTCTACAAGTTTCATTTCCTGATGGGGTAGTTAATGATAAATGATATGGTTGTGTCTAGTGAGAATCCTTATTTATTATAAATTATTGACCATTTTGTTTTGGGTTCTATGACTTATTTTTTCAATTATAGATAAATAAAAAAATGATTATATGTGATGATTGGGAGACAAGAGGATATATCCAATAATAATACCCCCATAAGTGGGGAAAGAGGCCCTAATATACCATGTAAGAAGATGAGAGGATATTTTTTAGGAGAACTTATATAATTTTATATAGGAAATGGAATGAGTCCTAGGATAGGCTATGATTATATTTACAGAGCTGACATGAGAGTTCCATCTACAGAACCATCTGAACATTACTAGAGATGGCATACTAGAGGCATCCGAGTTATGGATAGAGTTTTTCTAGACGATACTTGATCACCTAGAGACTCTTCCTGAGAAGAGGTTTAGGTTGAAAGCATGCATACTACATGGCCAAGAAAATAATTGGTGGGTCATCATGGTATTGATGGAATATTTGGATAGGATTATTTAGAAGGGTTTATTAGAATTATTTTTATAGAATTAATATTAAAATACCATCAGAAAGAACTAGGATACAATTTTGATGAGGTTGTAAAAGGGAACAATGTCAGTGATGGATTATGCATGTCATTTCATAGACTTATAGTGTCTAGTTCCTGCAATAATGGGATATGGGGAAGCTATGTGACATTTTTTCAAGTATTGATTTAAAAATGAGATCAGGTGCTAGGTGAATATAATTTGACTAAATAGGTTTTTTGAGGTGATGGATTGGGTCATTATTTCATAGGATAATATAAATGAGGATTTTGGTCGTTGATACACATTTTTAGTTGGGTGGTCTAGTGGTGCCTCTTCTGATGATAAGAAATGTCATTAGATATAATGCACCGAGGTGGTGGTGGATAGGGTAGTCTTAATATGGAATCATTTTCTCAAGCATCTGAGTGATTCTTCTATTTTCAGTGGGTTGTACAGGGAAAAATTTGGAGATAGTTTTCCTGGCCACCAGTCGTGTCTTGTGCATGTGGTTTCTTGGTCCATGTGTCGTGGTTCTGAAGGAACCCTCGATAACTAGGAATATAAGAAGGGTTTTAGAATATGCTGAGTGCATGCATCTTACAACCCCAAATATTATCAATGAATAATTATTTCTTGTAATTATTTTATATATTATAAAACATATAGAATCACACATATAATAAAATATAAACATTATAAATTAATAATGAATGAACTAAGTACTATTTATATAATTTACAGAACTTATACTAATGGAATAGTAACATGACCCTTAGAATTACAAAATGGCCCTTATGAATATTAATCCATGAAATTGAATAGTATCCTTACCAATGAATGTATAAATAAAGTTAATGTGTCTTATAAATGATAATATGATATTATTATATCGTAGTATAAGTTAATAAATGATTTAGAAATTATTATTTATGAATTCATATTTTTATAAAACATAAATATTTATTTTCAATTTTATAACTAATATAACGATTTAATTTATTATTTAATTTTATAAAATATATCAATAAATCAAAATTTTTTCTTTATTATTATAATATAAATTTAAGAGATGTTGTTTAATTTTTCACTGTGTTATAAAATCATTTATATTGTCAAAATTGGTATTTTCTAATTAAATGATGAAGTTAAAAAAAATATTAATATATAGGTAGTCATTTTCAAAAAATGGATCCCATTTTTAATTCCACAAATTAAAAAAATAGGTGAATTTTATGATTTTTTTTCAATAGTTCAATTTTTGGTGTATATTGAAATACGATAATTTACAATATGTATACATTATATTCTAAACACACTATTCCGTATGTCATTGAAATTTGAGAATAATAATATTGTATCCTTCTTCACAATTTAAAATATTTAGTCATAAATAATCATTATTTATTATCATATGGAAATATAATAAACTAATGACAAAACATTCATCTCCTCCACAATAAATACAACCCCTCACCACCACTTCTCCCCATTCCTCTTAAACTGTGAGGTTAATATAATTTTGAACCCTGAATATTCCCATGTTTCTTCCACACATTCAAGATCCTTTTTTTCTACATAATACCAAAACTAATTTCTCTATGGATGTTATCAAAGAGGAGAATTCAAGAGGTAAAACCCATCATGATTTTCTATTATTCTCATTCAATTTATTTTATTCTCATACTCCCTCATCACCAATCCTTATCCAGGTTCTATGGAAACTCTAATAACTCATATATAAATTATTTTACTTATGTTAATTGAATAATACACGATCATTATTCCCCCACCATTTGTTCTAAAAATGAAAACATATTCTAAGAGGTGTTAATTTACATGTTCATGGATGAATATGTTTTTAATTTAAATTACCTTAATAAAGTCATCTCATAAAGAAAATTTTTCAATAAAAATATTAATATATAAATATATATATACATATATATATATATATATTAATTTTTCATTATTTTTATGGAACCATATTATTTTCATAATATTAATTAATAAAAAACAATTTTAAGATCTTCACAAATAAAAAAAGTATTCGAAAAATATATCATTAATATTTTAACTATGCATTCATTCTAAAATATAATAAAAATATATATATATATAAATTATAAATTATAAATTTTCATTAAAGAAATACAATTTCAATTATGGAAATCTATTCTAATTTTACTTGTTTTTCATACAAATATACTAGTAACAGAACCAAAAAAACATGGAGAAAAACACTAAAATATAATAATCTTGCCTCTCATAACTCATAAAAAGGCCATTAATGAAATCAAAAAAAAATATAATAATTAAAATTCAGGTAAAAAATATTCATATTTAATTAATTATTGGATTTAATATGTTTATACCTGACACTAAGAGCATTTTCCTGACACTTTCAGACATAACGTACGAAATTCATTATAAACCTCCATTTTTCTATGGGTACATTTTCTCTCTATTTTACCAAATGTAAGTATTTTATTTATTTTTATATCATTATTATACATTAATTTTATAAGATACAAAATATTATATGTAGATAATTTCTCTCATCTTTTTTTAGGATATACATTTTCATAAAAAGGTTCCCTTCTCAATTATTCTCGATAAACATACCTGATAAAACGAACGTCCTGATATCATAACCATTTTCAAGTGCACTATATTATATATTTTGATTCCATAATTGTATATATGAAAACACTTATATAATCAGGATAGTCTATCATTGTTAATTTTCTTTATAGAAAAACAATTATTCATTTTCTATTTTTATGAATCATGAAATTGGTTCCTTAATCTGTACTAAAATGTTCAATTTATATATTATCTTAAACACTATTTTTACAAGATTTCACGTAAGTATGAAATAAAATATTATTATATATTCATATTTTACATTATAAATATCCATTTATTATCTAAATCCATTAATTTATAGACACCATTATGTTATTCGAATTTTATATTCCTTTTGACATCATTATGATACACAATTCGTTCCATAGGAAACCCATATTTTTATATTTGATTACTTCTGTATTTTTCTTTCTATGAAACACATATTAATTATCATGTAATTATGGGTTCACCAAGGTAGAACTCTAATTCATTGGTAAATGTTTAGTCCCATGAGATTCCATGTAGTGTAGATATAGTGGTTATCCGTGTCCATTGCTTGTTATGCCACTGTATTGGTTGTCTGCCTTGACTCACTCTCCCCCATGAAAAATGGTCATTCCCACATGATTTTCTATATTATATGTATCTTACACATTATTATTATTCAATTATTACATTATTCCAATTTCTATTCATTATTCATACATATGGTTATTAATGTTCTATGCCTTTTTATGTTATTATGTTCTTTCGTCAATCCCATGTGTTCTGATTTATAATTTTATTTATTACCCAACTAGCCTTTTTTCTCATTCATTGATCATGTATTCAATGGGTTATACAATGTAGATGTAAGGTCTAAAAGGGTGCTTGGATCTCATTATTAATATTAAATAATTTTTTTAATTTTTTTCTATTGATGTATGTAATCATCCAAATACACAGGACCATACGATCTCGTGTTTGTATTTAATGAATATTTATGCATAAAATAACGTAATAAGTTTTTTAAAAGGATATGTTTTTTATATATGGTATCAATGGATGATCTTGTTATTTATGTATATCAGGACTAAAGATCATTAATAATAACCCTAAGAATAATTTTATAATCATGGATAACACAAATTTAAACATGGGTTCTGGAATGGTATGATAATTTTTTTTTATGATTATTATTCTATGTTAATTTTATATTATATTATTATTAGTGGTGTATGAAATCACCTTATTTTTAACATCATTTTTTTGTTATTGTCTTGAAAAAGAAGTAGTTTTTTTAAGAATCAATGTGATTGGAAATTTAATAATTTAACTAATGATATTCAAGATATTATGGGAACTGGTGCCCAAACCATCATGAAAATACATGGTCAAATGAATCATGTTGTTAATAATAACGTGAATCATGTGGAATACCCTCATTATCTTAAGAAATATAATGTTGTGGTTGATTCCTTTATGATGCAAAGGATTCCCATGTTTTGTGGATCGTATGATCATCACCTCAGAGAAAAATGAATTAACTCTACTAATAAAATATTATCTATCCTCTAGTTCTATGAATAACATAAATTTTTTTGGCTGGACTATTTTTTTGATCTGGAAGTTGATCAACGGTGGAAACCTATCAAGAACAAAACATTCAATGATGTAATTTATTTTGTTGAATTTAAAGATTTATTGATTTTTATTAATAGATATTTCTCTTGAGCCCTCCACAACATGATTTAAAGGGAGTTAGTTAGACTAATCTCAATGGTAGATGAGTATCTTTTTCCTTATGAAGATAACATCAAAAAACATTCAAGATATTCCTCTGTAATTGTTAAAAACTCCTTATGAATGGTTGATCGATTTTCTAGTGGACTATATAATAGAATACAAAAAACATTGGTGATTCAAGATGTTGATCGCTATGAGTATATTATCCATTAACCCCTATTGTTGAAAAATATATAAGATAATATCATTGGTCTCATAGACCTAGGGATAAAAATTTTAAAATAGAGTTTAATATTGGAGTATCATCTCATAAATACCATGATGGAAATAACACCCAATATCGCACATGTAAATATTATCTGCAGAAGCATCATGCGAATTATCTGAAGGGAAGCAGGAATTGCACAAATCCGGGAAGAAAGGATGATAATGCGAATAAATGCAGAAGAGATATGTATAAATCCACTAATGTTTAAGATTAAGGGACTGGAAAAATGATAAATCATCATATAGTACAATTATTAAACATCAAGGAACATTGTAATTATTCAAACCATTTCCCAAATCAAAGGGTTATTGGGGTAAATCAATAAAAAAAATCTAAGGCATCATGGAATGGTATATTATATCACTACTGTTGAGGTGGATCCTGATAATGATTTGGTAATTGATATACTAAATATTCATTCAAGAATAGTGAATGTACAATGTGATTCTATTTTCATGTATTCTTTCTTATATTTCAATTTTTGAGGAAACATTAAAACACAACCTCAAAATATAGTGGTTGAGTTATAGGTGAAAATAGAAAATATGTAAATTATTTCATAAAAATTATAAATGTCCTCCTCGATTAATTATTGTGGACCCAACTTCATAGAAAATAATCTCTTCTTGAATTACTGGTGTTTGATGCTACATTTGGTGTGGATTGGATATCTTTATATAAAAACAACACCATATTTTTTTAAAGGAAGATAACTCTACATATCTTGATGTATCCTCCTAATATGTAAAATTGAAAGTAGGAGGATGAATGTCAATTAGAATAATTGTCTAAATGTTTTATATTATTGATGTATGAGAATGAAAATATTTCTCAAATTATTGTTACCAAAAAGAGAATCATGATTGATAAAATCCCCATTGTGTGGTAATACACTGATATGTTACTCGATGAAACTCATGGTATTCAACATAATCAAGAAGTTGAGTTCCCAATTGAACTATTCTAGGATCTATGCATATATCAACGAAACCTTATAGAATGGAGATCGTTGATCTAGATGAACAGAAGAAGCTGTTATAGGAGAATTTTCAAATGGGTTTTATACACCTGAGTGCTTCACCGTGGGTTGCATCATTCCTCTTAGTCAATAATTAGGATGTATCAATGTGACTATGTTTTGATTATCATGATATCAATAAAATAACGATGAATAAAAAGTATCCTCTACCATGAATAGAGGACTTTTTTGATCAAATACATGGACCTTGTACTTCTCTAAGGTGGACCTTTAATCAGGATATCTAAAATTAATGATGAGGAAGTAAGATATTCCCAATACTTCCTTTCTCATGAGTTATGGACACTATGAGTTCATATTTATTCTCTTCGGACTCAATAATTCTACAGAAATTGTAATTTATTTAATGAATAGTGTCTTTAGAGATTACGTTTACCAATTTTTGTTAGTCATTATAGATGATTTTATGATATACTATAAGAAAATATATGAAAATTCGGTGGATTTGATTACTATATTAATGAATTTGGGATGTGATAAAATTTATTAAAAGTACTATAAATTTGATTTTTGGGAAGAGGACATTGCATTCATGGGGAATGTAATCACCATCAAAGGGATATGTGTTGAACATTACAAGATAAAGCCAATGAAATTCTGGCCTTACAGAACATCTATTAAAGAGATCAATAGTTTCATTATTTTTGTTGTGTAACACGAACTCTTTTTCAAGAACATCTCATGATTATCAAACCCAGTTTCCAAGAAAAATCCGAAGGGGGGAATGTTTTTTCTAGAATAGTGAATGTGAATAATTATTTAATGATTTCAAAAAGTTCCTTATCACTAAAACATTTCTCATACTACCAATAATTGGGGAATTAATTTTTATATACAATGATTCTTCAAAGAATGGATTAGGCCACATAGTGATAAAAATGATAAGGTGACAGACTAACCCTCAATGCAATGGTTTATTAATGAGAAAAAAGATCTCATTCATGATCTAGAGTTGGATGTTGTTGTATTTGAATTGAAAATTTTAAATAATAACATATATGGAGATAATTGTGAAATATATACTAATCATAAAATACTCAAGTATATATTCACATATAATAACCTTATTATGATCCAAAAAAGATTGTGGGATGTCATTAAAGATTATGACTACTCAATCCACTAATATCTTCGTATGGAAAACATGGTGGATGATTCTCTAAGAATAGAAGATTCTATATATTAATGAATGATCATAATTGATAATGATCCTATATTTTTATACCTAAAAAAGGATGGAGATGGGAATTGTTATTGATGGAACACTATAAATCATTTATCAAATTATTTCTAAACCATCCCTCATAGATAAAATAAGGGATTCTCAAAGAAATGATGTGGAAATTTATAAAATGTTGGAAGATATCAGAAATTGGAAATCCTTGGAGTTCTAAAAGAATGAGGAAGGATTTGTGAGTTTTTTTTCTTCCAAATTTATACCATTCAATCATGAGGTAATGAATGAGTTTTTATATGATGCAAATATACCATCCATAATTATTCACCCATATAACAAAAATATGTATGTATATATCTGAGAAGACTTTTGGTTTGACAATATGAAAAAGGAGATCAATAAATATACATAGAAGTACCACATATTTCAGAATGTGAAGGATGAAAGAATAACATTTAAGGGGTTGATGAAACCATTACCCATACCAAAATTAAATTGTGAATACATCACCACATACTTTTTCACCAGACATCTGATTGCATCCTGAGTAAATAATTCTATATGGGGTTTTGTGGACAATATCAGAAAGATATGTCACATTATCAAAATTTGATTAGACATATCAGTAGAAAAAAATGAAAAGATATACATCAGATAAGTGGTAGTGTTTCATGGAGTACCACTGTCAATAATATTCAATTGAGATAAAATATTCCCCTATATGTTTTGGAAATATATCCAATTTTCTCTAAATAGTATGATTAACATCTCTACTACCTATCATCATAAAAATGATATCCAATATGATAAGAATATTCAATCTCAAGATGAAATATTTATAGCCTTTTATGTGGACATAAATGGAATATGGGACCAAAATAATACTATTTTTGAGTTCTTATGCAAAAATAGTTTCCACTCAAGAATAAAAATTGCTCCAAATGAAGCCCTCTAGGATAAAAGATACAAAAAAATACATTTTGGGATGATTTCAGTGAGTAAAATTTTCTTCGAACTAAAATGGTCGATTATATAGAGGAGGAGTTGATAACCATTGAGAATCATATCTTGGAATCCCAAATATGGATAGTAGATTTAAGATGGAAATCATCGATGAGACCTACTGTTTTTTTTGGAGAGATTCTATTTCTATAAAAATCATCATTGATGATTATCATGAGATTTAGTAATAAAGGAATGTTAAGTACTAATTACGTCATCCACATTGAGATTCATTATTACGTTGCAGATATGTCGAATTCACTAGCACAACCACCAACAATGTATCAGGTACAATATGTATTCCTTCTATACACCTTCATGAATTATATACCAAATCCCTCACATGTACTCAATAAAGTGGTGGTACAACTGAAATATAGTCTCTCTTATAGAGATAATTCATTGATGATCATGGACCATAGTGTTAAATTTTTACACAACAAGACAACTGACCTGGTAAAATTACTATGAAGGAAGCGTAAGTATGAAGAAGAAACATTTTAACAGGTGGAACCATTGAAGGATACGTACACTCACCAATTTAGTTTGTAAAATGAAATTTTGTGGATGAAGATTTATATGGGGGAAGAATGTGATGAACTAAAATTTTATCAATGAAAAATACTTTTTTATACTTATATCATATTGTATATACCTTTTATAATCACATATATAGCATAAAAAAATTATAATTTAATATTGAATGAAATAAAAGGTATTTTAGGAATTAAGGAACCTATACCGAAGGAATTGTTACATGAACTTTGGAATTGTAATATAACCCTTCTGAGTAGTAAATTGGAAAATTGAATAGAAACCTCAATGATAGAAGGATAAATAAAATTTATGTATATAATAATTAAAATATGATATAATTATATCATATTATATGTAAATAACGAATTATGAAATTATAGTTTATTATTTTATTTCTGAATAAAACTAAATTTATTATTAATAAGATTAAAATTAATATAATGATTCAAAAGAAAAATTATTTTAATATAATGTACTTATATGTACATATATTTTTTATTATGATTATAATATATTTTATGAGACCATTATTGATTTTTCAAATTTTTATACAATAAGTTATAATTTTATAAATTTCATTTTCTAAATAAATAATGAATATAAATAATAATTAAATTTATAAAATTTACAATATTTTTTTCCTAATATTGAGTCCATTTTTTAATTATTCCTGTTTAAATATATTTAGTTTTAATGTTTTGTATTTTCTATAAAATAGATGAATTTTTGATGAATAGTAAAATACGATATTGTATGGTATATATCAAAAATAATCATAATAAAATTTTCCCAGAGACATTGATGATGTAAACCCAATACTCTAAAATTATCCATATATCTAAAGATTATTTATTATTTTAATATTAACTATTTATTTTCAAAAAGAAAAACAATAATCTAATTAATAAAATAATGAGAAAACAATCATATCCTCTACTATAAATACCACCTTAAACAACCTCTTCCCTCATACATGTTAATACATGAAAAATTTTCATGTTATATCAAATCATTTTATGAATCGTATTTCCTATGTTCATCGTCCTTTTTTTATAGAGAAATAATCTAAACCATTTTCCCCCAGGAGGTTCTCAAGGACTAGAATTCAAGAAGTAAAATCCACTTTCTTGTTCTTTTTATTTTCCTACATTTTCAATTATTATATTTTATCTCTCTTGACCCCAATTATCTGTGTTTCATTTTATGAATAGAATGAAAAATATAATGTAATGTTATTATTATAACCTAATAATACATCACTGTTTCACCCCCCTTCACTTTTTGTTCTAAGAATGAAAACAGTGTCCATGATGTTTTAACATATCATATTCATGGACGATGATGTTTTCAATTCCCATTACCTACCTCAAGACTTCTCATTATATTTTTTGTGGTTTATATCTATTTTAATATATGTATTACATCATATTTGATGTTCTATTACCATTTTATGTAAAAAAAATTATTTAATAAAACCAAACCAGATCGTCGTGTTAAAAAATGTGAATATAATAAAAAGTAATACCATTACCGATTTATCTGATGAATCATCCCAACATATGGATCCAAAATGATAATATGACAATTAAATATTATGGATGTTCATTAATGACATAGAATTTCAATTTTTTATGATATTCTAATTTTACTGATTTTTAATAACTTTACATGAGAAATTGATCATGAAAACCAAGGAAACAAATTATCTAGATTGATAAAATAGTATCGTATAACTCCTCAAATAGACCATGAATGAACAAATTATAATTATGAGAAATAAAATTCATGTACAAAAAATTTATTAGGTAAATAAATAATGGATTTAATTATTTTATATTGGACATTTACATGATGTGAATTACACATTCGAATATAATGTAATGGATTTTTTCCGAACCATCGATTTTCCTTTAGTACACATTTCTTCTCTCTTTTCCCCAATTTAATTCTTGTTTATTTTTGTATAATTAAATTATAAATTATTTATTTCATCCAAAATCATGTATCCACATTATTTAATCAATCTTTTTGGGGGATATATATGATCTATTATGGTTCCCTTATCATTTCCTCCTGATAAAAATGCCAGATTAATAGGAAATTCATGATTTCATAGACTATTTCATATGCACTCCATAATAATTTTTAATCCATATTTATTTTTATAAAATCACCAATATTATCTAGTAATACTATCCATGTTCATTTTAGGTTTTATACAAGAAAATTATGCATTTTCTGTTTAATGAATCATGAATATCATTCTTTAAACCTAAATAAAATATTCTATTTCTAAAGATTATTAAGCTCTTTTTTTCATGTTTTCACATACTTTTCATATAAATTATCTTTATCTAGCCCTATTTTACATTATTAATTTCCATGTATTATTTAAAACCATTTTTATGGATTTCAATACGATATTATATTCTGATACTCTCTCTAACATCAATATGACACCCAATTCATTCCATGGGTAACCTTTATGTTTTTGTTAGATTCCTTTTGTATGATTCATTATGTGGAAAATATATTCATAAAAATTTTCTTATCGCTAAACTTAATTTTACTCCTCTATATTGGGAAATGTTTAGTCTCATGACATGTCATGTTCAATGGTTTTAGTTGTTTTATATAACAGAGACTCCATGTGGAATAGTCTTGGTGATTCTCCATAACTCATAATTATCAATGTGAAATGATAGTTACCTCATTCTTATATCATGTTTTATGTTTATTAAGAATTCCAATGATTCATTATTACAAGATCCCTTCTTCTATATGTTATACATACAAATATTTATTCATGTTCCATACCTTTTTATGCCATCGTGTTATGCCTTTTGAACCATGTGATTTTCATTATTATTCTGTTTCTTAACATACTACTCTTTTTTATTTTATCCCTTCTTTCATGTTTTCCCTAAGTTATCCTATGAAAATGTAAGGGGTCTATTGGTGTTAGAATTGGATTATGAATATTAAATTAAATATTTTTTTATTTAGGATTCTTGTTTTCTAATTTTTTATCTAATCTCCATAAACACAGGTCATTACAATATTTTGGTTGTATGAAATTTTATAATATTATTAAATTCATGTTATAATATTTTATCATGTTTATGGCATCAATATAGAATGGGTTCGGTTACCCCATATCTGGTAGGTAGTTGTAGTTGGAATAGTGATACCAGTTGATGTAGCAGATGTAGTACTCTGGGGAAGGAGTTTCCATATCAATTGGGTAATGCAGTACCATGATCACAAACTAGTTCCCATTGTAGAGAGGAAGAGTAGAATCGTGTACCTCATTCAAAACTGTGAGGTGGTGAGGATGGACCATCAACTGTTCAAGTTATGATTCTATAGGCTTCTAATCTTGTAATATCCTCTTTCAATATAGTTCCCTTTCATTCTACGAGTTATTCTAATGTTTATGTTGTGGTGGATCTAGCATTAGACTTTATTTTAGGAGTTCAATCGATTGATAAAATGTAAGGTCTTTGATAAGAAAAATCTGACAATGTGTGTGGAGTTATTTATAGAATGGAGGATACAACATTCTATGGGACTCGTCCATTTTGGAGATATGGGGGTTTTATAGGATTTTTGGCATGGATTTCTTATAGTTATTCAAATTCTATATTGACTGTCACTATCATATGGAAATTTAAATTCCACCAAAGGGAGAAACATGTGCAAATAATAGTGAATGAGATGTTCAACGGGGATATGCTGGGCCAGTTTTCAAAACTTTTTTTGAGATTTAATCTAGACTACCATTTCATATGATTGATTAGAAGGTGTAAGAGGATATTTTCTTTCCACTAGTGGTGGCATATTTTTTGAGTGTGTTTATTATGGACTTATCAGGGTTTCCTCCCATGAGATATCTTGAGTTCACAATAAAATTAATTCTAGGAGCAGAAGATTCTTCAATTCTACTATATAGAATTGAACTAACATATCTCTGGGAGTATAAAACAAATTATAAAGAGTTGTATATTTATTTTTTACCCTTTAAGAAAATCACCTTGAGGATATCCTTTGTTTTTTTTCAATTCATATGATTGATCTTTGTGATTGTGTAAAAATTTAAGGAAGCTAAATCAGTTGAAAATCAAAAATTGATACCATATTCCTTGAATTGTGTATATATTTTACCCACTAATGGGTGATTTGGTAATTTTCAAGATTGATATATCCTCATTGTATCATTAGATAATGGTGATTCCTTATGTCATATTTTAGAATATCTTTAGTATAACATACCAGTTTTATGAGTTATTTTTTATTCTGTTCGGGTTGACCAATGCACCTATACTGTTCAGGGATCTTATAAACCAAATCATTCAACATTACATTGATTAATATGTAGTTGTTTTTTTGTGATATATTATTGTACTCTTTAACTCATGAATATCATACTAGACATCATTATATCATACTTAGTTCACTATGGTTGCATAGGCTATATGCCAAGCAGTCAAAGATTCATTTCTATATTGATAATGTGTGTTTCCTATGACACATCATATATGGGGAATGTATGTTAGTGTACCCATAGAATGTGTACCTAGTAGTATCCTTGGAGAATAAAAAATATTTTTCGATGTTCATAATTTTTTCGGATTAACTAGTAATTATCGGTGGTTCAGTAATGATTTGTCACATGTAGCGGTAGAATATTCTGGTCTGATCAAGATGGGAATACTGTTTAAATGGTTTCAGACATATAATAATGTGTTACAAGAGGAAAAGAAGAAGCTTACAACAATGGTCGTATTTATTTTACCTGAGCCATGTAAGTCTTATACATTGTTTTGTGATGTATATGTTTTTTTTGGAAATTGGGATGTTTTGAGGTAGGATAATCACGTACTAGATTATATATCATGAACGTTGAGGCCATGTAAAAGGAACTACACAACTCATGATCTTGAATTAGTCATCGTAGTCCATAGATTAAAGGGTGGATTTACTTGTTTGGATAATGTTTTACACAGTATAATGATCATTAAATCTTGAAGTACATTTTCTTTTCGCATTATTTGAATCATTAAGGTTAATATGGGTTGTGTTAATGATCTATTTGAACATTGAGATAGTTTATAAACTAATAAAGGTAAATAACCTTGAATAGTATCTAATATGTAATAATAAAAATCTGGTGGTTAGGTAATATAGTTCCATGTGGAGGATGATGGATTTTTTTACTAAGATGCATCTGCAGGTTCATGATTAGAAGGGTCAAGTGACCCTTTCATCTATTTATATTTATTCCATTAATTTAAGATGGGTAAAAGAGAAGAAATATCTGGATCAATAAATTTTATCTAAATTGTATTCTCTTAAAGGTGTGAACTATGCTTTTTATTTTTACTACTTGTATTAACATGACACTTTTTGGTCATATACATGTGATTATAAAAACATGTATGCGAGTAGGGTTAATGAAAGAGTTTCATGCATCAACGTGGGTGGTGAATCTCAATTTTACCATAATCTATCGTGATCTCCATAGACAGTATTGTTTTTCTAAAATGAAAATGGATGTTTCTAGTTTCATGGACCAACTATTTATATGTAACAGGAAATGGATGAGAATCAATGAACTATTGGTTTTTTTCATCCATTAACCATTACATAGTCTAAATAAGAGGACATTATTATTTAATTCTTCATTTAATAATGATGTGATCTGGTTAGTTGTGGATCATGTGTTTCTGGTTGCAAACTCATAGTAGATTTATGAGGCTTTCACTGAATATCTGTTTGGTGAGTTATATGTTAGGGAGTTAGTATGGTTGAAATGGGTGCCACATACTATAGTTTCAGATAGAGATTCATATTTTTCATTTTTATTTATGAGGGGACCACCTAAATTTATTTCCACCATAGTTTTTATTTTTAAATCATTTAACTGACAGATGGATGGGAAGTCAAAGAGTATAATTCAAGTATTAAAGTAAATGATGAGGGATTGTGTCCTAGATTTTTGTGGATCCTTGGGAAAACCATTTCTGGATAACAGAATTTCTTATAAAATTGTTTCAATGATACGATGTTGGTGAATACATTTGAGGCACTCTATAGTAGACTATGTATATCACTATTTTGTTGGATAGAGGTCTAGGAATTAGAGTTATTTGGACTAACACTCATTTTGGATATGTCGGAACAGGATCAGTTGAACCAGTATTTTATAGAAATAGAACAAATTATCTATATTGTATATGTTAACAAACATCATAGATCCCAAAGGTATGTGGTTGGTGATCACATGTTCCTTTGGGTTACACCAAGGATAAGTCACCATCAGATAGGTAAGTTGGGATTGTTGGTGCCCATGTATATGGGTTAATTTGAGATTATGAAGTGGATCAGGCTAAAAATATACATATTGTCTATTTTATAGTGGTATTGTGGTCTAAACTATGATTTTCATTTTTCAAAGCATTGATAGAACCACAGTGACCCATATTAGATAGTTTATATTGTGGATGTTTATCATTGAGGATGATGACTCTTTTAAGGGGCACGCAGTTCATATTATGGATAATAGTGTTAAAATATTACCATGTAATACCATTCCCTTTGTTAGATTCCTTTTGGACCATGGAAATGTTTTGGATGAAAATTGGGAATGTTACCAAGATATGTGGCCCTAGGGGACCTATCTATTTTATTCGAATGCTCATTAGTGCTTTGAAGTGTGGCATGAGGTTGAGCTATTATAAGGTGGGGAGGTTCTATTATCTAGATATTTTTATGTTATATGAACGTATAAATATTTGTTTTAATCCATTAATTTGTTTATAAATAAATTTTTAATGGGTGTTTTAGGTGGTTTTCAAGGTTTCCTATGTTTAGGTACCTGAATAGAAGGGGAATCTTGGACGGTAAATGCATGATACATGGATTGCGCTTGGTTATTGCAAACTGTGAAAGGGGTAATCCAAAACATTCGACATTGGACATAGGCATATTGCATGGTTGGTTCATGGTTTTTCAAACCGTGCTGGAAATTCCTAGAAACCATGCACCTACACCCCTCTTAGATATAGGCATGCACACAGATGGTGACTGGGTTGGAAAATCGTGCATTCAAAACATGCACCCCAATACGATGTGAAAAAATTACCAAAATTTCTCCTTAGTATTTTATTCCACTCACCAAATTTCTTCCCCACTTATCCCAATCTCAAACCGTGAAATGAAAAAAAAACTGTCCAAAAATTCTAAGGGATAATTCTTCTTCGATTCAAGGCCATTTGGAAAACCATTGGATGCAAATCTATTATCTAGTTAATTCTAATACACCTCTTGATCCAATTTTCTAGACTAGAGACTTTTACATTGAATAAATCTATTATAATGACTAAAACTATATTATTTTACTGTATTCTAGGTTAATCCATCAATTTTCACTTAAATTCAGATTTTAGTCTATGGTTAATAGTTTATTCATCTCTAAAATCAAGGAAGGTGGTGTTCAGGTTAAATCCCAATGTTTTTATATATATATTTGAATATTTGGTTTTGAAATTACTTACCTAAAAATGTGAGTGGGTTTTATTGAAAATAATTGTTAAAAAAATTATATATGTAATGATTAAATACCATCATGATCACCTTGGGATGCATTGAGGATGGTCATTCCGATTCTGGGCCACCCCTGGGGTACACCACATTCAAAAACATGGAAAATGGTAATGTTATACATATAGTTGATAATTTTATAAATATATCCTATGTAAATTGTGTTGAAAATATATTTTGGTTTATAAGGGGAACTAATAATAGTGGATTACAGTTGTTTTCATGGCCAAATGAAGTATTTAGAAAAATGTAAAATGTGATAAATGAAGTAATTTGATTCTGGGAAATGAATTTGGATTTGTAATAGAAATATTTTATGGATTAATTTATTAGAAGTGTTTAGTAATTTAAATGAGATAATATATGAATGGGATAAATTATTTAATTAGAATATACCAAGAAATAATAATTATACTAATGGGATGAGACTTGATTATGACATATATTTTGAATTAATTATAAAATATAAATGAAACATACTTTGATATAGTTATTCTCTGATATGGTATATGTTATGAATGGATAAATGAAAATTTGAAAAAGGATTGGTGGTATGGAAAAATAGACTAAAGATCATCCAATTGGTTGGATTGGTCTGATGCTCTAAAACCACACCAAGAATGTATAGGTTACGGTGTCGTATTATTGTACTAAGAACTAATGGTTTCATTGTATTAAACTACAAGGACAAATCCTCTATGTTATGTATGATATAAATTATTTTGAAATTGTTTCCCCTATTTAGATATTGTACATTACCAATTCCTTGTGCTTTTTAATTGTTTGACTTCGTCCATTGTGTAAATAATGTCAATGCCTAATACACGAGAATAATTTTGATACCATCTAATGTAATTATTTCTAAATAAAGGCCCATGGATGAATTTTGAATACATTTTAATTTATCATAAACTTTCATTTACTATCATATTAGACTAATTTTTTTTGACACCATTGGTGGTGGCCTACCGATGATTACACACAACCTACTCGGGCCACCATTGGGAACCCTAGTATATTACATTATGGGAGGTTAGGATAATGGAAAATTCAATATGTGGGGGATTTGAGTTTATCCTAGGACATGCATAGACGGTGATCCAGACTTGGATTCATGACCAACATTTTGGAGTCATGTGTTTATCCATGTTTTGGGGTTCTTTTCACTATATGAACTATTATGATGACATGGAATGTTTACTCATTTCTCTGTGGTTCATACTGTATTCTTGAAATTTTTATCAATTAATGTTACAATTTTATTAGTAATTATTTCATTTTTTATATATTATTTGATGTGGATAACTCTAATAAATTGTTTATAGACTCTTTATGTGATATATCAAACCCTAGATGCTAGTCGGAAAAACTTGTAATATAGGTAGGTGAGCTAGAGGTCATGTAAAGACATAGAAAAAGACACAATAATATTCTTCAGGGTTAGGGACATTATATTTATTCTAAAATTTATCTAATACCAATTATAATGACCAATAGCCTAAAAGTCTATATTCGGTTGTCAAATAAATACATTGGAATAAGATAAAAGATTTCACCTTACACAATCCATAATTGTATTGTAAAACAAGATACATACATGAACCATACATTATAATTGAAAACATTTAATAAAAACTATAAATTCCATTAAGAACACTAATGTCCTTTTAGCTTTACACGTAATATAATAAAAATAAACTTCATGGATTCCTTGGGAAAATAGAACATAAGAAAGGTGTGAGATCAAATGCTTAGTAGGGGTCATGTACATCAGAATCTATCAAGAAACTACAATAATAAACCATATGTAAATGTAAATAACATAAAACACATTCCATTTAATCTGTAACATGAGCATTACATGGTGTAAAAAATGATAACAAATTATTACCAATTAAAAAGTCATATGATATTGAAAACTTAATCATGGATATTCCACTAATCGTATAATAACATTAAAATAAATAATTAAAAAAATAATGATGTAACGAATTAGGTTGTACGTCTAAAACCTATTGTTCAAGTTTTATGCCAATAATTTAACAAAATGAATCCTTCCTATGAAGAATCATATAAATGGGTAAGGAAAAAACTAAACACCATCCTCGCTTGTCTCATGAGTCCTAATAATGCATCGAGGGGTTATAATAGGCCCCACCAATCACTTATTAAGTCCAATAAATTACTAGTGTGAATGCGTGGAAGAATAATTAACAAATAAATATTATTGAAACTAGTATACAAAATGTATGTATCATTCCCTCAATTGGTAATCATATTAACAAACCATCCAGTTGAATATGATAAATTATATCAAAATACTACAAACCCATAAACTAATAACAAACAATTTAAAAAAATTAATATGGTATTATGTGATATCAACCACAATGAATCATAAGATTTAATAATGTATGTTTATAAAAATTAAAATTTGTTAAGTGGGATTATTGAAATTTTCTTTAGGAATGTTTCACTTTTCACATTGAAACCCACATCTTTTCAAAATGATGAACAATTAAAAGTAAAACATTTTATATTAAAAAATCCTTATAAAAATGTAAATTATTCATATAAACATTAAGGTTTAATGATGGCATGAAAAACATAACATTTTATAAAAGTTTGATAAAACATTGATTTGATAAATTTGTTCGGAAATTTAACAAACAGCCCAATTTTATAAAATGAAAAATATACAATTCAATATTATTTATAAAAATTAAAAAATAATTAAAAATGAAATTATCCAATCAGAGTGTAAAAATTTTTAATTGGAAAAAAATTTAGATAACATATTAATGGAAGAAAAGGAGTTTTTTAATGTAATTGTTAGGAAGATAAATTTTTTTAAATTAATCTCCTTTATAAATATAATTTATTTAATTTTAGATTTAATAATATTAGTAAACATGATAAATTATATTTAAATACTTATAAGAAGGAGTAAATGAAATCATTATATCATAAAACATTATTACACTCCTAATCGTTGCATGAAAGAATTAATTAATTAGCTGATAATTCTAATGAATTGAAATTGAGTTAACAAATACCTTACCTCACAGTCCCCATTACTTTTGTATAATTTAAAAAATATATAAACTGTCAAAGAAAGTTTTTAATTTATTCGATGAATATAATCATATTTATAATACATTTTATTATCTAATTATAACAACTTACAACCAATTATTTAAAAATATTTCATTATTTATGTTTTTTTAATTGTTGTTTCACTGTTTTGGCATCAGAAAACTGGGTTATAATTGTGGATGTTCATGTAAAATAAAAATAATAACCCATACGTGAAATAAAATGATAATCAAGAACAAAAAAAATTTATATAATCAGTTTATTAATTTTGTTTCATATATGATGATGATTCATTTGACAAGAGTGGATAATAAATGTTTTGTTTTTTACCGTGATTTTTTCGATCATCATGAACTAGTTTCATTTTATATAATATCATGTATATATATATGTTAAAAATAATGAAACATTTTGAAAAAAAAAATTAAAATATGATTTCATTAAAATAATACTTTTATAAACAGCCATGAATGAGGTAATAGAAAACTATAATTCCTTATTAATGGATATGATTATTCACCAAAATTCAGACAATAGTTTTTTTTTTCATTGAATAAGTTGTGGTAACAAACGTTATGGATATCAGATATTCCATTTGTACAATAAAAGTATAGTATTTACATGATTCTGGAGATATTACTCCTTTATATATGAATGTTTATAATAGAATGTAGTACAAGATAATAAAATAAGATAGGTGGTTTGGGAAAATTACCTGTTGAATATCACCCCCTTAAAGGAACCCTTAAAGACATTATAATTGGTATTTTGGGGAAAAATCAATTGGATAGTGAATGAGTGTGTATGATAGGATTTAGAATATTTTTTAGGAGATTAAGGGATTTCTAGGGTAAATGGGGTGGTGAGGATTGGTATTTATACTTGGGGAGGGGTGGGATTAAATGATTAATTAATGATTATTTTATATATATTCCTAACCACATTTGGGTAGAATTAATTAAAACAAATTTTTTTGATAATAATTGATTAAAATTACGTTCAAGGACCATAATAACATACAACACCAATTTAATGTTGTATTTTTCGGTATTTTAAGATGATACCATTTTGCTTTAACATATTTCATTATTTTAGAAATAAAACGGTGAATTTTTTGATACCACCACATATTTGATAAGAATAAAAAATTTATGTAGACAAATAAAATAATTTATATATTATTATTAATAATATTTAAATCATTTTACAAAATTCAATTCACATAATTGTTAAAATTATATTCAAAAGAAAAACCACAGATGTGATGAAAAAGAAGGTTATCAAAAAGTGTGTTTTTTAAATAAATATTATTTTAAATTATCTTAATGAAAAATAGATATAATTTATGAAACACTATTAAGATTTTATGATATATTATAAATAAATTTCATTTAAAACATTCCCCATTAGTTATTATTATAATTACTTAAAAAGGAGGAACATTATGTATTGAAAAACATTTTTCAGAGGAATCCTATTTTTAAACACATTAATAAGCATATTTGAATATAAAATATAAAGTCAATTAAAAACAAAATTTTTGGATAAAATATAAAAAAAAATAATTAGGATACTTTAATACATTTTCATAAAATAATATCACTTTTATGTTTCTTGGTTTATTTAAAATAAATTTCATTTTTACAAAAACACTTTTCATCATTATTCATATAAAAATTAATTTTTGAATAAGATTTATAATTATTTAATCCTAAGAAAATTTTTAAATTACGGATCCAAAAAAAATTCTTATTATAAAATATATTTTATAAAATTATAATAAAATAAATATATTTATTTTCTAATAGAATGTAATATAAATTTCTTTTTCATTAAAACATATAATTGAACAAGAAAAAGAAATTACTAAAAAAAATTAATATAATTAATATGAATTAATGAATAAATTTTTATTTTTTTTAAAAAACATATATATTTCATGATATAGTTAGTCTAATTCACACACACAAATTTAATATATAGTTTATAATAGTAATGTTAAAATAATGTAATTTCTTAGTACATTTAATTTCAGTTTTCAATACATTGAATGTGATCTAACATTGTGTTCATTTAAAATTTCAGGGTGTTACAGAATAAGAGAATGGTTTAGTTATCATTTGAAAGTTGGATGACTTAATTTATGGGATAACCCTTATTATAAGAATGTTTATTGAATAAAATATTAATTTATTTTAATGAAATGGGTTTGGAATTCTTATAAATTGCATAGTTATTTGAATAATAGAGTGTGGATGTGGTTGTGGAACTAATTATCCAATGGTTAACAAATCAAAAATGTGTGAATTTTCTATAAAAATTATTTTAACTAGTTCACAATGAGTGGATGTAAGGCTAAACACCTTGATAGACACTCATGTATGATATTCAATGGTAAATTATATTATAATTAATGAAAATGTATAATATATTTAATATGATTACGACCATATATAACATGGTTTAAACATATGGTGTCAATAATTTAAAAATATATCTCATTATTTTTACATATAATAAATAATGTTTCATGATTTTATGGCTTATCATTATGATTATTTTATCTCAGATTGTGATTTTTCTAATTATTTATCAGATGGGACCTAAAGGAACAATGTTAATATAATATGTGACGGACTGTGAAAATATTTTCTTCTAGAGGAACTAAATGATATGCGTGTAGGATAGTGAATCCTTAGTGTAATTCATAATAATTTATCTTGATGTATTTTTATTAATATAAACTAATTTGATATTTCTAATCAAACATATAGTATGAAAAATGATATTTATAAGATCTGGTTGAAATGATCATTGGGAAATGAGTGTTCAATTTTCATTATATTATGAATGTATAATGAATAACTATAGATAATTAGAAACATAAATTTAATGTGCCTTCTTTTAATAAATTATGTTCATAGAGTAATTAATTTCCATGTAATTTTATGTATTATATTGGGTGAACATGGGAAATTATCTGAGTTAATAATTTATTTTTATTGAATAATTATAGGTGCCTTATTTAAATTGACACCCAAATTGTTATTCAACATTTTAAAAATGAATTATCAGTATGAATAGGCTGGGGATATATACTAGAACATCTAAAATTGTTATAAAGGAATGATTTTTTCAAATTACCAAAAATATAAAAAGATATGCAGTAGAAATAAATGTGAAAAATTTTAATGATACAAAGAGCTAAAAGATAAAAATTTCAAATAAAAAGTTTGATAAATAGTGTAATATTTCAATACCACCAATACATCATAAAAAACATTATATAACTAGTAGATCACTAGATCCACTAGTTACAATAATAACTCCATGTCCATGTAAACAAGATCACCATTCACATTCAAGTGGTGGTGTCTATTTTTATTAATAGATAATCATAATAAATAAAAACACCCAATGGGAATGTACAGAGTGATAAAAAAATTATTAAGAGCTAACCATGAATTTAAAAATCAATCAAAATAATAAAACCAATTATTACCAATTTTGATAAATCATATGAGGAATATTATTTCATCAGAAATTTCAAAACATTACTTCCAAAAAATGGCTAGTTCAAAATGGGAAAGGCATTCAATTTTTTTCAATGAATGAATTATTGAAAAAAAAAATCAATAGAGGAATTATCTGAAGAATTTTTCTCAAAATATGCATGAGTAAAATATCTCCTAACATTGGTATATTTAATCATTTTTTTCATTCCATTTTCTATTATAAGACCATAGTGTATGGACAGGTGTGTATGTTAATATCAGTATTCTCACACATATTGTAGATGTATAGATTATTTGTGGAACATGTTCTCTAACACAGACCTGTGTGAAATATAGTATATCTCTAAAGACCATTCACCTTTATCTATATTATTTTACAATTCATTGACATCATGAATCTATTTCGTAGAAGATATCGCAAAAATATATTGTTTCTTATTCCTGCACAACTACCCACACTCAAATTTTCTTTAAGGTGAATCAATAATTTGTTTGTATATCATACAGTTTATTCAGTATCATATAATTTAAATAATTATTTAACAATCCTCAACCGTATATTTCAAAAATCATAATTATCTATCAAAAACAAACATAAAATGGATATTTATCAAAACATATTTCAAGTTATTTGATTAAACATGAGAAATGGGTTTTTTAAAATCTAAATAATTTATTTCTAAAAACCCAATATGAATTTTTTTTATCAAAATCCCACTCATTTAATTTCATGTGATCCTAATTCAAAACATAAAACACTTCATAAAATTTCATTCCAACATCATCCTTTAATAAATATTAAATTTATTTCAATAAAATTTTATAATAATAAATAATATATTTTAAAATCATTTCTCAAGGTTTCTCATTTCCCAAAATATGCCATTATAAAATAATATATTATTTCATGTAATCATTCATTAAATATAATTTAGAGAGAAATTAAAATGAAAAAACGTCAAAGGATTCCAAAAATATAGTTTTCTTTATATATTCACCAGCCTAAAAATAGACAATGGTAAAACCAAAACTATTGAAGAAAACAGTCATTTTGAAGTATGGGATGTCCATGTGTATTATTAAATGGAAAACAAACTCTAACAATAACCCTTGTAACAACCATTATATGTATTAAAAAATTACAACAATAGGATATAAAAAATATTATTGTATTATAGATTTATGTATTTTTTAAAATATAATGGGTGATTGATTTTTTCGAATAAAAAACAAATAATAAATACTGTAATTTAATTTTTTATTTTAACTAAATCGTGAATTCAGTTGGTCTAATACAATTTTAATTGGTGATATATCAATCAAATGGGTTAAATATTATATGTTAATGATATTTTGACATTAATCACATACAATATAATTACTTGTTATTTTTTGTGTTAGAAGAATCAAAAAACATTTTTTTAAAATTTTTATAACAAAAACATTGTATTCTTGGTATAAAATGGTTAACCATTACTAAAACACTTAGTGGTAATATAGGGGTCTCTGGTTTCAATTATGTATCATTCTAATGACACTAACAACCCTTTCCAATCTCTTTATTCTGTTACAAGGTGGCCATGTTACACTTACATGACCTCTAAAAAATGTTGTTTTCCTTTAAATAATGCAATATTTAAATTTAAACAACATTTTAACCCTGAGGATACCCTTAGGGAACACATTTAATTATATATATACATATAAAAAATATATATACAAGTTAAATACCCTTATGAGACCCATATAATCTCAATCAAACCGTTATGACACTCTTGAAAAAAAGGATTTACCTATTCCAAATTAAAAAAACAACATTCCAAAGAGGGAGGAAGACCTTACCTTTAAAATGGAACCAATACCATGAGTAAGGTTAAATTTTTTTATTAGAAAATTACATAATTTCAAATGAGAGGTCCTATAAATAAAAACAAAAAAGGGTCAATAATTTTAAAAAAAACAATGATGTTACTCTATTCTATTGGATAACTCATAAAACAAGAAATGAAATATTCTTTTTCAATCACTAAATTAGGTCACGATAATTAGGGTAAACATATCACAAATTATATTATCAATAATTTCATGATCATCTCTATAAGAATTTATTCGATGAAAATATTTTTATGAATGATTCTTTTTATTTTTATCATTGCTTATCTCTCTCTTAAAATATCAATAATTAATTTTATAAGAAATTTTTTTCACATTTAATATCCTTGATCAATATATTACCATTTATTTGTTCGTTGTTGAATATAAACCATTAATAGAGATTACTTCCAATATTTAGATATTAATGGACATTCATGAATCTTATTTCTCTCATCTGTTAGTGGAGACACCCTAAAATGAAGATATCACTATAGTTGAAGAATCTGTGGATGTATTTCAGAATCTATGTACAAGTCTCCAACTGAATAATGAATTTGAGTCCCCAATATAACTCATACATGGTTATATAATTATTTTAATAACACCATATAGGGTCTCCCCTTTTTAGTTGATAGAGTTGAAAAAAAATGTATATAGACGGGATTCATATACATTAGTGATTAACCATGGAACAAAGTATATAATTTGATTAGAAGAAGTATGTATAAATGTCACTCCACAATGATTACTAATAACTTAGAAATATCCCCATAAAAAACAATACTCTAACCCTCATTTAATTTTTTTTCAACTAGATACAATGATATTAATACTTGGGAAATATATTAAATTATTTTTAATATTATCATTTGAGGGTTAATAAGGAATAAATTCTTAATAAATCGGACCATAGATGGTAGAGACACTTGAATTTTATAGTGATTCAATTTTACCAAAATATTGATCTCTCTCTCTCTCCTCATGTATCTCGGGAATACTATATATAATGGTTATTTTGATTAGTTTTCAGGGGATATTAATAATGAAATTATCATATATTAAGATATCTTTTATGATGTTGATAATCCATCGAGGATTTGAATGATGTCCTTGAGAAAACATAAATAGTTTTTCAACTTCAATAAGTATTAATTTAAACTATATAATGATATATTCATTGGTCATGTGATCACAAGTATTAGTATATTAATAGTTATTTTTATGATTTATGGAATTGAACCATGTCCCTAAACACCTATTATTTATATAATCTATAATTTTCATAGGTTTTTTATTATTGAAACATTGGGAAAACATATCCAAGAAATCCAATCCACTCAACATATTATCTAAAAAAAGTTCATAATTCCCTTGGATTGTTTTTTGTAATGATAATTTCATGGATCTATAGAAAATTATATCTAGATAATTTGAACACACATTACCATATAATGTATATGGTTTTGAGATTTTCTATGATGCATCAATGAAATGGTGGGGTTGTGTTCTTATGAAATAAGACATGGTAGTATCTTAGTGAATATTCCTGAGAAAAATTACTAACACATATATGGGATATAGAAATGGAAATAATTGATTATTTAATTTTTGTATCTATATTTAAATTTATATTTGTGACATATATATATATATATGATTATAAAATTTAAATATATATATTAACAAAAAATAAATTGACCATCTTGTAGAGATATGAACTATAACTAAGTAAAACTGATGAGTTCTCAATATATTTCCATGCAAGGAAATTTAATAAGAAAGATGATGCTTTTAGTCATAAGGATAATTCTTTTTTATCCATAATGAATATTGAAATGATCCAATAATTATGGATTTTAAAATAATGAACCATGAAGGATTTTGTAGGTACTTTTTGTAATTCTGAATATATGGGTATATTCATGTTCATTTTTTTTATATAATTTGATAAACACAATTGATTTATATAAATGAAATAAATTTACATCCTTTTTTAAATCCTATGATGAGTTAAAATATTTATTTTAATTCATTATGAGTAATAATGATCGTAATACCTCTATATTTTAAAATTAAATACAATGTTTCATAGTGTACATCATACGATAGACAGAACATAAATTAACAACAAAATGATATTATTTAAATGTCACTGTTATAACCTAATAGTAATTTTTTTGTATGGATAAGATTAATTAAATTTAAAAATAAATATAAAGGCATTAAATTTTTTTTTGGAATAATTCATTATTAATAGTTAATTATTTTTTATGAAACACATGTTATTATTCAAAAATATTTTTTTCTATAAATATTTTTTTCCCTTTTTTATGAGTGAATATTAAAATTAAATTCTTTATATTGTAAATAAATAGATTTTAAAAATTTATATAACTTTTAAAGTAAAATTATATTAAGAGTTTTTATTGGTATTTCATTATTTATTTTTTATTTAAAATAATTGAATTGAGATTTATGAAATCGAATTAAAAAATAATAATTATAAAATATATATATATTTAAAAGGTTACTTTTGGGATAATAATTTTTCAATGTGTTTTTCATGTTTAATTTTAAATTAAATCCTGCCCAATTTTTCTGATTAATTTTTGGGAAAAATATTCTATATGTGGAATCATTGAGTCCAAATATATTAAATAGTTCAATTTTAGTTTAGTGGTTTTTAAAAATGGTAATGTTAGAAGATTTCATTACCACATTAAAGGGTAAATAAAATAATTAAATCTTAGAAAGAACATGATAAGGACTATATAAATATCTTAAAACGTTCCTAAATATTATTTTATTAATATATCATCCATAGTCTTCCAAATGTTGAATTTATGATATTTTGGGAACACATGGATGATATTATTACTTGAATTAGATTTTATTTAATTAAAAGTTAAATATGTCAGCCTCTGGTTTTTAATAACAAATATATTTTTTGCTTGGGATAATATATAAGGAATTCCAAATTATAAATATTATTTAAAATTATAAAAGATGCAATTTTTTAAAAATTTATCTATGAATTTTAGTGAATAAATAATTCACCTTAATTCTTAAACAACACTAATGTAGTAATTATTAAATTAATGAAACAACTCCAATAAACTATATGAAAATTATTATAATAAATAATGTTTTAGTGAAATAATTTCAAAATTAAATTTATCATATGAATATAAAATGCAATATAAAAAAAATTCTTAAATTTTAGATGTTTTCATAATATAATTTCAGTGTAATGAATATTTCTAAAAACATACATTATGGATATTTAATTTTGTATGATATTTTATTAAATGATTGAATATTTATAAAATTAATAAATTTGATTGTTTTATAAATATAAGGTAGAAAATCCAAAATGTTCCATTTATGGGTCTTCGGTTGTATTATAGTAACTATATTTTTTATTATGTATGAGAAATACATAATGTCATGGTAATATTTAACGGTGTTCAGAAGGGGTTATAACCAAAATGTAAGGGAATAGATTAGTGAATAAATGCATATTTATATTTATTTTAGAGAATTTATTCCCATCCTAAATTTATCTTTGATATTATATACTTTGGAAAATATTTTAATTTAATATTAATATATATTAAAATAATATTTTGGGAAATTACAAGACGTCCCCTAAAGTCTATTATAAATTGATACATTGTCGATTTATTACATCATACATAAATACAAATTTATTTTCCAATATATGTATAAATAAATTATTATTCTCCACACCATTTTCTACATGGCACACATTAATCCTAGCACCATCATCGGAAGCATTGTGTTATCAATCAAAGGTTATTTTCCATTAAAGGGTTGTAACTATCATTTGATTATTGTTGTTTAATTTCATCTTGATCATCAATAAAATTTTATTAATACATTCTTTAATAATTTATAAATTACAATAAAAATATTTACATGTTATTATTTTAGAAGAATTATATATATCCAGCACCACCATTCATTAAATGGGAGAATAATTTGTCATTATTTTTTATGTCAGACTACCGCCGCCCAAACTAATCTAATTATTTTTCCATCACAGTCTCTAATGACTGGTTATAATTATGGAATTAATATTTATATATTATATAAAAGAGATATTTTTATTTTAAATGGATAATATATCATTTTACTTCTCGCCATTACATTCCCAAAAATATGACAATGTGGTTCATGTTTAAGTGTGGACTACCACCTTCTTGAAGACATGTGTATAGTTTTTCACCACCAAATCAAATGTATTATGTATATACAAATATTTAAATAATTTATATTATATATATGATATAATTATCATTCATTAAACATAATAAATTACTTATCTTTAAATTGTATTGATCGTTGTAAAATTGAAATGTTACTCTTGTAGGTATAAAACTTATAGTCTTTATAATTGACATTTATTTCATTTTTTCCAAATATTTAATGGATAGATTAAAAAATATAAATGGTATATAAAATGATAATTAATTCATGAATACCATTTGTTATATGATGGAATAATTATTTCCCTCACCAAAGTCAAACTACAATAGCAGTTAGGAATTATCAATTGATTATCATCAAAACATCTATTGTGGACATAAAAAATTATGTGATTTTAATTAATATGAAAATAATTGGAATAAAAGAAATTATAATTTTGAACATGATGATTTATAAATTATAAAATAACCCATATTTATTATTTTGGTAGACAATTTACGTTTGTGAGAAATCATACTAAAGGTAATGAATTTTCTCCTCAATTTTATCTCATTAGGGAACATATCTTATACAATACTTTTTTTAGTGTGATATATATAATTATTAGGAATTCCTATTATGAATCGTATCATAACAAATATGGAATATTAATATCTATATAATGTTCCTTTTTCATGGTGATTATGATTCAAAAGTTACAAAAGCAGTAACAGTTTATTTCACAATGCCATTGTTATTCAGGATTATTTATCTTAAATACCCCAAAAAAATATTTATATTCCATACAAATGTTTTATAAAAATTATTTAAAAATGTTTTTAAGTTGTACAATATAATTTTTGAAATTCATTTTGACATAATATTTTCTTTAAAAAAAGGTTTAATTAAATATTTTCAACGCGTTACTTAGTAATTTTTCTGATAAAAAATATTGAAGGAATGTTTTGTTTATTATAAATAATTAGAACCTTTTCTAACCATAATAATTCCAAACCCCATTTTTTTATAAAATTAAAATTGTAAATATTATATTTCAAATATAATATTTTTTTTATAAGATCCTGAATTGTTTTATGAGAAGTGATTTTAAAATGAAAAATTAATTTTCCAGAAATCTTTTTCTAAGTGGTATTTGAAAATAAATTTCCATCTAAGAAAATATAATTTAATGTTTCTTAAAAATTTCATGGTATATGATTCAGGGATACCATAAATTTTCATTCTCTACGTGGTTAATTTATATGATTTAAATTTTATATGTTTATAAAACAAATTTATTCTTATGGTTTTGATATGATAAATGTTTTATGATAAAATAGGACACATATGTACGGTTTCCATTATGTGATTTCTGAGATGGATTTAGACGACACCCCCAAATCCATTGGGTGAAGTAACATGTCTTATTATAATGTGGTGGTAAACAAGTCACTATGATTGATACGTTATGGGAAACAAGTCGATGTGGTCCTTTATCCATTGTGGGAAACATGATGATGTCCCATACACGTTATGGGATACAAATGTTAAAGCTTGGTCAGATGGTATTCGTTTTTAGTCTTGACATATGAAAAAATATATGTACAGATGTTGGTTCTACATAAATTCATGAAAATAACTTATGGTTCATGATAAATTATGATGAATTCTCATTCTTATGTTTTATGTATTTTAAAATGTTTAAATTATATACCATAACTCATAGATGTGGTATTTTTCAGATTGTATTGGATCACTGTATGTTATGGTAATGATATTATACCCTTAATATTATTTTATACTTTTATGTTATTATTGATTTTCATCCCACATGCTTACACATACTGAACATATTATATCACCAATAATTATGATTACAGTTCCTAGGTTATGAAGAATTGTGCTAAATTATTTTGGTTTAGGGAGGTTATATATGTGAGGAATTTTTTTTGAGATGTTGTACACATCACACATAGTATAAAAATTCTGGTATTGTGGGATATGTTGTTGAAAATTATAAACTAGTTGTTCATGGTCCCATATTGTTCAATGATTATAACAATATTCAAATGTAAAAACCAAAAATAACCATATATATGTATTTTATGATATATTTCGTTTTGATATTGTCAGTTATTTTACAGAATTAATTGGGAAAAGTTAAATAGTATCATAGTTAGAAGTGTATTTTTTTAAAAAGAACCGTAAGTAAGGTTTTTGGTTAGTTATTGTGTGTATGAGATATGGGTTGTGGAAACATTATTTATTCTAATTCATTCATCAGATATTATTTTAATTGTTATTCATACAATCATGGGTATGTGTTCTTGAACACTACAATAGGATCAGAGTCTTGCACACCCCTTTTGAGTTTTTATGTGATCGAATTTTATGGTGTTGGGAAATGATATTTCGGACAGGTATATGTATCCCTTATGTTCTACATCAAGTATTATTTGTTATAGAAAGAATTTATATTTTCATGAAAAGTTTTTTCATGTTATTATTAAATTATATGGTTGAAAAATTCACCAAAATTAATGTACCTATGGGATATTACATTTTTGACGATGATTTTCATATTTTTTGGATTTTTATTGAAAATGTATTATAATATATTTAGTTAAAGGATATACCATAGGTCAGGTGACAACCCGTGACATCTGGAATGGCATAGAGGATTGAACACACAACCAATTGGAGTCATCATTAGATCACCTACAACTCAACTATGTGATGTATTGATTATTTTAAGGTACCATTCCTTAGTTAAAATATCTTAATGACAATATATAAGTTTATTTTATTTATATTTGTTCTACATTATAGATAAACATGGTATTAGATTGTTATTTGGTGTTAAGTGATTAATTTTTTTTAATGATTATGAAACCAATACCAAAATGTCATTGAATGCCTTATTATATTTCTATATGTTACATGGAATCTCGTCCAAAGTAACTAAATAGTATATGTATCTTTGAAAACTAGATACTTACATGTAACAATACGTAAATTTAAAAAATAAAATTTTAAAAATAAAATTCATTGAGTCATCCTTTAATCTCATTTTGTGTGACCATTTATATAAGTCCCAACATAGTTCATCAAATCTAGGGAAAAATGAAATATATGAAAGGGTTGTTCATAAATTAGCTATATGGGTAAGCATAAAACATAATCTATTTGTAAATATGGCATAAAAATATGTGAAATTATATAAATGAAACATGTTCCATTTTAATAATCACAATTGATAAGAAAGCTATCAATGTATATTATAATAGTAAAATAATCACATGGAAATCAATTAGTAATCTCATTATTATAAAATTTATAATATTTTACTTCTAAAATATATCATTGAGGACTAAACCAATACATATAAAAATAAATGTGTAAGGCTTCATCTGAATGGATATCTTTTTTTGTCTCATGAGATCTATCAATTAGTCGAGGGGTATAATGGGCCCCACGCATCAAATACTACATAAATTTATTTCTTCAAATGACTGGGGTAAAACAAAAAACACATAATTTCTTTTAAAAACCTATCATACGAATTGTGAATACATTAACCATACCCTTGAATTGTATTAAAATAGAAAATATATAGTCAATCCAATCACAAACCATTGAACAATATATGGTTGATGATATCATAATATATAATCTTTATCAAAGAATATGACTCGACAATGGTTGTTAACATAGATGAAAATACTCTAACAAAATCATATAAAATTTATTGATGAAAAACACATGTTAAACCCATATGAATTATAGTATAAAATCATAAAACCACATTCATTTAAAAATTTCCATTTTAAATAAAAAATAACCAAAACAACATAAACGTTTTTATCATTTAATTAAATAAGTAATCATTCAATTGAAGATAAAAGATAAATAAAAGTAAATTTAGTTTTAATGTCATTGTAACTATGTATGTTAAAATATAAAACATTATTTTTTTTCATTTTTTGGACATTCAATATAAAAAACCAAAAAAATCATTTTTAAGAACTTTGAATGAAATTAGATGTATATATATAATTTAAAATTTATAATCCTTTTATATAAATACCAAAAAAAATTTAAAAAAATTATCAATAATATTTTAATGGTGAAAAATATGGTACAATAAAATCATTAAAAATTATAGGTGTCCTATACCACTCTTAACATTTAATTCATAATCCCTATGAAATAATTTCAAATAAAAAATTTTATATAACAAGATAATAAATAAATTAATGACCCGATGAGTCATATTAGGATTATATACACCTCATAAATGACGGTGGGTGATTAACATCAAAATATTCTCCATCTAAAGGACATTGAGAAGAATTAACTTACGTTTTTCTTAAATTTGTCTAACTTGATTTAACATCCTCTTCATTGGTGGAATTCCTTTGGATTTATTTTAAATTGATAAATGGTTATCCAATACAGAATATCATGTCATCCATAACATGGATAAAGATTATGGGAGTATAAATGTGTAGGATTTGGTTACTCCAGAAGGATCATAGTGGTGTGAACATGTGGGGGAGAAGGCCCCCTTTTAAAATATAGGCAGGGGAACATTATGAAAGTCATAAAATATTAAATTAATATAAATTAATATTCAATTACAAAGGGAACCAAACTGAGTTATTTTGACTAGGGGATGAGGATGGGTATAATTCCTCTCAACTATACTTTTCTAGAAAGTTTTAGTTCATATTCATACCCTTTTCTATTGGATTTAACCCTTATAGAATGTCATTAATTATAGTCGTGATAAGATTTGTTTTTACTCCATAAGGGTAAATATAGTTACAATATAATTCCAAACAAACCATAAATGTATAAATGATGGAATTATAAACTTTATTGTTAAATGTTTTTGGATTTTATATTTTTAGGTGATTTATATAATTTAATAAAATATTATTTATTTTAAAATATCATTACTATTTATTCTAATACTATTCATTATATTAAATTTTTAACAATCATAACCACCATTAAATATTCTATATAAAAGAATTAATAAATAAAAAAATATTTCCCTTTAATCTATAAATTTATTAGAGAGAGTTAATTTTCTAAAATTATATTTATATTAATATTTTTAATATCATTTATTTGATATTGTAATTAATTATACAAGCCTTATATAATCATTCGATAAGTCATTATACTAATTATTTATTTAAAAACAATTTAAAAAATTACCATGATGAATTTAAAAATTTAATATCCCAAATTACAATTTATAATTTATGATATCATCATAATGACAAAATATTATAGTTGTAATACTTATTCGAAACCTGAAGATGAAAATTTAGAATTTCCAAAAAATATAATACTATAATTGGATTAATGTCATCCAGGTGGATCCATGAATCCAAAAAATGTCCCAGGGATGATTTATGTTTATACACAACCATAATATAAAATTACGACAGGATTTACATTATTTTTTGTTATTTGTAATAATAAATTTACAATTAATTACGTGATTTACCATAAATTGTTGTTATTAATTTTTTTACAATTGTTATAATTCATATTGCACAAAAAATCTAATCTACATAAAAAATATGACCATATGATTTAGAATTTCGAATCCTTTTTTCAAAATTCAAAAAAAGTATTACCTAAAATTAATTTTAAATCGATCTAGTTGATGGGCTAAGAAAATTGTTATTAAAGTTAAAATTATCAATATATTGAAATGTTTTTATATAAAATTAAAAACTAAAATTTAAAACAATGTCATAAATTGTATAAAATTCTGTAAAATTGATGTAATTATACACTAAAACCAATAAAAACCTAAATTTATGCTATAAATTATTTATAAGAAAATGTGTTTTTAAATAAAATTCATTATTTTTTAATTATTCATCAAAACATGAAACTTATCTTATAAATATGAAATATTAAATAAATTTAAATTTTGATATTTAATTTTCAAAGAATTATTTTATTTTTTCAAATAAATTTTATAAAGGAATCAATATATAGTTTTCTAAAAGGTACACCAATAATAGACAGTGTAACTACCATTAGAAAATTGTATTTTTTGGTGTAAATTGTGATTTAGTTTTATATCATGTATTGAAAAAAATAAGATTAATGAATGTAAATATATATATATATAATATTAATTTCATAATGTAGTTAAATATATTCATTCCTAATGAGTTTGAACCTAGGATATAGAGGTTGTGTCAAAATAATGATATTTAATTTAATATCATTGACTGTTTCAGATTAGAATTGAGTGAAACATATGGTATCAAAGAGATAACATTTAAAATAAGATATAATATAAAATATTTCGGTGCTAAATTCTATCATCCTTCAATAAATTTCATCCTCTCACGTTGAAATTGAACTTTGAATATCAAAGATTGATATATAAAAATTCAATTATGTGCAACCCAAATGGGAAATATAGTTAAAAATTAATCTTATTTATAGGGAAATAGAAATAAAAATGACACAAAAAATTAGTATTTCATTTAAGATAAAAATTGAATAAAATTAGAACATGTGGTTAGAATAGAAATCTAAATATCATGTTCTGATGTTGAGTGATAGAGGATATGGTATGTTGAAATTTAACCATCACAAAACCATAAATTTGTGATCCTTTAAAAGACAACTAATTTCAAAGAACGAAAAGTAATAATATATTATATTTTTTTCAAAAATGATTCTCCAATAGTTGAAAGATTTTTTGTATACATATAATTAATTACATGTTTTTATTGTAAATATTATAATATCATGTTGTAGTTGATCTTATATCTATTATCATATCATCCCTTACACTTAAAAAAAGGTTCATGGTAAAATTTTCATTCCGTAAGAAATATTATGAATCATAGGATCCACTAGTATTTTATTAATCATTTAAATGAATACTGAATCCAAAATGGTTAGTATATGTTATCCAATATGATAAATCATAATTTATCCTGAATCAATACTATCCAAATTTCAAACTAATCCATTCCATAATTACTAACCTAATGAATTATCAAAAATATTTATGTCAAAATTCGTAGACAAAAAATATAAAATGATGGTCACTAAATTTCCAAAAGCAACATTACATTATATTCCCACAAAAAATAATGTAGCTCTTATTATAATATTTCAATTATCTTATCAACATAAAAAACCTAATGAAGATTATCATTCATCCAAAACAAAAAAAGGTAGTACAATATTAAACTCCTTATATATATCATGATTCATATAATCAAATCAGAATTGATGGAGTATTTTTTGAATCCAAATAAACAAGGACGTTAATCATTATAATTAATTCTTAATCCATTAACATCTCATCATCATCTTATTCCATAATACCTCATTTTTAATTTCTGTTTTTTAGTATTTTCATCATTAGAAATATTTACAATACTTTTATAACCTTGTGGATTCTTCCCATTATTGAAATCCCAAAGGACATTGTGAGAATCAATAGTCAAATATATATAGTCATGAATAATCATTTTATGGAATTAAAAATAAGGTAATATTCATCACAATTTAAAATTATGTAGAATTCATCTAATTAATCCATTACCAAATAGCAAGATATAATATAATATATATAATTATTTTAAAATCTAGTTATTGGGTATTTCTTTCTATTAAATGATTTTCTAAATCTAGTTCCAATGGATTCTACTAAACTATCTCTAATACCAATGATAAAGAACCCAGCCCCAACAACATGGAGTTAGTGGTTACTAAATTACCTATATATCAGTTACATGAAATCCAATTCCAATGGACCAGATAGTTTAGTAGTCTTTATAAACTAGATATATACTTGATTACCAAATAACATTTTTAAAAAATTCTTGAATAATTTCATTGATATTTAAATTATTCCCCATTTGTGTAACCTAGAATATCAATTAATATATAATTCATAGAAGATATGGAATAAATGAAATATTTGAAATTGGTGACCTCATATGATCATTAATTGTATGAATGTAGTGGAAGTTATAAATAATTGTGGCATAAACTATACACAAAGGTAAATAAAGGAAATATATACAATTTAAATAATCGAATGACCTGGGAAACATAACCATTCATAATATTATAGTTTAATAATCACATTTATATTGATAAATAATCTCAATATGATGGAAATCATAAGGCTATAGATATGAAACATATGGCCAAGGCCTCGACTAAGGAATCAAAAAATAAATGGGTAAGGCCTATACTAAATCTATATCGTGTTTGTCTCATTAGAGGTAAAGATGCATCGATGGGATATAGAGGGACTTGACTATAAAATTCAATGTCAAATTATTTCCTCATACGAATAGGGTGAAAAATTAACAATTTGAATAATAATATGGAAAAAATTATTATAAAAAATTTGAATACAGTAACAATAATCCATGAATTGTATCAAAATTGAACATCCATTGTCAAACTAATCATAAAATATTACATAAAAACTGGGTGATGATATCATATCATATGAAAAATAGTTAATCATATGATTAACTACTAGGTGTTGACATATATGAATATAATCTAGTAAAACCATAAAAAATTATAATTAAAAAATATTCCTAAAACCATAAGAAAAAAATTTTCATACAAAACTAATATTTTTATTTTAAAATGTTTCATTTTCAATAAAAAATATCCCTAAAATAATAGAATAGGGTTTTTATTTAATTAAATCGTGTATGATTTCATATGAACATAGAAATAATGAGTAGTCACGATATTGGTGAATTATTTGCCTCTATGTACATTAAAAATTTTAGATAATGTTTTTTTCATTTATCAAAACCGACCATATAAAACAAGTAAAAAGATTCATTTTCAAAACATTTAAATGAATTTAAAAATAGAATTACATTTTAATTTTAATCATTTTTATATCCATATAAATATATTTGTAATATAATATCATGAATATTGACACGGTTAATTTTATTGATATTTAAATCCTTAAACAATCTTTTTGTCTATACTACCTTGAACATTTAAATCATAGACCCTATGAATGAATAATATTTAATTGAAAATTAAATAACATGGTAATTGGTAAATTAAGGACTCATTTAGTCAAATTGGATGTATACACACCTCCAAAAAGGAGGTTATATAACATAAAACTATTCCTCAATTAATGGATATTTAGGTAAAGTCACATACCTTATACTTCCATTAGTGAAATGTGATATATCCTCCTCTTCTTAGGTGGAGTTACATTAGATATATTCTTAGGGGATCAAAGGTTTTTAACTTTGTAATAAAATAAAAACTATAAATTCGATAAGGATATTGTGAGGAGAAATAGTAATGGGTTTTTCATTTTAGAAGGCTGAATGTGGTTTGAATAATCGATAGAGGTGGTTACCATTAAGAATTTAGGAGAGGGGTACATTAGAAAACTCTTAAAATAATAAATTAATATAAATTAATTTTCAATTCAAAATTTCTCAAAACATTTTTATTTCGAATTTGTGATGAGTATAGTTCTAAATACACATAACATGTTTTTCTGGAAATTTTCCGTTCATATTCTTACCCAAATCTGTTGGCTAAAATGCTTATTTAAGACCATTACCTCTTACCGTGACAATATGAGTTGTACCAACATAAGTGTTAATAAGGATAATATAAAATTCCAAATGAACCATCAATTAATCATTTATAAAATTTGAAACCTTATCCCATTAATTTAGAATATTTTAATACTTTTATTAGTTTTATATCAACTAATAAAATATTTTTTGTTTTAAAATATCATTATTGTTAATTTTGATACTATTCATTATATGAAATTTTAAATATATCAAAACAACATTATATATTTTAAAAAACCCTTAATACATTTGTAATATGTCTAGGACATTACAAAAAGTGATCGATAAAAATAATTAGCTCAAATTATATTTAAAATATTATTTTTAATATCATTAATTTAATATTTCTATTAATTAAACAATTATTGCATCATCACAATATAAGCCATTATATAACACTCCAATATTACATGGTATAATATTTTCAATATTTTTTTCATACAACACAAACTTCACATGTGTAACATGAAAGATTGAGATTATATGAAATGACACATAAGTATTATAATTTATTAAATGATATGTTTATAACATATACATTAAATATTCTAATATGAATAATAGTAAATAAATTTAACGTTTTATTTATAAATGTTTCACATAAATAAGAAATATTTACAATATAATGTATTAGTTTTGGTAAAATAGTTATAAGATTTGAAATTCTATTTTCATAAAAGAACTACATTTTCTGTCTGTATGAGAATAATAATAAATTAGATTTTAGACAGTCTTAGAAATATAATATGGTAAAATAGACATAATTATTTATTTAAGAATATGAATACTATCTTCAGGATAATTTTCTTATTTTTTATAATACATTTTTTTGATGACAATTAGTGAATAAAACATCGTTGTTGTTTAAAAATAACATTTTCAATTAAAAATTTTCTTTAATTTAATATTATTTTATTGTCAAAATAGATAAATAATACATATATTCACCCAATTTAGGTCATTGTAAAAATTTATATAATAGAATTATATATAAATATTCATGGAACATTGTTTCTAATCTTTTTACTTGCCTTCTTGCTACATTAATATATAAACATTAAACGTAATTTTACCACATCTATGAATTGAATTTTGAAAATCATGCACACATGGTGGAAATCAGTATGAAAATTTGGTCTAATATGATCAATATAATTTTTATGAATAGAAAAATTTTTATTTTATTTACAATTGATAATGGTAAATATGGTAATTTATGTAAAAAATATTATAATAATATAAAATTATCCTAACACTTTCCCTAATTTTTTTGGATAAGTATTTTTAGACCCAAATAAATTTTATGTAGAAAATATGTTCATTCTAAGCTATTTGAGTTTGATAAATTCATTTACTATATTTTATTTAATGAAGAGTTAAAAGTTTCACATTAAAATTTTAATTACTAAATTAGTTTAAATATATGACTATATATAAGATAAATATATATATAAATATTAAACTGAATTATATTATATTATCCAAATCATGATACTTTATTTATTAATTTTTGAAATTAAATAATTATATTTATTTGTGACATAATGATAATGATATATTTGATTTATTAAAGGAAGAATCAAATAAATGATACTCATAATAAGAAATAAATAAAATATTATTTATATAATGACATCAACATATTGAAAATAAAACATAGAAATTATATTAACTTATTGAATGTATTGGATTGATTTTATCAGGTTCGTTTGATATTCTCGAAAATGAAAATATTAATTTGTATTAAAAAACACAAAAATGACATTTTAAAGTAAATAATATTTTATTAAGTGATATAAAAGTAAAAAAATGATCATCCAACTAACATATTAAATTTTAAATAAATAATTAATCATCCAATTTTGGTTCTATTTAAATTTTATATTAACTCTATTAACCCAAAAGTGTAATAATACAAGAAGACACAATAAGATTTAAACTATTTAACTAAGTGTGAAATCCAAAATATAAGGTTGGTGTTATGACTAAACAGGTCTAAAAATTAATGTTCTAGTGAATTTTTATCCATCATAATATTACACTTGAAATAAATTAATTTTTATTTATTATAAACGTAAAATATATTTTTCATAAATTAATATTTTAGGATTATCCAAAAGTGACCTCACCCATGTATAAAAGAGAACATCTCTTTCTCTTTAATTAACACCTCCAGATGATTTTTCTAGGATAAACGCTTCCCATTTCTTCTCCCAAAATCCTTAAAATAATTGTAGATGGGAAAATTTGGTAATAATTCCATCTTATGGAGTTCTTTTTTCCAAATTGAAAGGAGACCCCCAAAAGGAGGTAACTGTTTTATCATATCTTTCAATGTTATTTTCTTTTTAAAATTACACTTTTTCTATTATTTCTATAACTAAATAATAAATACATACCTTCAACATGATATTATTTTATTATAATTATGGGGTAACCATATTACCTCTTTTACACATCCTATGTAAAATAATATCATGATGGGTGCGTACATACGATTTTCCGTCTCCACAATGTGGTGTAATCTATTTTTCATGTACATGTTATTTCTATGGTTATAAAGACGAAGATAAATGATGTTTATAATAAATATAACATGATATTTGTTCTATATGATTTATATTGCATCCAATTTCATACCATTAATAAATTACATATATGATACTATCGCTCGTGCATATGTACGGCTTACCTTCTACACGACATGACAAGAATCATCATTTATTTTTCCCATTCTAGAATAATTATAAAAATATTTATATTATGAAATTTTATAAAATAAATGAAATATTAGTAATACTGAAATAATATATATATATATTTATATATATATATATATATATTATTTTTTATATATATTATTCGTAAAATTCCATTCAATATAATTAAGAAATCTAAACAGTGTTAATGTGTACATATGGAATAATGTCTCAATGAACGGTGTTTACCATTTCATATATATATCTATTATATATATTTATATCCTCAATATATATAATTTATAAATCATTTTATGAATTCTGGATGCAAGTAAATCATGATCTAAGTAATTTGATGAAGAATAATAATTCAAAACACGTTCAATTAGGCAATTGATTATTACAAAAATAATTGTTGAGATGTAGAAATTATTAACAAAAAGGTAATATAATGTAATAAATGAATCATATATGATATCAAAATTATTATTAGTATTCTTTTATAAGTTAATATTATGTTTAAAACCATTATATAGGATTTTCAAACATGTGTGGTGTGTATTGGACATAAGTTTATGGAATTTCGTCTCACTTTAAATTTCTGTGAGATATAATCCATGTTCAACACTCAATTATTTTTTAGGCATATATATTATCCCTATTCTATTACATATCATGAATAATTTCATCTTCATTGTATTAAATGATTAACTTGAAGATATTGGAATTATTATTTAATTGTTCCATGTTGTTTGAGAATCGTTGAATGTTTAAAGAGATAATTATTTCCCTATATCAGATTTCTTGATAATATATTACATACCTATTTATATTGACATAAAAGTATAATAAAGTAAATATTATCTCTATTTATAATTTCATTCCATTTTTTCCCAAAATTAATCTTTTATTATGATTTAATGTAATGTTTATTTTCACAATCTCATTATTATCCAATATTTTTCTAATGTAAGTATCTACTAAGACAACTTTTTCATCTATATCCACGTTTTACAAATGGTTTTGATGATTTATTTATATAGACATGAACGTTTTAGAAGGTTAATACCATTAAAAGGTTTCAAAGTGTTATAAGACATATTTATTTGAAAAACAATTAAAATATATTCTTTTAAAAATTTTGCGACTTTTAATGTTTTCAAAAAGATATTTACCACAATGAATTCTAATGAATTTTTTAGATTATTTCCATCATTGTCAACATCCTCTATTGGATTTTATACTTATTAAAGGATGACTTATTATATTACAATCTTCCATATTTTATTGAGTGTTTTGTTATATATTTGACTCGGGATATTCTAGGTTTATTCTGTTTATTTTAATGGTTAAATTATTAACATTTTATATGCTGGTATTAATAAAAATGTTTATGTAATGTTTTACCATTTTCATAATTGAAATAAATAGGATTAGTATGTGATGGGGGAGTCCCATTATATCTCTACAATTCTTTGGTAAGACTCATGAGGAAAACTAGTCTCCTATAATAAGGCATGAACAGTATTGTAATGGTCTTTGGACATGGAATTGATGACAGGGTTAGAATGTCAAGAAATATTAACGTCCATATTATGATAATAGTTATTGATATATATTTTATTATTTGACTAGTAGAATATAAATGTTAATGTTTGAATTGAGTTATTTGATTTATTCAAGAAATATTATGTTTAAGATACTATTATAAAAGTCTTATGTTATAGTTTTATATAATGCCTAAAAATATTGTTCAGATTTTTGATAGATTATCATATATTTTTTAACTTCAATGAGAATTTATTCTCACTCGTTTATTGTGTTTTCTTTTCCCTAGATGCCAAAAAGTGTTTTATGATTGATATATAGCGTTATTCTAGTGAAATAATGGTGTTCTCAATTAATTATCTATTTATTATTTTATTCAAAAAAATTTAATTCAAAGATAATGTATATAATATATTTTCTAAGACATCTAAAAGAATCGTTCCATAGGGAGTTGATTTCTTATCATCATGAAAATGTATTAAAATAATGAACTGACACTAACAAACATGGGTGGGGGAAATAATATTGGTATCAAATTATGTTTTGAAACAAGATTGGAAATAGATTTAGAAATTAGGTATTAGGGATAATAATCCTAAGAAACACATTGAGGATACTTCTAGAGGAACATACTAAAATTTTGGTTTGTATTTATTATGTGGATATTCATATAAAATAAATTATTATCTGCATACTACAAGTGGATGCTGTTATGACACAGATGTACCTAGGAGTAATAACTATGAAAATGTATTCCAAGCATGACTCAGGGTAACATGCTATATTGCAATGGTCCTTACAGTGCACCTAGTTTGGCAGTCATGGTTGATATGATTAAGATAACATACAATTTATTTAAGAACCATTTTGAAGCATTTATGAGTAAATATGTCCCCAATTAAACCATTTTTATTATTATGAGGCTAAATATGTGTAAATATTCAATTCATGATTTAAATTATTTTTTTGAATGGGATTATAATTTATGATATGATATAACATATTGTATGTATTCATTTAAAAATGGCACCATGTATGAGGAATTTCAACTCCACCAATGAACATTATCAAAAGGGTAAAGTGGGTCATATCTTTCATGGTCTGAAGCCAACATTTCGAAGGAAAATATTCCCAAATATATTCTCAGCTTTGGAGGAAATAGTAAACATATTATAATGATAATTAATGAATTTGTCATGTCATATGTATTTTAAGGGAAGAAACATAATAAGAATATGGAAGTGAAAAAATGGATAATGGGAAGAAGAAGAAAAATGATTTTCCCACATATTATGATGGTGGACAGAATCACCCTATTATATTCATCAAGGGAATGTGAGTCTTTTATAAGTGTGAAAAAAGGTCATCATGTTCATGATTTCAAGGGTATGAAAATGGTTTCCAATGTATAATGATTGAACATTTATTAGATGGGACACTATACGAATCAATGTCCCAAACATCAAACAAATATATCGTAGATTGTTATATTGGATAACGATAATGTTTTAAAACTGATGTAGAATAATAGGAATGATTAATATTCTTATTCCAGAATTATGTCATTTGAAAATTATATTATCAATGTACTTGTTAAAATTAGTATAAAGTTTATAAAGATTGTACTCTAGTACTGTTTCATTAAGGATTTGAGATTGTATAGTACAAAGTAAAGTGGCATAGTATCAAGTATATGATTTTGGAAAATATAAGATTTTGTGAATTGTAATCCTTATCATGTTTCTAATACTGAGAAAATGATTTTGGAATAAGAGATAATTTATTTGGGTAATGTAGGTTGTATATTATGACAATATTTGAACCCAATAAAGATTTATTTTAAACGGTTTTAAACAATCATTATTGGTAGTCTTAATCTTTTTTGGAATTAATGTGTATATCCAGTATTTTATGTTTTACAAAAGGAATAAGGAATGATGAACATATTCAATATTTTTTCAAGTAATTTATGTTATTATCAAGTTTTAAAATAGTACACGATGAATGTATTACCATGTAGGTTATATGACCTCCATTGTAAATTTTTGGAATGTGAGTTTTGAATGATATACTTTGGTAAAGCCTAAAGGTAGGAATGGATTAAGTTGGACATTGGATTATATTTTTCATTGTTAAAACATTTTGTTAAATTATATGGAATTTTATATTTTTATGAAAAAGATAACTCACAGATCGGGTAACAACCTGTTGCGTCCGGCAAGGCTACGAGTCCTTAACCCACAATAGAAGGGTGATAGGGCACACCACCTACTATAAGCCTATGTGAAATATGGGTCTGAATCACATAGTGTTTTAATGTTAAGATTGATAAAGTATAAATTTTTTTTGGAACACTGTATGATTAAGATAAATAGAATATTTTTTAGTTTTATTGTATTTTGGCGATAATGATGATTTAGTGGTAGAAATTAGTTGATGGATGCAACTGTACTTGTCAAGGAAATATTCCTCATTTTGTACTTATTATATGATACAATTAATTATAAATAATTAGGGAAGGGATCGTAATACCAAAAACTATTTCCTATTAATTTTGTTTAAGATGAATCCAATGGTCCCTTAGATCATCATTGTCCTCTAGATTTATGAATACTATCTTTTTCTGGACCTTGTTGTCTCTCACTCCTTATCATAACATCATGGTTACTTTTATCTTCCACATCCATGTTTTCCTATATGTAACCCTAGTACATATTATTTTTGGCTATCATCATACTCCCTATTCATTATTTCAAAAACATGGTCTCATTAATCTATTTTTGTACATGGGATTTCAAAAATGAAATTTTGAGAATTACAAACCATATTATTTGGTCCCATAGTAAAATTACAATGACACAATTTATTTACGAAGGAGAAAATGTAACGCCCCAATAGTTTATAGTACGTTATCTTTTATATCTTGTGTTTCATGCAACACCGACTAGGCTTGCATGACATGAAATTTGAGATTCTACAAAACAACACAATTGTATTATAATTATTTAAATGATATGCTTATAAAATTTCCAATTAATTATTGTAATATGAATTGAAATAAATAAATTATAGATGTTATTTATAATTTATTCAAATAAATAGAACATATTTAAAATCAAATGTAAATGTTTTGGTAAAATAGTTATAAGTATAAAAATACTATTTTCTTAATGTAACAAATTTTTTCATCCTTTTGGGACCAATATTAAAAATATTTTTAGACAATAATATAAATTTAAGTTTTTAAAATATATCTCATTTTTTAATTCTGAATATTAAAATTTTCATAGGGTTAAAGGATGGTATTTTTTAAAAAATATATAATTTTGATGAACAGTGAAAACCATTGCATTATTTTTTTAAACCCAACATCTTAATTTAAATAATTATTTTATTTTAAAATGGGTTTAAAGTAAAAATATATAAATAATACATATATTAACCTAATTTATCACAATGGAATAAATTAGATAATAGAATTAGATATACAAATTCATTGAACATTTTCTCACGTATTTTTACCTATATTCTAGTCAAATCACAAGGATGGTATTAAATGTAATTTTACCACTCTGATTATTTGAATTTCAAAAATCCTAAAAACATGGTCATAATAAGGATGAAGCTTTTATTCTAATAGGATCAAAATAATATTTTTCAAATAGTCACTTTTGAATTTTATTTTCTACGGTTAATTGTAAATATGGTAATTAAGGTAGATATTACATTATAATAATGAAAAATTATGCTAAAACGTTTCCTAAAATCATATGATAAGTTTATTTTGAACAAAATATACCTTATCTCTAAATTATGATCATTTTTAAGCCACATGGGTCTGAATAATTAATTTATTATATTTTATTTGAAGAAGTGTTATTGTCATATTCAAATTTTAATAATTAAATTTTTATTAATATTAGGTTATAATTGAAATAATTTCACCATTAAATATTTATTGGAAATAAAAGATATTTATATACATCACTATAATTTCTTTATAATTTTTAGACATTAATTATTTAAATATATTTGTGATACAATGATGATGTGATATTTGATTTATTAAAGGAAGATTCAAATAAAAAATATTAATAATAATAAAATTTTTATAAATTTATTTAATTAATTACATACACATATTTTCTAAATATCATAAACATATTAGTGGAATATTGGATGTATTGTTTCTATATTATCATGTCTTTTTGATATTTTCAAAAAAAATTGATTAGTATTAAAATTGATATAAATGATTTTATAAAATAAATATATTTTCATTAAATGATATAAAAGTAATATGATATATGTACAACAAAAAAACAATTATCTTTTAAAATAGTTCAATTTTTATAAAATTGGTGTTATTTTGTCATTTTATTTTAATTATATTAACTCGATAGTGTAAAAATAATTAAAAACATAGAAAGATTTAAACTATTTAACTTGGGTTAAATCCAATGGATATGGTTTATTTTAGGACAGGAACATGAATTATTTTTTTTGATGAGTGTATTCCGATTCATTGTCATCTTATATTCAAAATAAATCACACTGGAACTATTTTAAGCTGATATTGAATTTATAATAAATTAATATTTTAATATCTTCCAAAAGTACCCCACGGTCCTCTAAAAAAAGGTATCCTCTCTTATTTAATTGACACCTCCAAAACCACTTTGGATCAGCCAAACCCTACCATTTACTCCCCCAAAAACCGTCAAATCATCACAGATACTACACATTGGGAATAAATCCATCCAAAGTAGTTCTTTTGTGGAAATCAAAAGTAGACACCTGAAAAGAGGTAATTGTTTTATCACCGCTTTCAATGATTTATTCTTCTTATATTTCTCCTTTCTATATTGTTTCAATACAATAATATTAACTCTAATATATTGTACATGATGATATTTTTTATAAATATTAGATAAAAATATACCTCATTTTACCCATCCAATGAAAAACAATATCTCTATGTGTGTGTACGTATGAATAATTGTTTCCAGAACGTGGTCTAAATTAGTTTTCATGTACATATTATTTTTCTGGATATAATAATGAATATTTTTTAAAAAAAATAAATAAAAAAAGATATTTTTTTACAATTAATATTCTATCCAATTCCATACCATATAACCATTAATGAAATGATAATGTCGCTTGTTCACACGTACGACTTACCGTCTCCATGACTCGATGATATTCATTTTCCATATTACCCATTAAAAAATGATTCTAAAATTATATATATTATGAATTAGTATGAAATAAATTAAATATTAATAATACTAGAATCATATATATACATATACATTTAAATATATTTCATTCACACACTTTTATTCAATACGATATGAAAATGGAAACATCGTTCATAAGTATATATGACCTACCGTCTTTAGGAATATTGTATTAAATTTCATATTTATATCAATTAAATATATTTCTATAGTGAATATATATCATATATAAATAATTTTATTCATTTTATGAGTATGTAAATCATGATTTATCTAATACGATCATGAATAATAAGTCAAAACACATAGGTAAAGAAAGTGATTATTACCTGAAACGTTTATTGAACATAGAAATGATTATTAAATGGGTAATATTAATTCATAATTGAATAATATATAATATCATATTTATAATTAGTAATTAGGTAGAATTTAATGATATCTATGAAACCATTATTCAAAAGTTTCTTCCATATACGAGGAGTATCAGAGCTAAGGTGGGAGACTTTTGTTTTACTTTTAATTTCACTAATATATAATCCATGTTCACCACTAGTTTCATGTGTGTTGTGTATATACTATCACTATTGTATTTGATATCACGAATAAATTTATTCTTCATGATATTTAGAGATTAATTTTATGATATTAGTTTTTTAATTTAAATATTCCATGTAGTATTATATGGGTTGAATGTATATGGAATTAATCATTTCCCCGTTATAATTTTATTAATATTATTTTACATAAATATTCATATATATGTAAAGTGTTTATAATTGAAGTTTTATTTCTAATTTATATTTCATTCAATTGTTTTCAAAATAAAATCATTTTTATGGTTTTATGTAAGGGTACATTTGACAGTATCATTATAATCTGAGATTGTTAATATGTATATATCGACTGATACGACTTTATCATCTATGTATACATTTTAAAAATGATATTAAGTATTTATTTATTAATACTTTAATGATTTCAAATTTTAGTTAAATTAAATGGTTTTAAATTGGTATGCGACACATTTATTGAAAAATCTTTTTTTAAGATTATTATTTTAAAAATTATGCAACTTCTAAATAATTTCAAATTGATATTTATCTCGAAGAGTTTTAATGAATATATTAGATTATTTTTAATCTATGTCCTCATAAAATGATTGATTTTTTGTTCATTTTATGTCAACTGATTATGATACAATCCACAATATTTTTGATGTATTTATGATATATTTGACAATGGATGTTATATGTTTGCAAAATTTTTGGTTGAGTGTTAATGTAATAACATATAGAATTACAGTTTTAATAAGTATGTTTATGTTTTGTTTTACACTTTTCCAAAGAGGAATGCATTGGATATATTATATGATGGGCAAGTCTCTTAATATTTCCTTAATGCATTGGTAGGTCAAATGAGACAAACTAGTGTCTTGGCATAAGGCCTTGATTGTTTGGAAATGGTCTTGGAACGTTGCCTTGAAGATATGGTTATGATTCCCAAAATTATGGATTTCCTTATTATGAGATTAGTTATTGATTTTACTTGTATTATTCAACTATTATAATATACATGTGAATGTTTAAATGGAATTATTTGATTTATTATTTCATTATTATTGTGATGATAATGTTCAAAAATGATAGTTTTTTTGTCTTATACATTTCATTGAGAATTTATGCTTACTAATGATAGCTTCTGAAATATTAATTTTCCATACTATGCTTCTGAACTCATCAGTTTCGTATGTTTTATTTTCCCAAGATGCTAATATTTTTTTCATGATTGATATGCAGGATTAAGCTTGGGGACTAATGGTGTTCCCAAAAGATTATCTATATTGTATTCTTTGACAGAAAGTGTAATGTAATGTTCATGAATGTGATCAATTTCACATGATTACTAAATTTATTAGTCCATTAAGATTTTAATTCTTATAATCATTCCAATGTATTAAAATAATTAACCCACTTTGGGAAACTGTTGTCGGGGAATTATTGTTTATGGTGTTTATTTAATTTCAAATAATTATAAATGAATCAACATGATTAATAGAAAAAATATATCTATCAAAATAACATTTATAGTTTATGATATCTTCTTAACAAAAAATATCGAAAATTTAGTACATATTAAAAACAGTAGTTTTACATTTGTGACATTCCTTAGAATAAAAATATATATAAGTATTCAAATAATAAATTTCTTTCCAATAAGCCATAATGATAGCCAAATTATGATATTATTTGTAAATTACTAATACAATAAAATCAGAATAAGTGTGAGGGTAACTTTATAATATTTATAGTATTATATTTACACTTATTTACCCTAATTACACTTAACTGTGGTAATTTAAAAAATTACAAAAGCTACTATTTATGAGGTCTAAAAAATAAAAGGGACCAACATAATTAATTATTAAATAATGAATCAAAATTTGAAATAAATTTCTTAAAATTAGAAATATTTAATTTTTTAATTTTAAATTAAATTTATTATTTTTGATGGACTGAGAAAATGTGTTTTAAAGTGAATAGATTCAAAATATGGAAATCTTTATATATAAAAATTTAAAGATAAATTTGTTCCAACGACCTCAATTTGGTTAAATGATATTAAATTTATCTAATTGTACATTAAAAAAATCAAAAATATAATTAAACACAATAAATTATTTATAAATAATATTGATTTTGATTAAAATTCAATATTTTTTACTATTCATCAAAACATTAATCGTTTTTGAAAAATATTGACAATAAAATAAAATTAAATTAATATGTTCTAAAATCAAAAAATAATCTTATTTTATCTACTATAATTTATAAAATGATCACAATGTAGTTTTAGGACATGTTTACAATTAAAAAGAAGAAAAAATACCTTTAGAAAAATATAGCCTTATATGCAAAAAAGTGGATTTATTTTTAAAGATTATCCAGAAAAAATTGATGAATGTAAAAAATTATATTAAACCTATAATATAAAAATTTCACATTGACGTTAAAATTATCCATTACTAAAAAGTTATCTGTTAGGTTGTAACAACTGTGTAAAAATAATGATATTTATTTATACATCATTTTCCATTTATGCTTTGTGTTTTATGAAATGTAAGATATTAAAAATGTTAAATTTAAAAACATACATACCAAAAAATATTTGGGTGTTAAATTATTTGGGAATAATTTCACTATTTTTTGAACTATATATGAATAATGAAGACTGAATATTATAGATTTTATTTAATGAAGAAAATTTTAATCTTCTTTTGGAGAAATATATAATATATAATTTTATTGTCTATTTATGATTATTTAGGTTATTTATATAAATATTAATTATATATTATAGATTATATGTTTAAGAGTGTACATTTTAGGAGAAAATATTCAATTTATCTTGAAATGTTAAGTGATAAAATACCTCAAATATTTCTACTTTACTATTATTGTAATATTTATAGTGAATTTTTTAGTATATTAATCTATTGGCAGATCCATATTGAAATTTGGTTATTATTATTGAATTTGTAAGAAAAAAGTTTATTTTCACAATTTCTAGGGTTTAATAATATTTTGAATTATTTTATCGTATAATAAAAATTATGATTTAAAAAAATATGAGGAATATATTTTTATTCATATATGTATTATGTAATCCACTTGAATAAGATTATACTACTTGAGGGATGAAAAATTCATCCTCAAATCTCATCTTTTGGTGACAAATATTATATTTTTAAAAAAATTTAATAAATTGTGAAATTCTATTTGTTAAGTATGTATATTTTTCTCTTTCTGTTCAACTAGAATGTAATATAACTCCTCAAATCATGGAAAATGATATTGATGTTAAAAACTAATTCATTTATTTATCGTACTAATAAAATCATTTGTCTTTTAACCTAACATAGAATTGTGGTATTCTAAGGGATAAAATTCCCTTGAACATGTTCTATAATCTCACTTTATCACTAATTGAGAATTAATTTTCACTTCTATATCCTTGTTTTCAATTCCCACCAATATTAATTTATATATAACCCCATTTATATTTTATTTACCATCATGCTTACATTTCTCTCTATTTACGAAGATGTTTTTAACCGTTCTAACAAGGTGGGATATCAATAAATGTGTTTTTATATGTCAAACACCTTATTAGAAAGGTTGAGTTCAAATTGATAGGATGGAATTTATTAAATGTTGGGGAAAATTTAATATCATGATACTTCAGTAGAAAAGGCCACGTTCAATAACACACAAGCTACCTAACACAAATATTAAAAGAAGATTGAAATATTTTTTTTTAAATGTGACTTTTATATCCTAGACATTATGTTAGTTGGTATTAATTGTAAAAATTTATTTCACAAATTAATATAAATTTCAAACTCAATATAACATTAATGAATAATGGTTAGGACATAATAACATAATTTTAATTAGAGTCATTTTATACTTCCAAAATAAATTTTGAACAAAAATATTTTATTGTTTATTTTTTATGAGTAAGTATCATAATTAATTTTGAATGATTTCATCAAAATTATTAATTAAAAAATATTTCATTTCTGAATTCATCAATTCAAAATTAGTTTGAAATAAATTGTTGATAATTTTCTAAAAATATTGATATCTCAATAAATAGTGGAAAATATTGAATTTTATTGATTTGTTTTGTATTTATAAAGACAAAATATAATTTGGATCTATATGAACATTTAATTACATGATTTCCGTTTAAAATATTTCATTTTTTAAATTTTGAAATGGATTTTATTTTGGAAAATATTATAATAACATTTTATTTGATTAAAATAAAATTTAATGAATAAAAAATTTGTCATTGTGTTTTTTTTGTTTAAATTTAAATAAAAATTTAAATAGTTTTGGATGTTTAATTTAAAAAAATTAATTCAAAAATTTGGATTCTGTGAATTTTAAATTTAGTAAATTGATATATTTTATGTTTGGGCCAACATGATTCATAATAAAAGTAATTTTTTCATATTAATGTGTAAATTTGGTAAATAATTGTCAACAACAAAATGATAAGGGATACAAATTTAACATGACACCTATATAAATATCTTTTTATGATTATATATCATCCATAATAATCGATATATCTAATTTAGGAACATTTGGGGTTACATGGACAAGATTAAAACGTTTATAGTATTTTATTTAATGAAAATTCATCTATGGAACCCTATTATTATTGAATAATTTACGTATAACATGATTATATCTTGGTGAAATTACCGACAATAATTATTTTTTGAAATAAAAACTATTACTATTTATCATTTTAATTTATTATTAATTTTTAGTGATGAAATAATTTCCTAAAATTCTAATTCAAAAATATTTAATCTATTAAAGGATATATAATATAATTGTATGTAACATCTTGTAATAAATACAATTTTTTAAAAATAGTGTTATAAAAGAATTTTATCTATGAAATATAATTTTTTAATTTTTTAATTGTTTTTTCTAATTTCAGGTATTTTTATTATGTAATTAAATTAAATTTACTGAATAATTCAAAATAATATCAGTTTGTATATTACTTAGTAGATAATTTTCAATTAAATTATATAAATTACCAAATGATAATAATTTCATTCTCATTAATATAATAAGGCCTGAAATATAATCCATGGACAATTAATGGGTCACTGATGATGATACATCGACAATATTGCACCTAAAATAGTAATGAATTCATGTTTTATTGTAAGAGCTAAAGATGATAAATAGGGGTTATTACCAAATTATTAAGATATAAATGTAATAAAAACATGCCTAATATTAATATTATAATATGATTTATACCTAAAAACGTATTATAATTGATATAACTCTATCTGAAATCAATTTAGTGGAAGATGAATTTATATTAAGTTAATATTATGAGAAACTTTCCCCTCTCTTACAAAAGGAGACCTCATATTCCCATTAATTAAAAAATAAAAACCCTTTTTCTTCTAAGAACTACCAAAATATATTCTTATAAACCATAAAAAATTTTATAGTTATTTTTAGTCAATAAATAAACCTTATATGCCATAAGGTTTTAATCAATGGTGGTTTTCCAAATAAGATGTATATTTTTTGTCAAAATGTTTGAGTTTTGATTATTTATCCATATTCATAAAATAAAATTATACCGTGATAAAATAATAAAAATATTATATTATATATACTAATATGTTATTATGTCATAACATAACCTATAACCATCTCCAACATCCATCATGTTGACGAATATTTCATTGTTCTTGTGTGAGACAGAGTAACACCTCACAAACCGTTGTTATTAATTTTCCATCACCTTTCCTCATGGCTAGTTATAATGATGGAGTTAATTATTATATATAATATTAATAAAATATTTATAATTCATAGTATATAATATATATTTTACATTCATACCATTCCATGAACAGAAATATGGTAAAATTGTTTGTGTGTACGTGTCTACTACTATCTATTTAAACTAATGCGATTCAATTTCCATCATTGAATTAAATGGATGATATATAAAAGTATATTTATAGAATTATTATGATATATATTATGTCCTAATCATTATTTAATCAAAAAATAATTCTCATATTCATTCAGTAATTATTGCGGAAAAATAAAAATGTTATTCTAGATTATGTATAACCTAACATCTCCATAATTCTAACATTGTTCATTTTTCATAACCATATTATATTTCAATAATTAATAGTATATTTTATATATTAAAATTATACTTATTTTATTATGATTATTATTTTATATATTATGTAATAATGGCATCTTTAACCATAGTCAACCAACCGAATTCATTTGGGACTTATGAACTGAATATCATGAAAATGTCCCATGTGAACATAAATAATTATCCAAATATACATAACATTGAAAGAAGTGATAATATATTAATAATAGAGATGAAAATTTTTCTCATGAAATTGTAAATTAACCTTGTATTATTATTTAGTATGACAAAAAACAAATGTTAATAATCAGACTCAAGGTAAGAGATTTTCCTCTAACATTTATTTCTCTAGGAAAATTGCATTATAGAAAACCTATTTATTTCTTAAATCTATCTGGAGACCATGAATGTAATTTATGATTAGTACTTTGATTATTATGGGTATATATATTCATATGTTGTATTTTGTTCATTTACGATGCTTACTCTTCAATAGTTACTAACGTAGTATGTGTTTATATCACAATCTAATCATTTTTCAATATTATTAAATATTATTTCTATGTTGTGGAATATTTCTATTCCAATTTCATGAATTATAAAAATTTTATATGAATCAGGTTTACTATTTTCTTAAAAAATTATAAAATCAATTGTACCCAGGTTTTACCTTTTACAGAATTGTTTGAATAGAATTGGTTTTCTAATGTACTTTGTATTGTTTTTTTAAAATAAATCTATGAATTTTTTTAGCTTATACTAAATCATAATATATTACCTTGATAATGAAAAAAAATCATAGAACATAACATTAAAAGAATTAAATTTTATATTAAAGGATATTTTTTCATTTTTTCTACACAGTTTTATTAAAGAGATGAAATTTTTTAATGTGAATGTAATTTTCCACCATAATTTTTTCATGTTACCATTCAAAATAGTTCAATACCTAATATTATATTATTTAATGATTCTTCTACTATAATAGGGTTGTGATTCATGGACAACATATGTATTATTTATCTATATAGTTTAGGTATATGATGAAATGATATAATTCTTGTGAAACCCAATTCTTTTCATGGGTTCTGATATGATGAATGCTTAATGATACTTTTGAACATATATGTATAGTTTTAATTATGTGATTTAAGTGACCTTTATATACATTAAATGTGTTGGCTAATGTATTATATATAATGATATAGTTATGGGAAATAATTTTATGATCTTGATCTCTTATGAGAATCAATTTTATGTCCTTGATCTGTTTTATGAGATAAGTCGATGTTCATGATATGTAATGGAAAATAGGTGTTAATTTATATTGTGGGGGTCCTCTCAGTTTACCATAAAATTTTAAATTATATATATAATTATGAAAATTACACACAAATTTATTACATGATCGTATGGTTCACAGTAGTGTTTTGATGAATTCCCATTCTTAAGATCAATGTCATATTAATTTGTTATATTTTCTATTTTAAATCATGATTATGGATTTTTAGTGGGTAAGAAAATTATATATTATGACCATGATTTTATACCCTTATGATTAGCTTATTAATTTATGTAATTATATTTCAATATCTTTCATAATTACACATACTGACCTTATGATATCACACTATCTTATGTTTCATATCCCTTGGTTTTGAAGAATGATACTAAATGATTTATCTTTAAAGAGGTTTTATAATTGAGAAATTATATAGTATAATTTTAATCCATTACATGGATGGTAAAAATATGGATATAGTGGAATATGATATTGATCTTTATAAACCATTTTATATAAACCAAAATTATTAATTTTTTTAATAACTCTCGAAAATCCGAAACCGAAAGGTTCATTGGGAGTGCACATAATCCATTTTTTCATTTTTATGTTCTAGTTATTAAAAGAAAAATAATCAGTTCTCATTTATTAATATAAAATCTAAAAATTTATTGTTTATGTTTTTAGCATCAGATATATATATTTGGATTTTGATCAATTATTATGATTTATCATGGATAATATACATTTATAATATCGAATGAAATTTTGTATAAAGTAGATTAAAACATATAAAAAGGATTTAATTATAAAGAAACCAATTATTTATATTTTCTTTCATTGCATATAAAATTATTCACTCATCTCCGAGAAGAGAATCATGAATGTGAAAATTTTCTCCATCCTATAGTAAATTCAGATGAATTTATAGTCTATTTCCTCCTATAAATTTTTGGTTTTGTAGTCAATATATTTCTGATGATCATATTCTTTATCAATATTTAATACTCTTTATTGATAATATTTCTCTTCCATAGATGTCATTTAACTACACAATAAGGTTATACTTATATAGCAACCTACGTATAAAGTATTTCAAGTGATATTATTATATCCCACCTTATCTTTTCAATTGAGGTATTATTTTATGTTAATATATTGTAGGTTTCTTAATATACTATTTTCAATTATTAAATAATATTATATGTGATTATTTTTATATGGTTCAATTGATATAAGTGGGTATAATGTTTTTGTCGATAATTTTAAAACATGGTTTTTCTAATTAATATATAAATAAAGGGTTTAAAATAATTCCTTGAAGAAAAAATTTATCCTAAATGAGACAAAAATATACTAAAAGATTGTTATTTTGATATATAGATATTAATATGTTAAAATACATTATTAAATATATATAATTTTTTTCCAAATATATTTATAAAAATATTTTTAAATATAAGTCATCTTAAAAATAACAGAACGATTAAATTTTTTTTTATTTTTAATTTCTGAAAAATTATTAATATAGAATTTTATGAAATATGTTTATTTTTTAATTTATTAAATTATATTGAAACTATATATTAATAAATTATAAATAATTCAAAAATCAGTTTTTTTGTAAGGAAATAAGGTAATATCATGCAAATGGAATACTATTTCTTTTAAAAAACATTTTTTTTAATTTAAAAAAGTTAATTTATAATAATAATTTATTATAATATAATTCCAAAAATTATTTATAAAAAATTATAGATTATATTTTTTATAAACTAAATTACAATTCTTCTAATTGTGATTATCATCAAATGATTGAATATAAGGACATTTGTAGCCTCAAAAATGTAATTTCATGAAAAATGGGTTTTATCATATTTTATGTACCAATATTATAATTATTTTTATTGGAAAATTATGAAGCTTAATTTATTATAAATAATGTATATTTTTAAAATCATTCTACAGTAATAAGTTTTTGTAGATTTTGTTGATAATTTTCTATAATGGTGATTTTTTGGTGAATAGATAATGTGAAATTTTAAATGAAAAATGACTTTTCATTCATAGTATATTCAAAGGAAGATTTTTTGTTGGATTTATATTTACTTTTCAATAATTCATTTTTTTGAACGATAATTCAATTTATACAATTTTATTAAAAGGAAACTTGGTATAGGTATTATGTGTCTATTAGAAATAAGAATGTATTTTATAGAAAATTGTTTGTTCATTTTGTTTAGTGTTCTTATATTAAAAAAATATCACTATATCTCGTGAATGTATATTGAAAAATGGATTTTATATTTGGAATCATAATTTCAAAATTCATTAATGAATTTGAATTAATTTTCATTCATTATGATTTGTAACACTATTAAAAATATTATTACCTCAGTAAAATAGATAAAAGAAGTGATGTAAGTATGAAACTATGTGATAAAAAAAATTATAACAAAAAATCAAATTAAAAGGAATTATTTTTACCATTATAAACTTGAATAATAAATTATTTTTCATTATGAGACACATTTCCATGATTATGAGTAAAAATTATTTAATTCTTATAAAACAATTGTAGTGTTCCCCCAATATATCTAAAAGTACATCCCTCCATTCAATTATTTACATGACCATGAACAATATAACTCCAATAAACCTTAAAATATCATTTTGACATACCTAGAAAATATTTATAGGTTCTAGTATTTATTTAATTCCATTTTAATGTTCATTATGAAGGGATTTAAGGTTGGTCTACTAAATAACATCAAATTGACTTTTACAACCCCTTTTAATTTCTTTCATATTGTTCCTTATATATAAAACAAGTTCTAATAATACTTTTTAAAATCATGTGTTATAAATATACATAAATTTACAATTATTAAGAAATCACTATTATCCACTCTTTATTCTAATAACATGAAAATGAATGTATCTATCAAGAATGCATGTAGATTAACACCTCATTGTTGGGATACAATTATTTTTTTCATCAGCATAATTTATTTGTGATTATTATAATTTATTTTATGATATAATATGATATAAAAATGGGTTTTTAATGAAACAATTTTTTTAATTATTCTTTTTATATTTTCATTATAGATCGAAAACAACAACCATGAGTACAAGTGGATTCCATTCACTATGATCGAGGTAAAAAATTTATATATCTCTTATTTTTATGGATGAGTGTAGCATTGTATATAATTATATATATTATATTTATATCATTATTAAAATTATATATATTTTTTTAACAAATATTAATATGCATGGATCATAACTTATGAACCAACATTTTCATCATAAACAACGTTACTAACACTAAGAAAAATTGATTTTGTGAACGTAGTAATATTAAATAAGAGATAAAATTTAAAATGCTGATTATATATTATATTATAATAAGGTAAATGGTTCTGGTATAGAATTAAAATGAATTTCAATTCAATATATTGTTTTTTAGTTCACATATGATGAAATTCCAACTTGATATCAGTACTAGAAATATCATCTTTAGCATTGGTTTAGATCCATTGTTAAAGGCTAGACAACTAATGGTATAAACTATACCAATGGTTTTCCAATCCTATGGGTCCTGAGCCATGGGTGCTCGGATCTCTAGGGGTTAAGCTATGTCCATGGGGTGGGCATGTTGTCCATGGGGGTGTTGGGGATGTCCAGGGGGTAACGAGGTGTCCAAGGGGTGGCAGGATATCGTTGGGGGAGGTGGTGCTGTCCCGGGGGGTCGAGTGTGTCCATGGGTGGGAGGGCTATCAAGGGGGTGGCGGGGTTTTCCAGGTGGGTACGGTGTATCTAGGGTGTGGGCGGGCTATCAATGGGGTGGTGATGCAGTCCAGCGGGTAGTCGAGGGTGTCTAGGGGGTTTTTAGAGGGGTGGGGGTCCAATGTAGTACGATGTGTCTAGGGGGTGGGCTGGCATTCCACGAAAGTGGTAGGGCTATCCAGGGGGTATGGGGTTTCCATGGGGTATAAGTGATATCCACAGGGATGGGGGTTGTCCATGGGGGTACAAGGTGTCCAGGGGGGTTGGGGGGGATTTCTAGGGGTGGGGGTGTTCAAGGGGTGGTCGGCAAGTCCAAGAGGGTGACATGTCTGTCTAAGGGGTACGGGCTGTCCAGTGGGTGGATAAGAAATCCATGGGGGTGGGGGGCTATCCAAGGGGTACGGGGTATCCAGGGGTGGGAGGGATGTCCAACGGGGTGGAGGGGAAGTCCATGGGAGTCATATGGGCAATTTAGGTGAGGGGGTTGTCTAGGGGGTACGAGGTGTCGAAGTGTGGGTGGGTTGTCCACAGGGGTGGATGGTCTGTCCGAAGGGGTACGAGGTGGCCGGAGGGTGGGTGGTTTTCCATGGGGGAGGGTGTTGTCCAAGGGGGTGTGAGGTGTCCAGTGGGTGGGTGGGTTGTCTATGGGGGTGGGAGGGTTGTCTTTGGGGTTCAGGGGGCTTACCATGGGGTGAGGAACTGTCCAGGGGTACAAGGTGTCCTAAGGGTGGGCGGGCTATCTAGGGGGTGTTGAGGGTGTCCAAGGGGGTACGACATGCCCAGGGGCGTGCAATTTGTCCACGAGGGTAGCAGGGTTGTCTAGGGCGTCAGGGGTCTTTCTTGGGGTGGGGGATGTCTAGGGTGTATGAGGAGTCTAGAGGGGAGGGGAGGAAATATGGAGGTGGTGGGGCTGTCCAAGAGGGTATAGGGTGTTTGGGGGTTGTCAGGGCTTCCCACAGGGCAGGTGGGGCGGTCCATGGGGTATGGGTGTCCAGGGGGTGGGAGGTTTGTCCATGGGGGTGGCAGGACTGTCTAGGGGGTAGGGGTATCCAGGGGTCTGGGTGGCCTGTCCTTAGTGTTGGGGAGGATGTCCACGGGGTAGGGATGTCCATGGGTGGGTGGCTATCCATTAGGATAGTGGGGAAATCTAGAGGGTTTAGGTTGTCCATGTGGTGGGTAGGGTTGTCCAGGGGCGTAGGGGTGTCCAGGTGTTTGGTTGGGTTGTCCATGGGGGTGGTGAGGGGTGTCCAATGAGTATGGGGTATCTAGGGGGTGGGTGGGCTATGCATGGGGGTAGAGGTGCTATCTAGCGGGTTGGTGGTATCAAGGGGGTGGGCGGACAGTCCATGTTGGGGTGGGGGGGGGGATGTCCACGGGGGTGGCATGGTTGTCCACAGAGGTGGGAGGGCATTCCAAGGGAGTAAGGATGTCTTGGGGATGGGGGGTTTCTAGGGGTGGGGGACGTACAGGGTGTTGGGGCCATCCACGAGGGTTGGGTTGTGTATAGGGTGTGGGGGCTTCCGGGGGCTTATGGGGGGGGGTTGTCTAGAGTGGGGGTTTCCAGTGGGTCGGGGGGGATATTCATGGGTTGGGGTTGTCCATGGGGTTGGAGGTGTTGTCAATGGGGTAGGGGAGTGTAGGGGTGGAGGTGTCCAGGTAACATTAAAAATCATGAAACACAATATCATAAACCTTTTAACCTATAATAACCACTAGAGATGGGTTCATGACTCACTTTTCCCACACAAACATATCACCAGATAATTATCCACAAATATTATGAAAAATAATAACTCTAATATTGGTTACTAATGACCAGAATAAAAGAAAATATATATAATCTAAGAAATTTCACAACAACAAATGAGGTTCACCTCTTTAGAAATCAAATAGTATCAACTAGAAGTAAATAATAATGTTCAAATGACCTTTCTATTTCATTTCCTGAGATATATATCTGAGAGTAAATAATGTTTAGGCATAAACAAAATTAGTGAGTTCTATAATGGTTATACTTTTTATCATGGGATATTTCATTCACATTAATATTTAGGGACCAATTTTAATGTAAAAAAAATATTATGTGAATTAAAGATAGCTGCTTGGTTGGAAATTTGAGTTTGCACCCTCAAGAGCGGGTTGGGAAGTAGGGTTTGAACCAAAACCTAAATTGATAAATTCCTTCATTTTGTATGGAGATCATAATATACACAACATTGCGGAAAAATTGAATAAAAAAATTGAAAATAAAATAACTCGCATGTACTGATTTAATTAATGTGAAAAAATTGTTGGAAACCAGACCTGTTAACTGGGATATTGCATTCACATTAATTTTTTGGGACAAATTTTTGAGATGGTTGAGGATTAGGGAAAATATTCAAGATAGAGCAACGAGCTCTAAATTAGGGAACAACATTCGTGATTTTTGGAGTTCAAGATCTCTGGAGGTGTTAATATTTGGGTATTTTTATTCCCAATGATTTTGAAATGTCGTTGGGAAAATAACGTAATTCCAACTACTTACAACCATTGGGAAAAACAATCTTCAAAACAATACTGAATGGGTTGTTTAAACTGTTTGGAAAAAAGTCATCATCAGCATTATAACCAATGGTTTCCTTAAAATGTTGGGAAAACAAAAAAACAAAATGTATAAACCAAAATTTATACATAATAGTTTGTATAGTATCCTTTTCCCAACATTTTTTTAACTGTTTGGAATATTGTGTTTGTATAGGTTGGATTTCCACCAGTGAGTGATAGTTTCTCATCCCACCTTTGTTTTTGTGGGACATATTCCATTTTCAAAACATATATCATTCTTGTGGATTATATAATTTCCCAATGATATTTTATTCCATGAATATATTTATATTTATAATATTTATTTTTAAAATCAAATTAATTTTATTTAAGAGGTTTATGATTCAAATGACACCCAATCTGTAATGGTGTTACATATCAGTCTAATATTTCTAAGGATTATTTATAATGAATTTTCAAATGATTATATGATATAAAAATTGTATATAGAAAAAAAAATTATTTAATTATCCAAATGTTATTTCTATAGATGATATTTTTTCAATTTATTTTCCTCAATTTATGTAATTAGGATACTAAAATAATGTTTTATTTGTAAATCTAACACTATTTTAGTATTCACCAAAAATTATATTCCAATGATGTCAATATTTTCATTGAAATATTATCATGAATTTATTATCTATTATACTATGTGTTTTTGAATACATTTTTACCCATGTTTTATTTAATATATATTATTTATAATTCATATTCTTACAATTTTTTATATATTTGGATATTGACGTATACAAAAAATGATAAATGGGTCATTGTTTTAAAATACATTGAATAAGAGAAAATATTTACCCTTATGATGCTCAAATACATGAAGATTATCTCCAATGTTTGAATGAATCATTTGAAAAAATCCATTCATAGTTTAAATAAATTATTTTGAAGAAACTATTAATTTTCAACAATAAATTATAATCTGATATTTTGAATGATTTTATTATCTATGAGAACATCCTTTATTTTTACATGTACATTACCAAGGATTTGATCCAATCATTATAAGTTTATTCTTTATGTGGATAATTGATTATTATATTGATAAGGTGTTTAGAAAACATATTTCCTTCCCATATGTTTGGAAATGATAATATGAAGAATGTTTTGTGATATTTTTGAACATATAAGTATAGTTTTAGATATTTAATTGGAGGTCTCAAATTTCATAACCATCTAATGTACTGTGTTATGATGGATATTTGATGAGATAAAATCTATTGTATTTGGGAGTGAACATAGGTTAATAAGTTACTCAATAAAATGTAATAGACATCAGTGTAATCCCATACAACGAAAAAGTTTTAATGTAGAATATTCCCAATATACTATGGAAGACATTCAAATTATCCTTGAATAATAAATAATGATCCATTGTTTTGTATAATCCAAAAACATATGTATTATGTTATATATTTTTCATCCTGGCTCACGATTTATTATTTATGACTCCAAAAACTTATTTCATATGTATTTAAATTTTAAAAAAATTCAATGAATCGGTAATAATGGTAAAAAATCATTTTAGTATAATTATTTTATGTTATAATCACATTCTCGTACTATTATTACTATCCTTTAATTCTATATGATAATAAACTAATATATTCTATATTTAAACATACTTATAATATTAGTTCTCCTGATATTTTGTATGCTTTAACGTAGGATACAAATAAATTTTTAATGTTAGATATGTCTCCTAAAGGTGATACTTGTGACGAACATTATGATAGTAGTGTAAATAATTTAGTTGCATGTTTTATATTATTCAAGGTTTCCAAATACAGTTAACCATTGTGGTGGTATAATGTAACATAATTTCATTTGTTGATTATTATTATGATTTTATATAATATTTATATACCTAATATTTGTGTCAACTTAGGGTGCTTCATAATCTGATCATTATCTACATTATTCACCTTCCATGGAAGGTAATTAATTGAGTTGTCTTAATCGATCATAACCTATAACCTTCCCCATATTCTATACATTATATGTGATTATAATCATCATAATGTTATTTTTTAATATATATAACATAATATTCAAAATAATAATAATTTCATCATATCGTAAAATATAAATCTAATGAGGCTAACTAAAAATCATGAGTAGTGAAATTTTATCCATGGACACTCAATTTGTGGGATCATTATTATACTATTGTGTAATTTTTCTTGAAACACGTCCCAAATTATTCAATGATTCATCATTATTGATCATTATTCCTTCCCCACTACATGGTAGTGTGACCATATGTTTACTATCCAAACATCTGTTATAACTTCAAAAATTATCTCTATATTGATAGCTATAAATAAATTAATCACCCATATTTCTCAATTTTATTATGCTATTTTATTTGCATGAGATATTTTTTAGAAAATGCTAATAATATCATAACAATAAAATAAAAAATATATATCTTATTCACCATGGTTTTTCTAAGCCAATGATTAATAAATTACCTCTTTGAAGTATGCATTAACTATCCCTCACATGCAGTTACATGAACCAAGAATGGTACTTTCTATATACATAATTAAATCATAATAAATACTAATAAAAATATTATTTCTAAAATTTTATCTAAAAAATACATAACTTATCAAAATGATCTTCCTCCCACATTGAGTATATAATAATATGATTTATAATTACTACCACAAAATAATCATGGTATTTTTTAAATACAATATTCATCAAATCCATGATGATAGTGGGGGAATTGGTATATCATAATCAAATAGATATAAAATATTTATGTATATACATCATAATGATTGATGTATTAGGTAAATCATCTATTTTAACCCATAAAATGTGAAATCCAAATAGATGTTCAATAATTAAAATTTATTTTTATCAATGTAGTTAATAAAATGTAAGTCATATGATCAATATGATACATATTAATTATTGTAATATTTTTATTTTATTGATAATAAATGAATTAGTTAAATAAAACATATTTCATTACAAAAAAGAAATAGTAATCCCCCAAGTAAAGTATTAGTATATATGAACCCATTATTAATATTCCCCTAGAGACATTTTTCATTTGAACAAAACTCAATCAAGGATATCATATAAAATGTTTTTGAAATAAGTATTCCAAAAATTATGATTTCTATTGAAAAACGGTATCATTATTAACTTTAAAATGATTACTTTCTCTATGAAATAAATCAATATTTTCCAAAAAAATATGGTTATCATCACTTTTCAGTTTCAACACAACCATTTCAGATAATTACCACTCTTGAATATACAGTATAACCCATATAATTTATGTTATCTAAATTGTTGGTTCACGCTCATCCTCACAATGATATAATATTAATGGTTTATTTGAAATTTATACCATTAATTTTTTTCTCATAACTTTATATTACTTATACATATAAAAAATAAAATTCATTCTCATAATCAAACCAAATTTAACAAGAGGGAGAATTAAAATATTTTCATGAAGTATGATCCCAAAAACATATCTTTGAGCGGAGCTACAGATTAGAGATGTGATCGATTTAAAATTATAAATTTTAGCTAATAATTCTTCAACTTATTGTTATCATTTTTAGGGGATTCTATTATAAACCTGCTCCGATATAAATTAATGTGTTAAAAATGAATCTAATAGTAATATTTACTATATTGAGTATATTATATGTTTACATTTCACAGAATTATTCATGTGACCCACTTTGGTAGTTTGGATTGTATGAGATCTCTATTTGACTCTTCTGTTAAGATTTTTCTAACACAAATTTTCATATTTAACAATTGTATTAACACACTGGTTCAAGTAATATCTATGAAACATTATAAATATGGAATTAGGGTGAAAGTTACATAGTTGGAGGTTCTTTATCTCTATTTAGTTAACATGTTAACCACTTCAAATCACTTATTACTCCGTGGTCACAATAAATATATGTTAAAAAAATTATAATTTAAATATAATTTTTAGATAGTTTCTAGTATGTATCTTCAATCATTTTTTCAACAACAGAACATTAATATTGATTAATCCAAGGGTATTATTAATCACATTTCCTCAAAACACTATATTTTTGGTAATATCATTTAAACCAATAGAATAATTAGATTCTCCGCTATTTATTTCTACCTTTAGGGTATATCAAGTTATTTATTTATTTCCATAAATCTCACTTATAGTCATTGATTATTAGATGCATGTTCTAAACCATTACAGAACTGATCATTTTTCATTTCATAATAGATTATTAATCACTAATAATTCGTTGAAAATATTTTGAAAATAAATTATTGCTTCTAATGGTGTCGTCATATTATTTAATTAGTTTCTTGAATTACAATGCCTTCCAAGTGTAATAATACATATGAAAATAATTATTGAAAATAACATTTCAAACACATCCCAAGTCATAGAGATATTTATCCAGCATACCATGATTTATATAAAAAAATTCAATTTTACAAAGATTCACCAAATAGATGCCACTCAAATAAGAACAACATCTCACGATCAATGTAGTGGAGAATAGAAAATATATAAATTCTTACACTCATCCATATCTCCACAATACTTTGATCAATACATAAAATAATGGGAGTTGGATTTTTATGCTTAAATCAATCATTAGTTAAATTGTCTATCCGTTGGGAAATATTATTTTTTACAATATTCATAATTCTATTCATATTTTAATAGATTTTGGCGAGTAAAAAAAATTTCATTCCCAACTAATTTTTTAGAATAATGAAAACAATTTAATTTCCTTACAAATTATATATTCACATGAATCCAACATATCCTAAATGTTTAAAAAATATAAAATAAACTCTATAAATCATGTATCCCTATTAAAAGTTATATTTTTTATAATAAAAATAATAATTATATTTCAAAAATTATTTATCATTGTATATTCCTATGAAACATTTCATTGTTACTATATAAATTGTTTATTCCTGGGTTATCAAAGGTCTTATCCTCTCATTTCTCATTTCTAAATATCCCAAAAATATAACCCAACTATAAAACCATATTAGATGATCTGATAATCATTTATATTAATATTACATCATTTGAGATGGAAATTTATTACATATTATTATAATACAAGACCTATAAGAATAAGGGACTATTTTTATTTCGATACTATATACAAAATAATCTAATTAATGGAATGATCCTATATCTCCAGCAAAGGTTTATCAATATTTTCACCCCTATAAGTCATTACCAACATAAATCATTTCCTCATACCCAATAAAATGTAAATATTTCAAATTGGGATCATAGATTCATAGAAAGTGTAAACACATGGAATTTTAGTTGATAATTAGATGTTCTTATAAGATATAATTATTTATATGAGAATACAATCCCAATAAAAAATATCATGAAAAAATGTCATAATCCATATATTTGTTTCATGGAATAATTAATTAACATCATAATATACATCACTCATAAGACTTTGAAGTAATCAATGATAAATTATTATCTATGAGATTGTATCATAATAAAAACATATAAAATCATTGAAAAAGTGTGTCTTAAATATAACCATAAATTCATTTTCATAGAAAAGGATCAATACTCAGTCTATTATAATTGACAATGATATCTTGGATTTCATTCACTTCCCCTCCCCTAAATACGAAAATCATATATAAAATCAATTCTCCATGAAATTAATAAAATAGTAGGTTTGGGATAAATTATATTATTCCTTATTTGAAATTGTAAAATCACTTGTATACCCACATTGAAATTTATCTAAACACTTATGAACCCTGTTGGAATGTGAGAACCTCTTGGGTGCCCTTCGACACTTAAGAAAACTTCTTGAGTATGTTCTAGGTATTGGTATAATAACTAATATAACTTTTAACATCATGAGATTTATTAAATTACCCAAAGTATTCGTTGTATATAAGAAACTGTCTCATATGATAATATTAACCAACTCATTTATATTTCATAGGATATTAAGATCATTCATCATTCCATCATAGTTGAAAAAACCCATGAGATAGAGTTGGGTTTCAAGAAAAATAATTGAAATATCCCAATAAAAATCCATTCATAAAAATTTATGTGTTGGTATCATAAGATCCTATCTCTATAGAAATATTTGTATCATTAAATTATTTTTACATAGATGAAATTAAACTTTTATAATATTTAGAAATGTTATTGAAAAAAAATACAAATAATATGTTTCATTTGGTATCATTAAAAAAATCCTAGAACAAAAGGCAAAGTATTTTTTTAATCTAATGATAATTATAGACTAATGATGATACTATATGACATTATTACTAATGAGAAATTGTAGTTGTGTCGTATAAGTTATTAAATAATCATATTCTATCTTTTGTAAAATGTGACAACTTAGTATACGAATTTTAGTTTAGAAAATTAAATTTAAGAAATTTTAATTATTTTAAATGATAGTAAAATATGTTATTATTAAAAATATCTATGATTATAAAAAACAAATTAAATAATATTATGGTTATTGATATAGAAGTGAATGCCACTTAAACTAAAAAGAATAAATATTGTCATATTTTCAATAAAAAATTATTTTTATCCTTTTAAGTATCAAAGAGTATAAATTTTGTTGAATATATGAAAAAGTAGATATAAATATAAAAAATTAAAATATATGGAGTATTGAAGAAAAATAACTTAAAATTTCACACAATATAAATTGAAACATACGAATTTTAGAAAAAAAAGTTTGATTACAACATACACCAAAATTGATTCTATAATTGTTTAATTAAAACATCATTATTGAGGATAAAATTTATGAAATATTAAAACACTATATTTTTTGAGATATTAATAATAATATATTATCACAGTTTGTACATACAAAAAAATATGGTTGTGAAAATATAATATATCTCAGTGAAGGGAAACAGTCATAAGGAAACACATACCACTAGAAACAACATATATTATATTATATATAGAATATTATATAAGAAAAAATAATATATTAAAAATATATAATAGAAAATTATTATAAATTATAATATTATACACCATTAATTTAAATTTTTTGATAACCCATAAGTTATAATTTATTAACTAAAATCAATATTTCAGTATCAAAGATTGTGTTTTGTTTGAATGTTATATTCTTATGATTATATTTATTATACATTATTATTAATTTCATCTATCAAAATAGTTTTAATGATGACATAAACATATTACATATTAATTACATATACTTTTCTAAATATGATTTTATTTTAGCAATGAAAAATGAATTACATCTCCATTTGGAGATGGTAGTTTTCCAGTAATTATGAGTAATGGATTTATTTGTTCAATGGATGGAAGTTAAAGATCATATAAACTCACTATAAATTCATCAAATCCATCCATATAATAATCCTTGAGATTTTGTGATGAAAAATGAAAATCACCAGTTTTAGGGTTGGAATGTCATATAATGACATGTGGAAATCATTCGTTTTGGTTGATTTAATAGAGATATAAATTTTTTATAAGACTAAAAAAAATTTATTATAGTAATTATAATGATTTAATTATTTTTTGAAGTTCTAAATTATGTTAGTCGGTTGATGATGCCAAAAATTTGAATCAGATTATTTTAGATAATTACTCTTTTCCATACATTTCTTCCATTCTATTATACAATAAATATTCATTATTTTTTTAGTTAAAAAGAACCTTTATGAACATGAATGTAGAGCTAGAAATTATATTAAAATATTGTTGTTGAGATAAAGTTATCAGGTGTAAAATACATGTGAGACTAATATTTCCTAATTCATAAGTGTGGGGAGTCGCAACATCCTTAATATTATTATCTTTTAAATAAATGATTTAATTATAGTAGGAATGATGTATAAAACCCTAAATTTATTTTTCATAAGATGATGTAGTCTAAAATACTCCCATAAAATTAAATTAATGATAATTCATATTTATATCGTGAAGCCTTGTTCAAAAAATTTAACACATTTAATACATTTCTACCATTATTGTGATATGAAATATCTTAACCCACTAAATAAAATGACTAAAAATTAAATTTACCAATTTTATATTTCAAAATTTTGACCCATAATATGTAATCTAGATTATATACTTCAATTTCAATAGGTATAATAAATTACTTCAAAAAAACAAATCTTTTTTTTTAAAAAATTATAAGAAATATTATTTTTTTAAGAAAATACTTTATTCCCATTCCCTTGCTAAACACATTAAAATGAATAAATTATTAGATGTTACATGTTACATAGTTATTTCATTAAATTCATTCATTAATAGTGATTAATCTATTTTTTTGCATAAAAACACATTGTGTGCCAAATGATATTTTTTCTAAAAAATTGTATATTTTGAACTCCAAATGTTTTTATATTCATATCATTCTAATTGATAATCACTATATTTTTTATTAAAAATTTTCAAAAATGTATACAAAATAACTATATAATAGTTAAATAACGAAGATAATTAAAATTATAAATAAAATAAAACAAATACAATATAAAATATTTCTATTAATACATTTTCATTAACCTAATAAATTATATAATGAAATTTACTATAATTTATAATCATCTTCTTGAATACCATTATATGATTCTATAAATTAAAATTAATGAATGCAATTTAATAATATGTTGTTATCATTTATTTAATATATTTTTTTATAGAATTATTAACATGTGTTTATTATTGTGTTCATCATACGTTTTCAAAAAATTTAAATTAATTAAAGGGTGTATACTATAGATGAAACATCCCATGTAAATAAAGAATAAGACAAATTTTATATTTATTAATATTTGTGAATTAAATATTAATTTTACTTTTAAAGGGGTTTCTATGTTCGATTGCGTACCTGATACACAATAACGAGTTTCATGGAAATATTATGTTGTACACTAATAATATCATATTTTTATTTTAAATGGTAGTTAAATACAAGACATTGTATTGGCAGGATGAAAAAAACTAACTACAATTTGAATATTTATGTCTGTTAAATGTATCTAAATTTATCCAAAAAAATGTTAGTGGCTTAAAATACGAATGAATCTAAGTTTAAGAATAATTTATATTAAAAGATCAATTTACTGCCTTTTAATGGTGAACCCTATTTAAATCATGTTTAGTTTATTTATATAAGCTATATTTGACCATATAAAATACTTATTTATATTTTGGACATCATAATTTACTTTGGGTAATTTTTTGGTATTTTTCGGATAAAGATCATTTTTTAATGAATTGTGAAAGATACAATATTTTAATTCAGAAGTGCCTTTTAGTTTAATTTATTTATGTGGTCAGATTATCTTTTTAATTGGTTTTAAAGTGAAATTAGAATATATTTTTACCATTTAATCCAACATTGGTCATTGAAATTAATTTCACTTTGAAAGTGGTCATAAACAAGTGTCAATATTTTGATAGTTATTATTTCTTAAAAACAAGCTATTTGTTTTAACAACAGAACTTAATATTAAAATTATTTAATTCCGCTTTTATGTTTTTAAATTGTAAAAATAAACATCATTTTTGAATTTTAAATATCAATTATAGCTTAGGCTGATTTTTTTGTATTTATCTGAAATACTTCAATTTTTGATGAATAGTGAAACCACTTAATAGTAGTTAAAAAAACTGAATTTTCATTTAAATGACGTTTTACCACTTCTGTGAATTGAATTTCAAAAATACAACATTCATGGTTGATATTAGTAAGTAATATATGGTTCAATAAGATGAAAATAATTTTCGGTGAATAGTAACTTTTGACTTTTATTTACATCCGTTACAAGTAAATAGTGTAATTGAATGTAAAAATAATATTTTAATAATTCAAAATTATCTTAACACATGTCCAAACCTTATTGGTTGAGTTATTTACAACCATGGGCATCTTTTGGTCATTTTTGGGACCCCATTGAGTCACTTGGGAGTGATAATGAAAATTAAGATTAATTAACATAAAGTAAAGGCCAAAATGACAAAAGAAAATATCTTTTAGTAAAATAATTATTACAAGGGGTTATATAAATTATCATTTGAAAAATAAATAAGAATTGGAAATCTAAAAATATTTCCTACATCATGGTAGTTCTTCTATAATTTTTATACATCAAATAAATTATATTATTTATGACATAATAATGATGTAGTGTTTACCTCAATAATAAATGATTTAAATTAATAAGATTATAATTATTAAAATATTTTCCAAAACATGTCCAATTATGAGTGGATGATTTTATTTTTAATGTGATTCATCTTGTCTTTGACTTTAATGATTTTAGGATCTTAAAAAACTGAATATCATTATATAATAAGATAATATTTTCACACTTTCTGAAAGAGCCCCTCCACTCCCTAATAAAAGAAGACCACTTCTAACCCTTTCCACACACATCTCAGGGCTTCTGGTTCATCCAATCTCTACCTAATTAAGCTCCATACATCCCTCGCCTCCTCCTAGAAGTTGTAACATACGCATAAATAACTTCAAGAATTCTTTTTGTTTCAATCAAAAAGATGATACCCAAGTTAAAGGTAACAGTTTCTCTTAAATTAATTTATTTTGTTTTGTTTTATTTCACTTATCCAACCCCTAAACACTTTTTATTACATTATTTTGTGACAACACCAGTATAATCAATATACTAGGATGTTTTTATGGGATGTATTTGAACTACAGTTACACACACATCCATCTAATGGTTGAAGAAAATAATGTTTCTGTGGAGGGAAAACTAACACCTCACGAAACAATGACTGTTCAAATATCTCCAACCGCCTCTCATGGTGGCCATTATGATGGACCTATATTTATAGATGATATATATTATGTATATGTTTTATTTATTCTTCTGTATTTTTCATTTATTGTTTACCTTTATGGTTTTGATAATGGATAAACGTGATGATTTCATTGGAGGAAGTGCGGACTACCACCCCCTCAAATTGATTTGACTTGTTAATGCCATATGTGTGATGTATAAAGGATGGAATTAATGGTATTATATATGATATTATATATGATATTATAATGGAATTATAATATACCTATTTATCATTATCTTTTAATTCCATTAAAATAAGAAATATAAATGAAAGTAGTGTTCATTGTATGTACGGCTTACCGTCTCCATGAACGGTGCATTTCAATTCTGACCTCCAAATGATATGTACTGTAATATATATATACATATATTTTATATATATGATATATATGATATCTAAATAATGAATTTTATTCTGGATAAAATGGACTATTGACCACATGGACAACTTGTAAACATAAGGTGTTCATTTTTTACTAAAGTACCGAATATCGACAAAATGAATGTAATTAACTTAAATGATTACATAGTATTTATAACATGGTAATAACTGATTTAAATGAATAACACACGTGAAAAGGTTCTTAGGAAAGATGAAATTATCCGTAGTTTATTATTCAGGAGATTAAAGAACGATCGAGTCAAGTCGGACATGAGGTATGGGACTTCATCTCAATCTCTTTTCATTGAGGCATATTTCGATTATATATATACCTTCTTCTTTTACATGGTGTATACTAAAACCCTTTTAATTTTACATTCATTCAAAGGGAATATTTTTATAAAAATCAATTTACTAAACGTAAAATGGAATGTTTTTAATGATTGTGGTGACAATGACCTCTCTATCACCGTAATTGTTATTTGGATTCCTATATAAGCCTTATTGTTTTCTAAAATGCAAAGTAAATCCCTTGTTCTATTTTTGGGTGTTTTGGTAGTGAAAATAGTTTTTTAAATGAATTGATTATTTCAATATTGTAGATACCTAAAAAGTCTGTAACTCTTAGAGGAAGTTTCGAACTGATGAAGTGAAGTCACATTTGGACTCAGAGGCCCAGTCCGGAGGACCCGGATGTTGTCTGCGAAATTATGGAGGACTTGCGTGAAAAAATGTTGCTAATGCAAAGGGTTCCCGGGATTCGTGGAAAAGAATCGGTGTGGTGTACAAATTAGTGCGCCCTGGTTCTCCGCAGCAAGGCTTTGCGCGCCAACTGGTCCTGGCACGGAAGATTTCACGCGCTTCATGGATTCCGCGCCAGCGGATGCCTATAAATACAAGGAGAACCCAACCGTTTCAGGGTTGAGGAATCTGGACCAGCTCATGTACGCGCAATTTGGACTCCCGCGCGTTCAAGATGACCTCTAGGTAATTCCTCTTTTCACTAAATCTTGCCCTGGGGTTCACCTTTGTGCACAACCCCACTGGATTAAGTGAATTTACCAACTCCTCCGGGTTCTTCCCTTGCTCACAATCCATGTCCCTTGCACGCAATCCCTTTGATAGGTTTCCCCACACGCAATTTTAGCCTTTTGTGCACAATCCCTTTCCGCGTGCAATCCCTTGAACCAATTGTGTTCCATATTAGTGTTTTGCGCGCAAACCTTCTCTTTGCGCGCAAACCCCAGGACCTCTCACCTTGACGCCCATTGTAAGCGCCAGATGCCTTCCGTTTTGGGCATGCACTCCATGCATTGTTTTCTTGTACGGCCTTCCAGGATCATACGAAGTAACCTCAAGGTCCCTTGGGAGGTGTTTCCCATTGCGTTTCTTTGCCTTATTCTTCTTCGCATAGGCATGGTAACAGATATTGCTTCTTTGCATAGCCACGCTAACATTGGCCCCTCGATGGTTTGCCCTGCAACCCCCCTTCACTACGGCCTTGCCGATGACTTCCCTCCCACAAGGGGTAGAGGGAGTTGGGCATGTAAGCCCTAGGGGTGTGGAGCGAACCCACCTTGTCTGACCTGCAAGACGTTAAACTGCCAACCACCTCGTCCTCAAAACATGACGTTAAACTGTGACATGACCCCTTGCCTTACATGTTGGGTCCCCTCAGATTAGACAATATATACGTTGTTCGTCTCCATGGGAATGTATTCTTCCACACATGGAATGAGATCCTCCTCATCGGAGTGGAGTTTATCCACAGGGGAGGGATTCCACAGAGCATAAGCCCCAAGCCTCTCCTGAGGAAGGTTGAACACATGCACCTCTATACTTCCCCACTGCCATGGCCAGTGGAGTCCCTTTCCCACTGCGCTTTATCGCACCACGGGCCTCCATCCTGGAGTAAGTTCCGACATTATGGGCTGCTAACCACACGTAAGCCCCTGTTTCTTCTTTGAGCAGCTCTACGCGTAAGCCCCATTCCACTTCTCACGGACACACCTTTCACGACGTGATTGTCTGGTCCCTGCTGCCTCGTGTTTCTCACACTGAACATGACTCATTTGGGCTTAGAGCGCGCATTGGCCATGAAATCCTCTTATGGGCCTCCTCAGAGTGTAGGCCTCATCCCAGCAAACTATGTGGACTTTGATCCATGCTAACACATGCTACGTAAGAAACTTCCATGAGGTTAAATCCCACCACCCGGTCATTCCTACTTCTCCACGTCAGTCTGCCAATACCATGGGCCGCCTCATAGCGTAAGACCCAAATTCCCCATCCCGCATGATGTTAAACTATATGCCCCAAACTACGTGGACTTTGAACCATGATAACGCATGGTACATAGAAAGACTCCACGAGATTCAACCCCATCACTCAGTTGTTCCGACCCCTCCGCGTCGGTTCACAACCACCGTTATGGGCCACCTCAGAGTGTAAGCCCCATACCCACCACTATGGGCCGCCTCAGAGGGTAAGCCCCATACCCATCATCATGGGCCACCTCAGATAGTAAGCCCTATATCTCACACCCACGTCTCATCCTGACCTCTCCCTTGAGCCAACATTCCTTGGGAAGCTCATTCCCTATCCCGGAGATCTTACTCCCTCCAGGCTACAATCCATGTGTTCATTCTCACGGGTCACCTCTTCAGGTGTCCCACCGTATCACTGAACTACGAGGACTTTGATTCCCTACCATGGGGATACGTAGGAAGCATCCATGAGGTTCAATCCCATCACTCCATCACCTATCCTGATCCTTACCTGGGCCACCACATCCCATTGGGATCATGACACCACATTCCACTCCATAGTATCCAGAAAGCCACCCACATGTTTCCCAAACATCGGTGTTCGCCCTAGGGGGTCCTTCAATCTGATCCACTCTCAGTGTTCCGATCAGACTGAATTGTCTCTACTAGACAATAAACTCACTGCATATCTCGTGTTAAACATGGAAAGCTGAGGAAAACCTCAGATGGTGCACAATTCCCCGCGTTCGATGTGGGATGCCTAGGGCTTCCGCACCCTCGATAAGCCCTATGATAAGAGAAAAAAGATAGACATGCCAATCCCCAGCATCAGGGCACACCGACGATGTAACGCCCCGACCCCAGTTACCCAGAGTCGGTGCATTATTACATAACATTCACATGATCACAAGAAAGATCAAATCACGAATGACCGATTAGTTTAGTAGCCTTGGAAACTCTAGATACATTTATAAAGTTTTACATTACATCATAAAAAAATCTTCTCCTTATATCCCCTCATACTATCCCTAGAGGTCATTCATAATTTACTTCTTCACATCCTGGGAAAAATAAAACATAGAAAAGGGGTGAGCTCAAATGCCCAGTAAGGATAACAATATAGCGGAAACTATCATAAATAATAATAAACATTTAAAGAAAGGTATAACTAAAACAAAAGCCTTTTAAACTTGAACTTCAACATAGTATGGAAAAAATAAAATGAAATAATGCCATTTACTTATTCACATGGATATTCTAATAATAGAATAATAACATGCAATATCAATAACCACTTTCATAATGATGGAATTCTTAATGCCAGACTATCATAACCTCATAGCCAAGGCCTCGTGCCATGACTACAAATAAGATTTTTCCAAGGCCTTGTTCCAAGACACTAGTTTGTCTCATGAGACCTACTGATGCATCGAGGAGCTATAGTGCGCTCCACCCGTCACATATTAAGTCCAATGCATTCCCATATGAAAAGTTTTAAACATAACATAAACATTCGTATTAAAACTAGCATACGAAATGTCAATACTTTCACCATAAACCATGAATGGTATAAAAATAGCACATTCCCAGTCAAACATATCGCAAAACCTTCAATACAATATAGAAGTTTTGTATCATAATAAGTCAACTTCAAATAAGCGTAAAATCAATCAAAGGATGTTGACATAGATGAAATGAAATCTCTTTTTAGAGAAATATGTATTTCTATTTTGAAATCATTTAATAGTTATATATTTATAAAATCAAACATTTTCTTTGATAATATTCTTATAATCTTGTAAGGGAAGCTTTGACGATTTCATGATGGTGGAAAATAGCCGCACTCTCCATATAAGTTAAAAAAACATTCTTACCTAAATTCTGTCGATAAGGTTAAAAAGCACCTTGTTTGGAAAAAGATGGAAATATTCCTTTATAAAACTCTTATAAAAAGTCATACAAGGGTATAAATGACGTTAAAACATATTCTGTTATATAGTAAAAATGTTTTGAAATACATTTTTAAGAAACATGGATGTGGATGATAATGAGATCCTAGTAGATTATTACGTATAAACAACCTCAGATAATGAAGATATTGTGAAATAACCCTTACCTTGTACATTTCCTTGGTTGGGGGTAGGTTAAAATCCTTGATAATGGTGAAATAATTTTTATTAAATTATAAAATAATCATATACATCAATATGATATCATATATGATCTTTTAACATTGATTTGTTAATAATATCTTAGTATTATCATTGTTTATGATGTTAACTTACTCGTATTATTTTAGATGTTTTGTTACGTATGACATGGTTGTCATGGATAGGTTGTATCTTATTCATATCCAGAATGATATCAAGTCCTTAGATACTATTATGACATGGTTATAATTGTTTAGGATGTTAACTTACTTGTATTATCATGTTACATTTATTATTTACATGAATTACACATCATTATTATACCCATCCAAATAATAATTTATTGAATAACAATTACACCACGACGTGGAGACGGTAAGCCGTACGTACGCACGTATGGTGACATGTTATTCAAAGTATGGGTAGAATACTGAATATGGTTGTACCATATTTATAATAACATCACAGTATATATAAGATACTAGAGTTATTATTTTAGAATGGTAATAACAAAGAAAGAAGAAGTGGAAGAAGAATGAAACATGAAAAAGGGTGGTGAAATCATTACCTCTTCTTTGGGTTATTCCTTTTGATTTGATCAAAAGGGCTCCTAAAGATGGATTTATGACTAAAGGAAGGCCTCTAGGATGAATTGAGGGATGTTTATAGAGTATTTGGGCAGAGTTTGGCCAAACCAAAAGGCTTTTAAGGTGTGAGTTAATGAGAAGGGAGAGTGCCCTTTTATAAGAGTGGTGAGGGGCACCTTTGGAAAAGCTAGAAATATTATTTTATAATAACTTAATATTCGGTTTCTAATGTCTAAAAAGTAGATTATTTAAATTTTAATGTGGGGATAGTTTGAAAACCACTCAACCAATATAATTTAGACAGTTTTGGGTCATTATACTAACATTATCTTTAAGTATTAACTCTTAGTTAATTAGTTTCACTTTTACAATGTCTCTTTGTATTTTTATATTATATGGTTAATAAACATAATATATACATCCAATAGACCCCAAAGTGGTCAATTAATGATACACCTATCATTATATAAGTCTCTTGGCCGAACCTTGGATTTTTTGGAATTCAATATCAATTAATAATATAATATTTATTTTAAAAAATCTTTTATGTCAATTTTGACACTATTCAATAATTGATATTTGTAAAAATTATAACAGAATTATTACTTCAAAAAAATTAATTAAATCATTCCTAACATGTCATATTAACCTATTAAATTATTGTAATTCATAAAAAGTCTCAAATTATATTTATTTGGGTATCTACAATATCATTAATTTTATTTTTTCACTATTATGGATATTACTTCATCACCATTGTGTCATATATAAATTAATTTATTTAATGTCTAATAATTATAAATAAAATACCATTATATAGGAAATCGTTTTAAATTTCAAATGAATATTTATAGTCGAAATTCCAACATATATAACCCCATATAAAATTTTTTTTTCTAAAAGATATATGCTTTAGTCATTTTTGTATTCAATTAAACATAATTAAAATAAAGTGTCTCTATCACTTACAAGTGGCACCATGGGGTTCCAAAAGCAACCCAAATATTCCCATGGTCAAACATGTATCAACCAATAATGTTAGGACATGTTTTAGGGTAATGTTTTATTATTGTAATATCATTTTTTAACCCTTATTTACCGGATTTACCCTTTAACCATGGTAAATAAAATATTTACCGAATTAATTATTCAAAATGTCTAAAAATAAAAGTTATCTATTTACACAATTTGAACCTCCTAATTACAAATATGGAATCCATTTTCCCAAATTCAAAACACATAAGTGACAGAAATTAATTTAATATTAATTCCCGCTGTCAAAACAAAAAGCGTGTTTTTAAGATATAATAACTATCAAAAGATTGATACTTGTTTACGTTCTGTTTAATTAGGAAATAATGTCCAATGACCACCATTGTATTAAATTGTAAAACTATATTCTGAATATCCTTTAAAACCACTCAAATTTATAATTTATCACTATTAATTATTTTGATTAAAAAAGTTGTTTTTAATTAAAATTTAGTAATTTCCACTATTCATCAAAATATTAAAGTTATCCGAAAAGTACCAAAATTTCACCTTATGCTAAATTCGATACTCCGAATCCAAAAATGAAGTCTATTTTGAGAGATAAACTTTCAAAAAGTAGGTATTACTATTCATAACGGCTAGTTTGATCGGTTGTGGTGTGTGTTAGAACTCGATGTTGCGTACAACACATGTTATGCATTATTCAAGAGAAGTGTACCTTAGAAGATTGGGGTGTTACATTCTCCCCTCCTTCAAATAATTCATTTCTCGAAATTTCTAGAATACTACTGCATGAAAATAATCGGGTGGTTCTTCATCATAAGTTCCTCAGGTTCCCACAATGCCTCTTCCATCATATGGTTTCTCCACAAAACTTTTACCAGATGTGTCGTCCGGTTTCTCAGTACATGTTCTCTCGTATCAAGAATCCTGATGGGCTCTTCATAATAAGACAGATCGTGTTCCAGATGTAATTCCTCATAGGTGAGTACATGCATTGGTTCAGGCATGTATTTCCTCAATAGAGATACGTGGAACACATCGTGAACTTTGGAGAGACTTGGCGGCATTGCCAATCGGTAAGCTACAGCCACAATTCGTTCTATAATTTCGAAAGATCCGATGTACGTGGGACTCAATTTACCTTTCCTACCAAAACGTATGACTCTCTTGCACGGAGATACTTTCAGGAAAATATGATCAACGACATGAAATTCCAAATCCGTCCCTCGATTATCGGCATAGCTCTTCTGCCTACTTTGAGCTGCTTTGATGTGATTTTGGATTACCTTCACCTTTTCCATCGTTTCCTCCACTAGTTCTGGGCCTACAAGTTTCCTTTCACTACTCCACAAAGCCTGAAATATTTTCTCTAGGGAATTTATTCACTTATCAGCTACTAAGGGATTTGTACTCTCATTGAACGTTGGTGGTTTTTGCCTCATGAATCGATCTAACATTGATCCTACACGCTGTGGATCAGGGTGGTCCATATGGGTAAGGTTATTATTCATAACATAAGTGAGTTGTCCCAGTATAGTGATTAGATGATCGGCACCAGTTGCATCACCAGCTCCACTATAATTATCTTGAGCAGGGGGAAATCCCTACATGGAGTGCATTCATTGATACGGTTCCCATTTCATCCACTAGGCGCCATTTCTAAACAATGGCATAAACTAGATCAATTTATGAATCAAAATACATAATTCCATACTTAAAAAACACTAAACATAAATTGAACTATTTCTGGATGTAATCCATAATCATAAAAAAAAATTTGTTTGAGGAAGTATATACTCATAAATCCATCATACTAATTTATAAAGAAAATGAGAGTTATCCTAAGCATATCCCCCAGGAGTGTCATAACCAAGAGTGCAGCAAGGCCCGTTGTCATGCACCAGGATTCGTTCGTGTCTAGCTCAAAGTGGTGTTTTCAGGTTTTACCTCTAAGTACATATGTGCCATAGCCGCCTCTACCTTCTCGTATCTAGACAAAGATGTATTGCTCGAAAAACTCAAAATATCTCTACAATACCATAATTCTAGGAAGTTCTTCTTTATTAATCCTCAAATTTCATCTTAGGTCTACGTGCTCTAATCAGAGTTTATCTAAATCTATCATCCAAGGTTTGTACTAAACGTCCTCTGATACCAACTGTAACGGCCTGACCCCAGTTACCCAGAGTCGGGGCATTACTACATAACATTGGCATGATCACATGAAAGATCAAGTCTCGAAAGACTGATTAGTTTAGTAGCCTTGGAAACACTAGATACATTCATAAAGTTTTACATTACATCATAAAAAACATATTGTCTTCATATCCCCTCATATTATCCCTGCAGGTCATTCATTATTTACTTCTTCACATCCAGGGAAAAATAAAACGTAGAAAAGGGGTGAGCTCAAATGCCCAGTAAGGATAACAATATAGCGGAAACTTTCATAAAAAAGAATAAGCATTTAAGGAAATGTATAACTAAAACAAAAGCCTTTTAAACATGAACTTAAACATAGTATGGAAAAAATAAAATGAAATAATGTCATTTACTTATTCACATGGATATTCTACTAATCGAATAATCACATGAAATATCAATAACCACTTTCATAATGATGGAATGCATAATGCCAGACTATCATAACCACATAGCCAAGGCCTCTTGCCCAGACTACAAATAAAATTTTTCCAAGGCCTTGTGCCAAGACACTAGTTTGTATTATGAGACCTCTCGATGAATCGAGGAGCTATAGCGGGCTCCACTCGTCACATATTAAGTCCAATTCATATCCCATATGAAAAGGTGTAAAATAACATAAACATTCATATTAAAACTAGCATACGAAGTGTAAATACTTTCACCATAAACCATGAATGTTATAAAAATAGAAAATTCACAGTAAGACATATCAAAAAACCTTCAATACAATATAGATGTTTTGTATCATAATAAATCAACTTCAAATAAGTGTAAAATCCATCAAAGGATGTTGACATAGATGAAATCAAAACTCTTTTTAGAGAAATATGTCTTTCTAATTTGAAATCATTCAAGAGTCATATATTTATAAAATAAAACATTTTATTTGAAAATACTCTTATAATCTTGTAAGGGAGGCTTCGACGATTTTATGACGGCAGAAAATAGCCGCACCCGCCGTATATGTTAAAAAACATTCTTACCTTAATTCTGTCGAAATGGTTAAAAAGCACCATGTTTGGAATATGACAGAAATATTCCTTTATAAAACTCTTATAAAAATTCAAAAAAGGGTATAAATGAATTTAACCCATATTCTTTTAAATAGTAAAAATGTTTTGAAATACATTTTTAAGAAAATTGGATGTGGATTATAAAGAGATACCACTAGATTATTACGTATAAAAAACCTCGGATAATGAACAGATTGTGAAATAACCCTTACCTTGTACATTTCCTTGGTTGGGGGTAGGTTAACCTCTTTTATAATGGTGAAATAATTGTTATTAAATTATACAATAATCATATACATCAATATGATATCATATATGATCTTTTAAAATTGATTTATTAATAATATCTTAGTATTATCATTGTTTCGGGTGTTAACTTACTTGTTTTATTTTATATGTTTTGTTACGTAATACATGTTTTTCCTAGATAGGTTGTATCTTATTCCTATCTATAATGATATCAAGTCCATAGATACTATTATTTATCATCAAATGAGATTTAGACTTGAATGGATAAGATGGAGAATGAATCTCATCGCGTTCGTGGAGACGATAGTTCGTACGTACGCACGAGCGAAAATATCATTTTTTGATATTAGAATAATATATAATTGGATGGTATATATATAAAGAATAATTATCATGTTACATTTATTTTTTACAAGAATTACACATCATTATTATACCCATCCAAAAAATAATTTTTTGAATAACAATTACACCACGACGTGGAGACGGTAAGCCGTACGTACACATGTATGGTGAAATGTTTTTCAAAGGATGGATAGAATACTCAATATTATTGAACCATATTTATAATAACATCACAGTATATATAATATTTTGGAGTTATTATTTTATAATGGTAATAACAAAGAAAGATGAAGTGGAAGAAGAAAGAAACATGAAAAAGGGTGGTGAAATCATTACCTCTTCTTTGGGTTATTCCTTTTTATTTGATCAAATGGGATCCTTAAGATGGCTTTCTGACTAAAGGAAGGCCTCTAGGATGAAGTGAGAGAAGTTGATAGAGTATTTGGGCAGAGGTTGGTCGAACCAAAAGGCTTTTAAGGTTTGAGTTAATGAGAAGGGAGAGTGCCCTTTTATAAGAGGGATGAGGGGCACCTTTTGAAAAGCCAGAAATAGTATTTTATAATAAATTCATATTTGGTTTCTAATGGCTCCAAAGTGGATTATTTAAATTTTAAGGTGGGTATAGGTCGAAAACCACTCAACCAATAGAATTTAGACAGGTTTGGTTCATTATACTAACCATATCATTAAGTATTAACTCTTAGTTAATTAGTTTCACTTTTACAATGTCTCTTTGATTTTTTATAATATATGGTTAATAAACATACTATATACATAAAAGAGACCCCCAAGTGGTCCATTAATGATACACCTATCATTATATAAGTCTTTTGGCCGAACCTTATATTTTTAGGAATTTAATATCAATTAATAATATAATATTTATTTTCAATACTCTTTTATGTCAATTTTCACACTATTCAATAATTGATTTTTGTAAAAATACTAACAGAATTATTACTTCGAAAAAAGATAATTAAATCATTCCATACATGTCATATTATCCTATAAAATTAGTGTAATTCATAAAAAGTCTCAAATTATATTTATTTGGGTATCTACAATATTAATCATTTTAATTGTTCACTATTATGGTAATTACTGCATCACCATTGTGTCATATATAAATTAAATTATTAAATGTCTAATAACTATAAATAAAATACCATTATGTAGTAAATCGTTTATCTTTCTAGTGAATATTTATAGTAGAAATTACAACATATATAACCCTATGTAAAAAATTGTTTTTCTAAAAGATATATGCTTGGGTCATTTTTGTATTCAATTTAACTTAATTAAAATAAAGTGTCCCTATCACTAACAAGTGGCACCATGGAGTCCCAAAATCAACCCAAAGATACCCATGGTAGAACATTTATTATCCAATAAGTATAGTACATGTTTTACGGTAATTTGTTATTATTATAATATTATTTTTTAACCCTTATTTATTGGATTTACCCTTTAACCACGGTAAATAAAATATTTACCGAATTAATTATTCAAAATGTCTAAAAATAAAAGTTACCTATTTACACAATTTGAACCTCCTGATTCCAAATATGGAATCCATTTTTCCAAATTCAAAACACAGAAGTCGCAGAAATTAATTTAAAATTAATTGTCACTGTCAAAACAAAAAGCGTGTTTTTAAGATATAATAACTATCAAAAGATTGATACTTGTTTATGTTCAGTTTAATTGGGAAATAATGTCTAATGACCAAAACTATATTAAATGGTTAATATATATTATAAATATACTTTAAAACCACTCAAATTCATAATTTATCACTATTAATTATTTTGATTAAAAAAGTTGTTTTTAATTAAAATATAGTAATTTTCACTATTCATCAAAATATTAAAGTTGTCCGAAAAGTACCAAAATTTCACCTTAGGCTAAATTCGATACTCTGAATCCAAAAATGAATTTCATTTTGAGAGATAAACTTTCAAAAATTATTTATTACTATTCATAACGACCAGTTTGATCGGTTGTGGTGTGTGTTAGAACTCGATGTTGTGTACAACACACGCTATGGCATTATTCAAGAGAAAAGTACCGTAGAAGCTTGGGGTGTTACAGATGACACCTCAGTGTGACCATTCTCATCACCGAAGGTTTCTTCCTCGATCAGACCCCTTGGAGCATCTCGACGGAAGCAGCGTAATTAACGCGCGTCTATGTAGATATGGCGCCAGGAACGAGATTCACGAACCCGTCTTAAATCTATAAGGGAGACCCGGACTAGGTGACGAGCTCCGAGGAGGAATCCACGGAAGGAAGAAATGATATCCCATCATCCCGGTTTCGATCATGGAGAAACGTCCATGAACAATGAACGGATGCCGCCAGCCTTTGGAAAGTGGGAATGCGGGGCAACAAGCCACGCGTCCTCCCACCGCATGTCGGACACACGCGCGTGCCCCAGCGTAAAAGTGTCGGAAACAGAAAATGGTGAACCCGACGTGAAACTCTTCTCCTCAATACAGAGATGGGTAGAGTTCAGGGTGTTGGAATATTATCAGGTCACCAGGTCTGGGCACCTATCCTCGAGACATGAAACCCGCCAGGGGTTGTGGCAGTCAGGACGTTGAGCACTCCGTCCTGCGACTTCGTCAGTGTGGATCCCTCTTACCAACCATGGAAGACGGAATGGTGTTGAGCTATTGGTTGTCGATTTATTTTCCTATTAGTAATAATGGGTTCGTTTACCTGCTTCCAGGAATCAGATCGCTGCATCTGGAGCTCGATCGCCACCTGCCCACTGGCGTAGGGGCAGGGGCAGTACCGAGGCGGCCACACCACGCAGTCCCGCCTTTTCCACAGTCAATCCAACTCCGACCACCGTATCAGTCGGGCGCTCATGCCCCCTCTCCCTGTCAGAAATCATCCAACGAAGGGTGATCAATTACATGGTTCGTAGGTATGATGAGGAAGGGGTCATCCCTACCAGGGACATAGCCCGTTTGGATCTAGAAGCAGTTGCGCCTCACCACCATCGCCACCCCTGAGTGTCGCGCAGGGAGCCATTGCTCCCCACTCTGATGTTCAACCGCTTCAGGAGCCTATCCCCGAAGCGCTTTGACGCCTCCCTCCCCTAATCCAATGAGGTGGGGGATGACCGAGTCCGCCCGATCAGAGACCCATCCCAGAGGTTCACACCAAGAGCCCCCGCCAGACTGCGTCGACGCTGTCGTCCGAATCCTCGGGCCGAGGAGCATGCAATCTTTGTGCTCGCACCACCGCCTCCAACCCATCTGACTCAATGCCAGCGTTGGGCGTGAGCGGAGGATGATGCCCACCCTGGGGCACCAACATCAGCAACCACTATGGCCCGAGCCACTGCTGACTCCTGTTACTAGACCCCCGCAGATGTTGAGCTGGGGAAGTCACATGCTCGACCCGGATCAAGGCCCAGACCGCCCTGCAGGCAGTGTGGGTCGAATCTCCCGGGCACGGGCATAGGCAATGGCAACTGCGGACCAATTCATTGTATTTCCACCCACAATAAAGTCCTATTATGTGCCATTGATCTGGAAAGAAGAAGGCTTCTTCACGATAGCTACGCCCCGGGTATGGATTTTTCTAGCGCCCACTACGCTGGGTTTGAGGTCACATCCCATACCGCTGGCTGCGAGTATGGATTAGTTGCATATCGGGTCGCTCACCCACATGGAGGTCCTCCCCATGTCCCTTTAGACATATTTCATGGTGCTTCTCGCACCCTGGACTTAAGTTCTCTCTTCCCCATCACTATTGCGGCCAGGGGACTCATTGACAGAAATCATCCTTGCCCTGAGGAGCCACCCAGGGGTAGGAAAACGGGACGTCGCCGCCGTAATAGGCATGTCATGGGAGTCCGGATGTAAATTAGTCCATTCTGTTTCTCGGACTCTAAGGCGGAGTAAGACTCGGTGATGGAGCTCTCCCACCGGTCATATGAGTCAAGGGAAAGGGTGGGGACGCAGTGTGTTAGCCTTGTACTCCTCGAATGCGAGATCCTCTTGATTCTCGCCTCCCTCCGAAGGTATATCCAGGAGGAAGAGGACTTGGCGTACCCCCAGGGGTCAGACTCGCAGTTACCACTGGCCTCCCCAGAAGCACCTTCCACCTCAGTCAGGGAGGGTGGGGAACTTTTCTGCGGACCGACGGAAGAGTCACAACATGACACTCCCTCAGCATGCACCGATGTTGTGACAAAAGGCCTATTCGAAGGCCCATCCTATTGTTACGTGGAAGCTAGGACACCGTAGCCCTCGGAGGACGACTTAGGATTTGGCAGCCAATCGTCCATCTTGCCGTATTCTCCGCCGGCCAGCTCCCCGACCCAGCGGCCTGCCTCAGCACCGCTACCAGTTCCCCGACCATTCTCATTTTATGACGAGGGGTAGCATGTGCCGGGTCCCGAACTAGAGTCTTCGAGCTTATGGACTGTCCTCACAGCATGCCACTTCCCCGAGAAGTTTAGGCCGGTCCCAGGATAAAATTTTGATATGCCAGAGTCCCTCACCTTGGGAGAGTTTGAATGTTTCTGCCAAACTCTCCGGGTAACCCACTCCCATCTTCTCGATCAGCTAGCGCCTTATCCCAGGAGTCAAGCACATCTCCAGGATATCGGTGAGCAGTGTCGTCAGGTCGACATAGCTGTGCTCCCCACGGTTCAGCACCCCGAGTCACTTGGCCACCACAGGGCCCTCCAGCAACAATGCGTTCAGAGTTTTCAAGTATTCTGCAAGGTTATCGAGGAAGCCACCCCCACGCACACTTCCGCGGATGGGGGCAGTACACTGCCCTTCTTTTCTGTGCGATTCTCCGACATCCCGGTTCACTGGGCGGCTCTGAGGGAATGTCACCGAGGGCAGTGGCAGTCAACATGGATGACCTTCTGGGTGAGGTAAACGGTGTGGAACTCCTCGATGGGGACTCACCCCCTGAGGACAAGCCGCTACTAGACCCATCTGGGAGAATTAATCGACAACACAAGAGCCTCCTAGGTCTCCCCACACCCACTAAGGCATTAGCACTGAGCCGAAACATCGGAAAGGGTAAAGAGAATGTTGCGGCTGTCAAGCTCGCCAGACTATCTACCTAGGCACAGAAGGCAGAGGAAGATCCCGAGAAGGCCACACTATGCCAATAGCTTTCTGAGCAAAAGAGGCTGGATGATGAGCTCTTGGCCGAACGCATTGCAGAGTGGCGGCTTGACTACTGTAATCCTATGCAAGGACAGCAGGGGTAGGAGCACCTACACCTTGACGAGATTCCCCTGGGCAAAGGCGACCATGCCGCGTTCACCGACAGGGGAGAAGCCAGATCCCATTTCAAGAGGGCATGATAAGTTTCATCGAACCCTCTTGAGCGGCATGATCACCCAAGGGACCCCACTCGGTTTCATCCCGCTACCCCAAGAGTGGCTCTTCCTGCCATCCCGTAAGCTGTTGAGCTTGAATACCGAATTGAAGTGCCCGGAAATTCACTTGTGGTTAGAGATCCCTGTCAGGACAAGAACCCGCATTCAGATGATCTAATGGAAGCGCTCATCGCCCTCTTAGAGGCCCTTGAAACTCGGTAGCTGGAAGTCCCACTGGACAACATGCCATACCCAGCATGGGTAGATGATATGTCGGCCCCACCAGGATTTGGGAACCCTACTTTCGCCCCCTTTAACGAGACCGGAGACCCACCACATCACCTGGACCACTTCAACTCGAGGTGCGAGCCTATGTTAGGGACTCTAGCACAGCAGGAGGCCACCAAGATCTGTTGCTCCGTTCCGACGCTGGAAGGATCAGCGTTCGTCTGGTACAGCCAGCTCCCTGTCGGATCTATGACTAGCTAGGAGGACCATCGCAGGAAATTCCTCTACCAGTTCAGTTCCATGACCCAGAAGATGAACATCTATGACCATTTAATGTGCAAACAAAGGCCTGATGAGCGAGTCGCGGACTTCTTCTCCCGGTGGAAGGGGCTCACGTACTCCCTTGACATGCCACTAACTCAGGAGAAATTACTGACGATGTGTGTAGGGAATGTCAAGGTAGATCTGGTTCCTTATATGATCACTCAGAATTACCTCAGAGGGTTTCGGGACTTCATAGGCAAGGCTCATCGCCTTAAAGAAGCCCTACAACAGGCCAGTCAGGCACACCCAATGTCTCCTGTAGTCCCTGCAAGGAGAGCTACTAGAGTTGAGCCCGCTGTGGTGGCCTAGATAGAGGCTCCCAGGCATCTAGAGTTTCTACTAGTGAGGCCAGCTCAGTAGCCCCAGAGAGGTCCTCCCCCATGGGCATAGCCTATGGCCCAACAGTGACCACCTCAAAATCGGCAGGCACCTCTGTGTAACGCACCGCCACCACCTAGGCGAGATAATAAGGCTCTGCCTCCATGGCATGGTCTTTCGGTCCCTAGTCATGGCTAGCCTCCATGAGCCCCCTTTCCTGATAGAAGTAATCGAACTTACTCGTTTGACGAGGCCCAGGTCCCTGGTTATTTTCACAGTTCCCTAGAGCAGAGGATCATGCGGCTGCCAGAGTGCCGGAAGCTAGAAGAGGCACGTCTCACTGATCACCCTAACTATTTCCCTTATCTCCGGACCCTGGGGCACTCCATCCAGCAATGCTATGTGTTCAAGGACTGGATCCAATACTAGATTGACAACAACATAGTCAGGTTGGGCCCAGCCCCGGCGTAGGTGGCTGGTGTCTTTGTGAAACCAGATGGGAGTAGTGGCAGCGAGGCTGAATGGCAACAGGTTTCCGACCATGGGTCCTAGAAGTATAATGACTGGATGGCCCGCAAGACGGTCACCCATGCCCATGGAATCAACTGTGCCCACCTGAATCAGCCAGAGCCCTTAGAATCTGCGAGCGGCACCTCAGCATCGTCGTCCAAGCCTACTTATTCCTAGAAGAGAAAGCGGCGGTGCAAGAAGAAAGAGCGCACCCTACTAATGACACCATCATCCCGTACTCTTAGAAATATTATGTCCCCAAAAATTGGTATCCCTCCACGAATCTATCTGGTAGTGGATGACCCCTCGAGTGAAAGCTCGAGTTACACTTTGGTTAATACATTAGAGTTGGTAAAACCCTTTTTGACTCCCGACGATAAGGAACACCAGGTGTACCTTCCCAATGTCCCAAGCTGTCACCAACGTCGGTGGAGCTGTGGCTATGTGAATCGTCGGGGCACGGTAGTTGGCACCATTATCCAGGCCGCGCACACCACTAAAACCAGGAAGCAGGCCCGATACAGAGCTTAGCACACACGTCCCCTTTATCCAGTGTCAACGGGTTTTCCTTTACCACCATTTGTGTTGCTAGATCAGGCATAACCGCCTCGACTATGCTGCGACCAGCTCTTCCCTGCCATCGGCCGACCACAGCCTTCCCACCCTAATCCGAGACCACATCCTTCAGGCCCTAATCTGACAGCCACTTCTCGGGCTTCGACTAGTGAAGAGTGAGACATGCCTAGAACCAGTCAGTCACCGGTCCAGCCAGCGGATCCCGTCATGCCTCTAATTGCAGAGAGTCCTCCTGTATGTAGAAGCTCACGTTTGGCTCGAACGTATGATGTTCTAAGGCACCTGGCCGACATTTCGAAAAGGATTTCAATCCTTGAGGCTCCTTGCCTGTCATCTGAAATGTGTGAGGTGCTCGCTGAGGCTCTAAAGAGCCCCCTTCCGTTTGAGACGGAGGCAGTGGCTGTAGAATCCTTCCACACCGAGGCGATTGAGAATGCCGAACGCCAGGCAGTTATCTCATTCTCCAATGAAGCTGAATACCCTCCCATACCCGGGAATATTCACCCACTGGACATCACCGGCCAGTTTAATGGCATGGAAGTCTGGTGCTGTCTTGTTGAAATGGGTTCCGGGATTAACCTAATCCCAACTCGGACACTGCGGAAGCTGGGGATGTCTGAGGATGATCTAACCCCCTCCGACCTCAAGATCCAGGGATACGACAGGACCGAGAAAACTCCACTCGGCATGATTCTCTTGAAGACCCAGTTCTTCGGCCTAATTGGCAACACCGAATTCATGGTTGTCTCTCAGGACACCGCCTACAATGCGTTGATCAGTAGGTCATGGAACCACCTTCACGAAGCGGTTCCCTCTTCGTATCACCAGTGCCTCAAATACTCCAGAAAGGGTCGAGTAGGCATGCTCCATGGAGATGCGTCTCCTTTCGGCTCTTGTGTGGCCCGCTATCTGGACGCCGACTATTACAATAGCAAGGACAAGCAGATCCTGGTAGGTGAGGTTGAGCCTGCCACTGTCGCAAGTGATCCCTGGTCAGGTTTGGATGACGCATATGTCTTCCCAATCCATCGGTTGGAGGCCACAACCCTAGACATGGGGCAGTGCTTTGTTGTTTCGAGTTCCATAGGAAGGCATATTTCTGGGTCCAAGCGACGGTGGGAAATCACCGCGTACTCCTACACCAACCAGGCTAAGGTGATCCCCGAGCCTCCTACTCATGTACGATATCGAGGCGTTAGGCTCATGGAAATGGCAATACGTCATACGTGTCTGTTTCACTGGGCCAGAATTTACTGGCTCAAGCCGACGTGCCACTACTGCTTTTCTATCATAAAGCGTGCCCCCTTGGGCCGAAGGCCAGATGGGATTGGATCTACCGCCTTAGTCGCCACGGTCTCTGTAGTACATGAGTCTCCTGACAGGATGACCTCTTCCAACCAAGCCGGCACCAGCTTCCCATCAGGGTCGGGCAGCCCCGAAATGGCTCCCCCCATGGATGATCCCTCCATAAGTGGAGAGGAGGACATGGGAGATTCATTCCCTTCATTTGAGGAAGGCGTCTCCACTACGGTCGATGAGTTAGTGTGGGTGAACCTCGGTAGCAAGGCGAATCCAAGACCCTCGTTGGTCAGCACCGCTATACCCCCCGAGGAGTGGAAACATTATGTAGACCTTCTTAGACAGCACCGTGATGTGTTCACTTGGAGTTATGACGAGATGCCAGGACTAGATCCCCAGGTAGCCATCCACCGCCTTGGCCTTCAAACAAACCATCACGGGTTCAAGGAGCCTCCCAGAAAGATTCTCCCCTCTCACAGTGCCATGGTTGAGGGAGAAGTTGATAAGATCATCAAAGCCAACTTCATCAAATAAGTTCAGTATCCCCAGTGGCTATCCAACATTGTGACGGTCAAGAGGAACAACAGACAAATCAGGTTCTGTATCATCTTCGGTGATCTCAATCGCCAATGTCCGAAGAATGATTTTCCCCTTATAGTGACAGAGTTTTCGATCGATGCCACGGCCGGGTTCCAAGCCCTCTTTTTCATGGATGGGTGCTCTGGGTACAACCAGATCTAGATGGCCCCAGAAAATGAGGAGACCACTGCCATCAGGGCCCCCCAATGTACTTTATGCTACCAGGTTATGCCCTTCGGCCTAAAGAATGCTGGTACCACCTATCAACAAGCCATGCACCACATATTCAAGGCGATTCTCGGAATGTTGGTGGAGTTCTACGTGGATGATATGGTCGTAAAATCTCACCAGCGCCAGGACCATCTCAAAGACCTTGAGAACGTTTTTGGCTTCAAGATGAACCCACTGAAGTGTGCCTTCGGGGTCACCTCCGGAATGTGTATTGGAAACGTTGTTAGATACTTAGGCATCGAGATCGACCCATAAAAGATCAAGGCCATCAGCCAGATGCCTCCCCCGAACAATATTATGGAGCATTGAGGTCTCCAAGCCCACTTAGCCTATATACGCCAATTCATTGCGAATTTGGCCGGCAAGTGAAATCCCTTTTCCCGGGTCATGAATAAAGGTGCCGCCTATGAATGGGACGAAGAGTGTCAGATTGCTTTTGAAGAAATCAAGCAGTATCTTCTCCAACCTCTGTTCTTGATGCCACCAATTTTCGGAATGCCTCTAGTCCTTTACGTGACCACCATAGAATGATACCTCGATGGGCTTCTCACCCAGAAGAATAACAAGGGAACAGAGAATAGCCTCAACTACCTCACCTGCATGCTTCTCAATATGGAAATTAGATATTCTCCCATCGAGAAGAACTGCTTGGCTCTCGTATTTTCCATACAGAAATTGCGGAACTACTTGCAGCACCATAAGGTACAGTTGGTCTCTCGAGTAGACCCGTTGAAATACATCCTAAACCAACCTTTGTTGATCGGCCGATTGGCATGCTGGGAGGTGATCCTCCAGCAGTTCGACATTAGGTTCGTTCCCCGTAAGGCTATCAAAGTACTTGAGTTGGCAGACTTCATAGCTTCTCATCCAACCTCCGCGGACCATCCACTGGATCTAGGCTTTCCTGAAGAGGCAATCCTCTCAATCAACCATGACGTCCTATGCTAGCATATGTACTTTGACGGTGCCTCATGGAGCCCTACCGGTAGAAGGCTCAATGATCCTATGCTCAACAAACCTGTCCTGGGTGTCGTCTTCATCACCCAAGAGAAATTAGTTCTGTCGTATTCATTCCTGTTGTCAGAAGGCTGCAACAAAAATGAGGCAGAATATCATTCCCTCATCACTGGCCTCGAGTTGGCTCTCGAGATTGACGTACCCCATCTGCATGTGAAATGGGACTCCGAGCTAGTCATCAAGCAGTTCCATGGTTACTATGCTGTCAAAAAGCCAGAACGCATTCCATTGTTGGAGTTCACCATTCATCTAATGGATAAGTTCTCCTCTCGGCCAGAGGTTGTTCATATTACTCAGTCGCATAACAGTCGAGCAGATGCATTGGCTAGCCTGGCCACATCACTTATGGAGTCCAAAAAAGATGACCTAATTATCCATGTGGCACACCGTAGAGTCATTGCACCTGTTATTTTGGAGGTTGATCGTGGCCTGAGAGTGAACCATCTCACCACTGGTGCCCCCACGTCACGATCCATGAGGACTTCAGATGCAGTAATTGAGGCAGTTCTTGACTGGAGGACGCCCTTGGTTGAGTATCTCCAGTACGACAATCTTCTGTCAGACCGAGCCGAGCACAAGCGAATCTGACGCCGCGTGCCGCAGTTTACCCTTCAGTGTAGTCCCAGCCTTGAGCATCTCCTTTACAGGTGAGGATTTGATGGTATCCTCCTCCGTTACCTTAAGGAGTCAAGATCCCACATGTCATGCAGGTTGTTCATGCTAGTTCCTGTGGTTCCCACCAGACCGGGTCAAAGTTGTCCCAGCAGATTCGGAGGCTGGGATACTTATGGCCCTCCATGATCTACAACTACATCGAGGTTTCTAAGAGGTGTCATACGTGCCATGTTCATGCTAACTTTGTGCATCGGCCACCAGACCCTCTCCATACTATCAAGAATTCATGGCCCTTTCCAGTATAGGGGTTGGATGTCGTAGGACCTTACCCACTGGCAATGAACCGCCAGTGCCATTTCATCCTGACCGCTACAGTTTTCTTTTCCAAGTGGGTGGAAGCAATTCCGCTCAAGGAATTCAAAGCCTGTTCCATCTCTTACTTCATGAGCTTCAATATCATCTATCGATTTGGAGTACCTAACGCTATCCTCAAGGATAACAGAACCAACTTATGAGCAGCCGATCTGAAGAAATTATATGCCAAGTACAACATTTGCTCCAACCACACCTCCCGATATCATGCGCAGGGGAATGGACAGATCAAGGCATTTAACAAAACCATCTCTAAAATTCTGCAAAAAATGGTTGGTCAGAACAAGCTCCCCAATGCCCTTTGAGCTTATCAGACGACGAATCGTAACTCCACCCAGGTGACTTCATATTTCCATGTATACGGAGCTTAGGTCGTCCTTCTCATCAAGATTCAGTTTCATTTATTGCACACGATGTTCTATGACCAGCAAGCGCTGGATAGAGTTGCCGAAATCTGTCTAGCTAAATTGGAAGCGATGGACAAAAATAGGCGTCAAGATTTACATAACATGGAATGGCATCAGAGCAGGATGGAACGAGCTTTCAACAAGAAGGTTTGCCTCCACTCCTTCCTGCATGGTGACCTGGTGCTAGATCTTAGAGCGCTGATGATTCCCGACAGGAAACCACCCAAGTTGGATCCCAAATGGGAGGGTCCTTTTATTGTCTATAAGGTATATCCTAATGGCGCGTATTCCCTGGTGACTATGGAAGGTGAGCGTGTCACTCCTCCCACCAACACCAGGTTCCTCAAATGGTACATTGCCTGAGCACTTTTGGTCTGAGTTCTAAGACCTAAAACTCATATCCTTACACGGTCCATCATGACCTTATACTACATTTTCCCCTACATTTGGGCCCCTTTGGTCCGAGTTCTAAGACCTAAAACTAAGATCCTTACATGGTCCAGCATGACCTTAAACTACATTTTCACCTACATCTAGGACCCTTTGGTCCGAGTTCTAAGACCTCAAACTAAGATCCTTACACGGTCCAGCATGACCTTAAACTACATTTTCCCTACATCTGGGCCCCTTTGGTTCGAGTTCTAAGACCAAAAACTAAGATCATTACACTGTCCAACATGACGTTAAACTACAATTTGCCCTACGTTTGGGCCCCTTTGGTCCGAGTTCTAAGACCTAAAACTAAGATCCATACATGGTCCAGCATGACCTTAAACTACAATTTTCCCTACATCTGGGCCCCTTTGATCCGAGTTCTAAGACGTAATACTAAGATCCTTACACGGTCCAACATGACCTTAAACCATATTTTACCCTACATCTGGGCCCTTTTGGTCCGAGTTATAAGACCTAAAACTAAGATCCTTACACGGTCTGGCATGAACTTAAACTACATTTTCCCTACATCTGGGCCCCTTTTGTCAGAGTTCTAAAACCTAAAACAAAGATCCTTACACAGTCCAACATGACCTTAAACTACATTATTCCCTACATCTGGGCCCCTTTGGTCTGAGTTCTATGACCTAAAACTAAGATCCATACACGGTCCATCATGACCTTAAACTACATTTTTCCCTACATTTGGGCCCCTTTGGTCCGAGTTCTATGTCCTAAAACTAAGATCCTTACACGGTCCAGCTTGAACTTAAACTTCATTTTTTCCTACATCTGAGCTCCTTTGGTCTGACTTCTAAGACCTAAAACTAAGATCCTTACACGGTCCAACATGACCTTAAACTACATTATTCCCTAAATCTAGGCCCCTTTGGTCCATGTTCTAAGACATAAACCTGAGATCCTTACATGGTCCAGCATGACCTTAAACTACATTTTTCCCTACATCTGGGCCACTTTGGTCCGAGATCTAAGACCTAAAACTAAGATCCTTACACGGTCCAGCATGAACATAAACAACATTTTTCCCTACATCTGGGCCCCTTTGGTCCGAGTTATAAGATTAAAAACTAGGATCCTTGTACTGTCCGACATGACTAAAAACTACATTTTTCCCTAAATCTAGGCCCCTTTGGTCAGAGTGCTAAGACCATAAACCAATACCATCATGGTCTAGCATGACCTTAATCCACGTGCTCGTCCTCACTACATGACATTAAACTGCAAGCTGGTTATGCTTCCCTAACCAAGGCACAGCCTCAGGCCCCTTGGCCTTCACGTGCCTCTCAACCCCAGCCTTCACCCAGAGCGTGCAATACACTATAGGATTAGGTCCTCATTCGTGATAGTTTATCCATTGTTCCATGCACAACCCCTAGATGAAGTGCTCCTTTCGTCCTACATGACATTAAACTGCGCTTCAAGAACTATGTGTAGCCTGATTATCATCCTTATGGGATATGTAGGACCTATTGAACACCTAGATGTCAGGTCCAGCCCCATCTCTTAAGAGATCCGACAATATCTTGGTCACCTCAGCAACTTGTCCTGTCCCTCCCCATGGATGGAATATATAGGTTTGGTACAGGTTTTTGGCACTACACCGCCCTTCCCCCATGAATCCTCCATCTTTTGGACGCTCTCGGACTGAGCCCGTCTACCCTTTCACTACCATAAAACAGGGAAAGGGAAGCACTACCCTTTATCAGTGCTATACAGAAAGCACTGATAAAGGGGTATGCCTTTATCAGCGCTATCTAAAAGCGCTGATAAATGAATGTTTTATAAGCTCTTTTATTTTAGTGCTGAAAAACCATACCTTTGTCATCGCTTTTAACAAGCGCTCATAATGGTTCTGTCGGTTTTTATTTAATAACCCTAATAGGCCATCCTCGATTGCACGCGGTCAAGCTATCATGGAAGCTGAACCAGGCCCCTCGCCGCAGCGACCTCATCCTCCTCCTCCTAGTCCTCCTCCTCCTCCTCCTCCTCCTTTTCCTCCTCCTCCTTGTCCTCCAAGTCCTCCTCCTTCTTCCTCCTTCATCCCCCTCGTCCTTCACCTTCTCCGCCGATGCTGTCGCCTTTGCCCCTGCTACCGCTACCGCGACCGCCGCTGCCTTTTCCATCTCCACCCTCACTGCCGTGACCACCGCCGCCTCTGCCGCCGCTGCTGCCTCTGCCTCTGCCGCCGCCGCCACCCTGCTTCCACTGCCGCCTCCACCTCCGGTGCTGCCTCCGTCACCACCGCTACCATTATTTATATTCATTTTCAGGTAAATTTTTTTTTCTACCACTTGAATTAAATTTGTGAAATCCTGATTTACGGTGTTATTGCAAGAGTCATTGGATTATTGATATTATTGAGTTCTTTATTTAATCCTTTCACCTCAATAAACAACTATTGAATCTTGTTTCATGGGTTATATGTCCTTGAACTCTTTTATGGACACCCCTTGAGTGTGCCAAGTAAAATTATCCCTATAATGTCAAATTATTAACTACCCTGAACACCTATTAAGCTTATTTCAAAGCTTTTAAATGAGGATTACCTTGATACAAGGGTATATAAATGGAATTGAAAACACATTATAGGTTTTTGGCCTAGATTCATAATGAAATTTACCATGTAGTAAACTTCTATGTTGATTATTGGCCATTTTGAAGACCCTTTGAGCCTTATTAGTGAATTTTCCATTATTGGTAAAATTGAATGTGTAAAAATAATGAGGAGAGAATTTTACATGATGGTTTTATTTTATTTTAATTAATTAATTAAATGAATTGAAATTATCTATAATGGGTTGAAAGGGAACACCATCTACTGCATGTTATATAGAATGATAATTGTGTATTTCATTTCATTGAATGAAATAGTACATGGATAATGGGACATATGAGATGCTTTTATTCATGATTTTTAATATAAATATGAATGTGAATAATTCCTTACTTATACAAATCTTCCTAATTAACTTGATGGATGGGAGGTAATTCCCCATTCTAGTTAATATTAAAATATAGCTTTATAGCGGATAACATAAGATGGTAAGGTAATTATTGAGAATATAGGAAAATCACACTCCCTTACATCGGGTGTTGAGTATAACATATCACACCACAAATACTAATAGGATGTTGGGCTTTTTTCACCACACCCATTTATTAGAGTTATTACATGATGGCTTACTCCCCATCCTGAGTTCCATCTAGTTCACATTGTTCTATGTGTGATCACTATTATGGTTGGATTTCTTTTCTCGAGGTATGTGATCCCTCTCATTCCTATTTGGATTTGTTTCCACCTATGTTTTGAATAAAAATTAATTATCATATAGTGATTTCTATCAATAAATTAAATTTATTAACATGCATTGTCTTTTGGGGGTTTGTGGGATATGGTAAATGGTGTACTCAGTTTTATATTATTTTATTCTCATAGGTTTCCCTTATTTAATGTTTTCTTTTTAGTTGTAAATATCCTCTGTTGTGTGTATAAGGACCCAGCCTTAAACCTTACTTAATCTTGAGTTATTACAAGATTACACATTGAGGATCTTTTCAGGTTTAGAGTTTTAGAGAATTAGATCATGAAACTTGCATTACATTCCACATTTAAACAAAGTGGTTACATAAAGGACAGTATTCATTATTTCCATCAACGGAAACATATTTAAAATATAACACAGATTCTTTCTTAACACATCCTTGACACTATCACCACATCATGTACCTTTCCCCTGACCTGTGAAAAACATTTCAAAAACTTGGGATGAGCATAAAAAGCTCAGTAAGGGTTATAAAAATATGGAAAGGAAACATGAGTTCATATATACATAAGAATGAAATCATACATTACCCATAAAACATAGGTACTTTAACATACCTCATCAAACCATGAATAAATCATAGAAAACATAAGACATAAAGGTAACTTGAGGCATTCATAACATTCTTACGTATGGAGTAACCCTCTTGGTTACGTTTGGAATACCCATCACAGTATATTCCATAAATCTCTTTGTAGAAACCTTAACGTTTCACTCCTTCATGTTACCCAATGCATTGGAGAGCTATATCGGGCTCACCCGCACTTAGTTTATCACGGAACCACCCGTTTTCATAACAATGCCCAAGAACCATAACATAAACGTATCACATAAAACATGCCTAAAGGAAACAAAACATTTCCACATTTCAATCACAATATAACATTTTAGTATTTTGAAATAATGAATCCATACAAAAAGAAACCATTTCCAAAACTATTTAAAACATTTAATAAAGAGATTTTTGAATCAAAGTGTCTCATACCACCTTGAAGCTTAAAATTTTAAACCATTAATTTCCACATAAATAAATCATTAAAACCATTTTGAAAACATGGATATTAATAAGAACAAATAATTAAAACATTTAAAGCGGTATTTTGGTTAAAGGGGTTTTACCAAAATTAGAGACACTTGAATACCATAATTGAGGAATAACATTTAGTCAGAATATTATAATATCACGAGAATAAATGGATTCATGGTATAATACTCCAAAGGACAGTATATACACCATATAAGAGTGAATTGGTGCATAACAACAATGAACCCTCAATAGAAATGTCAAATGTGATGAAATCCCTTATAAGGAAGGTATCCTTAAATTAAGGACAAATCAATCTCAAAAATATGTGTGACAAATATAATTACACCCAATATAATTGGATATTAAGTGTAAAACAATAATAGGTCATTCACACATATTCAATGGATGACATATTCAATGACTAAATGTTGAACCCAAAGAAATCGAAATTGGGTTAAAAAGTTCCCTTGACAGCCTAACGGCATCACATCAAAATGAGTTGATGAGAGATAAAAAGTGTATCTCATCACTTGGACATAAAATTTACATCAATAAGAATATATGAGAACATATCCCAATATAAAAATATGTAAATTAAAAGACCCAACAAAAGAAGTCTTTTAAAAAAGGAGGAGGGTGAAAGGTTCCCTTACCGACTTGGGTATCTTTCAAAACATACACCCCATGAAAGAAGGACAATAGATCATTGATGTAAATACTCATAAACGAAAGTATATTACACAGAGAGTAGAATAATGGGCAGTACATACACCACTCAATGGAATTTGTGGAAAATGTAGCATAAATCTCACGGGAATAAAAGTGAGATGAAAAATCCCTTACGAAAACTCGGCAGCCTAACGGCGCCACATAAAACATCCGAATATGGATTGATGAGATCAAATAGGGTATCTCATCACATTAAAATAAAATTTAAAGCAAAAGGAATATAAAAGAACATCCCCCAACATTACAAAGAGGAGCTTAAAAGAAGTGACATAAATGAGAGTACTTACAAAGAAAGATAGATGTTAGATCTCTTACGAAAGTTCGGCAGCCTAACGGCGCCACTCAAAACTTCCAAAATGGATTGATGAGATAGAATAGGGTCTCTCATCACATGAACATAAAAATTACAGTAAATTTATTATAAAAGATAATCCCAATAACAAGAAAGATGATCTTTAAAAGGAATGACATAAAAGAGTGTACTTAAAAAGAAAGAGAGGTGTAGGATCCCTTACCTCGGGTCCGAGTTGACTCGATCATTCTTTAACGTCCTGAATAATAAAATTGAGTTAATTTTTACTTCCTTAAGAACCTTTTATAAGTTCATTATTCCTTTTATATCACTTATTACCATGTCATAATCATTATGTAATCATTTAAGTTAATAATATTTGTTTTGCCGATATTTGGTTCTTAAGTCGAAAGTGGACTTCTTACAACTACATGATGTTCGTGTGGTCAAAGGTTCTTATATCCAGAATGAAATTCCTGATTTGGATATCATATATATCATATATATCCAGAATATACATGTATTTATAATATTACATAATCATTTAGAGGTAAGAAATGAAATGCACCGTTCATGGAGACGGTAAGCCGTACGTACGCATGAACGCTACTTTCATTTCTTTTTCATATTAATGAAATTAAAACTAAATGAGAGGTATGTATATTTTAATAAAAGAATTATATTCATCATTTAGATGTATCATTCATCATATATATCCATTATATACAAGTAATTATAATAGTACATTACATTTGGGGATAAGAAATGAAATGCACCGTTCATGGAGACGGTAAGTCGTACGTACACATGAACGCTACTTTCATTTCTATCTCATACTTTAATGGAAAGAAGTAATAATAATATAGAGGTATATAATAATTCCAGTTTAACTTCATATATAATAACATTAAATCCATCCTTTATACGTCCCACGTATGGCATTAACGAATCACATCACTTTGAGGGGGCGGTAGTCCGCACTTCCTAAAATGAAGATATCGCGTATACCCATAATGGAAGCCATAAAGGTAAGACAGAAATGAAGAATACATAAGCATAAGTAAAACATAAACATATTATATATCATATATAAAAATAGTGACATCATAATGGTCACCTTTGAAGGTGTTAAATGAGTATTGAACAATCATCGTTTCGGGAGGCAGAATTTCACCATCCACGGAAACCGTATGTTCTTTAACCATTTGATGTAGTTGTGTGAGAGTGTAGCTAGAATAAATCTTATAACAACATCCTATTATATTGAAGATACTGGTGTTGTTGCAAAAGAATAAAATAAAAAGTTTTTAGGGGGATGGAGAAGCAAAATAAAACAAATGAACATGAGAGAATGAATTACCTTCAAAAGTGTAACTCCTTTTGATTTGATCCTAAAGGCTTCCATTGAAAGGGATCTGCCCAAAGGGAATCCTCTAGGATGAGTAGAGTGATGTGGAGAGAGTAAATGGGAAGGGTATGGCCGAGAAAAAGGGTTGAGGAGTGTGTGAAATGAGGTAGAGGTGGGGGCCTTTTATAAGAGGAGAGGAGGGGCACTTTTGGAAAGTAAGAAATATTACTTTATTTGAAAATGTTTTTCGGTTTTAAAAGGTCCAACATTGGTATAATTTGTTATAAGGTGATAAGGGTTCGAAATCCACCAATCCAATTGGTTTTTTCCATGTGTAGGGTTTATATATTTCATTATCTTTCCATTTTATTTAAATCGTTAAATAATGAGGTCATCGCTGCATCATCATGATGTCATAAATAATTTAATTTATTTAAGGTCTAAAAATTATAAAAAAGCTTCTATGATGTAGGAAATATTTTTATCTTTCCAATGACTATTTATAATCAAAAATCTTATCTTTATAACCCCATGTAAAAATTGTTTTTGTAAAACATATTATGTTTGTGTCATTTTTACTTTTACATTAAATAAAAAGTTATTTATGTCATTTCCCAAACAAAGTGGATCCATGGGGTCCCCAAGTTGACCAATGGCTTGTCTTGGTAGTCTATTACACATCCAATGAGGTTAGGACATGTGTCAAGTTCATTTCATATTATTAAAACATTATTTTTACCTTAAACTACAGTAATTACCTCTAATCGCGATTAAAAACATAATAAGTTACTATTCACCAAAAAAATTATTTTTAACCCATTGAACCACATTTTACTTCTAAATGACAACCATGTATGTCAGTTTTTTGAAATTAAAAACACAAATATGGCAAATTTTAATTTAAACGGAAAAATCAGTTTTTATAAGTACCACTTAGTGGTTTCACTATTCATCAAAATAGAAGTTTTTCAGAAAAATCCCAAAAATTCACCCTAAGATATATTTGATATTCTGAATTCAAAAATGAAGTCCATTTTACAATATTAAAAACATATAAGTCACATTAATTAATTTAATATTTAATTCCCGCTGTCAGAGCAAATAGCATGTTTTTATAAAACAATAAGTATCGAAAGATTGACACTAGTTTAAGTCTGATTTCAATGTGAAATTAATTCCAACGACCACTATTGGATTTAATGGTAAAATTATATTTTAATTTCACTTTAAAACCAATTCAAAAGATAATCTAATCATATAAATAAATTATATTAAAAAGCGGTTTTGAAATAAAATACAACATTTTACACTATTCATTAAAAAAATGAACTTTATCGGAAAGATACCAAAAATTTACACAAAGTAAATTTTGATGTCCTGATTATTAATAAGAGTTTTATTTGGTCCAAACGAATGTTTTAGAGTGAAAAAAACTATATTTAAGGATGTTTCAACATCAAAAGGTGATAAGTGAACCTTTAGTAAAAACTAGGGCATATACGACTAAAATTGAATTCTTTCCGTATTTTAAGCCTCTATCCTTTATTGGATAAATGTAAAAACATTTAAAAACATATATAATCATATTTTAGTTATTTATATCCATTCCCTCCATTACAATGGTTACATGTTAACTACCATTTAAAATAATATTATTTTATTATTAGAGTGCAACGTAAGATTCCCAAGAAACTCGTTGTTGCGTGTTGGGTACACCATCGAGCATAGCATCCCCTTTAAAGTCATATTAATATTTTATTCAAAAATATGGATAAATATGAAAATGTCATATTCTTTATTTACCTGGGGTGTTACATCCTTCCCCCCTTTTGGGAATTGCGTCCTCGCAATTTTTAAAATTGAGCTTGGAAACATCCTTGAACGTCCCACATCAGAACAGAGTCGGTAAAACAATCACTTTAAAATAAAGGAAGATAAGTACAGAGGTCACCCGAGTTAACCCATACTAGGATTCCATGTAAAAAAACATGGACATGGAGGAGAAAACATAGGGTCATGTTCTTATGAAGTGTGATAGAAAAAATGTTTAGGAGAAAGTTAACAATAAGAAAATCACAAACTTGTGATGGGTTAAACGGTGCAGGGTTCCCTAGTAGGAAAAGTTAATAGACAACATTTTTTTTATGTTACTTTTTATTGAGAAATTATTCATAAGGAAACATAATCACTTATCATGTTGACTTTCAAATTTTACTAGATTCCTTAATCAAACTCATATTTTTTCCAAAAGACTAGTATTTAGGGAGACTTGTTTGCATTAAGAGTACTATAAACAACTTCTTAGAGGAGATCCTAGAACACAAAAAAGAACTATACAACTACCATGTCTTCAAACCATAACCAAAACTAAAACCCAAAAGGTTAATACAAGATCAGATAATCCAGAAAAGGATAAACCTTTAAAAAGAAAATCTATGCTTAATCTCCAAAATTTGTCCAACAAAACCCAAAGTTCAACGAGGACCATATGATAAACAATTTGTCCATAAAAATATTCAAATTAAACCAATATAATATTGAAACCCAAATATTTGAAGGATTTAGTCACATAGTCTTCCAAGTTAAATCGTAACATTTATCTCCAAACAACATCAGTTGCTCCTAAAGTCTCATATTGAAAAGTAATTAACCTAATCACATATCCTCCATGATAGGTTAATCATTTTCATAAATAACTCAAAATAAACTTACTATTAATTCATAAAATCATATAACAAGATATAATCAGTCAAAATAACCAGGGACTTCACATAGTGTAGTGGTAGGCGATACATACTAGTCGCACTTTGGTTGTGGGTTCGATTCCCGCAGCTTTGTCTGACGCGACGGGATGTCACACGGTCTGTGTGTTGTCCTTTTTCCAAAACTATATAATTCTTAAAACATTCCCCAAAATGAGATAAAATCATCATATTTTAACCTCAAGTTTATCTCCTGCCTTTCATTTTCCATCATAACATATAATAACCCATAATTACCTCAAAAGTAAGGATCATATAAACCCTAATGGTTACCTTAATAATTATTACCTGAATTTCCACATCGAGTTGGCCATATAGTACATGATGAATTAGAGAACTCACCAAGGTTGAAGTGGTTGATCATGACCCCTTGATAGTTGGTTTAGAACAACCATGATATTCCTCATTGAATCCCCCATCTCATCCAGTCTCTTAATCAGAGAACCACCACAGTTTCCTTCAAACCCATTGTCACTTTGGTGCCTCCTAGATCCAGCCATTTAATAAAACCAAAAAGGTCAATGTGAGTATATCAATATAACCATCATGTACTAATGACGAAGATAAACACTAAGATATACTTACTCATTCACTGTATCTAAAACTAGGACTCTTTCTGAAATCCTAACCATTATGGTAATGCCACTTATGCTTAGAGAATACCCTAACCTCTAAAGTTATCTAAACCGACCTTTGATACCAACTATAAGGCCCCAGCCTTAAAACTTACTTAATCATGAGTTATTACAATATTACAAATTGAGGATATTTTCAGGTTTAGAGTTTTAGAGAATTAGATCATGAAACTTGCATTACATTCCACATTTAAACAATGTGGTTACATAAAGGAAAATATTCATTCTTCCCATCAACGGAAACATATTAAAAATATAACACGGATTCTTTCTTGACACATCCTTGACACTATCACCACATCATTTACCTTTCCCTTGACCTGTGAAAAATATTTCAAAAACATGGGATGAGCATAAAAAGCTCAGTAAGGGTTATAAAAATATGGAAAGGAAACATGAGTTCATATATACATAAGAATGAAATCATACTTTACCCATAAAACATAGGTACTTTAACATACCTCATCAAACCATGAATAAATCATAGAAAACATAATACATAAAGGTAACTTGAGACATTCATAACATTCTTACGTAGGGAGTAACCCTCTTGGTTACGTTTGGAATACCCATCACAGTATATTCCCTAAATCTCTTCGGAGAAACCTTAACGTTTCACTCCTTCGCGTTACCCAATGCATTGGAGAGCTATATCGGGCTCACCCGCCCTTAGTTTATCACGGAACCACCCGTTTTCATAACAATGCCCAAGAACCATAACATAAACGTATCACATAAAACATGCCTAAAGGATACAAAACATTTCCACATTTCAATCACAATATAACATTTTAGTATTTTGAAATAATGAATCCTTACAAAAAGAAACCATTTCCAAAACCATTTAAAACATTTAATAAAGAGATTTTTGAATCAAAGTGTCCCATACCACCTTGAAGCTTAAAATTTTAAACCATTAATATCTATATAAATAAATCCTTAAAACCATTTTGAATACAAGGATATTAATAAGTACAAATAATTAAAACATTTAAAGTGGTATTTTGGTTAAATGGGTTTTACCAAAATTAGAGACACTTGAATACCATAATTGAGGAATAACATTTAGTCAGAACTTTATAATATCATGAGAATAAATGAATTAATGATATAATACTCCAAAGGACAGTATATACACCATATAAGAGTGAATTGGTTCATAACAACAATGAACCCTCAATAGAAATGTCAAATGTGATGAAATCCCTTATAAAGAAAGTATCCTTAAATTAAGGATAAATCAATCTCAAAAATATGTGTGACAAATATAATTACACCCAATATAATTGGATATTAAGTGTAAAACAATAACAGGTCATTCACACATATTCAAAGGATGACATATTCAATGACTACATGTTGAACCCAAAGAAATCGAAATTGGGTTAAAAAGTTCCCTTGACAGCCTAACGGCATCACATCAAAATGAGTTTATGAGAGATAAAAAGTGTATCTCATCACTTGGACATAAAATTTACATCAATAAGGATATATGAGAACATATCCCAATATAACAATATGTAAATTAAAAGACCCAACAAAAGAAGTCTTTTAAAAAAGAGGAGGGTGAAAGGTTCCCTTACCGACTTGGGTATCTTTCAAAACATACACCCCATGAAAGAAGGAAAATATATCATTGATGTAAATACTCATAAACGAAATTATATTACACAAAGAGTAGAATAATGGGCAGTACATACACCACTCAATGGAATTTGTGGCAAATTTAGCATAAATCTCCCGGGAATAAAAGTGATATGAAAAATCCCTTACGAAAACTCGGCAGCCTAACGGCGCCACATAAAACTTCCGAATATGGATTGATGAGATCAAATAGGGTATCTCATCACATTAAAATAAAATGTACAGAAATATGAATATAAAAGAACATCCCCCAACATTACAAATAGGAGCTTAAAAGAAGTGACATAAAGGAGAGTACTTACAAGGAAAGATAGAGGTTAGATCTCTTACGAATGTTCGGCAGCCTAACGGCGCCACTCAAAACATCCAAAATCGATTGATGAGAGAGAATAGGTTCTCTCATCACATGAACATAAAAATTACAGTAAATGAAATATAAAATATCATCCCAATAACAAGAAATATGAGCTTTAAAAGGAATGACATAAAAGAGTGTACTTAAAAAGAAAGAGAGGTGTAGGATCCCTTACCTCGGGTCCGACTTGACTCGATCGTTCTTTAACGTCCTGAATAATAAACATTAGTTAATTTTTACTTCCTTAAGAACATTTTTCAAGTTCATTATTCCTTTTATATCTCTTATGACCATGTCATAAACATTATATAATCATTTAAGTTAATAATATTTGTTTTGCCGATATTTGGTTCTTAAGTCGAAAGATGACTTCTTACAATTACATGTTGTTCGTGTGGTCAAAGTTTCTTTATATCCAGGATGAAATTCCTGATTTGGATATCATATATATTATTTATATCCAACATATACATGTATTTATAATATTACATAATCATTTAGAGGTAATAAATGAAATGCATCGTTCATGGAGACGGTAAGCCGTACGTACGCATGAACGCTACTTTCATTTCTTTGTCATATTAATGGAATTAAAACTAAATGAGAGGTATGTATATTTTAATTACAGAATTATATTCATCATTTAGATGTATCATTCATCATATATATCCATTATATACATGTACTTACAATAGTACATTACATTTGGGGATAATAAATGAAATGCACCGTTCGTGGAGAAGGTAAGTCGTACGTACGCATGAACGCTACTTTCATTTCTATCTCATACTTTAAAGGAAAGAAGTATTAATGATATAGAGGTATATAATAATTCTAGTATATCATCATATATAATAACATTAAATCCATCCTTTATACGTTCCACGTATGACATTAACGAATCACATCACTTTGAGGGGGCGGTAGTCCGCACTTCCTAAAATGAAGATATCGCGTATACCCATAATGGAAGCCATAAAGGTAAGACACAAATGAAGAATACAGAAGCATAATTAAAACATAAACATATTATATATCTTATATAAAAATAATGACATCATAATGGCCACCTTTGAAGGTGTTAAATGAGTATTGAACAATCATCGTTTCGGGAGGCAGAATTTCACCATCCACGGAAACCGTATGTTCTTTAACCATTTGATGTAGTTTTGTGAGAGTGTAGCTCGAATAAATATTATAACAACATCCTAGTATATTGAAGATACCGTTGATGTTACAAATGAATAAAATAAAAAGAGTTTAGGGGGTTGGAGAAGCAAAATAAAACAAATGAACATGAGAGAATGAATTACCTTTAAAAGTGTAACTCCTTTTGATTTGAGCCTAAAGGCTTCCTTTGAAAGGATTATGCCCAAAGGGAATCCTCTAGGATGAGTAGAGGGATGTGGAGAGAGTAAATGGGCAGGGGTTGGCCGAGCCAAAGGCTTGGGGAGTGTGTGAAATGAGGTAGAGGTGGGGGCCTTTTATAAGAGGAGAGGATGGGCACTTTTCGAAAGTAAGAAATATTACTTTATTTGAAAATGTTTTTCGGTTTTAAAAGGTCCCACATTGATATAATTCATGGATAAGGTGATAAGGGTTCTAAATCCACCCATACAATTGGTTTTGGCCATGTGTAAGTTTTAGAGTTTTCATTATCTTTCCATTTTATATAAATCGTTAAATAATGAGGTTATCGCTGCATCATCATGATGTCATAAATAATTTAATTTATTTAAAGTCTAAAAATTATAAAAAAAAATACTATGATGTAGGAAATCTATTTATCCTTCCAATGAATATTTATAATCAAAAATCTTATCTTTATAACCCCATGTAAAAATTGTTTTTGTAAAACATATTATGTTTGTGTCATTTTTACTTTTACATTAAATAAAAAGTTATTTATGTCATTTCACAACCAAAGTGGATCCATGGGGTCCCCAAGATCACCCATTGCTTGACTTGGTCGGTCATTACACATCCAATGAGGTTAAGACATGTGTAAATTTCATTTCATATTATTAAAACATTATTTTTACCTTAAACTACACTAATTACCTCTAATCGCGATTAAAAATTTAATAAGTTACTATTCACCAAAAAATTATTTTTATCCCATTGAACCACATTTTACTTCTTAATGAAAACCATGTATTTCGGATTTTTGAAATTCAAAACAAAAAGATGGCAAAATTTCATTTAAACGGAAAAATCAGTTTTTATAAGTACCACTTAGTGGTTTCACTATTCATCAAAAATTGATGTTTTTCAGAAAAATACCAAAAATTCACCCTAAGCTATATTTGATATTCCGAATTCAAAAATGAAGTCCATTTTACAAAATTAAAAACATATAAGTCACATTAATTAATTTAATAATTAATTCCCGTTGTCAGAGCAAATAGCGTGTTTTTATAAAACAATAAGTATCGAAAGATTTACACTAGTTTAAGTCTGATTTCAACGTGAAATTAATTTCAACGACCACTATTGGATTTAAGGGTAAAATATATTGTAATTTCACCTTAAAACCAATTCAAAAGATAATCTAATCATATAAATAAATTAGATTAAAAAGATGTTTTGAATTAAAATACAACATTTTACACTATTCATTAAAAAAATGAACTTTATCGGAAAGATACCAAAAATTTACACAAAGTAAATTTTGATGTCCCTATTATTAATAAGAGTTTTATTTGGTCAAAAATAATGTTTAATAGTGAAAAAAACTATATTTAATGATGGTTCAACATCAAAAGGTGATAAGTGAACCTTTAGTGAAAACTAGGGCATATACCACTAAAATTGAATTCTTTCTGTATTTTAAGCCTCTATACTTTATTGGATAAATGTAAAAACATTTAAAAACATATATAATAATATTTTAGTTATTTATATCCATTCCTACCATTACAACGGTTACATGTTAACTACCATTTAAAATAATATTATTTTATTATTAGAATGCAATGTAAGATTCCCAAGAAACTCGTTGTTGCGTGTTGGGTACGCCATCGAGCATAGCATCCCCTTTAAAGTCATATTAATATTTTATTCACAAATATGGATAAATATGAAAATTTCATATTCTTTATTTACCTGGGGTGTTACAGTGTGCCTCTCCTCTGCTACGTACGCACCTCTACTGTGTGCTTAACGACACCTTCACAGTGAGTTTTCTCCTGTTACTCATTGGTTTCCTCTTGTTTTCATGTTATTAATCTTTGCTATTGATGGTTATAATGTGAAATGTACAGGCTAAACACCCCGCTGAAAATTTAGGCCCTTGGTGGCCCTTGTTTGCGCACTAAATGAATTGAATTTTGGTTGGTTCTTGTTGAACATTGGAATATATAAATTGGTAATATATGTATACTTGACTTATGAATGAACACCCCAAGATGATAAAACTTCTGTGATAACCCCTAAATTAACAAACAAAATTGAATAAGGGATGTTTTGTAAAATCTAGAATTTTGATTGTTTGGTTTGTATGGTGTTGTGATTGAGGTGTCCTGCTTAAAAAAGATTCGTCCACCTAATGTGGTTTTCTAGGGTAATGCAGCAATAGATCCATTATAGGGGAACATGAATGCAACTATAGATTGGGAAGGACTCAAAACTCCTGTTATAATAGGTAGCTAGAGTCCCATTAGAAGTTTTGGTCAAGGGCGGGGATGTTGTACCACCATGAAGAAATGGAAGAATAAGGAAGAGTATATATCATATAGGGAGTCTGGATCCAGCCTAGGGTTTAGGGGCTGGTCATATGCATGTTATGTAGTGTACTATGGGTATTGTGGATTCTTGATCATCTACTATCAATGGTACAATTCCTATATCATCTTCCCATTATTTTATTTTTTATAAAAGTGAATCACATTCATTTTTTCACTCTTTTTGTAAATTTTTTAGGCTTGGAGGTGTAAAGATTGGATAGTGTTATCACCATCGACACACTATTGGTCTTATAGTCCAAGTATATAACATGTTTCAAGGAAAGATCTCTAGATATTGGTGGATATAATTTATTTTTTGAACCACCCATGCATTATATGATAATATTGTATTTTAGTTTTGTTATGTATTATACAATTTTATAAAAATCCAAAATCATTTGTTCCAATATGATAGTTACCTTTTTTATCCAAAATAGATAGAGTTAGTTTCACTTGGATGAGATGAATCTTTTATCTGGTCATGTAGAACCAATTCAATCTATATTGTGTTTTCTCCTGGCTCAAATAGTCAGGCATAATGTAGATGTTTCTAGAATGTTGTTGGATTCATTTTCCCCAATGGTAGTACATTTTTAGGATGTTTTCACTGATGTGGTAAAAAATTTACTTCTTAATAAAGAGATAAACTTTATAATCTAGTTAGTTTTAGGAGAAAATTCAGTTTCTATCACAATTTCAAAAATAACACCAAAAGAGTGTTAGTTGTTTGAATTAAAATTTGATGATATATAATATAACAGTTTCATATAGAATAGTACTTTACTATGGGGTTTTATAGTTCTCTAAAATAGATGGTTGATTGGTATTGATTATTTTGTTGGACTACTAGAGATTAAACCTAATGAGAGTCATGAAAATATATCCTCATCCACACATTGATAGTCACATTGATCATCTATGAGGTTCTATGATCTTCTCCAAGATAGATTTGACATTAGGATACCATTAGATGAGTTGGACATCGATGGAACTACCATGGACTGCTTTTAGGAGTAGTTATGGCCTGTATAATTTTTTAGTGATGATTTTTTGTTTAACTAATGTGTTGGTAGTATTATGGGACTTGATGAATAGGATATTTCATCCTTTTCTGGATCAGTTTTCAGTAGTTTTTTTCAATTAAATATTAGTGTACTCCCAACCCATAGTTTATCTTAACCAACATCTTATCATCACCTTGAGTACATTGATATCGCATCATATTTGTTACTATTTTCTCCTATTACTCATTGGTTTCCTCTTGTTCGCATGTAATTACTGTTTGATATTTATGATTATAATGTGAAGTGTACGGGCTAAATGCCCCGCTGAAAATCGTGGCCGTTGGTGTTCCTTGTTTTTGCACAAAATTAATTGAATGTTTGATGGTTCTTGTTAATCATTGGAATATATAAATTGGTAATTTATGTATACATGACTTATGAATTAACACCCCAGGATAAATTTTTTTTTACTTCACTCACACCATGTATAGATACCATATAGACATGATGTGTATAGACTATACACCTCTAGTGGTCATGTAAGGAATGCACACCATGTATTTCACAAAAATGTGATGCAGATCTGGTGAGGTGACTCAATATGTATCTAAAGTTCACACCGTGTATTCCACAAAAATGTGATGTGTAGCTGGTCAGGGGTGCTTTTTTTATGGAATGGGGGGACATATAGCCATGGTATTAAACCGTGGTTATATGTGACGACCCAAAATTTCATTAATGGAAAATCCCTCTTGATCCAGTTAAATGTTTCTTTATGTTTTTATATGATGTCAACTTCTTTAGTTTAACGTTAAGATTTTTGACCGTTACTTTTATAGCCGTTGAACAGTGATCATATGGGTAGTTTAAATATAAGGCTTTAACGAACCAATTTTCTACTCAGACAAAGGAAGCGATGGCCTCATCCAGTAGAATTTCCCCTTACGAAGCACATTTGTCGGAGCTCGGAAAGGAGGTGGCGTCTTTGGGCTTTTCCCTTGACCAAGCCCAATCTGAGCTTCATCAAGTCAAGCTCGAACGTGATCGTCTACGGGAAAAATGGAAGTTGATAGAGATTACCACTCGAGCAATGTTATCCGAGCAACCCCAAGAGTCTGTCACCATCGCACACCTTACCCTTAGGTCTTATGCGGCTATTTTAAGGGGTTATGTAACAAATAAGTAGCACCATGTTCATGTACATTATTTTTGTATATAATAATGAATATAATTTCTAGTCATTTTTTATACATTGTAATTAGTTTTTAAAGTACAAACGGTGTTTTTAGTTATTACTTAATTAAGAATTATATTTTATTAAATTAAAGGATTTTTGAATTAAATAATATTTTAATAAAATATTATTATTAATATTAAATTAATTTTTATTAAATATAAATGATCTTATAATTTTATGAATGCAATTAAAATTTTTATTAAGGTTTGAAAGCCATTTCTGTCAAAACCCGTGAAATTTTTATAAATGTCGGTTTTTATTTTAAAAGTGAAAATTCACATATTTAGAAAATTATTTAGATAAAATAAGTATTATTTTTGGAATCAGGACGTCGAAATTATCCAACGGTGAATTTTTCATAATTTTCTGAGACAGTCAAATTTTTGGGTAAAAATTAAATACCATTTAAATATATAATGTGTTTTATGACATCATAATGGCCCAATGGTGATGTAATAAAATACCATAATCCCTATGTTCGGCCAATATGTGTTTTATCATTAAAATAATGAGGTTTTGGGTTTGTTTGAATCACTTTTCAAAGCATTAATGGAGCCCTCAAGACTTATTCAACACTTTGCCTTTTTAAATTAATTTCCATGGGAGTGTGACTCACCTCCACATAAGCAACCCTAATTTTTTAATAAGTTCGGACCTTGGCCTTGTAAAATATTGTTTTCCTCTTTCCTTTTCCAGAAACCATGGGCTAATACCAAGGGATGGTTTGTGGTTTGGATTATTTTAATATAAGGGGTCCCAAACCTAAATAATAAAGAATTCTCTCACCTTTCCTATATAAACCCACCCAAGCTCCCACTTCCTCCTCACTCAAAGCCCTTGAAGTTCGTCCAACCTCTGCCCTACTCTCTCTATAATCCTCTCAATGTGCCCCAAGCTCCCAAGAAGCCTCTCACAAGCCTCTCTCTAGCCTTTGGAAGCACACTTCCAAGTAAGGGTTTTTCTTCCTTTCTCATTTTTGTCAATTTTCATTAAGTTGTATTGCCCTTTTAATTTCATATATGAATGTTGGGGTATGGTTTCGCACCTCTCCCATACTTCCCTCTTATTGTTTGAATGATGGGAGACCCCTTTCTCTCTCATTAAATGCCTCCCATGTACACCCGTTACTATGCCGAAATTCCGAAAGGAACCTTTTTTTCTCCTCTTTTATATTCAAGCAATACTTTTTTATCATGAATCTAAATTCCTTTTCAATTGTTGGGACATGTATCTACATGACCTTCTTACTGTCCATTACATGTAAATATGATGAGGAACCCTTTCTCTCTCATCAGCCTTTTTATGAATTCTTATGTCACGCCGTTACGCTGCCGAAATCACACCGATTTTCTAAGCCAATATCATTGTGTAGTGAATACCATGCCCATTTCTCCATCAAGGGTATTCACCTTTATGCACATTTACTTATTGATTGTAAAGTTTCATGTATGAATTCCACATTCCTTTATCGTGGAATAAATGATTATGTTTTATGAATCCATGTTTTATGATCCATGTGGCACACTTATGCATGAAATGAAATGTTTAAGAAGGGTGCGCCCTGATAGCGCTCCAATGCATTGGGTAAAGTATAGTATCATGATACGTCATGTGCAATGAGTGTTTACTCATGCTAATTCAAGTGCAACGAGGGTTTACTCGTGCTTCAAGTGCAATGAGGGTTTACTCATGCTCCATGTGCAATGAGCCTTGGCTCATGCTAATTCAATGTTAAGTGTTGTTGCCACATTTCCATGTTATGATTATCATGCTTTATCACGCCTTTATGTTCATGTCTCTATTATGCTCTATTGATATGCCTATTGCCTAACATTTATTGTACTCCTCATGTTATTCATTATGTACTCCCTTACTGGGCTTTATAGCTCACCCTTTTCTTATGCATGTCCTCAGGTTATCCCATGCAATGCTAAGTACGAAGGAATGTAGTGGTCATGTAAAGGAAGTTTTCAATAAGGATGTTGTATTTCAAGTTTAAAGTTTTTATGTAATGATCCTAAGCCCCAAAGACACTAAACCTCTTGATCTTCTTTGTTGTATCAAGTGAAGTTTTATGTAATAAAGCATGTTTAAGTTGTAATAAAAGCAGGGTTGTTATAGTTGGTATCAGAGGATTGGTTTAGTTATTTTTGGGATTAGGAAACCCTAGTAAAGCCTTTGATACAACACTAAGCATAATAAAAACATCCCTAAGGTTTGGTAAATACTAAGTAAGTGTTTTATCAAACAAATACATCCATGTCTGGATACGAGCAGGTAGAGGCGGCTTTGGCACAGATGTATCCTAGGGGTAAAACCCGAAAACACCACTTTGAGATAGACTCGAACGGGAACTGGTGCACGACAACGGGCCTTGCTGCACTCTTGGTTACGACACTCCTGGGGGATATGTTTTGATAAATTAACAATCTTAGTATGAACCCTTATTAAGGGAAAAATGCCCCTAAGAATATATGTTAGAAGGAAGATCATGAAAAGCCTGGATTGAATCCTATAGACTCATGAGTTGAAGAGATTAAAGTTTATTTATAAGTCATCAACTTTTGTCTTTGGATTACCCTTTATGTGTTACCCCTAACTTTCCTTTTATTCCAGCCAATGGCCGGTAATAGGAGAACTCGGGCTAACAACCGTTGGGAAGATCAGTGTGATGATTGTACCAATGAGATGCCCAATCCAATGGGAGCGGGAATCGCGAACTTTGTCACGCTTCTCTCTCATCTAACTCAAGTTTTGAATAGAAACACTAGTCAAGAGGAACGTTCAACCCTCCCCTAAGAAAGAACAAGTCGCTATTGAAAGCTTCATGAGACAAAGGCCTCCTACTTTTAGTGGATCATCCGATCCCACGATTGCTGAACAATGGATCAACTCCATTGAAAAGATATTCTCCATCCTCCAATGCTCTGAAAAAGAGAAGGTTCTCCTGGCGGCTTATCGTATGGAGGGTGAAGCTGATCAATGGTGGACGTTGATCAAAAATACGAAGCCTGAGGAGGAGATCGAGGCTTTGGAATGGAAGGTATTCCGGAAGATGTTTTTCGATAAATATTTTCCACGCACCCTCCGTCTTAAGATGGAAAGGGACTTCCTTTCCCTCAAGCAGAAAGATGAGGAATCTGTGGGAGCATACGAGGAAAACTTCACAAGGCTTGCACGATACGCTTCTGACTTTGTCGTTACCCCCGAATGCAAGGTTGACCGCTTCTTTGGTGGGCTGAAGCCTAGCTTGCGGAAAGCATTAGCGATCCGTGACTTCGACAGTTATGAGGAAATTGTCTGATGTGCCCTCAAGGTTGAAATGGAGATCGTAGAATCACAGGGGTATAATGGGGACAAGAAGCGGAAGGTGGACTTCAATGCTGGTGGTCCGATGGATTAATCCAATGGCGCTAAGAAATTCCAGCACCCCACTTGCCAAAAGTGTGGAAAGAAGCACCCTGGAAATTGCCTTAGGGGGACAAGAAAATGCTTCAAGTGTGGAAGAGAAGGGCACCTAGCTGTTAACTGTCAGCAAGAAGGACCCGCGGCTGCGACGGAGGGGAGGAACACTCCGTTCGAACCTCAACGCGTTGTTCAATGCTTCAAATGCAAAGAACCGGGTCATTTTGCGAATCAGTGCCCTAATCCAAGGGTTATCGGAGGCAATCAACAACCTCCAAGACAGCAAGGAAGAGCTTTTGCCATCACTTCTGCCGAAGTGAACCCCGACAACGAAGTGGTGACAGGTACGCTAGTTATTCATTCAAGAATAGCGAACGTACTTTTTGATTCAGGTTCTACGCATTCTTTTATATCTCAAAAGTTTAGTAGAACAATCCCTGCACCACCACAAATCAGGGAAGTAAAGATGTCGGTGAGTACGGCAAATGGGGCAATCATTGCATCCCATGAGTATAAATCCTCCCCTATAATAATCTGTGGATTGAATTTCCCGGCGAACCTCGTCATACTCCCTTTGGTGGAATTTGATGCAATTCTTTGCATGGATTGGCTTTCCTTATATAGAGCCAACATAAATTGTCGGGAGAGGGAAATCACACTCCATATGGAGAATCGACCCCCGATTCGTTACAAGTGTCAGGAGGAAGATGAATCTCCTTTAGATCCATCATCTCAAGCATGGATATTACTGCCTTATGAGCACGCATATCTGGCTCAGATGATTGAGTCCAAGGAAGAAACCATCATTGATGAAATGCCTATTGTGAGGGAATTCACTGAAGTATTTCCCGAGGAACTTCCTGGTCTTCCTCCAAGAAGAGATGTTGAGTTCTCAATTGAACTTATACCTGGGGCGCTACCAATATCCAAGACTCCATATAGGATGGCTGTGGTTGAGCTTGAAGAACTGAAGAAACAACTACAGGAGAATCTGGATAAAGGGTTTATACGCCCAAGTGCATCACCATGGGGTGCACCAGTCCTCTTCGTCAAGAAGAAGGATGGGTAAATGCCGCTTTGCATCGATTATCGTGAACTTAACAAAATCAAGATAAAGAAAAAGTATCCTCTCCCAAGAATCGATGACTTGTTTGATCAGCTGCGTGGAGCACAATACTTCTCCAAGGTCGACTTGCGGTCGGGATATTATCAAGTAAGGGTGAAGAAGGAAGATATCCCCAAGACTGCTTTTCGTACAAGGTACGGGCACTATGAATTCATAGTAATGCCTTTTGGACTCACCAATGCTCCAGCAATATTCATGGACTTGATGAATAGAGTCTTTAGAGATTACCTAGATAAATTTGTGGTAGTCTTTATAGATGATATTCTAATATACTCCAAAACCAAGGAGGACCATGAGGAGAATTTAAGAACTGTACTGGAGACTTTGCGCAAGGAGAAGCTCTATGCCAAGTACAGTAAGTGTGAGTTCTGGTTGAAGGAGGTCTCATTCTTGGGCCATATCATCACAAGCAATGGGATATCTGTGGACCCCTCCAAAACAGATGCAATTGAGGGATGGCCGAGGCCAACATCGGTAACTGATATCCGTAGCTTCTTGGGGTTAGCTGGATATTATCGACGATTTGTGAGAAACTTCTCACGATTGTCCAACCCTCTTACCAAGCTAACTCGAAAGGGGGTAAAGTTTTCTTGGAGTGATGAATGCGAAGAAAGCTTCAAGGAGTTGAAAAAGAGGATTATCACTGCACCTGTGATCACTTTACCCACAAGTGGGAAGATTTTTGTGGTATTCAGTGATGCTTCGAAGAAGGGCTTAGGATGTGTGCTGATGCAGAATGAAAAAGTGATATCCTATGCCTCAAGACAGTTGAAAATCCATGAGCGAAACTATCCAACCAATGATCTGGAGTTGGCGGCGGTGATCTTTGCCTTGAAAATCTGGCGGCATTATCTCTATGGAGAGAAATGTGAGATATATACTGACCACAAGAGTCTTAAATATATATTCACACAAAAAGAGCTTAATATGCGCCAGAGAAGATGGATAGAGCTCATAAAGGATTATGACTATTCAATACATTACCACCCTGGGAAGGCGAACAAGGTGGCGGATGCCCTAAGTAGAAAGGATACAGCAATTCTATCAATGATGAGAATTGAGAAGGATCCAATATTCTTAGACTTGATGAAGATGGACGTGGGAATCATAAAGAAGGGAACTTCATCAATCCTTTCACAAATGATTTCTCAACCATCTATTTTGGAAAGGTTAAAGGATGCTCAAAAGGATGATGTGAGAATCCAAGAAAAAGTGGAAGCTATCAAAAAGGGAAAATCCTCAGAGTTTAATGTTAATGAAGAAGGAATTGTGCGGTTTGGGAAAAGACTATGTGTCCCATCAAGTTCGGAGCTGAAGAAGGAACTTTTGGATGATGCACATAGTTCAAATTTCTCTATTCACCCAGGGAGCACAAAGATGTATCGAGATCTCCGAGAAAACTTTTGGTGGGATAATATGAAGAAGGAGATCGCCGAATATACATCAAAGTGCCTGGTGTGTCAGCAAGTGAAGGCAGAGAGGCAGAAGTCTAAGGGGATGATGCAACCATTGCCCATACCAGAATGGAAATGGGAGAACATCACCATGGACTTCGTCACTGGACTTCCAAGGACATCCAAAAGCAACAATGCAATCTGGGTTATTGTGGATCGTCTTACAAAGACTGCACACTTCATTGCTATTTGAGAGGATTTCTCTTTGGATCAACTGGCACGGATATATATCAGGGAAGTGGTACGGTTGCATGGAGTACCACTATCTATTGTGTCTGACCGAGATACAAGATTTACCTCTAAGTTTTGGAAGAGTCATCAATATGCTCTGAATACTGAACTGAACTTCAGTACGGCCTATCATCCTCAAACTGATGGCCAATCCGAGCGGACTATCCAAACACATGAGGATATGTTGATAGCATGCTCAATGGACTTTAAAGGAGGATGGGATCAACATATTTCTCTAGTTGAGTTCTCTTATAATAATAGTTTCCACTCGAGTATCCAAATGGCACCTTATGAAGCCCTATATGGGAAAAGGTGCAGAACACCGGCATGTTGGGATGAGGTCGGTGAACGTAAGCTGCTTGGACCAGAAATGGTCGAAGAAATGGTGGAGAAGGTGAAAACCATTCAGCAGCATATCAAGGCAGCCCAAAGTCGACAGAAGAGTTATGCAGATAATCGTCGATGAGACCTTGAGTTTAAAGTCGGAGACATGGTGTTTTTACGCATATCTCCGTGGAAGAAGGTCATGAGGTTTGGAAAGAAAGGGAAGTTAAGTCCAAGGTACATCGGCCCCTTCGAGATTCTTGATCGTGTTGGGGCTGTGGCCTATCGACTAGCACTTCCACCTACTATGGCCAAGGTGCATGATGTCTTCCATGTATCCCTCTTAAGGAAGTACATACCAGACCCTTCACATGTACTCTCTTCTGAGGTGGTACAATTAGAAGACGATCTTTCTTATGAGGAGAAACCAGTGAAGATCTTGGATCGTAGAGAAAAAGTTCTACGAAATAAGACAATGCCCCTCGTCAAGGTGTTGTGGAGAAACCACAAGTTTGAATAAGCAACTTGGGAGTCGGAGGATATGATGAAGCTAAGTTACCCACATTTGTTTTAGTGTGGGAAAAGGAAAATTTCGAGGGCGAAATTTCTTAAGGGGGGAATGTTGTGACGACCCAAAATTTCATTAATGGAAAATCCCTCTTGATCCAGTTAAATGTTTCTTTATGTTTTTATATGATGTCAACTTCTTTAGTTTAATGTTAAGATTTGTGACCGTTACTTTTATAGCCGTTGAACAGTGATCATATGGGTAGTTTAAATATAAGGCTTTAACGAACCAATTTTCTACTCAGACAAAGGAAGCGATGGCCTCATCCAGTAGAATTGCCCCTTACGAAGCCCATTTGTCGGAGCTCGGAAAGGAGGTGGCGTCTTTGGGCTTTTCCCTTGACCAATCCCAAGCTGAGCTTCATCAAGTCAAGCTCGAACGTGATCGTCTACTGGAAAAATGGATGTTGATAGAGATTACCACTCGAGCAATGTTATCCGAGCAACCCCAAGAGTCTGTCACCATCGCACACCTTACCCTTAGGTATTATGCGGCTATTTTAAGGGGTTATGTAACAAATAATTAGCACCATATTCATGTACATTATTTTTGTATATAATAATGAATATAATTTCTAGTCATTTTTGATACATTGTAATTAGTTTTTAAAGTACAAACGGTGTTTTTAGTTATTACTTAATTAAGAATTATATTTTATTAAATTAAAGGATTTTTGAATTAAATAATATTTTAATAAAATATTATTATTAATATTAAATTAATTTTTATTAAATATAAATGATCTTATAATTTTATGAATGCAATTAAATTTTTTATTAAGGTTTGAAAGCCATTTCTGTCAAAACCCGTGAAATTTTTATAAATGTCGGTTTTTATTTTAAAAGTGAAAATTCACATATTTAGAAAATTATTTAGATAAAATAAGTATTATTTTTGGAATCAGGACGTCGAAATTATCCAACGGTGAATTTTTCATAATTTTCTGAGACAGTCAAATTTTTGGGTAAAAATTAAATACCATTTAAATATATAATGTGTTTTATGACATCATAATGACCCAATGGTGATGTAATAAAATACCATAATCCCTATGTTCGGCCAATATGTGTTTTATCATTAAAATAATGAGGTTTTGGGTTTGTTTGAATCACTTTTCAAAGCATTAATGGAGCCCTCAAGACTTATTCAACACTTTGCCTTTTTAAATTAATTTCCATGGGAGTGTGACTCACCTCCACATAAGCAACCCTAATTTTTTAATAAGTTCGGACCTTGGCCTTGTAAAATATTTTTTTCCTCTTTCCTTTTCCAGAAACCATGGGCTAATACCATGGGATGGTTTGTGGTTTGGATTATTTTAATATAAGGGGTCCCAAACCTAAATAATAAAGAATTCTCTCACCTTTCCTATATAAACCCACCCAAGATCCCACTTCCTCCTCACTCAAATCCCTTTAAGTTCGTCCAACCTCTTCCCTACTCTCTCTAGAATCCTCTCAAGGTGCCCCAAGCTCCCAAGAAGCCTCTCACAAGCCTCTCTCTAGCCTTTGGAAGCACACTTCCAAGTAAGGGTTTTTCTTCCTTTCTCATTTTTGTCAATTTTCTTTAAGTTGTATTTCCCTTTTAATTTCATTTATGAATGTTGGGGTATGGTTTCGCACCTCTCCCATACTGCCCTCTTAATGTTTTAATGATGGGAGACCCCTTTCTCTCTCATTAAATGCCTCCCATGTACACCCGTTACTATGCCGAAATTCTGAAAGGAACCTTTTTTTCTCCTCTTTTATATTCAAGCAATACTTTTTTATCATGAATCTAAATTCCTTTTCAATTGTTGGGACATGTATCTATATGACCTTCTTACTGTACATTACATGTAAATATGATGAGGAACCCTTTCTCTCTCATCAGCCTTTTTATGAATTCTTATGTCACGCCGTTACGCTGCCGAAATCACACCGATTTTCTAAGCCAATATCATTGTGTAGTGAATACCATGCCCATTTCTCCATCAAGGGTATTCACCTTTATGCACATTTACTTATTGATTGTAAAGTTTCATGTATGAATTCCACATTCCTTTATTGTGGAATAAATGATTATGTTTTATGAATCCATGTTTTATGATCCATGTGGCACACTTATGCATGAAATGAAATGTTTAAGAAGGGTGCGCCCTGATAGCGCTCCAATGCATTGGGTAAAGTATAGTATCATGATACGTCATGTGCAATGAGTGTTTACTCATGCTAATTCAAGTGCAACGAGGGTTTACTCATGCTTCAAGTGCAATGAGTGTTTACTCATGCTCCATGTGCAATGAGCCTTGGCTCATGCTAATTCAATGTTAAGTGTTGTTGCCACATTTCCATGTTATGATTATCATGCTTTATCATGCCTTTATGTTTATGTCTCTATTATGCTCTATTGATATGCCTATTGCCTAACATGTATTGTACTCCTCATGTTATTCATTATGTACTCCCTAACTGGGCTTTATAGCTCACCCTTTTCTTATGCATGTCCTCAGGTTATCCCATGAAATGCTAAGTACGAAGGAATGTAGTGGTCATGTAAAGGAAGTTTTCAATAAGGATGTTGTATTTCAAGTTTAAAGTTTTTATGTAATGATCCTAAGCCCCAAAGACACTAAACCTCTCGATCTTCTTTGTTGTATCAAGTGGAGTTTTATGTAATAAAGCATGTTTAAGTTGTAATAAAAGCAGGGTTGTTATATTATAGGTATATAGCCTAGGTTTAATGTCGTTGAAAAAGGCCCATCATTGGTATCTAGTAGAGGAGGATAATAGGGTTGAAGATATTCCACCACTATTTTAATGTAATTGATAATATATTATTTATCTAAAAAGTAAAAGAGATATCCCATGGGGGAAGGGAGAAGGAGGAGAGTGCGTGTAATGGATTCTGCTGAGTGGAATGAGGTATATATGAGGGTAACCCTCTTTAATTGTTTATAGTTATTTTTTTTAATTCCACTCATTAATTAGGTGAATTATTAGGACTAATGGTAAAATAAATCATTTTCCAACAATGTGGGAATCAATATACACACACTTCTAATCTGTATAGTATCATTGAGTGGCTTACAATACATTATTCAACAATATAGAGATGCTTCCCCAAAAACTCATACCATACACAAGTTCATCACATTATTTAACAAACCATTAACCATCAATGTGAGACCATCATAACCATAGAACCAAACTGTAGGTTTATCTATTCCCCCTCGAATCATTAAATAGCCCATGTTATACTAAACATTGGTCCATTTGATTATTATAGATGATTATCCCTAACAATGAACCAATTTCATTAATTGTTTATTTTATGTTTTGTGCCTCACTAGTATAATTCCATTTAGCAACCCCATTCTTTATTTTATAATTGTATTACTAACATAATATTTGTTTTATTATGTAGGTGAAATCTTTTTCCTCAGTTCGAATGCTTTGTTCAGAAACTGCCGCCATGGATGACAATTTTTTAGAGTGGATGGATGAAAAAAGGATGGAACATCATTTTTTTAACTGTTTGTTGGATAAATGTAATTGTAATCAAATTAAACATTGTTTGAAATGTATATAGAAGTGTGTTGTTTTGTATTCATGATTTCATGTAAATGTATGTATCATTTTTTTCTTCTGTTATTTGGGTGTGAGTGTTGTGTGCAGGTGTTGTTTGGACTCTGTGCAGGTGCTGTAATGTGTGCAGGTGCTGGGCAGGTTCTGTGCAGGTTCTGGTTTTGGACAGGATCTTTGGCCTTTATCAGCGCTAGTTAAGCACTGATAAATGGATAATATATCAGATCTATTTTGTGCGCTGATAAATGTAGTTTTTATCTGTGCTCAAAATAGCGCTGATATATTATACATTTATCAGCGCTGAAAATAGCGTTGATAAATACTACCCTTATTAGCGCTTGCTTACCGCTGATAAAGGGAACCCCCCTTTATCTTCGCCGAGATTAACACCGCTTTTTTAGCATTGTTAAAGGCCTTTTTTAGTGCAATTATAAGCCATATTTGTAGTATTGTTTCTAGTGGTCTGCTAATGTGTTCAGAGTACTCTGGTCTAGGACCTTCAATGTCATATTCAACATAGACAATTTTTAGGACACTTGTCAATCTTTGTGCTCCCCTTCATTGAGGCCCGATTATCTTGCTCACCGGGAGGGACCCCCAAAAATGGCCCAGATACAACACATAAGGGCTATCCTACCGTCACGGGCCAATGCCCTCGAGGGTTCCGGGAAACAAATTGATAAAAATCACTCGTTGTGAATATGTTCAGTGGTTGATGCTCATTTGTTTGCCTCTATATCTAGGCTAACGCAACTGGATGTTGTGCTGCGAACATGGTCAGCAGAAATCCTCAGTCGTCATGCCGGCTTCTTCGGGCCATGAATATTGGTTTCCTGATTCACATTATTTTCCACCCCACCGTGTCAAGGTGGAATCTCGACACTCCTTGCACTAACCCTCTGTACACCCCCACACGTTAGACGGACAAAGCTTCGTAATGGTGTCTCTCAGGGCTCCTGTGATCTGAGTATGTGCTTGAGTTTTTTCTTTAAGGATTCCATGCAGCGTGACCCTCATCCCCATGGGAAATGAGGAGTCATCCAGACATTGTGTTTCAGGCCCAACGTAGCTGGGAGCCAGCATCTCTTGCCCCCCTGATTGTTGAACCCTCACCGGCCCCTTGCCTGAGGCTCATCTCTCGGTGTTGCACGCAGTTATGGTATGAGGATATGCCCCCATCTACATTGGGTACGCCTTAATGCATCATGTGTATTCCCCAGGTCTAATCCATATGACCTTAAATTGTGCTTCCACTTCCAATTCATATGACCTTAAACTGTGCGGCCAGGTCCAAGCCATATGACCTTAAACTGTGCTGCCAAGTCCAACCCATATGACCTTAAACTGTGATGCCAGGTCCAAGCCATATGACCATAAACTGTGCTGCTAGGTCTAACCCATATGACTTTAAAATGTGATGATATCGTATTGGACACACGACGAAAAATGGAATTGCATTGTGGTGGGCTCCCCATTGGGGACATCACGTTTGGTATTGGTTAATCACCATACCATTTGTCAACCCCTGTTACGGCTTGATTATTATTGTGACACCAGGAGTTCCTCCGCCAGGCCGGTCGCTCCACAAAAGAAAAACCACTCACCTTTAAGGAAAAACGAGATATATCAAAAGCCACTTCTTTTAGTGTGAGGGCTAGACCCGCACGTCTCCCTCGTCCTTTGCACAGGGGCCATGTCGTGCCACGCCACCTCTCTTGAACTACGTATGGCTTGATTCTCATCCTTATGAGATATGTAGGAGCTCTTGGGCACTTCCCCACGGGCTCAGCCTAACTTTTCGTGTTCAATCCCTTGACATAAACACGTCCCTTGGAACACATCATAAGCAAGCCTTTTCCCCCATTCACGTCAAGTTTCGAAACCGCTTTACCGTGTGTCTCTTGTTCCCCTTGTCCTTTGGTCCGAGTTCTAAGACCTAAAAATAAGATCATTTAGCGGTCCTACATGACCCTAAACTACATTCTGCCCTATATCTGGGCTCATTTGGTCCGAGTTCTAAGACCGTAAACTAAGATATCTCTATAACTACGTGTGTCTTGATTCTCATCCTTATGATGTACGTAGGAATTCCAGGACATTTCGTCTGGGGTCTATCCCCAAGGATTACCAAATTCGGTCCCTCGGCCTGACATCTTGAGGAGAGGTGTAGTCGTGACCTCTACCCCGAATAAGTTTGGGATTCCCCATAGTCATGGTGGGAAGCGACAGTTCTCTCACCAGAGAGGTCCTGTATAAAAATTGGGACGATCCGTGATCCGGTTGGTACGTCCGCCTAACGCACCTCTGCAGCGGTGGTGTAATTTTGGGAGTGTTGGACTCTGTTCGAACAATACACCCCTCCACTTTCCACGCTTTTTGTTCCACTATATTTGGAATCCTCATCCTCTCTCATGTTCCATGGGACACCCTAAAAGTATGGATGATAGACCTACGGTCCCCCTACTGTCCTGGGCCAACGTCCCGGAGGAATGGTCATGTTTGATGGGACCCCCTAATAGTATGGATGATAGAGTTCTGTCCTCCTATTGTAGCAGAATGGATGATAGACCTACAGTCAGCCTACTGTCTTGGGCCAACATTCTGAAAGGCTGATCGGCGATATTTGAGTTAGGCAACGTGTTGCGAACATGGTCAGCGATCATCCCTCATTTATTGTCCCCATTTCAGTCCAATGCGATATGGATGCTGTATTTCCACCACGGTTAACAGGTATCCTCCATCTTCGCGCCCCATTGTGTTCCGAATTCGGGTAACATGATTCTACTTTTTCATCTCCCTATGTTCGGAGGAATTTTAATTCCCCCGACATTTACCTTCTCGTGTGTTAGGGCACATGGAGGAGATGATACATCGATCGGTCCGAGGTCCCCTTCCATTGGTTGTACCTCCCTCTTCTCCTCAGAAATCCAGGTCTGAGTTTGGATGCATGATGCTTGGTTAATACCCCATAGTTGGACGATATGATAACACGATCATCCTTTACTTGTCGCGTTGGGTGCGACCCACATGAGCTTATGGGTGAGTAGTTAATCATTTTGAAATTATGGTGAGTATATTATACCGAAGGTACAGATAAATAGTTTGGTCCATACATGGGTCAAAATGTTGAGCATTAAAAGCAGAAAGATCATGAGATGGCCGAGACAAAGCCCTTAAGGATCAGCGTGCTGGATCGATCTTTCCAACGATGCTACCCTTTGGTTGGTAGCCTCCAGAACTGCTTCTCGCTCTTTGAAGACTCTCTCTTCATCAGCAGCCGCAGAGCGCAGCTCGCCACCTCTAGCCTGTGCCTGAGCCTGCTTGGTTTGATGTACGACCATCTGGTGACTCGCCTCCGTCAATTGCTCTTGGGCGTTAGCCAGTTGGGCCGTCATTTGTTCCACGAGCTCAGAGAACATTGCAATGAAGGCCTCTTTCTCTAATGCCTGCCCTTCGAGGCGCCGGACCTCCCGCTCCACCCTCTGAAATGCTCGGGTGATCGCCAATCTTTCCCGACACAGGGCAACATCGGTTTGCTGGATGATCTTGCATATCTTCTCAGCCATGTAATCACGGACAGTCAGATGAAGGTGTTGATCAACCACCACTTCGGCGCACAGGAAATACAGCAAGGTCTGAAGTGATCCCAGCCGCCTTCGCCAATCCGAATGGGGCTGCCTGAGAAGGCGCTGGATACACTTCCACCCTTTGTGCCGTGTCATCCAGCTCTCCTCGGCTACATCTGAGTCCGAGTCATCTACCTCCTCATGATCAGCAGGCTGATACACAGGAAAGGCAGCCAGCAGGTCGGCGGCAGGATCTGCCTCAGGGATGTCATCATGAGGAATAGGATACTCGACATTAGGGCGACCTTCCTCTCTCGCCGCAATAGCAATGGGGACTCCTTTAGCTTCCGGCATCACTTCAAGGACATCGCCGCTGATGTCCGCCACCCTAGGCTCACAAAATCTTAGGTCCGACTCAGTGCGGGGAGCATGTTCTAAACGAGTTGGTATGTCCACTACTTGTCTTCTGAAGGACGGTCCGGGCTCCACAGCTTGTCGAGCCACCAATGTTGAGATCACTACGCAAGGTGTATGCTGATTAGTTGGGATCTTTTGATAACAAGCGCCAGTAGTAAAGAGTCAGACTTAGAGGAACCCAGAGAGTTGGCCTCCAGTGTTCCGGCCACTACATGAGATGCCATGACAGGAGACGACTCTGTATTTTTCAATTCAATGATGGGTGTCAGATCCCCATCATGTACCACCAGTTCCTCTACTCCCTCCTCTAGTGGGGATTCCTGACCAACACTTAGGCTCTATTGAGTGAGGAAGAGAGATGAGTTGGAAATTGTAAAGAAGAATGGATGAAGAAGGTAAATGAATGAAGATAGAGACAGACCTCGAGTATCTCGGTTATGTCGAGATCAGAGTCGACAATCTGGCCGCTCTCCCAGAGACTCCCTTGGTAGGTCACCCCTTGTGACCCGTCACGTTCGGGTTCTCCTTATCCTTCATCTTCTCCTTCGCCTTTGTCTTCTCTGGTTTCCTCCTCCCCCTCCGATTCCTCGTCGATGTCGCCTTCTCCAGGGGACATCACTTCCGGATCATGCTCTTGGCCGAGAATCACTTTCACTAGGAAAGGTGTCTTTACACGCCGACCCCTTTAGCGCGCGTATGTGTCCATGGCTGTCAGATAATCATGACACCGATGAAAGTTCACTTTCTCGGTAACTCAAATGAGCCCGACCTCTGGCAGCTGGATTCCATTATGCATTATCTTCTGCCAGATGGCTTCAACGTCCAGTGATTGCCACAGGGTCATCCAGGCCGACCACAGTGCTGGGAAAATTGTATCTTGGGAAGGTTCCAGTAGGTACCTTATCTGCATTCCGGGCAGTTCCCTGGCCGCCTCGTGTGACCCCCCCACGGGCAACGAGATCACGGCGGTGCTGTGTGATGTTACCACCACTGAGGTCCCAGCATGCGCAGGCCTCGCTGCCTGACGCACCCCTAGTTCCCCCTTCCAGCTGCACCTTGACTTCTCCCCAATTGCCCAGTTTTTGCGTGGATATCCTCGAGGTTCTGAACTCTCTTGCGTAAAATCCCCATAGGGTACTTAATGGTCCAGTGCTCGGTATACTCAGTTGCTAGGCCATCGTTGACCCCGGTGGGAGGAAGAGTGATGACGACGCAGGGGCCGAAAGTGGTGAACATCAACTACATCTGGCATAGAACACCAGGATTCTTCTCCTCTCAGACAGCCGTGAATACCTTCTTCGTCATTCGTTGGAGGCACCAGAATTTCCTGGCGAATTGGTATGCCATGTAAGGCTTGAAAATCTCCTTCTCGTTGATCCGACCCACGAGCACGCCGCCCCGGATGCTCTGAAAATACTCCTGCTGTTCTAGAGATCCTCACCCATTTTCTACCATTAGGCCGATCCGGGTGGGGAATGGCCTTAAGTTGAAATTGGTGTAGTTACCAATGAAGATCCCCAGGCCCTCGTCATTGAGCGTCATCAGCACCACCTCGGCGATGTTCACTAGGGATGGTCGCAGGCCATTCCTTGGAGGATGGATGGAATTTGGGATAGTGTACCCGCCGAGATGAGCCGCCACCCAGCTATGGAAGATTTGGAAGGGGCCACATACCCTCCGAGGCGACCCCACTCATGAGATATGTCCCAGGATGGCATACAGCTTGGCCAGAACAAGTACCCCCAAGATGAACTATTTGTTGGTGGCCAAGGTGCCCTCCATCACCAATGTTGCTGGACGGACGCCCATCCTCGCATCCCGCATCGGCAGGAGCCACCCTCTCTGGAAGGTGGTGAGGAACCCGGCATACTGAACGTTCAGGTCCCAGGCCTCAATGATGCGGTAACCCCATGATTGGTATTTCCCCACCTCTAGGGTCCTCCAATATGACCCTTCCTTGCTCCATTGAGCTGTGGTTGGGCACCGTTTACCACGCCCCGACATCTTGATTTTCAGATCCTTCTCTTGGAATTGGTTGAACCATCCCATGTAGGTAATTTCCTTCAGGATGTCCTTGACCCCCAGCCTCTCTTTGCCCAGCTCCAACAGGTGCTACTTCAGTATGGGGGTCTGTGACCTGTCTTCCCAGGTGTTCTTTGGAGGAACGAACTCATCATATTGTTATCCCTCTAGTGGGATAACTCCAATGGAGTGAACGTCCCAGAGGCTGATGCCATCTTCCCCATGGTGAAGGTGGAATGTGTTGGTATCAGGAGACCACAAGGTGAATAGCTCTGGCCCGAGCTCAGTTTGATGGTGTAAGTGGAACTGTGACGTCCATACCACCTCGAACATGACAATATGCCGCATATCGTCCCCAAACTAGTTGTAAGTATGGCGAACCCAGAATGCCCAGGCCCACTCACAGGTAACGTTTCCCACGGACCACATGTCCCAATCATTCAGCCAGCCATTTGTGTCATGTGTGACGCTCTGACGGAACGTGCTCGCGTAGAGGGCCGAAGAATTATATACGATAGGCTCATCCCCAGTAATGGTCCTGGTCCTTGGGTTCAGGACATATACATCCATATGTCTGGTTTCCCTGGAAGGATGGCCGCTGTTGGTGATGTTGTAGTGAGGAAGATCGTCCTCCCGGGTCACCAATCACTGTGGTGTGTTCACATCGTAGCCCGGCAGGGGATCCTCCTCCAGGATTCCAAAGTTCTAGAGTCGGAGGTTGTTAGATAAGGGATACTCATTCATGGATGGGATCAGAATATTAAACAATGCTAGGTTTTTGGAAACGATCGCCTTGGTGAAATAAACCTCCTCGTTCACAGCCATTTCGGTTCTACGAGCGGCGACTTCCCCCTCATCAACTTGGTTTGCAGCCATCTCGAATATTTCGGGAGTTGCATGAAATCAAGACGAAGTTCATGGAATCAGATAGGGTTGCGCGAAATCGGAAGCATCAGCATGGAATCCAGTATTTGGGTGCGCAATTGGCACTCTAGGTGCGGAATATCATGAGTAGGCGCGCAAGTACGGCCTGAATTTGGATGGAATTCCGCACTGCCAAAGCGTTTTTACGCGTAGCCATGTGATAAAATTTTTCACATGAGAGCAGTATGCCTATCGCGCGGAAAAGCTTGAGTATGAACTTGGGACCCAATGCCCCTTTTTATAGGCGTGGTCAGGTTTCCGCACCGCGTGGAAAGAGAATTCCACCCGGATCTGTCGTTTTGCACACCCCGTTGAATCTTTGCACACAAAATGCCCAGGATAAGCACTACTTCGGCATTTTGGCATTTCCCTCAGAATCCGACCGTTGCGACCTCCCGCCCATCCAATTCATAGGGGGCGCATTTGTAGATGCCGAAAAAGTCCGTAAATCTTAGAGGAAGTTTTGAACTGACGAAGCGAAGTCATATTCGGACTCAGACGCACTATCCAGAGGACACGAGAGTGGTGCATGAAATGAAGGAGGACTGGAGCGAAAAAATGTTTTTCACGCGAAGGGTTTGGGGATTCGAGAAAAAAAACCAGCATGGCGCGAATACTATCGTGCCCCGGTTCCTCACAGTGAGGATTTACGTGCTGACTAGTCTTGGCACGGAAGATTTCGCACACTGCATGGATTCCGTGCCAACAGATGCCTATAAATAGAAGGCGACCCCAATCGTTTCTATGTTGAGGAATCCAAACCAGCTCCCGTGCGCACAATTCGGACTCCCACCCATGCAAGATGACTTCCAGGTAATTCCTCTTCTGGCGTAATATTGCCCCGGGGTTTACCTTTGCGCGCAACCCCACCAGCATATGTGAATTTACCAACTCATCTAGGTTCTTCCCTTGTGCGCAATCCATGTCCCTTGAGAGAAATTTCTTCCAATTGCACGCAATCCCGTTGATAGGTTTTCCCGCGCGCAATTCGATCCCTTTGGGCGCAATATCTATCTGTGCGAAATCCTCTGATCCAATTGCACTTCATCCCAGTGTTTTGCGTGCAAACCTTCTCTTTGCATGAAAAACCCTGGACCTCTCACCTTGAAGCCCTACATTGGCACTCGATGCCTTCCATGTCAGGCATGCACTCCATGTGTTGTTTTCCCTTACAGCCTTCCAGGATCGTACGAAGTAACCTCAAGGTCCCTTGGGAGGTGATTCCAGTTGTGTTGTTTTTCCTTATGCTTCTTCACATAGGAAGGCTAACGGCTATTGCTTATTAGCATAGCCACACTAACATGGGCCCCTCGATGGTTCACCCTGTGACCCCCCTTCACTATGGCCTTGCCGATGCCTTCACTCTCACAAGGGGTAGAGGGAGTTGGGAATTTAATCCCTAGGGGTGTGTAGAGAACCAACCTTGTTTGAGCTACAGGACGTTAAACTGCCAAGCACCTTGTCCTCAACACATGAAGTTAAACTGTGACCCGACCCCGTGCCTCGCACGCAAGTTCCCCCCGGTTCGGACATTATTTACACTTCTCATCTCCACGGGAATGGATTCTTCCTCACATAGAATGAGATCTGCCTCGTCGGAGTAGTGTTTGTCCACGGGGGAAGGGCTCCCTCAGAGAGTAAGCCCCTAGCCTCTCTCGCGGAAGGTTGCACCAATGTACCTCCGTACTTCCCCACTACCAAGGCCAGTTGAGTCCCATTCCCACTGCGCTTTGTCACACCATGGGCCTCCATCCTGGAGTAAGTCCCGAAATTAAGGGCGTTTAACCACGTGTAAGCCCTTTTTTCCTCTTTGGGATGCTCCACCCGTAAGCCCCATTCCTCTTCTCACAGACTCACCCTTTGCGACGTGATCATCTGGTCCCTACTGCCACTTGTTTCTCACACCGAGCATGACTCAAATGGGATTAGAGCGCACATTGACCATGACATCCTATTATGAGCTGCCTCAAAGCGTAAGCCCCATTCCAGCGAACTATGTGGACTTTTGATCCGTGCTAATTCATGCTACATAGGAAGCCTCCACGAGGTTCAAGCCCACCACCCGGTCGTACTGACTTCTCCACGTCGGTCCACCAATAACTTGGGACGTGTCAGAGCATTTGCACCAAATTCCTCATCACGTATGATGTTAAACTGTATTCCCCAAACTACATGGACTTTTATCCATGCTAACGCATGGTATGTAGGAATCCTCCAAGAGGTTCAACCCCATCACTCAGTTGTTCCGACCCCTCCGTGTTGGTTCACAACCACCGTTATGGGCTGCCTCAGAGCGTAAGCCCCATACCCACCGTTATGGTCCACCTTAGATCGTAAGACCCATACCCACCCTAATGGTCCGCCTCAGAGTGTAATCCCCACATCTCACACCCACGTTTCACCCTGCCCTCTCCCTCGAGACCACGTGCCTCAGGAAACTCATGCCATAGCCTGGAGATCTTACTCTCTCCATGCTCCAATCCATGCGTTCATTCTCAGGGGTCGCCTCTTTAGGTGTCCCACCGTATAACCGAACTATGGGGACATTGATTCCCTTCCATGGAGATACGTAGGAAGCCTCCATGAGGTTCAATCTCGTCACTCCATCACCCATCCTGATCCTTACCTAGGCTGCCACATCCCGTTGGGATTATTCCACCCCATTCTACTAATAGTATATAGGAAGTTTCCCACGTGATGGCCCCAACATCAGTGTTCCCCCTAGGGGGTCCTTCAATCTGATCTACTCTCACTGATCCGATCAGTCTGATCCATCTTCGCTAAACATTAAACTCGTAGCATACCCCGTGTTAAACATGAGAGACTGAGGAAAACCTCAGATGGTGCACAATTCCCCACGTTCGATGTGGGATGCCTCGGTCATCCGCACCCTCGAGAAGACCTATGATAAGGGACAGAAGAAAGACATGCCAATCCCCAGCGTCAAGGCGCTCCAAAGACACCCTAGCGTGATCATTCTCCTCACCGAATGTTCCTAACCTGACCAGACCCCTTGGAGCATCTCGACGGAATCATCGTAATTAACTGGCATCCATACAGATATGGCATCGGGAACGAGATTCACGAACCTGTCTTAAATCTAAGAGGGAGACCTGAACTAGGTGACGAGCACTGAGGAGGAATCCGCGGAAGGAAGTACCAACATCCCATCCTCCTGGTTTCGATCAAGGAGCATACATACCTGAACAAGGAACAGATGACGTCCGCCTTTGGAAAGCAGGAATGCGGGCCAACTAGCCACACATCCTCCCCCCGCGTGACAGACACACGCGCGCACGCCGACGTAAAAGCATCGAAAAAAATATCTTTATATTATTTCTTGTTATTTAAAATTAAATTTTATTACTGAAATGTTTATATTTGTAATATTTTATGTGTTATTATTTTATAATGGTACATGGACATTTGACAGGTGGTTACCTAATAAACAAACTGACAGGTGGTGCCATGAATACCAGGATGGGTGGTTACGTTATATCCTCCAATGCATTGGGTATAGAAGTTAGTCGTATGGCTCTTCCATTTATTGATATGTGTAAAAGTTGAGAGTATGTTTATTCCATTTATGTATGTTTATGTCCCATGTTACCTTTATATTTTATGTGTTATATATAGGGTTTTATGGTAATATTTTTGTTATAAAAGGGTATGTAATGATCTTTTTTTTCAGTTAAGATTATTTAATACTTCATAAAAGTGAAAAGTATTACTTATGATACGGTATTAAGGGTTTACTTGTTGTTTTGAAAAACTAACAATTTTCCTCTTTTGTGTATCCTTTACAGAGCTTTTTATGCTAATCCCAGGTTTTTGAAATTTTTTTCACAGGATATAATGTCGAATAAGGTCAATGATGGGATCAAGGAAAATTCATGTTGTCTTAAACATGGAACTAGAAAAGACCCCTTCTTTCATAAGTTATTCTTTTGTGAAAAAATAGAAACTGAGTAGAAGTTTTTGCTTTGTTTTTTTTGAAATGAAATGTAATAGTTATGGCCTAATTCTCTAAAACTATAAACCTGAAAATATCCTCAATATGAATTATTCATTTAATTCAATATTATGTAATGTTTAAGGTCGGGTCCTTATAGTTGGTATCAATGGTTGGTTTAGATAACTTTAGGAGTTTGGGTATTGTTAAATAAATGTCCGTAAATTAATTTATGGTAATATTGAAAAGATATATCATTTACATTTTACCATGTTGCTTCACCTAAGATAATTTTATGTTCAGAATGGTTTTCTGTAGAGGAAACAAGGCAGCTATATTGGGATGACATCAGGAGGAAGGCAACCTTGCAAATCAGCAACATGAGATGGTTGGAATTAGAACTGAATAGTTTTTTAAAGAGATGGAACAGTTGACTCATGAATTAAATTGTGGTGGTATCCATGCATTAGATCAACTAGATCAACTATAGAGGAACATGTCAGTAGTAGATAATTTCATGTGGCAACATCCCCCATCATTCAGAGGATCATCTGACCCTGTGTTACCTGAAGGTTGTATTAAAGCACTAGAGAAAATTTTCGATGTTATGGATTAATCAAAACATCAAAAGATAGTCTTGCTATTTATAGTTTTGTAGGTGAAGCTGATCAGTGGTGGTCGATGGTGAAAAAAACCAGGGATAATGAGGAGATTGATGTTCTTGATTGAGATGTATTCAAATGTATGTTTCTTGAGAAATATTTTCCTATAGTGTATCGTCTTATGATGGAAAAACAATTCCTAGAATTTAGAATGGAGGATGAATCAATGGCTGCTTATGAAGTAAAGTTCACTCGACTGGAAAGGTATGCATCGAATTTCATCTATGATCTTGATAGTAAGACAAATCAATTTTACTCAGGATTGAAGCCACGATATCAAAGATCATTAACATTTGTTGATTAAAAAAGTTATGAAAAACTTTTTCGATGTGCGGAGAATTTGAAATGGAATTTTTCGATGATCATGTGGTCATTGAAAAACAAAAGAATAAGAGGTCCAGTTGGCAGGAAAAGGGAAATAATTCATCAAAGAATCTTGTAGGTAAGAATGTTAAATAACCAACATGTGAGATGTGTGGTAGAAATAATCCTAGAGAATGTTTATCAAATTCTGTAATGTGATTTCAGTGTGTCAAGTGTGGTCATATTACTCATAACTTTAAAGAAGATGATCAAGAAGGCAATGAAAAGACATCTGTAAGATTTTTTAAGTGTAATTAAATGGGTCATTATTGAAATGAGTGTCCATCGAAGATCTCAACATGGAGAATGCGGCTATACTACAAGCAGAAAGACATGGTGAAATCCTTTTAGACTAATTCAACATATTTTGGGCCATCAAATGAAGTAGAATCAGGTACACTGTTAGTTTTTTTAGATTATTCCAATGTGATGTCTAATTTAGGGCCTACACACTCTTTCATATCTGAGAAGTTTTCAAGTAAATTAGGAATTCCATCTCATGATATGAATATAGAACATAAGGTAAAAACACATGGAATAAATGTTTAGATAAAATGAAAACATAAGAACATTATTATCCTTGTGTGTGGAAATAAGCTACATGAAAATCTTTTTGTTTTGCTTCTAGTAGAGTTTGATGTTATTATGGGAATAGATTGGCTATCTATTTATTATGATAAGATTTACTATAGAGGTAAAAAGGATTCATTTCAGAATTATTTATAGTTTGTGTATAAGAATCAACCATTGCTTTTGATAACATATCAGGAAGCTGAGATACTAGTAAAATATGAAAATGAATGTTACCATGCACATATTTTCGAAAATAAAGGATATGTTCAGATTAATGATGTTCTAGTGGTAAATGAGTACCTTGATGTTTTTCCTAATGAGTTTCCTGGTATTATACCTGATCGGGATGTTCAATTTACAGTTGACTTAGTTTCTGATTCTAATCCAATTTCGTAACCCCCATAATGAATTACTCAAATTGAAATTTTATAGTTAATGAAGAAATTGTAGGAGGGATTAGATAAAGGTTTCATTCGACCTATAACATTACCATGGTGTGACACTATATGGTTTGTTAAAAATAAATATGGTTCAATGAGACTTTGTATTGATTATACAACATTGAATAACATTACTGTTAAGAATAAGTATCTTTTTCCTCGCATCAATGATTTGTTTGATCAGCTCCAGGGAGATCAGTATTTTTTGAATATTGATTTGAGTTCGATGTACCATCAGTTGAATTTAAAGGAAGAATATGTTCTGAACACCACATTTTGTACTAGATATGGCCATTATGAATTTGTATTCATGACTTTTGGGTTAACCAATGCACCTACTATATTCTTGGATGATATTAATATAATTTTCCATGAGTTTGAGGTTGTGTTCATTGTTGATATTTTGAATTATTCCAAAATTAAGTAGGAACCTGAAAGTCATTTAAGTGTTGTCTTGAAAACCTTAAAAGATAAGAAAAAATTTGAGAAATTCAGTAAGTGTGAGTTTTGGATGCAACAAATTTCATTCATTGGTCACATTGTTTCAAAAAATTGCATAACTGTTGATTCTACTAAAACTAAATTTGTTGAAGAATGGCCAAGACCCACAAATATAACCGAGATTTGTATTTTTCTTGGTTTGAACGGCTATTACAAAATGTTAGTTGAGAATTTTTCATAGTTATCTAGTCCAATGACCAAGTTAACTCAAAAAGGAGTTAAGTTCATCTGGACTGACGAATGTGATGATTGTTTTCAGGAATTGAAAATTAGGTTGGTGAATGCTCCAATTTTGGCATTGTCATATAGAAATGGTTAGTTTGTTATCTATAGTGATGCTTCATTGAAAGGACTTAGATGTGTCCTTATGAAGAATTATCAGGTAATATCTTATGCTTCACATTAGTTGAAACCACATGAGTAAAATTACCCTACACATGATTTGGAATTAGATATTGTTGTTTTGGATTTAAAAATTTGGAGTCATCATATTTATAGAGTAAAAGGTGAAATATATAATAACAACAAAATTTTATAGTATATATTCACACAAAAAGAATTAAACATGAGACAGAGGTAATGGCTGTAATTAATCCAGGATTATTATTTCACGATCCATTACCATCCAGGAAAATAAAATAAAGTGGATGATGCTTTGAGTCGAAAAAGTAATGCTTCATTAACTATGTTACATTTGGAAAATGATATTTTGGTTTTTGATTTGATAAGAATTGGTATAGAAGTTGTTGGTGCAGAAAATTCATCAGTTTTGTATCAGGTTTCAATGAGATCATGTCTATCAGACAGAATTAAGAAAGCATATAAGGAAGATAGTGAGTAATAGAAAATGTTAGAGTTGGTTCAGAATGGTATGTTTCTTGAATATTACATTCATAATGATTTTGTTTTGAGGTTTGGGAAGATATTATATATGCCTTGTGATTCACAGCTGAGGAATGAGTTGTTATGTGAAGCACATATTTCATCATTTTCAAATCATCCTGGTAGTACTAAGATGTATAGGGATCATTGGGAGTATTACTAGTGGGATGGAATGAAAAGAGATAGTTCTGATTTCACTGTTAATTGTTAGACTTGTCAGTAAGTTAAAGCAGAGTGGCAGTTATCGAAAGGGATTCTTCGGTCTTTACTTGTTCCAGAGTGTAAATGGGAAATTATATCTATGGACTTCATTTTGGGATTATCAAAAACATCTCGAGAAAATAATGTAATCTGGGTTATTGTTGATCGATTGACTAAATCTGCTCATTTTTTCCTATTCGAGATACTTTGTCTCTATATCAAATTTCTAGGTTGTATGATAAAGAGATAGTCAGGTTTCATGGTCTTACCCTCTCCATTGTATCTGATCGTGATCCAAGCTTTACTTTTATCTTTTTGGAAAGGCCTTTAGAAGTCGTTGGTTTCGGAATTAAATTTTAGATCAGATTTTCATCCTCAATCAGATGGGCAGTTAGAACGAACAATTTAGAACTTGGAAGATATTTTACGTGCTTCCTCGATGGATTATCATGGATATTGGGACCAACATAATTCTTTGGTATATTTTTTATATAATAAAAGTTTTCATTCCATTGTACAGAAGTATCCATTTGAGGCTTTATATGGAAAGTGTTGTCAAACTATAGCTTTTTGGGATGAAGTGGGTGAAAGGAAGCTGATGGGACCAGAATTGGTTGAATAGTTGGCAGAGAAAGTTCAGATGATTCCGATACACATTGGAACAGCTCAGAGCAGACAGAAATGTTATGCGGATAACTGGATGAATGATATTTCTTTTGAGTTAGGTGTTTATTTCTTTCTCAATATTTCTTCATGGGAAAGTGTTATGTGTTTTGGTAGGAAGGAAAAGTTGAGTCTGAGTTTCATTGGACATTATGAAATTCTGGATAATGTTGGATCAGTTGCATATATAATGTCTTTACATACAATTTCATCCCAATTACACAATGTTATTCATGATTTGATGTTGAGAAAGTATATACCAGATATAACTCATGTTTTGAGCCTAGAGGTAATTCAGTTGGAAGAGAATCTCTATTATGGAGAACAAACAGTTTAGATTATTGACCATAGAGAGAAAGTGTTTCAGAAAAAGGTAATTCACTAGGTAATTGTTTTGTGGAAAAACCATATGGGTTAAGAGTCAATGTGGGAATCTGAAAATGATATGAGGGATAAATACCCCTATTTATTAGATAAGTGAATAAAATTGCGAGGACGCGTTTCCAAAAAGGGGGAAGGAAGTAACATACCAGGTAAATAAAGAATAAAGCAAATTTCATATTTATTAATATTTTTGGATTAAATATTAATTTTACTTTAAATGGGTTTCTATTTTCGATATCGTACCCGATACGCAACAATGGGTTTCTTTGAAAACATATGTTGCATTCTAATAATATAATGTTATTATTTTAAATGGTAGTTAACTACCAGCCATTTTATTGGCAGGAATGAACAAAAATAACAACAACATGAATATACAGGTCTGTTAATTGTATTTACAATTATCCAATAAAAATATAGAGGCTTAAAATATGAATGACTCGAATTTAAGAATAATTTACATTAAAAGGTCGATTTACTGCCTTTTAATTTCGAATCCTATTTAAATCTACTTTAGGTCATTTCAAAATATTCTATTTATCCAAATAAAATCATTATATATATTTGGGAAATCTAAATTTACTCTGGGAATTTTTTTGGTATTTTTATGATAAAGTTCATTTTTTAATGAATAGTGAAAAATACAATATTTTAATTCGAAATTGCCTTTTAATCTAATTTATTTATGTTGTTAGATTATTTATTTAATTAGTTTTAATTTTTAATTAGAATATATTTTTACTATTTAATCCAAAATTAGTCATTGAAATTAATTTCACTTTGAAAGTAGACGTAAACAAGGGTAAATCTTTTGATAGTTATTGTTTCATAAATACATGCTATTTGTTTTAACAACAAAAATTAATTTTAAAATTAATTAATTCCACTTTTATATTTTGAATTTTTAAAAATAAACATCATTTTTGAATTAAAAACATCAAATATATCTTCTGTTGAATTTTTGGTATTTTACTGAGAAACATCAATTTCTGATTAAGAGTGAAACCACCTAGTAGTAGTTAAAAAAACTGAATTTTCATTTAAATGAAATTTTACTTCTTTTGAGAATTGAATTTAAAAACTATAATATACATGGTTGATATTAGTAAGTAAAATTTGGTTCAATAAAATGAAAATAATTTTTGGTGAAAAGTAAATTTTGACTTTTATTTACAGCAGTTAAAGGTAAATAGGGAAATTCAAGGTGAATATAATATTGTAATCATTCAAAATTACATTTAAACTTGTAAAAAACATATTGGATTAATCATTTATGACCATTTCAACCTTTGGGTCGATATATGGGACCCCATGGAGCCCCTTGGGAGTGATAATGACAATTTAGATTAATTAACATAAAGTAAATGCAAAAATGAAAAAAGAAAATATCTTTTAGTAAATTAATTTTTACAAGGGAATATATAAATTATCTTTTCAACAATAATTAATCATTGATATGATAAAATTATTTCATACTTAATGGTATTTTTTTATAATATATAAACATCAAATAAATTAAATTATTTTTGACACGATAATGATGCAGTGTTTACCTCATTAATAAATGATTTTAATAAATAAGATTATAAAGATTAAAATATTATAAAAAACATGTCCAAATATGATTGGATAAATTTATTTCGAATATGAGTCATCTTATATTCTAATTTAATTATTCCCTTACCTTTATAAACTGAATATCAGTATATAATAAAATAATATTATCACACTTTCCAAAAGAGCCCCTCCTCTCACTTAAAAAAGGAGACCACTTCTAACTAATTCCACACACCTCTCAAGACATTTGGGTCATCCAACCTCTACCCAAATAATCTCTTTACATACCTCTACTCCTACAACAAGCATTAAATTATGCATAAGGCCCTTCAATAATTCCTTTTGGTTCAATCCAAAGTAAGTTACCCAAGTTAAAGGTAACAGTTTATCTTAAATTATTTTGTTTTATTTTTTTTATTTTACTTCTCCAACCCATAAACTCTATTTATTATTTTCGTTTGTAACAATAATATTATCATAAATATACTAGGATGTTGTTATGATATGGATTCAATCTACACATACACACACCTCAATATAATTTATTATGAACATAATGTTTCTATGGATGGAAAATTAACGCCTCACAAAATGATGATTGTTCAAATATCTCCAACTGCCTCTCATGGTGGCCACTATGATGACACAATATATAAATATTATATATATTATGTTTATGTTTTCTTTATGCTTCTATATTTTTTTTTATATTTTACCTTTATGGTTTCCATTACGGATAAACGCGATAATTTAATTTGAGGAAGTGCGGACTACCGCCCCCTCAATGTGATATGACTCGTTAATACCATATGTTGGATGTTTAAAAGATGGAGTTCAGGATATTATATATGATATTATATATGATATTATACTGGAATTAAAATATAGGTTTGTATAATTATGTTTTAATTCCATTAAAATAAGAAATAGAAATGACAGTAGCTTTAATGCGTACGTACAGCTTACCGTCTCCATGAACGGTGCATTTCATTTCAAACCTCCAAATGATATTTACTGTTATAAATATATATATATATATGTATATATATGGTGGATATATATGATATATATGATATCTAATTAATGAATTTAATTCTCGATATAATTGACTATTGACCACATGGACAGCTTGTAAATATAAGGGGTTCATTTTTGACTCTTGTACCAAATATCGACAAAACAAACATAATTAACTTAATTGATTACATAATGATTATAACCTGGTAAAAAGTGATATAAAAGAAATAATAAACTTTAAAAAGGTTATTAATCAAGTAGAAATTAAATTTAGTTTGTTATTCAAGAGATTAAATAACGAGGGAGTCAAGTCGGACATGATGTAAGGGACTTCGTCTCAATCTCCTTTCATTGAGGCAAATTTCGATAATATATATAACTTCTTATTTTACACTGTGTATAGTATTACCCTTTGAATTTTACTTTTATTCAAATGGAATCTTTTTCTACAAAGTTTTTTACTAAATGAAAAAAAGAATGTTTTTAACGTTTGTTGCGACAATGACCTCTCAGCCGCTGTAATTGTTATTTATCTTCCTATATAAGTCTTAATGTTTTATAAAATCAAAATTAAATACCTTATTATTTTTGTGGGTGTTTTGGTAGTGAAAATAGTTTTTGAAATGTATTTATTATTTAAATATCTTGAAATTATTTATTGTTATTGAAAATTAAATGTTATTAGTGAAATTTTTATATTTGCCATTTATTATGTGTAATGCTTTTATAATGTTACTTGGACATTTGATGGGTGGTTACGTGATAAACCAAATAAAGGGTGGTGTCGTTAATACTAGGATGGGTGGTTAAGTAATAAACTCCAATGCATTGGGTATGGAATTTGGCCTTATGGCTATTCCATTTAGTAATATTTATGGAAGTCGACTATATGGTTATTCCATTTAAGTATGTTTATGTCTCAAGTCAACTTTATATGTCATCTGTTCTTTATATGGGTGTTATGGTAATATTAAGGTTACAAATGGGTATGTAATGATATTTTATTAAGAGAAGATTTTTTACTACTTCATAAAGGTGAATTGTATTACTTATATTAAAGTATTCATGGTTTACTTGTTGTTTTTAAAAAATAACAGTTTTCCTTCATTGTGTATCCTTTACTGAGCTTTTTATGATCATCCCATGTTTTTGAAATGTTTTTCACAAGACATAATGTGGAATAGGGCCAAGGATGGAATCATAGAAAAGTCATGTTCTCATAAACATGGAACTATACTTGACTCTTTCATTCAATATTTCTTGTTTTGTAATAAAATAAGAACTAAGTAGAAGTGTCTACATTGTTTTTTTGTGAAATGAAATGTAATTGTTATGGGTTAATTCTCTAAAACTCTAAACCTGAAAAGAACCTCAATGTTAATTATTCGTTTAATTCAATATTATGTAATGTTTTAAGGCTAAGTCATTATAGTAGAATAACATGGTGTTACAAAGGAAATCGAGATATACTATGATATATTTTATTCTATAGAAAGGATCCATAGATATTGCCTTCATCTATGGTAAACGGATGGATATGAGAGACATACATCCCGCTAATGTGATATATGTGATTGAGGGGATGAGATAGTACATCGTGATGTCATATTGAAGATGGATGTGACATACACACTACCCCATTGAGATATACGAGATAAAATAGAGTAATTTCATACCACCTCAATATAAAAAAATAGATTATTAGTAGGGATTCCGTACTTCTAGAGGGGATTCATATGAGACATATTCCACGAGGGATGTAATACCTCTTATGTTATCTAAATATAGAAACAAATTACAAGATGTTTTCACTATCCCCAATTTGAGGGGATTACATATGATGACATAAAAGGGAGGTACTACCCAAAAATATATTAGTATACTATATGATTTTTATGAATCAATAATAAGATATAACCATTTCACCCATTTATATAGTATTACTTAATACTTTTTCTTGGGAAATTTTTGTGGTACTAATATTCATGAGACTGATTATATGATGTGACTAAATATAGTTTAGAATGCGGAAAGGTATTTTTTGGCCAATAATTTGTTCCATGTTTGATCTTGGGGAAAGATGATGTTATTTATTTATAAATCAGAACCATGTTTCATTTATATTTTCTTAATATAATTTGTAGCACCATCAATTGAATATTGATATAGGGAACCATTTTGGTTGTTCCCTACCGAGTTGTACTCATAGTATGCAATTTATTACTAGGAACATTAGTACCAAAGCTTCCATAATTATATTTTGGTGATGGTAGGAAAGAATCCCATAATATCGTGTTCAATATTGATAACTTAGGTGCTATCTAGAGATTGGGAAGAGATATTGTATAGGGATTAATATTGATCCACAATGCAATTTTTTTATTTTATTTCAATTTTTTAAATGTTATTGGGTTGTTATGTAATCTAATATTATGTACTAGAATAATCACCACTCTATATGAAGGTTCTCTATAAAAATTAATTTGATATAATAGTATTTTCTATATATTATTATCAATTTTCATGTAGTAATTATTATGGTGTTCATGTTATGTAATAAATAAATTTTTTTTTCATTGATATGAGAGTATAGAATCCATATAGTGCATCCCTAATCCTTTTCTAGTTGTTGATACTAATAATTAAAATTTAATAGTGCTTGTAAAGGGGGTTTATCGATACTTAAAAAGAGTTTATATAGAAACCGATATTAGAGGTATTTACATTGAAAAAAAGAAATGGGAACGGAAACCTTTAACAGATATTTATTTGTGCCATTAATGTTTTCATTTAGCAGAAATTATTTGGAACCCTTAAAATATGGATTATAATAGCTCAAAAAATTATTGCTAAAAAATATGGAAATGAAATTAATTTTCCATGCACATAGCCTAACATTCTAAGCGCTTATAGCACCCTTTATCTGTTCTTTTCACTGCCTATCTACCGTGACTCACCCGACCACCTCCCTTAATTATATAAGTCTACCATAAATTCTTTTATGTTACTATATTTGATCTATATACCCCCATGATGCTATTTAACCTCGTACCCATTATGTTATGTGTCTTTTTTTTTTAATTAACGACTTATTTATTTATTAGTATATATATTGAAATGTTTGATATATATACCCACAATTATATTTTTATAAATATATTATATACATATACTCATTTATATATATTAGGATATAAATATTTAAATATATAAATATATATATACATATATATAAAGGTATAAATAAATATATTTCTATTCATACCCATACACACAATCACATATATATAATTATATACACAAAATATTTATTTTTTATAGGGAAAAAATTAAAAAATTTATGCTCAATAAAATTAATATTAAATATTTTTTATATATATTTAGAAATACATTTTTACTTATAAATGATGATATATTTATTTATTCATGTGATATATTATATTTAAATATATGAAAAATTCACATATTTTAAAAAATAATACTATAATGTAAAAAATGATAAAACTTCTCAACCATATTATAAATATGAATGTAATACATAGGAATAAATTTATCCCATGAAAAAAAATCAATAATACCTCGGTGAACGATGCTATAAATCCATCAAATGTTATAATATTAGGATACCTCAAATAAACACTCCATTTTGGAGACCATATTGGCCTTTTTTGGCCAAAAACAATAGTGAGTGAGGTTCCTCATGGAAAACATGGTTTATCTCATGTATCAAGATTTAATTTTATATGTGTTAGTTCCCAAACAGATATCCAGATCAAACAATATGTTATTTTTAAATTAGAGATAAATATTCAACTTATTATAGATTATTTATTAATTTTATTATTTCTTATAAAATTGTTATTAAATGTCTATTTCTATATAAAAATTATATAATTATTAAATTTAGTTAAAAATATTCTATGGAATTTTTTCTAAAAAACATGAATATTTTGTTTAAAGGTAAATTTAGTATTATCTAATACATATTTATTAACGTTATATTAATTTATATCTATGTACATATATTTATATATTAATATATATTTTCAATGTAATATTTATTTTTAAATATATATTTTAATGAGAGAATGAAAAAAGTCTAGTATAAAGCAATGTTCATTATGAGATCTTCTAAAAAAAGTTGATAAAGACCCCCACTATATCATCACTTTTTTTAGAAGAACTAATAAATGCCCACCTTTATTTGTAATTTTTACTAGAGATGATAATTTTCTTAATTTATTACTTATTCATTAGAAGTGCTGATAAATGGGGCACATTATCATACCTTCAAAATAATTATTAAATGACCCACATTTATGATCACTTTTTATAACGTTTATAATGGGAGGCATTAATAGTGCTTTTAGTTAGCGATGATAAAGCCATGATGTAGGATAAACTTAGTTTTGTAGTAGAATATTTATTTATATTTTTTTTCAATTCACATATGAAAATTATTACTAGTAAATTTGAATGAGATGTTTTTGGTCATTTAATGGTGGCTTCATGAATGTGTTAAAATGGTCCCCATAATTTTTTTAACTGATTGTAAGCCTCTAATTTCCCCAAATTTGTTACGATTCCTTCGAAATCCACAACATTGTTCATATAGGAAGATGTTTTCTTGATTTAAATTTTATTAGGAAATAACTTAAATTCGAAAATTCTATAAAACTCTAATATTAGCCATATTTTGTGAGTTTTTTTATATAATTATTATATCACAACCTCTTCATCCACAAATTTGTATCTTAAATGGTGATAAAGGATATAAAGATGATGTTTTCTCTAAAGACTTAATCATTCATTAATCAAAATTCCTCTAGAACTAATTAAATGTTTATTATGGTTATATAAAATGTGGACATCATTGGTTTTATGTTTCTGGATTTTAATATACCGTTATGATTTCTGATCATTGCTAATATAGTCATTGAACAATGATCACATGATTAGTATAAATGTAGGGCTTTAATAAATCCATTTTAATCAGACCAAGGAAGTGATGGCCTAATCCAGTAGACATTCCCTATAAGAATACCAATTTTTAGAGCTCCGAAAGGAGTTGGCTTCATTGGGATTTACTGTTGACCAATCCCAAGCCAAGCATGAAAACGTTAAGCTTGAGAGTAACAGACAATGAGAGAAGTGGAAGTTAATAGGGATTATAACCCGAGTGATGTTATCAGAGACACCCCAAGAGTCTATCATCATTGCACACCATACCGTTCAGTCTTATATGGGTATTATAAAGGGTTATATAACATGACCCTATCCTAATGAATATGTACATTATTTATGTATAATGAATGTCCATTCAATTTTTTATTGGTACATTGTATGTAGCTTTAAAATCACAACTGTTATTTTTAGTTAATCTTCAACTAATAAATATATTTTGAGGAAATATTGAATTTTAGAATAAAATTATATTTTAACAAACAAGTATTATAATTATTATCATATTACTTTTTATAAATTTAAATTATCAAATAATTTTACGAATGCTATTGTATATTTTATTAATGTTTGAAAATCGTTTTTGTCAAAACCCACGAATTTTTAGTAAAGGAAGATTTTTTTTAAAAGTAAAAATTCACATATGTAGAAAATTATTTAGATTAATTTAATATTATTTTTGGATCCTGGACATCGATATTATCGAATGGAATATTTTTCATAAATTTTTTGAGACAGTCGAATTTTTGGGTTAAAATTTATTACAGTTTAAATATAAAATGTGTTTATTGACATAATAATGACCCAATAGTTATGTAATAAAATTATATAAACATTATGTTCGGCCAACATATGTTTTATCATTAATATAATGTGATTTTGGGATTTTTTATTTAATTTAGAGTTCTTTAGTGGACCCTTCAAGGCATATAAAACATTTGGTCTTTTTATATTTTTTTCCTTGAGAGTGTGACACTCCTCCACATAAGAAACCCTTTTATTTTAAGACATTCGTCCGTTAGACATATATATTATATTTTTCCACTCCTAATTGTCAGAAAACATGGGCTGGTTTTTGGTATTGATTACTTTAATGTGAGATGTACCAAACCTAAATAAAATAATCCCTCTCATTTCCTATATAAACCCACCCAAACTCTCACTTACTCTTTAATAAAAGCATTTGGAGTTTGACCAAACCTTGTACTAACCTCTCTATAATCCTCCCAAGGGGCCCCATGATCCCAAGATACCTCTCTCAAGCCTCTCCCTAGCCTATGGGATCACACTTCATGGTAAGGGATTTCTTCCTTTATCATTTTGTCAAATTTTCGTTAAGTTGTTATGCCCTTTTGATTTTATTTAAAAATTTTGGGGTATGATTTTGAAAATTACATATACTACCCTAATTATGTTTGGATAATGGGAGAACCCATATAAATCCACCCAAACTCTCACTTTCTCTTCAATAAAATCATTAGGGTATGATTTCATTTAAGAAGGGTGCACACTAATAGCGCTCCAATGCATTGGGTAAAGTATAGTATCAGGGAACATCATGTGCAATGGGTGTTGACTCATGATAATTTTAATTAAATGAGGTTTTACTCGTGCTTCATGTGCAATGAGGGTTTATTCATGCTCCAGGTGAAATTAGACTTGTCTCTTGCTAATTCCATGTTAAGTGTTGTTTACATAGTTTCCTGTTATGATTATCAAGATTTATCATGACTTTATGTTCATGTTTCTCTTGTGCTCCATTGATATTACTATTGACTAACATGTATTGTATTACTCGTGTTATTCCATGTTTACTCCCTTACTAGGCTTTATAGATCACCCTTTTCTTATGCACGTCTTCAGATTATCCCATGCAATTCTACGTACGAGGGAATGTTGTTTTCATGTAAAGGGTATTTTCAAAAAATATGGTCTATTTCATGTTTGAAGTTGTTATGTAATGATCATAATCTTCAATGACACAAAAAATCTCAATACTCCATGTTGTATCATGTGAAGAGTTTATGTAATAAATCATGTTTATGTTTGTATTAAAGAGCAGGGTTGTTATAGTTAGTATCAGATGGTAGGTTTAGTTATTTTTGTGATTAAGATAAGAAAACCCTAATGATGACATAGAGACAAGAATATGTATAATAAAAACATCCATAAGTATTGGTTTGTATTGAGTATGTGGATTATCAAGTAAATACAACCTTGTCTTGATACGAGTAGGTAGAGGCGGCTCTGGCACAGATTTTTCCTAGGGGAAAATCCGAAAACACCGCTTTAAGCTAGACTCGAATGAGAACTAGAGCACAACAATGTGACTTGCTACACTCCTGGTTACGACAATCTTGGGGGATATTCTTAGCTAAATTAACACGATTAATATGAACCCTTATTAAGTGAATGAAAAAATTCATCTAAGAATATATGATAGAAAGTTGATAATGAATAGCATTCATTGTAGCATATGGATCCATAAGTAAAGGAAATACAAGTTATTGACAAGTCCTCAGTTTAGTCCTTGGAATACCCTTTATGTGTGACCCCTAACAATCCTTTTATTCCATCTAATGGCTGGTAATAGGAGGACTCGAGCAAACAATCGATTTGAAGATCAATGTGATGACTGCGCTAATGAGATTCCCAATCCGATTGGATAGGGAATCACGATCATTGCCACACTTCACTCTCAACTAACTCAAGGTTCGTATAGAAACATGGGTCAAGAAGAACATTCAACCCCCCCCCAATGAATGAACAGGTCGCTATCGAGAGCTTCATGAGAAAAAACACTCCTTCATTTAATGGATCATATGATCCCTCAATCCTTGAACTATTAATCAAATACATTGACAAGATCTTATCCATTGTCAATGTTTGAAACAAGAGATAGTTCACCAAGATGCTTATCATATGGAGGGCTATGTTGATCTATAGTAGACGTTGATAAAAAATATGAATCCTGAGGAGGATATTGAGAAGTTGGAATAGAAGGATTTCCGGATGATGTATTTTGACTAGTATTTTCTGTGCACCAAGCGACATAAAATGAAATGGGACTTCCTTGACCTCAAGAAAAAAGATGAAGTATATATCCACGAGTATGAGGGATACATCAAGATGATTTCATGATAAACCACTAGCTTTGTTGTTACCCCTAAATGCAAGGTTCACCACTTCTTTGGTGGGCTGAAACCAAGCCTACAGAAAGCGCTAAAGATCCGTGACTTCGACAACTATGAGAGAATTGGATAATTTTCCATCAAGGATGAAATGAAAATCAGATAATATCATGGGTATCATAAGGATATGAAGCGTAAGGTGGACTTCAATGATGGAATTATGAAGGATACATCCAACAGTGCTAAGAAGATCCATCACCCCACTTAACAAAGGTGTGTAAAGAACCACCCCAGAAATTGCCTGAAAGGGATGAGGAAATTCTATTACTGAGGAAGATAAGGGAACCTAGCTTTTAACTACCTTCAGGAAAAAGAAAAGACTACAATAGAGTAGAGGAACACATCGTTCGAACCTCAATGTGTTTTTCTTTGCTACAACTTCAATGACCTGGGAATCTTGAAAATTAGTTCCCTAGGCCAGGGGTTTTCGTAGGCAACCAACAACATCCAAGGAATAAATGAAGTGATTTTTCCATCACTACTACAAATGTGAACTCTAAAAACTAAGTGGTGACATGTATGCTAGTTATTCATTTAGGAATAGAAAACATACTTTTCGGTTCAGGTTTTAAAAATTCTTTTATAAACCAAAATTTTCTTAGAACAATCACAAGTGCACCACAAATCATGGAAGTAAATATGTTAATTTGTACGGAGAATGAGGCAATCATTGCATCCCATGAATATAACACCTCCCCTATTATAATATTAGGATTGAATTTCCAGGCAGAACTCATCATGCTCCCTCTGGTGGAATTTGATGCAATTTTTAGTATGGATTGGATTTCCTTAAATAGATCCAAAATAAATTTCTATGAGAGATAAATCACTCTCCATTGTAGAATTGATCCTCGATTAAATACAAGGTAAAAGAGAAAGATGAATATTATTTAGCATCGTCATCTCAAGTGTGGATATTACTACCCTTTTAGCATGCATATCTGGCTTAGATGATTGACTCTAAGGAGGCAACCACCCTTGGAGACATGCCAACTGTGAGGGAATTCACTTAATGGTTTCCTGTGGAATTGTATGGTCTTCCTCATTAAAGACTTGTTGAATTCTCAATTGATGTTATACCTAGGTTGTTTCAAATAATCAAGAAACTATATAAAATGGATTTTGTGGAGTATGAGGATCTGAAGAAAAAACTATAGAAGAATCTGGATAATGTTTTTATAGGCCTATGTTCTTCACCATGGGGTGAACCAACCCTCTTCTTCAAGAAGAATGATGAGTCAATGTTCCTTTACATCGATTATCATGAGTTTAAAAAAAATCATGATAAAGAAAACATATCTTCTCCCACGAATCGATGATTATTCAATCAGCTTCGTGGAGCATAATACTTCTCCAAGATGGATTTACAGTCAGAATATTATCATGTAATGGTGAATAAGGAAGATATCCCCAACACTATTTTATTACAATATATGGGAACTATGAATTCATATTAATTCCTTTATGACTCACTATTTCTCTGGAAATATTCATGTACGTGATGAATAAAATATTTAGAGATTTCCTCTACAACATTGTGGTTGTATTTATAGATGATATTCTGATATACTCATAAACCAAGGAGGATCATAAAGAGAATCTATGAACTATACTAGAGACCTTTTGGAAGGAGAATCTATATTCAATGTACAACAAGTGTGAGTTCTTGTTGAAGGATGTCTGATTCTTGGGCTATATCATAACATTCAAAGGGATATATGTGGATACCTCCAAAATAGATGCAATTGAGGGATGGATGAGGCCGACATCGGTAATAGATATCCATAGTTTCCTGGGTTTAGCTGGATATTGTTAATGATTTGTGTGGAATATCTCATGATATTCCAACTGTCTTACCAAGCTAACTCGGAAGGGAGAAAAGATTTTGTGGAGTGATGAAGGCGAATAAAGCTTTAAAGAGTTAAAAATGATGCTTATCACTGTGCATGTGCTCACATTACCCGCAAGTGGAGAAATTTTTGTTTTTTCGGTGATGCATTGATGAAGGGAATGGGTTTTGTGTTGATGGAAATTATAAATTTAATTTCCTATACTTCATGGTAATTAAATTTTAATGAGAAGAATTATGAAAAACATGATTTAAACTTGGCTGCAGCAATCTAATCTTAAAAAATTTTGTGTCATTATCTCTTGGGGGAGAAGTGTGAAATATATACGGACCACAAAAGCCCCAACTATATATTCACATAGAAAGAGATGTACATGTTCCAATGAAGATGGTTAGATCTGATCAAGGACTGTGAATACTAAATCCATTACCACCCTGGGAAAGCGAACAATGTGGCAGATGGTCAAATTAGAAAGGACCTGACGATTCAATCACTGATGATAATTGATAAGAATCCAATTTTCATAGAAATGATGAAGATAGACATGGGAATCATTAATAAGGGAACCTCATCAATACTTTCCCAAATGATTACTCAACAGTCTATTTTGAAAAGGATAAAGGATGCTCAAAAGGATGATGTAGGAATTAATAAAAAGTGGAAGCTTTTAGAAAAAGAAAATATTCATAGTACAATTATAATGAAGATGGAATTGTGAGATTTGGTAATATACAATGTGCCCCTTCATGTCCAGAGCTAATGAAGATCCTTTTAGATGATGCAAATTCATCAAATTTCTCTATTCTCCCAGGAATCACAATGATTTATTGAGATCAATGAGAGAATTATTGGTTGGATAATATGAAGAATTAGAGTGTTGAGTATATATCAATGTGCCTGGTGTGTCTACATGTGAAGATAGAGAGATAAAACCCTAAAGGGATGATGCAACCATTCCACATACCAACATGAATATGGGAGAAATTACCATGGAATTTGTCACTGGACTTCCGAAGACATCCATATGAAATAATGAAATCTGGGTTATTGTGGATCATCTTACAAAGTATGCACACTTTATTGAAATTCGAGAGGATTTTGCATTGGATCAATTGGCACAGATATATATCTGGGTAGTGGTAAGGTTTCATGGGGTACCACAATCTATTGTATCCGATAGAGATCCAAGATCACCACTATGTTTTGGAAGAGTTTTAAACATGAAAAGGATACTGAACTGAATATCAGTATGTCCAATCATCCATAAACTGATTGCTAATCTATGCAAACTATTCAGACAGAGGAGGATATGTTATGATCAGGTTCTATGAACTTCAAAGGAGGGTGGTTCCAACATCTTCCACTGGTTGAATTCTCCTAGAATAAAAGTTTCCACTCAAGCATCCAAATGGAAAAATATGAAACGATGTATGGGAAGAGGTTCAGAACACCGACATGTTGGGATGATGTTGGTGACCGTAAGCTGCTAGGACTATAAATGGTAGAAGAAATGGTGGAGAAGGTGAAAACCATTCAATAGCTTATCAAGGTAGCCCAGAGTTGACAAAAGTGTTATGCAGATAAACATCAATGAGACCTTGAGTTTAATGTTGGATAAATTGTATTTCTATGCATATCTCTATGGAAGAAGGTCATGAGGTTTTGAAAGAAATGGAATTTAAGTCCTAGGTACATCGGCCCCTTCGAAATTCTTAATAGTGCTGGGGATGTGGCCTATCGACTAGAAATTCCACCTACCATGGACAAATTACATGATGTCTTTCATATAACCCTATTAATGTAGTACATACCAGACCCTTCACATATACTCTCTTTAGAGGTAGTATAGATTGAGGATGATCTTTCTAACGAGGAGCAAATAATATAGATCTTAGATCGTAGAGAAAATGATCTAAAAAATATGACAATTCCACTCATAAAGGTGTTGTGAGAAAACCACTAGTTTGAATAAGTTCCATGGGAATCGGTGGACGTGATGAAGCAGAGTTACCCACATTTTTTCAGTTTGGGAAAAGGAAATTTCATGGGCGAAATTTCCTAAAGGGGGAAGCCTGTAACAACTCAAACATTCTATAATGGAAATTCCTATTGATATAATTAAATTATTAATAAGGTTATATAAAATGTAAAATTAATTGGATTTATGCTTCTGGATATTAAAATAACCTAATGAATTGTGACTGTTGCTAATATAGCCATCGAACAGTGATCACATGATTTGTATAAATATAGGGCTTTAACAAATCCAGTATTCTTAGATAAAAGAAGTGATGGCCGCATCGAATAGGCCAACCCCATTAGAAGCCCATTTGACAGAGCTCAGGAAAGTAGATGGCATCTTTGGGCTTAGATCATGACCAAGCCCAAGCTGAGCTTGAACACGTTAAGGATGAGTGGAACCGATTATAGGAGAAGTGGATGTTAATAGAGATTACCACCCAAAAGATGTTATCGGAGCCACCCCAAGAGTTTGTCACCATCGCACACCTTACCCTTCATTATTAGGTGGGTGTTATAAGTGGTTATGTAACAAAACCCTAGTACTATGACTATGTAAATGTTTTTTGTATAAATAATGTACATTCATTTTTTATTGTTACTTTGTATATAGATTTAAAAGTACTATTTGTATTTTTAGTTCATATTCAAATAAGAAATATATTATGATGAATTAATGGATTCTTGAATTAAATAATATTTTAATTCAATATTATTAATATTATCAAATTACTTTTTATTAAATATAAATTATTGTATAAGTTTATGAATGAATTTATTTTTTGTTAAGGTTTGTAATCTGTTTTTGTCAAAAGCCATGATTTTTTTATAATTGTCCTTTATTATTTTAAATTTGGAAAACAACATATTTAGAAAATTATTTAGATAAAATGAATATTATTTTTGAAATGAGGATGACCAAATTATCCGATAGTAAATTTTTAATACTTTTCTCAGATAGTCAAATTTTTGGGTAAAATTTCAATATCATTTAAATATATAATGTGTTTTATGACATCATAATGACCGAATAGTGATGTAATAAAATAGTGTAATAATTATGTTTAGAAACTATATGTTTTACCAATAAATTAATTTTATTTTCGGTGTGTTTGATTTACTTTAAAAAGCGTTAGTGGGCCCTTCAAGGAATATAAAACATTTCTTCTTTTTAAATTGTTTTCTTTGATTGTGTGACTCACTTCCACATAAGAAACTCTATTATTTTAGGAATTTAGGCCATTATATATATAAAATATTTTTTTCCACTCCCCTATGGCAAACAACATGGGAAAAAACCATGGTCTGGTTTGTGGTATTGATTAGTTTAATGCGAGGTGTCCCAAACATAAATAATAAACACTTACCTCTCCTTTTCTATATAAACCCACACAAGATCCCACTTTTTCTTCACTAAATGATTTTGGAGTTAGACCAAACCCTACCCACCTCTCTCTAAAATCCTCCAATGTTTCCCCAAGCTCCCATGAAACCTATCTCAAGTCTCCCCCAAGCCTTTGGGTTCACACTTCTATATAAGGGATTTCTCTTTTTCTCATTTTGTCCAATTTTCATTATGTTTTTATTAACATTTTTTCAATTAGAAATGTTGGGGTGTGATTTCTCAACAACCCCATAATTCCCTCTTTATGTTGAGATAATGTGAGACCCATTTCTCTCTCATTAATTCCTCCCAGGTAGAGCTATTACCATACTGAAATTCTGTGTGGAATTTCTCTATACTCTATTACATCTATGTAATTCTTTTGTATTATTCATCTAAATTACATTACGTTTGTTGGGACATTTATCTATATGACCCAAGTTCTGTCAATTTCATGTAAATATTATTATACACCCCTTTCTCTCTCATCAACAGTTTTGATGAATCTTTCTGTCACATTGTTATGCTGCCAAAATTGCACTACGTTTTTCCTAGCCAAGATCATTGTGTAGTTAATACCATACCCATGTCTCTATAAATGGAATTATCCTTTATGAACATATACATATTTAATGGTACATTCATGTATATATTTGACATTATTTAATCATTTAATAAAATATGATGCTGATTTATTCCACGATATATGATCTATGTGGCACACTTATGCATGAAATGAAATGTCTAAGAGTAGTGTGCCTTGATAACCCTCCAATACATTGGGTAAAGTATTGTATCATGATACATCATGTGAAATTGGGGTTGATTCATTATAATTCAAGTGCAATTAGGTTTTAAACATGCTTCATGTTAAATGAGGGTTTACTCATTCTCTATGTGCATTGACCCTTAGCTCATGCTAATTCCATGTTAAGTGTGGTTGCCACATTTTCATTTTAAGATTAGCATGCCTAATCATACCTTTATGTTCATTTTTTCATGTGATCCGTTGATATTTCAATTTTCTAACATGTATTGTATTCCTCATATTATTCCTTGTTAATTCCCTTATTGTTCTATATAGCTAACCCATTTCTAATACATGTCTTCAGGTTATCCCATGCAATTTTATGATTGAGTGATTATAGTGGTCATGTAAAGAAAGTTTTCAATAAATAGGTTGTATATAATGTTTTAAGATGGTATGTAATGATACTAATCCCTAATGACAGTAGACCACTTGATCTTCCATGATGTATCTTGTGGAGAGTTTATGTAATAAATCATGTTTAAGTTTGTAATAAAGAGAATGGTCGGTATTTTTTCATTGAAAGAACTCCAAATTATTATAAAAAAATACTTATAATTATCCATTACACATGAGATTGTGTACATATATTCAAGGAAACTCCTCCAATGACATGATATAATTAAATCTATATTGAAAAATGGAAAATTAAGACATCGATCTGCTTTCTCTACACATTATAAGAATAGTATTGTTAAAAACTAATCTGATCTAATTGGATCCTTCTATATAGCATCCCTATTAAATTATCCTAAATGAATTGGGGATTTTTCATTTAATAACAAATATCTCAATAATTAAATTTCTAATCATATCCTTACTGAGCCTCACGTATGATATATTCCATGTGATGTTCAAACTCTTCCAACAGAATGAAATAATTAACATTCTAAAGATAATTAATCATTTTATGATCATTACACACATTATCATCATATTGGTGATCAATATTTATGGTCAAGTTATATTAATTTTAAGAAAACAATGATTGATGTAGATGTATACATTTTCCCAAATTACAATAAGAAAGTAAAAATTAGTTATTATCCCAATATGAAATGTCAAATTGTAACTGGATCCGTTGAGGCCAGTAAGACGGAAAAAAAGATATCCCCCAACATCCTTTTGATTTTGAGCCTAATTTTCCAAACTAAATAGTGGATTCTTCAATAATCAACAATTTTTGTATACATATTGACCCCAAATTGAAATATGCATATATGATATATTTAAATTTTACGCATTAAAAAGCATATATTTTTCTATATGATGTTTCATCACCTTTTAATGGTTAAATTTTTTAAAATCTATATATTGAAACATTTATATGTTATTTTGAAAATATATTCATCCTTTTTATATAATAATTTCAAAATAACATAAGATTGAACTTTTTTGAATTTTTCTAAACATAATTTTTCCCCAATGAATAGTGAAAATTAAAAATTTTATATAAAGTATACATTTTCATTATGTTACAAATATATCTATTATTTTCTTAATAACATCTCCTGTTAATGTATAAATAAAATTTAGGTATCTTATAAATGAAAATATGGTGTATTTAAATAATTTATTATGTAAATAATTTTTTTTTAAAAACCAAATTGAGTTTTGGTATTTTGGTGAAACATATATGTTCATTTACAACTATATAATTACTATATTTATATAAAATAAATTATACATTCATAAAATAGACTTATAAATTAATATTTTGTTTTCTTATAATTGTAATATAATTTCAGGATACATTAATCAATTTCTCAATATGTCATAAAACTAAGTATAATTTTAAAATTAATATTCTTCGAATAAATGTTGATTTTAATTAAAAATCATATTACTTTTATTCAGATATTTTTTTTTAAATTGAGTTCAATATTCTTATTATACATGTCTAATAATTTTAATGTTAATTTTTTTGGTATTTCAAAAAAAGTTGAATTTTATATTAATATTACATTATTTTCCTTTATAGTACATATGCAATATCATTTAAATAAATTATTACATGAGTCATCAAAAATGTAAGAACAATAATCTATAACTATACTTATCTATTTAATTTATTTATTCATGTAATCATCACTATTTTTTACTTGTTAATAAATACTAAATGAATGAATAAAATAATTATAAAACACTCATATCATCTACTTTAAAAACATCCCTCACCACTTATTCTTATCACACCATTAAAGCCTTAAACATTCTAAAATATATGACCAATCATATTCTTCATTCCTAATAGTATTTTTTCTCAAAAAAATACAAAAACTATGTTCCCTATGGAGTTCCTCAAGAAGAATAATTCAAGAGGTAAAATCCGGTTTCCCTATCAATGTTATCTTTTTTCATTTTTTATACTATCATAACCCCCAGTATCCAAAAATTCTTGATAACTCTAGTGAATTACTTATATACATCATTATTATTTTTTCAATGTAAAATTCACTAGAAAGATTAATCTCTTGTTACATTTATTCTATAAATGAACACATTTTCTGTGATTTGTTGATATACCGCCTATATCAATGACCATTTTCCATATTTCCAATTTCACTATCAAGGATGGTCATAAAACCCTTTTTTTGGTTAATGAATAATATAAATTTTTTATTATATCTAATTTATTATTAAGGAACTGGTATATATACAATATATTAATTATATAAAAAACTAGCTTCTGTTGACCAAAAGAAAAACCACCAAAATAATCTAAACGGTTATCACTAACATCTTATATAATGATTCTTCCACACCCCAAATAAAAAACTGAATTATATAACCATTTAATAATATTTATTTACATTAAAAACATATAATTTAAATTATGGATCACATTGAAATTTATATATTATATTTCATAATAGTATACATGTGAACCAATCATGAAAACAATGGAAAATAACACTCCTGGATGATTGAATTTTATTTTATAACTTATAAAAAAGCTCATTAATGGTCTTAATTAATTATTAATAAATAAAATAAATTTTTAATATGTTCATAATTTTATTATGAAAAATTAAATATAATTATATACATTTTGTGCAAAAGAAGAACCATTTAGTAAATAAGGTGAGGGTTTCTGATCTCAATTATATTTCTATTTGATTTCCCTTAGTTTCCACTTATTTCATGAATGTAGTGTATTTATACTAACATTTGATATATAATATCATGAATGTATTTATATTCATGGTATACTATGTTTCATTTGATGATTAATATTTTTTGGGCATAAGAAGTGGTAATGGTTAATTCGTAAACCACCTTTCTTCCATCAGGATACACTTTATCTCCATTTACCCAAATTCTATTCAAAAATATTTTTATGAAGTCCTCGTAAATTTTTTCTATATGTTAAAAAATTTCTATCAAGATCAATTACATTTATTTTATGTGGAAATTAATGTTTTATAAGATTTAATTTTTAATTCCACTCAACAACCCAGCTCGATTAAATGGTACTTCCCAAATTTCTTACCCATTTCCATTTAAAATCCATCATTTTTTTAGGAAATCATTATTTTTATAAAATTACTATATTTATCATTAAAAATATCTTATTTTTTTGTCGTTTTATTTTAACAATTTATAATTATTCCACATTAAATAGTATTTAATATATTCCCTCAATATAGATTGATGTGGCCCAGATTTAGAGATTCTAGAAAACTATATTTAAATGTTTTCACATAATTTATACATCATTTATACATCAGACATATTTTAATTGTCCTTTGCATTTCTCTTTTGGAATATACATGTTTGTAATCTGAGTTTATTAGAAGTATGAAATAATTTTCCCAAATAACACATCATTACGAAGTGAACAATTATTTCTCTAATGAATTTATCAATGATTTTATTAGCTTATTTTCATAAATGATTTTGAATAAAATATTTATTTGTTTTATTTTAAAATTATATTTATAAAAATTATTTTATATTCATTATTCAACATATGAGGATGGAATTGGAAATAGTAAGTGATAAGCAGGTCCCACTATAGCCCCTCGATGCATCGGTAGGTCTAATGAAAAAGCTATACTGGGTTATTACACAATTATATTTGGATTCTTATTAGAATACCTGTATGTATGTTTATGGTGTATTTAATTGTGTATTACCTTATTGTGATAGAAGTAATTTCTTGTCCATGTGATTATTTGTCTAGTATAACATCTATATTTAGTTTCACTCTCTTGTGATTGAATGTGGAATTATTTAATTATATTTACTACCTTCTATATTATGCAAAATGTTTTGTTTTAAAAGAATATGTTTTCAGTTATTCATCATGCCTTTTTGTTAATGATAATATATGTTATCTTGAAATGTATTTTTAATCCTTAATGATCATCTGAGCTCACCACTTTTGATATGTTTTATTTTCCCATGATGAAAAGTGATATATTATGAATGAAATTTAGGGATAATATAAGAGTTTTTTTGGATTATAAAGGATATTCTATGTTGTATTTCATTTTAGTTTGAAATTTCATACTTATGTTTCAATCTGGTTTTTCAAATGTACTAAACTATTCGGTACTTCTTGATTCAACATCTCTATTTATTATAAAAGTTTAATAATGTGAGGCATCCTCTCTAGGATACGCCAGTTGGGATATATAAATTCACATTATGTTTTTGGGATTTATATAATGTATGGAATTATTTGAACTCATGTCAATACTGAATGTGATGCAAAATAAAGGGATTTTTCTAATGAAAATTGAAATAGAAAGGGGTTAAAAAATTATCAGATTTTTATTTTTCATAACCATCTCTATTGTTACATAATTCATGACCTCAACTTGAATATTTTTCTTATCTTATCTAGTAATAGGAAATTATATATTCATTTGAATTAAAAATATTAATACAATGGAGGAAAAGATATTATTATTCCATTATGTCAAGAATGTGTGAAGAAGAATTGGAAAAAAACACTCAATAGAATATGAAGATATTTTATAAATGAAAAATAATGTTATATAAAATTAAATGGAAAAATAAAAGTTGAGGTTTTTGAAGTAAATGTAGTAAACCCAAATGTAAAAAATATTAGTTAAATATCTTATATTTATAAAACATGAGAATTCATCGAGACAATGTGTTAATCAATGTGCTAACTGTTATTCCTAGGAATGTTATATATTATGAAAATAACATATGTGGATCACCATAGATAAATAAAAAATATCAAAATATCATTTTTTTGGATTTTATATTAATTTTTAAAAAAAGTGTCACATTGGTAATTTTATAATTTTACAATTTGGGTTATTCTACTTGATTTTAAGCATTGATTAAATCAGTCTATATAGATCGATTATATATTTAATGGAAACAGAAAGTGTCAATTGGTATTCCCAATCAACGATTGATTTTATATATTTATAATAATTAACATAAAATTTTAATGGAATGTGTTTCAATTATATTAGGGTCACTACCTATTCATGAGTGATATTTATGTCAAATGGTTGGGGAGAAACTCAAAATTAATGATAAGACTATTTTTTTGAAACATGGAAATGTATTTCTTTCATATTTTCATACTCTTCCACTGAATCATGAAGTTGTGTTTTCAGTAAAATTATTACCTACTAACACACATATTTTTCATGATCAATATAGAATGAAGTCAATTAAGAATATTGAAAAAACCTATGTTAGTTGAGGAGACTGTTGAAAATTGATTCATCCTTTATTGTTTATCCCTAGAGGGTGAACATTTAATTTTTGTTAATAATGATAATGGATTAATTTGATTCCTTAATAACTATTTGAAATATAAAAAGATCATGAAAAAAATCATCCTCGATCCCATATGTATGATTTTGTTAGTTAATTGTGGGGTGCTATAAATTCCTCAATGATTTACCATAGTTTTGGATACTATTAATTGTTGGTAAAAAATGAAGACATGATCAATACAACCTAATTTATGATTTATGAAGCTTAAAAAAATAAATATTATTCAATTAAACTTGCCAATTATTTATTATATTCATCTATTTATAAGATTTCATATTTAACTATTACCAATATCAATAATTTTACTCTTTATAAACTAAATTCATATATTCTCATGGGTATGTAAGATTATGAAGAACAATTAAGAATGGTATTGAAGATCAAAAGGATGGAGAGTCTATATACCATATTTATCATTTGTGAATTTTAATTATATAAATTATTATTTTCATGAGTCATTACACTAACAAGGGTATATCAATATATCCCTATTTTACTAATGTAAGTGAACATTTAAAATGATTATCCACTATGGATGAGACATGTATGATTCATGTATTAGATTGATATTATTTATTCATTGTGAGTAATTTCACATGGATGAAATATAAAAAATTAAAAAAGTTAACATTGAGGGGATTATTTTTCTTTTTGGTTTAAAAATATGAATAATACATCTAGTAGATGAAGAGAATTTTTTTAGTTAAAATATACTCACACTACATTATAGTGAAAAATGAGATATGTAATATTAGGATACATTATTCAAGGGAATGTGATGTTTTCTTCTGTATAATTCTATTAGGGTATCTTATGAACAATGTTAATTGAGTGTACATATAAAAAATAATAGGAAACTTGATTTGGGGTTCGTTTAGTTAATAATTGAATTAAAAATATAGAATAACTATCTTAATGGAAAAACATATCATATATATAATGAAAGTGAATGATTATAGTATATATTGTCTCTAAAATAGTTGAATATAAGACATAGAATAAGGTATCTAATGATTAAAAAATATGACATCATAATACATTTCATCTTATAGATGTTGAACAAGGTGTATGATAATATGAGTAAAAAATATAATGCTAACTTGAAAATGTAGAAGATCACAAATGATCTAGTCTTTAAATATTTATAAAGGATTTACCATGATGTAATTTATAAAGGGAAGAAATATTACCCTTCTTATTAACATTAATCTATATATCCTTGTGAATAGTAAATATGCATATAAGGAATATATAGAAGTGAAAAATAAAGTGGGAATGTTTCCTCAGTATAACCAGAATTATTATGGAATTATACTATTTTGGGAAAGATAATCTATCCATGTTATTCTATAATTTAAGACGACTATGTTGGATGAAGTTCATAATTCATAAATATATATTCATCTTGGATGTATGGATATCTATTAATTCATTAAGCATAATTTTAAGAGAGGTAACATAGATAGAGAAATTACAGATAGTATATCTCAGTGTTTGGTATGACAACAATGTAAGGATTAGAGGAAAAGTTTTAATGGGATGTTGTTACCTTTCCCCAAAATCATAAATAAATTTTAATATTTCGACATGGATTTAATTTTACCACTCCATGAGATATCAAAGGAGAATAATTATATTTGGGATATAGTCAATCACTTTAGGAAGTGATAACCTTCCATCTCAATACAAAAATATTTCACTTTGAAATTCAATTTATAGATATACATTAAATAACTAGTGATGTTTAATGGAGTAAAAAATTCTATAATACCACATATTGATCAGAGGTTTACATCTTCGTTCTGGATAAGTCTTTAGTAATCATTCGATATTGATTTTTATTTCAGTATTTCAAATCATTATTCTACTTATGAATAGAAAAATATTTCCATTAAAAACCTTGAAAATATTACAATATGTTGTTCACTAGGTATTAATATAGGATAGGAACATTATCTTATTTTTTTAGATTAACATATAATAATATATTTCAATCATGCACTCTTAGGTATCCTATGATTCCCTCTATGGAATGATTTCAGAAATCTGACATGATGGAATGAAGTTGTAGAATGATACTAATTAGGCAACAATATAAATAAATAAATGGTTAAGAATGGTACATACATTAGTCTTTAAAATAAGGAATATCATTATCGATATAAAAATTATAATAGAAATCATAATCAATATCTAGAATTCAGTGTTTTTTAGAAGGAATTCTTAAAGAAATTCATGAAGATTAAGGTTATGTTGTTCAAAAAGAAATGAAATATAATCCCAATATTTATTGCCCAAATTTATATTATTGATTGGTTTGGGAAGATTGATTCCCTCTTGGTGATTCCAATAAATATCCCTCATTTTCATTATGTGCTCCATGTATCTCTTTCGAGGAAATATATAATCACCTACACATTTTTAATTGAAATTCATTTTTAAATGAATAAATTCCATATTCTTTTCTTGTTTTTATTGAAAACACATGCAGAAAAGTAAAAAAATATGACAGATATGTCAGATAATATTTTAAATTCCATTAATCGTAAAAAATTATTAAATAGTGTTGTAAAGTGACCATTGATATTATTATATATTATGTGGTATGATTAATTCTATTCATATTGATCTACGATTTGATAGTGTTTATAATTATAATAATACCCTATTATGGCCACATATTTGATCATCAGATGGAGATTGAATAAAAGGGATTTTCCTATGACCAATTTGAATATGATAGTCAATAACTAAATCATGAGAAATTTTTTACTATTGATTGTAAATCTTATAAATATCACATCACTAACCATGTTCACCCAAAAACCATAATAAAGTGTCATTATGGCACAAACTACCCATTGGGAACATACCTTTGTAATAAGTGGTTATGTATGTTGACCATAATAGTAAATTTTTTTAATATTTTATACTAATTAAATTAATATTAATATTTTTTCTTTTTTATTATATCTCAGTAAATTTTGAAATATCATGTTTGAAAAAAAATATATATAATTAACAGAAAATGTATGTATGAGAAATATATATATTAATTAATGAAATAATTTTTGATTATTTCATTATTTTTCAAATGAGGTTTATTTTAATTAATTATTAATTTCTAAATATATTTATTAAAATTTAAATGATAATATTATTTTATAATGTCAAATGTAACATTTTAATGTCTGAGAAACTGTTATAGTGATAAAACCCAATATGTTTTTGTAAATGGATTTAAATTTTGAAAGTGTAAATTTTTCATTTAAACATATATTTGGATAAATTAAATATTATTTTATAAATCATATTTACAAAGTTATACACTAGTGATTTTCTCACAATTTTCTATGACAATATATTTTTTTATATGAAATTAATTAGAATATAAATATATGGTTTTAATTATCAAACTATAAAAGTATAAAATTAATTTAACATATAATATTATGATTATTATTGAAATAAATTATGTTTCATTTTAAAAAATTGGTTTTTATGTTTTTTTTTATTTTATAAAACCTTAATTATTCCTTGAATTCTAATATTATATTATATGGTTTTAAAATTTAATCATTATAAGCATAAGTCACTTTAAAATCACAAAGGGTATTATTTTAAATATATCAGTTCTTTTTTCTACAAAATATTTTTAAATCATCCTATTTGGATGAAACAAAGGGAAAATTCAAAGTAAAGGATACTGGTTTTGATTATTTTTTTCATATTGGTTCCAAATCCAACGATTAGAAAATAATTAAACATTTTAATATATTTTACTCAAAAAACCAATAAATCCTAAAATTATACTTCACTAATACCATTTTGCAATGATTTTAATAGTTCTTTATCTTCATATATCCCTCCCAATGTGATCTGATGATTGGATGAATTTTCCCCCAATGGTATGGATGCACCCTCTAATGAAAATGAATCCCCTCCATCTCATTATTATTCAAGCACCATATTCTTGTTATTCTATTATATTTCAAATTTTTCATGTTGGATAATGACTCCAAACATACCTATTACTGATATTATTATGTCAATGTGATTATATTTCCATTTAATCCACAATATTCCTTTAATTGAATCATTATGTACCCTCGTAACGCTAACAAAACAATCAAAAGATTTTCTATAACAAGAATTATTTTAGTGAACAACCTTCACCATTTCCACTCATATATAAAAATATCATTGTATTTAATTCCATTAATAACATATAATTTATGTTGTGGATGACTATTAAATTTAAACATGATATTTTGTAAAAGTATACATGTGATCTAATCATGGAAACAATGCAAAAGAACAATCCTGGTTGATTGAATTATATTTTATAACTTATAAAAAAGTTCATAAATGGCCTTAGTAAAAATGTAATAAATAAAATAAATTATATATAGGTTACTAATTTTATTATAAAAAATCTAATTTTTTTATACATTATGTGCAAAATAAGAACCCTTTCGTACATAAGGTAAGTGTTTCAAATCTCAATTTTTTTTCTGTTTGATTTCCCTTAGATTACACTTTTTTTATGAATGTAGTGTATTTATACTACTATTTGATATATAAGATCTTGAATATATTTATATTTAAGGTATAATAAGTTTAATTTGATGATTAATAATTTTCTTGCATATTAAGTGGTGATGGTTAATTCCCAAACAACTTTTATTCCATCGGGGTACACTATCACTATCTTTAAGCAAATTCAATTCATAATTCTTTTTTCAAAGTCCTAATAAACATTTTTTGTATGTTAAACTTATTTATATCAAGATCAATTATATTTTTTTATGGGGAAATACATGTTTTATAATATTTTGTTTTTAATTCCTCTAAAAACCCCAACCAGATTAAAGGGAACTTCCCAATTTTATTACCCATTTCCATTTACAATCCATTAAATGTTTTATGAAACCTATATTTTTATAAAATAAGTATTTTAATCATTAAAAAAATACCTTATCTTTTTTTCTTGTATTATGTAAATAATTTCTCTTTATTCCACTATAAAGAGTATTTTATAATTACCCTCTACCTACACTGAAGTGGCCCAGATCTGGAGACTAGAGAAAACTATTTTTACATGTTTTCACATCATTTAGACATAATTTATAACTCATTTTTTTAATTGTCATTAAAAACTACTTTCTAGAATATACATATATATAATATTTGTTTTTTTTACAAGTATGATATTATTTTTGAAAATAACACATCACTCCAATGTAAACAAGTATTTCTCTCAAGATTTTATCAATGATTTTATTATATTATTTTCATATAACATTATGAAAAAAATAGTTATATGTTTTATAGGAAAATATAATTTAAATATATATTTTTAAATTGGTTATTCAATATATGAGGATGGAATTTGAAATATTAACTGATGGGTCGGGCCCTCTACAGCACCTCAGTGCCTTGGTAGGTCTCTTTAAGAAAACTATACTAGGTTATTACCCATTTATATTTGGTTTCATCGTAGAATACCAGAAGCTATGTTTATTATGATTTTAATTGTGTATTACTTAATTATAATACATGTAATTTCTTTCCCATGTGAATTTTCGACTACTAGAACATCCATGGTTCAGTTTCATTCACATGTGATTATTTGTGGAATTATTGAATAAGATTTTCTACCATTCATATTATGAAAAATAATTTGTTCTAATAGCATATGTATTTATTTATTCACCATTCTTTATTGTAAATTTTAATTTATGTTATCTTGATTTGTATTTCTTATCCTTAATGAGCTTCTGATCTCACAGATTTTGATATGTTTTATTTTTTCCAAGGATAAAATTTGGTATATTATTAATGTCATTTAGGGACAGTATAAGATTATTTTATATTTATAATGGATATTAAATGTTTTATTCATTTCAATTTAAAATTTAAAACATAGGTTTATATCTGGTTTTCTTAATCAACTAAACTAATCTATTATTATGGATTCAACTTCTATGTTTATTATATTAGTTTAATAAAGTGAGGAATCAGATATAGGATACTAGGGTTGGGAAATAAAAATTCACACAATGTTTTTTGGATTTATATAATGTATGGAACTATATGAAATCATGTAAATATTGAATGTGTTGCAAAAAAACAGTAATTTTACTAATGAGAATTGTTATGGAATTTGGTATAAAATTTAACACATTTTTAATTTTCAAAACCAATTATATTGTTACATAATTTATAACCTCAACATGGATGTGTTTCTTAACTTATCTAGTAATAGGTAAATATATTTTAATGGGAACTAAATAGATTAATACACTAGAGGAAAAAAGTATTCTTATTCCATTATGTCAAGAATGTGTGGTGATGCATTGGGATAAATGTCCCAACAGAATTTGAAGATATTTTATCAATGAGATATAAGGTTATATAGAATGAAATGGAAAACTGAAAATTGAGTTTCTCTATTGAAATAAATAGATTAAACCATAATGAAAAAAATAATAGTTATATATCTTATATGTATAGAAAATGTGAATTATTTGAGATATAGTGCTAATCAAGGTGCTTACAATAGGAAGTGGAGTGTTATATACTATGTCAATAACATACGTGGATCACCATAGTTAAAGAAAAGATATGAGAATATCAATTTTTAGGGATTTAATATTAAATTTTCAATGATGGTTCACATTTATAATATTATAATTTTACAATTAGTGGAATTTTACATTATTTCCAACATTGATTTTATCACACTATATAGATCAATTAAATATTTTAGGAAAAAGAATGTTAAAATGGATATTCCCAATCAATCATTGATTTTAAAAATCTATAATAATGAACATAACCTTTTAATTATAATTGGGTCAATTATATAGGTATCACTACTTATTCATTAGTGATATTTATGTCAAATGGTTAGGGGAAACACAATATTAAATATAATCATATTTTTTAGAAATATAGAGATTAAATACCAAAATATTTTCATACTCTTCCACTGAATCATAATATTGAGTTTTCAGTTCAATCTTAACCTTGTGACACACATATTTTTCAGAATCGATATAGAATGATCTAAATTAAGATTATTGAAAAAAATGAGTGCGTTGATGAGAATATTGAAAATTTATTTATCCTTTAATGTTTATCCCTATAGGGAGAACATGTTATTTTTTTAATAATGAGGATGGATCAATTTGATATAATAATAACTATTAGGAATATAAAAATATCATGATAAAAAATCATCATCGAACCCATATGTATGATTTTGATAATCAATTGTGTGGTGTTATAAATTTCGCAAAGATTGACCATAGTTCTGGATTCTATGCATTGTCGGTAAAAAAGGAATACAAACCTAATACAACCTATTATATGATTTATGGAACATTAAAACATAAATTCAATTAAATTAAACATACTAATTACCCATTATATTCATGTATTTATTGGATTTAATATTTAAGGTTTGCAAAAATCAAATTTTTTACTCCTTATAAACAACATTATTATATGCTCAAGGGTATGAATGATTGTAAATATCACTTAGGAAAGGTATTGATTATTAAAAGGATGGAGGGTCTATATACCATAATTATAGGAAAATGATTAATAGGATGTTTTTTCCTTTACCCAAAATCTTATATAATTTGTAATATTTCGACATGGATATCATTTTACAACTCTATGAGATATCAAAATGGAATAATTATATTTTGGAAGTAGTTAATCAATTTATGAAGTCATAACTTTTCATTTCTATAAAATAATATTTATATTTGAAATTCAGTTTCTATATATATATTAAATAAGTGGTGAGGTTTAATAGAGTACAACTTTATATTATACCTTATATTTAATAGAGGTTTACATCTTCATTCTGGATAAGTATTCTGTAATCATTTGATATAGATTTTCATTTCAGTTTTTTAAATCATGATTCTACTGATGAATAGCCAGATATTTCCATTCGAAACCTTGAGAATACTGTAATATGTTGTTCACTAGATATTAATCTAGTTTGGGAACAATATCTACTTTGTTTTAGATTTACATATAATAATATATTTCAATGATTCACTCGTATGGATCCTTATGATTTCCTCTATGGAATGATTTCATAAATCTAACATCATGGAATGAAGTTGTAGAACGATAATAATTATGAAATGATATAGATAAATAAATGTTTAATAAGGGTATATCCATTAGTCTTTAAATCAAGGAATATCATTATCAATAAAATCTATATACTATAAATCATAATCAATATCTATAATTCAATGTTGTTGAGAAGGTATTCTCAAAAAAAATCATGCAGATTAAGGTTATGTTGTTTTGAAAGAAATGAAATCGCATCCCCATGTTTAATTGCCAAATTAATATTATTGATTGGATTGGGATGAGTGAATCTCTCTTGGAGTTTCCAATAAATATCTCTCATTTTCATTATGTTCTACATTTATCCTTTTCGTGGAAATATATAATCTCTTACACAATTGTAATTGAAATTTATTTTTAAATGAATATATTCCATATCATTTTCTTGTAGTTATTGAAAAAACATGTATAACATTAGAAAAATATGATATATATATATATCATGTAATATTTTAAAGTCCATTATTCATAAAAAAATTATTATATAGTGTTGCAAACTGACCATTAATGTTAGTATATATTATGCGGTTTGATATATTCTATTAATATAGATGTAAGATTTGATGGTGTTTATAAGTATGATCACACCCTATGATGGCCACATATCTGATCATTAGAGGGAGATTGAATAAATGGTATTTTCCCATGACCAATTTGAATATGAGAGTCAATATCAAAATCATGGTAAAAAATTATTACTATTGAATCTAAATATTATAGAGATAAGATCCCCAACCATGTTCCCCAACCACCATAATAAAGTGTCACTATAGAATAACCTACCCTTAAGGAACATGTCGTTGTAATATGTGGTTATGTATGTTGACCCTAATACTAAAAAATTATATAAAATTATATTAATTATACTAATATTTATATATTTACTTTTTTATTATAACTTAGTAAATTATAAAATATTGAGTTTGAAATATATATATAGACATATACATATATATATATATATGATTAATATAAACTGTATGTATGGGAAATATATAGTCTAATTAAAGAAATAATTTTTGATTTTTTCATTATTTTTAAAATGAATTTTATTTTAATTAATTATAAATTTCCGATAATATTTATTATAATTTAAATGATAATATAATTTTATGATGTAAAATGTAACATTTTAAAGGGTTAGAAACTATTATTGTAAAAAAAACCTATATTTTTTTAAATGGATTTATAAATTTGAATGTGTAAATTTTTTATTTAGAAATATATTTTGATATATTAAATATTATTTCATAAATTATATTTTCAATATTATTCAATGGGGAATTTGTCATAATTAACTATAACAACTTATTTTTTGATATAAAATTAATTAGAATAATAATATATGGTTTGTATTATCAATCTATAAAATAATAATTGAAATATAATATATAATAAGCGGAGTATTCAGAAAAAAAATTGTTTCCATTTGAAAATGATGGGTTTTCTGTTATTTTTTATATAAACCCTTAATGATTCCTCTAAGACCAATATTATATTCGACGGTATTAAAATTCAATATTTACATGAATAAGTCACTTCAAAATCAAAATGCGTGTTATATTAAATATATTAGTTCTTTCTCTTAACAAATTTTTTTAACACGACCTATTTGAATGAAACAAAATAAAAATACCATGGGAATGATTATGGTTTTGATTAATTTTTCACATAGGTTCAAAATACAATGTTTAAAAAATAATCATAAAAAATTCAATACTTTTCACAAAAATAACACCAATAAAGCCTCACATTTTACTTCACTAAAAACCATTTTACAATGATTTTAATAGTCCATTCTCTTAATATATCCCTCCCAAGGTGATAAAATGATTTGATAAATTTTCTCCCAACATAATGGAAGCACCCTCTAATAGAAATCGACCCCCTCCATCTCTAATTTATTCAAGCCCCTTATTTATGATATTCCATTATATTTCCAATTTATCATGTTGTTTTATGATTCTACACTTCCATAGTACTGATATTATTATGTCAATGTGCTTATATTTCCAATTAATCCCCAATAGTTTTTTTTTCAATGAATCATTATGTACCCTCGTATTGCTGACAAAACTATCATAACATTTTCCATAACAAAAATTATTTTAGTGAACACCCATCCCCATTTCCACTCAAATATATTCTCCAAGATGTATCTATCCATCATTTATTTTGTAACTCCATGAAAAAAATTCAGACTCCTTAATACTAGGATTAATTTTCATGAACAATATTCAAATGTTAAATGGTCTAAATATAACATTTTTTCATGTACATGATTTTAATGTGATATGTAATCCTGAAATTACTTATCCCTCCAATGTATAGGGTAACATTTGTTCCACAAGATTATTCAGGAATATAACATTGTAATTTTATAATAAAAACAATACGTTATTATGTCACATTTATTATGCATGACTTATGTTTATGATGTTTGGTTTTATATCATTTCCACATTCCTATGAAACATTAATGTTGTCATCTTATATCTGGTTTCAATGATAATTTTTCTAATTCAGACCCTACATAAGATACATTTATATACATATTTAATCACATTTAATTGTTCACCTTACGTCATTATTTCATTATCCATTTACTAGGTTTTATATATGACTAATTTCTTTTCTACATTTCTATGTTATCTAAAGAAGTTTTAGAAGCGAAATGAAATATTATGGTTATGTTATAGAATATTTAAATAATGTGTTTATAACATTGTTTCATGTTATTGACCTATGTACCCAGTTCTCCAATTAATATTAGACTCAAAATATTATGTTTCATGTAATATGAATACAATTATGTCTTAATTCATAAATTAAGGTGTACTAAAACATGGAATCTCCAATTCTATATAAGAGAAATTTTATTAAATTTTTTATATATATTAGAAAACATTATGTAATCATTAGGTATAAACTAAAAATTTTATCAAAAACGTGAAATTAAGATAAATAATATATTAAAATTATACTAAAAAATACATCAATAAAATTATAATACAAGTGTATGTGGCTGTTGCAATGTTGTAGATAGGGGTAATAACCTAGAAAAGGGTGCATTGTGATTTTTAATGATCATCAAATTGTCCATGAAATAATTGAATTAAAGTGATCCTAGTTTTAGACTATTGGGGGGTAATATTTGGTAAACTCAAAATCTCTTTATTGACAATTATTAAAGTAAAAAATTATCAAGTGATTTTATATTAGGAAATATGTCATGTATAACATAAATTAACAGATAGAAATTTTTAGGTAATGGAATATACATCATTTTTTATTTATCCCTTTAATCATAATTGTTTAACATTTTTGTGTACAATATTTTAAAAACCAGAATAACTAATTTATTTGTCAATGGGTGATAATATGATAAATTGATATAATAACCAATGTGTGGGACAATTTTATGAAATCCTAAATGAGATTCCATCCTTGATATGTGACTGTGTTGGGAACATAATGAAAATACTTTTTCAACTAACACATTTTTAATTTGAAAATCGAATCTATTGAAACACAAACACCAAAAAAATATTTTTGAAATTGAGAAAATAATATGTAAAATCCTTAGAATTAAACTTCTTATATATATATATAATACATTTCAAATAATAGGTTAAATGAATTCAAATGATCATTATAATTATAAAATAATCTAGCTAATATAATTTTTTTAAAAAATTATTATATGGATGGATAAGCTGACATATAGAGGATATTAATAAAAAATATAAATCATATGGAAGTAATCAATGTGATATCGTGGAATGAATATGGAAATAATTTTTTAAAAATATTTTACTCGAACTCTCGAACATAATAAATAGAAGGATTTTTTAATCCCTAAGAAAAATGATGATCAATCAATATTGGAAAAATGATTATTTCAATATACTTTCAATATATTCTGGTCACATTTTTCCTTGACCTAAAAAGTAATATTGAACACTTATTTTGTGAGATAATACCATGACTATTAAAAGAATATTGGGTTCATGACATTGAAACCCTTGAAGAATTTGTCTAATGGGATGTTAAATTATAAATGGTGACAAGTGAATCTTAAGGATATAATTGGATATGTGTTATGAAGAAGGGACTAAATTGTTATTTGGGATTTATGATGGAGAATTATCATGGTGGAAAGTAATTACATCAACCTGAATTGTCACGACCCGTCCTCGGGGCCCGTGCCGTAACTACCACATGCCCAACTTCCATAGGCTAGGGGTTGGCGACTAGCACCAAGGCGTAAATCCCAGAAAAAGGGAAGGAATTTCCTTTGTAATGTAAACCACAAACACCACAGAGCAAGAAGGCAGAAGTAAACAATAAGTAAAAACGGGTACAATAGTAAGTGTGGAAAGTAAGTGGTCCAAGATACAAACCCAAACTGAAAGTAATGTAAAACTTGAAAGGGAAAACAGTAACTGAAAAGTAAAGCCGCAACGTCGAGTCGTCCACTGGAAGTCCCACCTGAAGGGTGGGTACATATAGCCTCCTCTGCTCCTCGGGTCCAGCCGACTGCTCCGAGTATGTCCCGCCTAGTGGTCCACCTCCCGGTACCGTCCTGCACCGCAAGCCTCCAACAAGATCAGTGATGTCTGTCGTCTGCAACCAACACAACGTAGTGCGGGCATAGCCTATGCAGGGGTGAGTATAATCTACTTAGTAGGGACCCTGAGACCCCTGAAGGTCTCCCAGAATCCAAAAAGGATAAACCACAAAGGAAAGATACAATCACGAAGTAACATCCGACACGACTTAGGTATATGCCCATACATATACCTAAGTCCTCAATTCTCGCTCGGCTCCAACATCTAATCTCAAGTACAACCCAGTCCACATAGGAAAGAAAAACGTAAATCCACACAGGATAGCACAACACAATCCACAATGGAAAGCAAAACAGGATTCAGCTCACACAGGTTTACTTCTTCATATGACGATAAAGATGACCAGGTGTTGCCATTGATTCATCTAAGTCGTCGGACCCACAAAGGATCGATAGGTACTAACCCCCGCAATGACCCACAAAGGATCTGACCCACAAAGGATCTACATGTAACTAACCCCCTCAATGACCCATAAAGGATCTGACCCACACATGATCGATAGGTAACTAACCCCCACAAAGACCCACACAGGATCAGACCCACACAGGATCTGTAGGCGCTGGCCCACACAGGACCGCTGAGCGCTGACCCACACATGATCGGACCCACACATGAATGGTAGCACTGCCCCAAAAAGGGTCGCTGTGTGCTGTAGTTGTCGTCGTCGAATCCACTGAGGATCTCTGTACAGTCGTTGTCATCAGAGTAGCAGTCACAGCTAGCTCTAGGGTTCCCACACACAGAAAGCTCGTTCGGGAGGGTCCGCTCCACGAGCCGAGAGGCTGATACATCAACTGACACATAGTCTAGAGTTGATGTATCCAAAAGTTCCGTATCGCCAATAGAAACTCAACGTCGCAGATGGCGCGTCAATCGGACGCCCGGTCTGAGAGATATTGGCATTTTCGTCCCAGGGGCCCATTTGGTTTTTAAGGAAAAACAAACACGACCGTAATCCACCTGCGTCCAAACCTCGGGCGGAGTAAGCCAAAAGATCCTTATCACTTAGAGGAATTCAACAAAGTCGACGGCACATCAATCGGACGTCTGAAGCTCAAGATATGAGCGTTTCCGCTCCATGGGCCCGGTTGGTTTCGTGTACGAACCAACCCGGCCGAACCCCCATGTATTCCGAAACCTTGAGTGTTATATATCAAAACGACCGTCTCGATCCAAGGATCGCATCGCCACTGACGGTGCGTCGTTTGGAGGCCCGTAGCTCATGTTATGAGCAAAAGACTGAAAAGGTCCGGAAACGTGGGGTCTGGGCCCGGACCCACCCGGCCCAACCTCACCTGGGTTGGCCGGAACCGAGTCGACCCGACCCGGGTCCGGGTTCGACCCAGTTGGGCACGACCCGGCCCGACCCGGCCTGGGCGCGATCCGTCCGGCGAGTCGGCTCGGCATGGCTCGGCCGAGCGGCCGAGCAAGGGAAACCGTGGGGGGCATGCCGCCCCCGCGTGAAGGGAAGTTGCGGCCCCGCGTGGGGCCGCCCTCGCCAGCAGACGTGGTCGGGCCGCTACGTCTCGCTCCTCCGGTCTCGCGCGGTCGCGGGATTGCGCTACTGCTGCCGCGGCTTCAACCGCGGTGGGTCCGTCCGGCGGCGCGCCGGGGCACCGCCGCCAGCGCCACCGCTCCGCTGGTGGAGTCCACGGGCCACCGGAGTTGTTCCGGTGGTCCGATTTCATTTATGTCTGCTCCGTAGCTCATCTCGGGTCATGTTCTTCATTGTGGAAACAAAAAATCATCTCTGTAGCCCATTTTGTCGTCGTCCACCATTCCGCACTCCAAGAACAAAAGGGCGGTGGGTTCGGACTTGGTCGTTGGTCCGCACCCACCGCGTTAGTGATTTGAAACAACACCATAATTCCTAGCAATTGATAAACCACGACCCACAATAATAATCCAGAGGACAACTTGTTAATTTGGTTGATCCGTGTCCTTGCCTTGGAGGAAAACAAGCATAGGTAAATCATTTTCAAAAAGACCCCTACCGTCGTTGTCGTCGGACACGAGTTCGTCGCGGAAGAAAAGGGATCGTCGTGTTGCGGAAGGGCGTCGCTGTCGCGCGGTACTCAGCTTCCCGTAGACAAACTCCGAGGATCCAGAACATATAGATTTAATTATAAAAATTAAATCCATGTTGATGTTATAATCCACAAAGAATTAAAGGGACCACAATCCCCTACCTAAAGATGCCGATCGAAGATTGTCGCGGGGAAAGAACATCGCGGAAGAAGCGTTTGCGTCGCGGTACTCGGCGTCTCGCCATCGATCTTCGAGGGCTCGGTATTCTTCGTCACCCCTTGTCGGAGGCTGGCATTCTTCTCTTTCTTCACGTTCTTCACGTTCTTCACGTTCTTCGCGAAGGAGGATGAAGGACTTAAGGTTTCTGTCAAATCCTCTTAACGAACAATCCTCAAGAAGAAATGTGTTGGTCTTATTTCATTACATGCCAACAAATGAAAAAGAAAGATAAGTAACGAACAAATTAATTCATAGAATTAATTTCAACGAACATAACCTCCCAATTAATAGGGGTGTTAAGAATTTAGAAAAAGCGTCAGTTGACTTTCATTAAAAAGGGGTTTTCGCGGGTGCATTACTTAGAAGAAAAGAAACGGCGGGGCTCATGCGGGGCCCACCTCACAAATATCCTCCCAAGAGGGTAGGATATTTTGGGTTCCACCCGATCCTATTCAACTCAGCTTAAGCAACATTAAGTGGATTTAAGCGGCTTTAAGTGAAATAAAATACAGTTTGTCGTACCACAATATTTTATTTCTTAACTGAAATCCCAAAAAATAAAAACCACACCCGAGCAAACACAAATTCGAAAGAGGCGTTTCATAGAAAAAATCGGCGCTGTGATTCCCTCGGTGCCCTCGGAATTTGATTCCGAGCACCGGTTCAAATGTTAGAAAAACCCACTCGTTCGTTCACTGAACGTACCCGAGCCAAACTTCGGAAAATGATTTCGGGCACATCGGGTCTTAGAATCACGTGCCGTCAGAAACTGCCTTCTTGTAAAATTACCAAAAAAATTAAGAAAAACATTTCCTTGAAATTTATGGGTCTTTACATCACTCCTACCTCAGGGATTTACGTCCTCGAAAAGATAAAACATAAGCTAGGGAAATAAATGTTGGTAATGAGGATGCATCTGATCCTCCCGCTCCCATGTGCTCTCCTGGAGGTTCCTGTTCTGTCATCTGATGTGCACTAGAGGAATCGATCTTCCACGTAGGACTCGCTCCTGTCAATCCTCGATCTCCACTGGGACCTCCCCAAAAGTCTCCCCATCATCAACGTCTAGCTCCCCATGGTCAATGATTTGCGTCGGGTCGTGCACGTATCTCCTCAGCTAAGATAAGTGGAAGACATCGTGCACCCGGTGCAACTGAGGTGGTAGGGCTAGGCGATAAGCCACCTCGCCAATCCTGCTGAGGACCTGGAATGGTCTGATGAAGTTTGGAGACAACTTGCTGCCTCGGGAAAATCTTTGTAATCCCCGTCGATTTGAGACACATAAGAAGACGTGGTCTCCATCATCAAACTCTAGCGGCCACCGCCTCCTATCAGCATAAGACTTATCTCGGCTCTGAGCTGTCCTCATCTGCTCCTGGATGACCTGGACATTCTCTGTCATGGCCCGAACCATCTCTGGTCCCACATGTGATGACTCCCCAGGGTCTGTCCAGCACAAAGGAGATCTACAAGGTCTGTCGTACAACGCCTCGTATGGTGCCATCCCGATGGTGGAGTGGTAGCTGTTGTTGTACGCGAACTCCACCAAGGGTAGGTGGTCCTCCCAGCTGCGACCAAAATCAAGGACACATGTGCAGAGCATGTCCTCGAGAGTCTGAATGGTCCTCTCTATCTGACCATTCGTATGAGGGTGAAAGGTGGTGCTCAGACGTAGCTGCGTCCCGAACGCCTCCTACAACCCCTTCCAAAGCCGGGAAGTAAAGCGAGCATCTCAATCGGAGATGTTAGATGATGGAACACTGTGAAGCCGTACAATCTTCTAAATGTAGAGATGCCCCAAGATCTCCATTGAGCCCTTCTCTCTGATGGGTATGATGTGAGACGACTTAGTGAGTCGGTCGAAAATCCCCCAGATGGAGTCGTGACCTCTGGAAGTGCTTGGAAGTCCAGTCACGAAGTCCATAGATATCCCTTACTACTTCCACTCCGGGACCTCCAAGGGATGTACCAAGCTTGCTATTACCTGATGCTCTGCCTTCACCTACAGGAAGGTGAGGCATCGTGAAACGAACTCTGCCACAACCTTCTTCATGCCTGGCCGCCAGTGTTATCATTTGAGATCCCTGTACAACTTCACCACTCCAGGATGTACCGCTAAGGGAGAAGTGTGAAACTCTCTCAGCACTTCCTCCCATAAAGAAACTGGTACCACGGTACGTCCTCTGAAAAGGATGTAGTGCTCTGCTACAAAGGAGAAACCATCAGGTGCTTGTCCTGAGGATATCTGTGCACGCCACGTCTCACAGTTAGTGTCCCCACGCTGTGCCTCTCTGACCCGCTGTTGTAGTGGAGGAGTGACTGTGAGAGACTGAAGGAAGGCGGCTCCATCTCTATCCACAAAGGATATCTGCAAAGCGGCTAGCTGCTCTGTCGCCTCCTCAAATAGCTAAATGCTTGTCCTCCTGCTGAAATCATCGGCTACCATGTTCCCCTTCCCAGGAGTATAGACTATCTCAAATTCATAGTCCTGGAGGAACTCGAGCAATCTCCACTATCTCAGGTTCAGGTCCTTCTGCGAGAAGATGTACCTGAGACTCTGATAGTCATAAAAGACTGTAAAGCGCTCGCCCATCAGATAGTGTCGCCATGTCTTCAGTGCGAAGACCACTACTGCTAACTCCAGGCCATGGGTAGCGTAGTTCTTCACATGCAGCCTCAACTGACATGATCCATAGGCGATCACTGCCCGCTCCTGCATCAGGACACATCCGAGTCTAGTCCCTGATGCATCACAGTAGACTACGTACCCTGCTCCCTCCTCAGGAAACCTCAAGATAGGTGCGATGGTCAATCTCTGTCTCAGCTCTTGGAAGCTCTGCTGACATCTGTCTGACCACACAAAGGGTTTCCCCTTCTTCTTCAAAGATGAGAGTGGTACCGCAACTCTGGAGAAGTCTGGCACAAATCTTTGATAGTATCCAGCTAGTCCCAAGAAACTCCGCACTTCCGTCACGCTCCTGGGTGGCTCCCAAGCTAGCACTGCCTCGATCTTCGCAGAATCCACTGCAACTCCCACCTTAGAGATGACGTGTCCCAAGAAGTGGTCATCACGTATCCAGAACTGGAACTTCGTGATCTTTCCATAAAGCTGGTGCTCTCGGAGTGTGTCTAGTACAACCCGCTTGTGGTAGGTGTGCTCCTCCTCAGTCGTTGAGTATATCAAAATGTCGTCGATGAAGGCTACGACAAATCGATCAAGGTATGGCTGAACAATCCTATTCATGAAGCCCATGAACTCTTCTGGAGCATTGGTTACACCGAATGGCATAACCAAGAACTCATAGTGGCCATAAAAACACCTGAAGGTCGTCTTCTGCACGTCCTCGTCTCGAACTCTGAGCTGATGATAGCCGGACCTGAGGTCTATCTTCGAGAACCACCGTGCTCCCTTGAGCTGATCGAAGAGGTCATCAATCCTTGTAACGGATATTTGTTCCTCATTGTCACCTGGTTCAGGCGACGATAGTCGACACACAGCCGCAAGCTACCATCCAACTTCTTGGTGAACAAAATCGGGGAAGCCCGGGGTGAAACACTGGGTTGGATGAATCCCTTTCCCTACAAGTTATCCAACTGTACCCGTAGCTCTCGAAGCTCAGCGAGGGCTATCTGATATGATGGAGTGGATATCGGGGCTGCCCCGGGGTACAGATCAATATAAAAGTCTATCGCTCTGCGAGGAGGTAGCCCTGGAACGTCGTCGGGAAAGACGTCTGCATACTAATCCACCACTGCAGGAAAACTAGGATATCGCACGTCAACTGCTCCTAGGATGAGGGTAGCCAACTGATGAGTGATGGGTTGTCCTCTCCTCTACATAAATCCATCCTCTGCTGTGAAGGCTCCCTTTTTTCCGGTGAAGGTGAATCTGCTCCCGTCGGTGCATACACATCGCACCTTGCGCCTAATACAATCAATCTGTGCATGGACTGTAGATAACCAATCCATGCCCAAGATGACGTCGTAAGGACTCGACGCCGCTACAAGAAGTTCCCAGCCGAAGCTCTAACCTCCTAGAGTAAGCCACACTACCGGCACCAGTGCGTAATCGTCAAGTCTGCTCCCATAAGAGTCTCTAGCCGTAAGGATCGAGCCAACGGCTCTGTCGGAATCTCCGAGCTCCGAACAAGGGCAGCGGCTATGAAAGAGTGACTCTCTCCGGTGTCTATAAGAACTGCAGCAAGGGTGTAATAGACACAGATCGTACCTAGAATCATCTCGGGCACGCCATGGTCGTAGGCCTCTGCTGCCTGGAGCTGTGCCTGTCTCTGCCCGCCAGCTTCATGTGGTCGGGGTGGACCTACTGGTGGTGGTGGTGGTGGTAGAGCCTCAAAGCGTCGCCCACCACCTGCTGCTCGACCAGATCCTCTGCCTCGTCCACCGCCTCCCTGTGGACCGCAACGATCAACCCTCTGCCTCAGCCTGGGTGGCCCCTCAACCGTTTGCTGCTCCTCGGTACGGTGGGTCGGGCAGTCACAAGCCATGTGGCCCTGTCTGCCGCATGTGTATCACTGTCTGCCTCTCGAAAGAATGGCTCCACGTTGTCTGCCCCGCACTGTGGTGCAAGTGTCCTGAGGTAGTCTACGTGAGGGTCTGGTCTTCCTGGACCCCTGAGTCATCCATTGACTACCTTCCACAGAAGACTCTGCTATGTGCCGCCCCAAGGTAGGTCTCGCTGCTGATGAAGGCTCAGCGAGGAAGCTCTCGATCAAAAGGGCTCACTCCAGTACTCCTGCCTGAGTCGGAATGCTGAGGGAGATCAGTGATGCCCTGATCTCATGTCTCAATCCATGGACAATGGTCCGAGCCCGGAAGAATGGGTCCCGTACCATGTCGGTCGAGTAGTGCTAGAGATCGGTAATTCTCACCGAGTACTGGGTGACCGTCACGCTGCCCTTCCGCAGCTGAAGAAGCTCCTGGATGCGCACCACATGGAGGGTGGCCGAGACGAACTCTGAGTGGAAGTGGACCTCAAAGCCTATACAGAGAAGAGATGCCTCATCATGCACCTGGAGCATCAAGATCCACCATCCGCACGCTGCTGCATGTAGTAGGCTCACTGCGAGGATCACCATGAGGTCTGCTAGTGTCCTCACTAGCCTGAAAACTCGTATAACTGCCTCTATCCAGTCCTCGGCTGCCTGGGGGTTATTCTCCCCGCGGAACATGGGCGGTTGCTGGTGCTGGAACTCATTCAGTGCACTAAGGTGACGTGCATCGTCAGTGGCTAGGGCTGGAAGCATCAGTGGCTCGGTGGGTAGAGGTACCGCCGCTGCCTCAGCTGTCAAAGGGCCATGTACCGAGGCCTCGTCACTCGCCAAGCTGTCGTCACATACAACTCTCGAAACTGTAGCTGGCTGCCATTGTGGGGCCATCCTGGAAAGAAATAGGTGTGCCACGGTCAGAACAGTATAACTCTTGAGCTGACATAAAGTAATAACAAAGAAAACTTGTAACACACATGCAATCAATGTATTTGTGCATTAAGTTGGAAATCAGAAGTCAGGGTCCTGGTGTACGGATACTTCGGCCGCCGGACCAACAATGGACACCCGGGACTGATAACCACACCCAATATGCTTAAAACTATTGCTTCACATAGAATAAAAATCAGAGTCTGCGTTAGAACCAAACTCCTCTGATACCAATTTATCACGACCCGTCCTTAGGGCCCATGCCGTAACTACCCCAAGCCCACCTTCCATAGCCCAGGGGCTGGCGAATTGCACCAATGCATAAATCTTGGAAAAAGGGAAGGCACTGCCTTTGTAAAGTAAACCACAAACAACACAGAGAAAGCAGGAAGAAGTAAACACTAAGTAAAAACTCGTATAATAGTAATTGGGGAATGTAAGTGGGCCAGAATACAATCCCAAACAGAAAGTAAAGTACAACACTAAAGGAAAACAACAACTAAAAAGTAAAGCTGCAACTTCGAGCCATCCACTGGAAGTCCCACCTGAAGGGTGGGTACAGATAGCCTCCACTACTCCTCGGGTCCAGCCGACCGCTCCGAGTACGTCCCGCCCAGTGGTCCCCCTCCAGGTACCGTCCTACTCCACGAGCCTCTACCATGATCAGTGCTGTCCGTCGTCTGCAACCAACACAACGTAGTGCGGGCATAGCCCGTGCATGGGTGAGTATAAGCTACTTATTAGGGACCCCGAGACCCCTGAAGGTCTCCCAAAATCCACAAAGTATAAACCACAAAGGAAAGATACAATCACGAAGTAACATCTGACACGGCTTAGGTATATGATCATACATATACATAAGTCATCAATTCTCGCTCGGCTCCAACATCCGAGCTCAAGTACAACCCAGTCCACACAGGAAAGCAAAACATAAATGCACACAGGATAGCACAACACAATCCACAACGAAAAGCAAAACAAGATTCGGCTCACATAGGTATACATCTACATATGACGATAAAGATGACCAGGTATTGCCACTGATTCATCTAAGTTGTCGGACCCACAATGGAATGATAGGTACTAACCCCCCCGCACTGACCCACAAAGGATCGATAGGAAACTAACCCCCGCAAGGACCCACAAAGGATCTGACCCACATAGGATCGATAAGTAACTAACCCCCGCAAAGACCCACACAGGATCAGACCCACACAGGATCTGTAGGCGCTAGCCCACACAGGACCACTGAGCACTGACCCACACAAAATTGGACCCACACAGGATCAGTAGCACTGACCCACAAAGGATCGCTGAGTGATGTAGTCGTCGCCGTCGAATCCACTGAGGATCTCTATACAGTCGTCGTCACAGTAGCAGTCATATCCAACTTTAGGGTTCCTGCACACAGCAAGCTCGTTCGGGAGGATCCGCTCCATGAGCCGAGAGGCTGATACATCAACTGACACATAGTCCAGAGTTGATGTATCCAAAAGTTCCGTATCGCCAACAGGAACTCAACATCGTAGACGGCGCGTCAATCGGACGCCCGGTCTGAGAGATATTGGCTTTTTCGTCCCAGGGGTCCTGTTGGTTTTTAAGGAAAAACCAACCCTACCATACTCCACCTTCACCCAAACCACGGTTAGAGTAAGCCAAATGATCTGCCTCACTTAGATGAATTCAACAAAGTCGACGGTACGTCAATCGGACGTCCGAAGCTCATGATATGAGCGTTTCCGCTCCGAGGGCCCGGTTGGTTTCGTCGACGAACCAACCTGGACAAACCCCAAGTATTCAGAAACCTTTAGTGTGATATACCGAAACGACCGTCTCGATCCAAGGATCGCATTTCTGCTGACATCGTGTCGTTCGGAGGCCCGTAGCTCATGTTAGAGGAAAAAGACCGAAAAGGTCCGGAAACGGGGGGTCTGGGCCCGGACCGACTGGGCCCAACCCCCCTGGGTCTGCCCGAACCGGCCTGGGCGCGACCCGGCCTGGGCATGACCCGGCCGGCGGGTCGGCTCGTCTTGGCTCGGCCAAGCGGCCGAGCCTAGGAAATCGCGGGGGCTCGCTGCCCCCGCGTGAAGGGAAGTCGTGGCCCCGCGTGGGGCCGCCCTCGCCAGCGGACGCGGCCGGGCCGCCGCGTCCCGCTCCTCCGGTCCCGCGCGGTCGCGGGACTGCGCTACTGCCATCGTGGCAGGTCCGTTCGGCGCCGCGCCGCAGCGCCGCCCCCTCCGGCCGCCGGCGCCGCCGGTGGAGTCAGCGGGCCACCAGAGTTGCTCCGGTGGTCTGATTTAATTTTCGTCTGCGCCGTAGCTTATCACAGGTCCCGTTCTTCACTGTGGAAACAACAAATCATCTCTGCGGCCCATTTTGTCGTCGTCCTATGTTCCGCACACCAAGAACAAAAGGGCGGTGGGTTTGGACTTGTTCGTTGGTCCGCACCCACCGCATTAGTGATTTGAATCAACACCATAATTCCCAGCAATTGATAAACCATGACCCACAATAATAATCCGCGGGCCAACTTGTTAATTTGATTGATCCGCGTCCTTGCCTTAGAGGAAAACATGCATAGGTAAATCATTTTCAAAACGACCCCTACCTTCGTCATCTTCGGACGCGAGTTCGTCGCGGAAGAAAAGGGATCGTCGCGTCGCGGATGGGCGTCGCTGTCGCGCGGTACTCGGCGTCGCGTAGACAAACTCGGAGGATCAAGAACATACATATTTAATTATAAAAATTAAATCCATGTTGATGTTATAATACACAAAGAATTTAAAGGACCGCAATCCCCTACCTCAAGATGCCGATCGGATATTGTCGCGGGGGAAGAACATCATGGAAGAAGTGTTTGCGTCGCGGTACTCGACGTCGCGTCGTCGATTTCCGAGGGCTCAGAGTTCTTCGTCGCCCTTTGTCGGAGGCTGGATTTCTTCCCGTTCATCGTGTTCTTCCCATTCTTCGCGAAGGAGTATGAATGGACATAATGTTTCTGTGTAATCCTCTTAAAGAACAATCCTCAAGAAGACATGTTTTGGTCTTATTTCATTACATGCCAACAAACAGAAAATAAATATAAGTAATGAACAAATTAATTCATAGAATTAATTGCAACGAACATAACCGCCCAACTAATAGGGGCTTTATGAATTTAGAAAATTTGTCACTTGACATTCATTAAAAAGGGGTTTTCACGGGTGCGTTACTTAGTGGAAAAGAAACGGTGGGGCTCGTGCGAGCCCCACCTCACAAATATCTTACCAAGAGGGTAGGATATTTTGGGTTCCACCCAATCTGCTTTAACTCAGCTTAAGCATCCTTAAGTGGCTTTAAGCGGCTTTAAGTGAAAAAAATAATGTTTTTCGTACCACATTATTTTATTTCTTAACTTAAATCCCAAAAATTAAAAACCACACCCAAGCAAACCCAACTCCGGAAGAGGTGTTTCTAAGCAAAAACTGGCGCTGTAATTCCATCGGAGCCCTCAGAATTTGATTCCGAGCACCGGTTCAAATTTTAGAAAAACCCGCTCATTCGTTCACTGAACGTACCTGAGCCAAACTTCAGAAAATGATTACGGGCACACCGGGCCTCGGAATCACATGCCGTCAGAAACTACGTTCATGTAAAATTTCAAAGAAAATTGAGAAAAACATTTCCTTGAAATTTACGGGTCTTTACATGAATGGCCCGATGGTATTCATTTTTTTTATTTTATTATCTATAATCCCCCTTTAAAGGGTTGAAGGGGAACCTGTACATGACCCGTAGGCCCAAGGTACAAGGCTCGACAAACCTGCAATACATGAACCAAAGGCCCAGAGGCATATCATGCCAAATACAGGACCTGTAGGCCCATCCCACTTAATCTGCCCCTCCTCGTATTTCGGCGTTATTGATCTCCTAGCACCCCACCTTGCTTGCTGATCAGCTAGAATTTCCCCATACAAAGATGCACGGTGCCTGGTCCCGATGGTGGCTGCCATACCCTCTCATTATTCCAATCCGGTTAGCTCTACATCTGGTGGCTTCTACTCCTGTTGCTCTGATCCTCTTTGGGGAATGTTCTGTGTGGAGTGGGCTACTCCATGGTCTACGTGACCCGAATGCCCTATGGCCTGAAGGCTTTTGGGGACCTGAAGGCCATAGAGACCATGTAGGCCCAAACCGTTGGTCTGAAGGCCAGAATAGGGTGAATAGTTCGGGCTTCTGCAATACCGAACAGTAACTACTATAGTACTTCTATAGTACCCTGAAAATTCACCTCCACCCGATTTTGAACCTAGGTCTCATGGATACTAAGAAAGAGCCCTTATCAATAGTGTAGGATAAATAATCCAAAAATAATTATGAATCATAAAATGATTTTTTAGGTTTTGAAAATAAGATAATCTATCTTGTGAATTCCGGTAAGAGAAGATCAATAATATTATTGAATAAAATATTTCTCTAGTCGACCGTATTCCTGAAGTCAACAATTTCAACTACAAGGAATAAAGAATATATTTCAGTCAATGAGAAAAGAAAAGAGTTGTCAGTGACAAGTAATTATAAACACCACCAAGTCCTTAAGAGATATAAGGAGAATATTCCATCACAACTGCTATGGTGGACCCAAAAAATGATGTGTTGATTGGTTCAATAGTTATTCATTTAAGGATATCGATAATATTATTTTATTATTATTTCATATCATGAATGATTATTTGAACTATTCAAAAACAAACTAGAAATGTGGATTTAGAAATATGATTTAAATGAAAAGGGGGAAAATATTTCATCTCATGTACATAACTTCCCCATTTTCCATATTTCATGATGATTTTCATAGTAAAACATGTTATTCTTTATTTTAATTAGATGTTTTCCTTATTATGAATTTTCATTCCACAAAAGGAGGAAATATAAATTTATGATATATGTAAATTAACATATTCTCCATGAATCACTATTTGTTTTTATATAGTTGTAATGAGGATTAGGAATCACCTATTAAGTAATAATCTCAATCATGGATATTATTTCATTATGATAAGGTGTATTGTAACATCCTAGAAAGGGTACCACACACTGGTGCTTATTTTATGTTGGCCGCAAATCCTCATACATACCTCCATATATTCCATAAACTATCAATGAGATGTGGTGGTAAAATATCTATCATTCGAAGACTATTCCATCTTTGGAATTGTTGCAACTCAGTGGAAGTAAAAAATAATTACAAAATGAAATAACCAATAACCAAACCCAACCAATATCACATTATGAGAAAACTATGAAATAGAAAATACAAAATAAACATTAGATATTGGATGAAAATATATGTGTCGATGTCCAATACAAAAACCCAAATTAATAAAGACCCTAAAAACTACCAAGAGGGTCCCAACATCATGTACAATTCTTGCATCCATGCCCTATCCCGACTCGTCCCTTTATTAGAAGTCCCTTACATTTATATTGTCATGAAAACCAAAATTCTATTCGATTAATGATCTAGAAGACCATTTAGGGTTTGAGTACAACTCTATTTGACACCACCAAAAATATATATATAATATCCATTTACTAATAATGTATGCAGTTTTATAAGGAATAAATTTTTTTCCATAATGTATCCAATTTACATTTATTCAATTAAAATTTATTTAACCACAAATATCCCAAATTCTCATGAATATTCAAACACTCAATATATTTTTTACTATTTTGGAGACTAAACCATATCACATATTCAATTCACATTTCATTTTAACACATGGTATTTTATTATACATTTCATATGAATTTATAAAATATACAATTGGAACCACATACCAATTCCTAATCATGGGTGTAAAATGTCATGTATAGAACCCAAATTGAATTTTGGGCCTTAGTCTCTATCCATCACCTCATTAATGAAAATGGGTTTCAGAATTATCTCTATCTTCCCTATACTAATTTATAAATTTATCACTATTGTCTTTTTATGTAACAATCCCTATCTTACACACATTTATCAGTTTATTACTATTGGATTTTGATGTAGCAGACCATATCCACCACATTTTCATCACTTATATCACATTAGTCACGATTAATCATCATTAAACCTCTAATGACATTTTATATTAACAACATTCCATTAATTATTTCATAAATTAATTAATAAAACTACATAAATTTTATTATCAACAAATACACATTAATTAGGTCACTAATCATAATCTAATTCAACCAAAATAATAATCACAAGAATTTAAATTAAAAAACTCACTAATTAGTAAACATATTCAATCAATATCATAAACAAAAAATCCCATTATTAATTCAGTAATTAATTTATCAAATTCGTCCAAATGAATATTCAAAACAATTCAAATTTACTAATTATTCTATTAATTAATCATATTAAATCAATTACTTAGCGCTAAAAATCCCATTATTTATTTCAAAAATTAAGAAATCCAATTCTACAAACCTAATTTTTCATTAATAAACTCAAAAATTAATTATTTTATTTCCACAAGATAACCTAAATCATTAACATGTGGAAAATAAAAAAAATTAATAAAATAATCAATACAACTTCCCAATCATGTAAACTAAATTTTCTATATTACATATGTGTAATTAAATCAAGAATTTGTGATTTTAATAATATCCTACCTACCTCAAATTTTTTTATAAATGCACACCAATCGAAAACCCAAATTGAAGCTTAACAAGAACGATCATTTGATGAATGGAATTTTCAATCAAATAATAGAATCAAGATAAAAAAGACCAGGATCCATCAGTCATAGATATATACCTATGACCAATAGGGGAATAAATTTCTCAAATTATGTTAGAATAATGGGATTGAGAATGATAAACCAAATAGGTTATGATTCAATTTCCAAAAAAGGTGCATATCATTAATCTAGGCGTCAAATAGTTATTAATGGAGGTCCAATGGGATTGGAATTTATGTAGGATCCTAAAAAATTGGATGACATTATTAGGGTTGAGATAGGGACATCATTTTATTAATACATAGAATTTGTGAAGTTAAAATCTAATTATTAGTCAAATTAAATCAACATTCATGTTTTTCGGGGTATGAAGAACAGTTTTCCTAACCATTATCCTTAACAGTGTTCCTCTTTAGTGGGGTGCCCAATTTCTATTATGAGGGTTCATGGTTTAAAAAACCTAGAACCAGTCATTTGAATTACCACTATTTGGGTCAAAATAGTTTTCTAGGATGGGCGCATGGTTTGGGAAACCCGTACACCAACCTTGAACAACACGTCATCTATTTTAATATTATATATTTTCACTAAAATTGACGATAATACAAACCCAATTAAAAATTACTCCAATCAAGGGAAAATGAAAAATTAATTGAATCCTTATACATATCGAAAAAATGTTGTGATTTTATAATCCATTCACCTTATGAAAACTCATCCAAAATTGGTATTCCCATGCACCTCTATGATTCTTAGGTAAAAAAATAAGACCAATGTGTCCCAATATCTACTTCACACTCCCATTTTCTCTCTTGAACACTATCATGTTTCTAAAATCAACGAACCATCAAAATAGTCATTCCCCACAACACAACCTCACTCTGATTCAATATAGGTAACATATTCTCCACAAAGGATGCATCTTTCTCATGCTCAGAAACATCAACATCAATCACATGAGAATGGTAGGTGTGAAACCAAGGAATTTGTGATTATTGGGAACTATCATGAATTTTAATGTATTTCAATGGAAGAGCCAACCAATATGCCATTATCCCAATTCTCTCCAAATTCACTAACATTCCAATGATCCTTAATTCATGAATGAACTAATTTTATATTTAACGGTGACCAAATCTAGGCAATATTTGAAGGAAAACGTGATCTCCCACTATAAACTCTTGAGGCCATCAACATCAATCAACTTATGAAATTTATCTAAACTGTGTTGTAACTATAAGCTTCAGAATCAACTGAACATATAATAACATCTCATATATGAGACTCGTCCCGATAAAATCCGACACACCGAACTCCATCCAATATAATGGTGATTAACATGGCCTACCATAATGATCCTTATATCAAAACATCTATATATTATATTAGAAAATATTTTTATAGGAGAACTCCACAAAAACAAGAAAATTATCCAATGATCCACCAATTTGATGAACACACACTCATAACATGATCCCTAGAACATATATCATATGTTCATACTTCCAATCTATTTGTGGGAGGAATTTCATAAATAGTAATACCTATGTATCATGTGTCATTCACAATCACTTCCAGAAGCTCTATGTAAATCGTATGTCATAGAATAATACAATGTATTTTTCACCCCTTATTGATATGAAATATACCAAATGTAAATTCCTAAAAACTAATCCACTAAGAAAGTATCATATACATGGAAATCATTTTCTACCTTTGCAAAAAGGACTATAATGAACCAAATAGAATAATTTTTTGGATGTTTCCTTTGGAGACCCACCATAATGTCCATATTATCATCGTCCCATTTACATTTACTAATGGTAAACAACTTTATTAAATCATTGTGTTTTTGATACTCAGACATAAACAATTCAATTGGGTAGCATCATTTCATGAACCCTTCAGGATCCTTTTTTATTCCCGACCACCAATACAATAGTTGTAGGTCACATTAAATTTTTGTCACACCTGTATGAAATACCAACTTTAAGGTAAAAATTTCATGAATCATCTTCTTCTGAATTCACATAGTCATAAAACCCAATTATGGACATAGATAATCTCTTCCTAATCTATAATCCATTCTTACCACCTTCATGTTTTAACATAGAGACCAAAAATTCCAGATCATCATACTATGTGTAACTAATAAATATCAAAAGGATAGAATCCAGACTAAATAATATGGGAGTCATCTTTTCATGACCATTCTAAACTAAAAAAATCATCTCAACTAGTATATCCATCATCATCAACTCAGACTATAGTACAAAATAAACTGATTATGACGTTTCATTCTCAAAGTGTTGGAAACACAGATTCCCTTCCCATGCATCTATGAAATTCCAAAATCAAATGATAGTATATACTCATCTCATGCCCACTTTCAATGATTCAAATATAATTTTTAAATTATATAAATTAATCCACCATGATCTATATATATTGTAATGTTCTCACCCAATAGATAATTTAAACAAGACATATAATAATAAACTAATACACCCAAGTCAATATAATGAGTAGGGTACATCAATTCCTATGGCCCCAACTGCTAGGAACTAGACAATATAACTCAGAATTTGTGCTTGAAAACTACTCTAGGTCGGGTCCCAAAAGAATAAATAATTTCTATATACTACACACTTAGTTCAGTTAGGATAATAATAATTTCTTTATTCAAGGTCTATGTCAGATCTTGGAAGGCATTCTCACATGCTTCATATTATTCAAACATTAGACTCTCATGGTCAGTCCTTAGAGTGGTGCTTCCAAATGGAAAAATTCCTGGATAATGCTATGATTATATCATGATAATACTATAATTTCATATCTCTCAAAAAAATTTGAGGGATTATCCCTTGAAACAATTGCATGTACTTTCTCTTGGTCCTCTAAAACGCATTACTATTAAATGATGTGACTCACTCCTGATCAATGAAAAAATGACACTCTGAAATCATTGTGTAAAGGTGATGATATCTTGGGTTACATAGTAAAATGTCAATATATTGGGAATGATTTTCTTATGTATTTATGTACAACAACATGTCATCCAATAACCATAAAAATTTGAAATAGGTATATATGGAAGATTTTGTTTATTAGGGTCATTATAACTGATGATTCATTCATTGAACTAAATGAAATGATAAAGAAATCAAAAATTCTATATCATCTTCTTAAATTTGTCATGTTTATAAAATATGGCTGAACATTCAACTAACTATACCCCGATCAATGGTCAATACTGGATAAGTCACTGGTTCCCATCAACCATTCAAAAATATCATCGATAAACAGAACTAGATAACAGTTCTTCAAAGTCTTCCAATTCAACATCGTGAAATCAATGCACATTACTAATTTATTTTCATCGTTATTTGAATACAATATTAGAGAACCACCTGGTTACATATTTGGATTGATAAATCCCATATCATAAAACTACTCTTGTTATTTCATATTCTCTTGAAGCTCTGTTGGTTTCATTCCATACGGTGGAATAGAAATAGGCATATCCCACAACATGAGCTTAATATTAAATTCCTCATATCCCTCAAGTGAATGCCTTGAGTTGTCATTCGGAAAAATTTCATAAAATCTATCCACTTTGGGTATATAGACACCCTACATCACACCACTATAATCTAGTAAAATTCAAGAAAACAGTTGGGGATCTTCTCTAGTTTCTTAAGAATTGTCCATGTACGGCCTGTATGAATATCCCACTCTCCTTAATGGTGCAATCGTCACCCTTAAGATATTTAATTGTCAATGTCTTATTGTAAAAATCTATGTGGGATTAGTATTATACAAACCAGTCCAAACCCAAAATTAGTTCAAATCATGACATGTCGATGATGTAAAGATACCATAGAAAATGATAGTCCACATACTCACGATAATATCCCTTACTCAAATAGATATCTTTATATATTACTCCCAATTTTGTACGTACCATAATAACCCCAATCATGAATGCCATCATGAGTCTCAAACCATTCACATGTTGTGAAGATATAAAATAGTGAGAGTCACTAATATCAAATGAATAAGTAGCTAGAATATAATCTAAATAAGAGTTCCTCTAAATATATAGGGTTCAGCCCCTCTATCCAACAGTACAAAATGAATAACCTGGAATTTCAATTCCCCTATTCCATATGATTCTGTCGAAATCCTCTGAACTGACCCACTTTACGAATAAAATCTCTCTTTCTTAGAATCACATAGTCCACAGAGTCAACCTCCACAACCAATAGATCAATTACTACCAGACTGGTACAGTGTAGAAGATTTCATACCATACTTTAGTTTTATGTAGATTATCTATCGTTACCCATATTCTGCAGGAGACATAAAAATCGTAGAATATATCTCATTCTAACATAGCCTCAACACTATACTAATTTTCAGGGAGACTATCATAGAATGTGACCCGACCTACCACACTGAAGATAGATAATTAATGTTAAATATAATGTGATTGGCCCTTCCCCCTAGTCACTATTTGTGATAGCAAACTGACACACATTTTCATAGTTATGGTTCTCGCACTTTGAAGTGATTCCTCCTAGCCATCCAGACAAAACCAACAATCCTCCACTCAAATCCTTCTTTATAGTCCTCTCAGTTATGAGGTCCTGATTCATCACCTCTAAAAAACCATCATGGCGATATTTACATTGAACATAAATACAGGTTTAAGAATATTTTGAAAACCTTTTACTAAAAAAGCCTCATATCCTACCAAAATGTAGAAAATAATAGAAAATATTTTATGAAATGAGCATAGTCCCTCATAGACCTACTACCTTATGTCAAACATAGCAGCTCAGATGATCACTCCAACCTCAACGTCTCTAGAAAATTGCTCCATGAACATCTCCAAAATGTAATTCAATAATGTACCATCATTGTTCGTAGTCCAACCCTTATCATCCCAAAAGCACTTTATAGATCCTTATATAATACGAGAATCCAACCTGAACCTATTCTATTGGGGATTCAATAAAAAGTCAATTATAGTCTCAATGGACTCAATCCATAACTCTACTGACTCAGATCCACTCTTATTGACAAATGTTGGAGGGTGTTGTAACTAAAAATCCCATGTATGGTTAGACAAACTCATCACCAACCACTCTACTTATCTCCCTAAAAACATCATAAACTAATAAATAATCTCAGAAAACTAATATATTTCTTCCTCACGCAGCACCATTAATGCCTCACACTCCACCAATAGTTGTACATCTTTATTTATATCCATCGATCATCCTATCAAAAATCATTTTCATCGAGCCATATTTCAATAATTCAAAAAATTCAACTCATTACATATCACACAACACAATACACCAAAATCATACATTAGTGGTTGTTTATTAACCGCTATTAATTTTATTAAATATAATTTTACAGGGGTTTATTAGAATCCGCCGCTAAACCATTAAAATTATTCACACACTAACAATTCTCACCCTACAACTACAACCCCCCGCCCACCTGACCACCTGATGCCCTACTAGACTCGACTCTCTCTATCAGTCTGCCCCACCCCCCACCCCCCCCGACCATCACCGCTCCACGTTGTCGGGCCCAAACTAGCTTATCACCACCCCTCTATGCCAATCCCTACCAAGAACCTCTCTTCCCCTCACCACATGTCCGGAAATAAGCCAACGATGCAAGTCCCGATCCGCGCCACTAATACCCCCTCTCACCACGATACTCATTGGCATTGTTATACATAAGCTGAAACATTACAGGTTGGTTTTAAAAGGATTTGGGGAGGAAATTGAAATGTTCAACCTACCGATTATTATTTCTAATATAGTTTATTAGATGAAATGGGTGAGAATTCATTACATTATGATTTTTGTCCAAATATATAGATTTTTAATATTCTTATGTTATTCAGTTTCTATAAATCATTAGTAAAGATGAATAGGTGGTTGGATGAGTAATATCCACTCTTATGGGTTACGTGATTCAATATATTTAAATTTTTCTTTTTAGAGTAAAATTGATATTACCTAAAAATTATACACAATAATAATATATATAATTAGTAATCTAGCATTGATTCTCCTCAAATATGCTGGTTCATCTTTCTATTTTTTGAATATTTCTTCTATGAAAGAGATTCATTTTTCTTATTTAGGGAGAGATAAATGGATATAGAAAAACATTTTTATTTTATAGTTTCTAAGGAAAATTATTTTGTTGAACCTCATACCTAATTATACATACCAGATTATTAGAATTATTTTGATCCATGAACTCATGTAATAATCATTGGAGTACTTCATTTCTCATTTGAACACCACATTAGCGTGTCCCATTAAGTCATGATAATTCACAACATAATTTTCAATGTTCAAATCATTGATGTTATTTGATTTATAATACACATCATTTATATTTTTCCAATCCTCATCAAAGTAGAAACGTTTACCAACTAATATCTGATTAATCACTATTTCTCTACTCGCTACCACATGCCATTGATATGGACAATGGTTTCTTCAGCCATACAAGAAAATTAAATACAAGAATTTAAAATAATTAAGATAAGTAAAATCATTGATATACATAAAAGAGTGATAATTTGAATTAGACATCCTTTTATCATCGTCAATCCACCAATCCACTCATTGAAAAAATGTAATAAATTTTATCTAATAAATGAAAAATAGTATCATAATAGTAGATATATTGTCCTTATAATCATGTTGGTCATAGAATAATATATTGATAGTGGATTTTTATGTATTTTCAATGATTTCTTAAAATAATATTTTTATTAGAAAAATAAACAAGTGTTTTCCTATTGGGTTTCTTAATAGTATTTAAATGAAAATTGAAACTCTTTTAAACATTCTTTACCTAAAAACTATACATTAGGGATTTAAAATATCCTTTTTAAAATGTTTCATTATTTATCTAATATATATTATTGGAAATTATTATTAAACATATTATGAATTATTTTAAATAGTATATATGAAAATATTTTCTCATATAGTAATTGATTTGTGTTTAAATTTTTTCAGTAATTTGTAGGAACACAGTGATATATAAGAATAAAAGATGGATCATATTACCGAGGAACAAAACTTGTTATGTTTAGGGTTTGGAAGAGTTTTTTGATTTTGTCATTTATAATTGATAAATCTAATGGAGGATAAGATATTCATGGCCTAAATATATATTTAGAACACGGTTGAAGAGAGATTATGTTTATGAACAATTGATAATGAACAAATTCCCATATAAATATTTTTGTTGGAATTTTCATTGATAATCGAACATTATAGAAAGGTTAATCACTAATGTCAATCCACATAATGATCTCCCAACTTCATCCAAAATAGAAATTAAAATGAAAAATCAAATAATTGATGCACTTAGAATTATAAGACACCCAAATAAACATAAAAAATGTATTAGAACAACTAGGTTTGGGTGCTACAAAAAATGTGACATGTGCATATTTTGAGACTACATTCCAACTAGATCATGATTCTAATATATCATTGGATCCTACTCTTGATTATATGGTGACAAATTTAAGATAAAACATCATTTATAATATTAATGTGATGAATAGTTCAGTTTAGGTTGGAAATCTAGAGTTCTATAGTGGATTTTTTAAATATTAAAAACATTATTTTTTGGTGATATTGTACCATTTAAATTGTCAATGTAGAGTTACAAATGAAGAGATGTTTGTGATATTGGAATTGTTCTATGATTTATTTCCTGGCGTAAATATCCATGATAATTTTTATGATATGAAAAAAAGTTTTTAAGAAATATTTTAATAATTATACAAAATACATGTATTTCCTAATGATAGTATACATCATTGAGAATAGGATCCAAGAAAAAAAATATTACAAGAAATCTACTTCTATATGGAATTCAATCATTGATGTTGGATGTTAGAATCAACAGAAAACCATGAATAAGTAGAATTGGAATGCATATAAAGAGTTTTTGTGTTACATATAGTTAAATCATTGATTTCAATTATTATTTATGCCATTAAAAAATGTCTGACACATGTAGTGGCATTCATTAGATAATATCAACAATAGGTTAATGAGACATCCAATAGATTTATAATCATAGAAACAATTTGATTCATTACATCCAAATTTCCCATCTGAACCAAGGAATGATTGATTTCAATTAGTTGCTGATGGATTCACAAAATTTTGGACATTGTGTAAAATTTATAGCATTTTTTAGGTTATTTTGATCCCTTCGAATATTCCATTATGGATTTATATGAATCAAATGTCATTTATGATTTTCATGACTGTTCTAGGGAAAATAATGTCTAAAAATTATATTTATGTATACTTTTAGTAATTAATTGAAGAAGTATTGGAGTTATGAAAAAACAGTGATGAAACATATTATGGAACTTATTAAAAAATGTTCTAAAGGAAGCTTCTCTAATGTGGACCATTAGTGACATCCCTGGAGTTGGGAATTTACATGTATGGGTCACATATATGGGTTTTCTGGACCTATTTGTAAAATTTATTTTTATCCCAAATTGGTACATCACAATAGAATATGGTGCTTCATATGTAATCAAGGATTTCTCGATGCATCTCATATATTTTAGCATAACAAATAAATATTTAATGGTTTCATTGATCAAAGATAACATACAATGTTGTTAATTGTTTATGAAAAATTGGACCATAAATAAAATGTTGTAATGGAGTTTAAGAATGTTCATAACATGAATTACCATGGGAGACAATTTCACGTGCATCATAGTGTGTAATCGGAACACAACAATGGAAGAAAAAATGTTTATTCATTAAAATTCCTTATTGGGAATTTAATTTCATTTGGCGTAATCTTAATGCAATGTAAATTGAGAAAAATGTATGTGAAAATTTGATCAACAAATTTATTAATGAACATGGAATTTTTTAGGATCATCTTAATACGTGGAAATACATATTATAAATAAAAATAATGTTTGATTTCTAGGTTGATGATAATTGAAATTATTCTTCGAAAATTATTGCAATGGAAACATGGGAGAAAGATACATTCGTTAAAATTTTCAATACATGTTAAGGTATCTTATGAGTATTCAAGTAACATCTCAAGTTGTGTTGAAATAAATCATAACAGGTTACATCGATTGAAATAAAAAAATTAAAATATTTTTTTATAGAAGATACAATCATTGTAATTTTGTTCATTATTACCAAAAATGTTTACCGCTACTATACTCCCATTCTGCACATTTTTCAGAAAACTATGTGAGAAAAATCTACATCCTTTTGAGATTGACTACTTTTAGGAGTGATTTTTATTAAAACATTGTAAAATAGAAATAATCTTTCCTCTATAATTTTTTACATTCAGGATGCATTTAATAGTGCAATTTGTTTAGGAAGCTAAACTTGGAGGCCTCATACATTATCGATGGATGTATCCAATTGAGATGTACTTTATTTATATATTTTTCATTTTATTAACAAAATATTAGGACTAAATTAAACAAATAATTTTCATTTTCATTTTATTTCACATATATCTTTTTCATTTGAATTCATACATGAAAATAAAAATCAACCAGGAGGCCCTATTTTTAGAGGATATTTGGTAGGGGAGTGTCTATCCTTTTCATCTATATACTTGGATGATATTGATACATGATTAAATCAATTTTAATGAGCTTACAACACATATAATCAATCTCTAATTAATGGGAAGTCAAAATTCATTCTTGTTATTTTTCGATCACTTGGGAGGAGCTCAAATGTTACTCTAACAGAAATGGAATTATTATATGAACATAGATATGTGCTTTTGAATAGTGAAATAGAAGATCCATTTATTGATGATTTGAGCATACAAACAATGATATGAATGATGGGATGGGCACAAAATGAGAATGATATAATATAATATAGTAATATATATCACAGAATGTTTTTCAAGATGTGTAGTATCATAAATATTACAATCAACATGGATATTTGGTTGATATTTATATTTTGTAAATATAATAATATATATTACTTTTTTAGATCATGAATACTGAGACTCAAGAAGATCTGTTAGACAATTTTATGTTCCATGCTTGAGGTCCTATAAAATAATCTACATTGTTCAACCCTTACAACATGAATGGATTTATATTCCATACATTCCATCGTGAAGAGGAAATGAAAAAATCGAAGAGTGTAATATTTCCATCTGTTGATGTGAAATACTATTGGAAGTTCACTAATAGTATTTAATTTATCTACCGTAGGCATTTTTAGTGTATTTTATTCAAATACAATTGGGCTTATATTATTTGGGGTGTTATAAGATATTTCATTCAATTTAATTATGTGAAATTCTCTCAATTGATGGATATTTGTGACAGTGAACTACATGATCTTTATATCATATCCAAATATAAAAAAATTGTATAATATGTGAATGATGTTATGGATGAATGGTATAGTGAAGCTTCTCTTGTAAAATAATGAATTGTGAATGATATTGGTGATGATGTGGATGATTTGACCTCTGACATTGAATCTCATAAATAGAATGAACCAGACATATTGTTCCATCATGATATTGAAAATATTATTATTGAGAGCGTGGATGATGTAGATGAAGTTATCATGGAGTATTAAATTGAAATGATTAATGGATAACAGTATTGTATGTGTAGTTATAAATTCATTTATCAACCACACATGTCCTTTGTGCACCCATTCTTTATCATTGTAATGTATATATTATTTATTATTATTGTACATATGTTATTATTTACATTTTTTCCTTATAAAATTTTTAAAATATATTTTCTAAACTAAATATTATTTGATTAAATGATTGTAATACCATAGAATAATAGTTATATTGATACAGGTCATCTATTAGACAATGTTCCATCGACCACACTAATAGATGATGATCCTTTTGTCTTCCTCCCTACAACTGTTGGGACACCATATATTTCTCCACTACACCATCACTCACACCTTTTGTAAGTGTCCCGTCAGTAGCTCAGTCAACACCTTCTCATTCTACAGCCTCATTAGTAATGAATTAAGGCACCAATCCATGAACATTAGGGTTATATTGATGGGTGACTTTAATAGGGAGAAAATTCAATATGAATAAATTTATTTCAATTATTTTGAATGTATTAAATATTTTTTTATGAAAGATGTAGTAAATGATAATACGGTGAACAAAATGATATTTTTAGATGTATGGAATCTAAATGGACTTATGATAGATGTTATATTTGATTCATATTGGGACCCTATAGATTGACATCATGAGATTACTTGGATAGATTCTGGGTTAGCTGGAAGCATAGACATTTACCCTTTCTATTACATATACTGATTGGAGGAATAATCCTTCATCTTTAAAAAATGATGTTTTTGATTCCCAAATAATGCTAATATTAATAAATTATGGTGTAATTGAATTTCATTATTTTATTAAATACTAAATTTTTCAAAATGAATCTTAGTGTACATATGTTTTTCTACATTTCCATTATATATATATGCTAGTGAGAAAGTGGACATTGAAAAAATGGGTATGAAATAGACGGGATTTTAAATGGATATTATGTAATGATTTCAATGATACCACATTGAGTCCCATCAAATATATGATATGGTAACGAATGGGATACCTAAAGAGCAATGGAATGATTCTTTTGATAATAATTTTGATGACAAGCACATGATATTTAAATATATATTATTATATTAATCTCATTTTACATTTATAATTTTATTTTAATGGAGGAAAAAATTCCATATATTACTATTAAATTACATTTTATTAATTTTTGATCATTTAAGGGATAATTTATTGGTTCTTGTTTAGAAAATCCACCCTCACACTATGGGGTCAAAGAGTTATTCTTGATGTCGACTGACTCTAGTAATATTTAAATTATATTAAATAGTTATAAGAAACTATTATCGGTTTAATATATTGAATTTTTCATTTATCTTTTTTTAATGTATTCATAGAGTTTCAGGGATAATGAATCTTGAAAATGTGAGGTTGGATGTCCTTAATAAATCAGTTTGGATTTTAGTTAATTAACATGATAAATAATATGGGGATTTAATTCAATTTTCATTATAATAAATTATTATTATTTTTCACTATGTTAATATATATTGCATCTAATATGACTGATATTTGGTTTATGGGTAATAATTAAAGCTTGATAAGATTTTAATACCATGCCATCCTACTCAGTCTTCTTGGATGACCTAGTTGATAATGTCCATTTGAAGGAGCATCCTTATCATGTCAGTGGGATGGGTTTGTGACCATTACTATCTAAGAACATTGGCAGACCATTGGGGATTGTAGCTACATCTACTCCTGGTGGTAGTCACTCCATACCGCAAGATTCTCTGCGAGATTTTGTAATAATAAAAATCACAATTGAGAAATTGGGGGTTCCAATATCCTCTTGTGGTAAATAATTGATTGATTCATATAAGTAGATGAACGGATCTACCCTTGTGTTATTGCATCGATGACTAGTGGTGAGCAGGTAAATAACACAATTTCAAAATCATTATTTTTCAAATATTTAATGTTATTATGTTTAAATATAAATATAATACATTATTTTATTTTCAATATAATTGTCATACATGTTATGGTAGTATAAAGTAGGGATGTAGATGGAGAGAGTGATGACATATATTCTTCATCAAACATTGATTAGTTGTTTTTTTATGTTTCAGAAAAATATGAAAAGAGACGGTTTTTCATGTATCATGTGTGACATAGTGTATTCAAATTTAATTTTCATGGAAAATACAATTTCATGATTTCCCATGTCTGAAGAGGCTGAAAACATTTTTTGGTGTTGTTTTGATGTCATCCATTCATGGAAATATAGGATTGAATATGATTAAAATAATAATCATGCAATTTTCATCATGGTATTTTGTGAAAACCATTTTTATATTTTATTTTATCATATGAAAACATTAATTCAATAATCTAGTGTAGTAATTTATATGTGGAATTTCATTCTTGTCGAAATCCCATAATGTATTGTTCAATCATTATGGATAAAAATTTTATTTCCATTTTTTAATATTCATGCATGATATTTTTTCATTGAACATATACATGTACAAGTTCCTCATTCACATTGTTGTCCCATATAACATTTAGTCCCAAAACCCCTATCATAATTTATGTTCAATCATCCCCTTATGATGTATCAAATAACGATTTGACATCAATATCTCTACATCATTATTCATGATTCATAACCTTATCATAATTCCTTACCCAAATAGTATCATAACTCTATAGAATTTCTCCATTTTGGTTTACCTTCTCCCTATATATCCTACTAAAAATTCACTAGCCTACCTCTATATGGGTCTCCCTCCTACGATCTTCATGGTCGCCCTACGGTTTTGATTTTCTGCCACCTAACCATATTTTGTTAGTTTTCCCCTTTCTATTCTTTTTAATGTGGGGATTGCACCTCCAGCATCCCCCTTCATCCATATCACCCCTAAACTCTATCATGGGTCAATATATTTCCAATATGCACCACTTTGGTTTTTTCAAGTTGTTTTCCTAGTGATTTTTCACCGGGATCAAGAAGTATGAACTTATTTAATCTTTATATTGGTGTTTTATATTCATTTACATGTAACAGTATACCAGGTGGACTTATTTCGATTATTTTCTACGTTATTGTAACATCATAAGGGGATTTTTGTTTTCAGTAGTTGTAATCCCTCCTATGAGTTCTTTTTCGGTATAGTTTTTCACACGATAAAATGTTCCACCATTTTATGTAGATTTTTATAATTAATTTACTTTTTAAAAACTATTCTATAATTATGGATTTTCCCTACGGTGGTTGGGTTAATGTGAATATTTATATGGATGCTAGTTCGGTCTGGGAAGTAATTTCCTTGAAGGATTGGATATTTCCTTTGAAAATATTACTAAATTAAATCGATAAATAGAATATAGTTTTTATTAAATAATTTTTATTCATTTTACATGTTTTCTATAATTTCAGTGGTGGTTTTTATTGATAAAAATGCTTAATCATTGGGTATTAAGCCAAATATAATTTTAATAGTGGGTTTACCATTTTTTTGTCTTTTCCGTGTTTCATAAGAGCAGTGTAGTTTTAAAATTTGAAATATAGTTTCCCTTGAAAAATTTATTTATGATTAGATTTTATGTGTGAACAACATTGGTTATATGTTCTCTACATATATTAGTTTTAGGGTAATTGTGATGCATAATCTACCACCATTTTTTATTTGTAAATCAATAATTAGTAAAAGAATAAACCACCACCAAATATGGTACATTTTAAGACTATTTTAAACCATTAAAATATTTTTATAGTTTCTTATTAAAGGTGGATAAAATAACTAGTTTAAAATGAAACACATTGATTTAGAGGCAGTTTTATTAGTTTTAGCGGCAATTTCCATGAAAAAATGAAAACATTTACCTACGATAAAAAGAACTGCTAAATACTTTCCATATTTTCCAAAATTAAACTAATGGTATAACTCATAAAACCGCATGTAGATATTTTTTCTATGACACATACCATGAACATCATGTAAATGGAAGAAACCACCATGTATTGGATGTTTACACTATTTTAACGCGTGTTTTTATAAAACCATTTCAGAACAATATAACAATTTTTTAAACCATATCGATATTAAAAAACCATTTCTATTAATTTAATTTCATGTAGTGAAATAAACACAATTATATAGAGGAATTTAAATAAGGGAAAAAACAATCATCCCTTTTTCCCAAACACATGTTCAAAATTGGGGGACTAAGAATACCAATAACAGTGCTACATCTAGATAATGGTTGAAAAAAGGTAACCTCATCATCATTATTCGTGTTTCTCATTAGATTATCATTTAAAAAAATTTTAATCAGTTTACCATTTTCATGTCCATATAAGGAATCATTTTCAATTAAAACATAGATGAAATGCACATTACATTTAGTGAATCCACTTACTCGAAAAACTTTTTTTCCAGGAAGTTCCTAAAAAGAATAATGTTATTTAATGTACGTGAGTGCCTAAAATGATTCATGAATAATCAATTATACCTCATATTCTAGTCCATGATTAAAATTTCCAAATGTCTCAGAATGAAATAATAAATCACATAACAAATGCATCAGTCGATGTGAAATAACATCAACTAAAAAACACACATCAATAACTAGAATTCTACCCGGGGTATTGGATTTTACCATCATATATGGGTTAGATACTCCCATGAATGCTATCTTAACCAAGGCCCAAATCTACCAAGTATCCTATCTACAATTTCAAAAACTAAAAAAAAAGTAAATAAAAATGCATTTGATTCCACATTGAAATGTCACAACCGGGGTTACACACACCATTTCCAAAAGTGAGTCAGTCACATGACCTGAGGCCCCATCCTTGTAAATGAGAGGTTATAGACTAGAATAGATGGTATAATATTTCTCATGGGGATGCTAGAACCTATTTATAAATGTATAAAAAATAGAAATAAATAATAATAACCAAAATATGTCACCAATGCCCAAACCAAACTAGTATCACATGATGATCAATGAAAGAAATGCAATAACCAAACTAAAAAATAATTTGTCTAGGCCAAAATCACACGTGAACTACTAGTATTAATATCCCATAATAAATAAATACACTAAAAAAACCATAGAGTGTCTCAACACTAAAAATATTTCTGGCATCCATTCCCCATCCTAGCTCAACCATCTAACACTAGACCCTTACTCTATTCTTGTCCTACAAACATGATGTATATTTTAGTACCGAACAGAAATACCAATTAGGGTGTCAATAAAACATAGTAGGACACCACAAATAGTATGTAAAATATTTAATTTTCAATAATATTTTATGTAGTTTTATATTTAATAATTTACAATAAAAAATGTAAGGAATTTTCATTTATAAAATTACACATTTTTAACCACATAATTCACAGGTTACTGAGGAAACACAGTCTCTAGGTACCTACATCGCCCTATTATAGAGTCTAAACCATATCAAAAATTAATTTCATAATTAATTTTCACACATTTGATTTCATTATGAATTTAATTTCTAGTCATATTATCAGATATCAGAACCATACACCACTAAAAAATCATTGCGTATAGAATCCTGTCTAGAACCCTGTTGTTATTTTGAGCCTCATTCCCAATGATACTAATCAATGTAATCTATGATATTTTGAATTATGTTTCTTTATCACACAATCATTCATAAATTAATCTATATAGTCTTTTAATGTAGTAGTCCATGTTCCATACAATTTAATCAATTTATCACTATGTGAATTCGATGAAATAGACCATGTCTCACACATGTTTTTCACAAATATCACATTATTAAAGGATTGGAATTATTATCCGAATTATACCACTTTATAATATTCAAATTTTATTAATTAATTCACCAATTAGTTAATCCAATTCCAGAAATTGAATAATCAGAATAATATATTTTAATAAATCCATTAATTAATGTATCCAATTCACCCAATTAAATAATAATTACAATTACTATTAATTCATTCCCAATTTTACTAAACCTATTTAATCGATTTAATAACCCAAAGATTATAAATAATTAATTCAATAATTAATTAGAAAAATTAAACCAATCTAATTATCAAAATAATTACCATTAAGTAATTTAAAATTCATTTTTATTATATATATCAATTAATTTACCACAACAACAAAATTGATTTTAAAATAAAATAATTAATCATATTCTACAATCCCATCATATACTTAATTAATTCACGGGTTAATCAATTCAATTACCAAATATAACACAAAATCATTAACATGTGGAAATTAAAAAATTAATTAAATTATCAATTCAATTTCATTGACATAGAAATGGAAATTTCACAATTTCATACAAGTAATTAAATCTATAATTTTGGAAATTTATAATAGACCACCTACCTCATAATTTATGATAAACTCTATCGATTATGAAAAACCAAAGGAAGAGAAACAACCATGATCATGAAGAAGAACAAAATCATGAATCAAATCCTTGAAAAAACATCCAATAATCATGATCCATAAAATCTATATCTATATATCATACCAATAGGGGAAAACATGTATTCCAGGGATTGGAGAATATTGTGAATGTCAGAGGTAACCACACATTATTTTATACACCTATAGGTGGAGGTAATGATCATGACTATGTGCATTGAATAGTCATGAAAGAAGGTTATATGGGCTTGGAAACTTCATGGGAGCCTCATAAAAACGAGAGAAATAATTTAGGGACTTTATAGGGTAAATTTTGTGGTAATATCGGTGGTTAGGGTATTTCATATCTAATATTGAGGATAATTAAAAATTAACACAGGGGTTTCATATAAGGGGAACTCGTTTTTCAAAACATTGTTCTTTAACTATTGGCCTCTTCTTGAAGGGGTGGGGGTGGCACAATTTCACCAATGATGGTGGACAATTTGATAAACCATGCACCAATATTGGCATTACTCTTTGTTGGAGATTACATATTTATCTTGGATAGGTGAATAGTTTGGGAAAAATGTTCCCCAAGAATGAAGATCCCCTCTTGCATCAAAAAATGAACAATTTTTATAGAAAATCACCAAATAAATAAATAGAAAAAATGAAATAAAAACTATTAAAAATAATAACTAAAACCAAGCTTACGAATTCTCCAATTAAGTTTTTTATCCTATAATTCTATTGACCAAATAATTCTTATTAATGAAAATATCAACTTTAAAGACATCCCCATTGCGAAGGAATACACTGATGTGTTTACCAATAATTTGTTTTATTTTCCACCAAGCTGTGATGTTGAGTTCTCAATAAAAAATATACATGTTAATTTTCTAATATCCATGGATATATATAGAATTTTTATATTGAACATGTTTATTTGAACAAGGAACTATAGTAGAATCTTTCTAAAGGAATTATACGCCCAATTATTTCATTGTGGGGTGGACCCATCCTTTTCAATATGAAGGAATATGTATCAATGTCACTCGATATAGATTATCAAGGGCTCAAATAGATCAAAATAAAGAACAAGAATCAACTTCTTAAGATTTATTTCTTCATTGATTAAAAATTTATATTCCAATACTTTTCTAATATGTATATTCAGTTGGGTTAATATCATTTCCGGTTAAATGTTGATTTCCCCAAAATAAATTATTGTACAACATAAATGCTCTATTAGTTCATAGTGATTCATTTTTAACTCATAAACGATCTATCTATCCTCATAGAATTAATGAGTTTATAATTCATGTATTACCTTGATTTATTTTATGTAGAATTTTCTGTTGATATTCTTATATACTCTATTATCATGGGGAAACAAGAATATAATTTGAATTTTGTGCTAAAGAACATTCAAAATAGGAATATTTATGTGATGTATGGTAAATGTGTGTTTTATATAGAGGAATTAGCATTTTATATAATTTTATCACTATTTAAGGGATATATATTTATCCTTTAAAAATATTGGAAATTGAAGGATGGTTTTTAATGATATTTCTATTTTAAATATTTAACTTTTTTGTATTCATCTTCGAGGAGGGGGTAAATCTCAGTAATATCATCCCCAATGACATAGATAACAATTAATGTAGTAATGTTTGTTAGTGCTTCTAGATAATTATAGAGTTAAATAAAATGTTAATCACTACACCAATACTCACATTACCCATAAGTGGTGAAGGATATATGATATGAAAAAGGTCATATTACAAGGGAATGTTTTTTTTCAAATTCAATATTAAATTGGGATATAATATTCTTTTAAAAAATTAACTATAGATTTTTATAACTACCTAAAACATCTTTTATAGTTGGTTATATTGATCTTCAAATTTTATATTTGGTTAAAATATATCAAAACGGAGAAATGTGACATATATATGAATCTTGAAATCCTCATGTATATATTCACATGAAATGAGATCAATATACACTAACATAGTTTGTTATACAATATCATGGATTATAATGATTCAATCTATTAAAATCCTTGGAAGGTGAATAGTGTCAATGATTTTATATGTATAATATATCCCACATACCAATTATAATTTTGATTACAAGTCATCCAATATTCTTAGATGTGAATGGGGTGGAAGTGAGAAGAGTAAATATAACTCTATCATAAAATTATAAAATAACTAATACAACATACATTCGTGAGTGGATCATAGGTTCCCTGAAATATGATAACATCACACAGAAATTATTTCTAACTATTACAGAGATAATCATTACTAAAAGATAAAATTATAAATGTTAGAACTCAGATATGTGATCCATAATAACTAATGATGAAAAGTGAACAACTATATGATTGATAGAGATCAAAATTACTTATTCATCCATTATGTATTTCAATGTTAATATATCTAAAAAAACATTATATGTGATAACATCAAAAGGATTATAGATGAATTTCTATGTTGAATCAAGGTATACCAACATGTTAAACATAAACAATTGATGTCTGAGGGTATGGGAGAACCATTAACCATACTAGTATGGAAATGAGAAATCATAAAAAGGGATTTCATCATAGGTCTCCCAAATTAATATGAAGGAAATAATCTCAAATGGGTGATATTCATTCGCCATACAAACATAGTGCATTTTAATTCTATCATGGAAGATTCCATTCGTATCAAATCTTCAATGATATACATTAGAGAACCAGTATGACTGCACTAAGTGACACTCTCTATTGTATATAATTTAGCCCCATAGATTACCATAAAGATTGGGTGAATCATGTTTTTGATTTGGATAGTGAGTATTGATTTAAAACAATATATTACACTCACTAAGATGGTCATCCTGAGGGATCTATTGACACTATTGTGGATATGTTGAGATCATCTTTAATGGATTTCCATGGATGTTCAGATCAACACTATCCACTAGTGGAGTTATCATATAAAAAACATTGTATTCAATAATTCAAATGTTAAATTTGGAGGCTTATTATGTTGGTTGACATAAGACAATGACTTTTTTGGTTGATTTTGTAGAGGCAAGGATAATGGGTCCTCATCATACAATCAATACGAATGAAATATTTTAAACCATTTAACATCATAAAAATCCAAAAAAAAATATTAGAAAATTTATTCGGAATATTTATGATGAGACTAGGTGTCTGTGGTAACAAAAAAAGTACCCCTTCATTTATTAGTGGGGAATAAATTCATCGCGTTTGTGAAATTGTAATGGTTAACTCATTTTTCATCATCCCCTATGATATCATTGATATCATCAGAGTTGTGGAATATCGAGTATAACTCACAATAATCCTATTTCATGTTAATGATGTGTCCCATGTATCCCTCTTGTAGTAGTACATAATATACCCCTCAAACGTACAAAATGACATACCATTAGAAAATGAAAATTAAAAAAAGAAATAACTTATGATGATGATAGATTATGCAGAAAATGTTTGGAAAAATTAGACAAATCACATTATACATGTCCTATTAAAAAAATTTATGTTTAGTGAGGAAACATGCAAACCAGATGTGGTAATAAAATAGATGTAGCATCCTATATTTTATTGAATGAAATGTAATTTATATTTAAAAATTTATGAAGTTGGGAAAAACCCAAGGACACAACCATTTATAAATTAAATTTCATTTTTAATAAATAAATTCTTGTTAAGTAATGTTTTTATAGAAAACCCATTCACTAATTTCATTATATTTTGAAGTTAAATTCTAAAATATTTAAAATATCATTAATAATGGTGACTATTGACAATGTATATTTTTATAGTGACTATATATATTTTTTATATATTAATGTTTATTTTTAACTACACTTGATAAACATAGATACAATGATGTCCTTAACTAGTAGCATCATACCAAATGAAGCATGATTATTGTAACGATTTAGGGAGAATGAATCATGGGGATTTATCTTTGAAAAATAAAAAGATGATATTAAATATCTACTTAAAATAAAATCTGTTTATTCAAGAAGTTTATGCTTATCGAGATCATATCCCAAATCATGTTCACCAAACCACTCCATGAATGTTTTACCATCACTCACCTAAAACTAACAGATACATTTTAATAATATGGATTTATGTATCTTAACCTATAAATAATGAATTTTAAATTTTAAATTTTTAATAAATTAATAAATATAATTATTATTTTTTTATTTTACTTATTAAATAATTAAGCAGTGAGTATAATGAAAATTTGTTTTCATAAGTGGAAAAATTGTATTTTATAGAAATAGTGAGTTTTAATCAATACAGTATTCTTGATGTACAACAGAATTTTTGAAATAAATTTCATTTTAATAAAATATTCTTATTAAATAATTTAAATATAAATATAAATGGTAATATAGTTATTTAATGTCAAATATATTATTTATAGCTGTTAAAATAGTTATTGTTCTAAAAACTGTATTATCAATGGAATTTTTTTATTTTAAATTTATAATATAATATCAATAGATTAATTTTTATAAAATAAATATTACTTTTGAAATAAGAATGTAAAAATTATCCAATACTGTTTTTGTCAATACATTCTAATACAAAATAATATTTTGGTAATACATTTATTTGATATAAATATATTCTATGTATTTTGGCATCATAAATTCCCGTAAGTTATGTAATAAAATCTAAAAAAATTTCCATGACATAAATCATGTTATCCTTTTAAAATATTGTGTTCAAAAAGTTAAATTATTCCTTCTATATTACATTAATGAATCCTCCAAAACTAATATAATATATTATTTTTTTCTGCTTAATTATTTAAGAAAATTAACCACATCAACATCCTTAGGGGTTTTATTTTATCATGTTCGCTTATGAGCCATATAAATTATTGGCCACCACTCCTATTTGGTAGAATCCATTTAGGAAACTATGGGATGGTTGGTGATTTATATTATTTTATCATATAGAATCCAAAAAATCTATTTATAAATAATTTTGTTTTTGACGTAATGTTTTATGTAGTTTCCACATTTCCTTGTTTCTTTTTTGTTATCTTTTAAATAATGAATAAAATATATTTTTTGTTATTATAATGCCTTTTAGGTAGGTATTATATAACTCATGACTCACATTTAATACTTTACATTACATTATGTGTTGATTCATCTCATATAATACATTATAGATCATCTATTTAATGTGTATACCCTAGGTAATCTAATATAGTTTAGTAGAGTAAAATAAATTTATGTGAATATTGTAGAGTTTAAAAATAATTTTTTTCATCCAATGTTTCATGTTACCATTCTATTTACATATTTGTTCAATGAAACAAGGCCCCATGATATAATGCGAAATATTATGATTTCTTTCATATAATATATCATAAATTAAGGCACATTATTAGATGGGATTTCAAAATGTTCATAGTTGATTCTCCATGTGTACAAAACTAAGAGATTATACAATTAGGACTCGAATAATAATATAATGAACACCCCATATAAATCATTGACCATAGAGATAATGTTCTAGTAAAAAATGGAAATATCTTTGTAAATGTTCATTAGAGGAATGGTTATTTAATAATCAACATGGTATATGGGGATGTGATAAATAATAAGTATCCTCATTTTTTAAATTGGAATGATGGAATTACTTGTGTGATGTCCATTTTTAATGACTATAGAATATATCATCATCAGATTTTACATGTATTCCATTGAATGAAATATAAGGTTATATATAACTATCCTAACTTGAAATCCACATTCTAAAATACCCATAACATATTTTTACAATTAGAACCACATTGAATGCTCTGTGTGTATGAATAGGGTTTAAAAATTATAAAAATTATAAATAGATAAATTTTATATATTTAAATTTTTTTAATTAAATTTCATTAATAAGTAAATTATTCTAAAAAATATTATTTTATGATTAAAATTCACATTTAAAAAATTATATATATATATATATATATTTTAATATATTAATTTATAATTAAAATGAATTTTAGTTACAATTATTGATAATGGATGAATAATAAATCATAATTATTTATCCAATGGTTATAGACATAGATAAGATAATTTGATGATAGAAATAGTTATTCTTTCGATGATTAGATTACTATGATAATGCAATTTTAAATTAGTAAAATAAATAAATCACTATTGAATAATATTTAAAAAAAATATAAGGAATATAAATTCAATGAAATATTTTTACAATCATTTATTAGTTTTTTGAAGTAAAATACTGTCATAAAATTATTTTTTTACACTTTAATACAATTTTTAAATTATTTTCATTGTGTTTTTCAAGTCTATTTTAAAAATAATTTTCAGACACTTATAGAAATTGAATTTGATACATTTTATTCATCATTATAAATAAATATGTATAAATCTTTTAATGTGAATTGTTTTTTATTTATTAAAAATGATCATTTAAAAAAATTACATGTACCATAGTTTGGGTTTGGAGTCTTTTTAAGGGGGTAACTAAGAGATACATTTAAAATTTACACAGAAAAATTACAAAATAATATTATTTGAGTATATATAATTTTAGAAATAATTATTATGTTCATTACCATTTTTTCCACATTCACATTATTTTGACATCATATTTTATAAAAATTATAATGTGTTCCATATATTTTACTATCCTCACATATAAATGGAAACCAACCATATTAGTTTATTCATAAAAAATCAAGAGGTCTTTATCAGACAATAAAAAAACTTTTATGGATTTCATCCCTTTCTTTGGGACCATCTTGTTTATCACTATGATCATCCTAATTTGGAATAACTAATAATCCCTTGTAGTTGTCTCTAAATAGTGGTAATTATATTACCTTACTAATTGAATGCTAATTTTTTCATTAACATCCAATAAATATATTTATTTGTCCCATCATATTTATATAGTATCCCAAATATGAATAATTTATTTTTATAATTGGATAACCATTTTATATATCATATCAATCAAATGGGATATGAATGTATCGCTTGGTTGTATATATGGATTACCCCTCTATATAATGATATGAATCATTTTATATCACCGCCACATAGTAAAGTATATAATTATGTGTTTAATATATATATATATATATATTAATATGGTATTTATAATATTACATTTATTCTTGTATAAAATATTTGTATTTTAATTTAATCTATATTTTCATTAGTTAATGAAAAAATGTTCATCTATATGTCAGTACTACCATATCCATTAACCATGTAAATAATTTTTACATAACTTCATGATTTATATTGATCTACATATATATATATAATTAATATTCCTAATATTTATTTCATGTTTAAAATTATTTATATCATATATCCATGATCTTTGTTGAAAGAATAAAATTATAAAACTGAAGCATGCATTAAAAAATAAATATTTAACTATGATAAAGGGTTATTTTATTAAAGTAATCATGGAAAATAATTGTATATATGTTATAAGGGAATAATATATCATATTATAATCATATATATTATATTTAAAGGAATTATAAATAAATATTTATTATACATTTGGTTACAACACTTGAAGATAAATCCAGACTTGTGGAAAGGGTGTCATGTCTCAAATTTAATTTTTTAAGACTTATATCTTATTCACCAATTTTTTTGGGGTATATACTAGAAAATTGACATTTTATTTATTAAATATATCTAGAAAAATTTTATTTAATGATTTATTTGAATATATTTATTTCATTGGAGTTATGATTCAAAAGGTACAATATTTTTTTTTTGGGTTTTATGTCACATTATAAAATTTTACCAGGGATATATCTTCTAAAAATAATGGTGATGATATTTTATAATCCACATATTATAAATATTTTGAAATTTATTCTCAAATTGTATAATTATTGATATTATAGTTTTCCTTTTTCATTTCCCTCAATCTTTATACTCAAAATACCAAATGGATATTTTAATGAAGAACAAACATTATTTCTCCCTTCGAATGAGAACCATTTTATCCGATGTCTATATTTTCATTAAAATTGATTAATGGTTTTTTACATTTATAAAATTATTAAATTCATTTAAAAAAATTTATATAATATAAAACATTATTAAGGAATATTATATTTATTTTTCCAAAAATGTAATTTTTACCAAGGGTGTTTATAATATCTATGTTTTAAAATTCACCACATTAATGACTTTTATAAACTTTTATGTATTATTTAAATTGATCCTTAAATTATACTTTTTCATGTCTCTTTTAAAATTTGAAATTAGTTTGTAATATTCATCAAACATTATTACACCAATTAAATGATTTGAAAATAGGAAATTTATTTTTTGGGGGAAATTTTTCAAGGATCGATTAAAGTTATTTTCATCTATAAGAACATCAATTGATGTTTCTTATGATTTACGAAAAATATTTTCCTATGTTACCGAACAGTTTATGTATCTATAAATTTATTGAATATGATGACTAAATCATGATGAAACTAATTTTTATTTCCTTTGGTTATTCATTGATGAAATGAAAAATATTCTCATGATCTTATGTTATTCTTATAAATTGATTTTGATTATGTGGTGGTTGGGTATATTTTATCTAAAAAATGATTTGGGTAATGTATATTTTTTATTCTCTAAAGGAGTATTTCGGTGTTTATCCCATTCTTTTTATAAGGTACATGGTAGGTTTTCCTATGACGAGATGAAATTTTTCAAAGGTTTAAATTGTTGTTTTTCTTTTTTAATTCATTGGTTTTACTATTAAATTAAATTATATAAGAGTGTACAAGGAATTGGTGGTCTATATGGTATGTAAATATATAGAAGATGGATATTTTAGAACATAAATCTAGGTGACATGCTCAGTATAAAATGTTCATCCTTGTTAGAATGGATACATCAAAGAATGTTGGGGGGCCCAACGAATTTTCCATAGCCTAATAGTTTACTGAAACCATGAAACCTATGTGGCACCCTTATTTTTTTCTCTACATAATTTTAATAGATGAAAAACTATTTTTCAGAAAATGGATTCTCTAAATAGATTCGATGACTGTGTGAGAGGTTACCTAAGGTAGATATGAACAAATTATCTAGCCAACCATTTGGCAAAACCAGTATACCACATTCAAGTTGGAAAACATGTCCATTATTGTTTCTTAAGATCCTCTTAACCCTTAATTTATTTTTCATTATCTTGAGAACAAACATTAATACACTTTTTTATTCCTTATTACTTGAGATGATACATTAATGATCCTATCCTACTGATATACGAAACAAGCTCCATCCTTCTCGTTGGATATCTATTAGTGAGATATCCACTCATTCGACTCCATTAATCCTTTATCTTTATATCAAGGATTCAATGATTTGTGAAATCATCTGCCTTATCTTCAGCGTGTTCATCTGAAATTTGTTTTTATTCAAAATGAATCCAATGTAATGGATGATACTTGATGAGTGTTCAATTATAGTCATATGATATGTGATGTATACCTATTCTTTAAATATTCATTTATTTAGTCCATGTTTTCATTTTTCTTCACGATACACATTTCTACATTGAAATAAAAATTATTAAATCTTTTTTTAAATATTACCTCTTTATAAAGTCAATCCATCTAACCCTTATACAAGGTAGGTGGTGGTTGACCATAACCAGAACCAGCCATTGGATGAGATCATTCCTTGACCATGGAAATGTCACACATGGGTTGATTTGAGCTTGCTATCCATTATAATAAATAATTGACGAAAAAATTAAATTGTAAAAGGTTTTTAGAACCATGAAGAACAATTTAATTTTTATTTGAAAAGAGTAAAATTAAAAATTCATTTGGTTTTATATTAATTATTTTATTAATTAAATGGTAGATTAAATTATTAATGAATGTTTTATGAAATGATGAATTATTTGGTCATACTAATAATGGCTGGTTTTTAGTTTAGAACTAATATACCTCTTGGATGAATTGATCATTTATACTCCATGGATCTAGTTTACTTCACTAACTATAATGCCAGGAAAAATTTGACTCCATCTATCTAACAATGCACTTGGATGCCTTAAACATTTCTACTCATTGAATCTAATAACCCATTAGGATGCCTTGTAAATTTCTACTCCATGGATATAGTTTAATTATAGTACTTAGATTCCTATTATATTTATACTCTAAGTATCTATATTACATAGATACTATGAACAATTAATATCCATGGATCCAAGCCCATGTTGGTACGATACTTTATTACTCATCATAGGCCATTGTTGAATATTACTATTAATTTTATATATCCCTTTTTGATATGGTTTCTTTATTTAATAAACCATGGTAGAATAGAAAATATATCTTCTAAATTTATTATTATTACTCATATTATATGTTCACACTAATTTAGATTAAATTCACTGATTGGAGTTATTGTAGACACTATTGGTGGTGACACACTGAGTGTTTTCTCAAACACATTTTGGTCCACCATTTAGTATCCATGAAGACATCAAGTGTGATGTTTAGGACAGTTCCATGCTCTATATTAATGAGGATTTATTTATTGTTATATATGAATATGGGAGAAGATGACCTATCTATGACTCAAGTTTCTATAATGAGAAGTATAACGACCCATACTTTACATACATTGTTAATACTTCAAAATTGAAGCACACTTGTTACAACATATGACAAAACCACAAAGGACCGTATAGGTATAGTGTCTTTAGAAACTGGGAAACATAAAAAACTGGTTCAAAAATATTCTACAGTGTCTCCCATTTATTTCATCATATCTAGGGTCCCTTTTAGCATTTTCTACTTAATATCCATCTTCCTGACCTGGGGAAAAGAAAACATAAAAGGGTGAGCTCAAATGCTCAGCAAGGGCAAATAAAGGAAATAAAAATCATATCATATCTTTTTGAAAATCATAACCTGTAAAAGAGATCATAATATCTTATCATGGAAAAAATCATAAAAGAGAAAATGAGATCCCCATAATAAAAACATGAAACTTGAAACTTTGTGGCATTCACACATAATCCTGGAAAATCATTTCTTGTTAGTCATGACTCATTTCCAAGACTATCTTAGCAGACAAAGTCCATTTCTGAACCGAGTTCACTCCTCGTTTCAGTCCTGTATCACTAAACCGAAATAAGCTTCCGTTCCAGCCATGTCTATCTCATGGGATATAAATCTTTACCCAATGCATTGGAGGGAGATATAGGTCCCACCCATCTAATAATGAATCCTATCTTATGTGTGCCACATAATCATAAATCATACATCATCGCATAACACATGTAACAAAAATGGGATTCTTGAAACATCATAACATCATAAAACAAATAATATAAGGTAAATTACTTCATAAAAATAATTCCCTCACAACATAATCTAATCAATCTAATAATAGGGATAAAAACAGAACCCTTTATTATCTTAGATAGAAAATAATTTTGATAAAACACTTGAACTCCATTCTTGAGGAAAATATCCTTTCTTCTTCAAAAACATGTTTCTTTTCATCACATGTCATACAATTATAAACTAAAAGAATTTGATTAAAAATAATCTTGAAAACTTGTAAAGGAATATTCATGCCTTATAAGTTAAAAAAACATTCTTCGTACTTTTGTCGGAAAAGTCAAAAAGTACCTCGTACGAAAAAAATGACAAAAGATTCCTTTCATATTCTTTACTAAAAACTCACCGAAGGCTAAAATTGGATTTAAACTATTGTAAGTGGATGTAAAAAATATTACATATTGAGGGAACATGGGTGTGGATGATAAAATACACCCCAGTAAATACCAAAGTATAAACAATCTCGGATAAAAATGATATTGTGATATTTCCCCTTACCTTGGGTCCGACTTGCTTTGTAAGTGTCCGAACCTCCTGTATAATGATTTAAATAATGTTATTGACTTATTCCAGAATCATACTTATTTTTATGATATCATATATGGTCATATTCTTAGCTACTTAGTAGTAATATTTCATTGCTACTTGTTATTCAGGTGTGTATAACTTTTTGTTCTTATGCGTGTTTTGTCGAATAAATTCTTATTCTTATCTTTAGGTTATAGATACCTCATTTCCAGAATGGTATTAGTTTCGTATATATCATATTCATTCATTCAATTCATTTATATAATGATTATGAAATGAAGATCGTGTAGAACGAATCGCATCACATCGTGGAGACAGTATTCCGTACGTACGCACGAGTGATGATATAATTCCTATGATCGTGGAATTGTATTGGAGTATATATATATTATTTCAGTATCAATATTACTTTATAATAATCATAAATAGTTACTCATTACACCATTATACCCACCCTTGTAAGGTGATGGTGGAAAATAGATTACACCACGGCGTGGAGACAATATTCCGTACGTACGCACGCGCGGTGATTTCATTTTTCCGTAGGATTGATAGAAGGTGAATTAGGGTTGTTTCATATTTATAATAACATATCAGTATGTAAGTAACACTGATGTTATTACTTTATCATGAAACAACTAAATAAGAAGAAGTTTAAGAAGAATGAAATTGAAAAGATCGGTAATGGATATTACCTCTTCTTTGGAATGCCTCTTTGAATCCTCCACTTAGGGAACTAATATTGGTCTTTGAAGAATACCAGGACCTCTAGGATTATTCTAGGGAAGCAGATAAGGGATTTTGGCAGGGGTTGTCTGAGATTGAGTGCTAAAATTGGTGTGAGGAGGAGGGGGAGGAGGTGCCCTTTTATAAGGGAGGAGAGGGGCACCTTAGGAATATCTCAAAATATTATTTTATATTAAAGTAAAAATCGGTTTATAATGGTTCTAAAGGGTCTTATTTTGAAGCTAAAGTGGGGATGGGTCGAAATCCAATCAACAAATAGGATTTAGACAAGTTTAGGTTATTATTTTAACCTTATCAATTAGATTTAACTCTAAGTTAAACAATTTAACTTTTACCGTGTCTTTTTGCTTTCTTACACTATATGGTTAATACACTTACTATAACATGAAAAAAGAACCCCAAATTGTTTATTATTAATATATATATCCTTATCTAAGTCATTTGGCCGAACCTTAGATTTTTAGTAATAAAATAACAATTACTAATATAATATTTTATTTAAAAACTATTTTGTGTCGATTTTGACACTATTTGATTATGATTTTTGTGAAAGTCATAACAGAATTATATGTTCGAACCAAGTTGATTAAATCAACACTAATATATCATATTATCCTGGAAATTTATTGGGATTCATAAAAAGTCCCAAATTACATTTATTTTTTTGTTTATAACTTCAATTATGTCAATATTTCATTATTAAGATAATTACTGCATCATCATTGTGTCATAAATAAATTAAATTATTTAATGTATAAAAATTATAAATAACATACCATGATGTAGGAAATTTTGTTATCTTTCTAATGAATATTTATTGTCGAATTTATCTTATGTATAACTCCGTATTAAAAATTATTTACTTTTTAAACTTTGATTTTAACTATTTTAACCCTTCTTTAAATAAATTAATAATAAATGTCCTTATCTAATCCAAGTGGGCCTAAATGGTCATATTTTATTCCTAAGTTTGTTTTTGGTCGAATTAAATATATCCAATAGAATTAGGACATGTGTTAGGGTAATAGTAATATCATATTTACCCTTAGTTACCCTATTTACTATTAACCGCGGTAAAAAAAGTAAAAAGTTACTATTCACCAAAAAATTATTTTTATCTCATTGAACCACATTTTACTTACTGATATAAACTGTGTCTGTCGGATTTTTGAAATTCCATTCACAGAAGCAGTAAAATTATGTTTTATGCAAAATTCAGTTTTTAACCTTCCACTTAGTGGTTTCACTATTCATCAAAAATTGAAAGTTTTTAGAAAAATACCCAAATTTAACCCTAGGCTGATTTCGGTATTCCGAATCCAAAAATGAAGTCCATTTTGAAAACTAAAATTTATAAAATTTCAAAAAGTGGTTATTACTATTCATAACGACTAGTTTTAATAATATTTTAATAGCATATCGTTGTTTAGTGAAACTCATGATTGCGTAAGACGCAAGCTATCGAGGAAGCGCGCGATTGCGTGTAAAGTAAGCCAAGCTAGTATGTAGTGAAAGATTCCTTTGATGATAAATAAAAACAAAATATTACTCATAAAAATTTCGGGTGTTACATTCTACCCCCATTAAAAAGAATTTCTCCCTCGAAATTCGTCACGTTGTAACAAACAGATGAGGATACTTCTCCCTCATCATATCTTCAAGCTCCCATGTAGCTTTTTCAAGTTGGTGGTTCCTCCATAAAACTTTCACCAATCGAGTGGTCTTGTTTCGTAGGAGTTTTTTGCTATGATCCAGAATCTCTATCGGTCGTTCTTCATAAGAAAGATCTTGCTCCAGCGGTACAACTTCTGAGTTGAGTACATGTGAAGGATCAGGTATGTACTTTCTCAGGAGAGATACATGGAACACATCATGAACTTGAGAGAGATTTGGTGGAAGCTCCAATCGGTAAGCTACCTTTCCATCACGATCCAGTATTTCAAAAGCACCGATATATCTAGGGCTCAACTTCCCCTTCTTTCCAAATCTCATAACCCTCTTCCAGGGAGATATTTGTAAGAACACTTTATCACCAACTTCAAACTCTAGGTCTTTTCTTCGGTTGTCGGAAAAACTTTTATGTCGACTCTGAGCTGCTCTTATGTGTTGTTGAATAGATCTGACCTTTTCTGCCATTTCATCAACGAGATCATGTCCTAATAGCTTTCTTTCCCCAACTTCATCCCAGCAAGTTGGAGTCCTGCATTTCTTTCCATAGAGAGCTTCATAAAGAGACATCTGAATATTGGAGTGGAAGCTATTATTATAAGAAAATTCCACCAAAGGTAGGTGTTGATCCCAACCTCCTTTGGAATCCATAGAGCAAGCTCTCAACATATCTTCTAGGGTTTGAATTGTTCTCTCAGACTGACCGTCTGTCTGGGGATGATAAGCAGTGCTGAAACTCAACTCTGTATCCAGAGTATGCTGAAGACTTCTCCAGAACATCAAGGTAAATCTCGGATCCCGATTAGATATAATAGAAAGTGGTACTCCATTCAATCTTTCCACTTCCTTTACATATATCATGGCAAGGTGATCTAGAGAGAAATCCTCTCTAATAGCAATGAAGTGTGCAGACTTTGTAAGACGATCAACTATGACCCAGATAGCATTATTGCCTTTGGATGTTTTAGGAAGTCCTGTGACAAAGTCCATAGTGTTGTTTTTCCATTTCCATTCGGGTATGGGTAATGGTTGTAACATCCCCTTAGACTTATGTCTCTCAGCTTTAACTTGTTGACAAACCAAGCATCGAGAGACATATTCAGCAACATCTCTTTTCATGCCATCCCACTAGAAGTACCCTTTCAGGTCCCTATACATCTTCATGCTTCCATGATGAATAGAGAATGAAGAACTATGAGCCTCATACAGTAGCTCCTTCTTTAATTCGGGGATGGGAGGAACACAAACCCGATTCCTGAACATTATTATCCCATCACAATCATGGTTGAATTCAGGAACATTTCTCACCTTCTTTTGTAACTCGACATCTTCTTTCTGTGCCTCTTTAATCTTCACATGTATAGATGGTTGAACATTCATTTGAGAAAGATTGGATTTTTCCCCTTCCATTATAATTCCAAGATCCATCCTTTGTAAATCCATAAATATTGGATCTTTTGTGATCCTCATCATGGATAAACTAGCATGGTCTTATCGACATAATGCATCTGCCACCTTGTTTGCTTTCCCAGGGTGGTAATAGATTGATCAGTCATAATCCTTAATCAGTTCCAACCATCTTCATTGACGCATATTCAGCTCCTTTTGTGTGAAAATATTCTTTAAACTTTTATGATCAGTATAAATATCAAACCTTTCACCATAAAGGTAATGCCTGCAAATCTTTAATGCAAAGATTACCGCAGCCAACTCTAAATCATGTGTTGGGTAATTTTTCTCATGGATTTTCAACTGTCGTGAGGCATAAGCTATCACCATATCATTTTTCTAAGAACACACCCCAATCCCTTCATGGATGCATCACTGTAGATCACAAACCTTTCTCCACTACAAGGAAGTGTGAGCACAGGTGCACTGGATAACCTTCTTTTCAACTCCTTGAAATTCAATTCACATTCCTCTGTCCAAACAAACTTAACTCCTTTCCGAGTCAACTTGGTGAGTGGATTACATAATCGTGAAAAATCTTTTACAAAACGTCGATAATATCCAGCCAAACCAAGAAAACTTTGGATCTCAGTTACTGTTGTTGGTCTCGACCATCTTTCGATAACCTCTGTTTTTGCGGGATCCACAGATATCCCCTCTTTTGAGATTATGTGACCCAAAAATGCAAATTTTTAAAGCCAAAATTCACACTTGGTAAATTTGGCATAAATCTTCTCCTTTCTCAGGGTCTTCAATATAATTCCCAAGTGATCTTCATGCTCTTACTTGCTCTTTGAATATATAAGAATATCGTCTATAAAGACTACCACAAATTGATCAAGATAGTCTCTAAAGACTCTATTCATTAGATCCATGAAGATAGAAGTGGCATTAGTAAGACCAAACGGCATCACTATAAATTCATAGTGTCCATACCTTGTACAGAAATCCGTCTTTGGTATATCCTCCCTTTTGACAATTAATTGATGATACCCTGAACGAAGATCAATCTTGGAAAAGTATTGAGCTCCGCGTAGTTGGTCAAATAAGTCATCAATGCGTGGGAGAGGATATTTGTTCTTGATAGTGATCCTGTTAAGTTTTCGATAATCAATTGAGAGTCTCATTGATCCATATTTCTTCTTAACAAATAGAATAGAGGCTCCCCCAGGTGACGCACTAGGGCGTATGAATCCCTTATCAAGATTCTCTTGGAGTTGCTTCTTCAATTCCTGTAACTCAATTGGGGCCATTCTATAAGGTGTCTTTGAAATAGGCAAAGCACATGGTACGAGTTCTATTGAAAACTCAACTTCACGATTTGGTGGAAGACCCGGTAATTCCTCTGGAAAGACATCATCAAACTCCCGTACGATGGGCATATTCTTAATCGCGAGTTTCTCACCAACCATTTGAGATAAGTAACCTTCATTTAGTGGAATCAGGACCCATAAGATGGAATGAATTTCCACTGGAAGGTTATATTCATCTTTGCATCGATAGACGATCGTAGATTGATCTGGAATATGAAATGTGACTTCCCTTCTTTAGCAATTGATATAGGCTCCATGTAGAGAAAGCCAATCCATGCCTAGAATCACATCAAATTCCACTATAGGAAGGATCACAAGATTTGAAGGAAGCACTTTCCCACAAACATCAATTGGAGAAGAATTATAAACTTTTGATGCGACTTTTGTGCCATTAGGTGTTGTCACAGCTAACTCAACATCTAATTGTTGAGGTAATATAGTGATACCCTTAGAAAATTCTTTAGAAATAAAAGAGTAGGTGGATCCAGAATCAAATAAAACATTTTCTACTTTAGAGTGGATGGTAAGTGCACCTTTCACCACTTCGTTATCGTACTCCACATCGCTGATAGAAATTTCATGTGACTTTCCTTTGTCTTTAGCCTTATGATTTTGTTGACGTCGACCATCATCATCAACCCTTGGATTTGGGCATTGATTGGCATAATGGCCCATCTCCTTGAACATGAAACATTGAAGTGTAGTAGGTTCATTATGTGTATCCCTTACTTTGTTTGCATCATTAGACATCTTCTTCCCATTATCACGGCATTCAAATGCCTGATGACCTTTTTTTCCACATTTGAAACATTTACTTGTCCCTTTAAGTCAACTCCCTCCATGTTTCTTTCCACACTTTGAGCATAAGGGAAAGCTCATCTTCTTTTCAGTGTGCTCTTTAGATTTTCATTTGAATTCCATTTTCCTCTTCTTATCAAACCCATATGACTGATGGGTTACTCTAATATCCATCTCGACTTTGAGAGCACATCGAACGATTTCCTCGTAGCTGTCGAAGTCCCTTATGGCTAACGCCATTCGACGACTTGGTTTTAAGCCACTAAAGAATCGATCGATCTTACTCTCAGGTTGGATAATAATACCAGAAGCGTACCTTGCAAGTCTTGTAAAATTTGCTTCATAGGTACCAACAGATTCATCATCCCTTTGCTTCAGTTCAAGAAACTCTTTCTCCATCTTTGTTCGGAGAATACGAGGGAAATACTTATTGAAAAATAAGTTCTTGAACTCGTCCCATTCCATGGACTCAATTTCATCCCTTTGCCTCGTATTCTTAATAAGATTCCACCATTGATCAGCATCTCCTTCCCAACGATACACTGCTAGGATGACTTTATCATGTTCAGAACATTGAAGAATAGAAAATATCTTTTCAGTAGTACTAATCCATTGTTCAGCAACTAATGGATCAGTAGACCCGCTGAAAGAAGGTGGACGCTGCCTCATGAAGGATTCAACATAATGTTGCTCCTTCCTTTGCTCGTTTGGAAGTCCTGCATGATTCATATCTTGAGAAAGTTGTGTGATCATGGCTACAAGATTTTGCATTCCAACTCCCATATCGTTTGGTTGCTCAGGGGGACAATCATTGCATTGCCCATCGCATTCCACATTAACACGGTTCCTTTGGGTTCCAGCCATTGACTTATACCAAGAAGAATAGTGTGAGCAACACTAATTACAATAGGAAAAACACATAATTCAAGAATAAAATTTTCACGCTTAAGGTCTTATCCTAGGTTATTCATGGCCATTTCTAAAACACTAAGATTGTGTGTTATGATTAGACTTATCCTTAGGGTTCTTACTAAGGCTTTCACATCCTAGTTTCCAAAGGTTTACTATACCTTTCCTCTGATACCAACTATAACGACCCATACTTTACATACATTGTTAATACTTCAAAATTGAAGCACACTTATTACAACATATGACAAAACCACAAAGGATCGTATTGGTATAGTGTCTTTAGAAACTGGGAAACATAAACTACTGGTTCATAAATCTTCTACAGTGTCTCCCATTTATTTCATCATATCTAGGGTCCCTTTTAGCATATTCTACTTAATATCCATCTTCCTGACCTGGGGAAAAGAAAAAATAAAAGGGTGAGCTCAAATGCTCAGCAAGGGCAAATAAAGAAAATAAAAATCATATCATATCTTTTTGAAAATCATAACCTGCAAAAGAGATCATAATATCTTAACATGGAATAAATCATAGAAGTGAAAATGAGATCCCCATAATCATAACATGAAACATGAAACTTTGTGGAATGCACACATAATCATGTAAAATCATTTCTTGTTAGTCATGACTCATTGCCAAGACTATCTTTGCGGACAAAGTCCCATTCTGAATCGAGTTCACTCCTCATTTCAGTCCTGTATCACTGAACCGAAATAACCTTCCGTTCCATCCATGTCTATCTCATGAGATATAAATCTTTACCCAATGCATTGGAGGAAGATATAGGTCCCACCCATCTTATAATGAATCCTTTCTTATGTGTGCCACATAATCATAAATCATATATCATCGCATAACACATGTAACAAAAATGGGATTCTTGAAACATCATGACATCATAAAACAAATCATATAAGGTAAATGGCTTCATAAAAATAATTCCCTCACAACATAATCAAATCAATGTAACAATAGGGATAAAAACAGAACCCTTTATTATCTTAGATGGAAAATAATTTTGATAAAACACTTGAACTCCATTCTTGAGGAAAATATCCTTTATTCTTCAAAAACCCTTTTCTTTTCTTAACATGTCATACAATTATAAACTAAATGAATTTGATTAAAAATAAACTTGAAAACTTGTAAAGGAATATTCATGCCATATAAGTTACAAAAAACATTCTTCGTACTTTTGTCGGAAAAGTCCAAAAGTACCTCGTACGAAAAATGAGATTGTGATATTTCCCCTTACCTTATGTCCGACTTGCTTTGTAAGTGTCCGAACCTCCTGTATAATGATTTAAATAATGTTATTGACTTATTCCAGAATCATACTTAATTTTATGATATCATTTATGGTCATATTCTTAGCTTCTTAGTAGTAATATTTCATTTCTACATGTTATTCGGGTGTTTATAACTTTTTGTTCTTATGTGTGTTTTGTCAAATAAACTCTTATTCTTATCTTTAGGTTATAGATACCTCATTTCCAGAATGGAATTAGTGTAGTATATATCATATTCATTCATTCAATTCATTTATATAATCAATATGAAATGAAGATCATGTAGAACGAGTCGCATCACATCGTGGAGACGGTATTCCGTACATACGCATGAGTGATGATATCATTCCTATGATCGTGGAATTGTATTGGAGTAAATATATATTATTTCAGTATCAATTTTACTTTATAATAATCATAAATAGTTACTCATTACACCATTATACCCTTCCTTGTAAGGTGATGGTGGAAAATAGATTCCACCACGGCGTGGAGACGGTATTCCGTATGTACGCACGCGCGGTGATTTCATTATTCCGTAGGATGGATAGAAGGTGAATTAGAGTTGTTTAATATTTATAATAAAATATCAGTATGTAAGTAATACTGATTTTATTACTTTATCATGAAACAACTAAAGAAGAAGATGTTGAAGAAGAAAGAAATTGAAAAGATCGGTAATGGATATTACCTCTTCTTTGGAACGCCTCTTTGAATCCTCCACTTAGGGAACTAGGATTGGTCTTTGAAGAAGACCAGGACCTCTAGGATTATTCTAGAGAAGTGGAGAAGGGATTTTGTCAGGGGTTGGCCGAGCATGAGTTCTCAAATTGGTGTGAGGAGGAGGGGGAGGAGGTGCCCTTTTATAAGGGAGGAGAGGGGCACCTTAGGAATATCTCAAAATATTATTTTATATTAAAGTCAAAATCGGTTTATAATGGTTCCAAAGGGTCTTATTTATAATATAAAGTGTGGATGGGTCGAAATCCTATCAACCAATAGGATTTAGACAAGTTTAGGTTATTATTTTAACCTTATCAATTAGATTTAACTCTAAGTTAAATAATTTAACTTTTACCGTGTCTTTTTGTTTTCATACACTATATGGTTAATACACTTACTATAACATGAAAAAACGAACCCCAAATTGTTTATTATTAATATATATATCCTTATCTAAGTCATTTGGACGAACCTTAGATTTTTAGGAATAAAATAACAATTAATAATATAATATTTGACTTAAAAACTATTTTGTGTCAATTTTGAAACTATTTGATATATGATTTTTGTGAAAGTCATAACAGAATTATATGTTCGAACCAAGTTGATTAAATCAACAGTAATATAATATAGTAAGCTATTAAATTAGTGGTATTCATAAAAAGTCTAAAATTACATTTATTTTGGTGTTTATAACATCAATTATGTCAATATTGCATTAATAAGATAATTACTGCATCATCATTGTGTCATAAATAAATTAAATTATTTAATGTCTAAAAATTATAAATAAAATACCATTATGTAGGAAATATTTTTATCATTCTAATGAATTTTTATAGTCTAATTTATCTTGTGTATAACCCCATATTAAAAATTATTTACTTATTAAACTTTGATTTTAACTATTTTAACCCTTCTTTAAATAAATTAATAATAAATGTCCTAATCTAATCCAAGTGGGCCTAAATGGTCATATTTTATTCCTAAGTTTGTTTTTGGTCGAATTAAACTTATACAATAGAATTAGGACATGTGTTAGGGTAATAGTAATATCATATTTACCCTTAGTTGCCCTATTTACTATTAACCGCGGTAAAAAAAGTAAAAAGTAACTATTCACCAAAAAATTATTTTTATCTCATTGAACCACATTTTACTTACAGATATCAACCGTGTCTATCAGATTTTCGAAATTCCATTCACAGAAGCGGTAAAATTATGTTTTATGCAAAATTCAATTTTTAACCTACCACTTAGTGGTTTCACTATTCATCAAAAATTGAATGTTTTCAGAAAAATACCTAAATTTCACCCTAGGCTGATTTTGGTATTCCAAATCCAAAAATGAAGTCCATTTTGAAAAACAAAATTTATAAAATTTCAAAAAGTGGTTATTACTATTCATAACGGCTAGTTTTAATAATATTTTAATAGCATATCGTTGTTTACTGAAACTCAGTATTGCGTACGACGCAAGCTATCGAGGAAGGTCGTGATTGCGTGTAAAGTAAGCCAAGCTAGTATGTAGTGAAAGATTCCTTTGATGATAAATAAAAACAAAATATTACTCATAAAAATTTCGGGTTTTACAAGAAGGATTCAATTTTTATTCTTGTACTTTTTATACATGTATTTTACTAGATTCTTATTTCATTATATTTCAAATATTTTCTAAAGCTCTATTACAGGAAAAAAATATTGTATATGAAACAACCCTTAGATTCAGTTGTTATCACTGATTTCTAGTTAGTTTATCATTTTTTAATAGTTTATATTATGATTCCCTTTTATTATTAATTTCAATGACCGCTATGTTACTCTGACATTGAGGCTATGGTATCTCAACCATACCATCATATCACATCACTCTTAGGTGGAATACTATAGAATATGTGGAGGTTAACATGAGGCCTTGTGACCCTCTAGGATGGGTAAATGTTTATTGTCTCTCTTATCAAGATGTTACAATTTCTTATCCACATATTGGGTACATGGGAGGTTATCACCTTAACAATATATGTACAGGGGTGGTAAGCTCAAGGCTAATATGTGATGAATTTATTAGTTTATATCCTAATAATATTATTTCTTGGATTATGGTTATGACACTATTAATGACATGTTATTTTGATTATATAATTGTATCATTAATATTTTATCAATGAATATTCTTTTCTAATTTCTTATGAACTACCAAAGCCTTATAATCTATAAATTGAATGGTTCGACTTTTAAATATTCTGATTAACTAATGAGGTCCTTATTGTCATATTATAGTTATATATGATCATTGATTGATATCCCCCAAAATTATAATCATAGAGAATCTAGGATCACTATTTCTTTTGCTTCTTTTCCATATTTCATATAAGTGGTTTTAAGTGGGTTATTTCTATAAATTTTCCTATGTGATAAGAATAGTATTATAGGTGATGACGATCAATCATGAAATATGATGATTATGTATGGAATCTTCAATGATATTAAAACATTATGCTTATATGGTGGGTATTTTTCTAATATATATTGAATATTCATCTAACATAATGGAATATATGTGGATTTAGTTTTTGGGACAACGGATTATATCTCATTCTAGTGAATCATAATCATATCCTCTAACGTGTTTTCCAGGATACCAGGGCATGGGATTTTTTAATTAGTTTTTTATTTAAAATTGTATGGTTTCTACTTGAGTGGTGTACATGAGATTATAATATTTTTTATTAATTTATTTTTGGATATAAGAATGATGATGACTAGGTATTGTTCATAAATAATTTTAAAAGAATGATTAACATTATATTCTTATGATTTCTTATGATTGATTTTAGTAGTAGAAAATGATTTATTTGTTTAATGTGATAAAAATATTTAAATAGTTTTACTAGAAAAAGTATTGGTGGAATTATAATTATATGAACCACAGTATATGTTTGAAATTACTATTGTTCAAATAGAATATTAACTATATGACTCACAAACAATATAAAATGCGAGCATTGTTTTTGATAGTCTGTAAGACATGTAACTCCAGGACCATAATGTCGTATAATATCCGATGAATTAATAATATATATTTTTCTTAAAAACATCAGTATAACTTATCACTTTCAATGAAAACCAAGTTGAGTTATCATATGTCATATACAATTCCAAATCTCTTCAACGTATTTCATTAAACAAAATATCAAGTTTTACTGAACTATAATATATTTTTAAAATAAAGTAAATTAATATAATAAATACAACCTAGACGTTAAAGTAGAGGTTATGATTAATATTAACATAAATATTAAAAAAATTTGTTTTAGAAATGTTTTAATTCGATATATTAGTTACTAATAAATAAAAAATTATTATTTCAACCAAATAAATTTAAAGGGAATTTTTTATCATTAAACCATTTTTTTTCTCACAATATTGTTTTATCCTAATAAATAAAAATAATTAAATTTAGTGAGTAATGATAATGTAATATATATATATATATGATAATCAATTAATAATTTTTTTTCAACATATTTACTTTATAGGCTTCAGATAAAAAGTAAACTAATATTACACATAAAAACATATATTTTTAAAAGATAAATTTTACCGACTTTTAATAGTGAACATATTATATGTACAAATTATTGAATTTGTTTAAATATTAAATGATAAAATAATCATAATATACTAAGTCATGGCCTAAAAATTATCTTTAGGTTAATTTGTTATTTTTATATAAAATTTTGTATTTAAGGAATAATGAAAAAATACACAATTTTAATTCAAAACATATTTTTTCTTATTATTCATGTTTAAGGATATATTATATTTCTGTTGTTTTTAAAGAATAATTAGTTAAATAATATATCATATAACACAATTTATTTCATTGGCATTAATTTCACCTTTATATTATATATAATAATTTATCAATATTTTGAAACTGATTACCTTAGAACCCTCCACTATCATGCCATCTATAGGATTAAATTTAAATTAATTTTCGCCATATCTATTATAAGAATTTTTTAAAATGACTCTCATATTCGGAATAAGAATAATTTATAGTTAATAATTATTTCAACTAGGTTTTTGACAGAAAAATATAATTCAATGTGGTTAAAATTAATTGTAATGAGTAAAAGAAAAATTAGCTTAACAAGAAACTAAACCATAAACATAATGTCCAAAATGACCTAGATACTTGTCCAATAGGCCTTGGGTATATGTATATATAACTAATTATCCTCTTTATCTAATTTATTCCAATGTTGTATCCAATATACTAGGGGAAAACGGGGGTGGAATTCCCTTTCAATAAATTTATAATAGTTCTAACCCCCTCCATTATTAAAAGTAACTAAATCTTCCCACTTCGCAATCCTATTAGGACACATTGTATCCAAAAATATCAACAATAATATATCTTATATATACCTACCGTCAACCTTGAATAATCTATTTGGGATGAAATCCATCCTTGGAATCCCTTTTGTGCTAACAAAGAGGTGTTACCTGAAGATGAGCTAACATCTTTCCTCGGGATTGTTTTTTTTATTTTCATTCTCCACCACTAAAATTTTATTATTATATAATTATATAAAAAAATTATCCCCAATATACTATTATGTTTTTATGTTTAATATTTTACATATACATACACAAAATTCCATATAATTTCTAAAAACATATAGGTTATGTGTTTGGAGAACAACCCACTCAAGAAATTAAGGATGTTCTTTCTTACTTAACAAAATATATTTGAGGAAATTATGATAGAAAAACAACTTATATATGATATATATGATATTAAAGATTTATTAACTCTTATATATCTTTAATATAGAAAATTTTTTATGCTTTCAATTTTTTGTAAATATGATAACATTATTTGTGGAAGTGTGGTCTATTGTTTCTTAAAAGTGCTGCAATTCGATCACATGATCCAAGGAATGCATACAAGTTTATTTTATTTAAAAAAATTACAATATATATATATAATATTAATTAAATAAATTTTTTTCTATAAATATAATATATATCATTTTCTTTATTACCCTTTCACACACTGAAATAGTTATAATGCCGTTCATGGACGTGTGGACTACCACCTCCTAGATATGATATGATTTATTTTACATAATTTGAATAATATAAATATAAGAATATTTTTTTAAATAATATTTCATAAATGATATAATTATCATTCTATAAGTATTTTTGTTAATTACCTTCATTCAATTAGGATCATTGAAATATGGGAACATTACTAATGCATAGGTACATCCTACTATTTTAATGACTATAACATCGGTTCAATATTAAAAACCATATTAAAATATTGGTTTTAACTCAAAAAATTATTTATAAATATGATAACTACTTCCTGATTATTATTCTGAATATGTTATTTAATGACTCCTCTGACAATTGCAGAGCTACTAATGTTGTTTTTGACACATCAACTGAAACTAATCAAAACAAGCAATGTAAAACAAATTGTTTATGTAGTTGAAGAAAATAAGGTAAAAATTGAAATAAAAGTTATGATAATAATAAAAAAATTTATAAAGAATAATAATAATTAAAATTAGTTTATTATTATAGAATATTATGACACAAAAGGCATGTTATGCTCAAGGAAATGTACTTTCTTGTCACATTTTACACCTATGATATACATGTCATACTTACCATATAACTATTTTATATTATGTTTCTAATTTACATCTGATATATTATATAATTATTCCTTTTAACTAAATTGTATTTAAATATTTCATTTAATTTCCTTCCATTTGTATTTTTATGACATAAAATGTTTCAACATGGTATGTGACAATTTGTAATGTTTAATGATTGTTTACCTCAACAATAGTTTTAATGGTATTTAAAATGTTCTCCTAATAAAGAAAATTATATAAAAATTGTTCAATAAACTCATTATTTTTTATATCCTCTAGTAATTCATAACATTTTTATACTATTACTTTCATTTCCCAAACATTGGTACCAATATTGTTTTATAAATTATTTTTAAGAAAACCAGGCCTCAATTATATATTTAGTTAAGGAATCTATTTTCTTCTCAAAACCATTATTTCTATAAATGTATTTAAATAAGGAATTAAACCAATCCCAAATTTCTAATTAAATTCATCTCACCTATTAAAACTTTTACTAATGTTTTCAATGTTATCTTCCAATCACCTTGCAATCAATAAATGTTTCTAACATTTTACAATAAAAATGGAATGTTCTTTCTAACACGTATGGCTTGAATGGATTTTCCTGCCCTTAGTTCTCCCATTAATAATTTTTTAAAGGATACCTCATATAGAAAATTTTGTAAAAATATATTTTCAATTAAAATGTTGTTTTTAATTTTTTTGAAAACATAGGTACATTTTAATCATTATTTTTTTAAAATGTTATTTTTTATTATCATTATTCATCAATGAAAACAATACTTTTTTTTATACAAGAGTGATATTTTGTTTTAATAACCTATTTATTCATAAAATTAATGGATAACTATATATTCTTCGAATGATATAATTTATAGTCACATCATTGATTACATTTAAATCCCATTGAAATATTTAATTTCCTATGATTATTCGACAATAATTATCCCCAAAAATTCCACATCATTTTTCAGAGATACGATTAGTTCATAAAATATTTAGAATTTTTTATATTTTGTATACATTTAATGTTATTTTTTATATGTAGAAATAATTATAAATATATGACCTTTATTTAATTTTAATCATTCACATGGTATAATTTTTTATTGAATTAAATAAATTATTCGATATTAGAGGAATGAATTGGACATGAAGTGATGGGTCGGGCTCAGACATTATATATCCTCTTGATGCATACCTAGTCTCATGAGATGAAATTATATGGAAAAACTGTTTTTTTCATGAAGAGCCGATTGGTATCTACCGAAAAATGGGACTACATTAATGATAGATATTGAAATTTTAGGGGTTCATTTACCAAATATATGACATAAAATTAATTTTTAATTTCTTTATTTTTGATTTAGTATTTATTATAAATGATATTGGTTATGTAAAAATGATAACAAAAGCATTTCATTCTCAGTTTATTAATTAAATGGAATGTGTTTCTGCTTATTACCTTTCCATATTGATTTTTCCAAATCTAGTTCATTGGATTACTTTTTTTCATGCTATCAATTTTTCATATTGTCTAACCACTTCTATCTCATTTTTTTGATTTAGTGTTATATGTTCCGAATTATTTATAATTCCATAATTATTATTCTCATTGAAATATTTTTGATTCCTTTAATACGCTACTCATACAATGCATATAAGATCAATATTATTTTATTTTCTTTCCTAGGAATCGATGAAAAATACAATGAAATATATGAATGGATATACAATTTGAATAAATTTATCGTGAAATATATAATTTAATTGTTGTATTTATTTGTAATACAAGACTCATGCATGATTCTAGTTTAATAATACTAGTATACTCTTCGGTCCTTGAAGATTTTATTCATTTTAATCATGACAACGTAATGAATGTTTCTACTAGATTTAGTATCTCTGAAGTTGGGACACGATAGTTGGTGTTAAGGATATTATATTAGCATCTTTTGGAACAAGATTTAGGAAAGCATATATTATAGAAGGTTACCCTAAGGCTTAATTTGATGATAAGTATATAATAACACAATAGAATTTTGGTAAAGTGTGTATTTTGGGGGTCCTTCTAGAAATAAATCTCTGTATTGATAATATATTTGGACATGGTTATGGAAAAAATGAACTTTTTGGTAACAACTCATATAAGTTGAATTGGGCCTGAGATGGTGTAACCTGGTATAAGATAACAGGTCTTATTGTGCACCTAGTTTGACTAAACCATTTGATATTATTCAGATAGTTCAAATTTTATTTACAAAACCTATATGAATTATTTTTTAAATGTTTTTACTTGGATAAATGTATGATTACTTAGAATAAAGATAATGTTTTTTAATTTTGATATCCCATAAAGGATTATAGGTTTTTCTGTGACAATTATTACTCGCACTATTTATTCTTGTTTTATTCAATGGATAGTACCATAAAGAGTGAAGTTAACATTGTGCATGAATTCAATGGAGGATACAATGAGCTACCAATTGAGGTGTTAATATGAGTTAAATATTTCATGTTTATTTATAATCAGTTTTTCCAAAAATATGATTTACATCATATACCCCAACTAATTCCCAACCCACACAAAGAAGTGAAATATAGACTGTTCTAAGTATGAATTTGTGGAGAGCCTGGATAGAAGAAGCTATGATTTATATAATACATGAAATGTGGAATGAGACACATAGGAATGTATCATAATGGAATTGATATTTTAACAATGCCTGGGAAGTAAGGGCATAATGAATAGAATTGATGATTAAAAATGAAGATTATGATTGAATTAAATGAATGTCATCCTAAAGAATCTGTTTTGGTTCATTCCTATATATACAAGGAACCTAGGAAATAACCTATTAAATTCTTTATCCTATAGGATAAACTCAACAAAAAAGTAGATTATATTTAGAAATAAGTAGAAGAAATATATTTTTATTTGGATTTATTGAAAATCATAGATAAGAATCTATTTAGTGATTTAAACTTTTTCATTGATTTCCATCATATTTATTTTAGTAATATTATTAATATCTTCATCTAAAAGAAAAAAAGTATGTATGGTGAAAACCAATCAAACGTGGAATGATAATGGGACTTGAACACATTACCAAAGGACAATAAGGGTTTTATTCCTACCACTGACATACAAAATGACCAGGTTAAAATGTCAATGTTTTTAGTCAAACAGTTTTATTAAAAAATATTAATGATGAACCAATATTGTTTCATTTTTTAGGTTTAGAGATTAATTTATTATCAATATTGGATTTGGGTAATGGTTTTAAATCTATAGTTGGACTTGTCACTCAATTTTGGGACATCAAATTTTTTAAAAGTGTATATTTATCGCTTCATGGATAAAAGTTAATTTTTCGATATCAATTTCATGAATTAATGAATAAAGTATAATTATATTTCTTTCATGTTAATTCCAAATTTAAGGAAATTATAGAAAAAATGTACATGATAAGGGGAAGCCTCCCGAAGATCGGTTGTAGAGCCGCATAGCCCTGCAGCCAGTGTAGAGTTCTCCATTCTCAAACTAGCTAAAAAGTAAGGTGGCAGGATGCTCTGAGAACTGATTTGATGTTCACAAACCTGATGAGGAGGAAGGAGGTGGGATGCTCCATGAACAAATTTAACATTCATGAACCCACCTCGGATCAAGGAGTTGTGATGCCCCACGAACTGATTTGACATTCACGGAGCCGCTATGTAGCAAGGAGGTGGGATGCTAAGTGAACCACTTTGACGTTCATGAACCGGTCACAGAGCATGCTCTGTCTTCGTGTTGAGAAAGCTCTGCTTTGTGGTCCCTCTTTCCTATAAATATCAGGCCCTCTTGAAGCCCAAACCACTAATCTTCCGACCATTTGCCTTCTGATTTACAACACTATGATGACTTTTTTTCTCTGCAAACAATGAGTTTTTCAAGGTACTTTTGCATTGCAAAGTGACATCCCATTTGCATGGATTCCGCCCCTCTTCTAAGAGGGATACCCTTCACGGAGCCCACAAGGCTCCATGAAGGAAGAAGATCCCCAAGTGGACTCAGGTCACTGTGAAGCCTCTTAGTATAACGAAACACCCTTCAATCACATATGACACATATTCTAAAGCGTGGTCACTATGCTTCATAAATAATTTCTCCGTGAATTTCTTTCAACTTCATGAAGCACCATCCATATGGGAATATTCCCTATACCAAGTCATGGCGACCTCACATCACGAAGCACATCCCTTCAAGATGCCTCTCCACTCCACGGAGCCCCAGAGATTCACAATACTTCAACATACGATCAACTTTTCTCTAGAACTCCTTCTCTTGTGTGGCCCTTTAGGTTTTCATGATGCAATTTCATGGTCCCTTGGGTTGTTCTAATCGTTGTGTTGCTTCGCCTAAGGCTTCATCGCATAGGCATGCTAACGACTATTGATTCTTCACATAGCCACAATAATGTAGACCCCCCAATGTATCGCTCCATAACACCACCCTTGCACCGCATTTCCAATTCATTCCTTCCCTCAATGGTGAGAGGGTATCAGTTATGTATGTCTTAGGGGTGCGGAGTGCAACCCCGTCATCCGAGCTGCAGGACATTAAACTACCAAGCACATTTTTCCTCACCACATGATGTTAAACTAGGATCTCACCTCGTACCTTGTATGTCGGGTTCCCCATCTCAGACATTCTCTATGCCCACTGGTCTCCATGGGATTGAGACTATTCCTTACATGAAATTACATCATCTTTATTGGAGAGCTGTATATTCATGGGGAATGGGTAACCACCCTAGTTTATGCCCCTAGATTTTCATGAAGGAGGTAGCATGTCATCTCTTCTTCTATTCTAAGGTGCCAAATCCCTGTCCCGCTGGGCTTTTCCACCCTTCGGGCCTCCATCCTAGAGTAAGTTCTAATCTCCATCATGCTTGGGCTACTAACCACGTGTAAGTACCACTCCACTTCCCATGGACACACCATCCGTGAAGGGATCTTCAAGATTTTTCCGCCTTTTGTTTCATGCACCGCTCATGACTCATTTAGCTTTAGAGTGAGCATCGACCATGACATCCTATATGGACATCCAAGAGTGTAATCTCCACACACCCTTCCAAACTTCATGGACTTCGATCCTATCCATGGCAATGTATGTAGGAAGCCACCCTAAGGGTTAGAGCCAAAACCCATCTGTCTTGGCTATCTTTATATCAGTTTCCACTCCTTCCAAACCACGTGGACATTGATCCATTCCATGGAATGGTACGTAGTAAGCCTCCCTGAGGTTTAATACCAACAACCACTAGTTTCAGCCCCCCCTTCATGTCAGACCACCTTCGTCCTGCTTGACATTAAAATGCATTCCCCCTTTTCGTACTGCACAATGTTTGACTGCATGCACCAACCCGAACTATGTGGTCTTTGATCCTTGTTTTTTGGAGAAGTTACGTAAGAATCCTCCCTAAGATTCAACCACTTCCAGCGGTAAGCCATTGTGACCCCATCCTACGGTAAGCCATTGTGACCCCATCCACCGATAAGCTCTTATGACCCCATTTAATGGTAAGTCGTTGGGACCACATCTAGCTGTAAGTTGTTGTGACCCCATCCCACAGTAATCCATGTGACCCCATCCAATGGTATGCCATTGTGAACCCATAATTCAGTAAGCCTTTGTGACCCTAATTCAATGGTAATTCGTTACCATCCCCATTCAGAGGTAAGGCATTGAAATCCACAATTTATGGCATGTCGTTGTCTGGTGAACTATGAGGACTTTGATTCCCTGTCACACTGATACGTATGAGGTCTCTTCGAGACTCAAGCCCAACATCACTGTCATCCACTAGATGACTTCATCTCATTCTCCACCAACGTCACGTAACCATCCATCATCCATTTGGGTTTTTCCCTGGACGCCACATCCTTGTGGGATCATTCCACCTCACTTCCCTTTACCATTAACAACAATCGGGTAGCTAACCATGTGTTAGCCCCAACATCAGAGATCCTTCAAGGGGTCACACTCATCTGATCCACTCTAGTCAGTGTTCGATCAGCCCAATCCTTCTTTACTAGATGTTATACATATGATATACCCTATGTTAAACACAGGAAGCTGGGGAAAATTTAAGATACATGGCTATGGAATATAATTCCCCACGTTTAACGTGGGATACCTCTGGTTTCTACACCCTCGAGAAACCATATAATAAGGTGAAGAATCCTAGATGCACCAATGGTCCAACATCCAGACATTCCAGAGATGTCCAACGTGGCTACTCCCCCGATCGAAGGTTGCTGCACAGAGCAAACCCCTTGGAATGTCCCGAAAGAAGCAGTGTAATTAACTAGTGTCCAAGAAGATATGGCCCTATAAAATGTTTCACGAACAATGTCTAATGTCCATAATGGAGTCCTGGATAAAGTGAAGAGATCCGAGGAAGAATATATAGACGAATAAACCAACATCCCATCATCTCGTTTTGATCATAGAGAAAATGTCCCTAGACATGGAACATATGTCACCCGCATTTGGAAGTCTAGAATGTGGGGCAACAAACAGCTACAAGCCATCAACAGACGGATGTGCGAGCCACGATGAAAGAATCCGAAACAGAAATTGTAAACCTTACATGAAATCGCCTCCTCAATATGGAGATTAGTAGTATTCAGGACAATCGTGGACTATCGTGTCACCGGATCCAGATATCCAGTTCAGGGTCCCACCATGGAAATTGGAGGCCTAGCGTGAAACTCGCCAAATGTTGGGGAAGTCAAAATGTTTGACATCCTTGTCTGCGATGTTGTTAGCATTGATCACTATTACCAACAAAGGATTATGGAATGGTATTGGGGCCTTGATGGTTGTCGGTTCCATTCTTCTTATCACTAATGGGTTAATATACCTACTTTTCGGAAACCAATCTACTGCTGAAATTTGATCACTGCCCACCCACCAGCGTAGGGGCAGGGGAAATGAAAACATGGAAGTTCCGTGCAGCTCCAACGGTTCGATGAAAATCTCCATGCTTACAAAATTTAGACACCCATGCCACATATCCCTGTCTAAAGTCATTCACTAGAGAGTGATCAATGAACTCGTACACCGATATAGGGAGGAGGGGATTATCCCAACTCGGGATATCGCCCACTAGGATCAAGAGGGATTAGTGCCTCATCATTAACAATGTCCCTAAGGTCTGTGTAGGGAGACACTTCTCCCCACCAGTACATAAAATCATTTCGAGAGACTCCCCCTAGAACACCTTGACGACTCTCTCCCATACGCAGACGAGGTAGGGGATGTTTGGTCCATCCCAGTCGGGATCACGTTTAAGGGGCCCCCAAGAAGGTCTCCCACTAGGCCACTCCAGCACCGACACCCAGTCCCACGTGTTGAGGAGCATGTAAGACATGCGCCTGCACCATTGGCCCCAGTCTGGTTGACCTGATGCCAGTGTCGGGCATAGGTCAAGGAGGATCCCCACCAAGGGGCATCTATGTCAACAACTACTATGGATTTGTCCACCATCGATGTATATCATCAACCCCTTGCATATGCTGAGCAGTGGAACATGTATACCTAGCCTAGATTGAGGCCCGAACCGCCCCACGGTTAGGATGGGTCGACTCTCTCAGCTGCCGGTGTAGGTTGTGGCAGACGCTATTATGGAGGGCCTCCCCATACCGCCACCATAGAGAACACAGGTCTTCCCTTCATCCAAGCTTAGTATGGAATTCCACCTCCTACTACACTTAGTCTTAATGATGGACCTCCCCACGTTTGTGCCACTCACCACGAAAGGCTCTCTCAATCTCATTACATTGGGTATGGAGTCCCCCATAGTACCAAAGACTGCCGGTGTGGGGACGTTGCACATCTGGTGAATCTCCAGCTTGGGGGGAATTCCCATGTCCTCACAACAGTTGGTGAAGGTCCTCCTAACCATAGAAATTGATGGGGTGAGGGCCAAAATCACATCAAAATCACCCGGCATGGAGGTCCTACCTGTGTTCGGATCAACAAGTATTGGGACCTTCCTCACACTGAGGATGCAAAGATAAACAAGCATGGTGGTCGTACCAGTGATCCTATAGGCTCGAGTGGAGGTCCTACCTACTCCAGCACTACCCAGGTATTTCTTCCCACTATCCCCATTTATATCTATCCCGGTTATTATCACACCATTTCTTATACATGAATATGTCCTCTCCGTTCCAGCACAAGTATGGCTGAATGTATTTCTCATGCCGGATATCTGCCCTATCCTGAATAAAAATCCCAGGGCTGGAGGGCGGGCCATCACCCCCATAAAGGAAAAACTGAGAAGATTCAGAATGTTATCAAATTGGTTTTCTTCTCGAATTATGAAGTCGAGTAAAACTCATCAATTGAACCCTCTTCAAGATCCCTCATGTCAAGGGTTGGGGTAGGAAAATGGAACATCTTCCTAATACTCCCAGAATACATGGTCCATCGTATTTCCACCTCCCACCATAGGAATATCCTGGATGATGAATAAATGGCATCTCCACAGGTTATGGACTTGTTATTTCCACCAAAATCTCTATAATCACTCTATAACGTGACAAGAGATGACGAAGAGCAATTCTGGGGACCAATGGTAGACGAGTAGCAGCGTGGTCCACCACCAGCAACTGTAGCCCCTATATTGAATCCTATGGTAGGACCCACGTCATACCAAGACATCATTTCTATGTCACTTAATTCTTTAGAGGATATGCCTATATGTTGTAATTTGTCAGCTCGCCCACCGTACACTACACCGGTCAGCCTACCATCCCTACGGTCCGATTCTGTATTACTAACCATTCCCCAGCCACCTCTAGTGGAAATGTAGATCTATGAAAGTCCAGACCATGAATCCGAGACCAAGAGATTATAGGACATCCTCAAGGTAGACCACATTTCTAAGATGTTTTGGTCAGTTGCAGCACTAAATTTTTTGCACTGGAATCCCACACCCAAGAGGAAGTCGAGTGTTTTCATCATAAACTTTGGGTGACTAATTTTTGTATTTATTATCAGTGAGTGGATTACCTTATGTGGCAAGAGAATTTCAAAGGCATTGGAGAACAATGTCATCTAGTTGATTTGGCTGCACTTCCTATGGACCAGCACCCTGTGTCATGGGTCGTCCCCTGCCTTCTCCATAGAGCCAGATAGGTCTGGGAAATATACCGTTGTCCTCTTTAGTCCTATCCAGCAACATCCTTATTCACCTAGTGAAACATAGGATATGACTCCAGGATTAGTAGTGAATAAAATGGCTAACCTGCCTGTGGGTGAGAATGAGAAATAACTTCTTGGAGATGACCTCCCCCGCTGAGGGAGCATCACGCATCTTGGATCTATAAGGAAGGATTACTCGTTAGCAGAAGAAAATCTTTTGTCGTAATGTGCCCACAGAGGGGCTAGTATTTAGATAGAATCCCAGAAAGGGTAGGGAACTCGTTGGAACTTCAAACCCTCCACCCTTTTATGCTCTGTCTAGAAGGTAGAGGACGACCCTGAAAAATCCGTGTCGCATGAGTTGGTCACCGAAGAGATGAAGGTGGTCGACAACCTCCTTGTTGAATGAAATGTGGAGAGAAGACCAAAATATTGTGATATTAGGCAGGGGAAGCAGCGGAAGGCACAACATACCCTTAGTTAATTGCCTCCGTTTGACCCTGACCATATTTCCCAAGCTGAAAGGGTTGAGGCTGGAACCTATGGAAAGAGGGCATGGTATGTCTCGCCCAATCATCCTGAACGGCCAGAAAATCCTTGGGACCCCCGCAAAGATTCTCCCAACTGCTCTATAAGTAATCCCACCAGCCGCTCCATGAGCCGTTGGGCCACCATTTCTTGTTCATGAACCTGTTAATGCACTGGTATTCAGGGATCACGTAAATGTAAGAACACAAGCCCAAATGATCCAATAGTGGCACTCACTTCCCATCTCGAGGCATTAGAGAAGCAACAGGTGGAGCTCCCGACAAATGGAAATCTGTATCCAGTGTGTTTGGATGATATGCCTGCACCCCTGAGTTTTAGGAATCCCACATTTTCCAACATCAATGGGACAGTGGACATACCACAGCACCTAACCCACATTATCTCATGGTGTGGCCCCATGTTGGGAACTCTAGCACAGCAGGAAGCCACCAAGATATGATGTTTTGTGCATACATGGGAAGGGCTTGCTTTTTTCTAGTACAAACACCTCCTCATCAGATAAGTAGCCAGCTGGGAGGACCTCCATAAGCAATTCATCAACCAGTTCAGTTCCACCAGGTTGATGATGAGTATCGAAAACCTATTCATGTCCAAGCAGAGGCCTGATGAGCGCGTCACCAACTTTGTTGCCTAGTGGAAAAGAGTTACATATTATGTTGACATGGTGCTGACTCAAGAGAAATTGATGATGATGTGTGTAAGTAATTACAAGATAGAGATGGTGCCCTCTCTGATCACCCAGAACTATCCAGGGGGGTTTCAATATTTCACTAATAAGGCCCAGCACCTAATGGAAGCATTACAGTAGGCCAAGCAGACATGTCTGTTACCTCCTGTGATCCCTGCGAGAAGGGCTTCTAGGTCTGAGCCTACCACAGTGGCCCAAATAGAGCCCCCCTAAAGACTAGAGTTATTTCCAGTGTAGCCACCTCTACAACCCCGTAGAGGCCCTCTACCTCAGGCGTCGTGATTGGCCCAGCATCACCCACCTCAGAATTAGTATGTTCCCCCACACAATGCACCACCACTACCCGATGAGATAACCAATCTCCACCTCCTTAGTTTGATCCTCCAACCCCTCTTCAAGTTCATGCTCTATGGGCCCCCTTTTCATTTAGGAGAAACTTTTCCTATTCATTCAAGGAGGAACAGTTCCTAGGTTACTTCTATATCTCCATGGATCATGGGATTTTTGGATTGCATGAGTGTAGAAGGCCGGAAGAGGAAAACCTCAATGATCACCCTAATTTCATCCCCTACCATCGGATTATGGGGAATACTCTCAAGAAGATCTATGTGTTCAATTACTGGCTTCAAGACCTGGTAGATAAAAACATAGTCTGTTTAGGCACGTCTCGGGTACAGGTGGTATGCGCCTTTATGAGTCCAGACAATAGCAGTGACATCGAGGCCGAGGGGAATCAGGTTTCCAGCCATGAATCCTAGAAGTATGATGACAGGATGGCTCACAAAATAGTCGTGTGTCCCCATTGTGTCATCCGTGAACTTTCGAATCAGCTGGAGTCTTTAGAAGCTGTATCCACCCCTTCTGCATCGTCGTCTCAGCCATCCACTTCCCAGAAGAGAAGACACCTGCAGGGTTGGGGAAAACAAAGACCCCAAACGATGCTATCATCATCTCGTACCCTCAGACACATCATTCGCACAGAGATAAAAATACATCCCAGAATCCGTCGAGTAGTCTATGACTCTTCAAGTGACAGTCAAGGGTAATCCTCGGTTAACACCATAGAGCTGGTAACTCCCTATATGATTCCTCACGATGAGGAGTGCCAGGAAGATCCTTCCAACATCCCCATTCATCACCCACGTCAATGGAGCCGTGGTAATATAGGTCATTGAAGTGCCTTAGTCAACACTTCCAGCTAGGTTGTGCATTCTACCGAAACCGGTATAAAGTATCAGTGAAGAGATCACCATGCACACCAATCTAATTTGGTGGCATCAGGCCTGCCTTCACAGCCATTCATGTTGCTGGATCATGCAGAGCCACTCGGATGATTCCATGACTAGTCACACCCTAATACAAGATGGTCTCAGTCATCTGGCCCTCATCTTGTATCCACTCCATAGGCCTCAACCAGTGGGCAACATGATGTCCCCAGTAACAGTCACCTTCCAGTCTAGTCGGTTGGGCCCACCATACCTCTAGTCATAGAGCGACCTCTTGTAAGCAGAAGATCATACCTGGCATAGAATTACGATGTTCCCATGCATCATTCTAGTATTCTATCATGGTCCTACATCCTTGAGTCACTTATCCTATAGACAGATATGTGTGAGGCCCTCAAAGAGGCATTAAGAGGCCCCCTCTAGTTTGAGATGTAAGTAGCAGCTGCAAAAGCCTTTTATGCTGAAGCGGTCGATAATGCGGAATTTCAGGCCATTACTTAATTATCCAGAGAAGATGACATCTCTCCTATACATGGGGACATTCTTCCACTATAAATCACCAGCCAGTTCAATGTCGTGGAGGTTCATAGTTTTCTTTTGGACATGGGATCTAGAATTTATCTTTTCATGACCCAGACACTACGAATGATGAGATTGTATAAAGATGATCTAAGTCCCTCTAACCTAACAAATCCAAGGATTTGATAGGAAATAACAGACACCAGTTTGTAAGATTTTCCAGATGACCTAGTTTGGTGGCCTAGTTTCCATCACCGAATTTATGGTAGTCTCCCAAGACACCACCTACAATGCATTTATCGGAAGGCCATGGCTTCACCTGCATGCGACGATTCCCTCATCATATCACCAGTGCCTCATTTACTCCCTTAATGGTCGAGTGGGTGTGAAACAAGGTGATTAATCTCACTCTTCCTCTCTTGAAGACTTCTACCTGGATTCCAACTACTACAACAGAAAGGATAAGAAGATTCATACTAATGTGGTCGAGCATGCTGTGACTATGACTGACCTGTGGACAGATCAAGATGACGCCTACATCTTTCCAATCCACTTATTGGAGGATACAACCTCGGTCATGGGACGATGATTTTTTGTTTCTGGGATGAGGGGGAACACATTCCCAGGCCTGAGAAATGTCGAAAGATCATGATTTACTCTTATAAAAATCATTATTATGTGATCCCATAGCGTCCAACCCCTATTAGGTATTGAGATATCCACCCCATGGCAATGAAAATGCATCATATGTGCCTATTCTGTTGGGAAATAATTAACCGGCTCAAGATGATGTGCCACGATTAGTTCGATATCATCATGTGTGGCCCCTTGGGACGATGTTGATATGGGATCAGATAAACAACCTTCATCGATGAGGATGCGGCAGAACATGAGTCCTTTGATGTAGGGACCATTAATGCGTAGGCTAGTACCATCCCCCCGTCAGGATCATCTATCTTAGAAGTAATTTCTCCCATTTAGGATCGTCCATTATAAGTGGACAAGAGGATTTGGAGGATTCTCCACCCACCTTTGAAGCGGGAGTCTCTGACCCAGTCGACGAGTTGGTACACGTGAACCTCAGTAGTGAGGAATACCTGATACCCACATTTTTCAGTGCCGCCATTCCCCTCGAGGTGCAATATTAGTACATAAAAATCCTGAAATAACACTATGTAATATTCTCCTAGAGTTATGACAAGATGCAAGACAACATCTTTAGGTAGTTTTCCACCACCTCTGTCTCCCGAAAAATAATCGCGGGTTCAAGAAGCCTCCTAGAAACATGAACCCTTCTCACAGTGCCATGGTAGTGGCACAAGTTGACAAGATCATCATAGCCAATTTTGTTATGGAGTTCTAGTTCCCTAAATTGTTGGACATTATTGTGCCAATAAAGAAAAAGAATGGGTAGATCATGGTATGTATCGACTTCCAGGATTTCAAATGTCACTGTCTGAAGGAATATTTTCCCCTTCAAGCGATGGAATTGTTGATTAATGCTATAAATGGATTCATAGATCTCTTTTTCATGGATGGGTACTCCAGGTACATACAGATCAGAATGAACCCTGAAGACTAGGAGTTCACAACCTTCATAGAACCACTAGGTACTTTCTGTTACTAATTCATTCCCATCAGTTTTAATTAATGATGTTTCCACCTACCATGGAAATTTTTCTCGCATATTTATGTCGATCCTTGAAATGTTGGTGGAATTCCATGTGGACGATATGGGGGTCAAATATCTCTAGCCTGAGGACCATCTAAAAGATCTTGATAAATTTTTAAACATCCTCCATTCCTATCATCTAAATATGAATCCATCGATGTGTGCCATCAAGGTCACATTGGTAATGTTTTTCGGATTCATTGTCAGGTATAGGGGCATTGAGATTCACCTAGAGAATAACAAGGCAATTTTCCAGATTTCTCCTCTAGGCAACATTCGGCATCTTCGAGACTTCCTGGGCTACATAGCCAACATATGTCGATTCATCACGAATCTAGCCAGCAAGTGTATGCCTTTTTCTCGGATCATGAAAAAGGCACCCTCTATGAATGGGATGAAGGATGTTAGACAACGTTCGAGGAAATCAAGTAGTGTCTACTCCAGCCTTCATTCTTAATACCATCCATCTCCGGAATTCCACTGGACCTTTATGTGACTACCCTAGAATGATCTCCCAACACCCTTCTAGACCATATGAATAATTATTGGATTGAGAACATCCTTTACTACTTTAGCTACATGATCCTAGATACGGATACTAGATACACCCCCATTAAAAAGAGCTACCTTGTGCTGGTATTCGTAGTGCAGATGCTGCGACATTATTTGCGTTATCATGATGTACAGCTGGTGTCCCCAGTAGACCTACTGAATTACACCTGAACCACCCCATGTTGACATGTCGTCTAGCTTGGTGGGAAGTGATTCTATAGTAGTTTGATATTAGGTTTGTCCCTCAGAATTCTATTAAGGGGCAAGCATTGGCAGACATCCTTGCTACCCATCTGGCTCCTGCTGACCAGTCCTTGGATCTTGATTTCCCCGATTAGGTGATCCTGTCAGTAGAACAAGCCACACAATGTGGTAAATACACATCGATGGTTCTTCTTGGATCCCCACTAACATAATCCTCAGGGACCCCAGGCACAACCGAGTAGGCTTGGGTATCGTTATCATTACCCCATCACAAGCCATCCTACCAAACTCATTTCTGTTTCCCGAAGGCTACACAAAAAATGTGGCAGTTTATCAGGCTCTCATCATTGGCCTCATGCATGCTCTCGAGATTTATGTTCCCCCTTCGCATGTGAAAGGAGACTCTGAAAAAGTAATCAAATAGATCAGTAGTGACTACATCTTTAGAAATAATGAGCTTGTACCATTGTTGGAATGCACTCTCCTATGAATGGAACGGTTCCCATCTCGGCCAGATGTTACTCATGTTGTTCTATCTCAGAATTGTCGAGTTGATGCCCTATCTTGCCTGTTTCATCACTCATAGAGCCCATGTATGACGATCTGATTATCCACATGGCACTTCTAAAATTCATTACTCATGTCACCCTTGATGACGACGACGGCCTGTCGGTAAACCATATTACACCTGGAGCCTCTATGTCAGGACCCTCGGGTCCCCTGGATGTGGTGATCAAAGGGACTTTTAACTAGAGAGCCACATTAGTTGAGTATCTCCAAAATGGTTACCTCATGACTGATCAAGCCGTGCGTGAGAGAATATGACACCGCGTGTTGCAGTTCACCCTCTATGATGGCCCTATCCATTTGAAAATCCCCTACAAGTGCGAGTTTGATGCAGTTATCATCTTTTTCATTCAAGGAGTTGATATTTCTTAGGTAATGTAAGAGGTTCATGCTGGTTCCTGTGGGGCTCATCAGACTCGGCCGAAAATATACCACCAGATCCAGAGACTGGGATAATTTTGGCCCGCTATTATCCATGACTACATCGTGTTCGCCATGAGATGTCATGCATGTCAAATTCATGCAAACATTATACATCAGCTGTCAGAGCCTCTCAACTCTACCATGTAATCATTTCCATTTGTGGAATGGGGAATTGATGTCATGGGACCATATCCACTGCTGACACCTCACCAGTGCAGGTTCATCCTAACTACCACATATTTCCTCTCTATGTGGGCAGAAGAAGTTACCCTCAAAGAGGTCATGTCCCATTCCCTCATTGACTATTTGAGCTCCAATATAATCTACTAATTTGGGGTCCCTCAGGTCATATTCACCGATAATGGCATGAACATCCGAGCTGCTGAGCTGATGAATTTTTTTGCTAAGTACAACATCTATTATAACCACACCTCCCGCTATCATGAAATAGAAATGGAAAGATCAAGGAGTTCAACAAAACCCTCTCTAATCTTATAACGAAAATGTATTGTTAGAATAAGAAGTGTTTTCTGAACAATCTCCCCAATTCCCTCTGGGATTATCGGATGACGACACATAATTCCACCCAGGATACCCCATATTCCTAGGTGTACGGAACGAAGGTTTTCCTATCCATTGAGATTTAATTTCACCCAATGTGCATAGCGGTATATGATTAGTAAGTGCCAGAAAGAGTATCTGAAATTTGTTTGGATGATTTAGAAGCACTTGAAGAGAACATGTTTCTTGCCCTCCTCAATCTGGAAAGGCATCAGATCAAGATAGACATAACATTTAACAACAAAGTTTTTGTCCACTCCCTCTTGCAAGGAGACATGGTATTGGACCTGAGGGAACCAATGATACCTATCATAAAACCACAAATGATGGATCCCAAATTGGAAGCACCTTAAATCATTAACAAGGTTTACTCCAATGTCACATACTCATTGGTTACAATGGATGGTGAGCATATAACTTCTCCCACCAATCCCATGTTCCTCAAATTAGAAATTTCTCGAACCATAGGGTCCCACATGACCAAAACTGTACATCCCCGTATGACCCTAAACATTATGAAGGTCCTGTATAACCTTAAATTGTATGGTCCTACATGACCGTAAACTGTGCTCCGTCCTGCATGATGTTAAACTGTCTCTCTAGAACTACGTATGGCTTGATTCGCACTTATATGGGATATGTAGGAACCCTGAGACACCTCATCTTGTGTCTAGCCCTAGTTTTCTCTATGACTATCCCTTCCTAGCCATAGATCTTTTGGGGGATCTCAGATGGCGTCGTGTAGTCTTCTTTGGCCCCACCCATGTCAGGGTTATGACGATTGGACCATGTTCCCTCTTTCATTCTTCTAATCCTACAACATCTTAACCACATGAATCTTAAATCCATGGCCTATTTAGAACTACATATGGCTTGATTCCCATCCTCATAGGATATATAGGACCGTCCATACATTTCATTCGTAGGCCTAGCTCCAAACATTAGGACCTCCCATTGGGATGAAACACATGGTGTGGTGCAGGATTTTTCCCTTATTCACATTGAGCTCATCATAACTATACCATGTATCTCTCTCTCCTGAAGATCTCTATTTCTTCAATTGTCTAATATTATTTGAGATTTCATGGGTGCATTCATGCTCCACACAACCCATCATTTGGGTTCCCATTATCTTTCATATTTTTAGGGGCCCCCAAATGATAAGGATACTTATCCAAAGAGCACACCTATCATTTCAGGCCAATGCCCTCATGGGTTTATAACAAAAATTGTTACAAGTCCCACATTGCGAATATGGTCAGCAGTCAACATGAATTTGTTGTTCCCATTTCAGGTCACACGGTATAGATGTTGTGTTTCGAATATGGTCAATTTTTATCTCTTTTCATTATCACCACCCCCATATGTCCCACACATGGAATGTAGTTGTTCATTCTGCACCGTCATCTCTCCAAGTCTCTATCTTCTCCGAAAGAGAGGGTGATTCTAGCTCTCAGACCCTTATGTGATGGGGAGAGAATAATCATACTCCTTGTTTCCCACACTAAACATTGCTCAATGGGATTTGGAGTTATAATAGCAATGCCCGCATGAGAGGTCATCTGGATACAATTGGCTGGGATGCTCTGCCTCATGTCCTTCGACTGATTCCATCCAATGGCCCATGTTCTCATTTAGGATTGTGTGTTACGGTAAGGACACATGTTCACATTCACATCAGGCTATTTCTCCGGGCCACACATATCTCCTCGAGATATCCCTCCCTTTAATTATAATATGTCCCATGAACATAGGTCCTAACATGCTTCACGAGCCCCATAATTTGGTCTTCCATCACCTTGTATATTCAAAAGGGCCCTTGAATGGAATGGATGCTCAGCCCAAGGGACCTCCTACGGTTTTGGGCTAACTCCCTCATGAATTTTGAGAAACAAATTGATAAAAGTCCCATGTTAAAAATAAGGTCAATGGTAGACACTCAATTGTTCTCCCCCTGGTCACAGAAGAGTATATATTGTGTTGCAAACCTGGTAAATAGTTTTCCTCTATCATTGTTGTCGCTTTTTTTTCTTCCATAATCACGATGATTCGCCCTCTCTATCCCACGCATATTAAATTAAACTATTCATATACGATCCAAGATTTATGACCCTAAATTGAGATCAAGTTCAACCCCACTGCACGATGTTAATCTACATGCTAGCAGTGATATTCTGTCCATTGACCAGCCTCAGGCCCAATGGCCTTCTCGGGCCCCTGGCCCATGTTCTCACTTCGAGATCTATAGTGTGGGGCATGATTATATCCTCATTCACATCAATTTTATCGATGTGTCGTATACATCCCCATACGAGATACCTTACCCCTACAATTGTCCTCACTACAAAATGTTAAACTACAAGCTGGCCATGACATTCTGTCCATTGCCCAGCCTCCGGCCCATTGGCCTTTTGGGATACGTAGGACATCCCGAACGTCTAGTCGTCTGGTCCGGCACCATCACATAGAAAATTCTCTATCATTTTTGCCCATTTTCCTGAATTCTTCAAGAATATGGGTAAATAGTGTGGTATGCGCGCATGTCGCATTTCAAGACAGGTTTATTACAACTACACTACATACCTCTCACACCTGAGCAACTGTTTCTCCCATTCCCTGCTTTCATCGCATAGAGCTGGCATCCCATAAGTTGGGTCCTTATGCTCTCTTTGGTGATTCACCAATTGAAAAATGAGTACTCTGGTCCTGAAACTGGAGTGTTAGATTCTATGGGGACATTCTTTCTCCCACATTTCAAGATCCATGTACCTCTCATTTGGGATTCCATTAACATTCACACCCGAAGGGACCCCCAAATGGCATAGATTGTAGGCCTAATGGATCTCCTACCACTACGGCCCAATGTCCTCAAGTGTTTTAGACAAAAAATCAATACAAGTACCACATTTTGAATATGGTCAGTGTTCAACACTCATTTTTTGTCCCCATTTCAGGCCACTTGATATGGATGCCGTGTTTTCGAACACTGTCAACAGTTATCCTCCCTCTTCACGCTAGCCCCATCAAGCCTTGAATGTTTGTTACATGGTTCACATTTTTCTCCACCACACCCTGACCAAATGAAATTTCAACACTCCATTCACAATCCCTCAGTGGGAATTTTCACGTTAGGAGGACAACATCTACAATAAGGCATCATTCGGGGCTCTACATAGACTTTCCTTTGGCGTGCCATCCTGGTATTGGAAACACCTCTTCTTCCCTTGTTTCCCAAACCATGTTTGACTAACATGGACTTAGGGATCAGGTTGAGGTCTACATTTACTTGGAAGGATTCAGCTTATCCATCTGGAATGAGATCTAAGACAAGAAATTAAGATTTTGTTTAGTACAACGGACGACTTGATTCCCATTATCACGGGAAATGTAGGAATTCCTAGAAGTCTTGTCTTTGGCTCCAGCTCAAGTTCATCTAATTTACCTCTTCTGTTATGCCATCTAGGATCAAAATCAAAAGAGACTATGTGGCATGGTATTGGATTATTTCCTCATTCATGTTGGGTTTTCATTAACTGCTCCATGTACGCCCCTTTAAAGGAGTTAGTTCCCGAAAATTTATGTCTGGCATGACATTAAAATGTATGTTGTCATACATGATGGTAAATATAACCTTTATGAACTATGTGTGGCTTGATTCCCATCCCTGTGGGATACTTAAGAACACCCATACATTTCATCTTCTCCTATATCTTAACTGAGAGCCAACCTCTCACGTCCCATATTCTCTAATTTCTTCGGGCACCTTCGCCTAAGGTTCTTGATCAGAATCGCACACATCATGATGTGGACCTTGTCATCATTCACGTCAGGTATGATTTATCATTCCATTGACATTCCCTTTCAAACCTCATTCTTATTTTATATGTCTGAGCCATAAGAATCTAGAATATTCTACATAGTCTCACATGACATTAAATTGTTACCTCTAAACAACACGATATAAAAATGTATGGTTGGTCTCATCACATGACCTTAAATAATGACATTATCATCTAGGACACATGATAAAAAATGGAACTGCATCGTGGCTTCCGCATTCAAGGAGACATCATGTTTGGTATCACTCACAAACCAAAACATTTGTCAATGCCTTCATATGTCATGATTCTTATGGTGATGGAAAAAATTTCTATCCTAGGTCCATCACATCACAAAATAACAACACTCATTCATCCTAAAAGACAAACTGGATCTATCAAATGTTGTTTCATATGATGTATGGTCTAGACCTGCACAACCTTATCATCCACGGCACTGGTACCTTACCATGGAACTTCTAGTACAATGTATGGCTTGATTTCCATTCTCATGGGGTATATTGGGACGTCCGTGCACTTTTCCTTGGGCCCAGCCTATATTTCATTTCTGGTCCCTCATCCTAAAACCTCACCAAGGTACACATGGTGATCCAGACACTAGGTCCACATTCACGCCGGGGTTCGTATTTACCTCACCATGTGTCTCATGTATTCCCTACAATCTATGGTCTGAGCTCTATGGATGTAAACTAAGATAACTCAGTGTCCTTGCGACAAGGGTTTAAACTGCACTACATCTTCCATAACTAACTATGGATTTATTCCCATCCTTGAGGGATACATAAGAATTCCCAAACATCTTGTCTTCAGGTCTAGCCCCATGAATCTATAATTTTGTCCACATTCAATTGGCCCCTTGCCCCAAGATCTCTGAGTATCATGTGGTGTAGCATGTACCTCATGGGTCCTCATTCTGGTCGGGTTATTGAATAGGCCACACCATGTGCCTCCCGCATCTTTTCCCCACCTGGACCGAGTTCTATAACCTTAAACAATGATCTCCCTATGGGAACTATGCTTCATGTTTAGTAACTTCACCACCCGGTGCACATTACATTAATTATTTCCACATTAATTTACCATCCTATGACCAATAAGCTAGAATCATGAAACCTCAAGACCTTTTTTATTTTTTGAGGGACTTGACTCCCTCTATAAGATACGTCTTACTATTGTGCTAAGATTTGTTATGGTAGTGTCTGATGTGTGTAATTTATACATGGATAGTCCCTAATTCTATGTCCATGCTTTGTGAGACCGTCTTTAGATCCTCATCCTCTTCCATGTCCAAAGGGACCAACTTTACAGCCTGGTATCATGCCAAACTGGCTTACCTACCATCTTGGGCCAAGATCTGTGAGGACATTAGGATACATTTGAGACAAGTCATGTGTATCGAACATGGTCAGCAGTTGACCATTATTTGTTTTTCCCCATTCCTGGATAATGCAAAAATGATCTTTTGTTTTGAACATGGCCAATAATTAGCCCATATCATCATGTTTCCATATTTTTGGTCTAGATGTCGAGCATCATGATTCCCATATTTCATGTCTCTTCTATTCAAGTGTAATTCCAACATACTCATCTTTACTCCTCCACAAATCTAGGAACATTATATAGGCAGGTCAACATCATTGGGATATAATTCACCTAGCATCCCACCGCCCCTAGCATGTGCCTTCCTGTGCTAGGAAAGTCCCACCACTAATGGTTGTTTACCACATCGAGCATGACTCACATGGGCTTAGTAGTTCAAGTAGGTCTTGTACTGGTGTATCCATAACACACATATCTTTCATCATTTTTCAGGACGTTAAACTATTCCCACAGAACTACGTACTATTTTATTCCCATTCTAATGGGTTACATTGGAATGTCTGACCACATTGCTTCGGGTCCATCCTAACGTTCACTTTTGGCCCCCTTGACCTAACGAACATTCTTCATGGATACATAGTTTGGTGTTAACTACTTATTTCCTAATTCACATCGGGTTTACATCTATTGCAACACATACTACCCTCATGAGATCTCCCCTTTCACCTTTCGTCCTATCATATGATGTTAAACTGCACGAGCCCACATGTCCTTGGTGCATGACAGTAAAATGTGATTCAACCCTAAACATGTTTAGGATTACCCATGTTATTCTTATGATTCACCAGATTCCTTTCCAAAGAGGTCCGAATACAGAGTATGTTTTATCCAAGATCAGACAGATATTCCCACATAATGTTCCTTCTTCAATGTGGGGTGATTTCAAGAGTGTTGGACTCCATTCGAACAACCCATCACTCTACACTCCACGCTTTGTGTACCCCTTACTCAAACCCTCGTCCTCTTCCACATCTAAAAGAACCCCCTAAAATTTTGGATGCTAGGCCTATGGCTCTCCTACTATCATGGGATAACATTCTGAAGGGCTAATGGATGGCATTTCAAGTCAGAACCCGGGTTCCGAACAAGGTCAGCAGTTGTCCCTCATTTGTAATTCCCATTACAGGCTAACACAATATGGAAACTGTGTTTCAAACTTGGTCAGTAGTCATACTCTATTGTCAAACCACCCTTACAATGTTAAAAACATTGGGTATCGTGATTCACACTTTCCATTCCCCTGTATTAATATTAAGTCGGACGCCCATTTCCTTACACCGATCGTGCAGTAGAGAGCATTTGGAATGAGGAAACATAGATTTTCCTTGGGATGTCATCCTCCAATCAGGCCTCTCCCATTTCTTCACAAAAATACAGATTTATTGTTCAACCCACGAATGGCCGAAGCTTGGTCGACACCCTTCTGTTCTTATGAAATAAGTTGGCAATCATCCCTTGTTTCTCAAGTTATCCTCGACCCGTGTGAGATGAGGGTTTGATCACTACGCATTTCACGAATATAACAGATGTGTGTAAAATAAATACAAGTGGTGGGACTCATGAATGCATATGACTTGAAACGATCGATGCATGAAAGTGGGATTAGGGGTTTGTAATCCTTACAGCACCTGAGGGTTGATCACTCCCAGGGATATATTAACACCGTTAAATGAAAGTTACAGCTCCACTACCCTTTGGCACATGGATTCCGGGATTTACTAGCACCTCTTCAGCTTCCACTCCCCCTTAGCAGTGATGGGGTGCAATTCATTAGCCGCAATATGGACCCACTCTACGTCAGTCCAAATAATGATCATCTCTTCAGAGGCTTCCTTCATGCGATCTTTGGCCTCTGCTAGCTAGGCCATCAATCACAATATTATCTTTGATCATGCATCGAGGGAGGATGAGTGCATATCTACCTAGACCTATACCTATTGAATCTACTCTTCATCCTCCCTAAGACACTTGATGTTCACCGCATTACTGCACTTTCTGCCCAAAACAAGGTCATAGTTGTACTCCTGAATCTTCTCCACCATATGATCTTGAACGAGCATGTGGGGACACCAAGAATCCACTCTCCTAGAACATAATTAATGCAGCTACAAGATAAGCTTATCCATCTCATCTAGCCATCATATTTTGTGGGTGTCATCGATGAAGCGCATGATCAGCTTACGCAATCAGAAATAAACTATTTTTCTATCCTCTTCATCAGAGGTTGTCTCGTCCTAGTCGGTGTAGTTGGCTGGCTAATTTCGGAGAACGTTTCCAGGAATTCATCAACATGGCTCACATCTAGTGTTTGATCGTGTATAGTGGCACCCAAGCTGTATGATCAATCCTCATCATCGGACGACACCTCAATAATCTCAGGATCGCCCCGCTAGCGGTCCCACCAGTAATTGGGAGAATCGTAGCATGGTTAGTATAGATATCTGCCTCTACGATCATTGGAATTCACCTAGAGAATTCCCTGCCAGATGCCCCAACAAACCACACCAAGGTAGCACTTCCCATTTGAAGAACTGTGCACACCATAAAGGGGTATGGACGTTAGTTGACATATTCAATGGGTGAAAATAATTAATTTGGTAGAGGAGAAATAAATAGATTGAATTCATGGTCTCTTTCTTTGGTTGATGCCATCAGGATGGTAAGATGTGGCCCCTAGTATATTTTTGGATGGTATGAAAGATCCAAAGGAGCCACATCAGATGTCCTAGCCCTGCAAGACATGGTAATCAATGCAGCCACATTTTTAGATCCTGAAGGGCCCGCAACTATATCTATTGAGGGTGGAGAAAGAGTTTTATGCATGAGACCCTCTTAAATAATTCATGTATTCGTAAGGAGTCCGGAATGACAATAAAGTAGAACCTACCGAAGGGGCTTCATATTTTACCACAAGGGCTTCTACAAATTCTTTAAGGTTTGAGTCTTGATCACCAGCATTACCTTTATCCCATGGTCTCCCTCTACCGGCCTTCTCCCCCTAGGAGGACTTATATGGTTCCTTTGGAAAAGGAGAGCTCTCCCTCAGTTCGGAAGCTGAGAACAGTGGGGGGTCTCATTCAACAACACCTTCACCTGGTCTATCATTGGATTTGGCACACATCTGGAGTGAAAAAATATCCAGTTGTTCCATGTATTGCTCCGCCACCACTTGGGATACTACAATGTTGGCCCCGACAGGGCCAATTCCTAGAAAGTCCATTTCGAGGTGGGTCAAGTGTGGCCACATCTTTGAAAGGCTAAGGAATTTCCTGTTGACATCCCAGATGTCCCAGGCGGAATCCACGAACAACATCTTACTCTATTTGGGAGACCTGGATTATGTGACAAGTTCTAAAGAGGAATCCACGAAGGAAAAACCGACATCCCATTATCACGTTTCAATCAAGGAGTAAATAACCCTGAACAAGGAAAGGATCCCACTCACCTTTGGAATGTTGGAATGTGGGGCAACAAACTGTTGCATGCCCTCCACGGATGGACAGACGTGCCCCGACGAATGTGTTGGAAACAAAGCACAACCAGATTTTGTAAATTTTCTAATAAAATAAAAAAATATCATGTATGTAAATTTAATTATAATCATAGGATGTAAATGAAATTGTCAACATTAGTAAAGGGATCTTTCCAAAAAAAACTATCTTAATACATTAATTTTTATTAAACCGATTGTCTTATAAATCATTATAGATATATGGTGTTGAGTTCCTCATATTTCCATTAATAATAATGTTACTTTTTATTGATGACAACATTCACTACCTATTAATATTTATGTGTTTCCTCCATGTACACATCTCTACGTTCCACTAATGGTATCCTATATAGGGATCTACTAATATGTTATTCCATGTGAACTTTATACATCCCATTCTATCTAATCTAGAGGTATTATTACTAAAATTTCTCATGATGAGGGATTTACAACATAGGAAATGTCTCAAAAAATATCACAATTATCAAGTTAAAATTATTATGATGTAATTTAATTAATGTGGGGAGAATGTAATTCCATAAAAATTTAAATTAGGGACATTATATTTGATACCATGCATTAAAAGAAACACCAACTATGTAAGGGAATATAATATCCTGATATTTTATAATATATTTACATTATTTATAAAATTGAACATATATTATATTTTTAAATTCAAATGACACTCTGTTAGCCTATATAAAAAAATGAGTTCTCTTAGTAGCATTCATAACATGCAAGACCGAGTTTTACCAATCAATAAAATATTATATAAATGTTATTATTTAATATAATAAGATATTACATTGCTGTAAAAATATATTTTATGAATATGATTAACTAAATGATGAAAATATATGTTTTATAAAAATATGAGATGATTCCAATACTTACTAATTAATTATAAATTAATATAATAACAATTTAAATATAAATAGAATGTTTTTAAAGGAAACTATTTTTTTCACAAATATAGTGGATCCTAATAAATAAAATTTTATAATATTAATGACTGTTAATAATTTAATATATCTATATTATAAATTAAATTAAATATTTTTTAATCATCCAATAAATTTTATATGAATGAGATAAGAACAGACCTCACATTACACATAAAAAACTATATTTTTTTAAATGCACTTTCACAGCATTTTAAGGAAAATGTATCTTAAATCCTTTTTTTGATCTTTTATAAATATAATATATTAGAATAGTTTTATTATTTGATATAGGCAGATAAAAATTATGTTGGGTAGAATTATTTATATATATATATGATGTTTCCTTTTTTAATGAATAACAAAAAATTACTGAATTATATTTTGAAAATCACTTTTTCTACTAATTCATTTTTAAATTTAAATTATATTTTCTATTGGTAAAAATTATTTATCAGATAAATATTATATCATATTATACAATTTATGTAATTTTCATTAATTTCACTTTATTATTGAATGAGAAAACATTGAATAATGTCATAATTTTGTTGTGAAAACCTTCAATGTATCTTATCAATGAGATTAAATTTAAATTAATTCATACTACTTATACTATTGTAATATTGGAAAAATAGATTCAATTTTTTGAATCAATATTATTTATAATTTTGAAAATTTTTAACATTGTTTTAAAAAAAGGATATCTGAATGTGGATAAAATTAATTAAAACAATTTTTAGAAAATTTATCATAGTCAGGGACTAATTATTAATATTAAGGGAAAAATTGAACTATAATATTGTCCAAATCCATTTAATGACCACATTTATAACCTATACTACTAGTTCATTAAGTGGTTTAATAATTGGAGACACATTACATTGGATAAACAAGGGTAAAATTCCAATTCCAAAAAATTTTGAAAAGTACCACTCCCCTCTACTATAGAAGAAACCCATCCCTCCAACTTATTCACACATCTAAAGAAACACAATGTTGACCACATATATTACAAAAAAACTCTTCTAAATCACTCCCATAATCCTAGAATAATCCCTTTTGAAAGATATATTTCGAAGGAATCCATTTGGTTCACACCAAAATTAGTTACCTGATGAAGAGGTAACACCTTTCATCAACATATTTAGTATTATTTGAATTCATCACCCCATAAAATATATTTATTCCATGATATTATAATAAAGAATTATTATAAATATATTTTTTTGTTTTTAGGTTAATTTTTTTACTACAGTTATAAAAACATATATATAATGGGTAACAAACCTACCATTTACGTGTTTGATGAAATACCACCTCACAAAACATTGATTGATCGTTCTTCCTTTACAACTTATCTTGGTGAGAATTATGATTGAAAAAATTATTATATATTATATATATGATATTTATAATTCATTTATGCTTTAGTAATTTTTATATTTAACATTTCTTTATGAATTCTATTTTTTGTAAATATGAAAACTACTTTTGGGGAAGTATGAATTTATGCATCTAAAAAGAGATTTAATTCAACCACAAAATCCATTGAATTTATAAAAGTTATTTTTAGTTAAATATATGGTAAATTATAAATATATATATTTTATGATTTTCAAAATTAACATTCTAGAAATATAATATATACAATTTTATTTATTATCCTTTAAAACCCTTAAAAAGTGATTATGTCTTTCGTGGACGTGTGGACTATCACCTCCTTGACACGATGAGATTCCTTTTATAGAAAAATTATTTTATATATAAGTATATATGAATAAATAATATGATTTCTAGGATATAATTATCATTCTATAATGAATATTGTTTCTTAAATTCATTCCATAATAATGATTGAAAAATAATAAAATTACTCATGCGTATGTACAACCTACTATCTTCATGAGTGCACAGTTGGTTCATTTTTCATAACCATATTAAATTAATGCATTTAAAAGTATAATTTATGTATAAATAGGATAATTATATCATGATTATTCATTATATTTTTTATAATGACCCCTTTTACCATATTTTACCTACCAAACCTTTTTACACGTTAACCGAATTTGTTCGAAACAACCAATATAAACATAATTGTTTATGCAGTTGTATAAAAAATGGTAATAAGTGGAATAAAAGTTTTGATAAACATGAAAAAGGTTCTGAATCATGAAAATAATTAAAATAAGTTTATTATTTTTTAATATAAATACAAAAAAGATATGTCAGACTCGAGGTAAGGGATTTTCATCTTACTTCTAATATCTGTGAGATAAATGTCATATTTACCAATTAATTATTTTTTACGGTGAATATACTACACCTTTATATCAATTATTTAATTAATATTATTAAATAAATTGTATTTAAAACATAAATTTAAATATATTACTTCATTAAGATTATAATTTTTAAATTTTCATAGTGGTATGGTGCACGTTGGAATGTTTAATGATTATTTTGATCACCAATACTTATAATATCCTTTCAATGTTATTATTAGTTGTAAAAATTATTATAGAATTCATAAATAAACCCTTTATTTTTCCTAGGATATGGTAATTCATTACATTTTTAATTTATTAGTTCAATCTTCCCTCTATTTGGTACACAAACTATTTTATAAAATGATTTTAAGAAAACCAGACTTCATTAATCTCTTTAGTCATAGAACATGAAGACTTTTAGAAAACATGTTTTCAAAAAAGGATCTCAACAATTGTTATTAACCGTTATGAAATTAATTTTTATAAATATTGATAAATTTTTTTCTTTATACATTTTTTCAATGTATTCTTTTTATTTCATTATGAGTAATACAATTTTCAATCATTTTATCACTAAAAATGAATATGTTTTACATCTCATGGCATGATTGATTTAACCACCACAATTTCATTAACGATAACTTTTAATTTTTAATTTTCAGTCTTTAAGTAATTTATTTTGAACAGTTATTTGTTATCAATTTTTTATAACCATTTTCCATAACAAAAGGAAATGTTCATCATGAATTCTTTTAAAATATATTTCTAGGGTATCTTTTTTAATCAATGCCAACAACCATTTATTTTTAGTCTACACGGATTATTTTGTGTTTATACCAACCTTATTCCTCCGTTGGATTGTATAAGAATTATTTGGCCTATGATAATATTAACATTATCTTCCTTGATTAGTTTTATAACCCTTGAAATATTCAATTTCAAATGATCATTTGATATGGGATTTCAAGTGAATATCCATCTCATTTTTCTTGGATATTATAATTTCATGAACAATAATCCCATTTTCATTTGGTGTAAACATTTAATGTCATTATATTATTTTTTAATTATTTATAAGATCCTATATTTTATTTAATATGTATATTTGACATGGAACATTATTTTAAATTAAATAGATTATTAGATATGTTAGGAATGATTTAGAATAGTTGTGATGTTTGGGGAAATAAAATTATATGTCCCTTCTGAATCATTGGTAGTCTCGTGAGATGAAATTAACTTGTGAAAAATCGTCGAGTATGTTTGAAAGATGAATAGAATAGTTTATACGCACAAACATAAATTATTTTTATGGTATATATTGATGGTATAATGTTTCATGTGCCAGATACATGATTTTAAATAAATTAAGAGTTACCTTCATTTTGATTCAGTATTTATTATACATGATATTTTTAATATGCAAATGTATAATTATTAATCTATTTACCACATTGTTGATTAAAAGACCATTTTTTAGTTTCTTACCATTCCATATTAATTTTTCTTTATCTAGTAAGTATAATTGCATGTGTTTCTAGTTATTTACAAGCTGTATTATTTATGAAATTTTATAATTGATTATTGATATCATGGTATGGTGTTCAGTTATTTATCATTCGATTATTTGTATTCTCATTGATTCATTATTTCTTCCATACTACGTTAGACTCACTGATCATTTGATCTCACCCTTATTTTTGTTCCACTGCCCAAGAATACAAGAAGTGTACATTGAAAGATATATATGGGTATAATAAATAAAATAATGTTATCCTCGATGGAAAAGGAATTTAGTTTTCAATTAGTGTATTCAAGTAATACCATACTCATGTATGTATATTGTTTTCCAAATCTATTAAACTCTTTAGTATATCTAGATTTTATTACTTGTAATCATCCTAATGCAATAGTAGTATACACCAGTTATAGGCTCTATGGGGTCATATCATTATGGATATATATACACCATGATGATGGATATAAATTTACTTAGTATGACTCTTGTAAAATGACATTGAGTGGGTTTATATGTGGGTTTTATGCATTATTATTTGTTAGAGAAATGAATTTTTTTAATATTTTAATAACACCCTCTATTCTATTTTCCAATATAGCTTATTTGTGTAATTATACTAAACCCAACCATATAGTCATGGGGTTCTCAACATGGATAATATAATTATAATTCATTATATATACCAGGTATTTTAGATAACATTGTAATCCCTATGGGGTTCGTTTCATATGCAGATGGTTGGTAAGGATTATTTACATAAAGTAAAAATTTTGATGGCAGAATGCGATTCATAATTTGAATATATGTATGAGATTCTAGGGTGGGTTTTTTTTTTGAGAACATTGATTAGAGATGTTTTTGAAGGGAGTATTATGGTGTTTCCAATTATTTATGACTACTATGAAATGTGGTTTATGGGATTGGATGGAAATACTAATGGAACATTTACATGCAATGCTTGAGGGTATCCTACAAGTGGGATTAGTATATGGATAGTGAGTTATTTATTTATTGGAATCATAGTGAGATGTTATAGGTTATAGAATTGATTCACATGATGTGATACGAAATATTTGGAATGGGCATGGTGTATCTATGGTCTTTTCTATAATAATTCACATTTGGTGATTGGTATTAAATAGTGGTTTTATATGGGAGGACTGGTTGAGTACTTGTATGTTATTTTTTAGGATGGGATATCCCTAGAACATTGGGATATTTGTGAGATAATTCAAGTTTATATATGAGTCAATTTAGAGTTATATTTTGATATTATCTATGGAATAGATTACATTCAAAATTTTTAGAGGGGATCCCAAATGGTACTCTCAATACAATAATTTTAGAACCTATTAGAAATGGTAAGTTCTTATACTGTTTGATCCTATGTATGATAACATTACAGTCATGATATATCAAGTAAAGTTGTGTGATTGGGTGATTTGGGAGCGTATGACCATTTTTTGGTGACATAGGGCTGCTGTTCAATTATATCATATGGTGATCATGTGAAATAAGTATTATTGAGAATCCCTATGTAAGAAAATGATATAAAATTTTTACGTAATTATTTATGGAATGTTATATTGGTATTTTTGATAATATTTTAATTTAACCTACTACATGATAGGATATGTTGAAAATTTACTATTGTACAATTGTATTGTTAATCTGAGGTAGTGACCTGATAGGGTATATCTAGAAGGTGTGGTTTCAAAGGTTGATGGGTGGTCATCAGTGCTAATAGAGAGTGAAAAAACATATGTTATTTATAATAGCTGAGGTTATTCAATATGAGTTGTATAAAAATTACATATAGTTTTAATGTTTGAATGTTCATTTAATCATTGGATTGAATTTTTTAATGTTAATTTATGATTGGAAGAATTTTACATAAAAGTGTTCAGAATAATGATTTTTCATGGTATTCTTAGTGTTGGGTTTGAATATACAATGATAATATTTGTGAACCACTGAATTATTTATTTTCATTGATATACTATTGGGAAAAACTGTGGTTCAAAATTTACCCTTGTATACCATGAAATATAGAAGGGAGCACCATATTCCTTGTGTTGAATTTATTGATGACATAATGGTGTTTTATTGTAGATGGGTGTATATGAGTTTATTAATAATATTAATGGTCATATGTATGTGGATTATTTTTTGATATAGAGGGAACCTAGTGTTTAGTGTTTTTTCACTAAAGATTAATAGGCAATCCAATGTGAAATTAAGATAATTATGAGTACAATTATTAAAATGTATAGGTTAGACAATATAATTGAAACACTAAAATCATTTTTAGGGTCTCATATTCTATGGTGGGGAGGTTCTAATGGGAGAATATTTTCAATTTATTGAAAATCTACATTATTTTTTATGGTATATGTTATGTGAGGTTTTTTTATACATACGGTATTCAATGAAATTAATGAGTCCAAAACTGATGAGGACATATTTTTTTGGCTTGTATTGTGGGTTGATAGTTTTACATTTTCTTGGTGGGGGTCTGGTGAAAATGTTTTGAAGGATTGGGTTTCATATTGGGATCTCGGATGCCCACATTTAAATTATTTTTTACCTAGTGGCCTATTCCATTTTATTTTAGAGGATATATGGTATTTGGGCCATAACCATGAAAAAAAATCCCCATGTAACGTTTTTAAATATATGTGGTGATCATGAGGATCAACTATTAAGTATAGGTGACCCAAAATTGCTTGGATGGGTAAATTTTTCATCTATAGTGATGGACTAGCATGGGAGCCAGTAAACTAAGAAACAATGACAAGATACATTATTTCCCACGTCTATAGGGAGTTTTGGATGGGTATTACTATTATAGGACATGTTGAGTATATAGGGCCATAGGGAATAGTGATGGTATTTTGGGATCTTGAGTGGTTGTTATGATAATCCCCATAGTATAAAAAAATAAATAGGAAAATTAATTATTCTATACATGTTTTTAATATTATTGTGTATTTCCTACTTTACAATTTCAACTTCAAAGAGTTTTTGACCCCATTATATTCCTTCATCAAACACAGTATAGTTGGTTGACGTCATCGTTGTTATTAAATTTTTTTTTACAAAATATAGTATGTTTTTAAATAATTTTTATTAAATATTCCTTTTGATATATTCCTTTTTTTCTCCAATATACATCCCCCTTTATCACAATATCTATTTTGTTGACATGGAATTGGTTTAGGCGACAAAGTCCATCATAGATTTATGAAAATATCAAATATTTTATGAATAATATATATGAAATATAATATATGTATCAATATTTATATCACATGGATTTTTCTATAATTTTGTCAATGGTACATTAAAAAAATAATTTATTACATATTTTAATTTATATTCAATAATTTCTTCATTTTAATGACCTTTTTTGTTTAGTTATTTTTGCAATATAGATGTCAAGAGTATTCCATAGGCAATGTGTTTGTGGATAAAATATAGATTTAGAAATAGTAGATCACTCATGGGATAATTCTATGAGAATAATAATTAATGAAAAATTTCAATTTTTTTAAATATTTACTTATTTATTATAGTATTATAATAAATTAACTTTTAGATATTTTATTATTGTAGGGCCACATATAATTTAATCATTGATAGTGGTACAATCAATATCTCAAGAGAGGGTAGATTTAATGTGAATAGATGTGAATAATATTTTTAGGTAGGTGGTCCACATTTATTTCCCATATGGTAAATTTAATGATTTCTTTGGAATGCGATACACCTTATTCCATTATGTTTTCACAATCAGGATTTTTTTTACATATGAGGAGATGAAAAATATTCCTTTCAAATCCATTATAACTCCTCTAAAATACATATATAATATATATATTTTCAATAATAATCATGGAAATATCAATTTGTAGTGTCTCCCACAATGGATATCAGCATGTTATAATTATATATTTTTTTAAATTAAATTTTTATTAATTAAATAAATGATGTTCCCCAGGGAATAATGAACCCTTATAACCAAGCATATTTTCATTGACCACTAATGACCAATTCATTGATTATAAATGGATACTCATTAAATTTTGGGCTCTAATGGTGTAGATGAAATATTTTATTACATGAAAAAGATACTGTGGACCATAATAAAATTACATTAGAATAGTTATAGTAGAATACTATGTTGGACTAGTATATTAATCCCAAATAATCTAAAATTTTTCCTTCAGACATCATAGAGACATTAGGTTGTTGAAGTGATCATGGAGTTATTGCCCCCCCCCCCCCGAGTGTATGATAATTGGGAATATATGTCATTGGTGGATAATGGGTAGGTTGTGTGAGTGGGCCAACCTAAGACAACCTATATAATTACATAGACGGTGTAAAATCTCTTGATACATACGTTTATAAGGTTTATAATATATGTATTGTGCGATAAAAATGAAATTATGATAATGTATAATGATTTTAAACCCTCTAACAAATGAGTGGTGATCCATGTGGTGGTATATTGATTAAGTAACCCATAAAGTTTACTCATTGTAAAAGTGAATTATGAATTTTGTGATTGTAATAGTTATATGTAAACCAAGAGAGCGTGTGTACAATAATTATAAAAGTCCTTTTAGTTATGTGGCAAAAACCGACTTCCCAAATTGGCATGGGAAAATTGCTTCTTAATATGTGATGTGTATGTAGGTATGGTTTTGTTTTTGAAAACAGATTCTTAATATGAGTTGTGTATGTTACATTGGTTTTTTTTGGACACACTCTCATTTAAAATGTATTGAGATATCAGGGATTCATTAGATGCAGTGATTTGATCTAAACATCATTATTGGTATATTATATAAATGAGTGGGAATCAATGATATTTAATAGGGTATATAAGATGGATTTATGGGATGAAAATCAGAAAAATGTTATATATGAGAATTAATATAAGGACATAACCCCTTCATTGTGATATATTATATTGATGAGTAGACACATAGTCTCACAATGTGATAAATTAGTCAGATGAGTCTAATGCACAACCTCTTTATGTGATGTATATGACAGATGACATGGGAGTGATCTACTATCCCTTGAATGATAAATAAACAACTTGATATGAGTTACTAATTTCATTGTAATGATTGTTATATTTGATATGATCCATGTGGAAAAATCTTCACAATAAATTATCATAATGTTATGGATTTCAATGGAATGCCTCTTAAGATATTGTCAAGGATATTGATGCTATTGTAAATCCTTTTTTTTCTCCTAAAAATACATTTTACCAGATATTTGGTCTGTAAGATTAAAAAATTACCTCATAAAAACTATGGTACATGCTAATGAATGTTTTAGCCACTTTTGAGTATCATGTTAGATGTCAATTAATGAAGATGTTATTTATTTATTCCTCAAATAAATGATTAATTTTTATTATTATAATATCACAAATAAAACATTTTATTTAATGGTTATATATGGTAAAACGTTTATGGTTTCTTAATGATATTTACTCACACATTGCATATGTATCCATCACTCATAGGTACTAGATAAACCGTCAAATTCTATTGGTTTGGGTTGGTAGCATCCCTAAGTATCATAATCAAGTGGGATAACATGAATGGGTTCTACAGATTAGAATGAGATAAGGATTGTGGATTTTATTAAAGATAATATTTATTATTATTTTATTATATAAATTATAATTGAGACTTGACTCAATGGAGCCTAGTTTTTCATAACTACCTTGATTGTGAGATTGCATTAATTCATAATTCCACATTATACTCGATATGGTTTATTTTAATTTATTATATTATTTATTATTTTAATATTTTTATGTAATTTATATATTCTCTATCATTATATTTTTTGGTGTACAATCAACCCACTATACTTCGTTGTACACCAACATCATGTTGGAATCCACTACTGTATAGGGAGGCAAACCACATATCTTGTGGATACCTTGGTTGATTACAATTTATAATGAACTTGGATAGTGATGTAAAAAATTGACATAACGAAATTGAAGGGGAGGTGGGTTTCCATATTTTTACATGTTTATACTATATTTCATTAAAATTGATGGCCATTTGATATTTTAGAAATGAATATTATTTTCAATTGTTATATATGTGATATTTTTACAAATAATTTAGTGATTCTCGTATCATAGTATGATTACGAGTTATATTATGAATTGAATCCATTATGTGAAATCATTAATTGTTGTGACACTATTGCTGATATTTATATTTTATTGATATGAATGAATGAGCTAAAAGAAAAGTTATGAAATCTTATTTTGTTATATTTTAAAATGTTTAATATTGGTGTTCTTATTATACTATTGTATATCCATGTTCATTATATTGTATTCATATAGTAAGTTTTTAGGTTTTAGAATGTGTTGTATAGTAGTGGTTCTGATGGTTTTCTCTAGTTAGAATGGGGACATGTGTTTTTTATTATTGGAATGTTGATTGGGATGTTATTTTTTATAGATTTAATTGGATGAAAGGTTGTGTGAAAAGATATGGTTCACATTTGGTTGTGTGGGACGTTGGTATTTACTAGGAGGAATTTCATGCACTTACTAATGTTTTGTTATGAGGTAATGTTTTATATGCATGTATGTATGTAATACAATTTTAGATAGTGAATATAGTAACATATGGTTTCATGGAATTCAATGCGAAGAACATGGGTTATGGAATATGAGGTTTGATATTTTATATTAATAAATTAATGTCTTAATAAATACAATGTTACTACAAAAATGAAAAATATATTAAATATTGAATGATATGAGTATATTGGATTTTCTAAATATTTTTATGGATATTTCATTTTTGATGTGCACTATGGTAAAATTGGATATTTTCAATGGTCTATTTGTGACATGCCATAAACCCATTGCTAATAGTCTTGGATATGGACTAATTTGTTAGGAGAATTGTTTTCTTGGTGAAAATAAATATTTTTTATAATTATTTGCAAGGAGAAACACATTCCATCACATATAGTTTTTTAAAAAATGCACTCAATACCATGGGGATGGTTATTTGTGATGACAGTGGTTATATCAATGATAAATTTACTAATGTCATGTTTATTCATGAAGGGAACCTCCAGAAATATTAGTTACTCATGAGGAGGCCCATCATAAATAAATGGTTATTATAAATGGTTCTATAATGAATTAATTTTCGATAAGATATATATATAGGATAATCACCATCGAAAAGAGTTTTATAGCACAACAATATGTATTAATTGTTGGTTCTATTTTACATTGAACCCATTAAAAATAGATGTTTTTGTGAAGTATATCATGTTTCAATTAATATATCATAAATAATCTACCATATATATATATAGACTGAATTTTTCATCAATTTTCCATCATTTTCCTACTCCCACTACTTTTCATCATTACTCTTTAGTTTCATTGTAAATTTCTTTTCTATTTTCAAGATATTTGATTCTATTATAAACCCAATGATGTTTTAATTCTATTAAATCATGATTTTTGAGGTATGTACTTTAATATTTTTAATTAAAATGGTCTAACTTTATATTATATTATAAATAAATACCAATAAATAATTATATTAAGTTGTTATTGATAATAAAAATATATAATTGTAAATAATAAATATAAAATTATTACCAGTTAAAAATATTTATTGATAATAAATGAATTGAAAATAATCAGCATTAATTTGTAATAATTAGATTTTTTTTATTAATTAATTATTATCATAATTTTTTTTAATTATAAAAATAGCCCAAAATAGAAAATATTATATATTGGTAGAAAAATAAGTTGTTATTAGAAAGAATTATATATAATTATAAAAAAGTAGTTGTAATTAGTAAAAAAATAGCAGTACGTATTAAAAAATAGCTAAAATTTGTAGTAATTTGAGGTGATTAAAAATAATAAATAGCCATTTGTTAAAAATAGTAGTTAGTAGATATATTTTATTAAATCTTGTGTTAATTTGTATACATTGGTATTAATTAGTAGTAACCGTTAAAATTTTATGCTAAATAGTAAATGTTTTTTATGATTAGACAAAACTATAATTATATAATAGTAAATTTTTGTTGTTAGTAAAAAAATTTCCATATTAGAACAAAATATAGTAATTAGTAAAAATTAGTTTTAAATTGTAATAATTATCGATAAAGAGTAAAAATTAGAAATTACATTAAAAAGATGATGAATACATAAAGAAATAGCTATAATTTGTGGAAAATAGTAAAATTAGCAGTAATTTTTTAAATTAGAAATAATTATTCGTAATTATAAAAATTTTCTATAATAATTTAACATTACCGCTATTTATGGAAAATGAGTAGTAATTAGGTAAAAGTAGTAATAATTTGTTGTAATAAGCAATAATTACATATAATTAGTTGTAATTCATATTAATTAGAGGTAAATATTAATACATATCATAAAATAGTAAAATTTATTGATAAATATTAAAAAATAGTAGTATTTATCGGTAATGAGTTGTAATTTTTAAAAATTAGCGGTGGATAATGACAACAATAATCATTTATTAAATAATTGTGGTAATTAGAGTAAATAAAAATAATTATTTGTAATTACTAAATATTATTTCTAATTAGTAAAAATTAGTGATAATTACTAGAATTGAGTAAGCATTTCTGGTAATTATTATAAATTAATAACTACTATATATAATTATTAGAAATGAGTGCAAATTCATTGTAATAATTTATGATAATTATAAAAAATAAATTACAATAAAAACAATTAATAATATATGTCTAGAAAAAAGGCAAGAAGGAATCATGGATTAGAGGGAATGAATGATAAGACAAAGTGATGAAATTTTTATTCCCTTGAGTTTAGACCAGTATGAGGATAAGTATTCATGGGTAAACCTATTATCCATTTGATGGGAAATAGATGAGAGTGATAACGATGACATTCTTAGCGATTTTATCTAGTTTTTAGGATCATTAACACTTATTAATTAAATATTATTTTATTAAAGTCATAATTAAAATTTCCTATTATTGTTAATATATTATTTTATTATAATAAATGATTTAAAAATAATGCGTAAATCATCCACTAAAGTTATCTTTTTTAATCCCTTCATCTATAACTTCTTTCAACACTCATATGAATGCCCATTAACTTCTCCATAACAACTGTTCTAAACTATGGGGAGTTGAAATTGATTCCCTCTAATATCACATCCATCCCTCCCACTACATGATTTCCTTTATGGATAAATGGGGAAAAGGTAAAGAATGTGAATATTGAGTGAATGAATTGTGGTGCCATTGTGTTTAAGCCACCTATTGGAAATGAATTCATGGATAAACCATTTAGTTTTCCCATGACATCCTCTATTTTAAATGATCTGAAATGTGGAACACTATTATTTTATAACTCCATTATAACTGTTATCCCCTCATTTCATTTCATCCCCCATGTGCCTTGGTTGGACTTCTATTTCCCAAAATAGTAAAAACAATAATTAAAAATAAAATTTTAGTAAATAATAAAATTAGCAGTAATTAAAAAAAATTAGCTATATTTTTTGGACGTAGAAAAAATAATAAATAATTTGAGGTAATTAGATAAAAATAGGGATGATTAAATAGAATTGTTAATATTACATGTTATTTGAACGTTATTTATTTTAATTTTTTTATCATATATTCCTTATATACGTGTAATTTTCAAAAACAATTATGCAATATTTTTAAAAAATATATTAATCAATGAAGTTTAGAATAATTAATATTATAAATAAATAATTGATAGATAATTATGGTAATGAAAATGGTAATCGTATTAATCATTTATATATTAAGGTTATTGAAGCTAATTTACCATTCTAGTGATCAAAAATATATTTATTTTCATAACTGAAAATTACGTTTCCTGATATGACATGTGATATAATGAGTTTTGAAACCATTGATCACATTGAGGATTATCTATTTCATTTTTCCATAAAGATTTCTTTTTATATAATCATTTTGAATGAATTTATAGAGTAGACAAAAAAATAATTCATGTGTCATCATAGTCACAAGATTTAATACATCAGGTTGTTGTTCTATATATTATCAAAAAGATAGAATGACATTACTTAAATTCTTGAGTTAGAACAATCATGATTTTATAATATTCTAAATTATTCGTTTTATTTTATATATCATTTATTTAATGTAAAAAACTAAATTAATTAAAATATCTATACTTATTAAATCAGTTAATAGAATGTCAAAAATATGTATTGATTAGATATTCTACTTGGTAAAATAAAAATCACTTTAATTAAATGTGTTACTAATAAAATTAAAGGAGATAAAGAGTTTAGTTTGAAATGTGGGTCTTAGTTATAAGAATATTTGTGTTGGTTAAAATTATTTCAACTGATATTATTGTCAAAATAATTTCTAAATTAGTTTTAATACAATTCATTGTCTGGGTACAAATTAGATTTAATAATGGAAATCTGGGTTAGTTCTCATTAAATAGTTTAGTCATTTCTAGCTTACACACATATTTGAAAATTTATTTATATGTTTGAATAAAGAATTATGGATTTAATGAAAAAAATACAATATTTAAATAAGTAGAAGCCAAAATAATGATTTTTATGTGGATTCATTGAATTTTTTTAACCAGATACATCAATAATTTTTTCCTGAAGCCAATATTTTGTGATTGGGTATTTTTAATGATGGTTTCTATCAATTTTATTCTTACAATAGTCAATAAACTTGTCTACCCATACTTTTAACGTCGTACAACATACAACTATGGATATTGATGAATGAAATAAATTTATTTGGAGTAGTAATTATATGATAACAGGAATTGAAAATTAATGATTGCATAAATATGATTATAGATGAGTTAAATGTTTTGTTGAGTAATGATGTCAGTATATATGATGTTGTTATGAAATAGAATTTCCTAATAACTAATTTGTAGTAAGTACAATTGGCGACTTCTTAACATTTGGAATGTTATCTGGATGTAGTAAAAATGGTCCAAAATATCATCCATATAGTATGACTAATACATATTAGTTTATGCTCATCATTAGAAGGAACAATATTTTTAAACTACAATTGTGTATTTGTTCTTACTGATTAATCATTTTTATGAAACGAAAATAATTCATGAAAATATAAAGTTTAATGATATAGAACTACTGTATTAATTATAGATATTGATCAAAAATATATTTTTTCTTTATTTTCTCCTATTACCATTAGAATGAATATAAACCAAGAAAATATTGATGTCTTTGGAAAAAATCATAATTACATAAAATAAAGTACTAATTGAGATCATCCATATTGGTCTAATTTTTTAGACTTTCACATATTTAATTTCATGAATATTTAAAAGAACTTTCTTGATAACAATTTTAATATATATTTGGACCCACATAATATGAAAAATGATATTATAAATGAATAATTAAATAATACATAAGTTTACCGTTAACCAGAACATGAGTTATTTTGAAATGACATATCATATAATATAATCTAAAGAAACAAGCCTAATATTTTCTCATTGGATTTAATATTTCAGTTTCTCGATGCCTAAGCATCTTTTTTGTATATATTTGTTATAAATTGTCATTTTACTGGTTTACAAATTCATTATTTTGATGTTATAATAGAAATAACTATACTAATTTATTTATGGAGTTTATTGAATTCATCGATTTGGGATGACCTAATAATAATATAATATTTTTGTAAATATTTTTGAATAAAAACGAACTATGATGCATGTAGAATTTTGTGATAATATGTTTTATTTATTTTTATATAAATTTCGAAAAAATGATTATATATTTCACTAATTCAATAAAAAATTGATATTACATTTTACACATGAAAAAAATATGGAAGACCGATATAGTTAAGATTGATATGAAAATATGACAGATTCATAGAGAATTTGATAAATATGGTATGTAACTCAGATTCAATTGAATGATCAATTAGAGATGCGTATTTGTCAAAGAAAATTCCTTTTTTGACTCATCCATTATTTCAACATTGAATATATTTCAAAATATTATTGAATTGGTTATAATGGGGGAAATTTTTGAAATTAAATAACCATTAACTAGACATTTTTATATTCACCCTGAACATGGATTTGTTGTAGTCACTATGCTAGAATTCAAGTTTAGCGATAGCTTAAACCGCCCCTAAATCATTCAGTGATTGTTTTTGAAAACCCCTGCAAAATCATGTGTTGGAAATTATTTAGCAATGGTTTTTCAAAACCATCATACAATTATTTAGTAGTGGTTTGAACAACTGATAAATCAATAAATGGTGGTTTTGGAAATTTTAATTATTTTTTATAAATAAAAAGTAATTTATTATTTTTTAAATTTTTAAATTTTATGTTATTATTTTATTTTCATCATTTATTTATTATTTAATATTCAATAATATTTATTTATTATTTATTATTTATTATTTTAGTTTATTTATTTTAAAAATTATTTTTTTTATTTTTTTATTATTAATTTTGTTTTTATTATTTATTTAATTTATACTATTTATTTCCCTGAACATTCAAATGTACATGCCCATGCACAGCCATATGCACATGTACATGCATGTTCTATATATAGAAATTATGCATTATATGAGATTTAAACACCTTATCTCTTGTATATTCTACAATAACATTACCACTCTAGCAGACTCTTCATGTGGTGCATAAACAGTATTTAATATAATTAAAAATATTAATTGAAAAAAAACGGACAATGCATAACAAATAGATATAATAAATAAATATTACATATTAAATATTAATTAATTATAAAATAAAAATATGTAAATAAATAATAAAAAATAAAAATAATTTAATAATTTAATAAGAAGAATATTAAAATAATATAATAAAATAATAAAAGATTGATAATAAAATATTAAACTAAAAAAAATTATATAACAGAATAATAAATCATAAATAATAAATAACATATAAAAATTTATAAATTATAAATAATCAACAATAGATAATGAATAATAAAAAATATATAATAAAAACTAAAAAATTAATAATAAATAAAAACTAAAAATAAATTATAATAAAAATTAATAAATATATATAATAAATAATAAATAAATAATAATAATAAATAATGAAGAAAAATAAAAGAATAAAATAATAATGTTATGAAAATGAAATTATAAAATTATGAAATTATGAAATTAAAATAATAATATAATAATATAAAAAATGTATACTAAATAATAAAAAATGAATAAAAAAATTTAACAATAAATAGTAAATAAATAATAATAAATAAATCATAAATAAGAATAAATAATAAATAATAAATAATACCTAAATAACTACATAATTATTAAATAAAAAAAATTAAATAGATAATAAATAATAGATAAATATTAATTTAATAATTAATTATTATGTAATAAATGAATAAATGAATAATAAATAATAATAGTAAATCAATAAATAAAAATTATAAAAAATAAAAAATAATATAATATAGTTATTAAAATAAAAGAGTAAAATAATAAATTATAAAGAATAAGAAATGCAAAACATATATTAATGTAATAATAATAAATACATAATAATAAATAATAATAATTAAAAATATATAAAAAAATATAATAATAAAAAATTAATAATAAATACATAAATAATAATAATTAAATAATAAATATATAATATATAATAAATATATAATAAATATATAAATAATATATGAATAAATAAATGAATAAATAAAAAATAAAAAATTAAAAAATAAAACAACAAATAATACATTAAAAATAAATAAAAAATTAGGGTTCCCTTAAAACACATAAAATTTTTAATAATCATTGAAAATCCATAAAAGAAAAAAACATTTAAAAGATAGTATCATATGATCTAAGATTCCTTTTTATTTTAACAACTAGTTTAATTGACTCTAATGAAATGATATACCACATGATGTGTGGTACAAGCAGAACGAACACCCGAATCAAATGTAATGGTCGTATGGCGTTTAAGAAACAGGGGTTCGTGGTAAAAAACTCTACTTTGGAGGCCTTATATGCCATTATGGCGATGAAAAATAGGAAAACACACTTTGAATTTAGTCTGAGACCATCCATGTCCTACATATCGTCACATGCATCAATTTGATATGTGGTAGAGCCCAAACAGACACTTAGATCAAAAGTTATGCCCATGTGAAGTTCGAGTTTGATTTCAGACATTCTGAGATGATAATATATTTAATGCAAATGATTGTCACCTTATTTTAATATCATGTGGTTTTATCTCCTTCAAGATGATTCGATTATATTGGTTTTGTAGATTAAACAGACCGCCAGATCATACATGATGGTCATATGATACCAAAGTCCTCTTCTATATTTTTAATTGATTTGATATATGATTCATATTTTTATTAACTAGTAATTATAAATATTTATTAATTACCAAGTTATAATTAATTTAAATTATGAATAATATACTATATATGAATGTGAAAAAATTAATAATTAATAACAGCTATTTTTTGTTTTATTTTCTTCTTTTTTGTTATGTTTTTAAACAAACAACAACTAATGTTTTAAAAAAGATTTAAAAAAATTAAAGAACATTTAGCAGTGGTTTTTAAAAATACCAGTAAAAACTACAAATTAAATTTTATCTTAAAAAAAATTTATCCGCAGATCCCCAAACCATAGTGAAAAAACCCACTATAAAGCATTGTGTTCTGGTAGTGAGTTCATGAACATTATATTTTAGATGTTAATAATTATAGGTAAATACTTATGTTAAGAGTAACTATGATGAACATAAATGATTTTTCTAGTGAGTAATACTATCACAATTTAATTTATTTATTTTTAAATTAAATTAAAATGATTTTGTTATATATATATATATATATATATATCATATACTGAAATTGATTCCAAAAAATAAATCATATTGTCTTGTTCAGTTTACTTTTACATTCTAGTGTTCTTGTTCTTTCCAGTTGGGATTTTATTTGGGACACTTTTTCATACAGTACACACTCTTTTTACTATAATGTTTTTCCTCTGCCTGTATCATGATGTTTGATTGGTTGTGTGTGTTACAGGATTCAAAGCTAATGCCTTCATAGTTTTTGGGAATAATCCTTTTGGTGAAACTCGCCATCCCCTGACCTATGGAAGGTGGACTTGGTGTAGTCACGACACGATCCCCTAGGGACGGGTCGTGTCAAACTGCTATTAGAGGATTCAGTTCTACCGTATATCATAAAACTCTGATCTATTTAACGACAATAATGTTATGTTTATTGAGTGTGGTTATTAGTTTAGGGAATCAAGTGTTGGTGCCGTGACCGACTTATCCATACACCAGGACACAGACTTCCGATTTCCGACTTAGTGCATGAAAACACTGATTGTGTGTGTGTTTTGAAATGTTTACTGTGTTTTCTTGAGTCATCTCTCCAGGTATAACTAAATGACCATGGAAAACCTGTTATTTATCAAGATGTCGCTGCATTGACAACCTGCTAGGATTCCCAAGAGAGTACAAGATGAAGGAACACCAAGCGATGAGGATTTAGTGCAGGCCCCTATATTATTATGTTGGCACCTTCGGGTGGTGTACCTACAGCACCACCACCCGTTGGGTAGCATATTTTACCTTTCGCACCAGCGGACGGTGCACACTGGCTGAGCGCATTGTATGAGTTTCAGTAGTAAGGCCTCTAAGGTTTCGTGGCGAGATATATTCCACCACAGATGAGGGTGGGATGGAGGTGGTTGCTAATGTTTTCCACCTAGTTGAGACACCAGTATAACAGATGGTGATATTAGCTGCAAATCATTTCCAATCAGTGATCATGATGATGGTCTAATTGGTGATGAGGCTTCAGTACATGGAAGGTTTCCCAAGATGGTACCTTCAGGTAGTGTGTCAGCTATATCACTCCCTATTGGTCAGCAGTTACAATAGGCGACACTGGTAGAGGACACATATAGGCATAGTGCCTTACGTGTGATTCAGCATAAGATACCCCTTAGGTTCTGAGGTGATCCCGACTCACATGAGGGTTTATTATTGGATTGAGGATGTTGTTGAGAGTTCTCTAGACCATCTACAGCTCGGCAGAACCATTGGTTGGTAGCTGAGTATTCATTGATTCATACCAATCATTCCTGGTACTTGATGAATACGATATGATCAGTGCTTCAGGGATAGGAATTTCGAGGGTAGTGTGTTTAATGACATCCAAGAAAGAAATATTCTTCTTTTCATTCCAACATATATTGGGGTTCTAGAGAGTAACATTTTAGTTGAATGTTCCTTGGATGAGTGGATAAAACTAGTGAATGTCAGTAGTTGGAAAACAATAAATGGGAACCAATCTTAGAGACTTGGGCGTGTTAAAATGATTCTGGAAGAAGAAGTATTAAGGACAGATGAATCTGCAGGGCATCAGATGTGGAAGTACATCTAGGGGAATAGAATGAAGTGGTTTACATTTCTACATTTTACAAACACCCCCCTAATTGTGGTTCCTACAAGGCTCAAGGAGTTGGAGGACAGTGGAAGAAAGTAGATGCATGCGTTCACGGAGTGCGACTCAAGTGCTCTAGGAATTATTCTTGGTACGGTATGTGTCTACTACAAGCAGCAATATAAATAGTCAAAGGTACCAATCATTCCATCCTTCCATGAATCTTTTCCAAGACCTAGAGTTTCCATTTCTACCAATTACTTGATGCTGACATCTAAAGATATCTTTTGGAAAATACTCAATAATTAAATTTACGCTGATGGTGTGATCTAACCCTTAAGGTGAAAGTTTTTGTTGGAACCACTTGGTGGCATTGTCGTGTCCTTACAAAGTTAGTTTGGGTATGACTGGACATCAACAATTCATACTCAGATTGACTATATAAAGAAAAAAGTTTGTGGTTTATCTACAACATTGGGATGTGGTTTTCCTTAGTAGGAGAAAATGGAAACTCAGGTAGCATAGGTTAAACTCATGCATAGGAGGGTGAAACAGATCACTCATGAGTCATACAACCTTATCCTTGTGGCAGTAGGAGTTTTGAGTTTTCATATTCCCAAAGGGAGTGTCTAATGTTCCTCCAGAACTATGACTTTGAGAGAGTCTTTAATCCTAGTAAGGGGAACATGGTAGCAGATGCACTCAGCAGGAGGTCTGGCCTATAGCTGCTGAGTTAGGTGACAGAGAAGCTAGTCGCTTTATAGATATCCAACGTGGATCAAGATGGAGCAGCTTATCTTCAGTATCTGATAGTCAATCCCCCAGTTTTTCAGCGAGTCAGGGTGGCGCATCATGGGTCACTGACTGGGAGGCTTGACGTGTTCAGATATGCTCAGCGCAACCACCTGATGGATTTTCTGAAGCTAGTGAGCACATCCCCCTCTTTAGAGGAAATAACATTGTACCATAATCACTACAAGAGTAGGTGTTAAGGGAGTCCCACACAACCCCTCTGACGGTACATCCTTGTGTGGTGAAAATGTATTAGGAGCTCTGATGTTAGTACTGATGTCATGGGATGAAGGCAGTAGTGGTAGAGTTTGTATCTCAATGTCTCAACTGTTAGCAACTGAAGACTACACAGAGTTGGGAGATGTCTTATGCCGACAAGATACGGAGACATCTGGAGTTCCAGGATGGTGACCACATATTTATACGTGTGTCACCTCGACGAGGTTTTAAGTGATTTGGCTAGGGTGCCAAGTTATCTCCGAGGATCATCGAACCCTTTCATGTTCTTTGTAGAGTTGGAGAGGTGGAATATCTCATAGACCTTCCACCGCAGCTGGAGAAGGTGCATGAATTCCTCTATGTATCCCAGCTGAGGAGATACATGCATGAACTATCTCACGTCATCAACCACACAGAGCTGGACATTGATGATGGGGTGATAGTTTTTGAGGATCCATTAGATATTTTGAATAGATAGGAGAGAGTCCTTCCTGGGTGATCATTACATTTCTTACCCCATTCCAGTATCTTCGATGGGTGGGAGGAATTCTTACCCCACGCCAGTTATGAGAGAGATATATATATATATATACAAATGTAATTGTTACCTCGTTCTATTGATTGCATATATATATATATATATATATATTTATTCTGGCATGATCAGACATACCAGCATTGAGCTGAAGAAGGTAAACCCGCAATGTATCCTTAAAGAACATGACCGGGAGGTTGAATGCTTATTTGGAATGGCTTACTTTCTAATAGTTAGATGCACACTATTTTCATACGAGTTCCACTAGAGTTAAAAATAGATATCATCAGTTGTAGCCTATTGAAATATATATCTTACACTACTCGAGCCACCCTAGGAACCTTAGAAGACTGTTTTCTTACATGTATGTATACGGTAAAACTCCACTCATCTTACTGTTGAATCTTTCCTTTAACAGAGCTTAGGAGTAGAGGACAAGGATTATGCTCGAGAGACTATGTAATTTTTTTTTAATTTTTTTTTACTTTAGTGCTTCATATTAGTATGCATGTTTCTAGTTTTTTGTTCACATCTCCTACTGGAATGTTAGGCTTTCATATCAGTATCAAACACTACCTATGAGGCTATTGTTATATTATCCAAACATCTAGTGTTTACTTTTCCTTCCAATATGATTATGTTTATACTATTGTGTGTTGTTTTTTCATTCACTGTGTAGCCTAACATGGGGGTCTATTCTCCCCTTTGATTTACATTCACACCCTCGATGATAGTTTATTGCCTCAGATTTATGTGGAGATGCACTAGGGGTCATGTGGCCAACATGTATTAGGGTATGTGTTACGTGGAAGACTTCTTCAGAAAATCACAAAGTGGATAAAGCGGCATTTCCATTAATTCATAAACTCTTTGAAGATAATATGTTGGAGATTTGGAACACATGATACTTAGTCACAAGATGTGCATAGGCATCGCGAACCCATGTATAGGGTACAAACCTAGTTGTTCAAGTATTTCTATTATTGACTCTGATGTTACTATGGATTCCATTTCAACATTGGGTGCTTTCCACGTTTTGTGATATCATTGATATTGATGATGTTGGAATTATGATTTCATTGTATAACCCAATGAAATGTGGTTTATGTGATAGAACATGCATCACGATAGGAACAATATTAATAGGCCATGCATTTTTTTCATTTAATGTTTAAAATATTAGATGTCATTTCATAATCAATGTTTGTCATCCATTCATCATAAATATTATTGTGTTGAATCCATTACAAAGGATTAGGATCACAATATGGTGTGACTTTAGTGGGTTCCACTCTTTTCACATAGGATGTATCGTCCCTTATGGATTCAAAAGTGGAATTTCATCTAGATCAACCATTTGAGGAATTATATAATAATATGAATAAGTACATCGTAAATGAAATGATATCCAAGTGAGTGTCATATTATGACTCATATGGTGTATAGGCCCTTTTGGGCCTAAAAATGACATCATGGTTCTCAACAAGTCTGAATGAAATACCATTCGAGGACATACTTTTTCAAATCTCTAAATTATAAACTTGACATGAAATTGACATTAGTAGTGGGTAGTGGATCATTCTCCATTCTTATGGGGTTTTATGGTATTTTCCAATGTCTCATCATAGATTTTGAAGTAGGCAATGAAGTTTGGTCATTCTTATTGGAAGGTTGTGCTAACTTATCAAGTTTTCTAAAATGAAATCCACTCTGATTTTGGAATCCCTTTTGATATGTTCATTTTGCATTGTATCATTATACCTCCATGATGTCCTGGAGTTGAATGCCATGAAGGATGTGGAGATCATGTTCATGAGGTAGTGGGGCTTGAGCTACCAGTTGTTCTTATTGTCAAGAAACATGTGATTCCTCCTCCTATTCTTGAGATGGGAACTGGAAGCCAATATTGAGAGGGATTCTTGTATATGAGGTAGAATATGCAAGGTAGAGTGAGACCTACCATGATCATGGTAGAGTAGACTTGAATGTTTCAGCAGCAGCATCCTCCTACTTTCTCAAGAGATGGAGGAGCACATTGAATGGAGTCTTGATCAAGGTTATCCTTTCTATCTTCATACACCAACAAATTCCTAAATGGTGGGTGGTCATTATAACTACATAAAATGTACATAACTAATAAAATATGTTGTGGGATGTAATAACCCAATAAGGAGAACATATTGATATGTTTTGGGCTGACATCCAGACTATCTTCTATAAGTACATCATTCATCCCGCATCACTATGATACAAAATTTCACTCCTTCTCTAGATTATAAATAGTTGATGGATGCTTGTTGATTTTTGGATGTGTTGTGTTAATCCATCTTTTCATAACCATATGTTTTCAGTCTGGAAACAATTTCTGAAATCAGTAACCAAGACCTAATCACAGAACGAAATTTGAGATATGTTGGGGGTGTAATACATGTTAGTTTGGAAAATAAGGATTTCTATAGATCTTATTCAGGGAGAAAGAATAATTTATAATAGTCTCATGGGAGTATCTATGTTCATGCTCCATTCCTTGGTGGTTCTTGCATCTATCACGGGTATAGGGTACTAGGGAATTTCAAAAGATAATGTAAGTGAAATCCACTAGAGTGTAGAGGATGTGGATAGATGGACCATATCCACCAATTTGGCAGACCATTCCATCCAGTTACTAGTGATATCAGATTTATACCTACTCCTCAGTCATAAGAAAGGATTATTGGATCACAGTAGTAGGGAAGCTAGAATACCTATAGTAAATTAGGCCAACATGGTGGTCGAGGTAGAGGAAGACACACAAACGATTCTCAAGGACAGTAATAAAGGCCTACTAAGGGTTTTAAGTCCATGAATCAAGGTTGAGATATATGACAACTACATATAGTCTAGCATATGCCACAAGGTAGGAGTTCCAGACCTTCTACTGTATGAGGTACTATTCTGGTACCCTCTACATTAGTTTCTTATTTGTTTGATACATTTCTGTCCCACTCATTCATAATTAAAAAATTCATTGGGATTTTAAGATTCGATGTGGAGTAATATCATAGAATTATGAAACTATATACACCTATATGTATCTGTTAAGTGGGTGTTTTCCTTTTTCAAAACTGTATCCTTGAGATAAGAGGTTACATTTTTGAAGGGAACCAATATATTCTTGATATGACGAATTTCGATGTAATCCTCGGGATAGATTGTTTAGTTACCAACAGATCCCATATTGACTTCTATCTTCAATGGATGAATTTCATGTCCCTATATTTCATTCTAAACATTCACAAGAGAGAAAGGTTTGTTTGTATGAAATAATCATGGATCAAGAATTAGAGGACGGGTAGTTTTTCACACATGATTCCAATCATTAAATTGATGGCCATGGGTTGGACCCCATTTTTTCTTCCTATAGTGGTGCATGTAAAATATGTTTCTATTGATAAAATATATATTCTACCATAAATTAGATATTCATATTTTACTATTGAACTTGTTCCAGAGGAATAACCTATTAACATTTATCATTTTACGATTGAAGTTAAGGAGATTCTAGAACCCATTAATCAGTTGATGGTCTTGGAGGGTAATGGTTTTATACATCACCAAATTTCTCCTTGGGGTTCACCATTATTCTTTTCCAATAATTCTGATGGTACCCTGAGGCATTTCATGTATAATAATTAGTTAAATTAATTGTCTATCATGAATTAATATCATTTACCTAGAATAGGCCAAATTTTTTACCAAATTAGAAGAGATAATGTGTTTTCAAAGATATATATAAGGTTGGGATATCAATGGTTGTATGTTAGGACATCATACATACCTTATAAATCTTATAGGAGATGGTATTGTCTCTACGATTACCTAGTTTTTCTATTCGGACTCATGAATGCACCTACGGTCTTCATGGCTCTTATGAATCAGGTTTTCCACTCGTATTTGGATTCATTTGTGGTTGTATTCACTGGAGATAACTTAGTTTATTCTCACTCTAGACATGGCCAAGAAACCGATATTCATATCATGCTAAAAACACTAAGATAGAATAAGTTCTATGATATTCCTAGTAAATTCAACTTTTGGATTGATAAATATCACATCCTAGGTCATATCATCTCGCAGTCAGGGGTCTCTATTGACTAAGAGAATGTATGGGTTATGGTTTATTGGGAATGGGACAATAATTCCTTTGATATCCATATATACATGGGGATTGATGGATACTACAATTGTATCAGTTAGTATTTTTGATTCCCTACAAACCTACTTAGTAGCTTGATGAAAAGGGCATGAAATATGAATGGTCAAGGTGCATGTGAACCATCCTTTTATAATTTACATGGAATAATTGATTTATCAATGATGCCAATTCTTCTAGAGGTAGGCATGTATTTTAAAATCTACTGTGATGCATCAGGTATCATGATTGGAATTGTTTTGATGCAGGAGGAGTAATTTGTTGCATCACGTTCTTTTTAGCTAAGGCCTCAAGAGATGAATTACCTAACACATGATCTCTATCTCACTATTATTGCTCATTACATATGCTATTGGAAACATTATTTATTATAAGAGGTTTAGTGGTGTTTACATACCACAAGAGCCTCAACTACATCTTTACTCAGTAGGGTCTGAATCTCATGCAGTGTAGGTTGGTTGAGTACATTGAATTATTTGATTATAATATTTCCTACACTTGAGATAAAGGGAATTCAGTAGCCAATCTTTTATGATAAATGAATCATGAAAATGAAGTACATTAGTTCAGTGATGAATGTATGTAAATGGACTTATTCTCATATATGTACATTGTGGTTAAGGAGGTCCATGGTCATAATATTCTCTCAGCCTTGGTGGTGATATATGATCATCATGAACATGCAAGGGGAAGACATTTGTCTAATCATGAGGGCCTTTACCTATGAGAATGTGATTCAGATGATGAAACATCATTTTTTTGGATAGTTAAAAGAGATGACACTCTTCTATTAAATGGGATAATATGGGTCCAAGTATCCATTAGAGTTATGTATATGAGTGATTTCCATGCATCGGCCTAGAATTTCATCTAGGTGTCAACAAACTATATTGAGATATACTTAGCAAATATTGGTGGCCTAGTATGAAGCATGATATATATGGCTTCATTACTAGGTGACCCACCTGTCTGTAGGTAATGGTGGATCATTAATATCAAGTATATATTCTTTATCTATGGTTTATTCATGAGTGAAAAATGAAACTATGATTTCAGGGTCTTCATGACATAATTACCAAGATCACATCGTGGAATGAACACCGTTAGGGTTATCATAGACCATCTAATGATTGTCACACAATTCTTTCCTATGCATGTGACCATTTTTGTAACTATGATGGAGAGATTGTGTGTCATTGTCATGACCCGTCCTCGGGGCCCGTGCCGTGACTACCCCAAGCCCGCCTTCCGTAGGCCAGGGGCTGGGGACTAGCACCAAGGCGTAAATCCCGGTAAAAAGGGAAGGCATTGCCTTTGTAAAGTAAACAAGCACCACAGAGTAAAAGCGGAAGAAGTAAAAACTAAGTAAAAACTAAGTACAACAGTAAGTACGGAAAGTAAAAGGGGCTAGAAATACAAGCCCAACTGTAAAGTACAACTCGAAAGGAAAACAGCAACTGAAAAGTAAAAGCTGCTGCGCCGAGATGTCCACTGGGAATCTCACCTGAAGGCTGGGTACAGATAGCTCTACTGCTCCTCGGGTCCCGCCGTCCGCTCCGAGCACGTCCCGTCCAGTGGTCCACCTCCAGGTACCATCCTGCTCTGCGAGCCTCAACCATGATCAACGCTATCTGTCGTCTGCAACCAACACAACGTAGTGCAGTCATTGCCCGTGTAGGGGTGAGTATAAGCTACTCAGTAGGGACCCCGAGACCCCCGAAGGACTGCCAAAATCCACAAAGGATAAACCGCAAAAGAAAGATACAATCATGAAGTAACAACCGACGCTGCTTAGGTATATGCCCATACATATACCTAAGTCATCATTTCCAATACGCTCCAACCTCCGAGCCCATGTACAAATCAGTTCACACAGGAAAGTAAACGTATTCCACACAGGAAAGAAAAACGTAATCCACACAGTATACCAAAACACAATCCACACAGGAAAGAAAACATGATTCAGCTCACACAGGTATATTTCTTCAAGGACGATAGAGATGATCACTGATCCATCTAAGTCTTCGGACCCACAAAGGATCGATATGTACTAACCCCCGCAAAGACCCACACAGGATCTGTAGGCGTTGGTTCACACAGGACCACTAAGCGCTGACCCACAAAGGATCGGACCCACACAGGATCGGTAGCACTGATCCACACAGGATCGCTGAGTGTTGTAGTCGTCGTCGTCGAATCCACTAAGGATCTCTGCACAGTCGTCGTCGCAGTCATAGTAGCAGTCGCAGCCAAATCTAGGTTTCCCACACACAGCATGCTCGTTCGGGAGGATCCGCTCCATGAGCCGAGAGGCTGATACATCAACTGTCACATAGACCAGATTTGATGTATCCAATAGTTCTGTGTCGTCATCAGGAACTCAACGCAACAGACGGCGCGTCAATCTGACGCCGGGTCTGAGAGTTATTGGCTTTTTTGTTCCAGGGGCCCGGTTGGTTTTTAAGGAAAAACCAACCCGACCGTACTCCACTTGAGTCCAAACCTCGGGCGGAGTATGCCAAAAGATCCGTCTCACCAAGAGAAACTCAACAAAGCTGACGGAACGTCAATCGGACGTCCGTAGCTTAAGATATGAGCGTTTCCGCTCCGAGGGCCCGTTTGGTTTCGTGTACGAACCAACCCTGGAGAACTCAATGTAATCCGAAACCTTGAGTGCGATATACCGAAACGACCGGCTCGATCCGAAGATCGGATCTCCGCTGACGGCACATCGTTTGGAGGTCCGTAGCATGAGTTATGGGCATTTGAACTCAAATAGTTCGGTATCGTGGGTTTCGGGCCCGGGCCGACCCGGCTCGAGATACTCCGGCAGGCCCGAACCGGGTCGACCCGCCCCGGACAGGGTCGGCCCGGCCCGGCACGGCCCGGTCCGGCCGGGCGCGGCTTGACCCGGCGCGGCCCGGTGGGGCTCGGCCTGGCCTGGCGGACCAGTCAGGCGCACCGGTCCGGCTCAAGGGAGCGCGCTGGGCGTGCTGCCAGCTCGGCCTTCGGCCGAGCTTATTGAGAAACGGGGGGTGCCTTCCCCCCTTTTGTGAAACCGCGGACCCCCTCATAATGGGGGGCCATTTTTATGCTGTCCGGGAGAATTTAATTCCCCCAGATTTCCCACTTCCGGCCGGCCCGACCTGGCCGGTCGGTTCCTTCTCAACGGGACCGGAAAAGGCCGGTCCCCTTCCGACTTCCGACACCGGCGGCCCGGCTGGACGCCAGTCGACTTCTACCGCTGCGGCCCGGAACCAGCCACGGCCTTTGCCATCTGGCGCGGTCTGATGGCACCGCACCCCTCCACCGCGGCCCCGCTCTTGCCGCCGCGCCTTCGACTTCCTTCAACACGACGCGACAGCGTCGCGTTCTTGAATTTCATTCCATGGCGCGGCGCGACGGCGCCGTGCAATAATTTTTATGCGATTCCCGTTTGGGGCGACGGCACCACGCCATCCCATTCCATTCGCAAAGAAATCAAACATGAACAAAGGAGGAGGGTTCGGTCGTGTTTGTGAGGTCCCACCCCCCTCTCATTAAACGATAAAATTTAATCGTTTATCCTCGAAGTTCATCATGCTATATTTAAGAAATGGAAATAATTAAAATAAAACCCCTACCTTGGTTTCAAGAGTGGAGCACGTCAACAAGCCGCAGAGGACAAGCATCGCGGAGGTCGGTGTCGCGGTAATCGAACGTCGATTCCGTTGACGTCGAGGTGCGTCCGAAGAGGTGCGTCGCTGGTGAAGCTTCGTAAGCTGACAAAGAAACTCCGAGGAGGAATTGGCGTCTCCTTTCGTTGACATGGGAAGAAGATCGAAAGAAGCGGCGTCGTCGATCTTCGGAAACACACCGGCTGCGAAGAATAGAAGAGACGACCCATCTTTCTCTTCTTATGGTGATGGCGTTCTTCGTCGGAGCCTAAGTGTTCTTCGTGTTCTTCGTCGTGGTTGAAGAAGATGAAGAATGCTTCCCAAATTCTCTCAAGGTTGAAAGAGAAAACTATCCAAAATAAAATAAGCTTAAGCCTTAATTTATTTACACAACTTCACCTCTTTGAATTTCAAAAGTTTGAAAAACAATAACACATCATAATTAAAACTCAAGTTGTCAAAATTAAATTGAGTGGAGTTATTGGGAGTTTAAAGGGGAGTTGAGGAGTTAGGGTTCATGTGGGCCCCACCACACATAATCCTCTAAAGGGAGGCTAATTGGATGTGGGTCCCACCTCTAACTCCCTTTGGGAGGATATAACCAACATGGATGAAAATAAATTGTGTTTCCACAATTTATTTAACTTCATTTTATTTCCTCCAAAACTAACTCTCAACCCGCATAAAAAGAAACCTCGTAAAAGGTCTCCTTAAGAGAAAATCGGTGCTGCGAGTTCTTTGGTGTCCTCAGATTTCAATTCTGAACACCATATCAAAAGCTAGAAATTCCTGCTCATTCGTTCACTGAACGTACCCGAGCCAAACTTCAGAAATTGATTCTGGGCACACCTGGCCTCGGAATCAGGTGCCGTCAGAAACCACGCTCTTGTAAAATTCCAAATAAAATTAAGAAAAAATTTCCCTTGAATTTTATTGGTCTTTATATTACTCCCACCTCAGGGATTTACGTCCCTGTAAAGATACATCAAAACTAGGGAAACAAATGAGGGTACTGAGAACGCATCTGAGCCTCCTCCTCCCAAGTGCTCTCCTGGATATCCCCGTGCTGCCATCTGATGCGCACTAGAGGAATTGACCATCCATGTAGGACCTTCTCCTGTCGATCCTCGATCTCCACCAGAACCTCTGTAAAAGTCACCCCATCGTCAACTTCATGCTCTCCATTGTCAATGATGTGCGTCGGGTCATGCATGTATCTCCTCAGCTGAAACACGTGGAAGACGTCGTGCACCCGGTGCAATTGAGGTGGTAGAGCCAGGCGATAAGCAACCTCGCCAATCCTGCTGAGGACCTGGAAGGGTCCGATGATGTGCGGAGATTACTTTCTGCCTCGTCCAAATCTCTGTTTACCACGTCAAGGTGAGACATGCAAGAAGACGTGGTCATCATCCTCGAACTCTAGTGGCCTCCCCCTCCTATCAGCGTATGACTTCTGAAGGCTCTGAGCTGTCCTCATCCGCTCCTGGATGACCTACACCTTCTCTGTCGTGGCCTGGACCATCTCCGGTCCCACAAGTGCTGACTACCCAGGGTCTGTCCAGCACAATGGAGATCTGCATGGTCGGCCGTACAACGCCTCCTATGGTGCCATCCCGATGGTGGAGTGGAAGCAGTTGTTGTACGCGAACTCCACCAAGGGTAGGTGGTCCTCCCAGCTATGACCTAAGTCGAGGACACATGCGCGGAGCATGTCCTCGAGAGTCTGAATGGTCCTCTCCGTCTTACCATCCCTATGAGGATGAAAGGCTGTACTCAAACATAGCTGCGTCCTGAACGCCTCCTGAAATCCCTTCCATAGCCGGGAAGTAAAACGAGCATCTCGATCAGAGATGATAGATGACGGCACACCGTGAAGCCGTACAATCTCATGAACGTAAAGACGTCCCAAGATCTCCACTGAGCCCTGCTCTCGGATGGGTAAGAAGTGAGCCGACATGGTGAGTCGCTCGACAATCACCCAGATGGAGTCGTGACCTCTGGAAGTGCGTGGAAGTCCAGTCACGAAGTCCAAAGATATGTCGTCCCACATCCACTCCGGAACCTCCAAGGGCTGAACCAAGCCTGCTGGTACCTGATGCTCAGCCTTCACTTGCTGGCAGGTGAGGCATCGAGAAACAAACTCTGCCACAACCTTCTTCATGCCTGGCCACCAGTGTTGTCGTTCGATATCCTGGTACATCTTCGCCACTCCGGGATGTACCTCCAAGGGAGAAGTGTGAAACTCTCTCAGCACCTCCTCCCGAAAAGCAACTGGTACCATGGTACGTCCTCTGAAAAGGATGTCATGCTCTGCTCCAAACGAGAAACCATCAGGTGCCTGTCCTGAGGATATCTATGCAAGCCACATCTCACAGTCAGTATCCCCACGATGTGCCTCTATGACCCGCTGCAGTAGTGGACGAGTGACTGTGAGAGACTGAAGGAAGGCTTCTCCATCTCTATCCACGAAGGATAACCACAAAGAGGCTAGCTGCTCCGTCGCCTCCTCAAGTAGCCGAATTCCCTTCCTCCTGCTGAGGGCATCGGCTACTACGCTCACCTTTCCAGGAGTATAGACTATCTCAAAGTAATAGTCCTAGAGGAACTCGATCCATCACCGCTGTCTCAGGTTCAGGTCCTTTTTTGAGAAGATATACCTGAGACTCTGATGATCAGAAAAGACTGTAAAGTGCTCACCCATCAGATAGTGTTGCCATGTCTTCAGAGAGAAGACCACTACAGCTAACTCCAGGTCATGGGTAGCGTAGTTCTGCTCATGAGGACTCAACTGACATGATCCATAGGCGATCACTACCCGCTTCTGCATCAGGAAGCAACTGATTCCGGTCCCTGATGCATCGCAGTAGACTACGTACCCTACTCCCTCCTCAGGCAACCTCAAGATAGGTGCTCTGGTCAATCTCTGTCTCAACTCCTGGAAGCTCTTCTAACATCTGTCTGACCACACGAATGTTTTCCCCTTTTTCTTCAAAGCTGAGAGTGGTTCCACAACTCTAGAGAAGTCTGGAAAGAATCTCCGATAGTATCCAGCTAGTCCCAAGAAACTCCGCACCTCCGTCACGTTCCTGGGTGGCTCCCAACCTAACACTGCCTCGATCATCGCAGGATCCACTGCAACTCCCGCCTCAAAGATGACGTGTCCTAAGAAGTGGACCTCACGTATCCAGAACTGGCACTTCGATAGATTACCATAAAGTTGGTTCTCTCGGAGTGTGTCTAGTACAACCCGTATGTGGTAGGCGTGCTCCTCTTCAGTCGTCGGGTAAATCAAAATGTCGTCGATGAAGACCACAACAAATTGATCGAGGTATGGCTGAAAGATCCTGTTCATGAGGGCCATGAACACTGCTGGAGCATTTGTTACATCGAAAGGCATAACCAAGAACTCATCGTGGCCATACCGACATCTGAAGGTCGTCTTCTGCACCTCCTCGTCTCTAACTCTGAGCTGATGATAGCCTGACCTGAGGTCTGTCTTCATGAACAACCATGCTCCCTTGAGCTGATCAAAGATGTCATCAATCCTCGGTAACGGATACTTGTTCCTCACTGTCACCTGGTTTAGGCGACGATAGTTGACACACAGTCGCAAGCTCCCGTCCGCCTTCTTGGCGAACAATATTGGGGAATCCCAGGGTGAAACACTGGGTCGGATGAACCCCTTGCCCTGCTAGTCCTCCAACTGTACCCGTAGCTCTCGAAGCTCATCGGGGGCCATCCGATATGCTGGAGTCGATATCGGGGCTGTCCCGGGGTACATGTCAATATAATAGTCTACCTATCTGCGAGGAGGTAACCCTGGGACGTCATCGGGAAAAACGTCTGCAAACTGATCCACCACTGCAGGAAAACCAGGACTCCGCACGTCAACTACTCCTAGGATGAGGCTAGCCAATGATGAGTGATAGGTTGTTATCTCCTCCACGGAAGTCCATCCTATGCTGCAAAGGCTCTCTTCTTGCCGGTGAAGGTGAACCTGCTTCCGTCGGTGAATACACATCGCACCTTGCGCCTAAAACAGTCAATCTATGCATGGACCATAGATAACCAATCCATACCCAAAATGACGTCGTAAGGCCTCGACGCTGCTACAAGAAGATCCCAGCCGATGCTCTCACCTCCTAGAGTAATCTCACACTGCTGGCACCAGTGCGTAATCATCGAGTCTGCTCCCATAGGAGTCTCTAGCCGTAAGGATTGAGCCAACGACTCTGTCAGAATCTCCGAGCTCCGAACAAGGGCAGCGGCTATGAAAGAGTGACTTGCTCATATGTCTATAAAAACTGCAGCAAGGGTGTAATAGACACAGATAGTATCTCGAATCATCTAGGGCGCGCCGTGGTCGTAGGCCTCTGCTGTCTGGAGCTGTGCCTGTCTCTTCCCACCAGCTCCCTGTGGTCGGGGTGGACCTCCTGGTGGTGGTGGTGGTAAAACCTCAAAGCGTCGCCCACCACCTGCTGCTCTCCCAGCTCCAATGCCTCGTCCTCCTCCTCCCTGCGGACCACCATGGTCGACCCTATGCTTCTCTCTCGGTGTTCCCTCAACCATCTGCTTCTCCTCAGCATGACGGGTCAGGCAGTCACGAGCCATGTGGCCCTGCCCGCCGCACGAGTAGCACTGTCTGCCTCTCGAAAGACTGGCTCCGCGCTGTGTGCCCCGCACTGCTGAGCCAGTGTCCTGAGGTCGTCTGCCTGAGGGTCTGGTCTGCCCGGACCCCTGAGTCATCCATCGACTACCTACTGTAGAATACTCTGCTACGTGCCGCCCTGCGGTGGGTCTCGGCGCTGGTGTAGACTCAGCAAGAAAGATCTCGATCAAAAGGGCCCGCTCTAGTACTCCTGTCTGAGTAGGAATGCTGAGGGAGATCAGCGATGCCCTGATCTCGTGTCTCAATCCCTACTCGAATTTCTGGTCCCGGAAGAATGAGTCCTGTACCATGTCGGTTGAGTAGCGCGAGAGATCAGCAAATCTCGCTGAGAACTGAGCGACCGTCATGCTACCCTGCCGCAGCTGAAGAAGCTCTTGAATGCGCATCGCATGGAGAGTGGCTGGGACAAACTCCAAGCGGAAAAGGCCCTCAAAGTCTTTCCAAAGTAGAGATTCCTCATCGTGCACCTGTAGCATCAAGCTCCACCATCAGCCCACTGATGCGTGCAGTAGGCTCACAGCGAGGATCACCATGAGGTCTACTGGTGTCCTCAATAGCCTGAAGACTCATACGACTGCCTCCAGCTAGTCCTCGGCTGCCTAGGGGTCCGTCTCCCCACGAAACCTAGGTGGTCGCTGGCGAGGAAACTCATGCAATGCACTGAGGAGACGTGCATCATCAGCGGCTGGGGCTGGAAGCATCGGTGGCTCGGCGGGTAGTGCTACCGCCGGTGCCACTGTTGACAAAGGGCCCTGCACCGAGGCCTCATCGCTCAGGGGGTTGTCATCACGCTCGACTCTCGGAACCCTAGTTGGCTGCCGTCGTGGGGCCATCCTGAAAGGAAACAGGTGCGTCATGGTCAGAAAAGTATATCTGGTGAGTTGATATAATGTAATCACAAAGAAAACTTTGAAACACACAGGCAATCAATGTTTTCATGCATTGAGTCGGAAATCAGAAGTTAGGGTCCTGGTGTACGGATACATCGGCCGCCGTACCAACACTGGACTCCCTGGAATGATAACCACACTCAATAAACTAAACACTATTGCTTCACATATAAAAGATCAGAGTTCGCGGTAGAACCGAACTCCTCTGATACCAATTTGTCACAACTCGTCCTTGGGGCCCATGCCGTGACAACCCCAAACCCGCCTTCCATAGGCCAGTGGCTGGCGACTAGCACCAAGGCGTAAATCCTGGTAAAAAGGGAAGGCATTGCCTTTGTAAAGTAAACAAGCACCACAATGTACAAGCGGAAGAAGTAAACACTAAGTAAAAACTGAGTACATCAGTAAGTACAAAAAGTAAATGGGGCCGGAAATACAAGCCCAACTGTAAAGTACAACTCGAAAGGAAAACAACAACTGAAAAGTAAAAGCTGCTACGCTGAGCTTTCCAATGGGAATCCCACCTGAAGGGTGGGTACAGATAGCTCCACTACTCCTTGGGTCCCGTCGTCCGCTCCGAGAATGCCCCATCCAGTGGTCAACCTCTAGGTACCGTCCTGCTCTGCGAGCCTCAACCATGATCAACGCTGTCCGTCGTCTGCAACCAACACAACACAGTGCGGGCATAGCCCGTGCAGGGGTGAGTATAAGTTACTCAGTAGGGACCCCGAGACCCCCGAAGGTCTCCCAAAATCCACAAAGGATAAACCACAAAATAAATATACAATCACAATGTAACAACTGACACTGCTTAGGTATATGCCCATACATATACCTAAGTCATCAATTCCAATACGCTCCAACCTCTGAGTCCAAGTACAAATCAGTCCACACAAAAAGTAAACGTATTCCACATAGGAAAGCAAAACGTAATCCACACAGGATAGCACAACACAATCCACACATGAAAGCAAACATGATTCAGCTCACACAGGTATACTTCTTCGAGGACGATAGAGATGATCACTGATCCATCTAAGTCGTCGGACCCACAAAGGATCGATAGGTACTAACCCCCGCAAAGACCCACACAGAATCAGACCCACACAGGATCTGTAGGCGCTGGTTCAGACAGGACCGCTGAGCGCTGACCCACACAGGATTGGACCCACACAGGATCGGTAGCACTGATCCACACAGGATCGCTGAGTGCTCTAGTAGTCGTCGTCGAATCCACTAAGGATCTCTGCACAGTCGTCGTCGCAGTCAGTGTAGCAGTCGCAGCCAGCTCTAGGGTTCCCGCACACAGCAAGATCGTTCGGGAGGATCCGATCCACGAGCCGAGAGGCAGATACATCAACTGTCACATAGACCAGAGTTGATGTATCCAAAAGATCCGTATCGTCATCAGGAACTCAACGCAACAGACGACGCGTCAATCGGACGCCCGGTCTTAGAGTTATTGGCATTTTCGTTCCAGGGGCCCGGTTTGTTTTTAAGGAAAAACCAACCCAACCGTACTCCACCTGCGTCCAATCCTTGGACAGAGTATGCCAAAATATCCTTCTCACCAAGAAAAACTCAACAAAGCTGACAGCACGTCAATCAGACGCCCATAGCTTAAGATATGATTGTTTCCGCTCCGAGGGCCCGGTTGGTTTCGTGTACGAACCATCCCGGACGAAATCAAAGTAATACTAAACCTTGAGTGAGATATACTGAAACGACCGCCTCGATCCAAGGATCGCATCGCCACTGACAGCGCGTCGTTTGGAGGTCCATAGCCCGAGTTATGGGCATTTGAACCCAAATAGTTCGGTATCGGGGGTTTCGGGCCTGGGGCGACCCGGCCCGAGACCCCCCAGCTGGCCCGAACAGGGTCGACCCGCCCCGGACAGGGTCGGCCCGGCCCGGAATGGCCCGACGCGGCCCGGCCCTGCCCGGCGCGGCCAGGCCTGGCTGGGCTCGGCCTTGCCTGGCAGACCGGCCAGGCGCGCCGGTCTGGCTCAAGGCAGCGCCCTGGGTACGCTGCCAGCTCGGCCTTCAGCTGAGCTAATTGAGAAACGGGGGGCGCTTGCCCCCCCTTTTGTGAAACTGCGCCCCCCCTCATTATGGGGGGCCGTTTTTATGCTGGATGCGGGAATTTAATTCCTCCGGCTTTCCCACTTCCGGCCGGCCCGACCTGGCCGGTCGGTTCCTTATCAACGGGACCGGCAAAGGCTGGTCCCCTTCCGGCTTCTGACACCGGTGGCCCGGCTGGACGCCGGTCGACTTCTACTGCCGCTGCTTGGAACCGGCTGCGGCCTTTTCCATACGGCGTTGTGCGACGGCACCGCGCCCCTTCGCCGCGGCCCCGCTCCGGCCGCGACGCCTTCGAATTCCTTTGACACGACACGACGACATCGCGTTCTTGAATTTCATTCCATGGCGCGGCGTGACGGCGCTGCGCAATACTTGCTGTGTGATTCCCACGTGGTGTGACGGCACCATGCCATCCCATTCCATTGGCAATGAAATCAAACATGAACAAAGGAGGGGGGTTCGACCGTGTTTGTGAGGTCCGGCCCCCCTCTCGTTAAACGATAACATTTAATCGTTTATCCTCGAAGTTTGTCATGATAGAATTAAGAAATGGAAATAATTAAAATAAAACCCCTACCTCGGTTTCATGAGCGGATCACATCTACAAGCCGCGGAAGACAAGCATCGTAGAGGTCAGCGTCACTGTAATCGAACGTCGATTCCGTTGACGTCGAGGTGTGTCCAAAGAGGTACGTCGCTGGTGAAGCTTCGTAAGCTGATGAAGAAAGTCCGAGGAAGAAGCGGCGTCTCCTTTCGTTGACACAAGAAGAAGATCGAAAGAAGCGGTGTCGTCAATCTTCGGAAACACACCGGCTGCGAAGAAGAGAAGAGACGACACGTCATTCTCTTCTTATGGTGATGGCGTTCTTCGTCAGAGCCTAAGTGTTCTTCGTGTTCTTCGTCGTGGTTGAAGAAGATGAAGAATGCTTCCCAAATTCTCTCAAGGTGGCAAGAGAAAACTAACCAAAATAAAATAAGCTTAAGCCTTATTTTATTTACACAACTTCACCTCATTGAATTTCAAAAGTTTGAAAAACAATAACTCATCTTAATTAAAACTCAAGTTGTCAAAATTAAATTGAGTGGAGTTATTGGGAGTTTAAAGGGGAGTTGAGGAGTTAGGGTTTGTGTGGGCCCCACCACACTTAATCCTCTCAAGGGAGGTTAAATGGATGTGGGTCCCACATCTAACTCCCTTTGGGAGGATATAACCAACATGGATGAAAATAAATTCTGTTTCCACAATTTATTTAACTTCATTTTATTTTCCCCAAAACTAACTCTCAACCCGCATTAAATGCAACCTCGGAAAAGGTCTCCTTAAGCAAAAATCGGTGCTGCGAGTTCATTGGTGTCCTCGGATTTCAATTTCGAACACCGGATCAAAATATAGAAATTGTCGCTCGTTCGTTCACTGAACATACCCGAGCTAATCTTCGGAAATTGATTCCAGGCATACCGGGCCTCAGAATCAGGTGCCCTCAGAAACCGCACTCTTGTAAAATTCCAAAGAAAATTAAGAAAAAATTTCCCTCAAATTTTGCGGGTCTTTATAGTCATGTAGGTTGTTCATCATCATAGAGCATCTCATTCTATTGTTTTTTGATGGAGATGCCCATATCATGTCATGGTTCTGGAAGGGGTTGAAAAAGGCATGGGGTAGGTAGGTACTTCTAAGAACTTCCTATCACCCTCAGATCGATGGATAGATGTTTCATGCTATTTTGATGCTAGAGGACATGATCCATGTATGTGTTCTCAACATTGGTGTTCCTAGATAAAAAACATTCTCTTCATAATTGTTTCTTATAAAAACTTATTTCAGGAATCCATTGAGACGGATACCTAAAAATCCTTGAATGGTAGGCCCTATATCTCTCCTATGTGTTTGTATGAGGTAGGAGAAGAAATGGAATATGGGCGTTATCCCGCGAAAGAAACATTCGGACTAGACTTGATGATTCGACAACGTATGTTTCCAGCACAGTCTTGTGAGCATTCCCATGCCAACAAATGCTAATGACCTCTTGATATTGAGTCTGTAGAATGAGTATTCATGAAATTATCATCAATGATTTGGTATAGATTCTTTCTAAAGAAGGTCCATATATCACCAAAATTCATTGGACCCTTCAAGGTTTTGAAGCCGATCGGACCAGTGGGAGGCCATTTATCACTTCCTCATTTATACAGGTTTATGAAGGATGTCTTTCATGTATCATATAATTGTTGATATTTTTTGGACCCATCTCACATTTCCCAAACTAATGAGGTTTATCTAGATATGGATGCTTCCTTCATGGAATTTTCAGTTCGTATTTTTATCTGTAACATGAAGACACTCCAAGACGGGTCCATTCCTCTGATATGGGTGCTATGGTTTAACGGCCAGATATAGGACGAGACCTTGGAAAAGTAAGATAATATACAATATTAAGTGTTGTAACTCATTTCTAATAGCACCAATTTACCCTCAAAAGGAAAACTCCGAGACATATTTCTATAAGTAGGAGAGGTTCTTACAACCAGACATTTAGAACAATAAATGGATCATTATTTTTTATTTTAGGATTTCATAGATGGTCATAGTGAGGTATTATAATAAATATATGGAGGTTACATGGCCATCTGGGGCACATCTGAATCCCAGAGCCCTAAAAATTGTAATTCAGACTATGCCACACTATTTTTCTACAAAAGTCTGACTTAGCTGAACAACCACGTGGCCCACTGTAGAGGGTAATAGAACCTTTACACATGGTGTGAACACAATTTGGGAAACAATGTGCAGTGATCATGTTGACATTACAGAAGGGAACTATCCATGCATATAATTTTCACATGGTTTGGAAAACCATGCCCATAAACCATGTGATCCTGTTTTAATTGAAAAAAATGCCTGTTTCCCCTCCATATTTTTACGTTCTAATTCTTTTCTCCTCTCCCCTATTTATATAGCCACATACATTATATCCCATTTATGCTCAAATATTTATCATCCTTTATATTTTTAAACATCTTCATGCAGATACATTTTATCAATCCGTATGAAGCATCAAATACATTGAGGTAAGTCTAAACTCATATACTCCACCTTCCTCACTATGTTTCACCATTTATTGTTATATTTAGATTTAGTATCATTTTTATTAATATTAGGGTGTTGTTTGAAATCTCAAATCATTTTTAAACTACTTTGAATATGAGGTTGATACTTAATAAGGCATCTTCTATGGTCCTAATATAGGTGATCACATAGTTTTCCTATTGAGTTTTGGTAGTATCGTATTTATTATGTCTGTATATGATCCAACCTTTGTCAAGATCTCCCATTGTGTTGATTAAATCATGTATAATTGACAATATCATTATAAAATAGGTTAAATGATTAATTTTTAGAGGTTTAGAGAATACACTCTATTCATATGGACACCCAAGGGATGTGCCACCAAAATTGGCCATTTTAGGCCATATTCACCAAAATGTCTAATTCTGTTTGGAAAAATCTCTCTTTATTGAAAATAGAAATAATATTTTTTCAATTTGTATTTTGATCTTCACAAGAAACCATGTTGGTTTTTGGTCCTCACAAGCTTGAAATTACTATTTTTAACTTTTGACTATTTGACATGATGTTTTCCCTTGACTCGATCCCCTTTCGAATGGGTTCCCTTGTTAGAAAAATTGAAGTGAAGACCATGCAGGTTCACTGAGAAGCGATTTCCTAGACTTACCAAAATAAAATTCCATAAATGGAATTGTGTCATGGAATTTCATGACCTTGTTTTTTTGGAGATTTCTAGAAATGAATTTCTTAAATGAATTTCTTATAATATATTGAAATGAATTAAGTTGGTTTTATAAAAATTAGATATTGTAAATGAAAATGTCATTTTTATACTTGTGATCTAGTACGAATGTGTGGAAGGGAAAAATTCATACCCCATGAAAATTATGAGATCTATGGGTGAGAGGTATTCTTACACCACAACATTGATAACAATAATGTATATATGGGAGGGAGGAATTCTTAACCCTTGCCTCTTACAACCTGTATATTGATGGAATTCATTCTTGGCTCAGTCATGTATTTTCAATGTGTGGGAGGAATTCCTACCCCATACACACTATGGAATTTATGTATATGTATATGTATAGATGAGTTTCTTTCTTACCTCATTCCAGTGATAGCCTATATATATATGAATAGTGGTGTGATCATACAGACCAACATTGAGCGAAAGCAGGTAGACTAGCCAAGTTTCATTTAGAAACATCAGTGAGATGTTGAGTGTTTATTTTTCATTTCGTACTTTCCTACTATTATCTTCACACAATTTACATACAAGAACCACTTGGATTGTAAATAGACACCGTTAGTGGTGGCCTACTAAGATTTATCATCCACCCAACTCTGATTAACCATTACACCTGATCATATTTTTTTCTTGTAGGTATGGATTATAGGAAACACCAATCATCTAGAAATGGACTCTATTACATACACGGTTCATAAGATAAGAGGACTGGGATTAGGCTTCAAATTCATTGAATAAGTTTTTCAGATTATTTTACTTTTGATCCTTCTATTAGTATGCTTGTTTCTTGATTTCTATTCCAATTTTGTACTAGCATGTCATGCATGCTTATCTATATCAAATGCTTCCTAAGAATATTTTTTTATATTATTCAATATTCTACTACTTAGTTCCTCTGCCTATATGATAATTTTTCCACTATTTTGTTCTTTTTTTAACTCCATTGTGTACTCTGACATGGGGGTATAGTATCCTTGCTGAATTACCTTCACACCACGACTGTATGTCGACAACCCATAGCAAAAGTGGAGACACAATATGGGTTATGTTTCCAACCGGGATCGAGGCATGAGTTACATGGAAGGTTGTCTTGGGACATCACACTTTATAAGGAAAAATATAATTATGTATAAATTATGAGTATTTATAATTCAAATGGCTATAATTTGAAAATTTTATGTAAAATATATAAGATTTAACAATATAGATAATTAAAAAATATAATGTTATATTAAAACTAGTTGATTTATTAAAATGTAATACAATATATAAAATTTTAATATTTTTAACTAATTATGGTAAAATAAATAATTTCAATAAAATACCCAAACACAAAAATATGTTAAATTTTTTATTGTAATTTTTAAAATAAATCTCATTTTAAAAAAATTATTTTACTTGAGTGGGAAAATTTAATTTCATTATTTTTTCCAAAAATAATCGAATACCCTGTTTTCTTGAGGAAAAAGAATATTTTAAAAATAAAAAATATTATATATCTATTTATCAATGGAATTTCATTACAAAAAAAAATTTCAATATAATTATATTCACATTCACTTGGAAAATTTAACATAATGGAAATAATTGTATACTATAATATGGTTCATTTAGACTAAGAGATGAAGGAATTGAAATATATCAAATAAAATGAATTTATATGATGTGAAATATATCATAAAATCATGGGGTGTTATCAGATTTGTGATCATTATTTTATAGAAACATGAATATGTAATACGTGAAAATATCTTTCGTATTTTAAAATTTCATTAAATATAGAATAATTAAAATGATTAATGTTAATGTTAATTATTATTTCAAAATTGAATGTGGTGTTGATTGTGGGGTGTAAATTAATATATATATGATTCTTATTTCAAATATATGGTCAATTATCAAGAGTGTAAAATTAAATGGGATCGTTAAATTCACTAAAATATGAATACATTGATATAGTCCCACATCATTGAGACCATGGACCAAGAAATCTGATCTCATTTCTAACAGTTAATGAAATATAAAATGTAAAAATTTATACAATAATACAATATATATTAACATTAATTATATGAAATGACTCATACCATTAGGATCCCTCATAGGCTATTTATAAGAAAATTATTCCACACGAAACATGCCTATAATAGGGTAGAAGTTAGTTTATAGAATAACGAATGAAAAAAATATGTTTTAATTCAATGAAAAAAATTCACGTAATAGAAATATGTCTTTAATATTAAAATTAACAAACATCACTATAAATATATATAAAAATAACTAAAATATAATTAAATAATGACTCAGATAACAATTGTTATGGATGATGGCACATAGGAATCTGTTATAGGGAAAATACATCTAAATAAGGCAATATCCTAATCTAAAAAAGCTATTGTCAAGGAATGAAACCACTTCCCTTTATGAACTCTTAGATCAAAAAAATAATTGAAACATACACTCTAATATATCAGTATACTAAAAAAATTATTATCATGTGATGATCCTCTAGGTCTACAATCATAGTGGACACCACCAAACCATGCATTTTCTACATATACAAAACAGGTGTAGGCATAAATCATGTGATTTGGGGTTATAAATACAAAAAAATGGAAACCATAGAAATACAAGGTAAATATTTTAAATCATTCATACTAAAATGATGAATAAGGATGGTAAGAAACATCATAGAAGTAAAAGATATTATTTATTGTATTTTAAATAATTAATAATATAGAAATATTATTTTCCATAGCATATGGTCATATCTAGTACGTATCTACTGTAACATACAAAATTACAGATGCATCAGGCTAATAGCTATATATTACATTTAATAGCTTACAAAATCTATTATTTAGATGTATGAAGAGATATATAATGATGATAACTTTATTATAATATTACATTGAAATAAAAATATCTCCATAAAAACAAATAAAATCATATTATTTCTCTATTTATTAACTATAGATCAGAAATAGAATTATTCTATAATTGTTTGATAAATGTGTAAATGTAAAAGGGTGAGATCAGAAACAAGGGATGTGGTAGCATCAATAGAGAGCTAATATATAATTACAATAATTTTCTTAGTTGGATATTATTAATTAAAATATAAATTTCAAATAGCTGATAATGAAACATACCATGTATAAAAATTTTAAATTAAAAATCATATGGGTAACAATATTTAAACAGATAATTATTGAATGCATATTTTTCGTAATGAAAACTCAAACAACCATGGAAAATCCCAAGACATCGTACATAAATTTTTCTGTATACAACAAATATTTCAGATATATTATTCCATAAGATCTATCGATAAATTCATGGGATATATAATTTCAGGCTCTCCCCATCTATTAAAAATACAAACTAAATAAACATATAAAAGGATTTTTTTGATAAAAAATAGATATATTAATCCTTTTTTGACCTATGAGACAATCATATTTCCATAATAAATATTTATAAATAAATTTTAGGAAGAAAAATACACAACATAATCGATGTAAAATGAATGGGAAAAATTATTTGTCAACACCATTTTATCTGATTCATGTAGTATAAGATACTATAATTGTATAATATATTATTATAATTATAATTACTTAGGTATAAAAAATTATAGAAAATATATATAAAACACCTTACACACCAAATTGTTCAATCCGAATTCCTCCCCTTAAGGATGACAAAAAAAGAAATGGACCTTTTAAGATATTTTTGTGACCTAAAATACACATCATGGATTAGTGGTAAAAATTAAAATATATTTATATTGGTTGTACCCCCTAAACAATAAATGGAAATTTAAAGGTGGCTCAAAATGTCATTCAAGGGAATAGATTTTCATGGTACAACATTTTCCTATTACAATGTTCAAATCCTACAATAGATAACTACAATTACGGTATTATACATGGATACTATAGTATATTAAATACTTTTTCTATATTTATAAAATGGTTAAATTAAATAATCAATAAATATATTGTTTTTTATGATATGGACAACCTACAACATGATTTCATGGATGTGGGTAGTATAATTGAGGCACCACCTGAATATATTTTATTAATACAATCTGTATAATCTAATGAACTAATTGAAGGAAGCTTTAATACATTTATTATATTTAATATCATGTTTGTGTTAAGGAAAACTCAATAATTGTTTATGTAGAGTAATAGTGAATATAATCATAAGGATAAATCTTGGGGAGAAAATATACAAAACAATCAATGTTGGGTGTGAACTATAAATAATTATCATAAGAAATGAGATAATAAATTATTTTGTAATAAAGGTGTAATATATCATATTAAAGAGACCCATTATTATCATATGTTGATATTATATATATTTAAATTAATATTATTTACATTACACAAAGACAAGACTAATGGTCATAAATGTAGTGTTAATTTTAAAAAATGGGCACATAAATAGACGGGCTATAAATAACTACTTAATATCCTAATTAAGTTCTTCATATATATAAATCAAATAATAAATATCATATATAATAAAAATATTCATATCTTTGGGAATTGATTGAAAGGAAAAAATATATGAGAATTGGTAAGGGTAAAAAATGGATATATAAATATAAAATTTTCATATAACATTGAGAAAATAAGAATTAAATAGTAAAATATTACCCTAAATATCATAGATCAAAAAAAAAGGCTTAACAAAAATAGTTTTAGATCCAATGTAATGAACCATAATGTAGTTACTGAATGTGATCTATTAGATAATTACATTGTAATAACACATATATTTATGTAATATACATAATTATTGAAAATATTATGTCATTCCTACCCATAATATCATTTATAACATATTATCCACAGGATAACAACCCTTGTACATTTTACAGGACTAGGATAACCGCGTGTGTACTCCATTACAGGCTTTGGATAAGCTATCATGTACATTTTAAGCTCATATGACATTAAAAATTAACCAATAGATTCTATGGAGATATATTTACCACCCATATTACAATAAAAATCATACATATGATTTCAACAATTTTATGAAACCTTCATCACATAATAACAAATGAAATAAAATGGGGTTTATTGACAATTTATCATATTATAACATGTGGAAAAATGAAATGTTTCATAATCATTTCATACTTTAATTATATCATAAACTGTGAAAATATGAGGTTTTAATATGTATTTCCATACGGTGTAACTCATTGCAGAGAAACAGGTTTCATAAACATCATTCCATCTTAGATGAAACTCATTTATGGAAACAATAATATGGTATCCTTGGATCATTTCCCTAGAAATTCATAGGTAACATCAACATATGTCAACTAAGACAAAAATTATTTCTGAAATATTATTTTAAAATATTTTATATTTAAAATAAATTTAATTTTAACTATATGTTTTTAAAAAAAATACATAGAACATTTTTTTGTCCTTTTATATGAATAGATTAATTAAAAAAAATAATGGAATTTTAAGAAACAATTTTAAAATATCAATTTGAAAATGTACCTTTATAATTGTGGAATAATTTTTTTAAATTATTTTATAAAACAAAATAATTTGAAAATAATCATTAAATTATATAAATGAATCACGATAGGATGAAATTTTCATTGGGACTAGAATTTCAGTTCATGCAATACATGTTAAAAAATAATTGAAATGTTTTCTTAGAGGAAATATAGTAATTATTTGAAATTAATCACGATGAATATTTTAATTTATTAAAATAAAAATTAAAATAATTTAACATTTTATATAATACTCCTTTTATGAATTTTAAAATTTTTTTGATAAAACTTCTACAAAACGTGGTTTTTGATGATATAATGTTTTCTATCAATGATAGATATAAAGAGTTTTTTTATTGAAAACATTTTCTCAATAGTTGAGTATATGATGAGAGTAATATATAGTTAAAACATGTATATTAATCAAATAAATATAGGATATAGTGTTTTCAGTGTTTGTTGGGAGAAATATCATAAGATTTCATTATCAATAGCATAAAAAAAATTCTGAAAAATAGTGAGATTGGGTAATAAATCCCTAACTACATTCAAAACATTTTAGAGTTTAACCCAATAAAATATATATCTACATATGGATATCAAAATCACAAAAATAATTACTTTAATAGTAATAAAATACATTAATAGGCAGTATAAAATCAATATAAAATAAACACCTTGTGAATATTGATTTTGATTAATAGAAATAAATGTGAGTGGGGAATACCTTACAACTGTAATTATATTTTGAATCATAAAATAAAATTAAAGAATAACAAGAAATATAAAATAGAAAATCATTAAATGTTGAATATTATATATATAACATGTCAAAGGGTTAGTATATAAAACTTATAAAATAAACAGGAGGTGAATTTGCATTTTTGTTCTTGAAATAAAAGTGATACTAGAAATCCCTTCTCAGAAGTACAAATGTCCATTATTATGTTTATGATAATTTTTTTTCTTGTTCCATTCATAATGGTAAAATCTTATATATAATATAAATAATTATATAAATTCAATATAAATTCAATATATAAGTATTTATAGTAATAAATAAGTTATATATTTAAAAAATTGAATACACTCTTCATAGAGATGGTATGTTGTATATACACATGAAATTTTTTTCCATTTCCACGGGAAAAGAAATAAAAAATGTAATAAAATATATTAATTTTTTTGAATCATTTTGATTCAATTTATATCACATATTTTTATTAAATTAAAAATTAATATCTTCTATGTAAAGCATGGATGAATCACATCACTTCTTGAGGAGGTAGTCGTTCGTCCACACTAAAGATATTATCATATTCTCACAAAATGGAAACTAAAAAGGGAAATGTGATATAATTATTATGGAATAATAATAGTATGTCATAAACCATATATAATCCATAAATCTATCATTATATCCATCCTTGAGATGTGGTGATTGAAAATGAATAATATCAGTTTGGGAGGTGGTAGTTCTTTGTACCCATGAATGATTAAATTATAACTAATTTTATATAATTAGATAGATATTTATGTTTCTGAACACTAAAAATAATATATCAGTATATTTATGATACATATATTATTGTATTTTCGTTTTTTAATTAAAATTTATGTATATAAGAAGAAATAAAATAAAATTATTGATTAGGTAGTTAAATATTCTTCAGAAAACTTATTTTTTTTTTCAAGAAATGGATTCATAGAATGATATTATTACCTAAAAAGTATTCTAAGATTATATTAAAGAATTATTATAATTACATGGGATGAGAATTTCAGAACTGAAGGGTCATGGATGTTTGAAGATGAGATTGTTGTTATTAGAATTTTATTAGTTAATCGAGTGGCACATTTTTAACTCATAAAAGGAAAAATTTGCACCCATTAAGTTCAAATTAAGAAAAGTTAAAAAAAGTCACATCCTAGATACTAAATTATATAATTTCTAAAAAATAGACATCGAATTGAGTTGGAAAATTGTTCGAGTCATTTTTAACACTTATATATTTAGTTTAACCCCATGATATAACAATTTTTAGCTTAACCATGGTTAATAATTTTAACAATTTATGATATTAATTATAGTAATGAATTATTTTGACCTAATTGGGTAATAAAAATTATTATTACTCTAAATAATAAATCCATTTAACCGATTTCCATTCAAAAAAGTAAAAAATTTGATTCATTTTATTCACACAGACAAGATGATAATGCTGGTTTAAATGGGAAAAATGATAAATGTTTAATTGTTTTTCAAAAATATTAAAATATTAAATTATTCTAGTGAAAAAAATTAGATTCATAGGTATATAATTGAGCTTTTATTTCTTTTGTGACAATCTTAGATCAATTGGGATGTTTTAAAAGCTATTAATCAAATGAAAATTCTTTCAGAAAACCATGTTTTTCTCATCTCATAATAAAATTTATCGTCACATTAAATTCATAAAAATTTAACTTAATATAATTTTGAAATCATAATTTCATGAATGAACATTTATTTAAACAATATATAATTACATCAAAATTATTTCCCTAATGTGTGTGAAAAATGAGTTAGAACTAATTTTTAAGAAAATGAATTTTTAAGGGAAAAATTTGAGAAGGTATAATATGTTTTATAAAAAATAAATAAGATAATTTCTAAAAATTGGAAGAAATATTTTTTTATTAATTTTTTTTAAAATAATTCAACTAAATTGTTTTGATTAATTCTCTGATGTAAAATATATATTATTACCTAAATTTTTTTTCATTAATATTATTTACATTATATTCAAATGTTTTTGATTTTTGAATTCCAAAAAAATCTCACAATGAAATTAATTATATATGTATGATCTTGACCATTTTCGAAGTCATATTGGGACCATTTTCTGGTATATTATGAGGTTTTTATGTACCTTTAATTTATAGTTGTTCCTTGTGGTGTGTTTGGGTTAGTTTTTTATAAAGAATTAATGGAAGGGGGATGATCATGGTTTCTCAAAGTTTGACAATCAATTTTCTTAAACAATGGGTCCATTGCAGTCCTGGAGAGAGTGGTCTATGTGATTAGTGCACGGTTTACCGTAACTATGCACTACAACCCAGAATACTGTTCATATATGTTTTTATTATCCAAAAATTAGTTTTTAAATGACCCTAATCTTTTAAACCCCTCTATTTTGACCAAGTCTCACCCTTGACATATTTGTGGGGATCCTAGTTCTTTTTGGATGGATTCTAAGGAAATTTGAACACCATTTTTGGAGATCTAAATACCTTATTGGGGATCCTCTCAGTTCTCGTTAAGTGTATTTCATCTTGTTTCTTCTTCAGTTTGTTACTCTATCATTTTATGATCATTTAATTGACTATATCAACAATTTTCAAGGATTTAGATCAAGTTTTTTCAATATTTTGATGCTTTTGATATTAATTTTTTTTCTAGAATTCAGATCTGAAGCTCCATCAATGTTATTATTCTACTAAGATTTATAGGATTTTTATTAAGCTAACATACGTCATATTGATGAGGTATGAGATATAATTTTAATTCTCATAGTCATGGATTTGAAATGTGCCTATGAGATTTTTTATTTTATTGATTCCTGTGAAAATTGATACATTAAATTGTAGAAAATTGGAATGTTAATTTGACATGTTGATGCTTTAGAGATATAGAATTAGATAATTAATTGTGAAATTAATTACGATAAATACAGATTTGATTTGGAAAATTTAATGTTTAGAAATAAATAAGGAATAATATTTGTTTTGGATGATTAATTAAATGATAAATTAATTAAATAGTTGTGTATTTAGATAAATTTTGGGTAAAATAATGAACAATGATAAGTTTAACTTGTCATTGGAATATTAAGGTAAAGATGTGGTTAATTATTTGGATTTAAGGAATAATTTAAATGATTTAGAATTGGGTGATAGATAGAGAGTTATAGATCGATTGAGAAATTGGGACTTGTATAAGAAGTTCATCCCCATTAGTCAACCAAGTGCATGTGATGTCTGGTGATAGACATGAAGGTCTTCACCAAATGTGAGGAGGGGTGTTAGAAATGGAGATCTATACCAAATGAGATATGGGGTTCTTGACATCACGTTCAACACGAAATGAATGGGAATAATGAATTATGATTTAAATTAGAGACATGAATTGAGAAAAGGTCTAATGTGTAGATTGAAAAATAAATTACAATGTGAAAACATTTTAATATTTCATAGTATTTATTTTTTCATCGAATTTCATATACTAACTTTTGATGGGAAATGTTTTGGATACAATTTTTAGTGGACCAGTGAGTTGTACTCACACCCTATTCGGGCTGCCTGATTAGCACTAAAGAATATTTTGTTGTTGCAAGTCAATATAAGATAAAGTCTATGGGATTTGTTTCTGTTTAGGAATAGAGAATCATTGATGGATCCATACATGGTACGAGACCCACATGGGAGTCGTTGTTCCTTTATCATTAATTTCATTTTAGACACTTGAAACCAGTATTGTCATATCATGGTTTGCCATTTTATTTGTGTATGGTATTTCTGATGTTTTCTATCATATGAGTTGGTATTCTACTTGTTATTTATATGTTTCAATGCTTGTTTATTTTTTTGCATATGTTGTTGTTTTGTTATGATAATTGGGAGTATAGTGTCCCCGTGGCATACTTTCCAAACCCTCGTTACTAGTATGCACTATCCAGCATGCAAGGAGGCATGGTTGAGGGCATGTGACCAACTGGCTCAAGGTACCATTTAGTGGAACCAGGATCGGGATGTTACAATGTGGTCTCCCAGAAGTTCTATTTTCGTTCTTCTTATTTTGTCTTACTTTTTTGGGAAATGTGGATTAGATGCTAGGAAGAGTTGGGGCTTGGTAATGAGATCGTACATGGGAGTTCCAAACAGATGTACGAGGGAAAATCTGGGCACTCATTGCTAGATTTTTGTGACTGTTATTTGTTATTACATTTGGATATTACATAACCAAGGGTGATGTAGTTTTGATGTGATGTGAAATTTTTTTGAGAAATTTTTATTTTGGATTAGTGGCCTAAATAGGGATGAGTGTTGAGTCTGCACGCACCATCCAAGAATCTCATGGTTTTTGTGACAATAATAATTTTAAGAACTAATGGGGAAACATGTTATGGGTATGTTGTTGAACATAAATGGTATCCCATGTTGTGATATTGAATAAAATATGGGTCCCAACATTAATTGTGAAATGTTTTCATATGATGCTAGGTGAGAATAAATGGGTGTCTAATTAGAGTCTACAATGATGATGTGAGTATGATTTATTTTTTAATTATTGGATTAATTAATTTTATGATAATTTTATTAATAAATGGTTGAATTAATTAATGAAATGGGAATACCCTTTTTAACCAAGTCCTCGGTGTTGGATTGTTAAGGGTATTGACACGGACATAGTGTTGACCATGTAGCCATAACGGGGGAACATACCTGTTAAAAATTATTGTGTTTTTGTATCCTCTTACGTAAATGTTACAAGGTTTTTTTATGAGGCCTAAGACATGTGTTTGGGTATATAAATAATATTCCTTCATGATGATTCTTAATAGAGAGACCGGATGGGTAAGACCCGAAATTAACATCTGGACATGCGGCTTCAAGAACTATTTGTGAAATAATATGAGGTATGGATGAAATTCCAAGAGAACATTTCTTGTTTAAAGAAATATATAGATGGATACCTAGGAGTGGTTCTAAAAATCATATTTTTGTTGAAATTGATGTTTAAACTATACCACCCAATGAATTTTACACGAGAGGGTGAACCTGAGGGAGCTGAATTCAGGATTGAATCTATAGAGATGATATATGAGCATTTCGAGACACTGGATGAGAGGATGGTCATGTTGGCTTCTTATATGCTATGGGGTTATCGAAGGACTAATAGGATAATCTAGTATGATATTGACTGAATAATGAAATGTTATGGTAAGATTTTTTATTGAATAAATTGGCACACTTATATCTGGAGACACATAGTGAGGAAAGGATTTCATAGTTTATGCATATGACCATGTAAACATGTCCTTACAATATTATGGTAAACATTTCACAGATTTACATCATTTTTTTCCATTGTTGGTAGGAGATGAGTCTTCTTATACCAAATGATTTATGGAAGGACATAGATGTGTAATTAATCCCTTGATGAATATATTTAGGATGAATATGTTATCATATGTAGTGAATTAGTCTCTCATTTAGGAGGGTGAATGGAAAAAGAATTCCAATACTGGACTGGAAGATGTCACATGAGGATCAGGGAGTCTTCCTTCCAAGATAAGAAAGCATTGATACAAGAAATAAATTCAGGTTAGTGTAATGTAATGTATATAATTAGGAGGAACAATTAAACTGGATAATACTCAAGTACTTTTCCACCATTCTGGATGGTCATGAAACAGTAACACACATTCTCCATGACTACATGTGAAGTGATGATTATATAGAAATATTTGGCACCAATAGATGTTCTGTAGGAATCCATGACATGCTAGTGTTGAGGGATTAGCTAGTCAGAATTAGATTGAGGGATGTGGTCTTCTACACCTTATATATCTAGAAGCTAGAGTTATACTAGCATAGGTGGTAGGTGTAGTGGATGTTGTTCATTAGGGTTTCAGCACCAATATCAATAGAGTGGTTCTACTAATCAGATTCAGACAATGCCACATGTAAGTAGTTAAGTAAAATTTCATTAAGTAACAACTACAATTGTGAAAGTGAGGCTAGGCCATCAATAGTGCAAGGTACTATTCTAGTTGCTTATACTTTTTCTAGTTCCTTATTTGATTCTTATTTATCTGACACATTTATATCTATAAATCGTATTAATGGTTTGGGATTGATGGTGGAGTCTATAGGTAGATTAATGAATATTAATACAATATTAGAAAAATAGTCTATAGATACCTGTCTATCCAATGGATGTTCACAAGAGATCAGAGATTATATATTTCTATGGGACCTATATGTACTCAATATGATGGGTATTGACTTGATTATGGTTACATACTAGTATGTTGCACACTGAAATATCATAAATTGTTACCATTGGAGTGTGTCCTTTATTTCTCTTAAGGGTGATGAGTATATTCTTCATCTAGAATAGAATATCCATGCTAACAGATCAGGTCCAATTAATCAGCAATAAAGAGATCTCACATCATATGCTTCTAGTCTATTTCTCAATGATGAGAGTGGTATACATGATGTCCTTCCAACAGTTGTATAATATTTGTAGGATATCATTCCTAATGTCTTCTTAGGGATTCCACCTAAGAGAGAAGTGAATTTTACTATTGAGATAATGCTAGGGGATGGACTACTGTCTATTTGACCTTATAGAATGAAATTTATTGTGCTTCATGTTCTCAAGTCACAATTGGAGGAGTAAGAGGATAAGGGGTTTATCTGTCCATGAACATCTCTTTAGGGTTCAACTGTCTTGTTTGCAATGAATGATGATGGGGTTTTAGCTTGTGTGATGTTTTTCAAAAGCTGAATAAAATGATTATGATGAACTGATATCTGATTTCATGTACTGATGACCTTTTTGACCAGCTGAAGGGGGATTGTGCTTTCTAAAATATCTATTTGAGAGTAGGGTATCATCGGGTGAGTGTTTATACTTCTTGTATATCGAGAATTGCTTGTAGAAGAAGGTATGGCCTTTATGAGTTTCATGTAATGCCTATTGGGTTAACAAATTCTGTATTATTTTTTATGGAATTGATGAATATGATCATTCAAGCATACATAGATCATTATGGTGTAGTGATTGTGTACAACTTCCTGGTGTACTAATAAACTCATGAAAATTATTTCCCACATCATGACATCATCCTGAGTATATTGAGAGTGAACTGGTTATATGCCATGTTATCTATGTGGCAGAATTGGAATGATCTGGTACACATTATTGGGCACATCTAGTTAGAATATATTGTGGTAGTGTACATAGAAAAGGTGAATCAAGTGGTTTATTGGGAGCAGCCAAAAATGTTTTTGATATCCGATGTTTCTTAGGATTAGCCAGATATTATATAACACTCATCCAAAAATTTTCCGTATTGGAAATACTCCTTTAAGGGTTTTCCAAATAATGGTGTACTGTATGAATGGATAGAAGCATGTAAGATTTCATTCTTGTAGTTGAAGAAGAGCATGCCATTAGCATCAATCATAATCATTCTTGAGAAAGGTGAAGATTGCATAGTGTATTGTGGGGCTTATGGGATCAGACTCAGAGCTATGTTGATGTTGGGGGATCACAACATTGCGTATTGGCCTTTAAAGTTGAAGCCACATGAATTGAATTATAAAACTCATGACATCAAGTTTGGAAGAAGTAGTTTATTCAAGTAAAGGGTTGGAAGCACTATCGTTAGGGTGAAAATTTTATAGTTTTTACATATCAAAAACTCTTGATGTATATATTTTCATACCATGAAATGAATCTTCAGAAGCAAATATTGGTTGTGTATATGTATTCCATCTATTTTGAAGATTCATATAAACCTGGAAAGGGGAATAGTATGGTTGTGTCTATGACATGGAAATCATAGACTCAGTTGGTACATGAGTCAAGTGAAGAGTGGAAGATGATGGCTTTGCTGACTAAAATGAATGTGGTGGATCATGAGAGTAAGGGGAAGATGACTCTAGTTTTAGAAGAAGTTGAGTATATAGTCTTGAGATGGATAAGTGATGGGGATTATGAGTATCTGTAGTTTTTATCCTTAATGGAATGCCATGAATATGGGGGAAAGGCTTCAGGTAGGTTGATAGAGGATGATGAGGTCATCTATGTGAAAAAAGGATGGGGTGCATATGAGTATGCGAGAGGAAATCATTAGATAATTTCATGTCACAATGTGGGTGGTACATCTTAGGGTGAAAAAAATCATTATGATATAGGAGGATAGTATTCATGGTACGGAATGAAAAAGTAAATAGTAGGGTTTGTAAAAAGGTGTATCACTTATTTTTAGATGAAAGTAGAACATTAATGACCTCAAGGCCTATTGTAGTCATTTCCTATTCTAGAATGGATGTAGGATAATGTATCTATGGATTTTGTGTTTGGCCATCCAAATACTCATGGGATGAATGATGCTATTTTGGTCATTGGGGATTGAATTTAGAAGGTAGCACATTTGTTTCCTATCATGGAACCCTACATAATAGAACAGTTGGAAACGATGTATGTTTTAGAGATAGTTCATTTTTTTGGAGTTCCATGGACTATAGTTTTAGACCATGATTCTCTCTTCACATCACGATTCTAGAAGGGATTACAGAAGGCACAAAAAACATAGGATTTGTTAAGTACGTCTTTCCAACAATATAAAAATGGGTTGTCGAATCATAACATAAAGGTGTTAGATGATATAATATAGGAAAGTGTACAAAACATTGGTGGTTCATGGGAGATGCACTTGTGTTTAGAAGATTTTTCCAATAAAAACAGTTATCAGGAATGTTTATTGACGGAACCATATGTGGAACATTATAGTAGGACATTCATATCACTGATATTCTATTTAGAGGAGGGTGATTTAGAGGTGTTGGGACTAACCCTTGTGCTATAAATGTTATAGTTGGTGTAGGTGATTTGTAAAAGTATGGTTATGGATTAGAGTAGATAGAAGTCACAATCTTTTAAACAAAAATGGGCACTAAATTTTAGGGTGGGAGATCGTTTATTATTTACGGTGTCCAATAGGTTGGGTCACCATAGGATACATTGGAAGGTAATGTTGGCACCCAGGATTGTAGGACCTTTTGATTATGAAGAGAAAATCAGGCCGGTGGCATACCGATTGTCCCATCGATAGAAATTATTCTCTATATATGATGTTTTTGATGTGTCAAAAATATTATGGTATAACCCCAATCCTACTCATGTGATTAATGTGGATAAGGTTTACGTTGTTATAGATGTGTAATTTGAGGAGATTTGGATACATGTGCTGGATTTTAATGAGATTGTGTTGTGGGGAATTACTGTTCCAATAGTTCGTGTGTCATAGAATCATGGACGTGTTTGAGAGAAAACATGGCAATGAAAAGAATACATGAGGTATCAAAGGACCAATATTTTGGGATCAGATTCATAGTGATGTTCAAAAGTGGAGATTGAATATGATATATAAAAGGCGGGGAAATTGTATGATCCCTACCATTTTGGACATCTTCTTCGGCAAGTATTTAGGTACAATTTGATGTTTTTAAGTAAATTTTTTTAGAGTTTTATCATGGGGAATTTATGGATGAGTTACTAGGAAAAAATTTTGGACAGTGGGATGAACATAGTTTCAACAGTGTTTGACAACCCATGTTCCTAAAAACAAGTAACCATGTGAACTTTGATAAATAGTTCTATATGCCGCATTCTCTAGGGGTGCTCTCGGGCTCTTGCCTTGACTCTGTGTCTTTCTACTAGGGTTCATTTTCTACCTGTAGTCTTTTTCTTCTTCGATTCCTCCCTCTCTCTCACTGGTTTTTGGTCTCCTCTCCCAAGCTCTGTGAAGGTATCTCTCCGACTGTCATCCCGTGCTCTGGCCTCATTTTCCACAGCTCCGCTCTTGGACGGATCTGAAGGTATGGACACACCGAGGCTTTGGGATAGGGATTTGGTGGTCGAGGGCCCTCTCAACGTCTCTTTGTTTCCACTTCTAGGGTTTCAGTCCTGGGTTACTTTTTAGGGAATGATCCCCTCGCTATTGGAATCTTCAATTGTCTTTCACCTTTTTTTATAATTTTTTCTGGGATTCGATTAGGGTTCCAACCCCGTTCCATATTCATCTCGCTCGGTGGTTTGGGTGTTTTATGTTTGGGGTTTTTCTGGTTCGACTATAGATTTGCATTGCGATATGGTGACGACATGGGTGAGTTTGAGTTGCGCCAAGGATGAAAGTGGAGAAGTTGTAGCATTGATAGGTAAGCGTCTGGTCAAGTTCTTCCTCGATCTGGTTTATTTGATAGCTCTGGTTTGTGGAATGCGTTCTTTCTGGAGGACTTTTGGGAGTTCTTCTCACGGTGTTGGAGGGTCTCGGTGGATTCTAACTGTAGTGAGCCGTCGGTTCTGTGGCTTGGGGCTGGTGATGAAGGTCGCATCAGCAAGGGTATTCGAGGAGGTTGTTTTTGAGGTTTTATTTTTTCGGGTGTTATTCTAGTGTTTGCGTCCTTGTTTTGAGGTTTCCTCGGTCGTTGATGGTGCTCATTTTTTCTCCAGCGACAACAATTGCATTGAGGTTCTTTCACGGTGATGCAGTGATTGTGGGTTGGAATGATTGGCGGTGACCTGATGAGGATTTGGCTCCGGTGACATTGTAGTGGTGTCGATGGTTGTGGTTTCGAGAAGTTATATGATGAAGGTGACTGGGTGGTAGTGATGGTGATGATTCGATGTGAAGGCGGTTTCTATGACGAGATGATAAGGTCGACGAGGTGATGATGGCTACAACGGTAAAATGACGTCTCTCGTTTTGCGCATGTGGTTTGTTTTCCCACTTTTTTAATTTGAATTTTCAATTTTAAATGTAGGTTTTCCTAATGGTTGAAGATGTGTAATTCTCTTTTAAGAGGGAGGTTCTTCAATCGTGTTTTTAGTTTTTGTAAGGTTTCCACTCACCCACAAATTTGTTTATTTTAGAAAATGAAAAAATATATTGGGAGTTCTTAAATAGTTCTACATGGTTGGTTCATGATTTACCCTAATTGTGTTCCCCTACATGGAACTCTATTGGTTTATATTTTTATTTTTTGGAAATTAGCTTTTAAATTACCCAAACCCCAAACACAACTATAATTTGATCTAGGATTGAGATTTACAAATTATGGGTGATCTAAGAGCCTTGTGAAGGAATTAAAAAGTGATTTTAACATTGTTCTTCAAGATCAAAATCCCAGATTGGAAATCCACTCTCTCCCCGGTATGTGGATTTCACCCCATTGCTTCTTACATTATTTCATCTATCGTTATATGATCCATTTATAGTTTAACTCCTCTTTTTCCAAGGGTCTAAACCATTAAGTTGAAATTTAAATGTAGAATTTTGGATCTAGATCTATATTTTCATTAACATGATGATTTCGATCATATTTTTGGGATTAGGAATTTAGATCTGGATCATGATCAACATCATTGTGCTGCTCAAAATTTGGGGATTTCTGTTGGGCTAACATCTATAAAAAAATTTAGGTACGTGGTTTAAATCGAACAAGAACAATCATGGGTTATATATGTTTATGTGTGGTTATTGATTTTCTAACTTCCCTTTATAATTGATTTATTAAAGTGAAGTAATTGGGAATTTCAATTTGACTTGTTTATTATATATATATAATATTAATTGATTATTTATCATGGAACTAAAGGATATCCTAAAAAAGAAGATTGATTTGTCGAATTTTTTTATGAATTCATATATTGTAATTGGGAAATTGGATTGGCTGTGTTAATATAATTAATTGGGGGCTATTAATTTTGAAATTATTTTTGGCTATATAAGATAATTAATGGTGAATTAATAATTATACTTAATGTTTATTAAGATGTTTAATACTAAAATTAATTATGAAAAATTGATATTTTATTTGGATAATTAGTTTTATAGGATTAATTACAGATTAATATTTTCATTTATCGATTTGTTTTTTGATGAATTAATTAGTGGGTTGTGTATTTAGTAAATTTTTTTGTTTAACTAATGGACTTTTTATATGTTTAACTAATAATTGGATTAATAAGTGAATTATTTGGTTGTTTATTTTAAATTAATTAGTAATTTTAATTGTTGATAATTTGGGTGCTAGACACGGTGTTCTTGACCGATTGAGATGCGGGGACATGGACATAGTGTTCATCCCCAATAGTTAACCAATAACATATGATTTTCGGTGCAAGACATGGATATCTTGACCAAATTTAATGAGGGGTGTTAGACATTCAGATATACACTGAATGATATATGGGGTGCATGACATGGAATTTAAGAACAAATGAATGACAATAATGAGATAAGATTTAAATGGGAAACATGAATTGAAAGTATGAATAATGTGTTGATTGAAGAATAAATGAAAATTTGATAACAATTTAATTATGAAAATTACTTATTAGAACATAGAATTTGATACATTTACTTTTTAATGGACTTGTTTTATAAAACATTTGTTGTGGCCTTGTGAGTTGTACTCACACCCTATTCAGGTCTCATGGTGCGCACCCGATAAGATTTTGTTGTTGCAGGACAAGATAAGTTCATGTCCTTGGGATATGTTTCTAATTATGAATAATTAATGAGTGATTGAACCAATGGTGGTTTGTTACCCACATAGGATTCATTGTGTCGTAATCATCAGTTTTAGACTTTCATTGTCATATCATGGTTTCCCTTTTTAGTTGAGTATTATATTTCTACTTAGGATTATCATAAGTCTTGGTATCGTTCTGGTAATTTATATTATTTTTCAATTTATTATTGTTTTTTTCTTCCATTGGTGTTCTATTAAGATGATAAATGGTATATTCTCTATGTGACTGACTTACCAGTCCCATGCCATTAGTCAACGCCCTCTAGCATACAGGGAGGCAGGCTGAGCACATGTGACCCTCCGGCTCAGGGTACCTTTTAGTGGCACAGGGTTCGGAAATTACAATATATAAATTTATAAGGAATATATTTTGTAAATTTATTTAATCATATTCATAAACTCTATTATAATAGAGAGTTTATCATTATAATATTATATAATAAAATTTTAATATAATTTAACATTTCTTTTAAACAAGGTGTTTTATGTTACCCCACATAAACCTAGTGTTTCATATAATTAAAGATAAATTTAATTTCATGTGTAAAAAAATAGAAAACCAAAATTTAATTTTATGAATAATATCAATAATGATAAATTTATATTAAAAAAATATTCAAAAAATCTCAGGGAGCTACATTCTACCCCTTTAAATAAATTACATCCTCCAAAATGGAATTTTCTCTGAAAAAAATAGACAGTTACATTTGAAAATACATTTTTTGGAAACCAAAATAAGAAAAAGGATAGTAAATTACCATTTTAAAATAGATAAGGGGATTTGTGAATTTTATTTGGAATAATATATTCTAATTTCTAAATAGTACAACATATGTTGGATGTAATGATATAGACATGAATAGAAGGTTAATGACCAATTAAAGATTATGAGTGAAAATTATCATGGATCACTAGAATGTCAATGATCATGAGAAAATTAATAGCATAAGAACATAAACCATTGAGGTGTAAAAAGGTCAACTAAATTACAAACAATTTCTTTAATTTGATAATAACTGAACTCAATATCATTTTGCTCGAGTTTGGGAATTTTTATTACGAAGTAATACTTATTTGATTTCATTTCATTTCATATGAAATATAAAATCCTTTGGTTTTGCTTCAAAAAAATCCAATTCACCTATAACTCAATGAATTAAAGATGAATTTTTTTATCTTGAGGACATAATTGACCACAAGATCTTAATTGATAATATTAATTCTTTCCTCCTATCTCTATTTATCATCATAAAAAATTGTTTTTAAGTTATCCAATATGTATAGATCATCATATGGATATGTAATTCATTAATATATAAAACCTTATCCATACACTAACATATAACATTCCATAAATTTTCATCCTTATTATGCATTAAAAATTTGATATTTATAAATATGGTCTCTATTATTCCATAATAAACTTAAATTTAATCATTTAAATTTCGTTATGTATCTAGAAATACTCTCCTGAATTATATGTGGATATTGTGGTCATATATCCTATTGATAATCGGTAATAACTATAATAAAAATATTAGCTCAAATTAAATATACATTCATGAATATTTATTCAATAATACCACAAATTATTGAATAAATACCATAAATACAATAATTTTGTAACCTCAATTAGTGAATGCCTAAACATTTTTATCATAAATTCATTACTCAGTTTTGTGGTCATCAATACAATCCAATTTACAATGATCCATATCAATTATCTATTTATCCATGATAAAATAATTTTTCTGAGATACCCCATCTCCCTCAATGTTTTCCATAATTAGAACACTTCTAAGAAATATTATACAAAATTCCATTCATCATATCCTATAGAAATGTAACACTAGAATGTCTGATCTCATATTCTCAATAAGGGTAAAAATGGATATATATTAATATAACATGAGAATATGTGTATCATGAAAAGGTAATAACATATGAAAACCATAACTAATATATCATGGATTATAAATATGATTCAGGAGATATATCATGGTAGTTCATAAGATATGAACTCATATAAAATAAAATAGTGTGATCCATAAGATCATAACATTGTGATAAGACATAAACTATTATTATATAAATAAAAAATGAAAATCATATTCCATGTATACCAACAAAAATATTCATAATATGATGGGAATTGAAAAATCACTCATGTAACTGATTTGGGTCTATGGTAACATCTCATCTACTCTCTATCACACTTGGTATAAAAATCATTTGTATCCTTTTACTGGATTGAAATAACTAAATATATAGTCATTTAGATTATATATCATTAATAATTACCCATTCCATTGGAGGGATATATAGGTTTTACCCATTATATAATGATAAAAATATTTATTTTTACTGAATATCATAAAAATTTATCATATAATATAACTAATGAAATGAAATGTGTTCCATAATAATTTTATATTAAAATGAATATTGAGAAGAGAAATGAATAATAATCATTTCAACAATTCTACATATAATAACCTAATGAAATAGGGATGTTTCATATCTATTTCTTCATTATGTAACTCGTTGAAGAGAATGAGGTTTCATAGACATCATGAAATAAAAAATATAAAACATTTAGGTAAAGAATAATAATGGTATCTTTCTATCATATCCCATGTAAATCACATCTCAAATCAATAGATGTCATCATAGATATACAATACATTAAATGATCATTTATATATGTTCATTTGGAAAAAAATCCATTAATTTCCATTTTTATGGAACAATATCTATAAAATATTTTTTGGATGAAGTTTTATGAAAATAAACATTGAAACATATATAACAATATTTAGAAATAATTTATAAAATTTCTAGAAGAAATTAACCCTTATACTTTTAAAAAAATATATCAATATTTTTAAAATCGTATTTCATTAATATAACCATGAAAAAATATAATGGAATTTTAATAGAATATAATGGTCATGATGGAATTAAATTTCACTCATTAAATATACATTTAAATAATAATTGTTTTGACATTTTTGGTAAAAAACATGAATTACTTGTGAAATGACATCAGTATTCTGTTCAATTTTTATAAATATGTTATAATAGTCGGAAAAAATTCATTAATAATTAATTTTTAGAATATTTAAATCATTTTTGATATCATTTTAGGAATGAAAAATTGCTGACAAATATTATTCAATTAAGAGGGAAATAAATATAATTTTTATTTGAAACATTTTTCCATTTTTGAGCACAAAATGAGAGTAAAAAGAAGGGAAATTGCATATTATAATGAAATAACCAAAGTGTATGAAATTGTTTTGTTTTCATCATATATGGATCATAAGACATATTTATCAAAATTATAAACATGATTAATCCATAAAAATGATAACATTGTATCATATATTTTTTTAACACATTTGAAACTTTTTTAACAAAAATAAATAGAACTAGATATACTAATATTTATATAAAAATAAAAAAAAATCATGTAATTATTTATAAATTATTTTTTAAATATACATACCATATAAAAAATATGTGGTGAATATCATATGTGTATCAGGGAGAATAATATTCAAACAGAAATCCGAAAACAAATTATTGTTATTTTGAATTATGAACAAAATAAAAAATGAATAAAATAAAAAGAAATATTATATATAATGAATATGATGATTTTAAGGGTTTATCATGTCAAAGGGGAAGTATATTAATCAAAAAATGAATCAACTATTGAATTTTATATGTCTTCTGGAAATAGATGATATAGTAGAAATCCAATACCCTAAGTCTCAAATTCATTCATACAAATTTTAACCACTTATATAATAATTATAAATATATTATAAATATATTTTAGGTCAATATATGAATATATATATATCAAACAAGATATTATATCACCATGACCTTTTCTGACCTGTTTATTCAAAATTTTTTATTAAAGTATCATTTTATTAATAAATACTTTGTTTTTTTGTTTGTATTGATTTCATATTTTTTGCCCACTAAAATTTATCACAGTTCCATCATCTCCATAATTTTTATAATGATATAATTACATATATATTAGATATATCTTTATTCTTATTCATCCTTAAATGTAAGAGATAAAAAATAAAATACACCAATCCTGGAGATGATAAGATATACATATGGAGGAGCATTGATTAAATTTTCATAATGGAAATATTTGTAGAATGAAATAAATATATAATACCAATAAATATTCATTTTAATGTCATATATACCACATTTTCAGTTATAAACTTTATTATTACCTTCCTTGTAAACCATGAGTGAATTACGCCACTTCGTGACGTGATAGTCCACTATAAAGATGAACAACATTATCATTTCCACAACTAATTAAAATAATGAAAGAATATATGATATAATGAATATATAAGCATATTATTTTCATAAATATTATATATCAATAATAAATTCACCAATATATTCTGTTGTAACATGTTATAATGTAAAAAAAACATCGGTTACCAATAATGTATTCTTTCACACACACAAAAGAAAATTTCATAGCCTATTTAATAGATGGATGAGTATTTAGGTTATTAAATTAGAATAATATTATAATAATATATTCATTGTAGTGATGATATTATATAATATTGTTTTAATATTAATAGAAGGTTCTAGAGTATGTAATAAAATAAAACATTTGATCCTGGATGTTACTTCTTCTTCAAACCACATTATTTAGATTCAACTAAAAGGATTAATCAGATAGATTTATGAAAAATATATAGATTATATGATTATATGAGGTAATGAAAGATGATATTTGTAATGTTTCAGGATGAAACAATGGGTTTTGGATGTTTAAAGAGGATAGAAGAGGGGTGTACTTTTAAAAGAGAGGTGCTTAAAACACTTTGAAATTTTCTTAAGGAAAACGTTTTACCCACTTTTATCACATGATAGAAGGGTAAAAACGATTAAATATAAAACATAGAAGTTATAAGATATAAATAAGGCCATAAAATTGGGTTTTGAACATGTTTCGGTGGACTTTTATCTATTTATCATTTATTTTAACACCTGAGTAAACAGATTTCATCCTTTACTATGGTTAATAATTAATAATTATTTTTTCTATTTATTAAGGTTAAATTTTTTTTTACCATATTAAAGAGTGTTAATATTTATATTCCAAATTTTGAATCCATTTTGTAAAATTCAATTTATATAAGTGATAAATTTTAATAAATAATAAATTCAGCAAACGTGGTGAGAAAGTGGCGTTTCAAAGAGAAAATGATCGAATTTTTTAAAAATAAATTATATAAAAATTCCATAAGAAAGTAAATCCAAATAATTAAAGTTAGTTAATAGATATATATTTGAACTAATTTATCATTTAATACCATCTTAAAAAATTTTCAAAAATATTAAAATTAATTAAATTTCATAAAAAAATCTAATTTTCTCATTATTCATCGAAAGATGTTTCATCTTAAAAAATTTTAAAAAATTCACCATAATATTGAATTGACTTAAAAATTTAAAAATAAAATATGTTTTAACAATATTATTGCAAAATTGTCAATAAATAATTATTTAAAATAAAGGTGAAATATTCGATCAAAATACTTTTTTGAAAAATACATATTTTATACGTAAAATTGTATTTATTAATATCTCATGTCTTGAAATACAATAATATGAATTTCAAAAATTTCATTGAATGTATAATTTTTAAATATTTTTATGATAATAATTCAATAAAAGTAATTAATTTTATTTTCTTATGTAAAACAAATATTCATTAAAAATAATTTATCTATATTTACTCTATTTTCAGATTGTTTTTATTTCCATTTCAAATTAATTTTTCTCCAAGGAAATTATATATAACTTTTTTAAAAATATATTTTAAAAATTTGGTAAATAATATTGAAACCCTCCATTCCATTGTTTATATTCTTTCTCAAATATAAAATAAAATTCTTTTAATTGCATTCCACATTTCATTTAAACACATTGTTGCATGTGACACAAGCTGCACCTTGTGCTACGTGAAACACAAGATAAAAATAGTATTTTTGTGACACATGTTGTAATTCATATTTCATGAAATTTTAAAATATAAACAAATAAAATTTATATTTTTATAATATTTTAAAAAAAATTGTGGTGTAAAACATAGTACATTAAATAGAATGGATAATAGACAAAGAAGGCACTATATAAAATAAGGGAATAATAATTGAAGTGAATTGAGATTATTGAATTAACCCTTTCATTGATTATTGGATTATTTTTAATACAAATATAACATATTTTAATATTATATAACATTTATGAGTAAATTTTATAAAACCCATCATACTATTTATTTCATTGTTATTAATCCGTTTTAGATTATTTAATTTCAATTTTATTTAATTTTTAAATTATTTTTTTGTTTCATTGGTCATACTGTGTATGTTTGTATCAATTTTCCAAATGAACATCATAGTAAAGGTAATAGTAACATATCATTTATAAGATATACATATTATAAAAAATCATCATTGAATAGTTTAAAATTCGTTCCAAAAAATATATTGTGTTTCAATTTATAATAGGTAGTATTTTTTCATAAAATCATAAATTGTATGCTTGTATAAGGATGATTCAACAATTTTCACTCAATATAATGTGAATCATGGTTATATTTACATTATGGTATCAAAAATGGAAAATTCTTTTATTAATAATTTTTATATAATCATGACATAAATTTTATGAAATATAGTTGAATTGAATAGTTAAAATCACATCATTAGTATTCAATTATGCAATATAAAGACACTATTTTGGAAAAACATATCTTATAAGAGTTTAAAAGGTTAAAAATATAAAAATGGTTATAAAATACTTATTTTATTATTAAAATATAATTTATATATTAAATAAAACAACTATTTTTACTCAATTTTTTTTATTATAAGTATCAAATCCATAATATTATTGTCCAAAAATTCATTTATTAACAAAGTAATAAGATCAAAAAAATGTTTTATGAGAGGTAATCTGTCATATTTTTTTATAATGTATCACGGTAATATTATTATTGTGGAGATAAAATCATAGAATAAAAATATGTAATGGTTCAACATATTTCTGGATTTTTGAATGTAAGGTAATAATGGATTGATGGATTTGTAAACCCACACATTTAACTTCATGACTGCCTCATTTAGTTAAGATTTATGCCTTTATAAGATGATATTTTTCTTGAAAATATAATTATAGACATTTATAGTGTAATTTTTTTGATTCTTCAAATATAATTTAAAAATTAAAGTGTTTTTTACATGGTAGAATGGAGAGGATGAGGTTTTTTAAAAATTACATTGGGGGGAATTTACACAAAAGTGTTCACATTCATATTACTTTGGGAAATTACAATAAAATATATCAAAAAATACGACTTCATTATTTATGTTTTACAAATACACGTTCCTTCAATATTTTTAGTCATCCAATGAAAAAATAAATCTTGTCTATATTTTAGAAATTATGCTGAATATATTATATATATATTAGAATAAAATATTTTTCATATTTGAAAATTTTAATAATTCCAAGAAAAATTAATGTTATAATTTTTTAATTTAATATCATAAAAATAAAATGCATTATTATTTTGAAATATGTGTCCATTTTTTAAATTTTTATCTTATTGATGTTATAAATATATAATATATTTAAAAACTGTATTTTTAATATTCCCATTATTATATTTCAAAAACCTACCTAAAAAACATCACCAGCTGATTTTATTATATTTAATATACTAAAAAATAATTTTCTAATATTGAAATTAAATATTTATGTTTTAGAATTTTTTTATCTAAATAATTTAATAAACATAATTGAAAAACAAATTTATATAGAACATATAGTATTTAATTGAAAATTAATGATTATATTTCATTTTTTATAATTCTAAAAAAATAATGATTAGAAAAATAGTTATATAATTATTATAAATATATTATTTTTAATATATAATTTATTGTTTTTAAAAACATATTTAAAAATTTATGTAAATATTATATTTATATTTTTCCATAACAATCATTAACCTTTTAATATGTTAAAACAAACCATACATAATTTTATTATTAATTACATTTAAAGTAGAATAATTGGATAAATACATTATATATAATTCCAAATTTATACCAAAATTATTCTAATAAGCTTCTCTATTGAAAATTTAAATCATAATTTTGTATGTTATATTTTTAATTATTTTTTCTTGTATGTTATAATTTTGGGTGATCTCATGCACTAGAATTTCCAACTATATTTACATTTTTATCATATATTTGATTTTCAATTGAACTGTTATAAATTTTATAGACTGTCATTGTCCATCATATGTCATGTTAATGATGAATAATTATTAATAAAAATATTTTTTTTGTTTAATTATTTTATAATATGATATTTCATTACACATTAATTAATATTATTTAGAAATATATATATTTGGTAATGAAAAATAATTTAGGTATATATATAATCTTGGTTACAGAAATCATAAATTATAATAAATATTTGAATATATAATATACATTTTTAACTAAATGTGAAATTTTATGAAAATATAAATATAGTTTTTACGATGTTACAACTAGAGATTGATTTTGTATGAAAATAACCATTACTCACAAAATCAATAGCTCATATCAAGATCTTATCTTGAAGAAAATAATGCATGTGGGTCTTTTCATGAGACCAATAATATCAATATATCCAATCACCACAACTACATATTAAACATAAAAAATATGAAATTTCTAGAAAAAAAGTGGTAGAACCATTTATTTTTCGGCTAAATTTCACCATTTGATAGAGTAGTTAACAAAAGGGACCAAACACCATGATACTGAATGTTTATTCAGGGATTAATGACTTTAATGATTGATGGTTTGACAAGAAAAATATTTAATACCCGTGAATACATGGATTATTATTTTAAGATACTAATAAATCAAACAGAAACTATCATAAATAATCTTTAATTTAGGTTATTAGTTAAATAACATAATAAAATGACACATAGATGATACAATATTCTTGAAAAAACCCTTAACAAGCTCTAAATTCCCATTTCTCTTTTAATGCTACACAAGATAACCGAAGGAAAAAAATAAAAAAAGGTGGGTCTATAATGCCTATATAGGAAATAAACAAAGTATGTCATGATGAAAATATTTCATTTTATCCTATATTTTTTTCAATGGAACATTAAAGTTGTGAAAATAAAAAATATGAATAATAAAAATGATATATGATGATAACATAAAGGCTACATGGGATTATGAAAAAAATATAAAACATTTCATCATCAGTATAAGTAAAGGTTAAACGAAGGGAAAATATATCATAGTGTTCTTAGGATAACTTCAACGACACCATAAATGGAATCCCGTGAGATTAAAATATTACCCAAAACATTTTAAAGATATTTAATTTTACCCCCATTGGTAATAGTATTATATTATACATTCATATCTGTGACACAAATATCATTCATCTGAGGATCAGTTTTTATAAAAATTTATATAAATTTTATGTAATGTATTACATATAAATTAAATCACCCAAAAAATTGAGGTACTTATATTTAAATACCCTTTAGTGGGAATGGGGATGAGTACCCCCCGAATCATGTTTAGTATGGAAAATTACAGGATAATTTTAGGATCATAATATGGGTACTATAACACTCATGGGATGAATTGATGAAAGTGATATGGGTCTATCATTACATTTAAATAATAAGGAAAATGTTTGGGGTACATGATATAACAATCCAACGAGAAAAATTTGGAGATAATTTATAATGACATAGAAGGTGATTGAATAATTAGGAGAATGGGGGTACCATACACTGAGATGAATCTTCTAAAAGCATCAAAAGAGATTCCTGAAAGAGTGGGGGAAACATTGAAGGGATACATACAGGGAAGGTAAGTGTATAGTCATGATATTATGGTCATGAGTGTAGAGTAATGTTAGATTAGGTGGGTCTATAAACAAAAAATAGGGGGTGTTATTTATTATTTCCCAAACATAGGTTTTGGACACTCTATATCAATGTATTCAAAATGAAAAAATCCACATATAATTAACAAATGATTTCTTCAATAATTATATTTCTTTTTTTAGAATTTTATGAAACTATTTCATTTAATTATTAACATCGGTGATTTGGATGTGGGTCATGTTAATAATTTATTGATTCTAATACCATAAAATAAAATATAGGTTTTGAAAAGCTCGAAAGGAGATTATAAAATAAATAATACAACATAAAAACACATTAAGTTAATAGGGTATTATATATTTGGTAATAAATACAATTTATTGAAAATATTAGATCACTTTTATGTCATTAGGATTTCATAATACACATTTTATATTTATATCGTATTTATGTTTGAAAAAACAATTTCATGTATGTAAAATTTATGAATAAATTACTATTAGCTGATTTTAAAATGTGTATTTGAAAAAAAAATAATTTCTCATTTAAATAAAACTTTATGATTTATTATTTGTAGTTTTAAATAAAATAAATCCACATTATTTGAAAAATACATTGGTTTTTATAGAAATTGATTAATGACCGTAAGAATTTAATTTTTTTTATTCATAAAATTATACTATAATTAATATATAATATTATTTAAAAAATTATATTATTTTTTAAAATTTGATATATTATAAAAATTATTGAATTCACTTTAATATATGTCCTTGATTGAAACATTGCATTTTCCAACAAATATAATTTATGTTGTATCAAATTTTTATCAACACATTTTATAATGATTATAATATTTAATAAGTAATTATAAAATATAAATATCATCATTATTTTATACAAATAATGTGAAAATTAATACTATTAGGTTCTTGATGTATATCCCTTTATAACACCATCAAATTTTTAATTGTCATATAACATGATCATATGATTTTTATTAGGTGGTTCGATATGCAACGTTGGGGTATTGATCATGATGTGATTTTACATCTCTCATAAATGGTTTTTTTCATTCATTAGTTATTGAATCTCAACTAAGGATTCATAAGTGGAAAATACTAGTGAGGTTATTTCAACCATTTTTTTATATACAGGATTTACAGGGAATGATCATACTAATCACATTCATCTCTTCATTCTCATGAATCTGTTGGTCTTTATGATAACCAATTATATATATTATCCATATGACCACTTTAAAATGTATATTTAATCAAAAATTATGATTCTAAATGGTATTTTAAATAATACATAATATAATTTTCCAAAATAAAAAATTTAGTTCATGTGTTTTATATAAATACATTATATAAATATACTTTTCTACATTAGAAAACGTAATAGCATTGATAAAAGTTCAGGTCCTCAAATTAATCCCCTATTCATTAAATTCCCCCATTGAAATTTATATTGTATACACTAATATATGAGATGATACTTTTTTTTCATAACATCCTATTGGTCCATCATCACTTTATAAATCCTCTTGATTTGCCAATACACATTAAACTGGTATGTTTTCCGCTTCTATAAACCATTATCTATATGATCCGAAATCCTAATCAGATGAACCACTTTTATAAGGTAATTATCTGAAGTTACCATCTCTAGATTCAATAAATTTTTTGTTCCTAGTATGAGATTCCTTTAGTGGGATACATTTTACACATCCTGTACATAAGATATTTTAGGTGGAAGTTCTATTTTATAGACCACATCTCTGATGTGATAATAGATATAAAAGTTATTGAGGTATCTCCGAATAAAAATTCGGTTTATTCAAAACCTCATAAATTTAATCAATGTTGATATAAGAATGAAATTTTTTTAACTTACATTAGTTTCTAGGTGTCTTCAATCATTGTTTTCATAATTTCATGGTCGAAATTTTTATAGTTTCATATGGAATTTAATAGTTTGAAACTTCTCTGTTATATTTTTTATAAGATCATGTGCCATCATATTCCACTGACCAACATCATACCTTAATGGTTGAGCCTGAAATCACTTTTAGTATAGATCCTTAAAAAGGCCAATTATAATAATTTATTATGAAAATATACATAAATAATTTCTTCTAGGTGAGTGTGATTATCCTAACATCAATGGAAATATATTGAACATGATCTCTAAATAAACACAAGTGTTTCGATGGTCATTTCATATTGAGAATAAGTCAAAGTGTGATAATAACTATTTATTCTCTATTTTTCATTCAATTACTGGAATGGAATCTCTAAAACATAAATGTAAACCCATAATAATTTTTGAATTAAATTAATAGTGGTAAAGAATGCAGTCTTACCAATTCCATTATGTATATCATATTTTGTATGTGAATAGAAGAAGAATCATTGATATAAATTAATAGTTATGAATATATATAGTGATTGATTACAACCTAAATGGAATTAATTCCATTTGATGTTTTGGGAGTCATATTATGAAATACATGGTTATTTATGACAATTTATACACTGATATAGGGAATGTTTTCCTAATAACCTTAGATTTTGGTCCCTCATCAATGTCTTTTTGGAATACAAATCATAGCAATTTGAATTTCAAATTCTCTCTTTTAGTTTTAACGATTTGTATATTTTCTTTTAAATCGATATAAATTATTGTTTTTATTGAATTACTAGAGAAGGATGAGTTATTAACTACATAAAAAATCTCTTCCATCATTAATGGTTTTGATATGACACATATCCAAGTTCAAATTCTAAAATTCCTTCTTCAACAATGTTGAACTCTGGAATATTCACTTACTTTTCTATAATAGATCATCATCTTTAGCGGACTCTTTCATCCTCGCATTAATGGATGTTTTAGAATTTTTCCAACACTGGTGGGATAAGGATACGTCTTTTACTTCATTATCAATCCACTTTATTTCCATGAATATTAGAGCTATAAGAATCATAATCAAGTATATAGTTTCGTGATACATTCTAGTTATAGTATCATTCGGATTTTTATCATTCCTATGATGGTAATGGTATAAATAATCACACTCTTTTTCAGCAATAACCATAACTATTTTTTCACACTAATGTCCCTTCGTATGAATATATTCTTTAGGTTTATTTGATATTTATATATGTCACACTTCTACCTATGGTGATGATTCTAGCAAATATTTAATGTAAAGATCAGAAAATACAATTCAATATCATATGTTGTGTAGTTATACTCTTGGATAATTAAATAGGGGTACGCATAGGTTATCCTATGGTCATATTTAATGATTAATCAACTAAATCCCTTTTTTGATGCATGAATGATCTGTCCCCACTAGTGGGTAATATAAGTACATGTTTATATATTATCACCTTATTTATCTCTTTAAAATTTTTCACAATCATCATTCTAGAATAATGGGAATACATTAAATATTATCCTAGTTATGTGTCATGAAAATCATGAGATGTTTCTCAAAAATATATGACAATAGTCAGAAAATACAATGAAACTAAATATTCTTATCGTAGAGTTTAATTATTCCCATTAACAAATTTCCTTTCTTATTGATGGTTTTAAACTAATGATATCATTCCCCATGTAATTTAACATTATATAACCATGTTTCTTATTTATTATACATCATATATTTATTTTTTTATTTATTATCTCGGGTAAAACATAAAAATTTACCACATGTTCCTCCAATATTTTGGAATAAAAGTGAATATAATTTAATATACTAAAAAATATTTTTCAGTTAAATACCTAATAATTTTATTAATTATATATATATATATGATTATTTATGGATCATTAGAATTTTCAAATATCACCATTACAAGCTCTTAGTTCTCATACCTAGTGTGATAATTAGTCGTGGGGATATTATCTTTCTTCACCATTACATTATATTATTTCAAATGAATATACACCATAGGGAAATAATATGCACCACATAGTTGAACAATAAAGTCATAAATCTATAGTATAAGATACATTTATATTATTTTTATCTTATAGACCACACAAAATTTATTTGAAATGTGTATTTTTAATTAATTGTTCTAGAAAAAGATGACCACTACAACCCATGGTGAATCACTTGGGTGTATAACCCCCTTATACACATTCTCCATTAGTTGATTTTTCATCACCCAAAGTTATTCAGTAGGAATTCTATATGGTGTATTTTATATTATAAATTATATTTTTGTATTCTGGATTGAAATTTCAAAATATCATCTTGGAGGAGGACCAAACAATTCATTTTGAAACCTGTAAACATATTCCATCTTAATGGTCATTTATTAAACTATGGTTTTTTCTATATTATATTTCATTTAATATAAATAAACTTTTTACTTGGAAAATATGTTCCATAATTTGATGATTGTTACAAAGAAGATTCATTCTCTTAATTTCACGAGTGCAGAATAGGAGGACGATTGATGATATAGAGCGTATTTCACATCGTTTTGGATATTTATATAGGCTCTATTTATGAGAAGAAAATATATTACCATAAGGACATCAAATTACTCAAAAGGGATTATCAAATGGTTTTTATGGAATATTATACAAGTACTTTTTATTCTATAGGAGTTATATACATGGGATGAAATAACTTCTGAAATTTCCCTCTTCATTTGTAACTCCACTCCACTACTTTGTGTTTATATTTGAATGGAGAAAATAAACATGGGCGATAAGAATAAATGTGTAGCAACATAATCAAAAATAACATTCACTATTAAATATGGAATTAAATTCATAACCTTCAACAGCTTATTGTTTTGATCCTTATCTATTGATATGATGACATATGATCTCCCATATCTATAGGACGTGGGGGTTGATGTCGTTAGTTGTCATCAATAACCATTGGATTAGTGTATTGATTCTCATATATTACTTATTATTTATAGTTTAAAAAATATAATTTGTGATGAGTTTTGAATATTTAATTCATTTATTTTTTTATGATGTTTGGTTTCTCCAATTGATAATCACTAGATAGGATTCACTCCTTTCCATGCATAAATAAATTCCTCATCCCCTTCTAGAATTAAATGGGATCCTTCTTCACAGACATGTGAAATTGAGATGATGAAATTTTAATACTCTATTATGATTCTCCGTTACTCCTACATAATTAAACTCCACCTCTAACATGTTTCCCTCATGAAACCCTTGAGATTATATAAGCACGATTTCATATTTTAGGTGATATAATAAAATAACTTTATTGTTATCAAATTCCCAAATTTCCATTGATATTCATAGGATCATATTCATCAAATACAAAAATATATAAACATTAAATTTACAGGTAATAATAAATATGTTATCTTATTATTAATATATTGTTATTTTTTCCTCATATTACATGATAGTTTAGTTGTAATTTTTTATCAAGGAAATGAATTTCCTTCCCATTTTATGTCACATAGTAAGAAACAGGTATTTATCAAATTACATATTTACAAATTCATTCCACTACAAAGATATGATATCTATCATAGGACACATATTTTGAAAAAATTATTCTAATTTAATAGATTTTCCTTCTAAATAATAAACAAAAAGTTTGTCCTTTTCTTTCTCATATGATTGAAAGACATATAAGATATGTTCAATGGGGTTGATCTATTGTACTGCAATTACATGGTAATAAGATATTATGAATATTGAATAATTTTTTTCATATAATGTCATAAATTAAAAAGAGAATATTTATATGGAGATTTAGAAATTCATCTTAATTAAGTTATAAATTAAAAATCCATGTAAATTAAAAAATTATACTTAGGATAATCATGATTTATACTTCCTTCAGGATGAGAATATCATTCAGTATGTCATCACATTTCCCATCACATTGGTTTTTGACTAAATTAACCAAATTCACATACCTAGACTAGAATAAAGTGGAAATTAGGGTTATGTTTTTATAAAATATTTTACCAAAAAAGGAAAACATTATTTATAGAGGGATAACTCATGATTGAAATATTTTTCATACCATATGAATTTATACACATAAATATATGTTATCCATGTTTTATTTCCTTACATAAAATATTATGCGTAATTTTTTAAAACAGTACTACTTCATAATAATATTGTTAATTTTTCAAATAATATCTCATTGGATTGTCAATCCATGTGTGCATGAAATCCTAATTTTTTTCACAATTTCATGACCATGTAAAACAAGATGTGTTGTATTTGGGGTTGTTATACTATGGTGTATCAATTATACAGCCACATCCATATGTAGTATCCATTAATGGGTGTATTTTTATAGGAACCACTTACAGTAAAATTTAATAATATCTAGAAAAATTTCGATAAGTTTAGTATTATACCTAATAATTTTACTATAGTTTTTACTGATAATCCTAAAAATATTGAGATGTTTCAATGAAACCAATTATGGAAACACAAATCCTTTATACCACATAATTAATAAATTTTTAAATGAATATATAGATATAAAATCAAAAAATATTTTGAATTATAGATTCGTTAAGTGATTTCGGGAATATAATTACAAATTGTTACCATGATATAATAACAGTATTGAAAATTCCCTAACATTCCATAAAATTTCATTACTCATAAAAAGTTGTAAAAGATATCCGAAATAAGTAATTTAGAAGGGGTGATCTGTAAATACCAATAATGGAGAAAAATGATTTAAATTTTATGATCCACAATTTATAAAAAATAAATACTATTATTATAGTGTACATGATACGCCACATCGAGCTTGAACAAAAAACTAAACATTTTTACTTAAATGATACCATTATAACATATAAATTAGAATGGCATGTGTGAACTAAATTAATTAAATTATCCATATTTTTCTTAAAAAATATATATATTTAATTTTATAGTGAAATTCGTAATACGAATAAAAATAAACACCTTTTTAAAATAAGAGGGATGTTTTCTGAAAAAAAAAATTCAAATGTGAAAAACTAATTTTATACCAATAAATTGTAAAATTACTTTTATTAGAGTCTATAATATATATATATATATATATATAATATTTTCAATATAATGTTAAAAATTCACACTACATGTTTTATTTCCATTAGATAAGTTCAAATTATGTTTTATGAATAAGAGATGTATTTTTCTAAGGATGATGTCTTTCCACAATTTCACTAAACACTTAGTTTAATTTTAGTTTTACACAATTTATAAAGTATATTGTAAATAAAAAAGTTCAAATGATATTTGAATATGAAATTTTACTTTGGTGGAATGTTTGGTAGTTTCCTCAAATTATAGATATTTATATAAACAGTAACCAATATTATATTATAATTGAAATCACCATTTTCATCTAAATAATTTATCTTGTAAAAATATAATTATTTTTTAATTTAAATTATAATTTTAAAACATTTATATCATTAAAAAATTGGTTATTTTATTTTATTTAACCGTGAAATTGCCATAAAAACATTTCAACCATTTAAACATTTTTACCTTAAAACTCATTGTTTCTTTTCTTCTATGGGATAAATTTTAAATGAATTTCTGCAAATTTTGGGAATAGAATTTTGAATAATTAATTTCATATTTTGAATAAAAAAATTTACTTTTTTTAAATATGTCCATTTTATTTTTTGTAAATAAGGAATAGTAACATTATTAATTTTTTTATAATCACAATTCAAGATAAATAAGGTATTTATGGGTAAAAGTATTAATATAAATATTATAAAATTACCAAAAAATAATTCAATATTTATTTAAATGATATTGTCGACCAAAATCATCATCAGACCAATTTTATGACCTATTTGATCCACATCTATGACTTTAATTCGTTTTTACTATTTTATTTTATTTTAAATTCAACAATGCCATAATTACGTTTTAATAATTATGAATTTTATTATATAGGTCTGTCTAGGAGATATCATGAACAATAAAAATACATTTAAATTTTAAATAATTTATCAACATCGTGGTAATTTATTAATAATTTTTATATAATTAAATAATATTATAAATGATGAAAAAATTGATGATGAAATAATTGTATATAAGTGGAGAAAACAAATATATGATATTTGAAATATAAAAATTTATATAATTATAAATAATTATTGTTAATAAAATATTTTATTGATGTTTTAGAATATTTTTAAAATTTATCTTATGTTTACGATATTGTTAAAAAGTCATGTAATGAATAGTGTTAGAATTGACATTAATGATATTTTTGAAAACTAATATTTGTTTAAATGATATTAAATTTATAAATATATAATATTCAAAAAAATATTGGGATATATTTTAAAAATTAATCAAAAATAAATAATTGGTTTACTTACTTTTTTATTGTAACAATATTAAACCTGAAAGAGTAAAAATACATGTTAAAACAATAAGAGTTAAGGAGGATAAATAATGTTGAAAAAACAATTAACATTTTTTTAGACTTTAATAATATTAATTTTATGTATTCCATTCATCCTAAAATAATATTCTATTAAAATTAAAATTGTATTTAGAATTTTGGAATAGAAAAATAATTTATATTAATTTAATATTTTGAATAAATCCAAGAGTTCCCCTACCCTTCCTTATAAATGGGAACTTATTCTTCTCTATTCTTTTGATATAAAAACCTAATAGAATCCGAATGTATATTTTGAAATTCCATCATATAATCCATTCCAATATTATAGATCACATTTTTTGACAGAACACCATTCTTAGTGTCCTTAAAGTGTTATGAAATGATATTGTATGATGTTGAGGTATCATTATTAATTAAGTGTCTCTATTTGTTTTTCTTATTCAAAATCCTTAAAATATTCATCAACCAAGATAAAAAATTCAACACACTATAATAAAATATATTTATTTTCTATTATTTTGGTGGTATGACCCATGTCCATATCCACTTCCATCAAATGTGAATTGATTTCATATTCATTGAGTACGATAAACAATCAAATCACTAAGCGATATATTTTTTTTGACATCCCCGTGTATCAATACGAGTTATAATGATAGAATTATGTTCTATTAATATTATATAGATGGATTATTTATCATTATTAAATGTTAAAATATCATTTTATTTCTTAACATTCCATGAACATATAAATGAAATCCTTATTCGTGCGTACATGTTTACTATCACATCCCTGGGGATATGTGATTTGTTATTCATCACCATTTCATATGGATTATATATATAAGAATATATAATTAATTGACATGATATTAATGATATTATTATCATTCTATAAATATTAAATAGTATATTTCTTCTTTCCATAATGGTCATTTAAAAATTTAAACGTTACTCATGTGGATGTATGACCTACTACGTCCATGATTATAAAGTAGTTCATTTTTCAAATTAATATTTAATGAATGGATTTTAAAGTATTTATAATGCATAATAATAATAATTTTATCATTTATATTATTTTGGAGAAGATGATGTAATGACCAATTTGAGAATGACATTATACAAAATTCATTTGGTACTCAAGTACAGTATATCATCAAAACACCTCATGTGAACATAAATAATTATGTTATTGTTATAAAATATAAATAAATGATATAAAAGGATTAATAATCATTAATAATGTTATCAATAATGAAAATAAATAACCTAATTTTATTATCATGGAATATGAAAATGTGTAAAATGATTTAGTCTCAAAGTAAAATCATTTTAAACTAAATAATAATTATTTTAATGTTTTATAAATTTTTTTTCAAAACATTTATACCAAATGTACAACTATTTAAAAATATTTTAATTAATTTATTAATATGTAAATTTCTATTTTTAAATATTTATTTTCTAATTTTTGAAAAATATTATCAAAAAGGATTATATTTAATAGTTGATAAAGAGGTTTTTCTTTTAAAAATAGATTATATTATTACACATTCAACCATTTTTAAAAAATACTAAAGTAATGTTTTATGAAATATTTGACTTGAAAATGATTTACCACATTAATGGTTCGCTAATTGTTTAATTATCTAATTATATTATTTATTTGATCATTCCAAAAAATTGGTTTCTCTTTTTTTGTGTGGTTTTAAGATTTTAAAATTGTTTTTACATGAAGATGATATATTGATATCAAAATTTGTTTTTCATAGGGGTTTAATAGAGAGTTCAACGGTTTTATTCAGGATATGGTCATTTTAAATTATATATTATTGTTTTAACCCCAATATAGCTCATGGGAATACGCGATATAGCTTATAAAAAGGATATATCCTCATTATAGTTCATAAAAAATAGTTGATCGCGATATATGTCATCCTAATGTAAGTCACAATTATCACTCTCCAATGCATTGGGTACTCTAGAGATTGAAACTGTCATTAAATTTATTCACTTTTTAATGCTTAATTTAATGTGATATGGTAATGATGTACCGAGGAACTACCACAATATTTTTTTTGCTCACTAATGAGTTGAAAAGAAAATAAATCTTAAGGTTTTAATGTTTTCACCAGACTCTCAATTTAATTTATTTGTGTCCCTTACTATGAATTTTTGTTCCAATACCCATTTTTGAAATTATTTACATACGATTAATGGGGGAATAAGTATTTAGGATGACATCAAGGGGATAAATTTGATGAATTTTTATAATTAAAAACATGTTTTAATTTTAATGTATATCATTTGGTTAAAAAAATCGATACTGAGAACATCTTTCCATATGAAATGTATGGCTATAATATATTAGAGTTTTTCATAATTATATAAAATTATAAACAAAAACCAAACTCAGAATTTAATGAATATGAATTCTATTTAGGAAATAAAAGGAGTATGAAATTTCTATGGTTGGGTCCTTCTTTTTTGAATTAAGGGTTGATTTATAAGACATTATAGAAGGGAATGTTTTCTTGAGAGTTATTGATATCCTCTTGGTTTTATAATATTTAGGTAGATCAAAAGTTTTGTGTCATTGATTCCCATTATTTATATTTTTATTATGAAAATTAATGCTACTTAATGTTGTTTTTAGAGATAATAATTTTTTGAGGTAATTTTGAGTTATTAGATTTTGCGATTGTAAATGAAAGGTATTACATATCGTTTTATATCCAAATATATTAGGGATATTTTTACGAATGATTTTGAAATACCTAGATTATTACAATGGTTATATCAGTAGACTTTTAGAAAATTTCAAAACAATAGTTGACAACCCGTCACATCTAGAAATATCATGAGTTTTAAAGAAACAACTTATGGGTGATGCGGTTGAATCTCTTACAACCAGTTTACATGAATTCCCAATTAGTTAGACGTTTTCTTTTTTAGGTAATACATTTTATGGGTGAAATAATATAAATTTTTTCCTATCATATGTATTGTTGAATATGTTACATTGGATAGGAATATTATTTGGGGATTAAGTTATTGATGTTATTTGAAAAGTCCTTCACTCTCTTCGGAACCTTTTAAGATTAATGTAAATAGAATACTATCAGATTTTAATTGAGAGGTAGGGGATGAATGTTATTTCAGATTACATTATAATTTTATTATTTATTATTTTAATTCATTTTATTTATGGAAATCATTAATATATCTTGATGATTATATGGGAAATTACATTTTTAGTGAGGAATTATGAGTAATTTTTTGTTATTTTGGACATTATTATAAAAATTTAACATTGATTATGATGTGAAAAATTATTTCTATTTTTTTGTATTAATATTATTTATAGTATTTTTGAGTAATTTTAAGGGTTGTTATTTATTAAATGGTCAATTCTGAACATTGGGTATATATATTGAATTTTCTATTTTAAGGTTGTTTTTATTATATAATGGTTAATATTTTTTGTGGAAATATAATATATTATCCAAACAAAATTTATATTTTGTTATTGTTTGAACATATATGAAATTTATATTTATCATTTGGGGGATTTCGTAATACATTGAAATTGATTATAATTCATTATACATGAAAAATTCATCTTGAATAACAATCATCTGGGAAAGAAAGTTGATTTTATGGTGTAAAATGATTAGAGGATGAAAATTTAATTGTCGTTAATGTATATTAATTCAGTTCCAAGTCCATGTATTAAAATAATTCCCCAACTCTATTAAATGGATATTAAAAATGATATCATTTTACTTTTCTTTTTGAAAAATAAATGACCTTTTAACCAATCACTAATTTATGAGATATGATTATTAACATTATATTGATCTTGTTCTCTATCACTCCCAATTAAAAAAATTATAGTTTTTCTTCTCTTTATTGTATATTTTTTATTATATAAAATATTTTCTTGTGTTATGATGGGTTGTCTTCATACTTCCGATTATATATTTTAATGTGGATGTTAATCTATAATTTTTACTATTTTGGAATTACATAATATTCATTTAGAAATTAAAACATAATTTACCAATTCTGATTTAAAATTTTCATTGATGAAATTTGCAAAAGGGGTAGAGAATGTAATATCCCGAGTTAAAAAATATAAATACTATGTTCTATAGTGTACATGATAATGCATGTCAAGTTTAACCAAACACTTAAATATTATTATATATATGTTACCATTATTTCATATCCATTATAATGTCGGGTATGAGCTAGAATAACTAAATTATAAAAATATAGGTTACACATGATTATATATTTATTTCCTGTGTGAAAAATTAATTATAAATTTAAACATAACCCATTCAAAAATAAAAGGATCTATTTTCATGAAAGAATGATTAAATGTGCACAATTTCTTCATACTAATAAATAAAAATCACCATAATTTGATTCTATTAATGATATATATATAGTATTCAATCAACTGTGTAACATTTATCTTTTTTTTCTATAAGTGATATAATAACAAATCCAATTTTATTTATACAAGTTTTTTATAAACGTTAATAAATCTACCTTTTAAAGGACCAACTGTTAGAAAATAGATCATGACACTTTTATAAATTTCATTTTACCAAATAAACCTATGATTAATAATTTTAACATCAAAATTAAAATTATTGATTTTTAGTTTTTTGATAAGATTCACGTTTTGATGAATAATCAGAAATACAAAATTTTAATTTAAAACTACATTTTTTCTAAATAATTTATAGTGAAAAAAAAATTATTGGTTTTAATTATAATTTGATATATTTTATTTTATTTAATCTAATGTATAGCATTGGACTCAATTTCATATTATAATTGGATATAAAAACATTTAATATTTTGAACATGATTACATTAAAACATGTTGTTTCGTTATATTTGAGGGGTCAATTTTAAATTAATATATTCATTATTTATGATTTCAATTTTTGAAAAATTGGTTTAGTATTAGGAATCATAATTTACATGTATAGTAAGTATGTCCTATTTGGACAATATTAATATTAATGTACATAATTTATTAACCACAATTAAAGTATAATCAATTAATTAAGGTTAAAATAGTAATCTAAATAATATAAAATTATACTATAACTGAAAAGAAATTTATTTGATGAGTTATGGGCGTCCAATGTCATACATAAGCCAATTTTTCTTAATTCATCGTGCTACCTGGATAAATTAATGCACATTATATTATTAATTTTAATGACCATTCAAAGATACCATATGTGCATTTTAATAACTATGAAATATTTTTTATGTACTATCAGATCAACCATTTTCAACCATGTGGCACCACCACAACATTTTCCATTATGTGGCCACCACCCTATTCATGCTGATCCCCTCACTATTTTCATTCCTTATATCCCACCCCCTCGATGGCCTTTGAGTCCACCTATACCTTCAACATTACCTCCACGATTCCTAATTCCCCACTTCCCAAATCCCCCATAATCCATTATATATATCCTCCTAATTCATTTTAATCATGACCTACATATCAGACTCATACTCACACTCGGCCTCCATGTTTCCTCCATATCTCCTACTATTATTCCCTTCAGAGCCTCTAAAAATACCTTGCTTCCTACCAAGGGTTCCAGGTCGATCCATGGTATCATTTTATTTTTATCCATACTGGTTCATTGAATATAAATAAACTTCCTTCTTTTTCATAGATTCCTCTTCCTCCTCACCCTTACACTTCTCTAACTCTACCTCCTTCATCTCTACCTATCTTAGAGTTTCCTCTTATAAATCAATAGTTTTAGTCCTTCTTATTCATCTTCCCAATATTCCCTCTCCATGATATCCGCAACTCCACATGTCACATCCCTTCCTCACTATATATAATTTTATATTCTACTCGAGTATGTATCCCGTTAAACAATATTAATATATTTTTTTATAGGTTTTGATGATTTACTTAATCATAAATTCCCATTAACTCATTAATTTATTATTTAACATGTTTACTAATTTTACATTGAATAAATATTCTTCATTGGTGTTCTCAATTTATTTCATGATTCTATTTAATTTTCTTCTTTATTGAAATCTCATCTATATGTGACATTTAATCCCTAAAATGATTTCATTTCCACTGGAATTTTTGTGGGATTTTTTAATGAACTTCAGGATTTATGTATTTCAAATCATTTTTATTTTACATCTGGATTTATTTTCTTTCATCAATAATGATCATTTTCTTTGAGTCTGGAACCCCAATATCCACATTTTTTAGGGATCCATAGTTTGGATTTGTTATTTGTGTACCTTTTATTTGTAATTATCCTATAATTTTAACTAATTTTCATAGTCTCATTCATCTAATTTTCCCCCAATCAGATGCAATATTCCCCCTTTATTGGTATTAAATAAATTATAGATTTTTCCAAGTCAGAAGAGCAACTCTCCTATTTTTCACAATGTAGTAAATTTTCCATTATTGAAAAATTTTCAACTATTAATCACATTATATTATTTCAACTGGTAATATGAGTTATATGTTGTCTATTTCTAACCGAATTTTTTTTACACATTAAATCACTTGAAAATTGTGGTTTCATTTCTCTTTCATATTCAATTGATTTAATATCTCTTATTAATATTTCTCCATATTCTAATTTACAAATTATATAAATTTCATACTTCATTCATATATAATGTATAAATTTTGGGGTATATTTTTTCTGTGTCCTTTATTAGTTAAGAAAAAATATAAGACATGTTTTCTAATTATAAAAAAAAATTCAAAGGATGTGAGCTTACATATAATAATAACAATGACTAAAAAAATCATGGCTCATTTATGTGTTTTTAAATATAGTTTTTGTAAAAAAAATTATCATACATGTCCAAATATATTCCTCATCTAGTTTGAAAATATATATTTATTAAAATCTAATATTATTCACAGGTACACATAAATTTTTTTCTAATTATAATAGTATTCCAATAAATATATAAATATAAATAATGTCATATAAATATATGTCCATTGAGAGTAAAATTCAATTTTTATTAACAAATATTCACGTGCATGGTGTTTTGAGGTCCACGCATTTATTCATACATTATTTATATTATATTATCTTTATGTTATAATATAGATAAATTATTTCAAAACATTTTATAATTTCCAAAAACTATGAAATTTTAAATTACGAAATAGGGAGTTATAATGTGGACCTCTTTACTAAAACAAATAAAAAGGATGTGGGTAAATATTTCATCCAATTTTAAAAATTTTCTATTACTTACATGAATTATTTAATTACTATCATCTTCTTTGTAAATAAATATATTATCTATATTTTATTATGTTTATCAAAACATATACTATCAATAACACAATTTCCACTAATGAATTATCAAATATAAAATATTCTACCTCAAAATCCAAGTTATTTTTTTTAACATAAACTATGACATTCATACCCTATTTGGATAACTACATAAAAAATTCATGAATTATTATAAATTAATTAATTACCATTAGTGTTGATTTTTAAATTCAATACAATTTGGATGTTTATGAAATGATACGTTGTTTGAAAAATTAATTATACAATATTCCATGCACCTTGGGTATAGTTGTAACTTATTCCTTCTACCAAATGTGATATGAATGTTTTTTTATATCACCGCATGTAATGATTTTAGAAAAAATGTTTTATACTTTAAAAAAATATATAGTTAACAATTCTACAATTTATGAGTATTTTGATAATATGTTCAAATATTGGAAATAGAATATTATAGAGGAAATAAATTTCTTTCTTTAATCTGGATGGATATCATTGGAATAGTGAAAACCTTATTATGCATCTTCTAATGATAATTTCAAATATAATACATACTTTATCGTTAAAAATATATCATAAATGTGGTGTAGTGTTTCCCAATATTCTAATGTCTTCAAATGTTGACAATTTTTCTGTTACTAAATTTTTGTAACTCTATGTCATTAGGATTTTAGTTTTCATAATTTAACAACTCAATCAAATTCTAATAATACTCTTTTAGGAACAAAAATATCATTTCAGGATGTATATAATTATTTATGCAATGTTCATTATTTTTTTTGTACATATGAACTCATACATTCATTTAAATTTAATGTTTTTTAATATTATGTTACATTGAAGTATAATAACATGTTGTACCATGTACATGATGAATTTTAAAAAAATATAAACTTTGGAGAATTTAAACAAATATGAATAACATGTGAATTCATTAAAATGATAACTTATGGAATATATTTATATTAAACAAAAAATAATATAATTCCAAAATGTTTTTGAAACTCATGTACTAAAATTTTACAATTTTTTTGTATCACATTCATTATTAGTTAAATTTCTTATTTCACTGCATCATATTATAAATCTCAATTCCAAAATATTAAATTTAACATTTACTCAATATTATTTATAGGTTCTATGTTATAGAGAAAATAAATAGTAACATCTCACATGAGTAATTCTATATTTCAAACGAGACATCATATGGTTCACACCATTAATGCCTATTTTGGTTTATACATTTATGATATATTCAATGTCAACAATATAACCATTATGGTTTCAACTAACCAATCCATTTTAAAAGACATAAAAATATATAAGTCTATAATGCTCTACATTTATAATTGAATTAATTTAGTTTTTAACTATTTTTATTATAATTATAGTATTATCTTCCAAAAAAATTTATATCTCTTTAAAAAAAATTATCCATTGAAAAATATATTCCCTAAATATCATTATTCATTTTCATAACAACTCGTGTTGTTCTAGTTCATGCAAAACTAAATTTATTTTTTTGTGATGTTGAATGTAAAGAACAATATCAATCTAATATTTTGTTTTTGTGGAAAATATATAACATTATTTTATCAAATCATGTAACTTTTTGAAAAACAATTACCCCCACATCTAAGAAATATAATATTCTTGGATTTCATGTCCATATATGATTACACTACAATATAAACCTGAACATATATTGAGAAAAAATCATGAAAGTGATTGTTGTCTATTATATAATAATATATTTCAAAGGGGTTTTTAGCCAGTTGCTATAAATAGATAATGATTGATAACATTGTAGGTTTTTTATTTCTGTTACCCAAAAAATATATGGTAAAATAAAATTAATTATGATGTATAATCCTTTTATTCGGAGTCCCACTTACTCAATTTATATTATAATCTATTTAATATCTTATTCTTTAATAGTATTTTCTACATCTTATTTTTATTAATCACATCTAATGTTTTTTGGTGTTCTCATTATTTTACTGTTCGTCCATTTTAACGTTAGTATGACATGAATGGTAAAAAAACTAGAAAGTATGTCCATGAATGCTAATATGTTGGATGACTGTAGTATGATTTTTATAATTCCTACACATCTAAAGAAACATATAAAAATTAACCCTATTAAGGTAAATGATAATGATTTTCTGTTGATTTTTTACTGTATTGATATTTTTTAATAATTTTTCATATAATTCAATATGTTCTAGTGACTTAATATGGGATATATGCTCTTATTATTATAGACTTATATTTTATCTATAATTGTTTTATATATTATTTATACTACATCAACAATAAAATTGGAATGAATTAATAGGATTGAATATTAATGAATTATATTGTATTCAAAAATTAAACATAACAAAAAATAATTGAAAAGGAAATGATAACTCAAAAAAATTGGAGTTTATTTCAATTTTTTTCTCAAAAAAATTTATAAAACTGGTTTATGATTCATCATTATAAAACCACCCAATAAAATCATAAAAAAAAATTAATATTTTTTATGATTCCTCCCATATTTCCTTCTCAATATGATCATACCATATCTGTCATATCTCTTCTAAACTCCCATTCTATTTGGGATAATATTTTTTCACTCTATCTATTTCAAGCCTCTTCATATCATTATAAAAAATTTCCATCCTACACAAGAAAATGTTTTATCTCTAGCCCTCTCAATATATGAAACAATCATAGTGTTTTCATGAACGAACTATTTTTGTGTTAGTTTAATGATTTGAAATAATATCCAATCCATAAGAACTGTGGAGAGGCAATGGATGATATATTCAGTAATTGATTAATTTTATAATATGAGGATCTATAATGGTGCACTATTTAAAAACATTATACCATTTTCCTATAATAATATATAGGTTTAAAATTATCATGATTTCTGGTATTATCATTACAGTGAAATTCAATATTACACATATTTGGGTTTTATGATTTAATGAATATTTTTAATGATTACACTACTTTTTTTGCTTCATATTGTATTTTCATGATGACAATGAGACATACATATTATACAATATAATATTAAATATTCTGCCTAATATATCAAGTATTGAAATTCATATTAATAACGTAGCCACATTTATAAAATGATCAATATATATTTTGGTGTCTACAAAATCCAAACATGATATTCATATATAAATTATTTTTTAATAGAATCATGTCTTATCTATTATTCACATTATTTTTTCCTTGTGGATACAATTATTACCGTGAAATGATGTTGAAGATTCATAGAATGATACTAAAAATATCTTAACCATGTTAATAATATTATATCAGGTATATTACATGAAAACTGTACTTTATTTTTATACCTTATTTAAAATAACTTTTACACTTTAAAAAATGAAATGATATCTTTTTATAAAATCTTTGAACTTGTTTTATAATAGTCTTCCACTTTTTTGGGTTTTATGATATCATAATAAGATTTTACTAATTTAACCAGTTTCAATTATATAATGTTAAAACCCAATTATTACAAACAAATTATCAAATATTCTAAATGTTCGATGAATTTTCATTTAATAATAAATCATGAATTAAGAATTAATGTTGTGATGTAAGTTTACAATGTTGAGTTAAAAAGTTAGAAAAATATATTCATTAGAATCATTTCGATTATAACATCACCAAATAGTTCACTGAATAATTTTTTAGTAGGGTTTCTATCATTAAATAATTAACATATTTTCATTAAAAATTGGTTTATATGGAATATCCTATATTTATGTGAAATAAACCTTTTTAAAAATTAACAATTATAAAGACTTACTTTCCATGTTTTTTTATTCATATTACAATGACTTTGTGTATATATATATATTCATATTTTTGTTAATTTATTTATTATTTATATAAAAATTACATCCACTTGTTATTATAATTTCAGATTATATAACACGATCATGTTTTTAACTGAATATTCACTACACATAATCCAACGTAGTGTATTTATTCTCATCCAACTCAACATTAAAATGGTGATCACACTATTCTTATTCACATGGAAAGAGAATAGATTTAGTTACTGGGTAGGGAAGAGTGGATCCACCAAACTATGTTGTTAAACTGTCAGGACATACATTGAAGGAATAACTTTGAAATGTTTTTATTGTATCACCAATCCCCTCCAGAGAGTGAACCTATTTCACATCCATAATTACTAATCCCTTATTTTTATTAAGGATTATTCATGGATTCATGAAACACTCTCACACACAAAATTTCACTCATCAGAAATATTTCTTTAATGATTTATTAACAATGTTATTTTTCTCAAATTCGTTATAAACATTGGTGTTATACTTATTTTTTATTCATTCTAAATTTATAATATTTTGCCTTATTGTAGCCTAGGGTATCATATAACATATTTTCAATTATTAAAATATTTTGTTTTTTTATTTTATCAGGATTACTGGCGCATCTCTAATGAAAATAAATTGAACACACTAACTATATATCATTTATAAACATGAATATGAGTTTTTAGCAATTCAATAGGGTAATTTAATATATCAATACATTCACCCATCATATAATTTATGGGAAACATGAAAAATCAAATTGATGAATTCATGACTCTAAATATCACAATAGTAACCCTCTTAGAACTAATCAATGATACTGTAAAATAATGAATAAAAGTATTAATGTGGTAAAATATGAAAAATAAATAATATATGATGTTACTTTAAACACAGTTTCCACATTTTAAAAAAAATATTGTTTTATGATTTATAATCATTCAAATTTTTCTCCATTTATATTTTCACTAAACCCTTTTAAATTTAGTTTTCATCTTTATCACATTTTTATATGTGAAAATATTATGAATTTTTTTATAACATAATATCTTTATATTCATACATAAATAAGATAAATAATTATTTTTTATAGTTTTGTATGTCCAACATGTGAATCAATGTAGGAAAATCATGTTCAGATATTCAAAAAACACAGTTTATTGATCATCAATGGAATATGAAAAGAAAAATTGAATGTAATGACCTAATGTAAATATCTATCATTTAAGAATAAAATATTATTCAATATTATGTATCATTCCTCTCATGTAATGAATATATATAAATTTTTAACAACTCTTAATTATGATATTTTATATGTGAATTTTCAATTAAATGACTATGTCATGAAAATACATAGGATTAGTACTAGTTTTAATAGTTGAATTTTTTAGAATATAACATCATTAAATAAATATTTCTAAAAAATGATTTATCTATATCATGCTAATTTATTTATAATTTTTATGTGATAAAATAGTGACCTTAAATACTGACATAAGGATGATGCAATATTTTTTTAATTCATGTATATATCAAATAAATGATATTTAAAATAATATATTTAATATAATTTGAAATAATTAATATAATATATGAATATTTTTTACAGATTTCACATGTCAGTGATTTGTTAAAATAATCTTTTCAAATTTATATTTCATTACAATATTAATAAAAATACATGTAACCAATAATGTTAGAATTGTCATTTATGATATATTTAAATAAATCAAATTTTATTAAAAGATAAAAATTCAAAAAAAAATATAATTCATCAAAACGGCTGATATATGTTTAAAATATTAATAAATTAACCAATTTTTTATTTTTTCTATATTAAGGTTAAAACATAGACGTTTAATGAGAAAACACTAATGTAATTATGGTAAAAATTAAAGACATTAAATAATAGAAGAAAAAAAATAAAAGGATTTAAAAAAAATATAAAAAACAGTCCAATTTTTATTTATGATTTTATTTTTTAACTAAATCATCTTAAAATTGTTTTAAATCTATTTGGATGATTTGTAATTGAAAATTAATTTATATCAATATAATAATTTTATTAATTCCTATAGTGCCACTTTCATCTCTTTCAAAAGGGAAGATCTTATTCACTTTTATTCACACCTAAAATGATATTTGGGTCTGTAATGATATGAAACAATACTATCATAGAATCCCTACCAACATTATAGAGCTCATAGTTTAGATATCCCACCATCTTTAGAGGTTATAATGTGTTATGAAAATGAGATTTTCTGAAGAAGAGGTATCGTTTTAATTATGCGTTTATGTTTTGATTCATTTTCAACCTTCTTTAAATATTCACAAATCATGAAAAAATATTAACTCTAGTATCGCCAGAATAAAAAGATTTTATTATGTTTGTGGAATGAGCCACATACATATCCACTTCCATCAAATGGGAAGAGATTTCATCATCCATATGTACAGAGTAATAACACCTTGTGAAACGATGTATTTCTTTTTCCATAACCATATCTCTATATATAACATTTATAGATAATTAGTTTGATACATTAAGTTCAATAAAGTAGGATATGTGGACGTAGATTTCTTACACTCTGTCTATTTTGTTGGAATAGTTGGAAGATGTATCATTTATGGCTTCTTCTTCTCGTGCTCCACCGTTCACAACATCATTGGATATAGAGATGACTTGATCAGTTCGTTGGGAGGAACATCATTCTATATCCGAATATTTTCATACTACTCGAGAGGATAGCCTATGAAAAATTCTAAAAAATATTAATCAGGTTTAGAAGATGTTTAGAAATTTCTTAAATGATGTTAGATCTTTCTGGAAAAAATTATAAATGCAATAAAATATTAATTATAGAGGACTTACAAAAATAATGAATTGAATACAAATTTCATGTTTCTTACTAAGAGCAACCTAATTATACTATATTTAATATAAAAAAATCATGTAGAATTTCAAATATTAGATATTTATGAGACCAATTCTTACTTATTTTATGGAAGAAAAGAAACACTTTTTTAGTTCCATAGATCAAGGAAGAAACATCATCACTAATATCATCATCTGGATAAAGCATTTCTTTCTTGGTTCTGGTATGGTAGTAGTTTCACCAAAAGAATTTACTCTGATTTATCATATACATTTTCTCTCCACTCCACTATTTATTTTATAGTAGTTTTAACTTGGAATATATCATCACTTATACCTACTTAGTTTCTCCCTCTTTATTTTTCTCTAGTGGAAGTAGTGCAACATATTCATCTAATAACTATTATAGATAACCATTATTCTACGTGTTTCCCTTCATATACAACTTCCATTTCATCATCCTCTACCTCTATGACCCTTTCTCAGATAGTTACTAGTCACATTATTTTCCAAGTACCTATTATGAGATGTAGTTTATAATATATAATTATCATCGATTGCGACTTCATTGTATTATTATGTTTAGGATGTAATGCATTACCTTTTTAATATTAATTATTATTCACTTATCATTAAGCTTTATTATAATTTTACTATTTTTCATCATTTTTATTATTCTAATTTTTTGTTAAATTCAAAATGGTGAATAAATATGGCATTCAATTTTGAAAAATAATTACAATAATTTTGATTTAATTTATGTTATTAATTCATTCCATATCAAAGATACAATTTTTATTTATTTATATTATGTGGTAATGTTTTAAAATTTATTTTCCAACACTTATAAAATATTAATAATGTTCTAAAAAGATATATTTGTTTCCAAAGTTATTTCTGCACATGGTTTCTAAAATTCCATGATTTTTTTTCCATAAAAATTCAAAGATTATTTTAACCTCCTTTCATTATTTCTCTAAAATAAAATTATTATGTATTTATTGTTTTAAAATTTTATGATTGAATTATATAATATACCAAATTCTATTTAAAATTTACATTGTGTGGAAAAGAACCACCTCATGAAATGAGTCAACACTGAGTTGGAGTCACCATGGAATATGAGTAAATATTTAATATGAACTACCATCAGACATTAGTGAAAACTAATATATACCCAATGAAATAATTAAGTCACCTTGAAGAAGTATCCACCACCAAATATGATTCTCTATTAAGATTGAGACGTTGTTAGACTTTAATTACCACAAAATATGTTTCACCACTTAATATAATTCACTGTTGAATATGAACTACGATAATGTGACTCACCATTAGATATTACCAATGGTCAGAGATCAAAAACTTATAGGGTTGAACATCTTCTACATAACCTATAATGAGATGACTCACTAATCTGAATGAGACACCTATAGATGACCTATCGCCAGACAACCACGCATTTCCATAATACAACACCAGTCATGAGTGGTAATTATCTTGTTACACCATCTCTTTTCAACGGAATTATGATTTAATACATACAATGTATATATTAGTTGAATTAATGAAAATGGTTATTTTTTATTATAAATTAATTTTTAAATAGTAAGAATATGGATATAGATCTATCTAAGTATGTGGTTTTAGGATATTTTCATCAATGTCTTCCAATGTCTGTTCATTTTGTCAGAAATTTATATTATCAAAGGACCCACTCATGTGACATATAATAGTATGTCGACTAAAAAACCCTAATTTTACTCAATATTCAAAATATTATCACTCAAGATATAGAATATTTTCATTCCTACTTCAATTAAAATCTGAAATATTGGACTGTATCAAACATTCAGAAACTTTAATATAGATTTAATAGAGAGAGATTTGTTAACTATAGTTTTACATCTACATTCATTGAAACTGACCAAGATCCTCAATAAGACATATACAAGAAGACTTATTAATATTAATCACATGAATTTAAGAGGAAACCATTCCTTATCTCTTATTTCTTGTCCTTTTATAACATTTACAATTATAATTAAGCAGTGTGTTATTTTTCATGTTTATAAACCCACACTAACTCCAGCGTGAGAAATATACAATAATATATAATATCATTACACATTTTTATATTCAAAAACATAATTTTTTATTAGTTTTTCTTGAATAGAAATAGTTATTTTCATCCCACTGTTATTTGGGAAGATGTACATGTTTGTATTGGGAAGTGTGTCATATATTGTCTATATATATGATCCTAGTTATGGATCTAGTTTTCTTTTCATAATCTTCTTTAATGTGGTTTAATTCATTGGTGGGGGGGATTATGTATTTTATTGAGGCTAAACCCTATTTTTTATTCTATATTTTGATTTTCTATTATCTCATTCTTTACAAATCCTAAATCAATATTTGTTTGTAAACAATAAAACAGCTGATAACTTGATAGTTAATCTTAAATAGTGTCTGTATAAGTTTTTTATGGATTAAATTTATTTCAAAAGATTATTTAATTTTAATAGTTTTTATCTATTGACAAATGAAGCATTTATGAATCAATTAAATGATCCAAATTATATTAAACTTCTATTTTGATTTACAAGGTGTATTTACATTAATTTGAAGATTATATTTTTAAATATTTATAATAGAAATCATTTTTTGGATCTAATTTCATCCATAATAATATTATCACTATAAACAACACATATTTTATAATATAAATTATAAATTTTAAAACAATTATTTTTAAAAATTAGATATTTTTTTAATTTTTAACTATAGAAATATTTTTCAAAATGTTTTTAATACACGATATTGAAAATATGTTGACATTAATTTGTAACCCTATTACAAATTGAATATGATTAAATATACTATCAATATATGATTTCTGCAATCAAATAATTTATTTGGGGTTCCCTTATATATATAAAATAATTTAAATTACATAGATAAAATCTTGTTAATAAGGTAAAACCCAAAATGAGAAAATATATGATTCAAATGAAATAAACTAAAAAAATCCTTATGTCATTCATGTAAATTCTTGGTAAAGGACATAATGAAATAATTATACCACAAAATCCTTTACTTATTACTTTTTTATACTTTTACATATTAAAATTTTTATTTATTTCACTAAAAAATAAAGGGGTGATCATAAAAGTGTTTTTTCTTGACTTTTAAATGGGAAAACTTCCACCTATTAAAAGAAAAATTCAAAAAAATATTTTTTGAAACAATTATATTTGTTTCATCCTTTAATCATATATAATTTTCATTATCCTCTATCCAAAATAATTTATCCTAGGCTTATCATTTCTAATGATACATTCAGAAAACTATAAAAGTACCATATAGAGTTTTTTTTAAAAATCCATAACATTTTAATTATAATGATTCTCTTCAATCCCATTCCATATAATAGTTAAATGAAATTATTATTATTATTATTATATTTTTTTATATCATTTTAGGAACATTTATTTATTCATATGCATCCACAAACAAAAATAATTGAACATTAATATTATGGTGGGTGGACTATCGCCTCCATAAAAAGTATCTTATCACTTTACATCGTGATATTTAATAATTATACGACATCCAATAAAATATTATTCAATAATATAAGAATTATAAATTATATAATTATAATTATGTTTTAATTATATTATGCACTTGATTAACGAAACTCACCCACCATGATATAGTGTGTTCATTTCTGGGATTCATTTATCCACAATCATGAATAATGATATAACACTATATTAGTGGTAAACATGGGAATGTTTATAACAAAATTATGATAATATAATAATAAAATAACAATTTTTAGTGGATGTATAATTTTTAGATTATGTAGTAAAATTATTATAGAAAATATCATCTTCAATCTCTAAAATTACTAAAATAATCCGACACAAAATCAATTTCCATTCTATCATAAGGGAAAAAAATGTAAAATATTTATAGTATGATGAAAAATATTACAAATTTTATTAAATATAATGGATAAATATTCCTAAAATGAAACCAATATTCGTAATATTGTTATTTAGGATGTTTGAAACCCTCAATGAATGAAAATGAAACAAGTTTATGAGTATTCATTAATTATTTACTTTTATTAGGTCATAATCACTCATCCGTGATTATTATATTTCAATATTAATATATGTTATCCTATGATTAATTTATTTAAAATATTATTCATATTTTATGGGTAACTATTTTTTACACAAAATCATACTTTTTTTATTAATATATTTTTTCCTTAAACAACATAATCTTGTACAATTAATTCTCTTATATTTCAATGTATTTTTCTCAATAGAGTTTTTTTCATCCCCCCATTGTTATAATTTACCTAATGGATATTAAAAAATTTATTATATCTATACATACTTTCGTTATAATTTTTTCATTTAAAAAAATGATTATTATCCTCTTAGAGATGTGGGATTTAGATAACGGTGTTTCAAAATTTTTAAATGTTTTTTCATTAAAATAATCTTTATTCATCCCTTTTGCATTAAATTTATAGTATATGATTAATTTATCATATTTTTATATCAATTGGAAATATTTTTGAAATAATTTTTAATGTTCTTTCAATTCATTTATGTAAAATGTTGTTATGGAATGTGACTTCAATGTTTTAACATTTTATGGTGTGATTATTTAAAGATTTATAAGAAATATCATTTTTTATTTCCAATAAATTTAAAATGATTATTATATAATTAAATAATTGTTTAAAAATAAAAAAATTAATTTTTCTATGTAAATACTAAATTCTGGTAGTAATTTATTTGTATATAAATTATATGCCTTTCGAATGATATCATTCTACAAATTTTTATTCACACTTTATTATAATGAGTTTTTAGTTATAAGATGAATGAAATGATTTCTTGTGGATCTCATATGTAAATTTAATTATTATTGGCGTTCGATATTTCACTCAAGTCATTGTGAAATTGATTCACATTTATTGAGACAACTATAATAATTAATTAAAGAATTAACTCTCAACTATGGTAAAAAGGTATAAATTTATGCTACACAATGTTGTAGTAATAATTTTTTGATTCATTCAACCATATACTTATTATTGTGATACTTATTTTTCCTATGTTATTCCATATTTCCATGATATATTTTTTTTATGGTCTTACTTATTCTAGTATTATCATCATTATAATGATTGTATTTTTTGTTTTCTAATTAACATTATGTGATTCGAGTCCATGTTTTAATGGAATTTTATTTTACATATGTTGCTATGTAATAATCCAAAATACTATATCATGTTTTATAAATTATTCAAATGAACCTATTATCTTTTTATGTGATATTTATACAATTTTTAAAATTTATATCATGTTTATGTTCTAATGTTTATGTCTACTTTATAGGTTTCCCAAAATGTTCATTTGATATCACCCCTTTATTATGTTTCAATTTCTCAATTTATGAAGAAGATTATATCAAATTATATTTATAGAAGAGGGATAATAATTTGATGGTTGATGAGAAATTTTCATTAGTTATGTAAAGTATGATGTTTGTATAGGTAGAGTAATTTACCTAAATATCTAATTCTATTTTATGTATAAAATAATTAATATTTATTAATTATTAATTATATTCAATGTATTAATTTATTATAACGAGCATGGGGATCTATAATTGGAATCCAGTTTTGGTATACTGGTATTTTTGTTCCGGTTTAGATATCAAAATTGAGTTCCCTTTTAATAGGTATAAGTGAAGGATAAAATACATATTTTTTGTTAAGGAAAATATTTCTTGGTTCTCATAGTAATTATTTACATTTAAGAATTCTAAAAGTGGATGACAGATCTGGAACATATGTACAAATGGGTGAAAACCCTATAACTGGGTCATTTCATATTTACTTGATTTTCACCATGTGCATAAAATGTTCTATAAAAACTGTTATTTTGAATCCCTAGGGATATTTTCTTTAGTAAATGATAAAATATTTTCATACCATAATGAATTATTTGAGTAATATTTTACTAATGAAGTCATAAAACATAACAAATAAATTACCAAGAATTAAATAGATATCAATATAGAGGTTCAACAAAGAGGGTTTACACATCATTTAGTATTTATTTAATCTATGTATACTTTTCTAATTAATATATTTACCTACTTATGTATCTATTAATTATTTTATTAGATTCAATGGTTAGAATAATGAGGTACATAAAATGAGTCTCATAGACTACATAGATGTAAAGACCTAGAAGTTTATCAATGGGAATTCCTTTATAATAATTATGATATATTGTTTAAACCACTAACATCATATTGATAAAAAAATTATCCTCATAAGTGAAAAATTATATATTAGTCTTCAAAAAGAAAATAATAATTACAAATAATAAAATGCGAAAAAATAGAATATATGACAATAGGAATACAAAATTTATGATTTTATCAATCCACTTGAATGATCACACTCAATAAAAATGATGTAGAAATCATACATAATGTTAGTTATAAAATATTCATTTTTATGGTGAAGTTGTAAATAAAATTGATAAAATATATGAGTAAATGATTTATAAATTAAATGATAGGTATATTAAGGAAGAAGATAATATATATGACCATTAGAAATATGACCACTGGAATAGTAAACTGATGCTTTGATTAAAAACCAGGCCATTATCAATATTAATATTGTAGTTAGAATAGTAACCTCACATATGAATGTTTTTAATAATATTTAGGTATATAATAATAAAAAATATGAAATATTTATAACATTATGGGTGTAATTAAATAGTTTTACAATAATAAAATATGATTTTCTTTTTTAGGGAACAATATATTATTTAAATATTATTTAAATATATTTATTTGAATTAAAATTTATACTCATAATATTATTTCATAAATTCTTATAATGTTTATTATAAGTATTAGATATTATAATGATAGAGAAAATTATGTTTCAAATGGTGATAAAATATAAAATAATATTAAAATCATTATTTTCTAAATAATCAATGATTTTAGTTAAAAATTGATTTCATAATATTTTGAATATTATTTTCTGAAAATTGAATCCATTTTCTAAATTCTACACATTTAAGAAATTATATATAAATGTTTTGGGATTTTTCTAAAATAATGGATTTTTTCATGAATACTGAAATATAGAAATGGTCACTTTATAAAATTGTATGCTAGATATGTGATTTTTTTATTCATGGATAATGTAAACCAATTTTATAGTGAAATAACATGAACTATTTTCTATATATACTCACAAAAATAAATACTATTTAACATATTGATCTAAAATAATAATATTTTTAATTTAATAGTAATAAATCCCATAAAACCCATTATAAATACCACCCTTCACAACACCTTCTACTCATTGGGTCAAAGATATAAATAAATCCTATTTATATACCAACCCCCTAAACAATTATCTTCTCTAATGTGTAGTTTTTATTGTCACCCCAAAACCCATCACATGTTCTTAGAAGAGGTTCCCAAAGAGATGACATTCAAAGGGTGAAATCCTGAATATTTTTATTTTATATTCTTTATATGATCTATAGAATAATCAACCCATATAGTCAAACGATAAAAAATAAATATATTATCTTGTCTTATTTAATATTTATTTTATTATGGTAATATCAACCATCCATTATCTTCTGATCTCATTTTATCATAACAAAGAAAACATGATCTGTAATATGTTGATTCATCGTCTATATGGATATTGAGTTTTCATTTTCCATTACATCATTCATGTATAACCATAATACAATTATTAATAGTTAATAATATTAAAATATGTATATAAAAACCTATTTTATGTTCTATTACACAAATATAACCATATTATTTAATTAGAAGATATATTTTTTTGAGGGGTGTAAAAACCGTCCAAATATATTAATAATTTATCATTAAAATTTTATCAAATGAATAATACTCATAAAAGATATCCAAATGATAAATTATTCTTTTTAAATACTATATGTTATCTAATTCCATATAATTTCACTTATTGATTACTATCCTCATTTGAAAAGATAATCCAAAAATATATAAAAGTTAACCGATAGTGAAACTATGAATGAAATTCTCAGAGAAGAAATAAATTAATCATTATAACCCATTGATATATAAATAAAATAACATAATAAAATAATAATAATAAAAATAAATATGAAAAAGATTATGGATTTGGAAAATATTAAGTCTGATTATATTAGAATAACATTTTCTGAAAATGTAGAACACTTTCAAACATGATGTATTGGATCTCTATGGAACCCTATTTTTTACTTTGGGATACGATTTACCAATACATTTACCTTAATATTTTTATTCTTTATTCATATAAACATCTAAAAAATTCTTTTAATATTTTAAAACATGTGATTATAGGTCAATTAATATCTCTAATTTAATATGTCACATTAAATATTGATTTCCCCAAAATATCGCATTTTGACCAAGTATCATGACCCTAAACTATGTTCAAATGGCCCTGAATGACCCTTATTCCTCATTGAGTTTGGGTGACCTATGGTATCTCAAATTACTAATACCCCTATTTCTATCACATTTTCAATCTAGTGGACTATCCATTTTTTCTCTGGTCTCATATTATACCACAAACAATAAAAATATGTGGTTCATTACCTATTAAATGGGATCCAAAGATATACCTACATCTTCAATATATATCGGATAAACAAATACAGTCTTTTTTTATTAAACATTTTAATGATCATTTTCTGACTTTGGATCTCAATAGATTTATTCGTACGAATTATGTGTGTTTCTCAAATAGAGATGGTTCATGCATTACGACTGTAAGTTGTTTTTGACATATTTTTGAAATAATTGTTGGGATAAAAACCTCCCAGTACCTCTATCCATTAGTATAATATGTTCTCCCCTAAATTATAAGTAATTATTCAAAAAATTCTAATAGTTAGGTTCATTCTCTATGTCCTTGAAATAGAATACTTATTCAAAAAAATATACAACATTTTTATGCACAGTCATTCAAAATTATTCCCCAAAATTTATAAAGATCTCACATGAATGCAATGACCCTAAAGAACCAATGGAAAGAGGCACATATATGTTTCCAGTTGAACAACTATAGTTTCAATCTATTTAAATGTGAAAAATTCAATCACCAAGTCTCCTCGGTGACCAGGGATAAAGTGAGGGTGTGAATGGAAGAGGTACATAGTCATTTGGAATCATCATTGATCCCTAAAAGTCTATATATACTATCTAGAACCACTAATTCATGATTAATATAAATCTAAAGAATAGAACCCTTAATATCATAGGGTCCTCCATGAGGTATTCTATTTTGTGTTCCCATATCATATATTGCATGACATCAACATAGATAATTCTATGAACATTTAAGGAATGAGATGAAGTATTTTGGAACAGATGATCCCATATCACGATTAGAAAATGTATTACTTATCATCACCGAATTACCATGTAAAACATCTATTCAATGTACTTTTTAAATATGTTATACTGAACTATTTTCATACACATTGATTCATGTTAAAAATTCTAAACCCTCTCCAACATGTACACCCTATAGTTTTTGGTCGCATAGAGAACCATTTTATATCTTTGTCCATCAATTGGAATAAATGATGACACATTACTTGGAAGAAACATATGGATATTTCATAGGTAATTAAACTAAATCAATTTTCACAGCTCCATGATGATGAATATCTAGGAGTTTTGAGCCCCAATTAAACATTTTTCCTGGTCACTAGAACACTTCACATTATCATTAACTTGGATTCCAACCATATTACATTCCTAATTTGGAAATTATAAGGTGATGTTTTCTTACCAAACACTCGGAACCCCCTTCAGGGGTAACATTCTTAAATTTACATTTTTTAATATTTTAATAGATACAATTTTTTGAAGACTGGCAATGGTCCACCCTCCATTATATGTCACCACACTTGGTGGTGTTGTTGTAGGACCCATATTTCTATCACATGTAATAGTCTTCCCCATCGTTTATATAAATAATAAATATATTAATATACCTGGACATCATGTTTCATATCCTACATCTCCCAAACATTTTTAAGTATAATCTTATACTATGAAATTATCTTATTCATTCACCTATGCATATTGGGAAAGAATGTAGGTAGAATATAGTCACACTCTCCAAGATATGAATTATTATACATGATTCCCCTAGTGATTTATGGATCCCATAATCCACAAAAATTCAATCACTATCTAGTTATCCTATTAATGTTGGTGATCTCTTATTTATTTGTTTTTTATCACTCCATGAATTACTCACATGATCTTGGGGTTTTATTGTTGGTGGTTTTATGGATGTGATGGAGATGTAAGAAAAAATAATAATTGGAGGAATTTGAAATAAAATTTATTTATCATCATCATAGAGGTTATTCAATTGGATAAATCCATTAATTTATTATAGAAAATGTTGATCTCATTATGGCTTAACATCAATGAGGTAACAATCTATTTTGGAGAGCCTCTGTCTAGAGGACTCAATAGACTGCTACCACTCCTCAAACTCCTTAGATACATCCCAAACATATAGGGATAACTAATCAGCATAGATTTTAACTATGATATGTTTTTACAGACAATATAAAACGAAATATGTTGAATAAAGTTTTTCATGCTTATCCACCACAAGTTTTTCCCAGAGTTGACTTATCATCTCTCCCCTCATTTCAAATATGGACACACGTATAAGAGTCTTCCCATACATCCTAGTAGTCTCTTATTTGATCAAATTGAGTGCCTTGGTCCATTGGTTTTTTCCACATACCTATAAATATCAACATTGTACCACTATTCAGTCTCTTACTCATTAAGTATGTCTGACGCAGGAGCATAGAGGCAATGGGAGTCTGCCATTCTCATCCCTAAACTCACTAACCATTTTTTGGATCCCCATCCAACATAGAATATTATCCTAGGTGGTGAAATTGATTAATTTCAATACACTCCACCACACACTTCACATAATTATCTGAATCCCAACTTCTGTGAAATTTTCATATTCATTGATATCATAAACATGTTATGGATTGTACATAGGAAAATTTTATATCCAATCCAAAATGATAAACTATATATGTCGTCCACTTGGATGGGAATGATCCATGTATAAATGAATTTCACACTTTATAAACACATAAAAATAGAGATCCCCTAAAACCTCCAATGGAATATCATGAAAGGCCTTACCATTAAAACCTCAACATTACCCTTCACTAAGTATATTGTTTCGTTCCTCATTTTTTCTTCTATAGGATTTTCCTCCTCCAGAAGAAACCCCAACAAGTGGGACCAAATATGGTCTTCAGGACTATAATCATAGATTTTTAGTAAATATACAAATATATTTAAAAAATTATATTATCTACTGGTAAAATACCAAAATTACTGCTAGAGGAGTATGAGTGGGGAAGAGATGTATTTTGAAGGATCCTTCACAAAAAATGCCTTGAAAAAACAAAAAATTTTGTGCCTAAATATTGTCAAATGGTATGAGATATTTTATATTTGATAATGGAATAAATGATTTTTTTAAAGGTTTTATATAAGGATACATACGAATAAAACTTCAATCAATAAAAAATTACCTCCAGGTCCCATAGAGAGCTAATATAGCACTTTATAGCACCATATCAATGAAAAAATTATCGAAGACTATTATTTCACAATTAGATGGAGGTTTCACACCTCTCTCATTGATGGTTAGGTATTTTAAATCCAATAATGTAGAGAAATAATGAACCCCTCAAATCAATTGTTTGTCTTCCCTACAAAATTCATAAGTGGGTCAGTCTGCATGTCAAAGTGTAAAAAACATGCTCAAAACATCAAAATTTTGGAAATCACCAGATTATTAGTAATTTTTTTTAATAAAGGTACACTAGGAAGGCTTATATTATTCAAAAAACATACTTCAATAGTCCCACATTACCTTTTCGAGCATATAGACAAATTTCCCCTATATAAGGCTTTATGGGAATTCTTGACTAGACACATCCTTACCCATTCTAAAAATGGTAGATCCACCCCAATAGACATAGATCATGTCATATATATCTTTAATGTAATTTATGGGTTAATTATTAGAAAATTATAATTTATTCTTTGTGTGTTAATGTATTGGATTGGAGATCTCTTACACCTGAATTTGATTCCAATTAAAATGTGGAGAGTACTGCTAAGGTATCTCCCAATACATCGTTTGTAGTAGAATATATAATTCCCCAAAAAATAAAGTTGTGAAACCACTTATATGGATCCTTGTAAATTTCCATTGGGATCGATCTAGATGGATCAACCAACTAGTAAATCAACATACATATGATATTTTTGGCAAACCATAACCACTCCCTTGGGATTTGGACCCCATGATGGTTCGGGAACCACCGGAGTAGTGGCCACCTCTACACTAGTAGATAATAATCCTATCTTATATATTTCCCCTCCTTCTATATTGGAAACATGTATATTTGTTCATATTCCATCCAGCTAATAAGAATATACTATGTGGAACCTCAACATTTATATAGAGTAAGCTCCCTCACCGCTCGATGAATAATTATGGATGATCTTGTAGTTGGAATCACCCATTATAATAAGTTTCCTATCCTACATCCCTCTATCAAGAAAATATTTCGTACATACAAAACGTTAGTGGAATAGAATTTAAATTGAACCATATTTTATACATTATGTGTGTGACCATATAGACCCTAAAACTGGTTAGTGAACTGGTATGGGCATATTGTTGATATGATACCTTGTAGTCCACACTCACTACCCATACTCAACCACAAATGGATTGGAGGAATGATAATTTAAATATTTTCAAAATTTTATCATCTGTAGTGTTCCTCACTGGGAAGAGAATAGTTGGGTAATAAATTTCTATAGTATCATGATATTTTCTGGAATTATGATGTGCTTTGGCTGAAGAGCCTAACATTATCAAAATTTCATCATCGATAGAAAAATTCAGCTCTTTAGTAGACTAATGTGGTTTGGTTACTAATACTATCATATTTTTTTGGTAACCCAATAATACATAATATTTTAAGGGATAAATAGATAGATGGGTATTCCTTTGGTTGATGTTCCATAATAATTTAAATAACCTTTCTATCAACGAAACTAACCGATTGATGTACAATGCCTTCCCCATCACTGCATTCATGAAGAATGTTCTTCACCTTACCACAATAAATGCTTTATGAATGGTAATATCAAATATTTGATTGTAATCGTGATCAACCGTATTAACATGACCCCATGGGAATGTGGATTTACAAGATAACCCTACAGGTAATGTTGGCAGCCCTCTAACATCACCAAGTAGTACTTCTCCTTCCAACATTAGAATGCGTTCAATAATTTGAAATGTATCCCTAAAATCTAATGTAAGTGATAATTTAGGAAATAAAAGAACTATATATTTAATGGGATTTACTTCCACACTTTTTTTTGACTCTTGTTCCCTTGCACTAGGATTAATAATTCTCTTTATAACACTTTAATCTACTCATGGCCCTCCAATGTTTTTATGTTTCACCCTTAGTTTTAATGAATAATTTTCTACATATAAATAAAATCTATTTTATGTGATGGATTTAAAAATATCTTATTTTAATAAATAATTATACACCACTCCATGTTAATCATGCACTACACACAACAATAGCCTAGATGATTTAACAAGCATCATTGAGATCCTATGAAAAACATTTTTTATTATTGTAATTATTTAAATAATACAATTATAAATGTTAATTTTGGAATTGGAGAATGAAAATTTATAAATTTATTTGAATTTTTTTTATTATTTTTTTACATTATGTAATCATATTGATATTAATGTATATAGTTTTTTGTAAAGTCTTTATATGTTTTATAATATAGTTTTCCCAAAATAAATGATTCATGTCCTTCTATGAATAGTTGTGAAATTAATTATGGAAAATATTATAAATTGACATATATAAAAAATATATATTTTATTAATTCATAATGTCAAAATTACCTTATTCTGATTTCATTTTATTTATCTGTAACATTTCATTTTTTGATAAATGGTGGAAAATACTAAATTCAAATTGAACCTTGTCATTATGTCAATTTTTTATATAAAAATATTATTATAATTGAAAATATTTAACTGTATAATTAGATCAATAATATATTAATAAATTTTATTAAGTCCATTTTATTCATTTTAACATTTAAATTCAATATATATCAATTATAACTTATGATTCTTTTCCCTTTAAAAACAAATTTTTTTTGTCTCGTATGAAAGATTAATTTAAATGTAATGTATGACACATATGTTGGTTGAACATGGAAAAATGGAACAAATATATGTAATTATAAAAATTTATAATTTATAGTTGTTATTTAATAATTTTTTTCCAAAATTATTATAAAAAAGAGTTAAAATTAATCCAGGAAATTAATAGTCAAACATGTTTACTAAGGGACTAAACATTCATCAAAAGGTGGAAAAGGATTTAAAATATTTATAATGAATATTCTATTGAAATAAAAAAACCATATACAATATTGGAGATTATATTTATCAATACATTACTATCATGATGTAACCGAGATATCCCAATACTTTTTACCTTGGTTTTATTTACAAGTACACTACTCATCTCCCATATAAATGTCCACCAAATCACCTCTGTATTAAAACATCTCAATAATTTTTGATAATCCAAAACCATCAATAATCAGCTAAAAACATCCCTCCATTCATTCTAGAATCTTCTTTTTTTGTCGAAATCCATCCCAGGAATTCCTTTTGTGCAAATCAAAAGGAGATACCCAAAATGATAAAACATTTATCAATGAATTTTTTTCTTATTTTTTCCAAAACAATTAAATTATTGTAATATAATTAATATATAATTAACTAATGATATTAAATATAATTTTATTTTTTTAATTATCGATATGACAAAAAACGTCACACACATCCAGTATTTGGAATACACAATAATCATTCGTCTCTATAGTGAACTACAACCTTGTGAAGCAATATCATTCTTTGTTAAATTACTACCCTTAATGGTTGTTATTATTTGTACATAATAGATTTAATTTTATATTTATGATTTTAATTATTTAATTATGATTATTTAACTATTATATAACAAATACCTTCATGAATTTCAATTTTTGGGACTACGATAGTATCGTTCATGTGTAGAGTGGACTACCGCCACATGAAGTGCTGTTATTAATTTAGGCTTTATATATAATTTATTAAGTATGGTATGAATAATAATATTATAAATATATGAAATAAAAATTATTATATTGTCATAAAATGTCTTATAATTTTCTTTATTTTAATAAAAAAATTATGACAACATTCATGTGTACGTAGGACATACCATCTCCATGAAGAATGTGTTTGATTTCCAACGTAAATCTTTTATAGATTATTATTAATACAGACATAATCATATATATATATATATATTATATTTATATATTTCTATCATTATTTATATTATTAAATAATGATCTGTGTAAGAAGATAATGAAAAATCAGTCAAACATGTCTGAAAAACAATGCACTTTTTACCTAAAACGTAACGTAAACATGGAATTTATACTAAACGAGTAATATAATGTCATATTTAAATAATATTTGTTCTTATTATAATATTTTTTTTAATGATTTATATTAAATATATATTAATTATACATGAAATTTTTGGAGTATTAAGAGAGTGAATATTTAAATTAAAGGGATTTCATGTCCCACAGTTATTTCTGTGATAGTTATCACGTATTCAGTAGTTGTTTCATTGGATTGGTGTATATAATTAACTATGAAATGTTATATCATCAAATGAATTTAGTTAATTATAATAATAATTTCAATTGATGAAATTTTTACATGTATCTAATGATTCAAAATATACTCATGTTGTACGAGTCTCAAATTTCACTTCTTTACATCTATGATACACATTCAATATTGAGGAAATATTTCAATTTATTTCTTTTATATAAAACCAAAAAATGTATTTTATGATTTACCTACAACATATTATAGGATTGTGACAATATATCTTGGATTATGTTTATCAATTAGATGTTGCAAAATCGGTAAGATATTTTTTTTTTATTTTCATTTGTTAAGACACATGTTAAATTATGCACCCTTATACAATTAAAAGGAGTATATAATACTGATATTGAAGTTTATACAATGAATCTAACTCCTAATATAATATTATCCATTTCATGTACTGTTAATCACTTGTGGTTTATATGATTTTTTGTTTCTTTAACTACTTGTTACGTTTTGGACAGGTGCATACTAACCCTGGTATTGGTTTTCCTTTTTCGTAGGATGAGTAAGCACATGATGGAATTTCAAGGATACCTATAATGGATAATTATATGATTTTTTTAATTATTAACATGTAAACAACATATTATTTATTCTACAAGGGATTAACACATCCTATATTGGTGTCATAAGATGTGTAATCATTTCATGGAAGATATTTTGAAAAGAGTACACATTTTGAAAATATACACAACTTTTCAATGTTAAAATATTAATTTAATAAAATTTTGTACTGTTTTTTTAGTATTATATGGGTTTTTTAAATATTATGTTGTGTAATTTTGTTACATTCGATGAAAAATACAGAGTGTCAATTTTAGGGAGGTGATTTGGACGAAAATATATTTCCTCCTTCTTGGATTATATTCCCCACAACCTAGACATACACCAATGAAATTTTGGTTATATAAAAAACCATCGGTTTATCTATTCGGTTGCTGGTGTTCATAGTGGTTCTGGTCAATCATTTTAGGTATATGTACTTCATGTCTCTTTCGTCTCTCTCTCCCTCTCACACATTACCTATTATAGTTGGTTAGATCATATATGGACCCAGTGTTAAAACATTACATAATGATGAATTAAATTAATAATTCACATTGAGGATCTTTTAATTATTCTAGTTTTAGAGGATTAGGTCATACATAATAAATTACACCTCATAAATTTTAATGTATAAAATTATGCTCAGTTTCCATTTTTTTCATAAAATAAAATCTTTTGAAAAAAGGAGTCATGTCTCGTTTTATGTTTTAGAATATATGACTTTTCCTTGATCTCATCCATGATGATATTCATATTTAAGTCCTGTGAATGAAATCCCAAAATGTAGGAGGTGAATAAAAAGACCAGTAAGGGTTATAAGATAAAGAAAGATAACATTAGTCTATAAATTCATACAATGAAAAAGCTCATACCTCATGAAATCATAAGATTTATTAATAACCCATAGAAATCATAAATCATAAAGGTATCTTGTAGATTCCATAACATACTTAGGTTGTATCCTTCACATCTGCATAGGGAGTTACATTTGGAATAACTGTAACATAAAACTCCCAAAACATCTAAGGATAAACATTCACGTTTACCTCTACCATGTTACCTAATTCATTGCAGAGCTATCTCGGGATCACCGGCCCTAGGTTTAGCACGGAACCACCTGTATACGTAAACAATTCTGTTGAACCATAACATATTCATAGAACAGAAAAAAAACATAATGGAAGTATAAAATTTGCACATTTCAATCACAATATACCTTTAAATATATGTAAAAAACAAATCAATTATAAAAAACCATTTGTCAAACCACAATAATTAAAATAGTATGGGGAATTTATTTTCCTTTAAAAAACATTACAGGTTTTTAAGGAATCTAATTATCAAATAATAATCATGGCGGTGGAAAAGTCATTGTGCACACTTACTTTAAAAAGAAGCATTACTTTTGGAATTTAGTAAAACACTACATAGAAAAAGAAAATATTTGAATGAAATTAAAATTAAATGTGGTTTATATATCGTATAAAAGAACGTTGTTTATAAATCTTAATATTCCTCAATGAATGTAGATTGAGAATATGTCCCTTCCATCCTGTCCGACAAGACATCATCATTATTGAATCTCCTAAATAATAAAGTAAAGATAATTTATTATTTCTGAATATCATTTTTCAGGTTTATTATTCCTTTTATATCAATTATTACATTTATATAACAATTAGATTATTTTTTGACTTCATATCAGACATTTTGTCGATGTTTGGAAGTTGGGTAAAAAATAAACTTTTATAACTATAAATTATACATGTGGTAGAAATTCCATTACCTCAAAATTGATATTCATGATTTAGATATCATATATTTCATATATATCTAGTATATATATATATATATTTATAATAGTACATAACATCCAGAGATAAGAAATGAAATGTACCATTCATGGAGACAGTAAGCCATACGTACGCATGGACACTATTTTAATTTGTATTTAGTTTTTAATTGAATGAAAAAATATTTATATATATGTATAATATAATTCTAGTATAATATAAAATATTATTTCATTAACTCCATCTGGTATATTTCCCAAATATGTTAGGAGTGAGTCATATCACTTTCAGGGGGCGGTATTCTGCACTTCCTCAAATAAAATTATCGAATTTACCAACTATTGAAACCATAATGGTATTCTTTAATTGAAATATATTAAAGAAAAGAAACAATATAAATAAAATATATATCATATATAGATATATTTCCATACTAAAGACCACCATAATAGGTGGTAGAATAAGATTTAACAATCATCATTTCGTGGGGCTGTAGTTCACCGCATCAGAAACAATGTGTTCTTTATCAATCAGATGGAGGAGTGTGCATGTATATTTATAATAAATCTTCTAAATACAAACTATTATTTTTATGATACTTGTTTTTTTTATTAAATAAACGAATAAAAATAGTTTATGGGGTTGGAGAAGTAAAATAAAACAAAAGAACATAAGAAAAGATGTTATATTTAAATCGGGTGTCTCCCATTCCATTACATTAAACCAAAAGGTTTACATGAATTGGATTATTTCTAGGGGAAGGATTCTAAGAGGAAGAGATGTATGTAGGAAGATTAATTTGTTACAGTTTGGATGAGTTAAAGGACTTGAGAGTTGGGAGTATTGGGTTATAATTGAACGATATTTATAAGGGGGAGGGGCTCTTTAAAAAAGTTTAAAATATTATTTTATTATATAATGATTTTTGGTTTCTAAAGGGTCAAAACTTATTAAAGTCAGATATAAGATAACTCATGTAATAAATAAAATAATCCCATAATAATTGGATGAGTTTTGCATATTTTTTTAATCTTTTTAATCTTATTTATTTAAATCATTCAATAATGAGGTAAACAATTCCTCATTACTGTGTCATAATTTTTTTTATTTATTTGATGTCTAAAAATTAAAAAAAAAATTATTATGTGGGAAATATTTTTTTCATTCATACTAATTTTTATAGTCGAAGAGATAACATATATAAACCTATTTAAAATTTTAATTCCTAAATGATATAGGTTTATTGTAACGCCCCGACCCTATTTACACAGAGTCGGTGCATTATAACATAACATTGGTCTGATCACAAGGAAATCATGTCTCAAAAGACTGATCATTTTATAATTATTCGAAACAATATTCATATATAAGTTCATCTTTACAGATTGAAGAAAAACAAATAACGAATATATTTTATTGGAAACATCTAAGCCTCCTAGATTATTCGTACAAGTCACTCATAACTAACTTCTTCATATCTTGGGAAAATGAAAAATAAGAAAGGGGTGAGCTCAAAATCCCAGTAAGGGTAAGCAATACAGTGGAAAATGACATAAATATTACGAATGGTGAATAATTTAAACCACATGCCTTTACCAATAATAAATATGAATACTTTTATGGTAAGAATTTGAGCTGAGTAAATAATTCCATAACAAAACAAAATCATTGGTATTCTACTAGTCAAATAACCACAAGAACCATCAATATTATTTTCAAAATGATGGAATGTATACTGATGGACATTATAAAACATTTTGTCAAGGCCTCATCCAAGACGTTTAAAAATGATTAAGGCCTCGGCCAAAACCATATATCAAATTGGGAAAGACTTTGAACAATTCCACATCTAGTTGTCTCGTGAGACCTACCAATGCATCGAGGAGCTATAGCGGGCTCCTCCCATCACTTTCTAAGTCCAATATATTCCTCATATGAAAAGGTTTATACATATCATAAACATTGGTTTTAAAACTAGCAAATGAAATCTCAATAATTTAACCATAAACCATGAATGGTATAAAAATATCACATCCACAGTCAATCAAATCACAAAAACTTCAATACAATTTGGATGTTTTGTATCATAATAAATCAAATTCAAATAAACTTAAATTCCATCAAAGGATGTGGACAAAGATGAAATCAAAACCCTATTTAGAGAAATATCTCTTTCTATATTGAAATTATTTAAGAGTCACATAATTATAAAGAAAACATTGATTTTTAAATTATTCTTATAATAATGTAATGAAAGCTTTGATGATGTTATAATGGTGGAAAATAGTGGCACCTGACGTATAAGTTAAAAATATATTCTTACCTAAAATTTGCCGAAAAGGTTAGAAAGATCCTTATTTGGAAAACGATGGAAAGATTCCTTTCAAAACACATAAGGTTATAAATGAATTTAACCCATTTTCTAGTAAATAGTAAAAATGTTTTGATATACAATTTTAAGAATCGTGGATGTGGATGATAAAGAAGTCCTAGTAGATAATTACGTATAAACATCCTCAGATAATGAAGAGATTGTAGAATTAACCCTTACCTTGTAATTTTTTTTGGTCGAGAGTATGTTAAACTCTTGTATAATGGTTAAATAATTGTTATTAAATTATTCAAGAATCATAAACATTAATATGATATCATATATGATATTTTAACGTTGCTTTGTTAATAATATCTTATTATTATTGTTGTTTCATGTGTTATCAGATTCGTTTTCCTTTATATACTTTGTTATGTGAGTCATATTTTTTATGGATGGGATGTATATTATTTATATCCAGAATGATATCATGTCTTTAAACATTATTTTTAATAATGAAATGAAAATTATCCTTCAATGGATACAATGGGGATTTAATCTCATCACGTTCGGGGAGACAGTAATCCGTACGTACGCACGAGCGACAATATCATTTTTTGATATTAAAATAATATATAATTGGATAGTATATCATAGATATAGAAAAAGTTCATGTTATATTCATTATTTACATCTATTACAAATCATTATTATATCCATCCAAATAATAATGTATTGAAAAACAATTACACCACCGCGTGGAGACGGTAAGTCGTGCGTACGCATGTATGGTGACATGTCATTCAATGGATGGATAGAATAATGAATATGGATGTAAAATATTTATAATAACATCAAATTATATAAAATATACTGGATTTATTATTTTATAATGGAAATATCAATGAAAGAAGAAGTTGAATAAGAAAAGATCTTCGAAAAGGGTGGTGAAATTATTACATCTTCTTCAGGTTATTTCTATTGATTTTATCAAATGGTTCCTTAGGTTGTCTTTCAGACTAAAGGAGGGAATCTATGATGAAGTGAGGGAAATTTTTAGGATATTTTGGCAGGGGTTGGCCGTTCCAAAAGGCTTTGAAGGTATGAATTAGAGAGAAGGGAGAGTGCCCTTTTATAAGAGGGGTGAGGGGGACCTTATGAAAAGCTAGAAATATTATTTAACAATTTTATAATTTTATATTTATAATGGATAATAAAATGGATTATTTAAATTACAATGTGGTTATGTTACCAAAACCAATCAACCAGTAGGTTTTAGATAGGTTTGGATCACTATATTAGCATTAACTATTATATTTAACTCCTAGTTAAATAGTTTGAAAATTACCATGTATCTATGTATTTTTATATTATATATTTAATAAACATACTATATATTTCCAAGAGAACCCCAAGTGGTTAATTAATTATGCACCTATAATTATACAAGTCCTTTTTCAAAACCTTATATTATTAAGAATATAATATCAATTAATAATATAATATTTGTTTTAAAAACTATTTTATGTCAATTTTGACACTATTTAAAAATTGATTTTGGATAATGTCATAAAAAAAATTTTAATTCGAAATAATTTCATATAAGAAATCATAACATCCCTTATTAACCTATAAAATTCGTGGATGTCATAAAAAATATCAAATTCTATTTATTTTGTCAATTATAATACCAATTAACTGATTCTTTCATTAATACGGAAAATACTACAACATTATTGTGTCATAAATAAATTTAATTATTTAAAGTCTAAAAATTATAAATAAAATAACATTATGTAGGAAATTGTTTTAGATTTCTAATTAATATTTATAGTCTAAGAGATAACATGTATAACCTTATTAAAAATTCTTTTACTACAAGATATATGCTTATGTCATTTTTTTATTTACTTTAACTTCATTAATATAAAGTGTCATTATGACTTACAAGTGGCTCTAGGGGGTCCCAAAATCAAACAAATGATTCTCATGGAAGGACTTGTATAATCCAATAGGGTTAATACATGTTTAAGGGGAATTTTATATTATTATAATACTATTTTTTACCATTATTTACTGGATTTACCTTTTAACCATGGTAAATAAAATATTTACCGAATTAATTATTCAAAATGTCTAAAAATAATAGTTACCAATTTACACAATTTATACCACATGATTATAAATATGGAATCCATTTTTTTAAATTCAAAACACAAAATTAGCATAAATTAATTTCAAATTAGTTCTCATTGTCAAAACAAAAAGAGTGTTTTTAAAAAATAATAACTATTAAAAGATTGACACTTGCTTATGTCCTGTATAAATGTGAAATTATTTACAATGAACAAAATTGGATTAAATAGTAAAAATATAATCTAATTATATATTAAAAACACTCAAATTCATAATTTATCAATACTAATTATTTAGATTAAAAAACTTTTTTTAATTAAAATTTACTAATTTTCAGTATTCATCAAAATATGGAATTTATTAGAAAAGTGCCAAAAAATCACCCTAATCTATTCACAATATTCCAAATCCAAAAATTAAGTCCATTTTTAATGATAAAATGTTTAAAATTTCAATAAGTTGGTATTACTTTTCATAATGGCTAGTTTGATTGGTTGTGGTCTGCGTTAGAAATCGATGTTTCTTATAACACATGTTATTGTGTTATTCAAAGAGAAGCATACTGTGAAAGATTGGGGTGTTACATTCTCCCCTCTTTCAAATAATTTCATCCTCAAAATTTCTAGAATTTTACTGCATAAAATGACACGGGTGGTTCTTCGTTATATGTTCCTCGGGTTCCCACGTTTCCTCTTCCATCTTATGGTTTCTCCATAGAGCTTTTACGAGATGATTCGTTCAGTTTCTCCACACTTATTCTCTAGTATCAAGAATCCTGACGGGCTCTTTGCAATAAGACAGATCAGGTTCCAGTTCCACTTCCTCATAGGTGAGTACATGTGTTGGGTCAGGCATGTATTTTCTCAATAGTGATATGTGGAAGACATCATGATGTTGGGAGAGATTTGGTGGCATTGCCAAATGATAAGCTACATCCCCAATTCGTTCTAGAATTGAAAAAGGTCTCATGTACCTGGGACTCAATTTACCCATCTTAACAAAACATATAACTCCATTAATGGAGATACCATCAAGAAAAAATGATCTCCTAATTGAAATTCAAAATTTTTCCTTTAGTTATCGGCATAGATCTTCTGCTTACTTTGAGCTATTTGGATGTGGGTTTGGATTACCTTCACATTTTCCATCATTTCCTGCACAAGTTCTGGGCCTACAAGATTTCATTCACCAACATCATCCGAACCAGTTGGTGTGTGACATCTATTTCTGTATAACTCTTTATATGGTTCTATCCGAATACTTGAATGGAAGCTATTGTTATAGGAAATTTCAACAAGATGTAAATATTGATCCCACATACCATGAATGTCACGTGAGTATGATCTCAACATATCTTCTAAGTTTTGAATAGTCCATTCTGATTGTCCATCAGTTTGGGTGTGGTAAGCAGTGCTCAAACGAAGTGCAGTATCCAGGTCTTTTTGAAGACTTTTATAGAATCTTGAAGTAAAATGTGGATCACGATCAGAAACAATCAATAGTGGTACGCCATGAAGTCTAAAAACATCATTAATATACACCCTTTCTAATTTTTCACGTGATAAATCTTCTGTTATAGCAAGGAAATGTACTGACTTGGTAAGACGATCAATAATTCCCCATATTGCATCATTTCTTCTATGATTCATTGGTAGTCCCATGAAAAATTCCATCGTAATATTATCTCATTTCCACTCAGGTATTGGAAGAGGTTTCATGACTACTCTAGGTTGCTTCCATTGATATTTCACATGTTGACAAACTATACATCTTGACACAAAATCAGCAATCTCCCTCTTCGTGTTGTCCCAACAAAAATGTTTCTTCGAATCTCTATACAATTTAGTGCTCCCAGGGTTTATATAGAAATTGGAACTATGAGAATCGTCCAACAATTCTCTTTTATATCTGGTATATAGGGAACACAATGTCTCTACCCAAATTTCAAAATGCCATCTTCATACACGTAGTCACTCAATTTCCCATCATTCATAGCTTTAATCATATTTTGAAATTCTTCATCACCAGTCTGAGAACCCTTTATCATTTCTCATAAATATGGTATGGAAACCATTAGAAAAATAATTTATGTTTCACCTTCCATGGTTATTCCCATATCCATCTTTACTAGAACCTTTCATATGGGTTCCTTTTCATCACTCATCTTTTTCAAAACTCAATTATCTTTTCTACTCAAATCATCTACCACCTTATTTTCCTTCCCCGGGTGGTAGTGTATAGTGCAATAATAATCGTTGAGTTGTTCAAGCCATATCATTTTCATCATGTTAAATTATTTCTATGAGAAAATATACTTCAAACTCTTGTGATTAGTATATATCTCACATTTTTCACCATAGAGATAGTGTCTCCAAATCTTCAAAGAAAATATTAAAGCTTCTAACTCAAGATCAAGAGTAGGATAGATTTGCTCATGAATTTTTAGCTGTCATGACGTATAGGCAATAACCCTATCATTTTCCATAATGTCACAACCGTGTCATTTATTTGATGAATCACTATAAATAACAATACCATCATTCCCTGAGGGTATAGTCAATCATTTATCATTGACTAATATTCTATTCAGTTCTTTGAAACATTCTTCACACACTTTTGTCTAAACAAATTTAACCCCTTTACGTGTGAGCTTGGTTAATGGGTTGGCCATTCAAGCAAAATTCTGGACGAAATGTCTACAATAACCTAAAAAACCAATAAAACCGCGTAGCTCAGTTATACTCGTCAGTGCTGACCATTCTTGGATTGCATTGGTCATTGAAGGATCGAGAGAGATTACATCCTTGGAGACAATATGGCCATGAAACAAATCTCTTGATTCCAGAATTCAAACTTGCTAAACATCCCATATAAATAATTTCTTCTATGATTCTTCAGAATAATGCACAAGTTAATTTCATGATCTTCATAGATTTTGGAGTATACCAAGATATCATCATTACATACCTTAAAAAATCATAGAAATATTCCTTGTAAACTCTATTAGTTAGATCTATGAATACAGAGGGTTCATTATTCAATCTAAAAGGCATTACTGTAAACACGTAATGCTCGTACCTAGTTTGAAATGTTGTCATCATAATGTCATACTACATTACACACAACTGATGATATCGAGATCAAAGGAAAATCTTTGAAAAGAATTTATCTCCATGAAGATGGTCAAATAAATAATCAATGTGAGGTAGATGATACTTGTTCATTATTGTTATAGCATTGATCTCCCTATAGTCAAAGCACAACCTCAAAGATCCATATTTCTTCTTCACAAAAAGGACCAGGGCACCCCATGGAGAAACAATAGGGCAATTAAATCCATTATTACTCAATTAAAATAGTTTTTTCTTTAGTTACACTAATTCCATAGTGGCCATTCTATAAGGGGTCTTTGATATGGGCATTGATCCAAGAATTAAATCAATGGAATACTCAATTTCTCGTTCTGGAGGATGTCCAGGTAAATCATTAGGAAACCCTTCAAAATATTCTTTCACAATAGGTACATCCTCTATTTGAGAATTACATTCCTCGCCCATAGTTATTTCATTATCTTCCTCCCCAATAATTAAATTTAGTTGAGCTACTGTGGGTGGATCTAGATAAAAATCACATGGTGATGATTCTGCCCTAAAGATAAGGTGTTCTTTATCATCATCATAAAAAATTATAACATCCTTCTTCATAAAATAAATTTTCACATCATAGACCTAAATCCAATGTATACCAAGGATTATATCAAATTCAATCATGGGTATGATGATGAGATTAGCCGATAAAGAACATTTATTTGATCTAATGGGGATTGATTCACAAAACATTGTTTCAATGATACTTCCCTTAGAAGTTTTGACTGACAACTCCCTTGTTAAATCAAATTGGAAATATAAAACTTTCATCGAATACTATGATGATATGAAACAATGTGATGATTCATAATCAAATAATGCTTTGTCTAAACATGAGGAAACCATTATATTACCAGTCACTATGTCTTTTGGAGCTTCAACTTTAGCAGTAGTGATCTCAAAAGTTGGGCCTTGATCCCTTGACATTTTTTGGGGTATGTTTCCCTGACTCTTAATACATTAATTTTCATAATGTCCCATCTCCCTGCAATTTTAGAATTGATTGTTGGTAGCGTCTTTCATTCCCTTACAATCACCAGTAATATGGCCTCTCTGTCTACATTTGTAGCATACTCCTTTTTCTTTTAGACAGGCACCAGAGTGCTTCTTCTAAAATTATCACTGGGTGGAAATTCAATTCTTCCCTTCCTCCTTGTTTCCATATTTCCTTTCCCATAGTGTTTAGAAGATCTCATATTCTCTTGCTTTGATTTAAAGTCATAAGACATAGAGAATTCATTTTCTATCCTGATAGCACACGAGAAAATATCTACGTATGATGAGAAGGATTGTTATATTAATGCTCTGACGAAGAAATGGTTTCATCCAATAAAATAAATGATGAATTTTACTTCATGGGTTACTTATATAATATGTTTCATGACCTGCTAACCTTGTATTGGTAGCTTCATAATTTGCGTCATTCTAATCCACCTTTTTCCTCAGAATCAGAAATTGTCTTCCCATGTCTGCACGATGGTCATGAGGAACGTATTTTTATAATAAAATATCTTTAAACTCCCTCCATTTCATATTCGATACTTCATCATCTTCCTTCATGTTTTGAATCAATTACCACCACTGATCAACATCTCCAGCGAGTCGTTAAACTGCCATAATAACTTTTTCCCTTTCACTACTCCCCATGGCATGGAATTTTTTCTCTAAGGATTTATCCATTGCTTAGCTACTAGTGGGTATGTAACCCATTCGAAGTTTGGAGGTTTTTTCCTCATGAATCTTTCTAAGATTGATCCTCCACACTACAGATCAGGGTACTACATATGGGTAATGTTATTATTCACAACCTGAGTGAGTTGTTCCAGTATGGTGATTATCTGATCTACACCAGTTGCATCACCATCTCCACTATAATTATTTTGAGCAAGAGGTAAATCCCTAAATTGAGAATGTGTGTTGATACGTTTCCATTCCTTCCACTATGATCCATTTCTAAACCACGACATACACTAGATTTTTTTATGAATTGTAATACATAAATCCAAACATGTAAAACACTTAACATAAGTTGAACAGTTTAAGGATATAATCCTTAATCATAAAATTCATTTCTTTGAGGAATTATATACTCATAAACCCTTCATAAAGGATTATAAAGAAAATTATAATTATCCTAACATATCCCCCATGAGTGTCATAACCAAGAGTGAAGCAAGGCCCATTGTCGTTCACCAGTTCCTGTTCGAGCCATGCTCAAAACGGTGTTTTCGGGTATTACCCCTAGGTACATATGTTCTATAACTTCCTCTACGTGCTCGTATTCAGACAAGGATGTATTTCTTGTAAAACTCATAAAATCTCTACCATACTAAAATTCTAGGAAGTTCTTCTATACTAGTCCTCAAAGTTTATCTTAGGGCTATGTACTCTAATCAGAGATTATCTAAATCAGGTTCCCAAGGTTTGTACTAAACTTCCTCTAATACTAACTATAACCCCCCAACCCTAGTTGCCCAGAGTTTCTCTATTATTACATAAAATTGGAATGATAATAAGGGAATCATGTCTCGAATGACCGATCATTTTAGTATTATTGGAGACAAGATTCATATATAAGTTTACCTTTTCAACTTGAAGAGAAATACAACATGAATATATTTCAATAGAAACATCTAAGCCTCCTAGATTGTGCCTGCAAGTCACTCATAACAAACTACTTTATATCCTGGAAAATGAATCATATGAATGGGGTGAGCTAAAACGCCCAGTAAGGTTAGAAATACAGCATAAAATGACATAAATATTAAGTATGGTGAATAATTGAAACCACATGCCTTTACTCATTATAAACATGAATAATTTTATGTCAGGAATATGGGCTATGTAAATAATTCCATAATAAAACATAATCATGTGTATTCTACTAGTCGAATGACCACATGAACAATAAATATTATTTTCATAATGAGGGATTGTATAATGCAGGAAATTTTGAAACTTTTTTTCAAGGCCTAATCCAAGAAATCTAAAAATGATTAAGCCTCGTCCAAAACCATATATCAAATTGGGAAAGGCCTCAGCCAATTCCAAGTATACTTGTCCCATGAGACCTAAAGATGCATTGAGGATCTATAGTGGGCTTCAGCAGTAACTTAATAAGTCCAATACATTCCACATATGAAATGGTTTGAACATATCATAAACATTCATCTAAAAACTATCATACGAAATGTCAGTACGTTAACTATAAAACATGAATGGTATAAAAATAGCACATCCACAGTCAAACATATCACAAAACCTTCAATACAATATGTATGTTTTGTATCATAATAAATCAACTTCAAATAAACATCAAATCCATCAAAGGATGTTGACATAGATGAACTCAAAACCCTTTTTAGAGAAATATATCTTTCTATTTTGAAATCATTTATGAGTCACATAATTATAAAGAAAACATTTATTTTAAAATTATTCTTATAAGATTGTAAGGTATTCTTTGATGATGTCATAATGGTGGAAAATAGCCGCACTCACTGTAAATGTTAAAAAAACATTCTTACCTCAAATTTTTCGAAAATGTAAAAAAGTACCTTGTTTGGAAAACGATTGAAAGATTATTTTAAAAACACATAAGGGTATAAATTAATTTAACCCATTTTATAGTAAACAGTAAAAATGTTTTCAGATACATTTTTAAGAAATATTGATGTTGATGATAAAGAGGTCCCAATAGATAATTACATATAAACAACCTCGGTAAATGATGAGATTGTAGAATTAATACTTACGTTGTAATTTTTCTTGGTCAAGGGTATGTTAACCTTCTATATAATGGTGAAATAATTTTTATTAAATTATAAATGATTCACATAAACTAATATGATATCATATATGATCTTTTAATGTTTCTTTGTTAATAATATCTTAGTATTATTGTATTTTTGGGTGTTAACATATTAGTTTTACTTTATATTATTTGTTATTTGAGTCATATCCCTTATTTATGGGATGTATCATATTCATATCCAAAATTATATCAAGTCTCTAAACATTATTTTTAATCATCAAATGATAATTAGTATTTAATGGATACGGTGGGGAATAATTCTCATCGCATTCATGGAGATGGTAATCCGTTCGTACGCATGAGTGACAATATCGTTCTTTTGATATTAATATAATATATAATTGGATGGTATATCATAAATAAAGAATAATTATCATGTTATTTTCATTATTTACATCAATTAAACATAATTATTATATCCACCCAAATAATAAGGAAAGATGAAGTGGAAGAAGAAATGATCTTGAAAGTGGGTGGTGAAATTATTACCTCTTCTTCGGGTTCTTCATTTTGATTTGATCAAAAGGGATCCTTAGGTTTGATTAATGACTAAAGGAGGGCCTATAGAATTAAGTGAGGGATTTTAAGTGGATATTTGGGTAGGTTTTGGTAGAGCCAAAAGTCTTTGATGCTATGAATTAAAGAGAAGGGGGAGTGCCCTTTTATAGCTGTGGTGAGGGGCACCTTTTGAAAAGCTGGACATATTATTTAATAATAAAATAATGTTCAGTTAAAAATTTCACCAAAATATATTATTTAAAGTATTTGGTGGGTTTGGGTCTAAAACCATTCAACCAATAGGTTTTAAACAGGTTTGGGTCACTATATTAATCTCAACATTTAGATTTAACTCTTAAATAGTTCGACATTACCATGTCTCTATGTATTTTTATATTATATAGTTAATAAACATAATATATAAATTACAAAGAACTACAAGTGGTTCATTAATGATTAAAATATAATTATATAATTCTTTTTTCCAAACCATATATTTTTAAGAATAGAATTTCAATTAATAATATAATATTTGTTTTAAAAACTCTTTTAGGTCAATTTTGACACTATTTAATAATTGAGTTTTTTTAAAGTCATAAAAACTTTAATAATTCGAAATAAATTCATTTAAACATTTCTAACATGTCACATTAACCTATATAATTCGTGGATGTAATGAAAACATTAAAATTATATTTATTTTCTCATTTATAATATCAATTAATTTATTCTTTCATTAATAAGGAAAATATTGCACCATTATTATGTCAAAAGTAAATTTAATTATTCCATGTCTAAAAATTATTAATAAAATACCAGTATGTAGGAAATAATTTTAGATTTATAATTAATCATTATATTAGAAGAGATAACATCTATAACCATATGTAATAATTGTTTTACTACAAGATATATGATTATGTCATTTATGTATTTACTTTAACTTCATTAATATAAAGTGTCATTATCGCTTACATGTGGCTCCATGGGGTCCCAAAATCAAACCAATGATGCCCATGGTCTGACATGTATCAAAAAATAGGGTTAAGACATGTTTTAGGATATTTTATTATTATAATATTATTATTATTTTACCCTTATTTACCAGATTTACCTTTTAACCATGGTTAATAAAATATTTACCAGATTAATTATTCAAAATTTCTAAAAAAACAATTTACATATTTATATGATTTAAATCTCTTGATTCTAAATATGTAATCAATTTTTCAAAATTCAAAACACATAAGTGGGATAAATTAATTTAAAATTAATTCTCGTTGTCAAAACAAATAGCGTGTTTTTAAGAAATAATAATTATCAAAAGATTGGCACTTGCTTATGTCCAGTTTAAATGTGAAATTATGTACAATGACCAAAATTGGAATAAATGGTAAAAATATAATCAAATTATACATTAAAACCATTCAAATTTTTAATTTATCAATATTAATTATTTCGATTAAAAAAAGTTGTTTTTAATTAAAATTTAGTAATTTTCACTATTTATCAAAAATTGAAAGTTTTTAGAATAGTTCCAATAATTCACCCTATGCTATTATCAATATTATGAATTCAAAAATGAAGTCCATTTTGAATTATAAAATGTATAAAATTTCAACAAGTAGGTATTACTATTTATAACGGCTAGTTTGATTGGTTGTGGTGTGTGTTAGAACTCGAAGTTGGGTACAACACACGCTACTGTATTATTCAGAGAGAAGCGTATCGTGTAACGCCCCGACCCCAGCTACCCAGAGTCGGTGCATTACTTCGTAACATTGGCATGATCACAAGAAAGATCAAATCTCGAAAGACCGATTGGTTTAGTAGCCTTGGAAACACTAGATATATTCATAAGTTTTACATTACATCATTAAACGAAAAACTACTACAACTACATATTGTCTCCATAATCCACACTCATATCCCCACATAATATCCCTGCAGGTCATTCATAACTTACTTCTTCACTTCCTGGGAAAAATAAAACATAGAAAAGGGGTGAGCTCAAATGCCCAGTAAAGATAACAATATAGCGGAAACTTTTATAAATAAGAATAAACTATTAAGGCAATGTATAACTAAAACAAAAGCCTTTCAAACATGAACTTTCAACATGGTATGGCATAAATAAAATGAAATAATGCCATTTACTTACTCACATGGATATTCTACTAATCGAATAATCACATGCAAAAATCAATAACCACTTTCATAATGTTGGAATGCATAATGCCAGACTATCATAACCACATAGTCAAGGCCTCGTGCCAAGACTACAAATAATATTTTTTCAAGGCCTTGTGCCAAGACACTAGTTTGTCTCATGAGACCTACCGATGCATGGAGGAGCTATAGCGGGCTCCACCCGTCACTTATTAAGTCCAATGCATTCCCATATGAAAAGGTTTAAACATAACATAAACATTCGTATTAAAACTAGCATACGAAATGTCAATAATTTCACCATAAACTATGAATGGTATAAAAATAGCACATCCATAGTCAAACATATCAAAAAACCTTCAATACAATATAGAAGATTTGTATCATAATAAATCACCTTCAAATAATCTTAAAATCCATCAAATGATGTTGACATAGATGAAATCAAAATTATTTTTTAAAGAAATATCTCCTTTTATTTTGAAATCATTTAAGATCCATATAAAATAAAACATTTTCTTTGAAAATATTCTTATAAGCTTGTAAGGAAAGCTTTAAAGATTTTATAACGGCGTAAAATAACCGCACCCGCCGTATAAGTTAAAAAAACATTCTTACCTCAATTCTGTCGAAAAGGTTAAAAAGGACCTTGTTTTGAAAACGACGGAATGATTCCTTTATAAACCTCTTATAAAAAGTCAAACAAGGGTATAAATGACTTTAACCCATATTTTTGCAAATAGTAAAAATGTTTTCAAATACATTTTTAAGAAACATGGATGTGGATGATAAAGATATCCCAGTAGATTATTACGTATAAACAACCTCGGATAGTGAAGAGATTGTGAAATAAACCTTTACCTTGTACTTTTCCTTGGTTGGGGTAGGTTAACATCCTGTATAATGGTGAAATAATTGTTATTAAATTATACAAGAATCATATATATTAATATGATATCATATATGATCTTTTAACATTGATTTGTTAATAATATCTTAGAATTATCGTCGTTTCGGGTGTTAACTTACTTGTTTTCTTTTATATGTTTTGTTACGTAAGACATGTTTGTAAAGGATAGGTTGTATATTATTCATATCCAGAATGAAATCAAGTCCTTAAACATCATTTTTAAATCATCAAATGATAATTATACTTGAATGGATACGATGGAGAATGAATCTCATCGCGTTCGTGGAGACGGTAGTCCGTACGTACGCACGAGCGACAATATCATTCTTTTGATATTAAAATAATATATAAATGGACGGTATATCATATATACAGAATCATTAACATGTTATATTTATTATTTACATGAGTTACACATCATTATTATACCCATCCAAATAATAATATATTGAATAACAATTACACCACGACGTGGAGACGGTAAGCCGTTCGTACACACGTATGGTGACATGTTATTCAAAGGGTGGATAGAATACTGAATATGGTTTTACCATATTTATAATAACATCACAGTATATGTAAGATACTGGAGTTATTATTTTAGAATGGTAAGAACAAAGAAAGAAGAAGTGGAAGAAGAAATGAACTTGGAGAAGGGTGGTGAAATCATTACATCTTCTTCGGGTTCTTCCTTTTGATTTGATCAAAAGGGCCCCTTAGGTTGGCTTTCTGATAAAACTAAGGCCTCTAGGTTGTAGTGAGGGATGTTGGGAGAGTATCTGGGCAGAGTTTGGCCGAACCAAAAGGCTTTGATGGTGTGAAGAAATGAGAAGGAGGAGTGCCCTTTTATAAGAGGGGTGAGGGGCACCTTTGGAAAAGCTAGAAATATTAATTTATAATAAATTCATATTCGGTTTCTAATGGCTCCAAAGTTGATTATTCAAAGTTTAAGGTGGGGATAGGTCGAAAACCACTCAACCAATAGAATTTAGATAGGTTTGGGTACTTATATTAACCTTATCTTTAAGTATTAACTCTAAGTTAATTAGTTTCACTTTTACAATGTCTCTTTGTATTTTTATATAATATGGTTAATAAACTTACTATATACATACAAGCGACCCCCAAGTGGTAAATTAATGATGAAACTATCATGATATAATTCTTTTGGCCGATCCTTAGATTTTTAGGAATTTAATATCAATTAATAATATAATATTTGTTTTAAGAACTCTTTTATGTCAATTTTGACACTATTCAATAGTTGATTTTTGTGAAACTCATAAAAGATTGATTACTAAGAAAAAAGTCAATTAAATCAATCCTAATATATAATATTATTCTAGAAAATTAGTTTAATTCATTAAAAGGTTCATATTATATTTATTTGGGTATTTATAATATCAATTATTTTAATTTTTCACTATTATAGTAATTACTGCATCATCATTGTGTCATAAATAAATTAAATTATTTAATGTCTAAAAATTATAAATAAAATATCATTATGTAGGAAATCGTTTTATATTTCTAATTAATATTTATAATCTAAAATCCAACTTATATAACCCTATGTAACAATTGTTTTTCTAAAAGATATATGCTTGTGTCATTTTTGTATTCATTTTGACTTAATTAAAATAAAGTGTCATTATCACTTACAAGTGGACCCATGGGGTCCCAAAATAGACCCAAAGATTCCCATGGTCGACCATTTATCAACAAATAGGGTTAAGACACGTTTTAGGGTAATTTAGTATTATTATAATATTAATTTTTAACCCTTATTTACAGGATTTACCCTTAACCATGGTAAATAAAATATTTACCGCAGTAATTATTCAAAATGTCTAAAAATAAAAGTTACCTATTTACACAATTGGAACATCCTGATTCCAAATATGGAATGCATTTTCCTAAATTCAAAACACAGAAGTGGAAGAAATTAATTTAAAATTAATTCCCACTGTCAAAACAAAAAGCGTGTTTTTAAGAGATAATAACTATCAAAAGATTGACACTTGTTTATGTTCGGTTTAATTGTAAAATTATGTCCAATTACCAACATTATATTAAATGGTAAAAATATATTCTAAATATACTTTAAACCCACTCAAATTCATAATTTATCACTATTAATTATTTTGATTTAAAAAGTTGTTTTTAATTAAAATTTAGTAATTTTCACTATTCATCAAAATATGAAAGTTATCCGAAAAGTACAAAAATTTCACCTTAGGCTAAATTTGATATTCCGAATCCAAAAATGAAGTCCATTTTAAAATATAAAATATATATAACTTCAAAAAGTAGGTATTACTATTCATAACAGCTAGTTTGATTGGTTACGATGTGTTAGAACTCGAAGTTGCGTACAACACACGCTACTGTTTTATTCAAAGGAAAGCGTACCGTGGATGCTTGGGATGTTTCATTTTAAATTTTTTTATGTCTCCATTTAGTCAAAAAGTTTAAAATATTGTATTTAAAAAGGTTTCACTATCAAAAGTTGATAAAAGTGCAATACTGAAAATGAATCTGTTCTTGCATTATGACTAAGAAACTCATAATATGGATTCTAAAATTATAAGGATTATATAAAGTTTAAAATTTAGTTAATACTATTCATGACCTATTTTAATGGATTTTTTTTGGTAAGTCATGGTGCAATTGAACTCAGTGTTGCGTGTAGTGAAAGTTATTGAATTATTTTGAAGAAATAACACACTATGAAATCATGGGGTGTTACATTCTCCCCTCCTTCAATAAATTGCGTCCTCACAATTTGAAATTGTTCTTTAAAAATAAAAGGTTGAAAGTAGAAAATATATTTGTGGGAAAACCCACATCGGAAATTGGGTTACTAAAATTTAGTCTTAATATGAGGAAAAGAGAAATGAAAGGGTCACCACCAAATTATGATCTTGATTAGGAGAACATTGGTGGCAATTAGAGACATATAATCGGAGGAAAAACGTAAATATTTATAGGTAGTGATTGAGGTCATCAATCACAAACAAGTGTATAATTGAGGTCCTTAAATTCATCAATCTATGATGATTTGAAATACCATCGGTTCAACAAAACATAGGGTATTAGGATAACACATTTTTGACGTTTCAAAATATCTTAGTTGAAATCCCACATCGAAAAATGAATTAATGAGGCCTCTATTTAAAATAAAGAGTGGAAAGTATGAAGATTACCGAAAATAACACATACTAGGGTTCCATGTAGGAAAATATGGATATGGAAAAGAAATCTAACCATCAATTATCTGATGGAGAGTGGTAGAGAACATGGCTATGAAAAGGCCAACAATCCCAAAGACATAAATTAGTGATGATTTAAGGCACCATCTAGGACAACATTTTTTTTCTAAGTTGCTTTTCTTAATATTGAGGAATTTATTTATGAGATTGGCTAAGATCATAAGTAGATATACTTACTTTATAATTAGAGTTTTTTCCATTAATAAATTTCTACCATAAACTCATCTTTCACTCGTAAAAAAAATTATATTTATACTATTCGTACAGGGTTCCAAAATAAAAGAATTTATAATTCATCTACCAGATCTTTTAAAAAAAATACATTTTTTAATCCAGGACATCTCTTGGGCCAGTGGTAGGTGATACACCCTTGTCTCCCTTCGGTTGCGGGTTCAAGTCTCGCAGCCTTGCCGGACGCGACGGGTTGCCGCCCGACCTCCGGGTTGTCCTTTTATGGCAATCCAAAATAATCCAAACTAGAACTATCCAAAATAATTCTATCCATACTCACAGTCCAACATTTATAAGTAAGGTAAAATTAATGTAGAACCTTTTTACCCCGTAATAGCATATGAATACCTTCATCATGTATTCTTTTAATACACCGAAACATCCTGAATTACCATATTCCTTATTGATTACATTCATGCTCCCTTATTCGATATTGAAAGTTGGATATACTTCATTAATCCAAAAATGTTTTAAACCCCAACAATGATGGAATATACAAATCATTAATCAGTTCCAGGGTAGTCAAGAATATCCAATATAATTTATCCAAAACAATCACATATTATTCCAAAATCACTACCTCAGTATCAGAACTATATTATGATTTATCATTCTCTCAACCATATATTTTCCAAAAAATTATCCTGCTATTGAGTCACTTTTCTTTGTTCCACACAATCTCAAGTCCTTAATGAAATAGTATTGCAGTACAATCCTTATATACTCCATGATTATTGTAACAAGTACATTGTTGATACAACACTCAATTGACATAATCAACATAAGAACTCTAATCATTCCTCTTCATCTGTGGTAGTATCATAACATGATTATTATCCAATAACATCATTTGCGGCATAGTCTGTTGACTGGGACGTAGGTTCGCGTAGTGTCCAAACTCCTTGCAAATGAAGCATTGTACATTTGAAACCATTTTCTTACCCTTGCAGTCACGTACTTTGTGCCCTTTTCCTCCAAACTTATAACAAACTCCCATTCCTTTCAGGCATGTTCCAAGGTGTTTCTTTCCACAGTTACCACATATGGGAAAATTCTTCTTTTCCCTCTTCCCTTTATCCATCTTTCTCTCTTCCATCCTTTTCTTCTCTTGCTTCCCTTCAAAGCCATAGGACTCAGTAAACTCATTACTTATCTTATCAACACATGGTATTATTTCTTCATATGATGATAATACATGGGAGACTATTTCTCTTATAAATTCTAGCTTAAGACCATGAGAGATATGATCCTTCCTTCTCTTTGAATCATGTGCATTTCTGGAGTTATCATTCCTTCTACTGGGCGCCATTTCTAAACAATGGCATAAACTAGATTAGTTTATGAGTCAAAATACATAATCCCATACTTATAAAACACTTAAAATAAATTGAACAATTTATGGATATAATCCATAATCATAAAAATGTTTTCTTTGAGTAAGTATATACTCATAAACCCTTCATAATGGTTTGTAAAGAAAATGAGAATTATCCTAAGCATATCCCCCGAGAGTGTCGTAACCAAGAGTGCAGCAAGGCCCGTTGTCGTGCACCAGTTCCCGTTCGAGTCTAGCTCAAAGTGGTGTTTTCGGGTTTTACCCCTAGGTACATCTGTGCCAGAGCCGCCTCTACCTGCTCGTATCCAGACAGGGATGTATTGCTCGGAAAACTCACAAAATCTCTACAATACCAAAATTCTAGGAAGTTCTTCTACACTAATCCTCAACGTTCATCTTAGGTCCACGTGTTCTAATCAGAGTTTATCTAAATCTAGCTTCCAAGGTTTGTACTAAACTTCCTCTGATACCAACTGTAACGCCCCGACCCCAGCTACCCAGAGTCGGTGCATTACTTCGTAACATTGGCATGATCACAAGAAAGATCAAATCTCGAAAGACTGATTGGTTTAGTAGCCTTGGAAACACTAGATATATTCATAAGTTTTACATTACACCATTAAACGAAAAACTACTACAACTACATATTGTCTCCATAATCCACACTCATATCCCCACATAATATCCCTGCAGGTCATTCATAACTTACTTCTTCACTTCCTGGGAAAAATAAAACATAGAAAAGGGGTGATCTCAAAGGCCCAGTAAGGATAACAATATAGCGGAAACATTCATAAATAAGAATAAACTTTTAAGGAAATGTATAACTAAAACAAAAGCCTTTCAAAAATGAACTTTCAACATGGTATGGCATAAATAAAATGAAATAATTCCATTTACTTACTCACATGGATATTCTACTAATCGAATAATCACATGCAAAAATCAATAACCACTTTCATAATGTTGGAATGCATAATGCCAGACTATCATAACCACATAGTCAAGGCCTCGTGCCAAGACTACAAATAAGATTTTGTCAAGGCCTTGTGCCAAGACACTAGTTTGTCTCATGAGACCTACCGATGCATCGAGGAGCTATAGCGGGCTCCACCCGTCACTTATTAAGTCCAATGCATTCCCATATGAAAAGGTTTAAACATAACATAAACATTCGTATTAAAAATAGCATACGAAATGTCAATAATTTCACCATAAACTATGAATGGTATAAAAATAGCACATCCATAGTCAAACATATCACAAAACCTTCAATACAATATAGATGTTTTGTATCATAATAAATCAACTTCAAATAATCTTAAAATCCATCAAAGGATGTTGACATAGATGAAATCAAAATTTTTTTTTAAAGAAATATCTCCTTTTATTTTGAAATAATTTAAGATCCATATAAAATAAAACATTTTCTTTGAAAATATTCTTATAATCTTGTAAGGAAAGCTTTGAAGATTTTATAATGGCGTAAAATAACCGCACCCGCCGTATAAGTTAAAAAAACATTCTTACCTCAATTCTGTCGAAAAGGTTAAAAAGGACCTTGTTTTGAAAACGACGGAATGATTCCTTTATAAACCTCTTATAAAAAGTCAAACAAGGGTATAAATGACTTTAACCCATATTCTTGTAAATAGTAAAAATGTTTTGAATTACATTTTTAAGAAACATGGATGTGGATGATAAAGATATCCCAGTAGATTATAACGTATAAACAACCTCGGATAATGAAGAGATTGTGAAATAAACCCTTACCTTGTACTTTTCCTTGGTTGGGGTAGGTTAACCTCCTGTATAATGGTGAAATAATTGTTATTAAATTATACAAGAATCATATATATCAATATGATATCATATATGATCTTTTAACATTGATTTGTTAATAATATCTTAGAATTATCGTCGTTTCGGGTGTTAACTTACTTGTTTTCTTTTATATGTTTTGTTACTTAAGACATGTTTGTAAAGGATAGGTTGTATATTATTCATATCCAGAATGACATCAAGTCCTTAAACATCATTTTTAAATCATCAAATGATAATTATACTTGAATGGATACGATGGAGAATGAATCTCATCGCGTTCGTGGAGACGGTAGTCCGTACGTACGCACGAGCGACAATATCATTCTTTTGATATTAAAATAATATATAAATGGATGGTATATCATATATACAGAATCATTAACATGTTATATTTATTATTTACATGAGTTACACATCATTATTATACCCATCCAAATAATAATATATTGAATAACAATTACACCACGACGTGGAGACGGTAAGCCGTTCGTACACACGTATAGTGACATGTTATTCAAAGGGTTGATAGAATACTGAATATGGTTTTACCATATTTATAATAACATCACAGTATATGTAAGATACTTGAGTTATTATTTTATAATGGTAAGAACAAAGAAAGAAGAAGTGGAAGAAGAAATGAACTTGGAGAAGGGTGGTGAAATCATTACCTCTTCTTCGGGTTCTTCCTTTTGATTTGATCAAAAGGGCTCCTTAGGTTGGCTTTTTGATCAAACTAAGGCCTCTAGGTTGTAGTGAGGGATGTTGGGAGAGTATCTGGGCAGAGTTTGGCCGAACCAAAAGGCTTTGATGGTGTGAAGAAATGAGAAGGAGGAGTGCCCTTTTATAAGAGGGGTGAGGGGCACCTTTGGAAAAGCTAGAAATATTAATTTATAATAAATTCATATTCGGTTTCTAATGGCTCCAAAGTTGATTATTCAAAGGTTAAGGTGAGGATAGGTCGAAAACCACTCAACCAATAGAAGTTAGACAGGTTTGGGTACTTATATTAACCTTATCTTTAAGTATTAACTCTAAGTTAATTAGTTTTACTTTTACAATGTCTCTTTGTATTTTTATATAATATGGTTAATAAACTTACTATATATATCCAAGAGACCCCCATGTGGTACATTAATGATGAACCTATCATGATATAAGTCTCTTGGCCGATCTTTAGATTTTTAGGAATTTAATATCAATTAATAATATAACATTTGTTTTAAGAACTCTTTTATGTCAATTTTGACACTATTCAATAGTTGATTTTTGTGAAACTCATAACAGATTGATTACTTCGAAAAAAGTCAATTAAATCAATCCTAATATATCATATTATCCTATAAAATTAGTTTAATTAATTAAAAGTTTCATATTCTATTTATTTGGGTATTTATAATATCAATTATTTTAATTGTTCACTATTATAGTTATTACTGCATCATCATTGTGTCATAAATAAAATAAATTATCTAATGTCTAAAAATTATAAATAAAATAGCATTATGTAGGAAAGCGTTTTAGCTTTCTAATGAATATTTATAATCTAAAATCCAACTTATATAACCCTATGTAAAAATTGTTTTTCTAAAAGATATATGCTTGTGTCATTTTTGTACTCATTTTGACTTAATTAAAATAAAGTGTCATTATCACTTACAAGTGGATCCATGGGGTCCCAAAATAGACCCAAAGATTCTCATGGTCGACCATTTATCAACCAATAGGTTTAAGACACGTTTTAGGGTAATCTAGTATTATTATAATTTTAATTTTTAACCCTTATTTACCGGATTTACCCTTAACCATGGTAAATAAAATATTTACCGCAGTAATTATTCAAAATGTCTAAAAATAAAAGTTACCTATTTACACAATTTGAACATCCTGATTCCAAATATGGAATCCATTTTCATAAATTCAAAACACAGAAGTGGCAGAAATTAATTTAAAATTAATTCCCGCTGTCAAAACAAAAAGCGTGTTTTTAAGAGATAATAACTATCAAAAGATTGACACTTGTTTATGTTCGGTTTAATTGTAAAATTATGTCCAATGACCAACATTATATTAAATGGTAAAAATATATTCTAAATATACTTTAAACCCACTCAAATTCATAATTTATCACTATTAATTATTTTGATTAAAAAAGTTGTTTTTAATTAAAATTTAGTAATTTTCACTATTCATCAAAATATGAAAGTTATCCGAAAAGTACCAAAATTTCACCTTAGGCTAAATTTGATATTCCGAATCCAAAAATGAAGTCAATTTTTAAATATAAAATATATATAACTTCAAACAGTAGGTATTACTATTCATAACAGCTAGTTTGATTGGTTACAGTGTGTTAGAACTCGAAGTTGCGTACAACACACGCTACTGTTTTATTCAAAGGAAAGCGTACCGTGGAAGCTTGGGATGTTTCATTTTAAATTTTTTGATGTCTCCATTTAGTCAAAAAGTTTAAAAAATTGTATTTAAAAAGGTTTCACCATCAAATGTTGATAAAAGTGCAATACTGAAAATGAATCTGTTCTTGCATTATGACTAAGAAACTCATAATATGGATTCTAAAATTATAAGGATTATATAAAGTTTAAAATTTAGATAATACTATTCATGACCTCTTTTAATGGATTTTTTTTTTGGTAAGTCATGGTGCAATTGAACTCAGTGTTTCGTGTAGTGCAAGTTATTGAATTATTTTGAAGAAATAACACACTATGAAATCTTGGGGTGTTACATACCTTGGATGTTTGGGGTGGTACATTAATGTCAGTTTTGTATTTACTTGAAACTAATTAATACAAAGTGTCATTTTCACACCCATGTTGCTCCATGGGGTCACAAAATCTTTAAAAGGATGCCCATGTTTGGAAATATATTATCCAATAGGATTAGGACACAAGTTTGGTTAATTTTATATTATTATAATAATATTTGATTACCCATATTTATCAGATATTCCCTTTAACCATGGTAATGAAAAGGTTTTCTGAGGTAAATATTCATAATGTATAAAAATAAAAGTTACATATTTACATAATTCGAACGACATTAATCCAAATATGGAATCTATTTTACTAAATTCAATACATAGAATTGGTAGAAATTAATTTAAAAATAATTCACGTTGTCAAAACAAAAGGCATGTATTTAATAAATAATAACTATCAAAAGATTGACACTTTTTTATGTAAATTTTTAAAGTGAAAATACTTCCATTCACAACAATTTGATTATATGGTAAAAACATAATATAATTACTTGTTAAAACAAAATAAAAATATATTCTATCTTTATAAAAAATTTATATTAAAAGGATGTTTTGAATTAAAATTCAGTATTTTTAAGTATTCATTAAAAAATAAATTTTATCTGAATCATAAAAAAATGTAACCAAAATAAATTTTTATTACCAGATTCTAAAGAGGATTTTTTTTCAAATAAAACATATAATATTGACAAAAACTGTATTTAATGGGGGTTCGCCATCTAAACGCTGTTAATCATCATTTTAATGGATATTAGAGTTTTTGTGCTTAAAATCAGTTTCTTTCTTATTTTAAGCCTCTAAAATTTATTGGATACATGTAAAAATGTTTAACAAACTTTTATACTCATATTATAGTTAGTTATGTCCATTCCCACCAATACAATAACAAGATGTTAACTACCATTTAAAATAATAATATTATTTTGTTAGTGTGCAACGTAAGATTTCAAAGAAACTCGCTGTTGCGTATCAGGTACACAATAGAACATAGAATACCCTTTATAGTAATTTTAATATTTATTTCACAAATATTATTATATATTAAAATTTTATATTCCTTATTTACCTTGTATGTTACATCCTTCCCCCCTTTTGGGAATAACATCCCCTCAATTCGATTAACTTATCATTTGTGTGGGGGTATTTATCCCTTATAGAATTTTCAGATTCCCACATTGCCTCTTCAAGAATATGGTAGCCGAAAAGTACTAAAGACAGGTGGGGACCTGCTACCAAAAAAATATATATATAAACGATTAAACATTACAAAACAACTCAAAAAAGGGGAGCATTACATCACCTTGTGTGCACAACACCAATTCTATCATTACGAACCAAACCAGTGCAGTTACTAGGTAGAACAAAGGACCATCTAGAACTGACCTCCATAATCGCTATTTTGGAAAGAGCATTTGCAACCTTATTGGCCTCTCTATACACATCAGAAACATCAAGACATATCAACTCATCAAGTCTAAGAGTATTTATCCAGGAAAATAGCATCTTCTATTGAACATTCCTAGACCGGTCTTTAAGAATCTGCACAACAATAAAAGAATCTGATTCTATTCATAACTTCTTCCGACCATAACGAAATCCATACCTTATCGCCTTTATCATTTCCCATAATTCACCCTCAATCGCATTCTCATTCCCTATATAATGGAAGAAACAACCTTTGAAAAAGCCTTGATGAGTCCTAAATACCGCACCACATCCAGCAGGACCTGGTGCACCGGAGGACGCCCCATCCACATTCACATTCGGCGGGTCATGTATCTGTGGAATCCACCGAATATGTTTCATCATTCTAGGCCTCCTCCCCTCTACCACTTACACCAAGAGTCCTCAAGAGAATAAAATCATATATATCATTATTTATTGATCCGGTTTGATTCACCAATGAAAGTTTAATGCTTCGATGAATCGCGAAAACACCCTCTATAAACAAGGGCTTGCAATTGTTAAAAACAGTATTGTTTTGAACTCCGCAAATGTATGAAATCTTTGGAACAAGAGAATTAGTGAGAATGGATTTACCTTGCTCACTACAATCGGCATGTAGAACCAATGTGAGCTGTGTGTCAACTGAACTGAAAATGAAATGACACTGAAAGGTGTCTTGCAGATAACTCCAAAACCGAGCAGTGAAAGAGTAGTGAATGAACAAGTGTGTGATAGATTCATCATCATTCAAGGAGAGATAACATAATCGAGAAATGCTCATTCCAATACGTTTAAGGGCAGATTAGATTGGCAGCTGCTAATTCCAGATTTTCCATATCAGCAAAGCATCAGTGAGAAGAATAAAGTGCCTTCTTACACCCTTCACCCATGCAGGTACTCCAGGTGTAGTGCCACACTGTAGCTTATATGACTCTCGGCTAGATAAGTATCCATTGAGTGCAGACATCAAAATTAGGACATCATAGTCAAAAAAGGTACATCTTGACATCTCCATACGAAGATTACTATAAATGATTGCACAAGCCTTAGAGTTCCCCTACATGTTAGAAATAGATATGTTCCTCCATGGTAATATAATATTGATGTATTCTTTAGTTGGAGAAGAGATCCATGGAGTATTCCAGCAGTTCATGTAAGAATTACCACATATCAACCATTTAAACTATGTCAAGATATGAGAATATGTGTTCCTAACTAATGTCCAACAAAGGATCTCATGTACTCAATCTGATTATTTTTCTCCCTATCAACAAATCTACTACTATGAAATTCCATTGAAAAATCAAAACCATATAAAATCCTCCAAGTGAAATTCTAAAGCAGTGCATCATTAAAAATTATGACATCTTTAGCTTCTATTCCCCCCATAGCCACAAGATTTATACAATCTTTCCACACAGTGACAAGTTTCCTCTGGTGAATCTAGCCAGTCCAAATGAAGTTGTGTATCATTCCACTGAGTTCATTAATAAGAGCACTTAAACATCGATAAATTGAACAAGAGTAAACAAACATTGAAGTTATGAAAGAGTTAACAAGACATATCATACCATCTTGAGACATGGTCTTCCATTTCCAACCGGCCAACTGATTTGTAATTTTAAGAGAAATACCTTCCAAGTATACTCATTTCACCCTTCCACAAAATATTGGAAACCCAGGATAATTAAAAGGTAGTGCACCTCTCTTTTCACCAAAATTGTTAGCAATCCTGTTTTTCATGAAGATTCGAATTCTTTCGCCAAAGACAACAAATGATTTCTTCCATCTTATGACCTAGCATGCTACTTCCTCATATTGATAAAAGATACTCTTTATACAAGAGATTTTATTACTGTCAGCTATGGAGAATAAATTTATATCATCAGCATAGAACAAGTATGAGGGGGTATAATAGTTCCTACCAATTGTTATCCTTTGATACAAACCGATGTTAACAAGATCACAAAGACAGACACTCAAATAATCATTAGTCTTTGCGAACAAAAGTCTAGATAAAGGATCATCATGCCTAACTCCTCTAGATCATTGAAAAAATCCCATGGGTGATCCATTGTCCACAAGAAATAGACTAGCAGTTTTCAAAATGGAATATACCATACCAATGAATTTCTATGAAAATCCTTGAATTTTCAGAATTTTAAAAATGAAATCCCTCTTTATGGTGTAAAAGGCCTTCAATATATCCACCATTAAGGCCATATTTCTGTCCTTGACCTTTCATCTCATTATATTAAAAAACTATGAAGCAGTGAAGAAACTATTTTGAATGTTCCTGCTAGGTAGAAAACCAAACTGATTTGAGGAAATAAGACGAATTGCAATATCACCTAACCGGACTGCCATGATTTTGATAATATCTTTTGGAATGGAGTTACCTATAGCAACATGCCTAAAATATTTAATATCCAAAGCATTGTATTTCATTTGAATCGGGGGAATGAAGTTAGAGTTAATCCCAAATGGAATATAGGAGTGATAGAAAAATTCCCTTATAGCATCCATCACTTCTTTATATATAATGTCCTGATAGAACATAAATAACTTGCTGGGGAAACCATCAGGACCAGTAACACTATCCATATTTAAGGAGAAGAGAGCTTAATGGAATTATTTTTATGTAGGGATATCAATGATTTTTTTATTCTTGAGAATCATCCAGACTTGGCTCCATTCATCAAATAATTTTTTTTGAGTTGTCCTCCACAAATTCATAATAAAAAATTTAAAAATACCATTTAACAGAATTGGAAATTTCATTCTCTAAAATTAACATGGTGTCATCAATTCTTAAATCCTTGAGACTCCTTCTTACCTTTTTCTCCCTGTTAATGCAGTGAAAGAACCCTGGATTTCTATCCTCCTCCATCAACCACCAAACATTTAACTGATTTTGATCATGTTTCTTCATAAGATACAAGATATTATCAAGCCTTGAGGGAACTTGTATCTCTTCTTGAGTTGGAAAATCATGATTCATATGGCTTTGCTGACAATCAGACAGAAGGGAATCAGCCACTTTGATGTCATGCGCAATGCTGGAAAAATAATGTTTGCTCCATTATCTGGTTCTGGTTCTCACAATTTTCAGTTTTCTAGTATGAATATGAAATGAAATACCTTGTACATCTACATGCCAATCCTCTATTATAACTTCTTTGCATCCTGGAACAACCATCCATGCGTTTTTCAACTTAAAGGGAAATGGAGTTAACCTCATATTAGTAAAACATAGAACAATTAATATAGGGTTGTGATCAGAAAGAATTCTTGGTAGTGTCATGCCAGAAACCTCCATTATCTCACATTGCTCATCCATCTGAACTAGACACCTGTCTAGTTTTCTTTCCTGCCTCACATTTAGGGTGTATCTGTTCTAAGAAAAATCAGCACTTGAAAACATAGTGTACCTGGGATAAAAATGGAGGTAAATCCACTTTGAACGCACCTAATCAAACTTTCTCTAGGATTTCATATGGTCCAATGAACCTCGAACTCAACATTCACTTCTTACCAAAACACATAACAATTTACCATGGAGAAACATTTAGAAATACATGACCACCTACATCAAAAGAAAGATCATTCATCCAGTTATCCGTATAACTTTTCTGCTAGATTTGACCTATTCTCAGGTGCTTTGGAATCAACTAAAACTTTTCTTCCATATCTTCTATTAGTTTTGGTCCGATCTGTTTTCTTTCACCTATTTCATCCCATAAAACTAGAGTTTGACAACGCTTTCCATATAATGACTCAAATGGAGCAATATGTATACTGAATTGAAAACTGTTTTTATATTAAAATTCAACCAATGAAATAAGTTGGTCCTGACATCCCTAGTAATCCATCTATAAAGCACGTAACATATCCTCCTAGGTCTGAATTGTTATTTCTAACTACCCATATGATTGAGGATGAAATGATGTACAAAAATTTAATTCAGTACCCAATGATATCTAAAGGCCTTTCCAAATGTATTTGTGAACCTGGGATCATGATCAGATACACTAGAGAGGGGAACACCATGAAACCTGACGATCTCATTAACATACAACCGAATCAAGATGATCTAGAGAAAATATAACTCGAATAGGAAGGAAACGATAAGATTTAGTAAATCGATCAACATTATCTCATATTATATTATTACCTCAAGATTTGTTTGGTAATACCAAAACAAAGTCCAGGGATATATTTTCCCATTTCCACTCTGTTACTGGTAAATAATGATGCATCCCTTTTGGTAACTACCACTCTGCTTTAACCTATTGACAAGTCAAACACATCACTATAAAATCAACAATATATCTTTTTATTCCATCCCATGAGTAATACTCTCAGAAATCGGTGTACGTCTTAGTATTACTTGGATGAACTAAAAATAGAGAACTATGAGCTTAACATAACAATTTATTCTTCAACTATAAATCACAAGTCCCACATTATCTCTTTCTATACCTCAATACATTATCATTATCCATGTTAAAATCAGGAAACATAACCTACTAAACAAACTCTGCCTTTTCCTTCAACTCAATGTTAATCATCCAAACTTTCTTACTTCGGTCTGATAGAGATGATTTCACTGACACCAGTAAAAAACAAAATAATATCATGCACCACCAGCTTCTATGGAAAATTTCATCAAATAGAAATCCCAAGGATCTAATTCCAAACATATCATGGATAATGAAGCATTAATTTTTCGACTGAAAGCATCAGCCACTATATTTGTTTTTCATGGATTGTATGGGATCCTGCAATCATAATCACTAATTAATTCCAACCATCTACTTTTTCTCATGTTTTTTTCTTTCTAAGTGAATATATACTTCCAAATTCCGTTGTCAGTATATATTTCACATTATACGCCATACAGATCAGGCCTCCAAATTTTTAAAGAAAAAACACGACAGGTAATTCCATATCATGTGTAGGGTAATTTCACTCATGAGGTTTCAACTGACATGAAGCATAAGAAATTACCATATCATTATTCATAAGTACACAACCAAGTCCTTTCAACAAAACATCATTGTAGTTAACTGACTCAACATTTTTGGAAGGCAATGAAAAAACTGGTGCATTCACCAATATTCTTTTCAATTCATGAAAACAATCATCATATTCTTTTCTTCAAATGAGCATAAAAACTTTTCGAGTTAACAATGTCAGTGAGATTGATGATAATGAAAAATGTTCAAAAAACCTATGGTAATAACATTCCAATCCATGTAAACTACAAATATCAGTTATATTTTTTGGTCACGGCCATTCATGATCATTTTTTGTTTTAGAATAATCAACAGTTATGCCATTTTTTTAAACAATGTGATCATGGAAAGAAATTTGTTATAACCAAAACTGACACTTTTTGAATTTCCCATGCAGTTTTTTTTTCATTTAAGGTTTTCAAGACAACCATTAAATTAATTTCATTCTCCACTTCACTTTTATAATAAACCAAAATATTATCAATTAACAAATCCAAAAACTTATACAAGATCTTAAGGAAAAATATATTCATATGATCCATGAATATAGGAGGAGAATTGGTTACATCAAAAGTCCTAACTAAAAATTCATAATGACCATATATAATATAAAATACACACTTCAGAATTTTGGATTCCATTACATTCAACTGATGGTACATGTAATTTCGTGGTTTTGGAAGCCACCCAGAGGCACCCTATACCTGGTTTGTCACCTGGCCTCAATCGCATTTCCCCGAATGCTAGAGGCTGCCGACTTGAAGTGAGGGCCTTGGGTGTGATAGTGGGGAAACTATGCCCTCAATGGAAGAGAACACAGTGGAAGAGAAAACAATAAACCATAGAGGAAGCAGTAAACAATCCATACACAAGAAAATAGCAGAATACTAAACAATAAACAACTAGAGCACAGACATATATATGAAATTATTCATGATACATGTGTCTAGGAAAGCATCCAAACAAGTCACCTTGCTCAATACAATACTAAACCAAATTACAATATCAAAATATATAAGAAACTCCTCAGCATCGCAAGCCTTATTTTGGTCCCATGCTCTCCTTCTCCAATGCATGTCATGTACAAGATGTCGAAGGGTGCTTGCCCTTGTTTATACCTACAACAATATAGTCTCTATGGGCCCAAAAAGCATGACCCAAATAAGGTGTGAGAATGAATCCTAGTAAGAAACCACCCGAAGATCTGTTCCTAAAAGTCAGTGAGTATATGGTTGGTAAAGTACAGTAAATAGTAAATAGTAATAGTAAACAAGATGATACACAATAGTAAACATTCAATAGTGAACAAGCAGCAGTGAAGAAAACAGCTAACCACAAACAGGAAACCCCATGGGAAGTACTCACAGCCATCCCCTCTGGTCCTATCCAAAAAGTACCAACAACCCTTTAGGCAGTACACTCAGCCTAACCCCATATGGTTTGGTCATACGAAATTATAAGACTCTCTGAGGAAGCACCATCAGTCAATTCCCCTTATAGTCTAGGGTAGTCATGGACTCTCTAAGGTAGATCACACGGTCTAATCACCATAAATCCCCAAGGTCTAAAAAATATCTGAGGATGTGAACTTGTTCAATTCCTCTAATAGGCTTAGGTCTATCACAGACTCTCTGAAGAAGCTCACTCAGTCAATTTCTCATATAGCCAAGAATGGTTTAAGGAAAATCAAACAAACTAAAACTCTCTGAGGAAGCTCACTCAGTCCATCACCTTATAGTCTATAAAGCTCAAGACTCTATGAGAAAGCACACTCGGTCTATCCTCTTATATTTTATAATATCAAATAATCTATGGGAATCTCACTCAGTCTATCCCCTATAGTCTATAAAGTCCATGACTCTCTGAGGAAGCTCGCTCAGTCTATCCCCTTTAGTCTATAGCACCAGGTTCTCTCGGCCCTGTGCCAGTAAGTGCATAATTATTCTATAAGTCAATAGTAAACTTACAGAGCTACTTGGATAACCATTATATAGTAAAACAAGAAATGTTAGGGAATAGTAGTCCATCCTATGTTCACAAGGCATGAAATACTGGTATAACGGCCAATGTTTTAATAAGACCAAATAAGTCATAAATAGAACAAATCATGGGAAAAACATCCAAGCACATCAATTATCCACATACTAACCAAAATTAACTCTACTCAAGCATACATGTAAGGTAGGAAATCAATAGGGGAAAACAATAAACACACAATACCCCATGTACGGGTATTGGTGTAAATTGTACATAATTCTCGAGGACTTCGAACGGAACGACACAAACCTCTTACCTTGATTCTAGGAGATTGATATACTTGAACCAAAAGGGTTGAATCTCCTTATATAATCATTTATCTATGAAAATTCATAAAATGTTCAACCTAGGATAACATGAGAAAGATGAAAATTTTGAGAACAAAGCTCTACGATAAGTGAGAGCATACCACTGTGGTTCCAACGCAATCGACGACGGTCGATTCAGAGAACGGACAAAGGCTCGGGGGTTTATCAAAGATATGTGGCCGTATGGGGCACTCTCGGTCGAAGAAGCTGGAGAAGAAGCATTTTCGTGTGATTAGACAAGACCCCAGTCTGTTTAATGAAAAAAAATAATGTACATGGCATGTGCGTTTGGAGTACACAATGTGTACTAGGATTTTCTGTACTCTGTTTTAAGCAGCCTCTGCATCACCCATACTTGGCCATGTGTGTGGCCATGACACGACCAACACACGGCCCCGAGCGACATCAAAGTACCCGACATGTACTTCAAAAATTTCTAGAAACTACTTTTTTATCAAAAACTACAGAAAAAGAAAAAACATACATGAAAAGAATGTCTAGTTTCTTACAATCTTCCCCCCTTAAAGAAACATGTCCCCGAATTTCCCTAGCGAGGCGTCGAAGAAGAAACCCCGAACAGCTCTAGCCACTGCGATTGTATATCGGCCTCCCTCTCCCATGTCTCAACCTGTACATGCTTGTGCTGCCATAGCACCTGTACTAGAAGAACAAAACGGCCACATAGAACCATCGTACTGCGATTGACAATTCAGATAGGATGCTCTTTAAATGATGCATCTTCTTCGACCTCAACCTCCTCAGGTTGAAATACATGAGATGGCTGTAAAATGTAACATCAGAGCAGAAAAACATAGAAGACATCATGTATATCCCGATACCTCTGAGGTAACTATAAATGATAGAAAACCGTCCCAATTCTCTCAAACACCTCAAACGGTCTGACATACCATGGTGAAAGCATACCCTATATATGAATCCTCTTGTGTCCCATCCTTGGCGTGACACGCAGGAAACCCTGATCTCCAATATTGAATTCCAGAGGTCGTCTCTTCTGCTCAGCATAAGACTTCTATAGAGATTGTGTTGTTTCCATCCTCTTCTGAATCAACTCTATTTGCTCTGAGGTCTCCTGAATAAGATGTGGTCCCTGCAAAGCTTCCTATACAACCTCCATCCAGCATAATAGTGATTAATATGGCCTACTGTACAAATATTCATAATATTCCATTTGAATAGTCGCCTGAAAACTATTGTTGTAGGCAAACTTCACAAGAGGAATATGATTCTACCAATAACCTCTATAATCCAGAATGAAAGCTCTGATCATATCCTCAAGCACCTGAATCGTACGCTCGGACTAGCCATCTGTATTGGGATGGTATACTATACTCAGAAGTACCTATACACCCAAGGCCTTCTGAAGCCCCTTCCAGAACTGAGAAGTAAAGTGCGCATCCCTGCCTGAAACAATGGAGTGTGGAACACCATGCTCAAGTACAATCTCTTGGATATACAACTGCCCCAGCTCATCAACAATTAAGGTCTCTATGATCAGAATGGAGTGAAAAACCTTCATGAGTCTGTCAACGACAACCCATACTGCGTCATTCAATCGAGGATACATCGGCAACCCTGTCACAAAATCCATCGCGACATCATTCCACTTCCACTCCGGAATTGTTAACTATTGCAAAAGATATACTGGTCGCTGATGCTACACTTCCAACTGCTGACAAGTGGAACACCTCATGATGAAACTAGCTACACCCCTCTTCGTACCTGGCCACCAATACTGACAGTGAAGATCATGGTACATCATGGTGACACCAGGATTAACTTCCCAAACAGAGGAATGAAAACCATGCATTTTCTCCTCACATATGTCTGTTGGAACCCATACATGTCCCTGGAAATGCAAGAACTCATCCTCGCCCACTGTCCATCTCGGAAGAGTGTCCTCTCTTGACACACCTTCCCACAAGACCGGTCCTTTTGAGTCTAATAGCTACCTCATCTATACTAGATCGAGAAGAGTAGACGTAACAGCTACAGAAGATAGAAAATTCTTTCCCTACCTGTCGTGCACCTCCAAATGCATCTCATAAAACAGAGAGATAAGCTACCACTCCCTACTGGCCTCCTGAACTGCCTAAATCTGATTTCTCATCCTCAACGCATCAGCCACTGCATTTCCATTCCCAGGTTTATAGGAAAGCTCAATGTTGAATGACTAAAGATACTCGACCCACCTGCGTTATCCCAGATTCAGATCATGCTGAGAGAATATGTACTTTTTACTCTTGTGGTTGATGAACACCACAAATATTTCTACCAGAAGATAATGTCTCTAATATGATAAAGCGTGAAAAATAGCTCCCAACTCCAGATCATGTGTCGGGTAATTCCTCTCATGTGGCCTTACCATCTGAGACCCGTAAGCAACGACTCAATCTCCCTACATAAGCACAGCTCCCTGCCCGATACCTAAAGCATCACAGTAAATAGTATAGCATTTTCCCGGCTCTAGAAAGACTAGTATCAGTGCTAAAGACAACCTCCCTTTCTGCTCTCAAAAGGATGACTCACAAGTATCCGACCATAAGAACTTCGGCCCATTCTTTTTCAGACCTGTCAATGGTGCTGCTAGGCGTGAAAAGTCTTGTATGAAACTATTGTAGTGTCCAGCCATTGTAAAGACCTGGAAATTTCAAGAATTTTTTTCATAAATACATTGGAATCCTCCGAGTCTGTGGTTTATAACGACACTTGATTCCGAGACCCAGTGTGCTGGAATCAATTTTGGATGTTTTTTCGGGTACGTTCAGTAAATGTACGTGAAGGTTTTTCTATCTTTTGAACCGGTGCTCGGAATTGAAATCTGAGGACATCGATAAACTCGCAGCGCCAATATTCTCTTAACTGGACCATTATCGAAGTTGTGTTTTATGCAGGTTGAGATTTAATATTGGGGGATTTACAATAAAATAATTAAAATTTTTAGTACACAATTTTATTTATGGAAGTTAGTTATTCCCTTCCAAGGGGAGTTAAAGGTGGGGCCCACACCCACTTAACCTTCTATGAGAGAATTTTTGTGAGGTGGGGCCCCCATGTGCCCTAACCATTCAACTCCCTTTAACCCCCATTAAACCCCCTTAATTAAGTTAACAAATCTACCATTAAATATGTGATATATTCACCTCCCCCTCTCCCATTAATTCATTTTCCAACACTTTTAATTAATTAATTGAATCCTTCAATTAATTAATTAAAGTTTTTGAATTTAAAAAAAATACATGCGTGAATAAAATAATAGCCAAAGCTATTATTTTATTTAGGGAATTCATTGTGTTGAGAGGATTTTGAGAGATCTCTTGAGAAATTTAAGAAGGAGTTCCTCTCTATAACGAAGAACACCATCCTTCCAACGATGAACATTGTACTTCCAAGGAAGAACCACAGAAGAACGATGATTGTCTCTTCTGATCATCAGCCAAGCCAAAGGATAAGGAGCCCCCCCCCCTACAAGGAACACTGAAGATGTGCCATCCTTGGTTCCTTCTTTCCTGACGTCAACAATTTGACACTGTCTCTGTCCTATTCTGTGACACCTAACTACCGCGAATCTTAATTCGAGGTAGTTGTTTCGTATAATTTATAAGAAAATAAATTAACTCATTTGTGTTGATTTATTTGGAATAACATCGGCCAATTCATATCGCCTAATGCGAAGGGTGCGGGCCAAACACACAAGGCCCGACGACCCTCCATGGTTTCTTTTATTTGTGATGGAGACTATGTTGGGAAGTTGGCCACGAGCAAAGGCGGCGGCCGCGTGTCGGCCGCATGCGGAATAACAACGGCCCACAACCGTGGGCTGCCCGACCGACGAAGAACTGGCCGACTTAGCTAGTCGGGTCGAAGAGACTGTGGCACCACTAGGGCACCACAATGTGAAGGACCGCGGCCCGCATTCTGCAGGATGCTTGGCAGACAAACCGGCCGGCAACCGGCCGACCGGGATGGGATGACCCTTGAAGCCTGGAGGGATGTGCGCTGGAGGAACCGCGGACCGCTCGTGCCAGGAGGACCGGTTAGCTACGACCAGCCAGAAAGGAGGGCAGCCCTGCTTGTCGCCGCCGGTTCGGGAGACCACCACCCCCCCCCCCCCCCCCCCCCGCAGCGCTCAGCAAGCCGAAAAGGGCCGCACCACACCAGTCAGCGCCATGGCATGCCAGAACGGGCCACGCAACGCACTTCACCCAGCCAGTCCGACCCTCTTTCACGTCAGACCCGCCATGACCGGGATGACACGACCCTCCAGCCCACCGGGCTTGATGGGTCGGGCCCGTTTTCACTTAAACATGAATAACATTAAGACTGCGCGTCTGATCGACGCACCGTCTACGGCACTGAGAATATTTTGACGAGACTGTCCTTTTGCGATAATCTAAGCGAGTTTTGGAAGAGTTTGTAAAATGGCCAGGTTTTGAACGAGCGTATTTCCAACCGAGCCCATGGAACGGAAAACGAAATTACTCTTAGACCGGGCATCCGATCGACGCGCCATCATTTTCGTTGGGTTCCATTTGACGAGACGGAACTTTAGGATACATAAACTCTGAACTTTGTGATAGTTGATGTATCAAACCTTTGACTCGAAGATCAGACCCTCCCGGAATCGAGCGTGTTGTGTGCGGGAACCCTAGATCTGGCTGCCACTACGACGGCTACAATACTGGGATCCTCCGTGGGTTCGACGACGATGGATATTGTACTTAGATCCTATGTCATTTTGGCAGCGATCACTACAGTACATGGATCATGCGTGGGTTCAGAAGTGTTGACAATTGTACTTGGATCCTCTATGGTATTGGCAGCGATGAATACTGTACATGGATCCTCAGTGTGTTCAGTAGCGAGGACTTCTATACTAGGTTCCTATGTGGGTTAAACATAGGAGATGATTCAGAGGCTACATCTAATAATCTCCATCCTTCTTTGTGAGCTGTATTACCTTCTGATATGAGTCATGCCATTCAATCATTATCCTCAATGTGATTGACTTCTTCCCTATGTGAACTGGGTTGTTCTTAGTCTCGAGAGTTGGAATCAAACTTGGATTGATGACTTAGGTATATGTATGGGCCTATACCTATGTAGAGTTGGTTGATACTTCGTGATTGTATCATCTCTTTGTGGTTTATCCTTCATGGATTCTGGGAGACCTTCGGGGGTCTCGGGGTCCCTATTGAGTATTGTTATACTCACCCCTACACGGTCTATGCCGGCACTATGTTGTGTTGGATGTAGATGACAGACATCACTGATCGTGGTAGAGATTTATGGAGCTGGATGGTACTCGAAGGTGGACGACTTGGCGGAAAATACACGAATCACACGGACAGACCTGAGGAGTTGAGGAGACCATCTTTACCCACCCTTCATGTGGGTTTCCACGAAGATTACTCAGTGTTTGTTTCTTTACTTTACCGATGTTGTACTAGACTTTCAGTTGTACTGTACTTACTGTTGGGCTTGTATTTCCGGCCCCTTTCTTTCCAGCACATACTTTTTTATACAGTTTTACTTTTTTATTACTTTTTTTATGTTCTATGTTGTGTTTGTTTTCTATATAAAGTCAATTCATTCACTTTTTATAGGGATTTAAGCCTTTGGTGCTAGTCGCCAGCACCTGGCCTATGCAAGGCGAGCTAGGGGTAGTCACGGCATGGGCCTTGAGGATAGGTCGTGAAAAATTGGTATCAGATGAGTCGGTTCTACCGCTAAAATCTGGACTCTGATTATTTCTTTCTATGGAGAAAGAGTGTTAAGAGTATTGAGTTTGGTTTTCAGTCTAGGGAGACCAGTGTTGGTGCGGCGGCCGATGTATCCATACTCCAGGACACTGACCTCTGATTTCTGACTTTGTGCACGAAAACACTGATTGCATGTGTGTTTCAAAAGTTTTCATTGTGATTACTTTGTGTCAGCTCATCAGGTATACTATTTTGATCATGGAACACCTGTTTCTTTTTAGGATGGCCTCATGAAGGAAGCCAGCTAGGGTTCTGAGTTACATATGAGATGGCAGCACACAGAGAGACGAGGCCTCAGTGCAGGGCCCCATCACAGTGGAGGCACCAACAGTACCACTACCCACTGGTCCATCGATTCCACTAGCCCTAGCAGCATAGAGTGCACGCCACCTGAGTGAGTTGCACAAGTTTCAGTGACAATGGCCGCCCAGGTTCCACAAAGAGACGGACCTACAGGCAGTCGAGGATTGGCTGGTGGAAAACGTCTGGGTTTTCAGATTAGTAGGGACACCAGCTAAACTTATGGTGATCCTTGCTGTGAGTCTTCTGCACGAAGAAATACGTATATGGTGGAGCTTGATTCTTGAGTTGCATGACGAGGCATCTCTACATTGGACAGACTTCTAAAGTCTCTTCTCCTCGGAGTTTGTTTCTACCACCCTTTTGTGCCTTGCAGTTCCTGAAGTTACATAATCTGTGGTTGAGAATAATGATAGTAGCTCAGTACTTAGTGAGGTTTACTGACCTCTCACACTACTCCATGGACATGGTATGAGAACCATTATTCTGGGCCCAGACCTTCGAGCAGGGACTGAGGCATGAGTTCAGGTCTTTGACGATTCCGCTCAACATCCCGACATAGGTGGAGGTGCTAGAGTGAGCCCTTCTAGTGGATAGGTTTCTCACTGAGCGGTCTTTAGTAGCGAGATCCACCATAAGGAAACACGTAGCTGTGTCTTCTACAGCCGTCAGTAGACAGATGTCACAGAGGTCCAAGAAAACCAGGAAATTAGGTGGGAGACCTCAGGATACGGGTACGGATTAGTGGGGCACACAAAACAGAGCCGTCCATACGAGGGGCAGGCAATGCTATGCATGCGGCGGGCCGGTCCACAAGGCTCATGACTGTCCGACCCTCCATGCAGACGAGAAGCAGATAGTAGAGGGACCTCCCAGGCAGAGTCAGAAGATTGACAGTGGTGGTCCGTCAGGAGCAGGCAAACGAGGTAGAGGAGCTGGCCGAGCAGCGGGTGGTGGACGAAGTTTCGTGGATCTACCACGTCCACCACAAGGAGGTCCCCCCGACCACAGAGATCCTGTAGACAGAGGTGGTATCAGCTCTAGGCAGTCGAGGGCTAAGACCGCAGATCACCTGAGATGATTCTAGGTACTATCTGTGTCTACTCCACCCATGCTGCTATACATATAGATACAAGAGCGAGTCATTATTTTATTATTTATGCCCTTGTTCGGAGCATATAGATTCTGACAGAGCCGTTGGATCGATGCTTATGGCTAGAGACTCCTACGGGAGTAGACTCGACGATTACACACTAGTGTAGTTAGTGTGAGATTACTCTAGGAGGTGAGAGCATTGTCTAGGATCTTCTTGAAGTGGCGTCAAGGCCTTACGACATCATCTTTGGTATGTACAGGTTATCTGCAGTCCATGATCAGATCCATTGTATTATGCGAAAAGTGCGGTGTGTCCTCACGGATGGGAGAAGGTTCTCCTTCATCAGCGAGAAGGGAGCCTTTGGAGCGCAGGATGGACTTACGTAGAGGAGAGGGCAGCGGATCACACATCAGTTGGCTAGTATCATCTTTGGAGCAGTTTATGTGTGGAGTCTGAGTTTTCCTGTTGTGGTGGATTCGTATGCTGCCGTTTTTCCTAACGACATTCTAGGACTACCGCTTTGTAGAGAGGTAGTCTTCTACAATTTCCTGTACCCTGGGACAGCACTGATATCTACTCCATCATATTTTATGGCTCCCATCGAGCTTCGTGAGCTACGAGTACAGCTGGAGGACTTGTAGGGAAATGGATTCATCAGACCCAGTTTATCTCCCCGGGCTTCTCTGATTTTGATCGCCAAGATTGCGGATGGGATCTTCAGACTATGTGTCGACTACCGTCGCCTACATCAGGTGACCGTGATGAAGAAGTACCGACTCTTGAGGATTGAAGACCTCTTTGATCGGCTCAATGGATCACGATGGTTTTCGAAGATAGATCTCAGGTTAGGCTATCATCAGCTCAGATTTCGAGATGAGGATGTGCACAAGACGTCCTTTAGGTGTTGGTATGGCCACTATGAGTTCATTGTTATGCATTTCCGCATAAGAAATGCATCAGTAGTGTTCATGGGTTGCATGAACATGATCTTCTAACCTTACCTCAATCATTTTGTTGTAGTCTTAATCGATGACATACTGATTTACTCGACTACTGAGGAGGAGCATGCCTACCACTTGCGGGATGTATTGGAAACACTCGAAGAGCACCAGCTTTATGGTAAGCTCTCGAAGTTCCATTTATGGATTCAAGAGAATCAATTTCTAGGATACGTCCTCTCAGAGGTGAGAGTTGAAGTGGATCTAGTGTAGAAAGAGGAAGTACTTTCTTGGGAGCCACCCAGGAGTGTGAATGAGATGCGGAGTTTCCTAGGTCTGGCTGGATATAATATTAGATTTATTCCAGACCTCTTCAGAGTTGAAACAACGCTTTCATCTTTGACAAAGATTGGGAAACCCTTCGTGTGGTAAGAAAGATGTCAGCAGAGGCTTCATGAGCTGAGACAAGGATTGAACAGTGTTCCCATCTTGAATCTACAAGAGGAGGGCATTGGGTACGTAGTATAATCCGACACATAAGGGACCAGACTCAGTTGTGTCATGATGCATGAGTGAGCAGTGATCCCGTATGGATCACGGATGTTGAGACAGCACGAGAAGAACTATGCTACCCATGACCTAGAGTTAGCAGGAGTGGTCTTCACCTTGAAGATGTGGCAGCACTATCTAATGGGCGAGCACTTTACAGTCTACTCTGACCACCAATTTCTTAGGTACATATTCTCGTAGAAGGACCTGAACCTGAGACAACGGCGATGGATCGAGTTCCTCTAGGACGATGACTATGAGATACTCTATACTTTTGGGTAGGGGATTGTTGTAGTTGATTCTCCCTGCTGGATATCAGGCATTCAACTACTAGGAGAGGCGACAAAGAAGCTAGCCACGCTTCAGATATCCTTTGTGGATAGAGAAGGAGCAGCCTTTCTACAGTCACTCCTCCACTCCTTTAGCAAGTCAGAGAGTCACACCGTGGGGATGTTGACTGTGAGACGCGACGTGATCATATATTCCCAGGGCAAGCGCCTGATGGATTTTCTGAAGGAGGGGAGCATGTCATCCTCTTCAGGGGATGTACTGTGGTACCAGTTTCACTGAAAGTGGAAGTGCTGAGGGAGTTTCACACTTCTCCTCAAGCGGTACATCCAGGAGTGGCGACGATGTACCAGGACCTCATATGTCAGCACTGGTGGCCAGGTATGAAGATGGCTATAGCAGAGTTTGTTTCAGATGCCTCACATGTCAGCAAGTGAAGGAAGATCACAAGGTACCAGCAGGCTTTTTACAACCCTTAGAGGTCCTATAGTGGAAGTGAGATGGGATATATATGGATTTCATGATGGGGCTTCCATGTACATCTAGAGGACACGACACTATCTGGGTGATCATAGACTGACTCACCAAGTCGGATCACTTCTTAATGATTAGAGATCATGTCTCAGTAGAGAGTTTGGGATGCCTTTACATGCATGATATCATAAGGCTTAATGGTCTGTCATCGTCTATAGTTTCCAATCGAGATGCTCGATTCACTTCCCGGCTATGGAAGGGGTTACAGGAGGCTTTTCGGACATAGCTACGTCTGAGCACCTCCTTCCATCCTCATATGGAAGCCCAGACTGAGAGGACCATTCAGACTCTCGAGGACATGATCCATGCATGTGTCCTTGAATTTGGTCGCAGCAGGGAGGATCACTTACCTGAGATGGAGTTTGCGTACAACAACTACCACTCCACCATCGGGATGGCACCTTAAGAGGCACTGTACGACCAACCTTGCAGATCACCTCTGTACTGGACTGACCTAGGGGAGTCAACAATTGTAGGACCAGAGATGGTTCAGGCTATGACAGAGAAGATGCAGATCATCCAGGAGTGTGTGAAGACTGCACAGAGCAGACAGAAGTCCTATGCTGAGAGGATATAGAGACCACTAGAGTTTGAGGATGGTGACCACGTCTTCCTATAGGACTCATCTCAATGGAGTCTATGGAGATTTGGTCTAGGCGGAAAGGTATCTCCACACTTCATTGGACAATTCCAGGTCCTCATCAGAGTAGGTGAGGTGGCTTACCGCCTGTTCCATCCATCTCATTTGCACCAGGTGCATGACATCTTCCACGTATCTCAGTTAAAGAGATAGGTTCATGACCCGTCCCACATCATCGACCACGGGGAGTTGGACATCGATGATTGGGTGACATTCTTGGAGGTCCCAGTGGATACTGAGGATCGACAGGAGCGAGTCTACATGGGTGGTTGATTCCTCTGGTGCGCATTCGCTGGCCGCACAAGAACCGCCAGGAATGAACTTTGGAGCAGGAGGCTAAGATGCGTATACAATACCCCCATTTATTTACCTATTTTGTGTTATAGCTTTGTAGGGATGTAAAGCCCTAAGGTGGGAGTAATTTAAAGAACCTAAAATTTCATGGAATTTTTTTTCATAAATACTTTGGAATTTTATGAGTCTTTTGTTTCTAACGGCACTTGATTTCGAGTCCCGATGTGCCCGGAATCTATTTTGGAAGTTTTTTTCAGGTATGTTCAGTAAACGTACATGCGAATTTTTCTATCTTTTGAACCGGTGCTCAGAATTGAAATCCGAGCACACCAATGAACTCGTAGAGCCGGTATTCACTTAAGGGGACCTTTACTGCAGTTGCATTTTATAATGGTAGAGAGTTAATATTTGGGGATTTAGAATAAACTAAATAATATTTGTAGTACACCATATTATTTATGGAAGTTAGTTATTTCCTCCCATGGGGAGTTAGAGGTGGGACCTACTCCCACATAACATCCCATGGGAGGATATTTGTTTGGGGGGACCACACGAGCAATAATCTTCCAACTCCATTTAACCACCATTAAACCCCCTTAATTAATTTGACTACAATCCCATTAATTATGTGATCTCTACACCTCCCCATCTCCCATTAATTCTTTTTCCAAAACATTTAATTACTGAATTAAAAACTCCAATTAATTAATTATTGTGTTTTAATTTTAAAAAAATTTAAGCGTGAATAAAATAATACCCTTAGCTATTATTTTATTTTCGGTATTCGTTGTGTTGAGAGGATTTTGGGAGAGCTCTTGAGGAATTTAAAAAGGAGTTCCTCTCTCCAAAGAAGAAAATTGTCCTTCCAAGGAAGAACATCGTCCTTCCAACGAAGAACCACTGAAGAATGAAGATCTTCTCTTTCAATCTTCGGCCATGCCAAAGGAGAAGGAGACACCCTCAAGGAATTATGATGACGTTCCATCCTCGATTCCTTATTTCCCGACGTCAATGAGTTCACGCTGCCTCCCCCCGATTTCGTCTTCCACGACACTCGGCTACCACAAATCTTTTTTCGAGGTAGGGGGATTGTATAATTTATAAGGGAATAAATTATCTAGTTTGTGTTGAATTATTTGGAATAACTTCGGCCAATTGATACTGCCTAATGTAGATGGCACATGCCGAACGCACACGGCCTGACAACCCTCTGTTATTTATTTTATTTACAATGGAGACTATGTTGGGAATGTGGCAATGAGCGAAGGCGGCAGCTGCCTGCAGAAGAACTGTGGCCTGCACCCGCGGGACACTCGGCCAACGAAGAACTGGCCGGCTAAGCCTGCCGGACCGAAGAGACCGCTGTGCCACGAGGGTGCCGCACTGGAGGAACCACCACCTGCCCATGCAGGCCGCTCACGCCAGGAAGAACGGCCAGCTATGGCCGACCGTACAGAATGGCGGTGCCGCTTGGCGCCCCCGGTTCGGGAGACCAGGGGGCCGCGCCCACCCGCAGCACTCGACTGGCTGGGCCGAGCTGCGAATGGTCGGGCCGCGCCGTGCAGGGCTGAACCTCACCCCACCGGGCCGATCCACACCCCCTCGGGCCATTCCCCCTCAGGTTGGACAGTGCACTTCACCGGGCTGGTCCAAAACTCTGCCGAGACAGACCTTCCAAGACTGGGTTGACTCGACCCACCTTCCCACTCTGCTTCATGGGTTGGGCCCATCTTCACTTAATCATGATTAACATTATGACTGCGTGTCTAATCGACGTTCCGTCTGCGGCACTGAGACCCTTTCGATGAGGTGATCCTTTTGTGATACTCTAAACTAGTTTTGGATGCCTTTGGAAAATTTCCGATTTTGGAACGAGTGTATTTCCAACCAGGCCCTTGGAACGGAAAAGCCAATAACTCTCAAACTCGGAATCTGATCGACACATTGTCTGTCACATTGGGTTCCTTTTGACAAGATAGTACTTCTGGATACATCAACTTTGATCTTCATGATATTTGATGTATCGACCCTTTGACTCGAGTGGCGGACCCTCCTAGAATCGAGTGTGTTGTGTGCAAGAACCCTAGAGATGGCTATGACTGCGATGACTACCATACTGGAATCCTCTGTGGGTTCGCCGATGATGACTAATTTACTTGGATCCTCCGTGGGTTCAGCAGGGATGACTGTTGTACATGGATCCTTCGTGGGTTTGGCAGCGTTGACTTCTGTACTTGGATCCTCCGTGGGTTCATCCACGATGATTACTGTACTTGGATCCTCTATGGGTTCGACAGCAATGACTTCTGTACTAGTATCCTATGTGATATCGGAAGAGGAGATGATTCAGAGGCAACATCTAATCATCTCCATCCTTCTTTGTGAGTTTTATACATGTGTGAGCTGAGTCTTGACTATCAATCATTATCATTGATGTGATTGAATTCTTCCCTGTGTGTACTGAGTTGTGCATGGGCTCGAGAGTTGGAGCCAAACTGGGGTAAATGAATTAGGTATATGTAAGGTCATATACCTATGTAGGGGTTATTGACACATAGTGATTTTATGTTTTCATTGTGGTTTATCCTTCCTAGATTCTGGGAGGCCTTCAGGGGTCTCAGGGTCCCTATTGAGTATTTTTATACTCACCCCTGCATGGGCTATGCCCGCACTACGTTGTGTTGGATGGAAAAGATGGACATCACTGATCGTGGTAGAAAATTGTTGATCTAGACACTATCCAGAGGTGGACCACTTGGCAGGACGTACATGGAGAGGACGGACGGACCGGGGGTGCTGAGGAGACCATCTATACCCACCCTTTAGGTGGGATTCCCGAAGGATGACTCAGTTGTTGCTGCTTTACTATACTACTATTGTACTAGACTTTCGGTTAAATTATACTTATTGTTGGTCTTGAATTTATGACACCATTCTTTCCAGCACTTATTTTTTGTACATATTTACATTGTTCGTACTTCTGTTCCATACTATGTTGTTTTTTTTTACTATATAAATGCAATGCCTTTCCTTTTTATCATGATTTACGCCTTTGGTGCTAGTCGCCAGCCTCAGGCCTATGGAAGGCGGGCTTGCGGTAGTAATGGAAAGGGCCCCAAGGATGGATCGTAACAGCCAGACCTAAACAACTCCACACCTAAAATACATTCTTCGGCTACTCATAAGGGACTACTGCCCTCTCTTTCACTGGGTCTACCGATACTCCTATCTCATAGATAACATGACCCAAGAAGTGAATATGATCCATCCAAATGTGTCATTTCTAGATCATAACCTATAACTGATACTCTCTAGGTGTACTCAAAACAATCTCAAGATGGGTGGAATGGTCATGTTGACTGTGAGAGTACACCAAGATGTCATCCCCGAAAACCACCACGAAGAAATCCAAGTATGTATGGAACACTCGGTTCATCAGTTCCATGAAAACTGCAGGCACGTTTGTGAGACCGAATGGCATAACCATATAAATCTATAGACCATACCTTCTCCAAAAAGCTTTATGAGGTATATAAAATGGTCTAACGCACAAATGATGATAACCGGAGCACAAATCAATCATTTAGAACACTCGGTCTCCTCGAAGCTGATCAAAGAGGTCATCGATCCTAGGAAACATATATCGGTTCTTGACCATCAACTGCTTTAGATTCCGATAATCCACACAAAGCATGAGGTTACCGTCTTCCTTCTCAAACAGGACGGGAAAACCCCAAGGAGAAGTACTGGGTCAGATGAAAGACTTTGCCTACAACTCCTCCAACTGCTTCATGAGCTCCTGTAACTTAGGTGTAGCCATCCTATAAGGAGGAATGGACACCAGTGCTGCTCCGGGCACGAGATCAATAAAAAATTCTACCTCACGCTCTAGAGGCAAACCTAAAAAGTCCTTAGGAAAGACATCTCTGAAACGATCCACCACTAGAGGAAAGTCCAAAATTGATGCACCCTGGTCATCCAAGTATAGATAGGAAATCGGGGTTTGTAACTCCACCTATTCCATGATGCTTGGGTCCTGCTCGACTTTCCTAGACATCCCACTCACCTCTATAATGAAAGGATCCACCCTTGGGTGATACGATACTCACCCTATGGTGATAACAGTTCCCGACTTCCTGGAAGGGAACTTGCCTGTCCATTCTGAGAATGACATCATATCTCATCATCTTTAGGACATAGAGGTCCCATAAGAAGTGAAACCCTGCAACTTCAAGAGGGAACTCTCTGCACTGACGTACAGTAACCGCTCTAGTCCCCAACAGTGTGTCTAAAGTCAAAGTATCAGCAGAGAAAAAGATGAAGAGCCCAAGGATATCCATAACAGCAATAGAGATACAGAAATTCATAGCACCATTATCCCAAAGTGATAAAGATAAAACTAAGGCTACTAAGATCATACCTCGAACTATAGAAGGTTTGAGATCATGCTCCTGATGGGTCTGCCCCACTGCAAAAGTCTGGCCTGTACCACGGCCCGGCGACCCTGCTTGACCACTCTGAGCTAATCCACTCTACTGTCACTGACAGCCTGTTGACTGACCACCACGGCTGTGACCCCCACCTCATCCCAAATGACTAGAAGTACTCCAGTTCCCAGACTGGTGAGAAACTAGCAATCCATCTCCTGTACGTGGGGTCATAGAAGAACCCATACCACCAGATGTAGGTGAGATGATTTGGAAAAAACACTGAAGATGACCAATCTTGCTGCAATATCGGCACTCCATCGGGTCTCTCGAGCACTGAGGGGTTGTATGCCAGCTCCTCCCGCATTAGTATAATACTACATGGCTACCCAAAGTTACATTCCGTCCACTATTATCTCCTCGAGCTGACTCCCTGCGGCGCTTACTGCTATCAGGAGGAAAAAAACTGACTCTGGATGTTGAACCGCCCTGACTCACTACTCCAAAATCCCTCAAATTGCGCTCAGTGATCCACACCTGTTTGAGTATAATGGATATGGAAGTCATCCTGAAGATGTTTAACTAGGAACGGATCCCCTTCCGGAGACCGTCCTCAGACTTCCTAGCTAGGAATAACTCATCGCCTATTGAAATCGGCGTGAACCGCTATAGCTTGGAAAATTTAGATGAGTACTCCATAACCGAAAGAGTACCCTACTCTAGACTCATAAACTCCCGGGCTCAATTGGCCCTCAAGGTCACTGGGAAGAAGTAATCATAGAAGATGCCCCTATTTTCATCCCAAGTCATACCCTTCTAGTATCCTGACTGTGAGATCACCTCCCATGATGTCTTGGCGGAGTCTCGGAGCATATAGGTCGCTAACTTCACCCTCTTCTTTTGAGGTATCTCCAGATTCTCGAAAATATTTTGCATGGCCTCTAACCATGACTCTGTATCCTGAGGTCCTTCTTCCCATGTGAAGTCGGGAGGATTCTACTGCTGGAAAAACCATGTCAATTATACCATCGACGAGGAAATAGGTGGTGCCACTTAGAAGGACTGCATCATCCTCAGTAAATCTTCCCTAAACTTCTCATTGGCACCTGCAACTGGTATAACCAATTTTGCCAAGGCTGGCACCGTAGGAGGATCTGCAGGTGGTCCCTGATTAACCATATCCAGTGTCTGATCACCGTCTGGCATCTGATGTACAACTGGAGGACGGCTCAATGGCATAACTATGAATGGTCAATAGCACACCTAAGATCAAGAATAAAAAAGTCTAAAAAAACAGTACAAGAGAGGAATATGAGAAATAAAAATTCATGTTTTACAAGACATGACTACATTTCTTGTATAAAAACTAAACTGTGTGTCCTTTTATGTCATTCACAAGGGCGTGTACTTCTGCTACAAAGGTCGTGTAATGCCCAAACTAAATGGAATGTTTTACCAATAAATGGAATGTAATTGAATTATATACCCATAAATTATTCTCCTAACATGGAAAACCCACATGGTCCTCTTAATCATTGATGGCATGACATGTATTACCACCACACGATGTGTACTAGATTAGTTTTCAGCGACCTGTGTTGTTAGTTACATGGCCAAAATACATGGTTCACTCTATACGGCATGCTCCATGGGAACACGACGTATAATTGATGTTTTCCCCATCCAGTGTTTTTCGTGACATGACTAGGTACTTAGGATACAAGACACGACATGTGAAAACAATACACAGTGTGTAATGTAAATGTTTCATCCATCTGTGTCGTTTGTCACACAGGTAGACACATGGTCACTTCAATACAGCAATTACCTACCATACATGACATGTTCCTGATGATTTTACATAACCCTGTCTTTCTAACAACACATTCTGTGTCACGGTTTAAAAACTACACAACATGTATTTCTAAATTACATGCCGTATATTCTGGGTTTCTCCATCCAGCAGCTCAAAAACTACACTGAAACCCAGAAAACCCAGAAAACATGCATGAATATGCCAAATTCCAATCCGTGAGGGCCCATAATCCCCACGAATAAAATCTTGGCATCTCCTACATATCATATTGAAGGAAAAAAATCAATGATCCACCGAATTATGATTCATGAGGGCCCATAACAACTCATGAATTAAAATTTGGCGTTCATTCCAGTAAATTACTATACAAACAAATTCTCAATCAAACAACAGAGGTTCTATCAAAGAATCTATCACAATTGCATGCATAATATACACAATTTCTACCACAACTGCATGCAATTGCTAATTCATCCTAGATGACATGGAAAGAATGCATGGTATGTCATTTCTAACAAGTGTCTATATGATGTATGAGATGGAATACCCTCATCTCATCAGGTTTCGATAGAAATAGAACTGTAATAACAACAATGGTAACATCACAAATCATGTGAATCACCCAATGGGGAAATCATTTCAACTATAGAAGTGTGAATAAGTTAAATTTCAATAAATGAGGTAGTATGGCTTTTCCATGTACATGGGTTAGCTACTCCTGGGAATAGTTAATTACCATGTACATATTCTGTCCTATACTTGGCTATAGGCTCCAAACTGTAAGTCAATAGAAAATAAATCATCTGATACCAATTTGTAACGACTCGGTTCCGGAAGCCACACAGAGGCGCCCCCTACCCGATAGGTCACATGGCCTCAAGCACATTTCCCTAAATGCCAGAGGCTGGTGACTAGATGCGAGGGCCTTGGGTGTGATAGTGGGGAAACAATGCCCCCATTGGCAGAGTATATAGTGTAAGAGGAAACAATAAACCATAGAGAAATCAGTAAAAAATCCGTACAAAAGTGAACATCGGAAGACTAAACAATAAACAACTATAGAAAACATATATATATGAAATGATGCATGAGACATGTGTCTAATAAAATAGCCAAACAAGTCACAATGATGAATACAGTTCTTAACCAAAGTACAAAATAAAAATAGATAAGCAACTCCTCCGCATCGCAAGCCTTGTCTTAGTCCCATGTTATTCTTCTCCAATGCAAGTCATGTACCTGAAGTTGAAGGGATCTTTCCCTTGTCTCTACCTGAAACAATATAGTCCGTTTGGACCCAAAAGCATGACCCAAACAGGGTGTGAGAATAAGTCCTAGTAGAAAACCACCTGATGATTTGTTCCTAACAGTCATTTAGTATATGGAATGTAAAGTATAGTAAACCGTAAACAGTAATAGTAAACAAGATGATACACAATAGTAAACAATCAAAAGCCATCAAGCTGCAGTGAAGAAAACAACTAACCACAAACAGGAAACTCTATGGGAAGATCTCACATCCATCCCCTCTAGTCCTATCCAAAATGAACCAACAACCCTTTGGGTAGTACACTCAGTCTAACCCCCTCTAGTTTGCTGATGCGAAATTATAATACTCTCTGAGAAAGCACGCTCAGTCCATTCCCCTTATAGTAAAGGGTAGTTAGGGACTCTCTGAGGTCGATCACATGGTCTAATCCCCTTATAAACCCATGGTATAGAGAATCTATAAGGAATCTCGCATGGTTAATTCCTCTTATAGCATCATTTATTTCACAGACTCTCTGAAGAAATTCCCTCGGTCAATTTCTCCAATAGCCTGGAATGGTTTAAGGAAAATCAAACAAAAAAAGACTCTTTGAGGAATCTCACAAGGTCTATCTACTTATAGTCTATAAAACTCAAGACTCTCTAAGAATGCACACTCGTTCTATCCTCCTATAGTCTATAATATCAAAGACTCTATGAGATGCTCACTTGGTCTATCCCCTATAGTCTATAAAGTCCAAGACACTATGAGGAAGCTTGCTTTGTTTATCCACTTATAGTCTATAGCACCATGTTCTCTCGACCCCATGCAAGTATATGCATAATAATTCTATAAGGCCAAAATAAACTTACAAATCTTCTTGGATAACTAGTTTATATCATAACAAGAAATGTCAGGGAACAGTAGTCTATCCTATGGTCATAAGGCTTGGAAAACAGGTATAATGTCCAATGGTTGAACAAGACCAAAAAGGTCGTAAACAGAACAAGGCATGGAAAAAACATCCAAGCACATCTATTTTCCTCAATGATCACCAAAATTACCTATACTCAAGCATACATGCAAGGCAAGAAAACAAAAAGGGAAAACAGTAAACACGCAATACCCCGTTCACGAGTATTGGTGGAAATTGCACATAAAACTCATGGACTTCGAACAAAAAGGCACAAACCACGTACCTTGATTCTAAGAGATAAATATACTTGAACCAAGAGGCTTGAATCTCTTTAGAAGTCATAGATATTGTAAAATGCACAAAATGTTAATCCCACCATAACATGAGAAAAATGAGGAATTGTAGAAAGAGCTCTAGGAGAAGGTATAGCTTACTGCTGCATTTCCAACCCAATCGACAGAGGATGATTCAAAGAACGGATGGAGGCTCAGTGGTTCGTCAATGATCTGCAGCCGTACAAGATGCTCTTGGTCGAAGAAGCTGGAGAAGAAGTGTGTTCTGGAAAATACACGCGACCCTGGTCCATTTAATAAAAAAATAAAGTAGACGACGTGTAGTTTTGGAGTACACGGAATGTATTAGGATTTTCCGTAATCCTCTTTAAGCAGCCTCCAAATCACCCATATATGGCTGTGTGTGTGGCCTTGACACGATCAGCACACGACCTCGAGCGACATCAATTTAAATGGTGTGTACTTCAAATATTTCCAGAAACTCCTCTTTTCTCAAAAACTCTAGAAAAAGGAAAACATACCTGAAAATAAGGTCTGGGTTCTTACAGTACATCGTCCTCTAATCAATCTTCAAAAACTACTAAGATCCATAGAACTGATCAATAAAATAATCGATATGAGGAAAAGGATACTTTTTCTTAACAATGATGTTATTCAATGCTCTATAATTATTGGAATGTCTCATTGAACCATCTTTATTTTTATCAAACAAGATAGGAGAACTGCATAGTGATGTTCTAGGATGTATGAAACCATTATAAAAAATCATTTAATTTCTTTTTTAAGTCTAAATATTCAATTTGAGCCTCTCGATAAGGTGTTTTGGAAATTGTTCTCGCATCAGGAAGTAAGTCAATAGTAAATTCAACTACCTAATCAGGTATTATAACGACCCATACTTTACATACATGGTTATTACTTCAAAATTGAAGCATACTTATTACAACATATAACAAACCCATGAAAGGACAGTATAGGTATAGTGTCTTTAGAAACTGTGAAACATAAATAACTGGTTCATAAAGCGTCTACATTGTCTCCCATTAATTTCATCATATCTATAGTCTCTTTTGGAATATCATACATAATAACCTTCTTCCTGACCCGGGGAAAGAAAACATACAAGTGGGTGAGCTCAAATGCTCAGTAAGGGTAAACAAAAGAAATATCAATCACATCGTATTCATAAGAACATAATTTTTTTGAAATATTACCTTGCAAAAGAGATCATAATTTCATAACATGGGATAAATCATGGTAATGAAATGTAATCACAATAATCATAACATAAAAAATGAAGCTTTGTGGCATATAAACATAATCATAGAGAATCATTCCTTATTAGTCAAGACTCATTTCAAAGACTCTCTTAGTGGACAATGTCCATTTCTGAACCGTGTTCACTGCTCGTTTCAGTCATGTTTCACTGAACCGGTTTAACCTGCCGTTCCAGCCATGTCTATCTAATGAAATATAAAATCTTTACCCAATGAATTGGAGGGAGATATAGGTCCCACCTATTTCATAATGATACCATTCTTATGTGTGCCACAAAATCATAAACCATATATCATAGAATAACCAATGTAATAAAAATGGGATTCTTAACCATCCTGACATCATAAAACAATTCATATATGATAAAGGAATTCATAAAATTTATTCCATCACAACATAATCAAATCAATTTAATAATATGGATAGAAACAGAACCCTTTATTATCTTAGATGGAAAATAATTTTGATAAAACACTTGAACTCCATTCTTGAGGAAAATATCCTTTCTACCTCAAAAACATTTTTCCATTCCTAACATGTCATACAATTTTAAACTAAAGAAAGTTGATTAAAAATAAACTTGAAAAATTGTAATGGAATATTCTTGGAAATAATGTTTTAAAAAACCATTCATTCTGTATAAGTTATAAAAACATTCTTCTCGTACTTTTGTCGGAAAAGTCAAAAAGTACCTCGTACGAAAAACGACAAAAGATTCCTTTCATATCTATTACTAAAAACTCACCGACGGGTAAATTTAGATATAAAATATTATAGAAGGATATAAATATTACATATTGAGGAATCATGGATGTGTATGATAAATATTCCCCAGTAAATTCTGAAGTATAAACAATCTCAGAAAAAAATTGAGATTGCGAGATTTTCCCTTACCTTAGGTCCGACTTGCTTCGTAAGTGTCTGAAACTCCTGTATAATGATTTAAATAATGTCATTGACTTATTCCAGAATCATACTAATAGTTATGATATCATATATGGTCATATTCTTAGCTTCTTATTAGTAATATTTCATTGTTACTTGTTATTCGGGTGTTTATTGCTTTTTGTTCTTATGCGTGTTTTGTCGAATAAATTCTTATTCTTCTTATTGGGTTATAGATACCTAATTTCCAGAATGGTATTAGTGTAATATATATCATATTCATTCATTCAATTCATTTATATAATAATTATGCAATGAAGATCATGTAAAATGAGTCGCATCACATCGTGGAGACGGTATTCTATACGTACGCACGAGTGATGATATCGTTTCCATGATTGTTAAATTGTAATGGAGTGTATGTATACTATTTCAGAATCAATATAACATTACAATAATGATTTATAGTTATTATTTACACCATTATACCCATCCAAGTAAGGTGGTGGTTGAAATTAGATTACACCATGACGTGGAGACGATATTCCGTACGTACGCACGCGTGGTGATTTTGTTTTCCGTAGGATGGATATATGGTGAAATATGAATGTTTCATACTTATAATAACATATCAGTATATGAGTGATACTGATGTTATAATTTCATAATGAAACAACTAAATAAGAAAAAATGGAATAAGAAATAAAGTTGAAAGAATCGGTAATAGACGTTATCTCTTCTTTGAAGTGCCTCTTTGAGACCTCCTTTTAGGGCACTAAAATTGGTCTTTTAAGAATCCCAAGACCTCTATGATGTTTCTAGGGAAGTGGAGAAGAGAATTTTTCAGGGGTTGTCCGAGCTTGAAGGCTCAATGTGGTGTGAGGAAGAGAGGTAGGAGGTGCCCTTTTATAATGGAGGAGAGGGGCACCTTTGGAAAAACTAAAAATATTATTTTATTATAAAGTCATATTCGGTTTTAAATAGATCCAAATTGATTTATTTAGATTATAAGGTGGGGATGTGTCAAAATAGCCTCATCCAATATAATTTATATTTGTTTAGGTTCCTATTTTAACCTTATCATTTAGATTTAACTTTATGTTAAATAATATTACTTTTATCGTGTCTTCTTGTGTTCTTACACTATAATGTTAATAAACTTACTATAACAAATCAAAAGAACCCCAAGATGTTTATTATTAATATATATATCCTTATCTATGTCATTCAGCCGAACCATGGATTTTTAGAAATTAAATAACAATTAATAATATCATATTTGTTTTAAAAACTATTTTATGTCAATTTTGATACTATTTGGTAATTGATTTTTGTGGAAATTATAACAGAAATATTAGTACGACAAAAGTCTATTAAATCAATACTAACATGTCATATTAACATAGAAAATTATTTTAATTCATAAAAAGTCTCAAATTACTTTTATTTGGGTATTTATAACATCAATTATGTCAACATTTCATTAATAAGATAATTACTGCATCATCATTGTGTCATGAATAAATTTAATTATTTAATGTCTAAAAATTACAAATTAAATATCATTATCTAGGAAATCTCTTTATATTTCTAATAAATATTTATAGTCGAATTTATCTTATGTATAACCCTATATAAAAAATGCTTTACTTATTAAACATTGATTTTAACTATTTTAACCATTCTTTAAATAAATTAATAATAAATGTCTTAATCTAATCCAAGTGGGTCTAAATTATCATATTCTATTCCTAATATAGTTTTTGGTCGAATTAAACTTATCCAATAGAATTAGGACATGTTTTAGGATAATAATAATATCATTTTTACTATTAATTTCCCTATTTACTTTTAACCATGGTAAGTAAAAGTAAAAAGTTACTATTCACCAAAAATTATTTTCATCTCATTAAACCACATTCTACTTACTGACATCAACCATGTCTCTCGGATTTTTGAAATTACACTCACAGAAGTGGTAAAATTATGTTTTATGTAAATTTTCAAATTCGCCTAGGAGGTGGGTAAAAGACGGTGAAAAGTTCAATAAAATTTTTATATATCTAAAATTATTATAAAATTAATCAAATGAATTAAATTGAACTCATATATGTATTATGTATCAATTTTGTCCTAAAAAAATTTAAATAAAATAAATAATTATTTAAATAAAAATTCGGTTTTTAAATAGTAACCCACAGTTTTCACTATTCATCAAAAATTGAATGTTTTCAGAAAAATACCAAAATTTCACCCTAGGCTAATTTCGATATTCCGAATCCAAAAATGAAGTGCATTTTGAAAAATAAATTTTATAATGTTTCAAAAAGTTGTTATTATTATTCATAACGACTACATTTAATAATATTTTAATAGCATATAGTGTTCAGTGTAACTCGGTATTGCGTACGACGCAAGCTATCGAGGAAGGCGCGTTTGAGTGTAATGAAATCCAAGATAGTGTTGTGTGTAGTGAAAGATTCATTTTATTCTTTATATAACAGAAAAACAAAATATTTCTTATAAAAGTCTCGGGTGTTACAATCTACCCCCTTAAAATGATTTTCGCCCTCGAAATTCGTCACTTTGTAACAAACAGATGAGGATACCTCTCCATCATCATATCCTCGAGCTCCCATGTAGCTTCTTCTAATTGCTAGTTCCTCCATAAAACATTCACCAAGAGAGTGGTCTTGTTCTATAGGTCTTTTTCGCTACGTTCCAGAATCTCTATCAGCTGTTTTTTATAAGAAAGATCTTGTTCCAGCGGTACAACTTCTGAGCTGAGTACAGGTGAAGGATCGGGTATGTACTTTCTCAGGAGAGATACATTGAACACATCGTGAACTTGAGAGAGATTTGGTGAAAGCGCCAATCGGTAAGCTACCTTCCCATCATGATCCAATATTTCGAATGGACCAATATACATGGGGCTTAGCTTTCCCTTCTTTCCAAATCTCATTACTCTCTTCTAAGGAGATATTCGTAAGAGCACTTTATTACCCACTTCAAACTCTAAGTCTTTTCTTCGGTTGTCGGCATAACTTTTTTGTCGACTCTGAGCTGCTCTTATGTGTTGTTGAATAGATTTGACCTTTTCTACCATCTCATCATCAAGATCAGGTCCTAATAGATTTCTTTTCCCAACTTCATCTCAGCATGTTGGAGTCCTACATTTCTTTCCATCGAGAGCTTCATAAGGAGCCATCTGAATACTGGAGTGAATGCTATTATTATAATAAAATTCCACCAAAGGTAGGTGTTGATCCCAACCAACTTTATAATCCTTATAGAAAGCTCTCAACATATCTTCTAGAGTTTTAATCGTCCTCTCAGACTGACCATCTGTCTGAGGATGATAAGTAGTGTTGAAACTCAACTCTGTATCCAGAGTATGCTGAAGACATTGCCAGAACTTTGAGGTAAACCTCAGATCTTGATCAGATATAATAGAAAGTTGTACTCCATGCAATATTTCCACTTCTTTTGCATATATCATGGCAAGATGATCCAGAGGGAAATCCTCTCTAATAGCAATGATGTGTACAGAAGTTGTAAGATGATCAACTATGACCAAGATAAGATTATTGCCTTTGGATTTTTTATGAATTCCTGTGAAAAAGTCCATAGTAATGTTTTCCCATTTCCATTCGGGTATGGGTAATGTTTGTAACATCCCCTTAGACTTATATCTCTCAGCTTTAACATTTTGACAAACCAAGCATCGAGATTCATATTCAGAAACAACTCTTTTAATGCTATCCCACCAGAAGTACTCTTTTAGGTCCCTATACATCTTCGCGCTGCCAGGATGAATAGAGAATGAAGAACTATGAGCCTCATCCAGCAGCTCCTTGTTTAATTCAGTGATGGGAGGAACACAAACCATATTTCTGAACTTTATTATCCCATCACAATCAAGGTTGAATTCAGGAACATTTCTCACCTTTTTTTTGTAACTCTACATCTTCTTTCTGTGCCTCTTTAATCTTCACAGGTCTAGATGGTTGAACATTCATTTGAGAAAGATAATATTTTTCCCCTTCCATTATAATTCCAAGATCCAACCTTTATAAATCCATAAATATTGTATCTTTTTTTATCCTCATCATGGATAAGCTAGCACGGTCTTGTCGACTTAATGCATCCGTAACCATGTTTGCATTCCAAGGGTGGTAATGAATTGAGCAGTCGTAATCCTTAATCAGATCCAACCATCTTTTTTGGTGCATTGTCAGCTCATTTTGTGTGAAAATATACATTAAACTTTTATGATCAGTATAAATGTCACACCATTCTCCATAAAGATAATACCTCCAAATCCTTAATGCAAATATTACCGCAGCTAACTCTAAATCATGAGTTAGGTAATTTTGCTAATGTATTTTTAATTGTCGTGAGGCATAAGCTATCACCATATTGTTTTTCATAAGAACACACCCAAATACCTTCTTGTATTCATCACTGTAGATCAGAAACCTTTCTCCACTATAAGGTAGTGTGAGCACAGGTGCACTGGATAACCTTCTTTTCAACTCCTTGAAATTCTCTTCACATTCCTCCGTCCAAACAAACATAACTCCTTTCCGAGTCAACCTAGTGAGTGGATTAGATAATTGTAAAAAATCATTCAAAAAACGTCGATAATATCTAGCCAAACCAATAAAACATCGGATCTCAGTTACTGTTGTTGGTCTTGACCATCATTCGATAACCTCTGTTTTTGCTGGATCAACATATATCCCCTCTTTTGAGATTATGTGACCCAAAAATGAAACGTTTTGAATCCAAAATTCACACATGGTAAATTTGGAATAAAGCTTCTCCTTTCTCAGGGTCTTCAATATAATTCTCAAGTGATCTTCATGTTCTTCCTTTCTCTTTGAATATACAAGAATATCATCTATAAGGACTACCATAAACTAATCAAGATAGTCTCTAAAGACTCTATTCATCAGATCCATGAAGATATCAGGGGAATTAGTAAGACCAAATGGCATCAATATAAATTCATAGTGTCCATACCTTTTACAAAAATCCATCTTTGGTATATCATCCCCTTTGACCCTTAATTGATGATACCCTAAACAAAGATCAATCTTGGAAAAGTATTAGGCTCCACGTAGTTGTTCAAATAAGTCATCAATGAGTTGGAGAGGGTATTTGTTCTTGATAGTGATCTTCTTAAGTTCTCGATAATCAGTGCAGAGTCTCATTGATCCATCTTTCTTCTTAACAAAAAGAACAGGTGCTCCCAAAGGTGATGCACTAGGGCGTATGAATCCCGTATCAAGATTCTATTGGAGTTGCTTCTTCAATTCCTACAACTCAATTGGGGCCATTCTATAAGGTGTCTTTGAAATAGGCAAAGCACCCGGTACAAGTTCTGTTGAAAACTAAACTTCACGATTCGGTGGAAGACCCGGTAATTTGTCCGGAAAGACATCGTCAAACTCCCGTACAATGGGAATATTCTTAATCGTGAGTTTCTCACCAACCATTTGAGATAAATAACCATCATTTAGTGGAATCAAGACCCATAAGACGGAAAAAATTTCCACTTGAAGGTTATGTTCATCCTTTCATCGATAGACGACCAATGATTGATCTGGAATATGAAATGTGACTTCCCTTCATTGGAAAAATATATGAGCTCCATATATAGAAAGCCAATCCATTCAAAGAATCACATCAAATTCAACTAGAGGAAGGATCACATGATTTGCAGGAATAAATTTCCCACAAACTTCAATCATAGAAGAATTTTAAACTTTTGATGCGACTGTTGTGCCATTAGGGGTTGTCACAGAAAACTCAACATCTAATTGTTGAGGTAACACGGTGATACCCTTAGAAAATTCTTCAGAAATAAAAGACTTGGTGGATCCAGAATCAAATAGAACAGTTTCTACTTTAGAGTGGATGGTTAGTGTACCTTTCACCACTTCGTTATTGTACTCCACATCGCTGATAGAAATTGCATGTGACTTTCTTTTGTATTTAGCCTTAATAGTTTGTTGACGTTGACCATCATCATCAACCCTTGGATTTGGGCATTGATTGGCATAATGCCCCATCTCCTTGCACTTATAACATTGAACTATAGGAGGTGCACTCTGTCTAGACTTTTCTCTGTTTGCATCACTAGACATCTTCTTCCCATCATTGTGGTATTCACATTCCCGATGACCTTCCTTTCCACATTTGAAACATTTACTTGTCCCATTAAGACAACTCCCTCCATGTTTCTTTCCACACATTGAGCATAAGTGAAAACTCATCTTCTTTTCAGTGTGCTCTTTAGATTTTCCTCGGAATTCCATTTTCCTCTTCTTATCAAACCCATATGACTAATGGGTTACTCTAATCTCCATCTAAACATTGAGAGCACATCGAACGATTTCATCATAGCTACTGAAGTCCCTTATGGCTAACACCCTTCAAAGACTTGGTTTTAAGCCACTAAAGAATCGATCGATATTACACTAAGGTTGGATAATAATACCAGAATCATACATTGCAAGTCTTGTAAAATTTTCTTCATAAGTAACAACAGATTCGTCATCCTTTTTCTTTAGTTCAAGAAACTCCTTCTCCATCTTTGTTCGAAGAATACGAGGGAAGTACTTATTGAAAAATAAGTTCTGGAACTCGTCCCATTCCATGGACTCAATTTCATCTCATTTCCTCGTATACTTGATAATAGTCCACCATTGATAAGCATCACATTACAAATGATACACTACTAACATGACTTTATTATGTTCAGAACATTGACGAACAGAAAATATCTTTTCAGTAGTACTAATCCATTTTTCAGAATGAATGGATCAGTAGACCCGCTGAATGAAGGTGGATGCTGCCTCATGAAGGGTTCAACAAAATGTTTATCATTCCTTTTCTCATTTGGAAGTCCTGCATGATTCATATCTTGAGAAATTTGTGTGAGAATGGCTACAAGATTTTTCATTCCAGCTCCCATAATGTTTGGTTTCTCAGGGGGACAATCATTGCATTGCCCGTCGTATTCCGCATTAACACGGTTCTTTCGGGTTCTAGCCATTGACTAAAACCAAGAAGAATAGTGTGAGAAACACTAATTATAATAGGAAAACCACATAATCAAGAATAAAACATCACACTTAAGGTCATATCATAGGTTATTCATGGCCATTTCTAAAACACTATTATTGTGTTCTATGCTTAGACTTATCCTTAGGGTTTGTACTAAGGCTTTCACATCCTAGTTTCCAAAGGATGACTATACCTTTCCTTTGATACCAACTATAACAACCCATACATTACATAAATGGTTATTACATCAAAATTGAAGCATACTTATTATTTTTGCAAATAATTTTTTCATTTTCTAAAGCCGGGTTAAAGGGGACTGGTACCCCAAAGTACAACATGCACACACATAGACGAAACTTAAACAAACCAGAACAACACAACCTTACATATCATAATAGCGATAATCGTCTCCAAAACCCAAGCAGGATTCCTCCTCACCCGTAGCCGACTCCCATTATGGGTCCCTCCAATAGTTGGCACTTTGAACCCTACTTCTAAGATGCTCCAGAACAGGCCGTTCAGGTGAGGCATCGACGAACACTCTTCCCTTTTTCAGAGCAATCACAACCTTCCCACTCCGCTTAGAAGCTGATCTGGTCCTCAACGGCGGCGGAAGGTGCGATTAATCCTTCCGCACCCTTCTTCTTGTTTGAGTTGACATAGGCCCACCGCTTGTATCCATCTTATGAGTCCCTCTCTTGACAATATCACCAATAGAAATCCCAGCCAGCTCACTCACAGTTCATATTCCTCCCCCAGAGTTCTCCTCTCCTCCACTATGTTTCTCCCTCCAAACAGAAACTGGGCATTCAAAATTATCCAACCTCTGATCTGTATTGCTTATTTCCACTAAAGGGAGATTTCCATCTTCATTCAGAGCCTTTTCCACAACACTGGACATGGTTGCATTCCCTTTACTATCATTGCTCCTACTCTTTCCCCTCCTTCTCTTGGGCAAGGTGTTACTTTCATCCATGCATAACTCCTTGGAGACCTCCACTTGACCCCGATTCCCGATAGAAGTCTCATTTCTTGTTGGTTCCATACCCTCCTCCCCACCTCTGGAAACACTATTTAATGCTGTTTCAACATCACCATTACCAAGGCATTCAAACATGTTGGATAAAGCAACAAAAGGCTTGGACAATGGATCTAAACCTCTAGCCCCTTCTATGAAGGGAACCTGTAGGATAGGATTGGTACTCGCATCCCCCACAGTCTGAACCAAATCAGCTCCGCCTCCAGTAAGCAGCCAATCCACCTAATCCTTAGCACCTTGGTCGTCCTCCTTTAGCACCCTACTGACCTCAACCACCGGCCCATCCACCTCCGGTGCCTGGGAATCCAAATCTACCCCTTCTGTATTCATCTCCTCAAAAACAGGGGCAAGAGTCTCCTCAACAACCGCCTTGGTGGTCTCACCTAGCAGACTGTCCACTCCTAGAGATTGGGAACCCTCCTCTTCGTCAACAGCCGCCTTGGAAGAGTTTCCCACCCTCAGAGCCAAATCTGTTGGTCTTCTCCTAGCCTCTCCATCCCTTCTACTGGGAACATGAATCCGGTCCTTCAAAGCTCCATTCATATGGAAAAATTCCACTTCATGTCCCAGGTGGTGACAAGAAGAACAGAAACTCGTCCAGTTCTCGTAAATCACCTACTGTCTACACCTGTACTCTTCCCCTATGGTAATCCACACATGATTAAACGGCCGTCGAGAGGCATCCATCTCCACACAAACCCAGGTATTAACCATATGGCACACATCATTAGTGCGACTATCAAAACACAAAAACCTTCCTACGAGGTTTCCAAGCATTTGAATAATAGCAGGGTTCTGGAAGGGAAGCGGCAAATTAGGGAAACTTTCCCAAACCGCTGTCGACGGTGAATCACGCTTCATGTGAAAGTATAAAGACCAGCGTAATAGAAGGAAGCGATTCCCATTGAAACTACGAGGAGCTCTCGACCAAGCAGTAATGAGATCTTCCTCTGATTCGAACCGAATCATCATTTGGTTCCTGTCAAGCAGATCGACAATTGCCCTTTCCTATAACTCCCATGAACCGAAGATAAATCTGTCGAAGGCATCAACAAAAGGTCGTCCATTTCTAAAGCGCGCAATCAAGGTAAGATTCATAAGCGCAGAAGATTCTGAGAACTTTGAAGTTGAGAGAAGAAGGTTAGGTTGCCCATCGAACAGATCTGATGCCTTAGGGCTCAAAGAGATTTTTGGGAAAGGAGGAAGAAAGTCTGGATTCGAAAAAGGTCTAAAAACACCTGGTCTCACATCGGTCGGTGAATCTCCCTTCCCCCCTAGTGGGGGGAAGGCCGGCACCGTCACCGTCGTCACCGCTCGCCCAGATGCGCCAGGGTTTCGCTGTCGTCACCGCTCGCCCAGAAGCTGAAGCATACTTATTATAACATATAACAAAACCATGAAAGGCCTGTATAGGTATAGTGTCTTTAAAAACTGGGAAACATAAACAACTAGTTCATAAAGTGTCTACATTGTCTCCCATTTATTTCATCATATCTATAGTCCATTTTGGAATATCTTACTTAATAACCGTCTTCCTGACCTAGGTAAAAAAAACATACAAAAGGGTGATCTGAAATGCTCAGTAAGGGTAAACAAAAGAAATATCAATCACATCAAATTCATAAGAACATAACATTTTGGAAATCTAACCCTGCAAAAGAGATCATAATTTCATAACATGAGATAAATCATGGTAGTGAAATGTAATCACAATAATCATAACATAAAACATGAAGCATGGTGCATACAGACATAATCATAGATAATCATTTCTTATTAGTCAAGACTCATTGCCAAGACTATATTAGTGGACAAAGTCCATTTTTGAACTAAGTTCACTCCTCGTTTCAGTCTTATTTCACTGAACCGGTTTATCCTTCCATTCCAGCCTTGTCTATATCATCAGATATAAAATCTTTACCCAATACATTTTATGGAGATATAGGTCCCACCCATCTCATAATGATACCATTCTTATGTGTTCCACAAAATCATAAACCATACATCATAGCATAACCCATTTAATAAAAATGGGATTCTTATACATTGTGACATCATAAAACAATTCATATAAGATAAAGGAATTCATAAAAATAATTCCGTCACAACATAATCAAATCAATGTAATAATAGAGATAGAAATAGAACCCTTTATTATCTTAGATGGAAAATAATTTTGATAAAACACTAGAACTCCATTCTTGAGGAAAATATCCTTTCTACCTCAAAAACATTTTTCCTTTCGTAACATGTCATACAATTTTAAACTAAAAGAAGTTGATTAAAAATAAACATGAAAACTTTTAAAGGAATCTTCTTCGAAATAATGTTATGAAAATCCATTCATTCCATATAAGTTCAAAAAATCATTCTTCTCATACTTTTGTCAGTAATGTCAAAAAGTACCTTGTACGAAAAACGACAAAAGATTCCTTTCATATATTTTACTAAAAACTCAACGAAGGGTAAAATTGGATATAAAATATTGCATAAGTATATAAATATTACATATTAAGGAATCATGGATGTATATTATAAATATTCCCCAGTAAATTCTGAAGTATAAACAATCTTGGATAAAAATTGAGATTGCGAGATTTTCCCTTACCTTAGGTCCGATTTTCTTCGTAAGTGTCCTAACCTCTTGTATAATGATTTAAATACTATCATTGACTTATTACAGAATCATAATAATTGTAATGATACCATATATGGTCATATTATTTGCTTCTTAATTGTAATATTTCATTCTTACTTGTTATTCAGGTGTTTCTTGCTTTTTGTTCTTATGCGTGTTTTGTCGAATAAATTATTATTCTTCTTTTTGGGTTATATATACCTCATTTAATGAATGTAATTAGTGTAATATATATCATATTAATTCATTAAATTCATTATATAATCATTATGAAATGAAGATCATGCAGAACGAGTAGCATCATATCGTGGGGACGGTATTCCGTACGTACGCATTAGCGATGATATCGTTCCCATGATCGTGAAATTGTAATGGAGTGTATGTATACTATTTAAGAATAAAAATCACTTTAAAATAATAATTTATAGTTATTATTTACATCATTATACCCATCCAATTATGGTTGTGGTGGAAAATAGATTACACCATAGTGTGGAGACGGTATTCCGTACGTACGCACGCGTGGTGATTTCGTTTGTCGTAGGATGGATATATGGTGAAATAGAGTTGTTTCATACTTATAATAACATATCAGTATATGATTGATACTTATGTTATTAATTCATAATGAACCAACTAAAGAAGAAGATGTTGAAGAAGAAATAAAGTTGAAAGAATCGGTAACGGACATTACCTCTTCTTTGAAGCGCCTCTTTGAGACCTCCTTTTAGGGCACTAAAATTGGTCTTTTAAGATGACCAGGACCTCTATGATGTTTCTAAGGAAGTGGAGAATAGAATTTTGTAGGGGTTGGCTGAGCTTGAAGGCTCAAAGTGGTGTGAGGAAGAGAGGGAGGAGGTGCCCTTTTATAAGGGAGGAGAGGGGAACCTTTGGAAAAACTAAAAATATTATTTTATTATAAAGTCATATTCGGTTTTAAATAGCTCCGAATTGATTTATTTTGAAGATAAGATGGGTATGGGTAGAAATTATCTCATCCAATAGAATTTAGACAAGTTTAGGTTCCTATTTTAACCTTATCATTTAGATTTAACTTTAAGATAAATAATTTTACTTTTACCGTGTCCTCTTGTGTTCTTACACTATAAGGTTAATAAACATACTATAACAAGACAAAAGAACCCCACATTGTTTATTATTAATATTATAACTGTATCTATGTAATTTGGAAGAACCATTGATTTTTAGGAATAAAGTAACAATTAATAATATAATATTTGTTTTAAAAACTATTTTATGTCAATTTTGATACTGTTTGGTAATTGATTTTTGTGAAACTCATAACAGAAACAATAGTTAGAAAAAAGTAAATTAAATCAATACTAAGATGTAATATTAACATATAAAATTATTTGAATTCATAAAAAGTCTCAAATTAAATTTATTTGGGTATTTATGACATCGATTATGTCAATATTTTATTAATAAGATAATTATTGCATCATCATTGTGTCATAAATTAATTAAATTATTTAATGTCTAAAAATTAAAAATAAAATATCATTATGTAGGAAATATTTTTAGATTTCTAATGAATATTTATAGTCGAATTTATCTTATCTATAACCCTATATTAAAAATGATTTACTTATTAATCCTTGGTTTTAACTGTTTTAACCCTTCTAAAAAATAAATTAATAATAAATGTCCTAATCTAATCCAAGTGGGCCTAAATGGTCATATTTTATTCCTAAGGTTGTATTTGGTCGAATTAAACATATCCAAAATAATTAGGACACGTGTTAGGGTAATAATAATATCATTTTTTACTCTTAATTACACTATATACTTTTAACCGTGGTAAATAAAAGTAAAAAGTTACTATTCACCAAAAATTATTTTCATCTCATTGAACCACATTTTACTTACTGACATCAACCGTGAAAATTTCAATAAAATTTTTATATATCTAAAATTATTATAAAATTACTCCAATGAATTACATTGATCTTATATAGGTATTATGTATCAATTTTGACCTAAAATACATTTAAATAAAATAAATAATTATTTATATAAAAATTCGGTTTTTAAATAGTAACCTAGTGTTTTCATTATTCATCAAAAATTGAATGTTTTCAGAAAAATACAAAGGTTTCACCTTAGGATAATTTCGATATTCCGAATCCAAAAATAAAGCCCATTTTGAAAAATAAAATTTATAAAATTTCAAAAAGTGGTTATTACTCTTCATAACGGCTAGTTTTAATAATATTTTAATAGCATATCGTTGTTTAGTGAAACTCGGTATTGCGTACGTTGCAAGCTATCGAGGAAGGGAATGTTTTCATGTAAAGCAAGCCAAGCTAGTGTTGTGTGTAGTGAAGGATTCCTTTGATGATTTATATAATATAAAAACAAAATATTTCTTATAAAAGTCTCGGTTGTTACAAGTATTATACCAGGAAACTCATTAGAAAAAACATAAAGATACTCATTTACCACTACCACATCAATATTATGAATAGTTCATTTATTTTTTACAATATGTGCAAGGTAAAATTCATTGACATCTTTTACTAGTTTTTCAGCTTTTTAATATGTTGTCAAATGTAATGGTTCATTCTTGAACACAAACTGAAAATCTTTTTGAAAAGAAAACTCTTTACCTATGCAGTAAATATTAGAATGATAAACGGAAAGCCAATCCATACCCAAAATAACATCATACACTAGTAGAGGCAAAACAAAGTGGTTTGCGTGTATAATCTTTTTTAACACAAGGATAACAAGGTTCTTATAATTTCTTTTTGTCTCAAAATTTCATGCATGTGTTTTTACCAGAAGATCTGGTTTCATATCTTGAGATGGAATTCCCACATAGCTAGAAAACTTCTCAGAAATAAATTAATGTGTAGAACCTGAATCAAATAACACATTGGTATAATCTGAAAAAACATTAAGTGTACCTGATACTACATCATTTGGATTCCCAACATCTGTGGAAGTAGTTCCAAGGGATTTCACCACCCCTTTCTTCTCGTAATCTAGATGATTTCCCTCAGTTGAGTTTGTTGTTGGACACTCATTTTTCATAATGAAACATATCATTGAACAGAAAACATTTTACTGACTGTAATTCTTATTTGGTAAAACCATTACTCGGATATTTTTCAGAGCAATTACAAGCATTATGTCCCATTTTACCACATCGGTGGTACTTAATATTATTCAAATGACTTTCCCCAGTAAGATTTTTACCACAGTTTTTACAAACTATAAAATTATGTTTCTTACCATCAGAAATTTTTTAAGAGTTCTTCCCTTTCGTCTGCCACCTCGACCGCTTATTCCGTTCCCTATCAAAGAACCCATGATCTTCAAATAACTCATTTTCCACATTGTCTGATCATTGAACATGTTTTTCATATCATTTGAACTCAAGAGAAGCTAAATCCCTTTGTTACTTTGTCTTTAATCTTGTGAAAGAACAGCTTATTTTACTATCATGATCTCGTATAAAATTTGGAGTATACCTTTCTTATCTAGTGAATTTTTATTCATATGCAACCACTAAGTCACCCCCTGCATCAATTCCAGAAATTTGTTTCCATCCTAAGACGAATGAATTATGAAAATATATCTCATGAAACATACCTTCCAATTCATCCCAATCAAAAGCATCTATTTCCTCACTATCTTTGATATTTTTCACCATCGACCATAGTTGATTGGCATCCCCATCAATACGTTAAATAGGGAGACTAATCCATTAATATTTTGAACACCCCATGACATTATAAATCTTATCTAGTGATTTAATCCACCCTTAAGCTAGCACATGTTTAGATGATCTTCATAATGACAAGAGATGCTACCTCATTAAAATGATCCACTACTGAAATCTTCCTCTATAGTTGATCTGGATGATCTCGTGAATGGAAACCACCACCATTTATAGAATTATTCAACTATGCCATCACTTCTACAAACTATTTTGTTCTGATTTTGACAATCTCAGGTTACTGGTTTGGAAGGTTGTCTTCTTCCTGATGTCATCCCATCATAACTTCCATGTTTCCTCTTCGTAAAACCATGCTGAACACAAATTATCTTAGGAAAAGAAACATGGTAATTTGTAAATGGTATTTAATTTAAATCCTAACATAAACAGAGATTTTTTTATGGATATTAATTTAACAATATCCTAACCCCTAATGTTTTCTAAACCAACCTCGGATACCAACTATAAGGACCTAACCTTAAAACATTTCATAATCCTGAATTAAATGAATAATTAACATTAACTGTCTTATCAGGATTAGAGTATTCGAGATTTAGGTCATAACTATTACATGACATCTCAAAAAAGAAAAAGAAAACAATTCTACTGAGTTTCTAGTTTTTCCATAAAATATAAACTCAAGAAAAATATAGTCATGTCTAGTTCCATGTTTTAGACATCATGACTTTTCTTTGATCCCATCCATGACATTATTAATCTTTATGTCTTGTGAAAAAATTTCAAAACATTGGATGTGTATAAAATTTTTTTGTAGGGTTATAAGTTAACGAAAGAACACATTATTCCCTAAATACATACAATGAATAATCTCATACCTCATTAAGTGATATGATTTTTTAATAACACATAGAAATCCTAAATCCTAATGATAACTTGTGGAATCCATAACATATATACGCTGTAGCCTTCGCAACTACATAGGGTGTTACATTTGGAATACCATCACAGAATATTCCAAAAATATCTGAGGAGAAACATTCATGCTTACCTCCATCACATTATCCATTGCATTGGAGAGCTATATCAGTCTCAACCCTCCGAGGATTATCATGGTACCACCCTTATACGTAAACAACACCCACGAAGCATAACATATTCATAACACATAAAATAAACATAAAGGAAAGATAACATTTCCACATTTCAATCAAAATATACCATTTAAATATATTTACAAAAAAAATACATTATCAAAACCATTTTCAGTAAGAAAATATGCCAAAGAGTATTTGGCATTTATTTTTCTTTTAAAAACATTACGGCTTGTTTTGGAAGACAAAGATCAAATAATAATCGCGATAGAAGAAAAGTCATTGTCACCATGTACATTAAAAAGAAACATTCCATTTTTAATTTAGTAAAATGCTACGTAGATAAATATAAAATTTTAATGAAATAAAAATTCAAATGGGTTTATACATCGTATAAAATAATGTCATATATAAATCAAAATATTCCTCAATGAATGGATATTTAGATGAAGTCCCTTACCTTGTGTTCAACATGACTCGATCATTATTTAATCACATGAATAATAAACTAATGTTAATTTCTACATTATGAACATATTTTTTCAAATTTATTATTTATTTTATATCACTTATTACCCTTCTGAAACAATATGTTATTTATTTGAGATCATATCATACATTTTGTCGATGTTCAGAACATTAGTAAAAAATAAACTGGTTATAATTATAAATTGTCTATGTGGTAGAAATACCATTATCTCCAGAATGATATTAATGATTTAGATATTATATATGTCATATATATCTTGTATTTATATGTTTTTTTAATTCACCAAACATGGAGATAAGAAATGAAATGCACCGTTCATGGAGACGGTAAGCCTTACATACGCATGAATGCTACATTCATTTCTATTTCATATTTAATTAAATGAAAATTTAATTATACATAGTTATATTTTAATTCTAGTATAATATAATATATAATATTATTAACTCTATCCTTTAATAATCCAACATATTCCTTGAAGGAGTCATATCACTTTGAGGGGGTGGTATTCCGCACTTCCTCAAATGAAATTATCGTATTTAGCCCCTATGAAAACGATAATGGTATACTATAAATGAAAAATATAGAAGAACATAAACTATATAAATATAATATATATCACATATAAATATAGTTCTATCTTAATGGGCACTATAAGAGGTGGTAGGAGATGATTGAACAATCTTTATTTCTTTAGTCAGTAATTCATTGTCCATAAAAATAGTATGTTCTTTACCCATTAGATAGAGGTGTGTGTAAGTTTATTTTGAACCCATCTCATAACTATAATTTCGTATATTGATTATTCATGTGTTTTTATAAAATAATTTAATAAAAAGATTTTATGGTGTTTTACAATTAAAATAGAACAAATGAATTTAAGAGCATATTTTACCTTTAAATCTGTTATCTCCCTTTGGATTGAATCAGAAGGATTACTTAAATTGCCCTCTTCCTAAGGGAAGAAATTTAGGAGGAGGATACGGATGTATGGAGCTTAATTGGGCAGTGGTTGGATGATCTAAAGGGTTTTAGAGGTGTGAGTAATTGGTTAAAGGGGTGTTATTTTTATAATCGTGTAGGGGCTCTTTTGGAACGTTTAAAAATATTATTTTATTTTATAATTATTTTTGGTTTTGAAAGCTCCAAAACATATTAAAGTTGTAGATAAGATTACTCTTGTTCGAAATAAAATCTACCAATAAAAATGGGACAGGTTTTGGATATTGTTTTAATCTTTATAATCAGATTTATTTGAATCATTAATTAATGAAGTAAACATGACATCGTTACTATGTTATAAATATATTTATTTATATGACGTCTATAAATTATAAAAAAAATCATGATATAAGAAATTGTTTTAAAATTCAAAAAAAAAATTATTCAATGAGATCACTCACATAATCCTATGTACAAATTTATTTACTATGAGATATATGTTTATGTCATTTTTTACATTGCGTTAAATTAATTAATATAAAGTGTCATTAGCACTCCATAGTGCCTCCATGTGGTCCCAAAATCGACCCATGGACGACCATGGTCTGAGAGGTATCATCCAATTGGATTAAGAAACATGTAAGAGTAATTTTATTTTATTATAATAATATTTTATACCCTTATTTTCCTATATTTACCGTTTAAACATGGTAATTAAAAATTTTACTGAAGAAAATATTCATAACGTATAAAAATTAAAAATGAATATTTTCACAATTCCTAACTCTTGATTCAAAATATGGAATCCTTTTTTAAAAAATAAAAACAATGAAGTGGAATAAATTAAATTAAAATAAACACCGACTTTCAAATAGAAGTGTGTTTTTAAAAGTCAGTTTGAAATTAAAATGCAGTATTTTTAACTATTAATTAAAAATGAATTTTATCAAGAAAATACCAAAAATCTACCCAAAGTAAATTTTGATGTCTCTATTCATAAGAGTAATTTTATTTAGTCAAATAGAACATATAATTGTGACCAAATTTAGATTTAATGAGGGTCCTCTATAGAAAGGCAATAAATCAAAATTTTAATTAATATTATAGAATTTATGCTTACAATCTGATTCACTCTTATTTTTAGCCTCAATAATTTATTGGACAAATGTAATTAAATTTTAAAATATTCTATATTCATATTTTAGTTAGTTCTGTACATTCATTCCAATACGATGGCTAGGAATTAACTACCATTTAAATTAATGATATTATATTGTTTGTGTGCAATGTAAGATATCAAAGAAACCCATTGGTGTGTATCAGGTATGCCATCAAACATAGAATCCCATATAATGTAAAATCAATAATTAATTCAAAAATATTAATAAATATTCAAATGATATATCTTTACTTACCAGGGATGATACAAATCATCCTAGTATTAATGTATCTAAACTATGTGTTTATAATATTTTTTCTAAGTTGATTTCTGAGATCATATCAACCATCATTATTTTTGGTGAGTCTCGTGCTTGATGTTGTTCTTCGGTGTTAATGTCAGGTGGTTACATAGAGATTTACCATGATATAAACCATTTATTTTAATGGTAAAATTAAATAAATTTCAACTGAATTTATGAATCCCAAATATTATTTGATGTTGAATTTTAATATAATTTGTATGGATTTCGAAATAAATACCCTATTCCAATGGAATTTAAATATGGGATGTATTTTTGAAATTGAATGAAATTATAATGTGATTTGGGATTTGAATTTTGAAGAAATTTATTAAAATGAATTTATAAAATCCATCAGTTTGTTTTATTTTGGAATGAAATGAATTAATGAAAACACATTTTTGGTTTTGATATTGAATTGACTTATTGGAATTGACATTTATAATTTTTATTTTTAAATATTAAAATTAATGTTTTTTACATTGTTGATGTAATTTTCTCTTATGTGGTTTGTGATGTAATTTTATATTAAGTATGATATGATGTAATTATAACTTAGATTATGATGATTTTATCTTTCCATTGATTGGAAGCATAAGTAATTTTCCCTTAAGGGTGAGTGAAGTATTTTTCTCTTAAGATGGACATGATGTAATTCAAATTTAATTTTGGGATCAATGTATTGTAATAGTTTATATACATGAAATTGATTGTTATATATTTTTTTCATTTAAATATATATATATATATTATTTTATATAAAATTTTCATCAATCCATTAATTTAAATGACTCAATCAAATGTAATTTAAAGGATTTTTTATTTTTAAAATAAAATTTCACTTTTTTGCATATTTTGAAAAAAATTGAAATCATGATTTAGTTTTTTTATTATTTCATGTTATTATCGATCACATGGTGATAATGTCATCGATTTTGAGTTTACACCCTTTGTTTTCTTTTACGGGGTTGTTGATTTTATATATCCATGTCTGAGAAAATTGAATGCACCTCTTGGAAGTGAAAATGGTTATTGAATCAATCGATCATGGAGCTTTGTTTCCATTGGGAATTTGGGATATCTTAATTTTTATGATAATTTTATGATATACTATTGGGTTCTGATATAACTATTTAGTTTCTGGTACTATCACCATTTGGAGTTTTTTGAGCATTCTGATATATAGTTTTTTGTCCCACATTTTTTTTGACAACAAATTCTTGTGTTTTTATTATACGGTTATGGGTGCTAGTCACCAAACGATGAAGACTAAGAATTCAATTCATGTCATGTTAGGTCTTGCACATGTATCTGGGTACCTAGGTATTTTGGAGGGTTCATGACAAATTGGTAATATATGTTTTTTTAATAATCATTCATTGATATCTGCATGATGTTGAGATTTATTTTCCATACATAGGAGGTAGTTACTAGTGAATGTGTGGCTAGATCTTATCTTAATGTTATTTATGTCACCATGGGTGGTATGGGAATGTTTTATTGAAGATTATTTCAATTTTTTTACATGTTTTTTATTTCTATTTTTATATGTATGTATAATGTTTTCTTAAATGATGTGGCTAATTTCCCTATTTCTCTTGTTTAACTATTGATCTATGTATTTCTAACGTTCCATCAATGTATATGTCTAATGTTTTTAAGAATAATTCATTATAATTAGTTTGAATATAAACTATTATAATGATGTTTATGAACTAAAATGATTGATTCTTATAATTGATCACAATACGACTGTAGTTGTAGTGTGTTTTTGATGAGATATGGAACCTATACCTTTTAATGTACTATAACAAACTGTCCAACCTCATAGGGGTGAATCATGAGACGGTTCCCATGATTCCCTTCATTAAAAATCATGTTATTTAATTTTACCTAATGATCCTCAACAGTCTTGGGATTGGGTGAGAAATTGTTAGATTCCATTTGATTTAATGGAAACAGTAGAATCTAATAAGAAAAAGTGTGCTATATATAATGTTTAGGGAATTATAAATAGATGGTGTATTTACATGGTTATGATGAAGGATAATGATGGATTATAGTGGTAATAATGTAATGTTATTTCCGTGGACCATTTATATCCATAGTATATGGTGCTTGCTAAGGCTATATGGGTTTTCCACTTCGAGCAGGCTGACAGGGCCATTATAGAATATATGAACCATTTCATTGATCATTCCTATATTTACCAAATATTATATCTAATGTGAATATAAATACACTATAGTTAGTCATGGGACATAAATATAATATTATTTCTTATGTTTTCTTGCAAATCATTCTTCTTATGATGACAAACTGGGAAAACCATTGATGTTCGATATTGATCTGGATGTTATCTTAGTATTTATGTGAGTAAATCTTACTCCAATTGATAGTTAAATGAGTTTCCTTAAATGGATAATAATTTTTGTTTAATTTCATGGTAGTTATAAATAAAAACGTTATTATAGAAATTTTGGAGTTCCTGGTAGATTTTCGTTAGCTTTTTTTGGTGTGGAATGATGGGGAATTTGAAATGGGTTTTCACTAAGCTACAAATGATACATAGATCATGTGGATGATCATGTTACTTATAGAGGTTTTATTATATCTATTCCACTCTCGGTAGTGGCTCGGTATCATCATATAAAAATTAATTTTGGTGTGACATGATGCATTATGTTATTTGGGGTTCTATTAATAGATTAATTGAATTTTGAATCTTCCCTCAGTTGATATTTATCCAGAAGAGGATAGTATGGTTCAAACAACTGTGTGAGGTACCATCGCAGTAGATTCATCATTAGTGATAGAATTATTTGATATGGGAACATCTCATTTTATTATTTTTACTCGTAATGAGATTCTTATAATTCATCCTATTGAGAATTCATATTACATGATTGATATCCCCCCCCTTAGAATGAAGAGAGAAAGGTTCTTTATTTTTCATCCTTTTTTCACTTTATTATATATTTATATTACTTTGGATATTTTTTTTCATGACATAAATCCTATTGATATCTTTATAATTATGGATTGGATAATTTCTAATAATTCATGAATTGATTATTATTATTTATAGTTCTCTATTACAACACCAAATAGGGTGTGTTACATCAGTAATGGATAATGTAACAGGAGGTTATGTTGGGACAAACCACCATATCATGAGTTGGAGAATATAAAATTATTGATTTATATTTATCTAGTGAATGATAATTTTTGGAATTTTTCCTCCTCTATTAGATAATGATTTTTACATTATTTTTTCCATTTGATATCTATGGTATGCCAACAGTAAGAGATGTCTTCTTCTCTAATAATCATGTCATTGATACATAGATGGTATATATTTTTTCCCACATCATGTAACTAGCTAAAATTTATTAGTTGGAGACTCAGCAAGATGATATTTTACAGAAATTCATAATACAACCATGTATATAACATTTGGCGATGCCTATTTATTTTATATAAATGATGATGAAGAATGTATCCTATGTGTTGTTTACCAAAAACACAATCGAGTCACAATAAAAAAATATCTGTTTTCATGGATTATTTTGTCTCTATGACTTGTTGAATAGGATATAAGTGGTTCTAAAATATTGTTCTATTATCTGGATATCATCATTTGAGAATAAAATAATGAAACCACCATAAAATAACCTTCTAGAGCAGGTATGGCCATTATGAGTACCTTTCCATTTCTGTTGGTCTAACCGACTATTCTACATTCCTTATAGATTTTATTCAAACTTTTTTCATTTAGTATGTTGACAAGTTCTTGGTGTTATTTTTGGATGAAATTATGGTGTATTCTATGACCGAGGAGGATCATGTGAGTAATTTGAGAGCAGTTATGAATTTTTTTAGAAATACTCAACCATATTCAAATCTATTGAATTGAAATTTATGGATCCTAGAAGTTCTTCTCCTAGGATATTTGTGTTTGGAACATTTAATTTTAAATTATCTATAGTAGGTGAAACATATTATGACTTGGTAACAATTACATAATTTTCTCGAGATTTAGAATTCATTGGATTAACAAGATATTTCAATCGGATCAGAAAAAATTCATTGAATTTGTATTCTCCAATTCCCACAATACCGTGAATGGAATTAATTTTTCTTCAGATGGGAAATGTCAGTATTATTTTTTTGATCTAATACATATTTTGACTAATGCACAATTGTGGACTCTTGAAAAGGATAATTAGGGCTATGTCAACATCTGTGACACATCAGGTACATGTCTGGGTTTTGTTCATGTGAAGGATGATCAATTAATATCCTGTGTATCTCAAAACTACAGGTCCCATGAATTGAATTATCTGATCCATGAAAACAAAAGATAAGTTGGGATTCATGAACTGAATAGTTAGAGTAATTAATTTTTTTTGAAATGTTTAACAAGTATTATTATAATAAGAGCTTGAAAAATATCTCCACTGAAAAATATTTGAATCTATTCTGGAGGTTTGGGATGGTGAGACATCCATATTTTTAATTTTCTTTTTCCATCACCATGGTGATTGGTATTTTCTTTATAAATCTACTCAGTCAAAAACATCAGACACAGGTCATGAAAGAATTTTCAAATGTGTAGAACATGATGAATCTTTTAGCACAATTGTATATAAGGGATCAAGACATAGGGTTATGTTTGGTTTGGCTAGTGGTTTTTTGACTTCTTCTCTTCATAAGATAATTAATAATGAATGTTTTCTTGATGATGACTTATGGAGTATTGTGAACTCTGTTTATTGTGGGGAGACCATTATTGAGAGGTTATTCACCATGAATGGTATCAAATATTTATTGAACTGTAATGTTTTACCTATGACTCTAAAGAATTATTTTTTGGGGATTTAGATATATTTCAATTGGAACTTCACCAAGAAATCACAATGATTTGTATTGGAATGTGGTGTTGATTTTAGTTCCAAGAATTTAGATGAGGTAATTTTTATTTTGTTTCATATTGTAATACTTCCCAAAAATTCAAGGTTAAGGTCCATCATTTTTATGGTTTTCTTTAACCACATCCAGTGCTAATGTGGAAGTGGGATGATATTTCAAAGGAGTTAATTTTTGGGCTTCCACGTACCGAGAAAAAGAAGATTTAAATTTGTTTTATGATCTATAAAGTGATCTAATCATCTCACAGTAAACCCAATCAGGAAACAATCAACATTGAGGAGATGTGAAGTCCCAATCTAAGAGAGATATTTCATTTTTATAGAGTCCCTTTTTCTATATTCCCATATATATATATATATATCATTTTATTTTACAGTGGATTCAATGAATAATTGGGATCCCATAATTGTTGGAGTACAAAATTCCATCTATACCCATATGACCAAAAGAATGAGATATACAATTTTTTCTATGTATTATTCCAACCATTATCATTGATTTTGGTGGATCTTGGGATGATAATTTTAGACTGGTTGTATATTTATATAATATAACTACAGGTCCCTAGTTAGAATGGATCATTTTGAGTACTTTTGTGGAAGTCCTTTTAAATCTCTGTTGCGTTTCTCATGGATAATAGGAACATTCTTAGTTGGAAAAATATTTGAATAAGGGATAATAATAAAGATTCACTGTAACAGCCCAAGATTTTATAAAAAAATATTCTTTTTAATTTTATTAAAGTCATGTGTTGTACGCTACACCAAAAGGAGCTTTCACAACACGCATCCTTGACTTGCCTTGCATTACACGCAATCACAACCTTCCTCGATAGCGTGTGTAATACGCAATACCGAGTTTCACTAAACAACGATATGCTATTAAAATATTATTAAAACTAGCCGTTATGAATAGTAATAACCACTTTTTAAAACTCTATAAATCTTATTTTTCAAAATAAACTTCATTTTTGGATTCGGAGTATCGAATTTAGCCTAAGGTTGAATTTTGGTACTTTTCGGATAACTTTCATATTCTAATGAATAGTGAAAATTACTAAATTTTAATTAAAAACAACTTTTTCAATCGAAATAATTAATAGTGATAAATTATTAATTTTAGTGGTTTTAAAGTATATTTAGAATAAATTTTAACAATTTAATACAATGTTGGTCATTGAATGTAATTTCACATTTAAACCAGACATAATCAAGTGTCAATCTTTTGATAAATATTGTTTCTTAAAAACATGCTATTTGTTTTAACAGCGGGATTTAATTATAAAATTAATCAATGCAACTTCTATGTTATGAATTTGGTAAAATAGACTTCATTTTTGAATTCGGAATATGAAATATAGCTTAGGATGAAATTTTGGCATTGTTCTGAAAAACATCAATTTTTGATGAATAGTGAAACTACTAAGTGGTAGTTAAAAAAACTGAATTTTTCATAAAACTGAATTTTACCGCTTCTGTGAATGAAATTTCGAAAATCCGAGAGACACAGTTAATATCAAGGACTAAAATGTGGTTCAATGAGATGAAAATAATTTTTGGTGAATAGAAACTTTTTACTTTTTTTAACCGCGGTTAATAGTAAATAGGGTAACTAAGGGTAAATATGATATTACTATTACCCTAACACATGTACTAATTCTATTTGACAAGTGTAATTCGACCAAAAACAAACTTAGGAATAAAATATGACCATTTAGGCCCACTTGGATTAGATTAGGACATTTATTATTAATTTATTTAAAGAAGGGTTAAAATAGTTAAAATCAAAGTTTAATAAGTAAATCATTTATAATATGGGGTTATACATAAGATAAATTCGATTGTAAATATTCATTAGAAAGCTAAAAAGCTTTCCTACATGATGGTATTTTATTTGTAATTTTTAGACATCAAATAATTTAATTTATTTATGACACAAATATGATGCGGTAATTATCTTATTAATGAAATATTGACATAATTGATAATATAAATACCAAAATAAATGTAATGTAAGACTTTTTATGAATTACACTAATTTTCTAGGTTATTATGATATATTATTGTTGATTTCATCAACTTGGTTCGAACATTTAATTCTGTTATGACTTTCACAAAAATCATATATCAAATAGTGTCAAAATTGACACAAAATAGTTTTTAAATCAAATATTATATTACTAATTGTTATTTTATTCCTAAAAATCTAAGGTTCGGCCAAATGACTTAGATAAGGATATATATATTAATAATAAACAATTTGGGGTTCGTTTGGCATGTTATAGTAAGTGTATTAACCATATAGTGAAAGAAAACAAAAAGACACGGTAAAAGTTAAATTATTTAACTTAGAGTTAAATCTAATTGATAAGGTTAAAATAATACCCTAAACTTGTCTAAATCTTATTGGTTGATAGGATTTCGACCCATACCCACCTTATCTTCGAAATAAGACCCTTTGGAGCCATTATAAACCGATTTTGAATTTAATATAAAATAATATTTTGAGATATTCCTAATGTGCCCCTCTCCTCCCTTATAAAAGGACACCTCCTCCCCCTCCTCCTCACACCAATTTGAGCACTCAAGCTCGGCCAAACCCTGCCAAAATCTCTTCTCCACTTCCCTAGAAACATCCTAGAGGTTCTGGTCTTCTTCAAAGACCAATTTTAGTGCCCTAAGAGGAGGTATCAAAGAGGCGCTTCAAAGAAGAGGTAATTACCGTTACCAATTCTTTCATCTTTATTTCTTCTTCCACTTCTTCTTCTTAGGTTGTTTCATTATGAAGTAATAACATCAGTATCACTCATATACTGATATGTTATTATAAGTATGAAACAACCCTATTTCACCATCTATCCATCCTACGGAAAAAGAAATCACCGCGTGTGCGTACGTACAGAATACTGTCTCCACGCCGTGGTGTAATCTATTTTCCACCATCACCTTACAAGGATGGTTATAATGGTGTAATGAGTGACTATATTTGATTATTATGAAGTAATATTGATACTGAAATAATATATATATACTCCAATACAATTCCACGATCATAGGAACGATATCATCACTTGTGTGTACGTACGGAATACCGTCTCCACGATGTGATGCGAATCGTTCTACATGATCTTCATTTCATAATGATTATATAAATGAATTGAATGAATGAATATGGTATATACTACACTAATACCATTCTGTAAATGAATTATCTATAACCTAAAGATAAGAATAAGAATTTATTCGACAAAACACGCATAAGAACAAAAAGTTATAAAGACCCGAGTAACAAGTAACAATGAAATATTACTAACAAGAAGCTAATAATATGACCATATATGATATCATATCAATATGTATGATTCTGGAATAAGTCAATAACATTATTTAAACCATTATACAAGATCTTCGGACACGAACAATGCAAATCGGACCTAAGGTAAGGGAAATATCACAATCTCATTTTTATCCGAGATTGTTTATTCGTAAGTATTTACTGGGGTGTATTTTATCATCCACATCCATGTTCCCTAAATATGTAATATTATTTCCATCCACTTACAATATTTTAAATCCAATTTTTACCCTTCGGTGAGTTTTTAGTAATATATATGAAAGGAATCTTTTGTCATACGAGGTACTTTTTGACTTTTCCGAAAAAGTACGAAGAATGTTTTTTTTTAACTTATACGGCACGAACAGATTTCTACTGTTTTATAAAGCCTTATTTTCATGAAGCTTCCTCTAAAATATTTCATGACTATTTTCAATAAAATCTCTTTCTTTTAAAATTGCATGATGTTTTGTGAAAAGAAATTGATTTTGAAGAAGAAAGGATATTTTCCTCAAGAATTCAATTCAAGTGTTTTATCAAAATTATTTTCCATCTAAGATAATAAAGGGTTATGTTTCTATCCATATTTTTACATTTATTTGACTATGTTGTGATGGAATTATGTTTATTAATTCCTTTATCTTATATGAATTGATTTATGATGTCATGATGTTTCAAGAATCCCATTTTTGTTATATGTGTTATGTGATGATGTATGTTTTATGATTATGTGGCACACATAAGAAAGGATTCATTATAAGATGGGTGCGACCAATATCTCCCTCCAATTCATTGGGTAAAGATTGTATATCTCATGAGATAGACAAGGCTGGAACGGTAGGTTATACCGGTTCAGTGATACAGGACTGAAACGAGGAGTGAACTCGGTTCAGAAAGGGACTTTGTCCACTAAGATAGTCTTGGCAATGAGTCATGACTAACAAGAAATGATTTTCCATGATTATGTGTTAATGCCACAAAGTTTCAAGTCTTATGTTATGATTATGGGGATCTCATTTTCACTTCTATGATTTATTCCATGTTAAGATATTATGATCCCTTTTGCAGGTTTTGATTTTCATAAAGATATGATATGATTTTTATTTCCTTTATTTGCCCTTGCTGAGCATTTGAGCTCACCCTTTTATATTTTCTTTTCCCCAGGATATAAAGAAAGGTTTTAGGTAGGAAAAAAAGGGAAGATCTTTATGGGAGATATTGAAGATCTTTCACCACGATTAGAAGATTACGTTCCAAGTTTCCAAAGACACTAAACTATTACGATCCTTGTGTGTGTGTTTTTGTTATGTACTATGTATTCCGCAAATTTAATGTAATGTCCATGTACATCAAGATACGGGTCTCTACAGTTGGTATCAGAGGAAAGGTTTAGTCAACCTTTGGAAACTAGGATGCGAAAACGTTAGTGAGATCCCTATAGATATTTCTAAGGTATGTCTAGGGATGTCTCTAAGGTTAAGTATACGTATAGGTTATAGTCCTAGAATTGCGCTAACGATCTTCGAATTTAACCTAAGATGTTAGATATTGAGGGTACTACCCCATTATTAAGTTGTTTTCCCTAGCATCATTTTTGCCTCTCACACTATTCTTTTGGGGTTTTAGATGATGGCTGGAACCCGAAGGAACCGTGTTAATGCGGAATGTGATGGGAAATGCAATGATTGTCCCCCTGAGCAACCAAACGATATGGGAGCCGGAATGCAAAATCTTGTAGCCATGCTCACACAACTTTCTCAAGCTATGAATCATGCAGGACTTCCAAACGAGTAAAGGAAGGAGCAACATTCTGTTGAATCCTTCATGAGGCAGCGTCCACCTTCTTTCAGTGGGTCTACTGATCCATTAGTTGCTGAACAATGGATTAGTACTACTGAAAAGATATTTTCAGTTCTTCAATGTTCTGAACATGATAATGTCATCCTAGCAGTGTATCGTTTGGAAGGAGATGCTGATCAATGGTGGAATCTTATTAATAATACGAGTCAAAGGGATGAAATTGAGTCTATAGAATGGGACGAGTTCAAGAACTTATTTTTCAATAAGTACTTCCCTCGTATTCTCCGAACAAAGATGGAGAAAGAGTTTCTTGAACTGAAGCAAAGGGATGATGAATCTGTTAGTACCTATGAAGCGAATTTTACAAGACTTGCAAGGTACGCTTCTGGTATTATCATCCAACCTGAAAGTAAAGTTGATCGATTTTTCAGTGGCTTAAAACCAAGTCTTCGAAGGGCATTAGCTATAAGAGACTTCAGTAGCTATGAAGAAATTGTGCGTTGTGCTATCAAGGTAGAAATGGAAGTTGGTGTTACATATCCATCTCATGGGTTTGACAAGAAACGAAAGATGGAGTTCAAGGAGAAAACTCAGAATAATGGTGAAAAGAAGATGAATGTTTCCTTATGCACAGAGTGTGGAAAGAAGCATGGTGGAGATTGTCTTAAAGGGACTAGAAAATGTTTTAAGTGTGGAAAAGAAGGTCATCGAGCAGCTGAGTGTCGAAGTAATGGAAAATGGGATTCTAATGAAGTGAATAAAGAAAACACTGTAGAGAACGTACAACCAACACTTCAATGCTTCAAGTGCAAGGAAATGGGGAATTATGCTAATAAATGCCCTAATCCAAGGGTTAGTGATGATCGACATGAGCAACCGCTTAAGGCAAAGGACAAAGGGAAGTCACATGCGATCACTATTGGCAATGTTGAATATTTCAACGATGTGGTGGAATGATTAAGTGTTTATGTAATGGGATTCCAAAATAATGTTGTATCATGGAGTATTGGAATATCTATGTATTGGTCTAATGTGGTATTCAAAGTGATTGAGATATTTTTGGAAATAAGATGATATGCACATAATGAAGGGAAAATGAGAAAATGAAATGTTTAACAGTATTCATGAGCTCATGATTGATATAAAGACTATGTTTGAGTATATAGAATTTTGAGGATTTTGGTATGTGAAAAGTGATTCACGTTTTCACTAAGGTATTCAAGAGAATACACGATTAAGGACTTTGAATGTTTGGAATGTGACCAACAAAACATATCTTATGATATATGGGGATCGATGATGGTGTTAAATCTCTGGTAATCATTTTCACTATATTATGAGAGTCGACTGAAGTATTATGGATAAGCCTAAAAGATTGGAATGGATTATGTTGGACATAAGTTAGTATTGTTGGTTTTTTTTTGATATTATTGATGGGATGTTATATAGTTTTGGAAAAAGGTCAACCTGCAGGACGGGCGACAGCCCATCGCTTCGGACAAGGCTGTGGGAATCGAACCCACAACCGAAGTGCGACTGGCCTTTATCGCCTACCACTGGCCTACAAGAAGTCCCTGTTTAGTAGAAAATAGTTTTATTATATTAAGCAGTATGATATATGAAGTATAAGTCCATTTTAGGAACCATATATGATTAATCTCACTATAGATCGACTTATGCATATAATTTTTCCTAACCTTTTGTTTGAGACAGATGGAATGACCCGTCATTCTATCACATGATCTGCTAACACTTCATGAATAACAAATTCAACTTCATTTATTTAAGAGATGAAGTGGAAATTGTTCAAGGCACGAACAACAGTGAGATTGTACCAAAATAAAGTAAGTATTTATTCTAATTCAAATTTTCAACTTTAGGGAAATGATCTTGAAAACCAAAAATGTTGTCCTAGTGATCTTATACCTGATGAATCAGATGGTACCTTATATCATCACAAATCTATGGATTTGTAATTACTGGCTTTTCCATAGCCATGTTCTCTACCACTCTCCATCAGAACATGATAGTTAGATTTCTCTTCCATATCCATATTTTCACCTATGTGGAAACCCAATGATTAGTTTATTTGGGTAACCGTTACGTTTCATACTTTTGTTTTTAAAGATTGGTTTTGATATTCCTTTTTACGATGTGGGTTTCTATTAAAGAAACTTTCGAATAGTAAACCATTTATAACCCCGACGAATTTCGAGGGCGAAATTCATTTTAAGGGGGGTAGAATGTAACAGCCCAAGATTTTATAAAAAAATATTCTTTTTAATTTTATTAAAGTCTTGTGTTGTACGCTACACCAAAAGGAGCTTGCACAACATGCATCCTTGACTTGCCTTGCATTACACGCAATCACAACCTTCCTCGATAGCGTGTGTAATACGCAATACCGAGTTTTACTAAACAACGATATGCTATTAAAATATTATTAAAACTAGCCGTTATGAATAGTAATAACCACTTTTTAAAACTCTATAAATCTTATTTTTCAAAATGAACTTCATTTTTGGATTCGGAGTATCGAATTTAGCCTAAGGTGAAATTTTGGTACTTTTCGGATAACTTTCATATTCTGATGAATAGTGAAAATTACTAAATTTTAATTAAAAACAACTTTTTCAATCGAAATAATTAATAGTTATAAATTATTAATTTTAGTGGTTTTAAAGTATATTTAGAATATATTTTAACAATTTAATACAATGTTGGTCATTGAATGTAATTTCACATTTAAACCAGACATAATCAAGTGTCAATCTTTTGATAGATATTGTTTCTTAAAAACACGCTATTTGTTTTAACAGCGGGATTTAATTATAAAATTAATCAATGCAACTTCTATGTTATGAATTTGGTAAAATAGACTTCATTTTTGAATTCGGAATATGAAATATAGCTTAGGATGAAATTTTGGCATTGTTCTGAAAAAAATCAATTTTTGATGAATAGTGAAACTACTAAGTGGTAGTTAAAAAAACTGAATTTTTCATAAAACTTAATTTTACCGCTTCTGTGAATGGAATTTCGAAAATCCGAGAGACACGGTTAATATCAAGGACTAAAATGTGGTTCAATGGGATGAAAATAATTTTTGGTGAATAGTAACTTTTTACTTTTTTTTACCGCGGTTATTAGTAAATAGGGTAACTAAGGGTAAATATGATATTACTATTACCCTAACACATGTCATAATTGTATTGGATAAGTGTAATTCGACCAAAAACAAACTTAGGAATAAAATATGACCATTTAGGCCCACTTGGATTAGATTAGGACATTTATTATTAATTTATTTAAAGAAGGGTTAAAATAGTTAAAATCAATGTTTAATAAGTAAAGCATTTAAAATATGGGGTTATACATAAGATAAATTCGATTGTAAATATTCATTAGAAAGCTAAAAAGATTTCCTACATGATGGTATTTTATTTGTAATTTTTAGACATCAAATAATATAATTTATTTATGACACAAAGATGATGCAGTAATTATCTTATTAATGAAATATTGAAATAATTGATAATATAAATACCAAAATAAATGTAATTTAAGACTTTTTATTAATTACACGAATTTTCTAGGTTATTATGATATATTAGTGTTGATTTCATCAACTTGGTTTGTACATTTAATTCTGTTATGACTTTCAAAAAAATCATATATCAAATAGTGTCAACATTGACACAAAATAGTTTTTAAATCAAATATTATATTACTAATTGTTATTTTATTCCTAAAAATATATGGTTCGGCCAAATGACTTAGATAAGGATATATATATTAATAATAAACAATTTTGGGTTCTTTTGGCATGTTATAGTAAGTGTATTAACCATATAGTGAAAGAAAACAAAAAAGACACGGTAAAAGTTAAATTATTTAACTTAGAGTTAAATCTAATTGATAAGGTTAAAATAATACCCTAAACTTGTCTAAATCTTATTGGTTGATAGGATTTCGACCCATACCCACCTTATCTTCGAAATAAGACCCTTTGGAGCCATTATAAACCGATTTTGACTTTAATATACAATAATATTTTGAGATATTCCTAATGTGCCCCTCTCCTCCCTTATAAAAGGACACCTCCTCCCCCTCCTCCTCACACCAATTTGAGCACTCAAGCTCGGCCAACCCCTGCCAAAATCTCTTATCCACTTCCCTAGAAACATCCTAGAGGTTCTGGTCTTCCTCAAAGACCAATTTTAGTGCCCTAAGAGGATGTCTCAAAGAGGCGCTTCAAAGAAGAGGTAATTACCGTTACGAATTCTTTCATCTTTATTTCTTCTTCCACTTATTCTTCTTAGGTTGTTTCATTATGAAGTAATAACATAAGTATCACTCATATACTGATATGTTATTATAAGTATGAAACAACCCTATTTCACCATCTATCCATCCTACGGAAAAAGAAATCATCGCGCGTGCGTACGTACGGAATACCGTCTCCACGCCGTGGTGTAATCTATTTTCCACCATCACCTTACAATGATGGGTATAATGGTGTAATGAGTAACTAAATATGATTATTATGAAGTAATATTGATACTGAAATAATATATATATACTCCAATACAATTCCACGATCATAGGAACGATATCATCACTTGTTTGTACGTACGGAATACCGTCTCTACGATGTGATGCGACTCGTTCTACATGATCTTCATTTCATAATGATTATATAAATGAATTGAATGAATGAATATGGTATATACTACACTAATAACATTCTGTAAATGAATTATCTATAACCTAAATATAAGAATAAGAATTTATTCGACAAAACACGCATAAGAACAAAAAGTTATAAAGACCCGAGTAACAAGTAACAATGAAATATTACTAACAAGAAGCTAATAATATGACCATATATGATATCATATCAATATGTATGATTCTGGAATAAGTCAATAACATTATTTAAACCATTATACAGGAGCTTCGGACACGAACAATACAAATCGGACCTAAGGTAAGGGAAATATCACAATCTCATTTTTATCCGATATTGTTTATTCGTAAGTATTTACTGGGGTGTATTTTATCATCCACATCCATGTTCCCTAAATATGTAATATTGTTTCCATCCACATACAATATTTTAAATCCAATTTTTACCCTTCGGTGAGTTTTTAGTAATATCTATGAAAGGAATCTTTTGTCATACGAGGTACTTTTTGACTTTTCCGACAAAAGTACGAAGAATGTTTTTTTTAACTTATACGGCACGAACGGATTTCTACTGTTTTATAAAGCCTTATTTTCATGAAGCTTCCTCTAAAATATTTCATGAATATTTTCAATAAAATCTCTTTCTTTTAAAATTGCATGATGTTTTGTGAAAAGAAATTCATTTTGAAGAAGAAAGGATATTTTCCTCAAGAATTCAATTCAAGTGTTTTATCAAAATTATTTTCCATCTAAGATAATAAAGGGTTCTGTTTCTATCCATATTTTTACATTGATTTGACTATGTTGTGATGGAATTATGTTTATGAATTCCTTTATCTTATATGAATTGATTTATGATGTCATGATTTTTCAAGAATCCCATTTTTGTTATATGTGTTATGCGATGATGAATGTTTTATGATTATGTGACACACATAAGAAAGGATTCATTATAAGATGGGTGGGACCTATATCTCCCTCCAATTCATTGGGTAAAGATTTTATATCTCATGAGATAGACAGGGCTGGAACGGTAGGTTATACCGGTTCAGTGATACAGGACTGAAACGAGGAGTGAACTCGGTTCAGAAAGGGACTTTGTCCACTAAGATAGTCTTGGCAATGAGTCATGACTAACAAGAAATGATTTTCCATGATTATGTGTGCATGCCACAAAGTTTCAAGTTTTATGTTATGATTATGGGGATCTCATTTTCACTTCTATGATTTATTCCATGTTAAGATATTATGATCCCTTTTGCAGGTTTTGATTTTCATAAAGATATGATATGATTTTTATTTCCTTTATTTGCCCTTGCTGAGCATTTGAGCTCACCCTTTTATGTTTTCTTTTCCCCAGGATATAAAGAAAGGTTTTAGGTAGGAAAAAAAGGGAAGATATTTATGGGAGATATTGAAGATCTTTCACCACGATTAGAAGATTACGTTCCAAGTTTCCAAAGACACTAAACTATTACGATCCTTGTGTGTGTGTTTTTGTTATGTACTAAGTATTCCGCAAATGTAATGTAATGTCCATGTACATCAAGATACGGGTCTCTACATTCACTAGAAGTTCCTGATAATTATTATGGCATAGATCAGGTATAAATATTATGAATATAGTCATCATTTGAATTTAGTATTTTTATATTTTTATAAGGTCTTATTGAATGTTTTCACATCATTTTGGTCAATGAAGGCTTCAGTGGAAAGAGAACAATTACCCTTGTTTTTTGAAACGTGTTAGGAGGTTCAGTAGGTGGGGAATGTGTCTTACCATTTAGATCATCCTCCATAGTTGACATCGATACAAAACATTTTCCCTATTTCATAGCTATGCATGTATATTTATGATCCATGTCAAGCTCTGATCTTTACTTATCATTATTTTGAACCGGTTTTACTATGATTGAGCATCGAGTGATCATAAATTATTTAGAAGCCAAGGAAATTCAGAATAAAATGATACCTTTGGTTCGAGTACAATGGAAGCATGGTTTTAATTATCATGAGAGATGGGAGCACGAGGAAAATGTGATAGATCAATAGACTCATGTTTTTATATAGATTATTATTGATTTAATTTTTGGTGCATAGATTTTTTATAGTGGATTGGTTGTAATAGAAAAATAACATTATTGTAGGACCAGTGTAATTCTAGTTTTTCCATTATTTTTTATAGGTTGATTAGGGTTGAGAATTATTTTTTTGGATACCTATAATGGATATGTTAATGATTTTTGGAATTTTTACCATGAACACTATAGTTTATGCAGCCATCTAGGGATTTACCAACCATGAAATGGTGTGACACGACATATTATCGTTAACTTGAAGAAGAAACTTAATGTGTCAATATATAAAAGGATACACGTTGTGTTCAATTTATACATCATTAAAATATACGAATATAATTTTAATATCACTTTTATGTGTTTTTCATTGTATATGGGACATGAAAATCACATAATGTGTCATTGCTTCAATAACCCTTTAAATCCCAAGTGCATATTTTATGAAGATGTTTTAGTAAAAACTAATATTTACATCCACTAGTATTCAATCCCTCTAAACCTAGAGAAATTCCTATATAGTGTTGATGATATATAGTCCCTCTAGATCATCTGTTTAGTGATTAATCATCATGTTTCTTGTAGTGAGTCTCTTTGACTAACCAATCTCCCTATGTCTTTTGTCTCTTTATCCCGCTCTATTCCTCTTGGATTTTGTTAAATCATATTTGTATTTAAGCATATAAACTCTATGTTTTGAATTTGGTTTTTAGTTTTAGATTTTATATCTTATATATATATATAATCTCTATTTTTGATTCAGAATGTATGTCTTCTATTTCCATGATAAATGATGGTGGTGAGTTGAGATTTTTCATATTATAAATCCAGGATTTAGACAATTTAAATTGAATTTAATTAAATTGAATTTATTGATTCCCAATCCAAACTAAATTTAATTTTGAATGGGATTTTTATTTATTTTGAGAAAAATTCACAATTCTAATGGAATTATAATATGAATTGTATTTTGTAAATATATTTAATCTATAATTTTACATGAGATTTTGTTTTTAAAAGATGGATTCAATGGATTTTATAAAATACAATGAATGGTTTTTTTTGAAAGGCATGAATTGGTGAAATCACATTTTGAGTTTGAAGTTTAATTAGCATATTAAAATTTATATTTTGTAACTGAAATGTTATAGTGTTCTAAAATGATTGTTTCCATGTTTTTTTATTGTAATCTTCAAATTATTTTTAAGCTAATTTAATTTCCCATAATGTCGGAGATGATTCAAATTTTCCTTTTGTGGGTGATGATTTTAATTTTCCATTGAGTGGTGGTGGATTTAATTTTACATGATGCTAGAGATATAAGAAAATTTTAATATAATATACCTTTCATTGAATTCGAAATACTTTATTCATGCATATAAATTTTTATAAAAATTTTATTAATCCATTTTATGAAATGAATCCTCCATTTGAAATGATAATCATTGTTTGTTTTAAATATATTATATTACATTGATTACTATTTTCCATAAAATTCATATAATTATTGGAATTCCTTAATAAGGAATATAATAATGGAACACATTGTGAGACCCTACTGTGATGTTGAGCTCATATCATGCCTTTTACTTTGGTATTTTGTATATTTTCTACTTCCAAGTCTAAGAAAGGGAAAACATGACTTGGAGGTGGCATTTGTTCTCGATTATTTGGAGTTTGTAGTGTCACGTACATTCGGACATCAGGTAATCATTTCTATTTTCCAGTAAAATGGGGATTTACTATTGGCTTTTTGATATACTAGTTTTGTATCTATTACAATCTCTCATTAGAGTTTTTTAGAAAACAAGTATGTATATATTTCCTCTGTCATTTTTAGGAAAATCCATTCTTACATTTGTGCTGAATGGTGCTAGGTTATAATCTCCAACCGATTAGTATCGGTAATTATATTTGGTTTTTGTCATTTACAACTCATAGGTTAGGGTATCAATGTTTTTAGTAGGGTTTATGATGGTTTCCAATGTCGGAAGAGTCTATATCTATAATATCATTATTTATCATATACTTTGTGATTATGCATACAATGATGTAAAATTGTAATCCATAACTCAAGATATTTCTTGAATTTTCTTATCATATAGTTATTTAGGATACGACTTGGTAATGGTTACATTTATTCACACTTTGGAACTTAATATATTTAATAAAATGTTTTTATAAAAATCCACATTATTTATATCTTCCATAAAAAATATATTTTCACCAAACACAAGGTTTTTTATAATGGTTTTCAATTTTTTAAATATATTTTAACATCATTATCAAGGAAAATTATGTAAAATATTTTATATATCTAAATAAGACATTAAAATGGTTATCAAATAATACTTTATACATTTTCAATGTTATTTCAAAATTAATTTATTTTCAAAATGATTTATGTTTTGAAAAAATTTCTTCTTTGAAGAAATGATATTTTTCATCAATGAATTATATAAAAATATCTTCAAAAATTTACTTCCATCCATGATGTCATCGCATTTTGATACATATTTCATGTCTGGGATATGATCTGAGAATATCATTATTTTTTTTCTCTAAAGGGATTATATTTTTAGGGCTTGATATTTTTACAACAAAAAAATATTTAATTGGTTAATTAATTTTGAAAACTATTATTCATTAATTGGATATATGGTGATGAATCTAATTTATCTTCCATTGTTTATATTATTATTATACACATTTCATTTCTTTGTATATGATTTTATTATGAAAAATATTACTTTTCCACATGTTATGATACGATGAAATGTTTATCATACCAACTTCATTTCATTTGTTATTATATGATATTTGTAAAACCCATGTAATTTTATTATCTATGAAATTATGACATTTTAATTATAAAGTGGAGTCTGTATTTATGATTTTATTATGTGATGGGTGGGACCTATATATCAAACAAATTAATTTGTTAATGATTTATAACACATGAGACACGTGTGGATGGTGTGGGGTGTGAACCTGGTTCTGTAAAGGGCCTTTTCTACTAATATGGCATTGAGAGTGATCCATGACTACTAATATACTCTTAAGAGTGATAATTTTCTACTAAGATGGTTTGGGGAGTGATATAATTTTAAAATGATATTTTTTAAGTAATCCTTAACTACTATTTAAAAAAAATTATATATTTTTTTCTTCCAAACATCTATGTCTTATAATTTTGATATGATTTCATGTATTATAATATAGATTAACCTATGCTCATGTAATATAAACTACCAATATTGATTCCCTGAATTATTTATATAATCATTAATATGTTGGGTATGATAATCATTTGTTATGATAATGTTATCACACAATTACGTTCATGTTATTATCATGTATCTCCCTTTTTTGTCTTTACCAGACACCTGAGTGCACCATTTCTTAGGTTGCAATTCCATGAGTTATTATTATATATATAAATTTTATTATTTATCAAAGGATAGTTATTTTTATTAACAACATTTTGGGTGGTAGATTAGTGATGTTATGGAATAGGTATTACGCTTTCATGTTTCCAATTTCACTAAATTAATAATTTATTTTGGTTCATGTTTATGTAATGTATTAAAAACATCATAGAAAATATGAAATTATTATGAATGAAAATCCCTAGACAATACTATTTGTATGTGGTTAAATATTTTGTTATCCTTTGAAGACTTGGATTACAAAACCTTATTTATATATCTAAGGGAATCACTCAAATAATGTGTCAAATTAAACGAAAATGTCCAAATATTTTGGTCAATGATGGATGGGGTAGTTTCCTAAGAATATATATATTTGGAAACTAAATGTAAATGTGGATATAGAATAGATATACATAGGGGTAAAACCCTAAAAACCATATTGATCTTTACATGATCAAAAACTTGTGTAAGAAAAAATGTATTTTAATGAAACCTACTATCACATTACTTGGAGATTTAATTTGGAAAATCACACTCATTATAAACCATCCTGAAAGATTTAAAAAATTAGGACATTGAATGAATTTGGATAAACAAAACATTTCATAGATAAAAAACATGTTTTTATTTTTTATACATCCCATATTTTGTTATGAATATGTGGTTCCAAAATATGATTATTGTTTTTTACACTGTGATTTATGTCTTTGATAAATGATTGGAATCCAATGTAAACCTATTAATGAAGAGTTTTATGAGAAAGGAAATTGGATTCATTCTAAAAGTACAAATACAATGGGATCTGGAATTAAAAATCATGTTGTTCTACTAAGAAAATATTCTCTGGCTATGAGTCATGCTAAACGTCAAAATGATCAAATGAGGGAACTACATTCTTTTGAGTCCTCCTAGTGGAAACATATTACATTTTTAGTGGGTTTCTGGAACCACTAGTTTGTACATAATGGAATTATACCACTGAAAAGATGAAATTATTTCACTATTGTTTGGAACATGAGAATTTGAATATCGTTGTTTTTCATTTATTAGGAGATGTAGATCAGTGGTTGACTCTTATTAATAATATTATTTGGTAAGATGAAATTATCCCCAAGGATTGGGTTTTGTTCAATAACATATTTTTTGACCTGAAAATTTATCATTTTCTACATATAAAAATGGATAATGATTTTATCGAGTTAAATCAAACAGATTATAAAACACATGGTACATATGAGGAAAACATTACCAGACATGTAATATACACTTCTAGAATTATAATTAAACCCAAAAGTTCAGTTGATAGATTTATCAGTGGATTAAAATACAAGTCAATGATGGTTCTTATCGAAAATATAAATTAGTTCATATTAAGAGAATTTTCATATTTAGTTCAAGGTGAAATTACATTTTCGTGTTATTCACCAAAATCATGGTTATGAAAACAAATGGATGATAGTGTTAATGATATTATAAAAACCATAGATATAATAAGATTTTATTTTCATTATTCCCAATGTGTTTGAAGAAGTCTTGAGTAATTTTCTCAATTGATATAATAAATTATTAATGTGTGGAAATGAAGGACATCGGGTAATTTATTACTCAATTGATGAAAATATGTTAGCTAATTTATGGAATATAGATATTTTTACAAAATTCATCATCAACTTTTTAGTTCTCCATTTTTATGCGGAATGTGAATTATGATAACTAGTTCCTAGACCAAAGTGTTAATTATAATGATTGACGTGAAAAACCTCTTATACTTATGGACATGAAGATATCTCATGTGAAAACTTTATATTATAAGGGGTGCATAAATAACTTTGTGAAAGGTACACATACCATCCACTCTAGAAATTTAAATGTCTTATATGATTCTAGATTTAACATCTATAACATATATAAATAATATTATAAATATATAATGATTCCACACAAAATATTAGATATAGAATTTTTATTAAAACACCCTTATGGTATGAAAATTTCATATCATGTGTATGATTCCCTAATAGTTGAACTTTTAATGAATATTCCATTTGTAAATATATTCCTAATTAAATTTATTGAATTTGATGTCATAGTAGAAATGTATTGGAATTATCTTCATACTTCCAATATATATTTTATATGAAGGGCTGTTAAATTTGATATTTGAAACTAACCTATAATTTTACATCAATGTGATGATAAGTCTATGAATCTGATGGAGATCAAATCTAGTGTATAAGTCTAAATTCACATTTAGATTGGGTGTTTACCTAAAATGGAAGGGGAGTAACTCATAAATTATTATATTAATTTTTTTACAGATTCTGTTGATGTATTTGTTGAATTATTTCTTATTATTACACAAAAATTTTATTTTGAGTCCTTAGTCGAGCTCATATCTGGTTATATAAAAATTTAAAATATTCGATAGTCAATTTCCCCAATTTAGATGTAGTAAATGATGTTGAATCTCCAATAAAACATTTAAAAGGCATTCATTTAGAAATATTTATACCCTTTTGGTGAACAACTAAATTTGGAGAAATGTATGATTCTATCAATGTGACTGTGTATTTATTATTGGAAGTTGATCAATATCATGATGATGAACATGTTCCATATTCCCCATATTGATTAAATGAATAAAAAAATTCATGAAGGTCAATAATTTACCATGATTGTATTTATTTCTAGATATCATTGATTTTGTTTCTAGAAGAATATATTTCCAAAACAATAATATAGAAAATATATGGACACTATGAATTTATAGTTTTCCTTTCATTATTAATAATTATTATTAAATCATCATGTATTTAATTAATAGATTCAGTAGAGAATACCTTAATCAGATTATGGTATTAGATGTTGATGACAATATTATTTTCTCAAATATCATCAATGAACATCAATACTAATTTACAATTTTAAAAAATACCCTTTATACATAAAATTTGTTTCAAAAATCTAAAATATATTTCATTAGGCTGAAATTGGATACATTTTCTGTGGGTATAATATCAAGATAGGTTAGAAATGTAGATCCTTATTTTTCCCCGTTTAAATGGATATGATCAAGGATTTATGGACAATTTATCAAAAATATATATTCCTATAACCATGATGAATCGGAAGGGATCCATGTTCCACTAGACAAATGTATGAGAGTAAAACCTCGATGGTTTGAATAGAAGGTTAGTCAGTCCACCTATGCATGCCATAACAATTAATCAAAAAATATATTTAGATGTTTTTTAATGTAGAATAACATGACTATATCATATGCCTCATATAAATTAATGATTCATGAGAAAAATTACCCATCTTGCTGGTTAGAGTTAGATTAGGTATTCATTTTAATAATAATATAGAGTCATTATGTTTACTGAGGAAAGTGCGCTATATATAACGATCAAAAAAGTATTAATTATATATTAATATAGAAGGTCTTAAATATGCACCATAAAATATGGTTATATTTGATAAATAATTATGACTAATCAGTAATTTTCCACCCATTGAAACATAACATGGTGGTCAATGGTTTTATTCTAAAGGATCGTGCTAGCATATCCATTAAGAGGAACAAAAACTATACAATATTTCAATATTTAAAAAATGATGGATGTCTAAATCCTAAAGGGAGGAAAAAAACATCCCAAATTTATTGAATTTTAAACCATCTATATATGTGTTGATTAATGATGCATAAGATGAATATGTATATCTAAAAAATAAGTTGAGAGTTTTTTAGGATTACTACCTTGATCACGATTTAATGATATGGCTTAGGAAATAAGTATGCCTTCTTTGAATGCCATATTTGAAGATGTATATATTAGAGGAAGATCATAGATAAAAAATATATTTTCCTCGTGGATGTATGAAGATGTGTTTAAATATTAAAGGGCCCTTTTTTGTATGAGATGAAGTTGGATAACCCAGTTTTTATAACATGGTGCATGGTATTCCATCAAGTTAAGTCTAAAAGAAAAAAATATATAATGATGTTTTATATATTAATCAAAACAGAATAGAAATTAGAGAACCTTTCCATGTATTTTGTTACAATAAAACCTAAAACATTTAATGGTAATAATTCTATATTTTTGGAATTCGATATCCTTATTAAGTAATCAAATGTCATCGTAGTCAAATAATACATCTCTTTCAATCATCGTTCTAGGATATACATTAAATAACTATTAATAATTCATGGGGTACCGAATTTCATTTTATCTACTGATAATCCTTGGTTATCATCAATTTTTGTTAAAGTATTCTGCAAGCCCTTGATAAAGAATTGAGTTTTATCGCTACTTACCATACTCATAAGTACGGTAAGTCTAAATGAAATATTTAAACCCTAGAGTATGTTTTGATATATTCTCATATATATTTAAATGTGGGTTATGATCAATAGCTTCCTATAGTTGTATTTTTATACAAAAATTGATTTCCATCGAGAAATAATATGGGTCATTTTTTATTCCATATATGGATGGAATTGTAGAGAGCTATTTTTCTGGAATAGAGATAGAGAAAGATAGATTTTTGGATGAGTGATTGATGAAGAAATTACGGACTTGTACACCCATTAATAAGAATAACAGGGAAGATCATTATTTGTAAAAACATTATAATAGTAATCATCAATATTGTGTTTAATTTTATGTTAGTGATAAGTTGTTTATAATGATTTATCAATCGAAAATGGTTATGATATTTTTAAAGAAAGGGAAACTGTGCCCTAGGTATATTGGCCCCATTGGAATTATTGATATTATGTTGATGGTATACTATCTTAAGGAACTTCATATAAACATCCCTCAAGACCATTTTGTGTTTAAATTATCATTATTGAGTGTGTAAATACATTACTCTTTAAATATGATGAACTCAAAGGTCATATCGGTTGAGCAAGACCATTCATATAATGAAAAACGGGTTGAAATTATGGTTCACACAAATAATGTTAAGCAAAACAAGACCACCCACATGGCCATCGATTTCTTTGTGAAACCACTACCTCAGTGAAGTGCTATGGGAACATGAGAATATGAAGAGGCTGAAGAATCCTCAATTTTTGTATTAGAGGGACTCATGTTTTATAAAAAAAATCATTTTATGGTCTATATAATATAACATCATGCATATTTATTATGATTTTTTGAATAAATTATTGTTAATTAATGTATTTAATTGTAAAATTTCCTATGTTAATCTTTCATTATAAATTACACCTTTTTAATTCTATTTTTAATGTATCCCCTGGTCATCTGCCATTACAGGAAACAGTGTGTTATTTCGAAACAAAATTGTTATTATCTAAAATATATATATGATATTATTATAACCAAATCATTCGATGTAAAAAATTTAATAGTAAAAATTATTTTTTAAACATTATTTCATATTTCTTTTCATCAAGGAATTATATTGATACTAAAACATATAATTGTTTCAAAATTTATTATATGTTTGAAAATAAATTTTTCTGAGGAGAACATATTTTTTATATCCCTCAATAATCAGTAAGAAAATTAGTTTCTTAATATTTTTGGTATAAAAATTGATAAAATTATGTTAAATTTATAATTATTATTTTTATAATTATTTTAGGGTTATTTTTTTAAATTTTAATGAAATAATTTATTTTTGAGATGAATAGTAAAAATACTAAACTTCAATTTAAAATATAATTTTATCTCAGTAATTTGTATAGAAAAATTATGTTAAAAATTTGATTTAATGTTTAATTATAAAATTAATAAATAAATCAAAAAAATTATATAATTTTAATCAATGTTTTATTGAAATTTTATATATAAACATTTCAAACTTTTCCACATTTTTACTTTCAAAACTCTTTTGTTTATCCCATTTGCTGCATTAATATTAAATTATATTATGCCAATTAGGCGAATTAAATATGTAAAAAATGGATTCCATATTTTAAATCAGAATAATTAATAATATTTAATAATTACAACATATTTTTTAACCAAATATATTTATGAAAGTAGTATAAATTATTCATGTTGATTGATAAAAAATGAGTTTACAATGGGACTAAACATTAAACAAAAGGTGTCAAAATCCCAATAAATAAATTACAAAACCTATTTCCTAGAAATATTTAAACCATATATGTTATTTTATAGAATATTATTTATTATTGGAGGTCCATGATCAATGCAAGACATCCCAAATGTTTTATTTGTCATAATATTGACATGTTTGAAACTAACCACCCTTATAAAATTCCAACAAATCTCCACATTTCATGACACATATAAAGATATTAGTTCATCAAAAAGCTTACCAAATAAACTTCATAAAAACCTCCCATACACATATAAACATTTGTGTATAAATACAACAATTATGTCCTTTTTTCCAAACCCATATATGATATCGAAAGAATAGTAAACACTCATCAATGTATTATTTTGATTTATTTTTTCCACAAACCCTTTCAATTATTTTTATATAATTATTATTTAATAACTAAACTAAATTTAATATTAGTTTAATTTTTAATTCATATTTTATTACATAAAAATACACACACATCCATCAAATATTATTCACAATCATCGTTCGTGTGTATGGTGGACTACCACCTCATGTTATGATGTTTGTCAATATTCCATTAATACCATTGAAGGATTGAAATAATTTTTCTTCTAAATATTATATATGATATTTATGATGTTACTATTTTAATTATCTATTTTTAATTTTTATATTAGACATAAAATTTTAATTTCCATTTTATTTAAATTTAGTAATGTTATTCGTGTGTACGGTGGTTTATCACCACCTGAAATGATCTGATTAATTCATCCATTGCACTGAATATATTATGGACGGTTTTAAAAATATTATTAAATATATATGGCATAAAAATTATTCATTAATGTTTATCTATCATATAATTTTATTTAATTTAATTATAAAAATGTAATACATCGTACACACGTTTGTATGGCCTACTGCCTCCATTAATGTTGTATTTAATTTCAAAAATATTTCATTTATAGTTTATTATTAATAAATATATATTAAATATATATATGTGTGTGAATTTTATATAATATTAACGTTATATATATCATTCAATCATGATCTACATAATAGGACCAATAATAACGTTTGTGAATATGTATGAAAAACAATACAGTTATCATCTGAATTAAAATTTTAAATTGGTTTTTTAATAAACTATTAATAAAAACTGATATGTAAATAATATATGGAATTATATACTTAAAAATGGTTGTTATTTTTAATTAAATTAAAATTATATTTATTATATTTGATTTTTAATTAGTACGATGGATGTTAAGAAATATGTTATAGAAACTTCATGTCTCACTTTTATTTCTATTAGACTTATGTCATATTCACAACTTATTTATTTAGTGTGGTGTATATGATATAAAATGACACATTATATGATGAATTTAATTTAATTAATTATATTAAATGTTTAAATGATCTAATTCTTTCATAGATATCATGATTTAAATGTTACTCGTGTAGTATGGGATTTATGTTTTTCTTTTTTACTTTTGTGAGACACATAATATATTCAGCACCAATTTAATTTGTGTGGTGTATGTACTTCCCCTGAATGTGTGTTTTAATCATGTTAAATTAAATTTTATTATTTACATATCCATTATATAAATTATCATTTATGGGGATTACAGTTCAAAACATAATAAACTGGTAATTAAGTTGTTTCTCAATTTTCATTCTTTGAGACACAGGTTATGTCATGCTCCTATATTATTTTTCATGTTGTATATAAGGACATTTTTACATGTTATATCCTTTATTTAATTAATTTAATATTTCCTCACTCCATGTAATTTTATTATCCTATAAATATTATGAATTAATGTTATAAATGTGGTAATTATTTATTTCTACAGTCGCATAATTCGTTGGGGTTGTTTAGGGTTATGCTTCAATTAATAAGATGTTATAATACATAAAACCTTAACTCCTATTATTTATTATCATATTGGTTTTCATGATAATTTCATTCCATTGATCAAATTTTCCACTCATTATTACAAATGAAAATCTGAATTTTTATTAAAACCCAACAATATTTTATTATTCGGTCAAAAATCAGTTTTCGCCAAAAAAATACATTTTCTAAAAAAAATACATAATTTTTTAAAAAGTGTATTTTCATATAATTTTCAAGGATATGTATTTAAAATATATTTTATGTTTTAATACGTTTTTATAATTGGTTTTTGATTTTATTTTATTATTTTTCTATGTTTGTTCGAATGAAAAGTTTTTAAAAAATAATTTATGTTTATAAAATGATTACGTAATCAAGAATGTATATCTTTCTCAAAAAAGTTTTTTAGAATATCATTCAAAATTTTAATCCATTCATATTTAAATATATTGGGGTCACATATTCTGTATTGGGATTATGATACAAGAATTACATTCATTTCCATTATATGAATATTTATTTTTTGGATTTCATTATGATTTTAAATATCACATCCCACCTTTTTATCACATAATCTCTCATTATATTATACAAAATCAAGTATCTTTATGGTTTAGTGTCTTGGAAACCAGATACTCATAAGATAAAAACATATAAAATTATTCTTAAACACATGAAAGGATTCTCATTATGTTCATCATAGGTTCATTACTGCATCTCGTAACCTGGGGACATACATCAAGAGACATGGTGAGAAGAAGGTCGAGTAAGGGAAACAAGGGATACATTGTCAAGTGAACTTGGGATACATCAATAAAGTCATGAAAAAGAACATTAAGGCATGTAAAATAAATCCTGAGGCATATCATAATAAAAATAATGTATTTCATTACTTGAAGATGTGGCTAAAACATTTAACATAGACAATCATTTCCATTTCACAAAGGTCCATCCCCAAGGTGTCATTAAAAATTACCAAGTTTATTCACCAAGATATCGTTAAAAATGGTCATCTCTAGAGATTAAGTCTTTACCCAATGCATTGGAGCGCTATCAGGGCGCACTCTTAAATTTTCCTCTTTTACTATGTGATCCACATATATCATAATCAAACATTTTATAAATAAACCATATACAATAAAAGAAATGAGTTTCATTTCATAATCATAATGTTTTAAAAACTTCTTTTAAAACATGATCTTTATGTCACTTTAAACCCACAAAAAAGGAAAGCGGGTCTCATTTATATAAATCCCAGAATTTAAAATAGATCATTTCGGTATATATGTGAATACCCCTTTAGAAGAATGAGATTTGAGTATTCACTTAATAAAATAAATGAAGTTGAGAAAAAGAGAGAGACATTTTCAGAGGGAAATTCCGCAGCATAATTGCTATATTGTAGGGTTTTAGAAAACATTGAAAAGAGAGGGGACATGGGTCACCGACTCATAAATGATCCATAAAACTATTGGGGGATAGAATATAAAGGATTTAAGAACATGGTAATGAAATTTGAAATATATACCATATGAATTTATGAACATTAAAGGAAGACAAAAATAATATTTCTCTTTTGAAAATTCGGCAGCCTAATAGCATCACATAAAATTCAAAAAAATGAATTGAAGAGATAAAATAGGGTCTCTCATCATATTAACATAAAATATAAGTATGATAGATATAGATATCATACCCCAAAATAATAAAAATTAACTTGAATGACATGGAAAGTAAATATAACAAGAAAATGAGAATGGTGAAAGAATCCCTTAAAAATTCGGCAGGCTAACGACGTCACTTAAACATCAAAAAAATGAATTGATGAGATAAAATAGGGTCTATCATCATATGAAAATAAAATATCAGTATGATAGATATATAGATCATACCCCAACATAATAAAAAGGAACTTGAAAGACATTACAAGAAAACAGAACATGAAAATGAGAAGGGTGAAAGAATCTGTTACAAAAATTTTGGCAGCCTAACGACGCCACTTAAATATTCATAAAACGAATTGATGAGAGTAAGAGGGGATATCATAGAATATAAAAAAAGTGATGTTAGAGTAATATAAAAGAACATCCTACAACATAAGAACATGGAGCATAAAATAAATGACTTAAAAGATAGTATTTGAAAAGAAAGAGAGAAGTTGGATCTCTTACCTTAAAACGTAACTCTTAAAACTCGATGGTTGGGACCTTGAGGCCTTGGGGGCTCCTTAGGAGGACTCTTTTGGAGGTAATGAGACTAGAGATTATTTATGGGAGAGTTTGGATTGAAAACTAATGGAGGAAAGGATGGGTATTTATAGGGAAGGGGAGGTGATATGTTAATAATTTCAAGGGACACCTCACAAGTGGTTTTCTCAAACCATGGGCTCTCCCATGGTATTTACCCTGGAGTTAGGACACATGGGGCCCCAAATACAATAATTCATCAGCTTTTCTCGGACAAACCTTAAAATATATCATGAAATCATCATGACATAGTTTTTGTGTCATTAAACATATCGAAACCCTAAAACTGTATTTGTACTATTCACTGAAAATTCAACTTTCTCAGAAAAATCCCAAAATTTCACCTTAACCAAATATCGATGCTATGATTTCAAAAATGAACTCCATTTTTTAAAAAAAAATTCTAAATATTTTTAATATAATTTTTAAATAAATACACTATTCACCGAAAAGTAATTTTTTTCAGAAAAATCCCGAAAAATTACCTGAACATAATATTGATGTTCTGAATTTAAAAATAAAGTCCCTTTTATAAAAGTAAATTTCTAAATATTTTTAATTTAATTTTTAATTAAAAAACACTATTCATATTAAAAAAACTAATACTTGACTACTAATTAATGAAACAGATTTTTACCAATTTTATTGATTCACACTACTTAATCAAGGTTCCTAAATTATATAAATACTTTCTTTAAGTGAGATTACTAATCCATTTGGTCACATTTCTAATCCTAAGCATAAAATCACTATTCATAATTTACTATTCATTAAAAATGAAACTGAGCTTATTAGACTCTAAATTTCTTACTGAACACATTTCAGAAGAAGATGTTTTGAAATTCACTACACATCATTAATTATTTAAGGTTTACATAATTATTTTAAAATATCCTTTTTTTTCAAAATTCTTCAATAAAATACATCATATATTTATCTGGACACTTTTAAAATTCAATAAATTCACTATAAGAAGAAATCACAATTTTTATTTATCAAAGGATTACACAAAGCAGCTACGGTCTCCTTACATAGTCCCTTATAACCCTAGCATAGGACCTAAGTGTAAGGTGTTCTAAGGTGATAGAATCTGAGGGCGGCTCGGCCAATATCGCACGCGTAGTAATTTCTATCAGTTTTAACTTCTCGCGAAGACGATTCTGTTCTAACTTCACATGACGATGTTCGGCTTGGGTCTGGTCCATAGCAAAGCCCAGTGGTGCTACCTTCTTCCCAAGTTCTGTTAGATGGGCTTTGATCGGCCAAAGACTACTGGATGAGGCCATCAAATCTTCTTTCAATATTAATTAACCAATATCACTTGTATTTAGAGACAATAGTCACAACATTTAGATTCCAATAGTCATACTGACTAACGGTCCTATAATAGTCAAAACCCAATAGTCTCATTTTAATTATACTCATTTTATTAAATGAAATTTTTTTGTTAAGTGTGAAATAAAAAAACACACAAAATTAGGAAACATGATTTATTCAAAATTTCGGGTCGTTACATTCTTCCCCCTTAAGAAATTGCATCCTCACAATTTTTGAAATTGGGTTTGGAAATTTAATTGAATGTCCTACATCATAAAAGGACTCAGTAAAACCATTACTTTAAAAGAAAGAAAGCAAAGCACAAAGGTCACCCGAGTTAACCCATACTAGGATTCCATGTAGGAAAACATGGACATGGAAGAGAAAACAAAGGGTCAAATTCTGAGGGAGAGTGATACATAACATGATTATGAGAAAGTTTACAATAGGAAAATCACAAACTTATGATGGGTTAAATTGGATTTGATTTCCTAGTAGGAAACATTAATAGAAAATGTTTTTCTTTACGTTCCTTTTCATATTTTTGAGGAATTTATTTAATACATAGAATAAAAACACAATGAAATATATTTACATTCAAGTAGAGTTTCATCCCTTAATAAGTTTCTACCAAAACTAATCTTTTCTCCAAATTATGAGCATTAAATAAAAAAGTTGGTCTAATCAAAACCACATGAATCATCTTCTCGAGAATCCCATAATCCACCAAAGATTAAAAATCTATTTCTTCTATCTTTAAACATTATCCCACAAATAGAAAGGGTATGATAAAAAAACATTTCCAAAATAAAGAACCCCATAGGAAGGGAAACTAATTTTAAATCTTAAAAATTCCACGGTACTACAAAATGTTCATCATAGACCATTCCAGAAATAAATGTCCTTAAAATTCCTCAATATAAAACAAACTAAGATTGGAACCCAAATACAAGAAGGATTTTATAACATATTCTTCCAAAATAATCATCATCGTTCATCTCCAAACAACATCAATCACTCATAACAAAAGTATCTAACCTAAATATATTTTTCCCAAGATAGGTTAATCATTTACATAAGTAACCTAAATTACTATAAATTCACCTTAAATTCATCGATTCTTCAAAATATAAGTCAAACATTACTCCTCAATGAAAATATTGTTGTAATCTATTTACCTCGATTATATATTCTTATGTGAATCTTTATTTTATTTTATATTTATTCCTTTAATAATGATTCATACTAAACTTATGAATATACCAAAGTATATCCCCCAGGAGTGTCGTAACCAAGAGTGCAGCAAGGCCCATTTTTGTGTACCAGTTCCCATTCGAGTCTTGCTCGAAGCTATGTTTTCGGGGTTTACCTTTATGTACATCTGTGCCAGAGCAACCTCTACCTGCTCGAATGCAGACATGGATGTATTTTCTTGATAAGCCACTTACTCAATAGTCACCAAAATACCAGGAATACTTAATATATTTAAAATTTTCTATAGGCTTATTTTTAATTTTTCATAACCTAATTTCCACAAATAAATAAACCTCCTTTTGATACCAACAATCACATTCCACCTTATTATCACATAAACTTCCATTACATTATACAAAATCGAGGATCTTTAATGTTTAGTGTCTTGGAAACCAGGAACTCAAAACATAAAAACATAAAAAATTCTTCTTAAACACTTGAAAGGATTCTCCTTATGTTCATCCTAGGTTCTTTACTGCATCTCATAACCTAGGGGAATAAATCAAAAGAAAGGGTGAGTAGAAGTCCCAGTAAGGGAAACAAGGGAAACATTTAACATGTGAACTTGAGATACATCAATGAACTCATGAAAAAGATATTTAAGGCATGAGAATGAAATCATGAGGCATATAATAATAAAAATAACAAATTTCATAACATGATGATGTGGATACTACATTTAACTCAGACAATCATTTCCGTTTCAACATGTTCCTTCCCCATGGTGTCATTAAAAACTACCATGGTTATTCACCAAGATATCGTTAAAAAATTGTCATATCTAGAGATTAAGTCTTTACACAATGCATTGGAGCGCTATCAGAGAGAAACCTTAAATTTGACTTTGTTTTCATTTGAGCCACACATAGCATCATAAAAAATTTTATAAATAACCCATATAGCATAAATGAAAAGGGTTTTATTTCATAATCATAACGTTTTAAAAACTGCTTTAAAGATATGATATTTATGTCACTTTAAACCCACAGAAAAGGAAAGCGGGTCTCATGTATATAATTCCAAGAATATAAAACAGAAAATTTTGGTATATATGTGAATACCCCTTTAGAAGAAAGAGATTTGAGTATTCAATTAATAAAATAAAATAATTTGAGAAAAATAAAGAGACATTTTGAGATCGATATTGGGCAGCATAAGTGCTGTGTTGTAGGGTTTTATAAAACATTTAATAGTGAGGGTACATGGGTCAGCCAATCATAAATGATCCATAAAATAGTTGGGGGACAGAATATATTGGATTTAAGAACATGGTAATTAAATTTGAATGATATATCATATGAAATGAAGAAAATTAAAGGAAGGAAAAAATAAGATTTCTCTTATGAAAATTCGGTAGCCTAACTGCGTCACTTAAACATCAAAAAAATGAATTGATGAGATCAAATAGTGTCTCTCATAATATGAACATAAATTATAAGTATGATAGATATAGAGATCGTAACCCAAAATGATAAAAAGGAACTTGAAAGACCTGTCGAGAAAATAGAACTTGAAAAATAGAAGGGTGAAAGAATCCCTTAAAAATTCGGCAGCCTAACGGCGACACTTAAACATCAAAAAATGAATTGATGAGATAAAATAGGGTCTCTCATAATATGAATATTACAGATCATTATGATAGATATAGATATTATACCCCAAAAAAATAATAAATAAAATTGAAAGACTTGATAATAAAATAGAACTTGAAAATGTGAACAGTGAAAGAATCCATTATAAAAATTTAGGCAGCCTAATGACGCCACTTAAACATACATAAAACAAAATGATGATAGTAAGAGGGGATCTCTAATAATATGAACATGAAAAGGGAAGTAATAAAAATATAAAAGAACACCCTCCATCATTTAAACATGTAGCATAAAAGAGATGACTTAAAATAGAGTATTTGACGTTGGATCCCTTACATTAAAACGTAACTCTTAAAACTCAAAGGTTGGGACCTTGAGGGCTTGGGGGCACCTTCGGAGGACTCTCTGGGAGGTAATGAAACCAGAGCTTCGTTGGGGGAGCGTTTGGAGTGAAAAATAAAGGATGAAAGGGTGGGTATTTATAAGGAAGGGGAGGTGATACTTTAATAAACTCAAGGGACACCTCACAAGTGGTTTTCTCAGAACCATGGGCTCTGCCATGGTATTTCCCATGGAGTTAGGCAACATGGGGAACCCCATACAATAATTCATCAAATTTGGCGGACCAACCCGTAAAATATCTCATGAAATTATCATGGCACAATTATGATGTCATTAAACATACAGAAACCCTAAAATCGTATTTTTACTATTCACTGGAAAATTCAACTTTCTCAGAAAAATCCCAAAATTTCACCTTAACCAAAAATCAATGCTCTGATTTCAAAAATGAACTCAATTTTATAAAAATATATTTCTAAATATTTTTTATTTAATTTTTAAATAAATACACTTTTTGCTGAAAAATCATTTTTTCAGAAAAATCCCCAAAAATTACCTTAACATAATATTGAGGTTATGAATTCAAAAATAAAGTCCATTTTATAAAAATAATTTTTTAAATATATTTAATTTGATTTTTACTTAAAAAACACTAATCATCTAAAAAAACTAATACTTGAATAATAATTAATGAAACAGTTTTTTACCTATTTTATTGAATCACACTACTTAATCAAGGTGCCTAAATTAATTTAATACTTTCATTAAGTAAGATTACTAATCCATTTGGTCACATTACTAATCCGATGCATAAAATCACTATTCATAATTTACTATTAATCAAAAATTTTGTTGATCTTATTAGACTCTAAATTTCTTACAAAACTCATTTGCATAAGACCATTTTTTGAAAATCACTGCACATCATTAATTATTTAAGGTTTACATAAATATTTTAAAATATACTTTTTTTAAAAATTCATCAATATAATACATCCTATATTTATCTGGACACTTTTAAAATTCACAAACATCACCTTAAGAAGAAATCACAATTTTTATTTATCAAAGGGTTACACAAAGCGGTTACGGTCTCCTTACATATCCCCTTATAACCCCTGCATAAGAGCTAAGTGTAAGATGTTCTAAGGTGATAGAATCTGAGGGTAGCTCGACCAACATCACACGAGTAGTAATTTCTATCAGTTTGAACTTCTCGCAAACACGATTCTGTTCTATCCTTACACGATGATGTTCGGCTTGGGTTTGGTCCATAAAAAAGCCCAGTGGTGCTACCTCCTTCCCATGTTCTTTTAGATGGGCTTCGATTGGCCCTAGACTACTGGATGAGGCCATCAAATATTCATTCTATATTAATTAACCAAGATCACTTGTATTTAGAGACAATAGTCGCAACATTTAGTTTGCAACGGTCATACTGACTAACGGTCATATAATAGTCAAAACCCAACAGTCTCATTTTAATTATACTCATTTTATTAAATGGAAAAGTTTTGGTGAGTATGAAATAAAATAACAAACATAATTAAGAAACAATATTTATTCAATGTTTCGGGTCGTTACATTGAAACCCCTTTTAGTTACTTGGGTTAAATTCTTATGAATGTTATTACTCTTCAATGGGATATATAATAATGAAACATGATACCCATCAAAAGGTTATATTTATTTGAAACCCAATTATTTTCATGGGTGGTTGTAGTATTATCAAACCTTTAAAATTTCAATAGGTTATGATATGATGAAATATAACTGATTAACATTTCAATTCAAGGGTACCAATTTAATTTTTATGAAAACAATATCTTTTTATGTGGCGTGATATGATGAATGTTTTATTATATTATTTCACAATATTTATGATTTAGTTTTGTGAGGGGTGTTACCTATATCTCCCTCCAATGAATTGTATAATGATTTAATTCTCTTAAGAAATATTTAAAAAGAATGTGGATGGAACCCGGTATAGTAAATGACATTATCAACTATGATTGTATTAGGTGTGAACCATGACTACTATTTTTCTCTTTGGAGTAAACTAGGACTACTTATATGGTTTGTAGTATGGAACCATTCCAATAATATTCCATTTTCATTTACCCTTATGTAATTTGAAAATTATTATATATTTTTATTTGTTTTAAAATAATTTATGACTTATAACTATGAAATTCATTCATGGAATGTAAACATGATTCCAAAATGATTAATATGATATGATATAAAAATCATAATTTTAGAACCCATATATATGATATTTGATATGCACTGATTGATATTGAAAATTTATTCTTATGTTCTCATACCTGTATGTTCATGATATGCTTATGTATATCCCGTATCTATCATTTTTTAGAATCTAATCCTACCCTTTATTATGTTTCATTACCACAGGTTATGAATAAATCTTTATGTATTATGTGTCTAGTAAGTTTTATAGTAATGAATAACATAGTGGTAGATGAGTTAGTCACATATAGACCGGGGTTTCTATTTCAATGTCCCCAAATTCACTAAAATAATAAAATCATTTGGCGTATGTTTGTGTAATGTTTATATTATTCTATAAAAATGATGTAATGACTATGTGTGAGAATCCTAGATCACTATAGTTTCTATATTTGGTGGAAATCATTATAAATATCCTTAATAACTACATTACTTGTGATATAATAGAATTCTGATAGGGTGATTATTTATCCCCATAATACTGATAAAAGGAATTAGTCCTTAGTGATCATCTTCTCATCATTTCGAGCATTATATCTATTTTGAAGTAGATATGGAATTGGAAATACCCCACAATTTCATATATATATATAACTAACAATTTTCTCCTATAAAACTAATCAAATTTCTAGAAAACATAGAATTCTCAGTTTTATTCAGCACGAATGGTTCCACCCAAGATCATATCCCACTCCTGTGTATATCCCTAGAAGGATTCTGCCAGGACCTCATGAAGATGCACCCATAATGAGGATGAGGTGGCTCTATAGTTGGATCCTCACTAAAAATAATATTTATAGGGTTCCATAGATATTATGAAGTGATTGATTCATAGTCAATGACATAATGATAGAAAAAATTTCTCATCTACTAATAAATTTTATGAGAGATTCCAAACTATTAGGAAGGGGAATATCCATCAGAATTGGGGATGAGTAAATTTATCTCATCCTGAATCCATAGATCAGTAGTGTTTAGTAGAAGGGATATTCCTTTTTGTCATTTTTCATCATCTTATTAATAATATCATATAATAATGTCATTCAGATGCTATCTATGGTCATAATGATCCTGGTAATCTACCATTACTAGGTTGGAGAAACATTATAACCCTCAAAAATCATCATTTGGGATATCAAGTTTCAGTACATCTATTTCTTTAATATTTTATTATCTAATTAGCTAATTTTTTTTAATATTTTTTGGAATATAATAAGGATGAATTAAGATTTAACATGATCTCTAGGGATCTATATCGAAGAACACTCACGAATGATTATATTTTCAAAAAATTATTGGTTCAACTAATATTAACTGATAATGTTTTTCTACTAAGAAACATTCCCTTTTTTATACGAAATAGTATTTTCTATATTGTTGTGATAAATATTCATAGAACACATATTTCTAGTTTTTACCCATCATAACATGTCTCTAATTTCCCATATTAGAACTCGTTACAAGGGTTGTGGTTTTTAAAAATCAATGTTAAAATTTATAGGAAATGATGAGGATATTCCCAATGATTCAACAAATATAATGGAAAAAAGAGACATTAATCTAGATAAGGGGATTGGTTTTTCAAAAATCAAAACTTCTAAAATGTATAGGGTTTTGTAAATGATATTAGAGAACCGAAAACATTAACTAATAAAAAGATACTAGTATTTTATGCAACATAGGTACCAACCTATGAGGTACTTGTAAATTCACCTTCAACATTCATTTAAGGATTAAATGACCATTGGAATTCTAGAAGAGGACATGAATTCGTGAACCATAATCTTTTAAGATCCCAAGGAGAGATGGATTCTTATATATATCCTTTATTCATGAACAGTATCCCATGAGTAAAATATAATCAATGACCATGGTATAGATAACCCTATAAATGATCACACTACCTATGGTAGTTAAACATTGTTTGTTACCGAAATAAATTCCTATGACCTTCATAATTCATTAATCCCTCACATGGGAACTAAAACATAATCCTCAAATAGGGCCATAATTTTTTGGAACGCACAAACCATAATGATACCCCCATCCTTTGTGAAAACTACCACATTGGCTCCTACTTGATTATCCCTTTCACCATAAATAACATAAAAAATGATGAGTGTTTATAGGACTTATTTCATCCGAAACATTGTCTCCATAGACCTCATCCATCAATATGTCCATTATAATCATCCCATCACCAATATCCTTTTCTCCAATATTGGTTTAGGAAGTATTACCACCATTATCTCAAGGGTATATGCACCCTAAGGACAGGACCCCCTCAGGTGACACCACAATGGTTGTGTTTACACCAAGATAGAACATAAAGAAACTATTTTTTAGACACATAATACCAAATGGTTTAATCATCATGTGAAACATCTTACCATTCCATAATATAAGAGAATGTTTCTTGTCCTTATCTCCTTCGAAATGGTCTCCCTTGTTTTGACCCCACCACGTCTTAATTGAAATACATTGAACTACGTAACCAAAAATCCCTATAATAATATATTAAAACTACTCAAAATTATCCTAGAATATGTTGTTAATCTATTTTTATACATTATTTGATAAACATTGGATTCCCCATTTATGAAATGCCTCAGATAATTCATGTTTAGAGTGAAACATTTGATACATATATTTTCTTCCATAATATATGAATATTATTTATATTACATAGTGATCCACATATGAATCCTTTAGTTATAGTGCCATTGGAAATGTGTACCCATACAAAAACTGATCCTTAAGTTAGTTATTTCATCTCTGACTAAGTTATTCATAACTAGAACATTTTTTATATGTATTATTCATAAAAATTTTATTGTAACATGGTGAAAGAAAACATAATAAATTGTGAGATCAAATACTCTGTCATTATAAACAAGGGGGATAACATCATATCATGGTTATAAGGGTTTTATAATATGAGAATGACATTAGAGAAACATAAAATCTATATCATAGATCATAAATACCAGTCATGAAATAAATCATTGTAGTTTATGAGTTATTACTCATAATGTTATCAAATAGAAAATTTAATGGGAGAATAACATTTTCATAAGACATAGAGCTTCAATAAAACACATAATATTATAATAAATTTTGTCATGGCTACTCGCCAATATATTCAAAACATGTTTCGGTTGGTAAAACCCACGTGTACCACCTTCGATAATACTATAACCACCCATGTACCATTCTTTCCGGATTGGGATAACATCCAATTTACCCTAGGTGTTAATTAAACATCAATCAATAAACAATTCATTAAAGAAAGATATAAGTCCCACCAGTCAACTAATCTATACATTTGTGTGGCCCCATATCCTTAAAAAATAATCATATGTGAAGCCATGAAATGAAAATGTTTATTATAAAAAATAATTATATTACAACCCATGAAAATAAATTTTTTCATAATCATTGAATCATAGAATATGCAATTATAATGAATTTTTTTAAAAAAAATATTTTTTCATTATAAAAATATAAAATAAAAAATAAATATTAAGAATGGCAGCATATGTTCATATACCTAGTAATGCATAATTAACATCAAACGATGTCATCTTACACAGAAATTAATTTTGAAAGGACACATTGAGTATTTATTGAGGACAATGCTTTCATTTAAAATCTTTTTTAAATATTGAAATTTTTTAAAAAATGTAAATCATTTTCATTTATAGTAATATTTAAAATATATAAATGAACATCTTTAAATAATTAACATTATTAATTTATTAGAATATAAATTCTAATATTAAAAATCAATTGAAATCATAAAATAATTTTAAAATTATTCTCATTTTAAATAAAAACGTAAAACTAAAATTCAATTTTAATATTAATTTAAAACATTTATTGAGGAAGTTATCCTTTCCAAATTTAAAAAAAAACCTTTGAAATCATAAAATAATTTCAAATTCTATCTTATTTAAAATATTATTGAAATAATAAATTAATATTAAAAATAATATAATATGTGTATTGAGGAAAATAAAATTTACATATTGGAAATATGTTTTTAAAACATAATTTTTTTCTAAATAATTTAATATATTAAAAAAAATTGAAACATATAATGGAAGATTTAAAAATAATTTATAACTTTTCCAAATGAAAATATAATTTCCCCATTGAGAAAAAAATTCTAAAAATTATAAAGAATATTTAAAAAATTTAATTATTTTGGGAGTAGGATATTATAATGAGGTCGTACATGTTAAGACAAATAATCCATTCACATTTTAAATAAAGAAAAAATGGAATTTTTATAGAATAAAATGAAAATTCCCTTTGAAACACGTTGGATAAAATAAAATATGGGTAGAAATTATTTTATTATATAATTTCTAATATTTTAATAATTAATGAAAACATGTTTATAAAACATGGATATTTATGGAATGAGTTTTTACCAATGATTGTAATAATGTCAATTTTCGTTGTATTATTATTTTCGTCTCATCAATAAAATTTAGTGTAAAATGAATAAAAATAATGAATATTCATTAAATAAATATTAATAAAATAAAATTAAGGATGTAATGGAGATATAGATCAAAATATTTCATCTTTGATGGTGTAATCATATTAAATCTTGATATAGAATGAGTTTATAGCTACATTCCATTACAACTTGTGTATTATTTGAATCATTGGAACCATTGAAGAATAATGTCAAATGAAACATTGATTATAATTATTAAAAGTACATTTAAGTTTTAAAGTGGTAATGGGGAAATATATAGACATTATATAACAAGCTAGGTTTATAACCTTACTTATGTCCCAAAGAAGGCAATCTGAGACATTGAATCTCGTACTATTAGTTTCGAATTTCATCATACACATTAAACAATGATGTATAATAAGTATATTTTTTTTATAAATATTTAATAGATCAATAAGTTTATATATCATATCATATATTATTTAAATATAATATTTTATTATCATATTATAAAAAATTCACTTTTAAAAAATCATATTCTAGAAATAACTGATTAGTTTTCTATCTTAGTTTTAATTTGACATTTCTCATCCACAAACATTGATCTATCTTAAATAATATCAATAATGTTTTACTTTGATAAAAATATAGCATATATTATGTATATATGGAATTTTTTATTCCTTAGATGTTTCAGATAGTAAATTAAACACATTATTCAGGGATATAATAGATCGTTCATATTAATTTTCTTTGAATACATTATTTTGATATATGAAATAAATGAAATGAATGATATTATAAATCATTATAGATGAATTAAATTTTCAAATAAAATGTACCTTTTTTAAATGTATACTTATTTCCTTCTATGTAATGTGTTTGTTAAAAATGAATCACATTGCTTTGTGAGTCACTTGTCTACCATACACATGAATAAAATTCTTATTAACTCACAAAAGGGAATGTAAAAATGTATATGTGATTTAATAATTAAATAAGTATAATTTTTTTCTAAAAATAATATTTATTCATTTAGTATTTTCTTATCATTATACATTTAAAATAGAAATGAAAGAGGCATCAAATCGGTTCCTGAGGTGGTGGTCCCTCATACACATGGTTGATGTTATTTTTTAAAATAAATGGATAAGGACAAAAATATATTTGGTTTTATAATTTAATAGACATAATTATCTTACAATTAAAAAATTTTAAAACTAAATCCATAATTACATCATTACCTGTGTAGTGGAGATAGAAAGAATATAGCAACGTCTCGGGAGGAAGTAGTCCACTATTCATGTTATCGAAAATTTCGTTTATCAATTTATGTAGTATGAGATAGATCTAAATTATTAAATTAATATAGAAAATATTAATATATTGTAGATATTGGTGGTATTATATCATCAAATTTTATTAGTTTTTTATGTATGTTTCTGATGAAATAAAACAAAATAACAATTTTAGGAATTTAAAGTCTTCCTTAAAGATCCTCATTGGGTTAATACATAATGCAATTTAATGAGGGTATCCTAATAAAAATAAATAAATTATAAATTTTATATATATAGGGAAGTATTTTTTTCATTTATTTTACAAAAAAACTGTTTTTAGAATTGTAAATAAGAGATTATATGTGGCGTCATTTTATAAGTGGGTGAGAGGACACAATGAAAATATTTTAAAATAATAATGAGTTCCCACCTTTTTTAAATGAAATAAAATCCAAAATGGGATAATTTCGATCCTCATACGATATAATGTTTAAATATTTTCATGAAATGGGTTTTGGGATATTTTTTACAACATCTTATCCCATTACATTTTCTTTTAACTATCGAGTAAACCCATTTTATAATTAACTATGAAAATTAATTTGTACTATTTTTAGTATTAATTTTCAGGAAAATTAAATTGGAATTTTTATATAATATAATTTTTTCTAATTAAGAAAAATTTGAATCCATTTTCCAATATTAAATTCACATTATTTAAATATTTAATTTTAAAATTAAACCTGCTGATGGGATGAAAAAGTGGCTTTCCCAAGAAGAAAAGAAAAAAAATATAAAATGTATATATATATATATATATTTATTTAAAACAAAATTTTACCATTGAAATAAATTATATAAATAAATATATATTTGAAATAATATTACATTTATACACATTTAAAAATTGGATCCTCAGAAATAATTTAAATTAAAATGCATATTTCAATAAAAATAGTATATTTCACTATTTATCGAAAAATAAATCTTTTCATTGAAATCGAAAAACGTCACACCTAGATAAATTTGAAATATATATTTGAAAAATTAATTTTCCACATAATTTTTCTAAATGAAGAGAATTTCCAATTTCAAAATATCTTTAAAAAATATGAAAAAAATTGCGTTCGAAAATATAGTTTTAATGATAAAATAAGACATATTATTATCTCAATATATAAAATCCCATAATACCAGTACTAAGGATCAGAAAATATAATATATATGTATTACAAAATATATTCACAAAAAATTTATCTATTTAATTTATTGAGATATAATTCATTTTTAAGCATAAAAATAGTTATTTGGAAAATGATTTTATTTATTTTAAAATGGTTATAAATACAATTTATCATTAATTGGTAAATGATGAATTCATTTAATATGTCAGTGTAAGAATATATTTTAATTATATATTTGATTAAATTTATATCTTCTTTTCAAACATCTCAGTGATAAATATAAATATATATTTATTTTATTTTATGTTTCATGTATAATCGGTGTTGCCTATTATGCATGCTAAACATGATGTTACAAGTAACAATAGAAATCAAATAACATAAATATATTTGATAATAATATTTCATAGAGTATTGTGTTGTGATATTATACCCCCCCCCCATAAAATTAATTTTTCACTTGAAATTCATCACATTGATAAAATAAAATGAGGATACTTCTACCTCATTATATCCTCAAGTTCTGACACAGCTTCCTTAAGCTGGTTATGTTGTCAGAAATCTAGTACCTGGTAAGTGGTCTTGTATAAAATATCATTTCTTATAGGGTACATAATAACAGTCAAATTTCATTATAATATACCTCATACACTTCCTCTATAAATGTTGAGTTTCTTAATTTTGAAGAATCTTCTATGTTCTTACTCTTGATAGATAATTGGAACAAAACCTAGACTTAAGGGATGTTTTATAGAAGAAAAAATCGATAAATTACAATCACTATAAGATAAATAATATCAAATAAACATATATAATGATGTAGTTTCATTCCTTTATTGGATTATTCAAATTCCAAACTTTGGTCGTTCTTTTGTCAATTTCAACATTTTATCATTCTCTATATAATTATGATTTATTTTTTTCCTAAATCACTTAAAAATCACACTTTATATTGTACAATGATATTTTATTCCATATATATTTAGTTATCATTTTAATAATTCTTATCAAAAGTTATACTTTATGAATAAATCAAAATATAGTGATGTAATACATTAATATCTCAAAGCTAAAAAATTAATCTTAAACCGTTTTATAAATTTTAAACCATATTACCCTTCTAAAATGTATAATTAAAAAATTAGGTCACAAAATCACCCTGAATAAATTTAACATTAATCCTCTGAAGAATATTATGTCGCTTTAGATTTCTAGAAGCCAATTATTTGAATTTAATAGTTACATATTCTTATTTTGTATGGTAAAAACAAGAATTACCCTAAATCCACAATGAAAACTCAAAATCATCCTCATTCCTCTAAATCATTTATTATTGAATATATTCAACAAATTAATAAATGGTGTAAAATTTAACAATAATATCAGGTAATTATCTGTCAAAAATTCATTAATAATTTTTTTGTGTCATCAATTATATCACGTTTACGTTTTTTATAAATCTTATCTTTTTATCCAAAAAAAAAAAATTCTGAACATCATGAAAACATTAGGGTGTATATTCCCTTAATAAATTATTTTCCCTAAAATATAATGTTTCTATACTACCATTTTTATATGTAATCCACCGTATTGATCATATTCATAAAAATTAATGAGGTAAACTTATATGTTAAAATAGGTAATTGTTTAATGATTTATGTAAAATAATTAATTAATTTCCACAAACACATCAATCATACCACTTCATATTTTATCCACTAACTTGTTATCATAATCTTTATAGCTAAAATTACATTCCAATAATACGGAATATAAATCTTGTTTTATCATTAATCAAACTCAATTGAATAATACAAGTCATTATTGACAATAAAAAACTATGATAATAGAGAATAACATTCATATTTAGTTCTTCACCGTATAATTTTCATTAGTATAATAATTAGTCCTACAACTATAAAAATTCTCTTCATGATATGCCCCCTATGAAGTTTATTTTTATAATTCCCATGCATCCCAAATTTATTTGAATAATATGTGTTTTTGTGAAATATTTATTGGAAAAATATTATTTTTTTTAAAATATTTTGTCATAAGAAAAATAAGGATTATCTTTTGTTATCGTGAGAACATTGTTTTAATAATGCATTACATAATATTAAAATATTATTATATAATATGATTGTTATCAGTTAGTCATTAAAAAATAGATTATGATTTCGAATAATTAATTTATGAATTTTTGTGATTTAAACATTTATAAAAAATTGAATCATTAGTGACTAATTTATTAGAAATTATAATATGGACAATTTAAAAATAATGAATTTTTTAATAAATAATTACTCTATGTACAAACCAATACTAACTTAATAAATTTGAAATATGAATTTTGGTGATTTACATTAATTAATTTTTCATATTTATAATCATTTAGAGATTATTTTTAAGTCTCTTATTCATGTGATAAGAATAAATCAAAATTTATGATTAAAAACAATATATTTTTATAAAAAATAGTTTTATCAAAATTTATACAATTAATTTTGGATATTTTTTTAAAAAAATTTATTAAATTTATTTTACCAAATAAATTACTTTTATAAAAATAAATTATAAATCTTAGGGTTAATTTTTTATAATTATCTTGGAAGATAAAATTATTGATGAACAATGAAAAATACTAGTTTCAATTAAGAAATGTACCATCATTATGTAATTTTTAGAAAATAAAAACTGTTTTATATTTTTGTAAGTAATTTTTTCCTATTATATATATTACCCTAAATTGGATCTCTATAATTAATTTCTTAGTAAATTTTTTAAAAAAAAATTAAGAGTTTTATCATTTATTATACAGAAATGAGAATTATCTTTACATCTCTACGTTTAATTATAAAATTAAATATTTCAAATTCTATAAATAAGTCTGAAAAAAATTTGAAATTTTTATTGTCTAATAACTTCAACTTATTTTTTAACCTTATTAAATAGTAGAAATAGAATTAAATATTTATTATTTATAGAATTTTTTTTAAAAATATTACAAGAGTATTTTAATTTAATGATTTCAACTCAACTCACTTATAACAGGCCACCCACCTTGTTACCATATTCAAACATTAAAGCCCAATTTTTTTAGAAAAAATATATACATAAAAAATTCCTAAATCATTGATATCATCATATAATCCTTAATTGGGTCTTAAATCCATCTTAGTATGGATTTTTCTATGATCCAAAAGAAGTTTTCTGTTGAATAGATGACAATTATAACATAACATTTTATTTTATTTCTTTTTCCACTTCAATAAATTCATATTATAAAATTATGAAATAACAACTAAAATATATTCTATATAATGTGATTTACTGTTAGGCTAATTACCTATAACCATCTACGCTTCTATAAAATTGGATAGGAAATAAATATATGTGTCTATAGTGGATTATCTCTTCATGAACTGATTTTATTTATTTTCTATAATAACATCTAATTTATAAATATAATGATGTATTTAATTTTTATATATTATTTTTATGATATTAATATATGATTTAAATTATAATCAAACATATACCTTCAAAAATGTCAACAAATTGGAAAATAATATAATCACTCATGTGTAATGCAGACTATCACCTCATAAACCAATGTGAAGTGTTTTTAATTTCAATTTTACATTGATTGTAATGAGGAAATAGTAAATAAATTTATATGAAATATGAAAAATAATTTAAATTTGGAATTATTATATCAAATATTTATTCTTACATTACATTAACGGTTGAAATGACATCATCATTTCTGTGTATGGACGAATACCACCTCATTATGCAATGATAATTTTTTCTCACTTCTGTTTTACATACATGGTATCAATGGATAAATAAAAGAATATTTGTGATATATATTTAATAAAAAATTATTTATTAATGATATTGTTTTCTATCATTAATTCATTTCCTATATCATAAAAATGGAATCATAATTTTGGTGTTTGCGTGACATATCATCTATATGAATAATGTATTTAATTTTTGGTATCTAACTATGATGTATTACTAAAAATATATATATAATTAATATATATGTAATATATATTGTGGATTAAATTTTGATTATTTTGGATTCCAGATCAAAATAATGTGGAAAAAATAAAAATATAAAACAGACACAGGGAAAGTATATATTTCATGGTTGGTGACACTAATAGAGAATTATAAATAAATAGATAATATAAAGTAATATTTTAATAATATATGGTATGGAATATAGTATTAGCGTTTTAATTTATTTTTAATAAACATATATTTATCATAAATATGTAAAAATGTTATTTATAGAATTCGATACATAAGGTTAGGGATAAATAAGGTATTTTTAATCAACATTCCATTTCGGAGACATATGTTATGTTATACACCAATATTCTCATATGAGGTCCATATACATCCCCTATGGCATGAAATATCATGAATTAATTTATTATAATGATATTACATGGTTCATTTAATTTTATTTTCAGGAATCTATTAATTATAATGATATTCATTGTTTCATTTAGGTTTATTAATTATTGGGTAATTTAATTCAATGTTATCAAAATGGTATGGGTTTTATGTTACTATCTAATAATTTATTAGGATTTATAATGATAATGCTGACAATGATGAAAATTGTATGATTAATCTATAAAATAATTATTTTTCTTATCCTCTCGTTATTTCATAAAAATACATGTCTTCCCTTTAATTTTTCACATTATTTACTTCTGATTGTAAAATAATTATTTAAATGAAAATTGACATTATTTTAACCTTCTTTCAAAAAAAACTTTTTCTTCATCATTCTTGTTTTCAAAAAATATTTTAATAATTTTCAACAACCCTCATAAGTATTAATCAATTAATATTTACCTATTTCTTCCATTTTATTGAAGCATTTTAATACAATATTTTTTCCAGTTTCAAAATAATTCATCTCTATACCTCACTTAAAATTTAAAAGGAATCATCATTTTAACGGGTAAATAATTTCCCACCATAATGAACTCACATTGATTTAAAAATTAGTTTTATTTGATTAAATGTTTATTTACAAATAATTTTTTCTAAAAATGTTTTCTGTTTTCAAAAATAAACTCAATGTGGAAAGTATTTTTTTAATAAATGTTTTATATGATTTTTAAATAATTAATAATAAATTTAAAATTAAATTTTCAATAAAAAATATTTCAAAGATGTTTTACGTTTTAAAAAGATATTTCAACGTGGAATATGTATTTTACTCGATAAATGTACTATTAAATATTTAAAAATAATTATATTTCTATGAAGAAATCTTATTTTGTTAAATATTCTTTATGAGAAATGGTATCCATAAATATAATTCATATTCATTATATGAATGGTTTTTTATAATTATAAGATATTTATGAACTCTTTTCTCATCCATAAGTTATAAAATGATAAATTAAATAAGAAAACCAATTCTTATTCCATTGGTTATAATATTATGAAATGCAGAAATTATGATGAAACATATTTCTTTTTAATAGGTTATGTTTGGTAAAAAAAATTAAATCCAAATTATCTTTGTGGGTTCTGATATGATTAATTTCTAATGACCATGCGCCACATATTATAATGATATAATTATTTTATAGGTGTGACCTATATCTCTGCCTAATGTATGGGGTAAATATTGGTTATGTCATGATATAAACAATATATGAATAGGTAGTGAACATAGTTTAGTAATAGAAATTTCCCAATATGATATTCATATGAGTGAATCAAGAATACTTTGATGGTATGGGGAGTTATCCCATTCCATCATGGTTGTTCTAGAAATAATAGTTTAAATATGTAAACTATTTTAAATTCCCCACTATTTTCCACAAATTAATATCTTCTCCTATTGCAATATTATCACAGTTCATGTTATTGAATTCCATTATGATTAATCTTGAGTGAAGATCCATGATTAATTGCATGAACCGTGTTTTTGATCAGTGATATGTTGGATATGTTATTGAAATTTTATTATAATTTTATCATACCCCTATGCTCGTGATAGGTTGATATTTTCCTAGTTTATGCTTACTGATAATTTAATATCCAACAATCGTATGTTTCCTTTCTCATGGTTATGATGAAATATATTTTTTTAATGAAATTTATAAGATGTTTTATAGTTATGAATATAAGATGTTTTATAGTTATGAATAACATATTTGGATACAAGGAACCTTAATTATGGACATTTGGTTTATGCTTACATTTTTTAAAAAATCAATAGAACATTATGATATCCATGTTTTTTGGTAATGTAATAAATATTAATAAAAATGTTGTGGTATTCATTTTTAAAAAACATCGGTCTTTATAGTTTTTATCAGTGAATATGATTAGTTATTGATAGGAAACTATGACACGATAACATTTTAATGATCCCTAAGGATATGTATAATAATGACTTGATGTATAGGTAAATATCATGAAATTTAGGGAAAGTATAGAGTGATTCATTTCATTGAAAATACATTCTATTATGGATACTAAATGTGGATGTGGCTATTTAATAGAGTAAACATGCACAAATAAGTATAAAAGGTGGGGAATTGAGTTGGTATTCATCCTTACATTGTGTATAAAAACATGCCATTCCACACACCATGTTTGACACACCTATGGGATATTCATTGTAATTTTAAAAACTATTTTTTAATAATGATAAATTTTTTTATATAGTTTGTGAATATAAATGAACTTGTAAAAACCTATGGATTTATAGATTGAAATGTAAGGATTCATGATTTATTTGTTGTATAAAGTATGTTATTTATATTTCTTTGTTTTCATCAATGAATATTAATTCTCAAACTATGTTTTTTTGGATTTTTTTAATTGATGAAACCAGTAGGTATTTTGTTAACATTAAATGTGTCAGAAAATGTGATTGTGAAAATATAATTATGATGTTGACTGAATTGAAGGTTATTAAGATTTTTAATAATCATTTATCATGGTATATTATTAAACAAAAAAACATTTATAAACTCTCAGACTCACCAGAGAAGAGAAAGGTATAACATGTTGATATTTTGGATGGTAGAAAATATATAGGAAATAATTTTCATATTACAATATATCGATATTTTTGGAAAAACAAATCTATTTAATATATAATAAGAACATGAATACTATTTGAGTGTATAAAATATTGATTAAAAATTTAATTTTCAAGGAAAAATTTCTTTTTTTGTTTAATGAGAAGGATTCGAATAATGGTGTCCGCATATAATCATAAATGGATGAATGTTTTAAAGTTGTACACTATAGGTGTTTTGAAAATATATGTATTTTAAGGAAATTTCATGAAGAGAATCATAAATGGGGTACGGGTAATAGATATACTAGTAATGACGATTTTATACTAAATTTCAAATGAATGTTATGGGATGTTCTACAATTATTGACTATGATAAATGTAAGACCCATGAATAAATTAACATTAATGAATTATTATTCATTATACTTACTTCATATTGAAGGAAATATATATTACAGAATAAGATGGTGAATCATAATTAATGGTTTCTTGATTCTGTTTGATTATTTTATGTATAGTACATTTGAATTTAACAATTATTTTTTATGAAAAATTAATAACATAAAATTTTTCCCAAAAATTATGTTGTTAATAATTTTCAAGAATATTTTGTGGTGCATAGGTGAAATAGAAACATGATTTAATATAAATGTTATTTTAAAAAAATAAATGATTAAGGGAATATAACTATTTATATGTTCTGGTTGTGTAGATAATGATTTTTCGATAATTAAATGATGGATATATATAATGTAAATGGAAAAGTGTTGAAGACATTTTATATGATATAGTATTTGTTCACAAAGTGGTTTTTTATCATTAATAGAGTAGATAAATCTTTTTGATATGTGGAAAATATTCAATATTAACTAGATTTATTCAATGAATAAAGATGAATTAAGATATTCATTAATGTGTAATGATAATTTTAGTTATTATCTATTTTCATGAGAATATATGGACAATGTATTAAAATATTTGGCTTGTTTCATTTAAATTAATCTTGATTATTTTTGTTTTATTAATGTTATGAAGATTTTTGGATATTTTGGGAATTTTTTTTAAATTATAATTTTTTAGGATCCATATGTTTTAGTATTTATGTAAATGATTAATTTTATTTTTTATATGTGGATATATATATATATATGTTTCTCTATATTATGATTTTGGCAAAATAGAAAACATGTGCTAAATTTTTTTTGTTTTTAGACAAATTGACTTAAAAGGAATGGGTTATAATTCTTATGTGTTTTACATTATCTGTTTAGTGCATCAAAAAATGAAAAAAATAAACTATTAGGGTTTTGAATGAATCAAAAATTGATCAAGCCAGGACAAAAGGATGATATTTTTCATATGAAATGGAATGGAAAAATGTATGTAAATCTTTTAATGAAAATTATTCAACATAAATAAAAGGATCTTGGCATGAAATTCATTTTTTACATACATTTTCTATGTATTAATGGTCTTCTAAAAATATCATATTCTTGTAATTGTGGTCATTTTTTTATCTGGACTATGATCTTTGTCACACCACATTTGTATTTCGGTTTAATTTTCCCTTCTATTTATTTACATTTACTTACACTAATGTTCTACTTTATGTAATCCTGGTAATGTGTTCTCTTAAAGAACAACACACATACCTTTCACTATATTCATGTGGATTTTTTGTTCACAATTTTTCAATCTAGTACTCCAATAATGAAAATTTTTATATCAAAACCTTTACTACTGTGAAAAAGATAAAATTAAATGGAAATAATAAATTTGTGGTGCAAGTATGAAAAAACTGCGCTTTGTGTTGTTGTTTTTTTTTCAAATACATTTAATTTTACTTCATATCATTCATAAAAAATAAACATATAGTTTAGTTTTCCATACCTTAAATACCATGTTTTTTAGAAACATGACATAATATTAAAATATTATTATTTAATATAATATTAGTCACCTACCTGTTATAATCATGGTAATTTAATAGATTTACTAATTTATAAAGATACATGTTCAACAAATTTATATAAAAAAAGTTCATTTGTTACAAATTAATTAGAAATGAATACATGAACCAAGTAAAAATATCAAAAAGATCTGATTTACTGTATATGTGTATAAAACGTGTCTTAAATCAGGAAAATTATACCATATTTTTTTGTGATTTATTTTAATAATATATATATTATAAATTCAAAAAAAATAACTGAAATTTATACTATATATTTTCTATTAATTATATAACACTAAATCAATTTTATGATTAAAAATTATATTTTTTAAAATATAATTTTTATTTTATTTTGAGAAATTGTTTTTAAAAAGTTATTTTTAACACAATTTAAAAATTAATATTACCATATATATTTTATTTTGGAAGTTATAATGCTGAAATTTTATTTGTGTGAATTTTTAGTAAATTTTATGAGAAGATAATTGTATAAATGAATAATAAAAATACTATTTTTTATTACAATTTATAATATGTTTTACTATACTTAAAAAGATCCTTATTATAATAATATTTTCATAAAAATAAATCAGTTGTACAATATAACTATTAATTCTGTTTTTTTCATTGTAATAAACATCATAAAAATTTCTATATAAAAACATTATAATCTTTTGAGTATATTTAATTTGAAAGACATTCTTTTTATTGAGTCTGGACGTTTAATATTAAAATAATATTTTCAAAAAGTTTTAATAATGATTATAAAAATGTATAACATATTGGGAATAAAAATATTAATATTATCTAAAATTTTAAAGTTATTTTTTTAGCATATTTAATAGAAATAAAAGTAAAATTAATTTATTATGGTTGAGGTAAAAATTGGATTATCAGGGGTTAAACTAAAAGGATAAGAGTTTAAAAAATTCCTAAACTAATAAAACACAAATTTTATTACCATATTTAATAATAATTTACATTAAGGTTTGATACCATCCAATTTTGGAGCTTTTTATAGTGAAATAAACATGGTTACACCTTTTTCTTTTTTAGTAATTACAATTGTTCCACTGCACTAACTTATAAAATTTAACTCATTCTCTCTCCACATTAAATTTCATAACACAAATGGTTCATGCAATACTTTTCCAAATAACTTATTTAGATCCTTCATATCTTCCGAGTAACTTTTAATTGTTCATTACTCTAACCTAGGATGGATTTTATTTCTAAAAAATATGTTTTCTCAAAAATTGTAAACATCACTAACTGAGCATTTTTTTTCTTAATCTACCATTTTAAATTAGTGATAAACCATTTAGATATATTGAAATCAGTATCCTATATAAAATTATTTTTTTTTTATTTTTTACTACCAATTAATATCATCACATTCCACAAATTGAATAAGAAATCATCATTGTTTTGTACGGTGGACAACCAGCTTAAGGGGAATGTTTATGTATTCCATGAAAAACATCATTGAAATGTCTAATTTGAAATTTATTTAGTAAATATGATATTTATTTTTTTATTATACCTATTTAATAAAAATAATACCTTTAAATTAATACATACCAACCCATTGAAAAAATAATAATGTCGCTCGTGTGTACGACAAACTACCGCCTCGTGAACCGATGTGATTTGTTTTCAATTTGAATTTAACATGGATGGTAATAAATAAACATTAAATGAATATATATTATATATTCAACAAAATTATTCCTATTTTATTGTTTTGTCACATATAACTTATACATAGAATCTCATATGGTATACAATATCATCAACCATGTGTACGGTGGGTTACCATCTCGCAAAGTGATTCGATTCAATTCCATTTAACTTCGATATAGATATTAATAAGGGGTAAATATAATGAATAATTGTCATATATATTAATAGAAAATTATCTTTTTTTGTTAATATATTTTTTATATTTATATTTCTCATTAATATAATAAGTTGAAACAACGTTAAATCATATGTACCACCTATAATCATCATGAAAGGTGTATTTCATTTTGTATCTCTAAATTTATAGTTTTACAATAAATTCATATATAGATAATATTTATTATATTTATATATTTATTAATATAGTATATATTATTGGACCATTACTAATTCTGTTGTACCAAAAATAGAAAACCACAAAATACTTGAAAAACAATGATCTCAATGACCGAAACCTAGATTTAACTTGAAATTGTTAATAAACAGGTAATAAAATAAAATAATTATTTCTTTTTTCGTGTTATATATATATATTATTGGATATTTAACTTATGTATAGTAATATTATATTTTTTATACCTTTGGATTAAATGTGTATTATGGAAGTCATGATTTAAGGAAAGTGATTTTTGTATCCATTTTCTTTCGAGGAGACATGTGTTATTTTATAAACCTATCTTAATTTATAATGTTCATACACATACCCATTTGACCATTAATATCATTAATTTACTTATTCTAATACTGGATTGATTTAATTTTATTCTTTCATTACCCATACGAATTGACGTTACAAGGGTGTTAATGGTTTTATGTAATAGTTTCTTCATTTATTGTGATTGTTTTTAATAATAATTCAAATGATGAAATATTATGATATATCACATGATATATTCATGAGTATAGTAATCATTTATTTATCTAAATAAATAATTTCAATATTTATTTTCTACATATATTAATATAATATTATGGAATATTATTTTCAAGTTAATGAAATATTATTTCTCGTATTGGGAAAAATAATTTATCCTATACATCCATGATTTAGAAAAAAAAATTCCAATTTATTTAAACATTACTCAAAGTATTTGTTATTGAATTTTGAACCAAGATTTAATTTTTACAAATAATATTAAAAGGAATCTACATGTCATTCTTAAAATAAATCATGTTTTTCTCTAATAAAATATTTGAATGGAATCATTGTAGAAACATTTTTTTTATTACCCATGATCATGACTTCTCAATGTTTTAAGTATTCAAATATCTGTTTTAAGGAATAATTTCTAATAAAATTTGTATTTAATGATTTATGTTTTTAAAACTTATTTTTCAAATTGTAAATGTGATTTCCCTCGTCAATTTTATGTAATTATTTTAAATTACACATTACAATTTTCAATGGTTACAATTATATATAGATTTCCAAAAAGTTTTATGTTTTAATTTTTATTCAATGTGAAATGTTAATTTTGAACAAAAAAATTTCCAACTGTTATTAAAAATAAATATATTTATATGATTATATATTTTAATGTTACTTATGCTTCACTAGGTATATTATCTATGGATATAATTGTTATTATTTCAATGAATGTATTTTCCATGAAGGGAAGATATTAATGAAACATATTTATCTTACACGGGTTCTTCCATGATAATGTTATTTTAAAACATGATTCTTTTTCCATGTATAACTCTTTGATAAAATTATGATTTTATTCTAAAATATATATATATTCAACATGATATGTTATTATGAAATTTTTATAAAATAAAATAACTTTTATTTTTTATGATATGATTAATTTTTATAGGATTATAGAACATGTATGTATTATTTTATTTTGTGATGCATGGGGAATATAAAAACCTTAAATGATTTGGGTAAATATTGGTATCTCAATAGATACCCATTTTTTGTTTTGACTTTCTCTAATTTAGTAAGTTATTATTTACACTATGATAATCTTGGTTTTGAAGCATCACTAATATGATTGTATGTGGAGTGAACTTATTCCCTTATGATTGTTTTTATAATAAAACATAATTAGAAAGGAAAATATCTTATATTATTAGGTGTATTCTAAAAATATATGTTATATTATAAAGTTATGATCTCATGGTTCAAGTTATTTGATTCAATTATGATACATTTCTTAAAAAATACCATGACTTCTTCCATGACAAAGTTCTGAGATCTATGATATAGAGTATATGGTTATCAAATGATATTATTATGTTCACATTACTCAATTATATTGTGAAAATAATATATCCCTATTTTACCCTTACTAATAATTATAACTAACCATTTATTATGATTATCTTCTCTTGGATATTATGAATATTTTTATTTTTGATTTAAATAAGAAGTGTTCTGGTTCTAAATATCATTGTGGGTGATGATAATGCTTCTTTAAAGGACATGTTTTTTATAAGTCCATGTTAATAAAGATAGTATACCATTATGATCTTGAGATATGTGTTTATGTAATAAAATGAATATTTATATAATCATATGTAATACCCATGTATGATAATTTTGGGTCTATACATTTATACCATTAATCCATTGATGATGAATTTGGGAAACCATTATTAACAACCATTGTGATAATGACAATTTTCATTTTTCATCAAAAATTACATTCATTGTGTCCCTCTATCACATAATACAAAAAATGTTCAATCAATATAGACATTAACCTGAGTTATTATTTTCACATTATCGACATATAAAAAACCAAGTCTGTTTTCCTTCGATGGTCTCCACTGCATTAGATCACACTATCCTTCTCTACAATGGTTTAATGACCTACCAATTATCATTGGCTTGAGAGTATAATGAGTCATTACTTAGCCTTAAGAGACAACGCCAATATGATAAAGCTGAAATTAATGCCAAAGGGTTTCAAATACAAGTTGAGGACGATTTACCCTTTTTGAAATAAACCAATAAACCAACCAACCAACATTCACTATATTATGTATGAATAACATAGCGACATCTAAAAAACTTCATTTATGTCAAACCACATCAAAGTGAAGAACAACGAAAGTCCAAACCAAATATCAAAGTACACAGTAGATAAACAACTCAAGACTCTCAAAATACACCAAGACACCAGGCTCCACAATCTCAAAGCTCCACAATCACCAAACATCCTCAATAATCACGAGGTAGTAATGAAAACATGGGAAACGTTACCTTTTCTCATATACCAGAAAATAGCGTATGAAAAAGAACCAATGTTCCAAAGAAAGGGTGAGTATAAAACACAAATGTTTTTCCTCAATGACATCCCTACTCATGCCTCTAGGATAGAAGAGTTATCATCAATTACATAAAAATAGTTTATGTAAACAATTTTCTCCAGAGCAGTTTATAACTGAATATAAACAAGTTTCCAAAACCATTCATAACCAAATGCATCCAAAAGAAATTGAATCCAATTTTCCAAAAAGTTATTTTTCCATAAAAAAACCAAAAATGCTTTAGAACCATTTCACAATATCCCATTTTGGCATACCAAACTATTCCTCAGACACATGAAACTAACCATGCATACTATGTTATGGAAGTTCCATACTCATGAGTGGTTTCTCATCGATCTACCATGTCATGACAAGGTAATTGTTTCGCATGTGCCATTACACCTTTGGCACTGAGAAAAAGGTAAGATTTCAACCAAGCCTCGTACATATAGTTACAATGTGACATAAATCATTTTTCACCAAGAACAAGGTCATATTTCAAAAAATCCTCATAAATGAAACATGAACTCACACACATATTCCCAAAACACATGCTAAAACAACCCTTTTAATAATGCAAATTTTTATTGAAAACCATTTCCATCAAAACCATTTAAATGCCAAACCATTTCCATTACAAAACACTTCATCGAAACTCCATTTTTTGATGGAAACCCAATTCCATCACAGTCATTTCAATATAAAACCATTTCAATAAAACACTATATTTATTGAAAACCTATTTTTCATCAAACCATTTACAATTCTAACAAATCAGAAATTTAAAATCATCATTTTAAATTCATGATTCCAAATCACATTGCACAACAAATCACCAAGCTTTTACAATTTCATTAAAACCATAAATCATTACTAAATAAGATTGATTCCATGAATTTATAAATCAATTACATTCAAGTAAACAAATTTGAATCTAATCCAATCAGTTATATGAAAGGGGAGTCAGGACTGAAACCTCCTACCTTAATGGTTTGGATGAAAACCACAACGAGTGAAGAACGTTCAAGAAAACCGAGATGATTCCGCAAAAACCAACCTGAGATCTTTTCTCCTTGCAATACCAAGACAAAATCTCATCATATTTGGGATCCAAATACCTAGATCTACCCATAACGGGTGTAGATATATGAACCTGAGGGAAGAAGATAAGTGGATCTAAGTAGATCTAAGAAATTGAACAAGAACGATGAAGAACGATCACATACTTCAAGAATCCAACTTCGATTCTCCAAGAGAACCCTACAGATCACCTACAGAACAATGGGAGAACCTTCTCTACCCTTAGTAGAAGAAAAATATAAATTTAGGGCCACTTAGGAGGAAAAACGAGCCACTTCAAGGCAAAAACATGTGTGATCCACCTTTATAGGATCTCATTAATGTGGTTGCACGACTTTCCCGCACGGTTGGAAAAACTATGTGTTAACCGTGCATTAGACACTTCCTATATAGACCCTCCATGCACGGCTTGGGTGCACGGTTAGTCAAACTGTGTGCCATCCATGTAGATGCTACTACCTCCAAGACCAACTACACACAGGTTTTCCACACGGTTTGGACAAACAGTGTGTCATCCGTTCGAATTCCCCTTTGCATGAAAACATGATTCAAATTCCTCTCGACTCTCACATCTATCACCCTTCACCTTTATAACCATTAAAAGAATTATTTAAGGGTTACATACCAGAAATTGAGGGTACTACATACTCCCCACGATTAGTATTTCCATCCTCAGAATGTAGAAAACCTTCACCAAACTGAAAGAGTTCCAGCCACTCCTCTTTTATTACCTTTTCACGTTCCCAAGTCTCTTCTTGAATCTGATCATGCTTCCATAAAACCTGCACTAGACCGATGCTTTTTCCACTAAAGATTTCTCTTGCCTATCCACAATCCATACGGGGATATGTATCAACGAAGCATCCGGCTCTTGGTAAATGTGACTCCATCTGATCACATGGTCAGGATAAGGATGATACTTTTTCAACAAAGATACATAAAACATGTTATGCACCGAACCAAACCATGGTGGTAATGCGAACCGATATTCCACCTCTCCAACCTATTCCTGTATCTCAAAAGGGATAATGTATCTTGGATATAACTTTCCCTACTTCCTGAAATGACGATGTCCAAGCCTTGGAGAGATCCTCAAGAAGACTTGATCACCCACAATGAACGACAACGGTATTTGATGGTGATCTTCATAAGATATCTGATGACACTAAGCTGCCTCTATCTTCTTTCTAATCAAATGGATCATCTATATTGTTTCTTAACAAGGCTTGGACCGACAAGTGATGTTTCACCCATTTCCACCCATCATAGTGGAGAACGACAAGGATTCCCATTAAATGATTCAAATGGAGCCATGCATATCAAGGCTTAATAGATTTTATTATTTGAGAAATCTACCAAGGGTATATATTCATCCAATGAGACACCAAAATCCATTACAGAAGCATGCATCATGTATTCCAATGTTTATATCATCCTCTCAGATTGCCCAATCGTTTGAAGATTATACGCCATGCTCATAGTCAACTCGGTTCCCAGGGCTTGCTGTAATGATTTCCAGAAACGAGATGTGAACCTCGGATCACTATCTAAGACTATAGACACTAGAACACCATGCCTCTTTACCACCTCTCACAACTATATTTTTAAAAGATCATCCACCGTATGAGTTTGATGAATAGTGATGAAATGGGCAGACTTGGTTAGATGATCCAAGATCACCCAAATGGTAACGTGTTTCATGATCATTCATGGAAGACCTTTAACAAAATCCATTTCCATCTAATCCCAATTCCAAACATGGATAAAAAATAATGTAATATACTAGCTGGTCTTTGATTCCCTAATTTTAGATTCTGAAAATTTAAGCACCGCGAGTCAAATTCAACCACATTCCTTTTCAGGCCACTCCACCAAAACTGCACCTTCAACACCTAATACATCTTCTGTGTACCTAGATGTAAAATACACTTATAATGTTGGTATGCATGAAGGATTTGTTCCCAAAAAGCCATCGGTAAAACCATCAGATCTACGAAACACATAACTGAACCCCCATCAAGTTTATAGCCATCAATGGACTCCCCACTATTGAGTATTGATCATACAACCAGACATTTTGCATCAGAGTTTTTGTTATTCATTGATAATTGTTACTAAATCAGGAAAAAGAGTAGTAGAAAATAAAACTGCAACATCACCTCGGTCTTCACATTCCACATGCATGTTGGCTCAGACCGACATAAAATACCATTCATCCGAAGTTTCTTTTGCCAACTGAGCATATAATTTCAACATAATGCATATGCCACATAATTTTCTTAACCCGGTGTGTACATCAAGAAAAATTCATTCATTTAAAGATACTCCATCCATATCCTTTTCCACATATTGAAATCTATCTGTGAGAAAATGTGTTTCATGATTTTTTGATTTGTAAACATAGTAAATTTCTCTCGAAATAGATAGTTTCTCCTTGTTTTCAAAGCATGGTCGACTGCAGCTAACTCCCAATCATGTGTTGGTTAATTCTTTTCATGAAACCTCAAATTCCTTAAACATTAAGAAACCACATGGTCTCCTTGCATGAAAACACAACCCAACCCTGATCCCAATGCATCACAATACACCACATACCCATGTGTTGATTATGGTAAAATCCAGATAGGTGCAGATGTAATTCAAACATTCAGTTCCTGGAAAGACTTCCGACATAATTTTGTCCATAAGAATGGATCGTTATTCTTTTTCAGCACTATCATTAGTGAATATAGTTGTGAGAAATCATGCAAAAAACATCATTAGTAACTAGATAGACCCAGAAAACATTGTATCTTGAACACATTCTTCAGTGGTTTCCAAGAGATAATGACATCGATATTTTCTGGATCAATTGGAACACCTTTCTCAAAAATGACATGTCCAAGGAAAAGTACTTCCTGTATCCAAAAATCACACATTGATAATTTGGCATACATGAGATGATCTATAAAGACATGTAATATTGTTTCTAGGTGCACCTCATGATCAAACCTTATCTTTGAATAGGCCAAAATGTTGTCCACAAACACCAGAACAATAGAATCAAGATATTGTTGAAATATTTGATTCATCAATGGCATGAAAACTTCTGGTGCATTCATTAGACCGAAAGGCATGACTATATATTGGTAATGGCTATATCCACTTTTGAAAGCTGTCTTCAAAATATCCTCCTTCCAAACTCACAATTGGTGATATCCTGATAACAAGTCAATATTGGAGAACCACTGAGCTCCCCATAATTGATCAAATAGATCATCAATGTGTGGAATTGTGTATCTATTATTTTTCCTATCTTGGTTAAGTTTACTATAATCAACACACAGCCAAAGAGTTCCGTATGCTTTCAAAAAAAACAAAACCTGTGTTTCCCATGAAGATATACTTGTCCAAATAAACCGATTTCTATCCAGCTCTACTAACGACACTTTCAATTCCCACAAATTTGTTGGTGGAATCCTATAAGATTAAAGGGAAATAGGACTTGTCCCCGGAAGGAGATAAATTGTAAACTGAACTTCCCATAGATTTGATAACCCTACGAAGTTCTTGGGAAAGACATCAAGAAATTGATCCACAATAGCTGGAAAACTACATTCCTCGATATCTTCCATTGATCAGAATTCAATGTTTCTAATTGGTATGATATTGTTCCGACCATTGGTGCCAACATGATATTTTCACTCTTATTTACAATATATTCTCCTCTAAATAGATGCTAGTTGTCATCCTCCATCCTAAAACTCACTATTCTCCTAAAATAGTTGATTCGAGCCTTGAACTTTGTCGGCCAATCCATACACAGGATTACTTCATAGAAATCAATATCCAACATCGAAAAGTCCCATTTTAACTCAGCTACATCAACATTTATAGCACATAATCTACACACTATGGCTTGAAGTTCTTTTTCACCAAGAAGAGTTTGTAGTTTCAAGACAAAAGACATCACTTCCAGATTTAAACATAGAAAATCAACAGCACGAGAAGCAATTAAAGAATGTGATGCACCTGTATCATAGAGAACATGCACAAGGGTATAATTCAAAACAATTGTATCTGTCACCATAGATGGTCCAGAATGATCATCGTCCCTCATATACTCAACTCCATTTATTTTATTTATCGTTGCATTGTACTCCATGTTGCCTTGCTATGATTTCCATAGTTGAGGAGTCACGGTATTTTGAAAACCAATATAGATTGTACAGTTATGATGATGAGGCTGACTTTATTTTCCTCATCCTGTCAAAGCATACGATGCTTGTGATTTCTAGGAAGTGTCACATGGACCCGACCTCAGAGCACTCATACAATAGTGTTGTAGATGCCCCCATTCTCTTGCAATTGTGACATGATCTAGGGTGTGTTGGATAGTCCCGGTTTATGTGGTATTGCGAACCACATTGAAAACAACCTACTATTATCTGGATTCATAGAGGAAGGTTCACTGATCCCACCATCTGGTTCTAATTTCCACTTGCACTATGGACATAACTGTCCCTTCTCTTATTATTCTCAGTGGTTGAGTTTCCACAATTTCATGTAGGTATCATCATTCTTCCTCCTATAGATCCCAAGATATCACGTTCAACCATAGTTTCTCTTTTCACCATATCTGTATAGTCTGTAATACAGAGCACCGTAATCTTCGATCGAATCTCATACATTAGACAGGATTCTAATATGCGTGCCTTCAAGGACACACATGCCTCATCCTCTGGTTCAAAATGGACTTAATTCATGAACATAGCCGCAAACTCTATGGCAGAGAGGCTCTCTTGTTTCAGACTAAAGAAGTCTGTCGTTTACTAGATATTGAATTTTTGGGAATAAATATGTTTGTTAAGCAATTATTCAAAATCCTCCCATGTAAGGCCTTCATCCAATTTTTCCTACACCGCTATATCCCACCACTGATGTGAAAGATCCTCGAGCATATACGTCACCAGCTTGATATTGTGCCATGATGGTGTTCCAATGAAATAAAAGATACGATTCAACCTACATAGCCACACCTATGTCTTCTCTGGTTCACCATCACCCCCATAGTTTGGTGGATTCTTCTTCATGAACTGGATGGTATGATCCACATGCCTTGGTTCATTTTCCAGTTCCCCGTATCCACATCATGAAAAGCTTGGACAATAATTTGAACCTTCTTTTAGTTCACCCATGGTTCAGGTGAAACCACATTCTCCATAGCTTCTTCGTGTTGGTTTTGATGACGTATACCAGGTTCCATTTTCTAACCCAATAACAAACTCCTTCAATATCACTCTTTAGAAACTGATGGATTTTCATTTCAAATTCTGCCACATCAACTATCACAACATTGTTTTCCAAAACTTTTTTTTCATATTCAACCATTTATGAAAACATTCCAAATTCTTTTTTAAAATCAAACCATTTTCAAAATACACCAAATAACTTGCTATCAAATTCTTCCACTTAAAATCAATTTTTGCAATTTTTTGCAAAATTCACACCTTGTACGAAATCATAAGTCATTCCTCAAATTGAGATTTGAACTACTAGTGGGATGTCATTACACTAAAATGCATTTCATGCTCATCTAATTGGCTAAACCCATGACAAGGACTTTTCCAGCATTCTAGAAGTATATCCAAAACACTTATGTACCCAACACCTTGGTGAAATGAAGTTTTTCATTAACGGGTTAGCTATGTCCTTTTATGATCTACATTTCAAGTTCCGAAAATCCTACGCCTGCCAAAGATTTCGACCCAAGGAATAGAAAATTAAAATTTCAACTCCTTGACCAAGAACACTGATGATTTGTACCACAAAGGAAGGACTAGACAGATAACATTTGCATTTACCTACCAATTCTTCTTGGCTTGGGAGTACAATGAGTCATTACTAGACCTTAAGAGACATCACCAAGACGCCAAAAGCTGGAAATAAATACCAAAGGGTTTCAAATACAAGTGGGGGACGATTTACACTTTATGAAATAAACCAATAAACCATCCAACCAACATTTCCTATATGATGAATGAATAAAAGAAATACTGCTAAACAAATTCAATTATCTCAAACCACATCAAAGTGCACAACAACAAAAGACCAAACCAAATATCAATTTATACAGTGGATAAACTACTAAAGACTCTTAAAAGACACCCAGATTCTATACTCCACAAGTTCCAAGATGCACAATCATCGAACATCCCCAATCATCACGAGGTAGTACTAATAACATGTGAAATGTTACCTTTATCCATGTCTTGGAAAATAGCATCTGTAAAATAACCAATGTGCCAAAGCAGGGGTGAGTATAAATCATAGTAGGTTTTCCCCAATGACTTCCCTACACATGCCACTAGGATATAAGAGTTATCATCAAATATATAAAAACAGTTCATATCAATCATTTTCACAAAAGCAGTTTATAACCAAATATAAACATGATTAAAAAACCATTCATAACCAAAAGCATCCTAGTGAAATTGAAGCCAATTTTCAAAAAAGTTATTTTACTAGAAAAAAAAACCAAACATGATTTAGAACCATTTCACTATATACCATTTTGGCATACCCAACCATTCCACAAACTCATGCAACAAACCATGCATGCTATGTTTTGATACTTCCATACTCATGAGTGGTTTATCATCTATCTACCATGTCATCACAAGGTAATTTTTCCCATGTTACAATACCCCTTTTTTATTGAGAACAAGGTAATATTTTAACAAAGCCTCGTACATATAGTTACCATGTGCCCTTCAACGTTTGGCACCGAGAACAAAGACATATTTCATGGAGGACATGTACGTGCAACTTGAACACACAATACATATTCCAAAAACTCTACCAAAACAACCCTTTCAATAATACACCTTCTTATTGAAAACCATTTTCATCAAAATCATTTATGTTCCAAACCATTTCCATTCTAAACCACATCAATAAAACTCCTTTTTTTATAACCAATTCCATCACAGTCATTTCAATTCCAAACTGATTCAATAAAACACTCATTTTATTGAAAATCTATTTTACATCAAACCATTTACAATTCCAACAAATAAGAAATTCAGAATCATCATTTTAAATTCATGAAGCCAAATCACATTGCACAACAAATCACCAAGATTTAAAAATTTCATTAAAACAACAAATCATCACTAAAAAAGATATAATACATTCACTTCACAATAAATTCCATTAAAATAACCCAATATGAATCAATACCAATCAATTATATCAAGAGGAGTTGATAATGAAGCCTCATACTTCAATGGTTTTGATGAAAACCATAACGAGTGAAGAAAGTTCATGAAACCCGGGTCGATTCTCCAAAAACCTGCCTTAGATCTATTCTACTAGAAAGACCAAGACCAAATTTCATCATATTTGGTATCCACACACCTTGATATACCCATTATAGAATTATATCTAAGAAACAAAGGGAATAGGATAATTAGATCTAATAAACCGAACAAGAACGATGAAGAACGAACAAAAACCTCAAGTATCCGGCTTCAATTCTTCAAGAGAAGCCTTAAGATCGCCTCTAGAAAAATTGGACAATGTTATCTCACCTTATGAAAAGAAAAATAATGAGATATGGCCACATGGCAGGAAAAATGAGCCACTTAGAGGCAAAAACATGTGAGATCCACATTTATGGGATCTCGTTTAAGTGGTCGCATGGTTTCCTTCATGGTTTGACAAACCATGTGCCAACTGTGCATTATCCACTGCCACCGCAGACCCTCCATGCATGGCTTGGAGGAACGGTTTGACTAACCGTGCACTGACCGTGTGGAAGCTACTACATCTAAGATGAACTACGCATGCTTTATCCGCACGGTTTAGAAAAACTATGTGTTGTCCGTGAGCCTTCCCCTTTTCCTCAAAACATCATTCAAAGTTATCCCAACTCTCCTATTCATCACCCATAACCTTTATACCCATTAAATGTAGTAAGTAAGGGTTACATACCAGAAACAAGGGGTACTACGTATGGTGATTCTAGGATTAGGATAGGGTTATAGTTAATTATCATATATCATGATAAAAGTTGTCGAATAATCACAATATCTTTCACCCCAATCATCACCCCATTTGGTTTCTAATCAAAAATACGTCTATAACATTTAATATTAACATAGTTCTATCTGGTTCCCTCCAATTACTAAAAAAATGAATGGTGTTTGATGAAATAATCATTAAGGGTAACCATATAATCATGAAAATTGACATATAGATTATGTAAATAATGAGACATTCTTTTCAATCATTGTCCAATTATTCTTCACCTATGTCATCTTTATGTCCTTACTGATGGTTTATAAAGTGTTTATGAATTACTAATGAATATCCCCATGGATTTTCAAACTAGGTGTATATTTGGGATTGTTATTTTGTAATAGGTATCACAAAATCCACTTGGTACATCTATTTCATAACAACCTCATCTTTTAATAAAAATATATAAATTTTAAACATAATAGATGAATAATCATTTTAAAATGTAATAATCTATGCCAAATTAATATTGGAATAGTAAATAGAGAAATATTATATAATAAATAAAATGTCTATAAGTGAGATAAAAAATCTCCCATTATGGTGTTCCAAACTATAACCCATTATATACCAATCATACATAACGTTTGTCATCATATCCTAGGAAAAGTAAGCATAATTGACTGAGATATTAGTTGATCAGTACGGGTGAAAATAGTGACGACATCATATTAGTAGAATATGTTATTGAAAACCTATTAATATAATTTGAAAATCATACCCCATAGAACGTAGATCATATACATGAGTGAAGGAATAAATCATAAAAATTAATGAGACATAATTTATATTGGAATTAATTGAAATTGTCCATAAGAACATTATTGTTCAAAATTCAAATTTTTTTAAAACACAGAATCATAGGAAATCCTTATATTGATGTGCTATTTGAATTTCATTACATCGTAGGATCGGTATGACCACATGTATATGAACTCTGGGCTTTAGATAACCTCCCATGTTCAGTTTTGTTTTGTAGTTTTTTGAACTCTTATGTAAGCTATGAGCTCATAGAATATTAATAATTACTCAATGTATTATATGAAGATATAGATCCCACAATCCACAATATCTATAACATTATTAACTTGTTGAAAACATAAGTTATCAAATTATAACACATTAAATTAAATTGGTTTCTCAAATCATTCATCATTTTTTGATTCCATGAAAAAAAATGTGTCTTATAAAAATTTTATCATTGCATATCTTATAGTAATTAAATGGTTCTCAAAAACTATTTTTATTCATAAATATTATCCATCTATGGAATGACAAATAATTGTAATGTTGGATCATATCTATATTATAGTATAATTAAAATCAATGGAATTATTATAATGAGAATTTTTTTTAAAAGTGACAATGAACATTTCATGAGTAATATAAAAAATTATTAAATTTTTATAAAAAATTTTAGAAATATTTATGTTCAAAATATACATTTATAATTTTAATGGATTATTTCATAATAAATTAAAACAATTCATTAGGAAAATATATTTTTACAATTTGATGACATTTTTTAAACGGAATAATGTTTACAAAATTCATGTATTTATGAATCATAGTATATTAATATAAATGAATATTGAAATGGATTTTAAAATATATATACATGAAAATATATTTACAAATCTAATAAAATTAGAAAATAATACATTTTAATAATAATTTTTAGTGAAAATTACATTTAAAAATTATAAAGGAAGCTTTCAAGTGATTTATAAAATTTCATTAGGAAAAAACCTTTCTATTTTGAATCAAAAAATTAAAACAAAAATTTTTTTCAATTTTTTTTTGAAGTATCCTTTTAATTTTTTAAATGAGTCACTAAAAATAATTTAAAATATTTCTTATAGAAAATATCCCTTCCCCGTAAAATTAATAATTTTTAACATGTAACAAATTTTCATACATGTTTCCTTGAATAAAAATAAGGAAACGTATAATATAATCTTTTACATATTGAGTGGCCATTTTGGGGGGAATGGTTTTTCGTGACGTACACCTAAAAACGATGATTCAATTCTAAATTATTATAATATACAAATGAGTATTGATTTTAAAATGGATTAACAATTCATTTTTAGTATATTATTAAATTATAAATCCGGAATAAGAAACTTAATTTAATAATTTATTTTGAGAATTTAAAAAAATTGAAAACAATTTTAGATAACTTTGATATTATAAAAAATAATTTGACCGATGTGATAAAAAAATGTTGATTTCTGGTTAAAAATATAAATTGGGATATTTATAATATAAATAGAATAAAATGAAATTAAAAATATTACATTATGGAAATAACTAGAGGATTAAAAAAATTATGATTTTATTGAGAAATATATCAAATAAGTTAATCATCAAAATCATAATCATAAATTTCTTGATAAATAAATAAAAACCATCATTAAACCAATTCGAATATGGTAAATTTTTAATCATAGGACCCATTAAATAATAAAATAAATTGAATCATTGAAAATAATAAAATTAATAAAATTAATGATATATCATGAAAAATGTGTTCCTTATAAATCTCGTATAATAAGATATTTCTATAACATTACCTAAGTTCGAAAAATATAAATTTGACAAAAAAATTAATTTCTTTATGCCTCTCATTCCTTATTAAAGATTCAGATATTTTATATAATTATAATTTATATTATAAATATATTATATTAATATATATATATATATAATACCATATAGGATTTACTCAAGCCCTTTTATTACCTATTTATTAATAATTCATTTTGAAAAATAACATTTTAGGTAATACATTCTTTGTTTAATGAATATATTTTATTATTTTATTATTTTACTATTAATTTGATCATTTTTCCATAATATAAAAATTTATTCCTTGATATAGGATTAATATATATTTATTAATTGCCATAAAAATTAGAGGGATGTTATCAAATACATTTTTCCTCATGATGGTAGGCCGTATATACGCAAGAACATAGTTTCGGTTTTCTTGATGATTTGATTGAAAGGAAGGTAAAAAATAAACAACCATTAAATATTAATTATTATTTCATATATATCACATTTATTCATCATATTTTCCTTTATTACATTTCATGAGAGTTAGTAGTGAATAAAGAATCACATCGCTTCACAACGTAGAAATCTAATATACACATTAATGAAATTATAATATCCCACAAAAAATTTAAAGAAAGAGGGTATATGTGATGTCATAATTAAATTATGAAAATTATGATACAAATAAACTATATATTAATTTAATATATCCTTATAAAAACATGGAAAATAGAAATAAAAAACATGTCAAAATTGGTTCATAAAGTGTTAGTGCTCCTTACACATGAGTGACATTATTGTGTGACAACAGATTTGGAGGTAAGATGATATATGTGAAATTATAATTATAAAAATTTAATAAATTTATATATATCAGTATGAGAAATATGTATATTGTTATATCTAACACTGAGAGGTGGTTAAGAAAACTGAATAACCTCGGCATGCAAGATGGTACTCCACTGTTCATACCATCATTGATTTCATTTCCCATTTAATTGAATTATAAATTTATATAACAAATTCAATTAAAATATTATATTATAATTTTAATGTATATAAATTTTTAATTAAATAATTACATTTTATGCATATTTTATATTGGTGGGAGAATGAATAAAAACACATGTTATAGAATTTTATGCCTTCTTCACAAAAACTCTTTTGTTTTAAACATAATGCATTGTAAAGATGGTTTTATATTAATTATAAGAACTCAATGAAGTGTATAAGAATTTATGGAATATATTTAGGATTTTATTTTTAGATTCAATATGTATTGGAATTAAAGTGAGGAGTAGAAGTTGTTTCCTTCTAGTAGTGGGTGAGAGTGCACATTTGGAAATGTTTTTTAAAAATATTTATTAAAAAATAATTTATATGAAAATTATTATAAAATTGGGATATTAGAGAAAAATATAGGTGATAAAGTCTAAATAATTCCATAAAATTGGTGTTGGAAAAATATTGCAAACCTTACTAACCCTATGACATTTTTTATTCAACCCATATTAATCCTTTTTTAACCTCAAACGTAATAATTAATATTTATTGTTTTTAATATTAATTTTTCCAAATTATTAAGATGAAAAAATTATTATATTTAAATTATTTTTATTATAATTATTTAATAAATTTTTACAAATCCGACACATTAATTGGATAATTATAATTGAAATTTAAACATACAGATACAGTGAGAAAAATACATAATGAAGAGAAATGGTTAAAATATTTAAAGGATTTTATACAAATATTAATAATTCAAATTAATAAGATGACCTAAATTAGATTAATTAATATATTAATTTACTTATTTTTCATTTAAATCAATTTTTAAATGATATTAACCTTGTAAATTTATTAAATGAAATGGAAATTAAAAGAACATGTATTTTTCTACATTCATTTAGAAATTAATCATTACAAAAAAATCCAAACAATTCATCCTTAGAACTTTGTTAAATTCTTATTTTAAAAAGTATAATTATTTTTATAAATTAATTTACTAAAATTATAAAATATTCATGTATGAATATGTGTGAAAAATATTATATAACTTGTTTATTGAAAAATATCATTTTAAACCGGAAACATTGATTTGTTTTTATATCATGCCATGAAACAACGTGAGATTAATGTTAATAATTTTTTTAATATATAATAACATAATTAATTTAAAATAATTCAGTTTCCAAATTATATTTTAATTTTTTTGAGATGAAATATAGTTATGTGAAAAAAATAATTTTCTGGAAAATAATTATATTTATTTTGAAATATGTATTATTTTCAGTTTTAATTAATTAGTAGCCATAGAATTCACATTTTATATTGGTGTATATCACATATATTCAAATTTAGTTAATCATATTTATACTCTATAGCCAAATATATATGACATAACTACCATAATAATATTTTAATAGTGTTTTATATTTCACTTCAAATAAATGTTGTGGATAATGAAAGATAAAATTGATGATGTGTATAATGAAAACTATTAATGAAATATACTATTGAAATTTAATTTAAATAGGACTAAATATTTTATAAAATATAATGGTGTCAAAATAGATCAATTATAGGTAATCCACTATGTATTATCCATAAAATATCCCTCGTTATCAATGCTTCACAATATGATCAAAATTATTATATTACATTACACAACAAGAACAGATACCATTTCATGACCATAAATAGTGAACAAGAATGCCATGGGTTTTGATCCCTATCTCCAAATAGAATATATTGTATTCTACTATTTAGATCAATCTCAATCCCTCAATATCACCAAAAACATTTTTTGTGTCCCTAGAGTAGGGGAAAACTCCATTGTGTTCTAATTTACCCCTGGGAAGAAACTCTACCTTACAACCCAAATATAAGGTCCACAATAGACCTTGCCATCAACATGTAATTTTAACCAATAAATTGATTATTACATGACATTTATATATGTGTAAAATCATGACAACAATTTCAATATGTGATGACATCCCCTAAATATATTAAACATGTTATTAAGTCCCAATAAGACATTAAATATGTTATTGTGTCCCCAAAGGATAGTAAAGCTATAACCCGACAGGACACATCATAGCCTCTACCTCATGCAGTAAACATTATATTCCAAAGATATTGTCCCTTAAATACCTAATTACAATTGAAAATGTATATCCACTATGGAGATGGGATGCCTTGAGATCTATGACCACGATTCCTTAATCATGGGATCACATTGAATTGAATAGATGTACTGTTTTATAGGTTACCACATTCCAATCCCCTATAAGTGTCAAAGCATATACATAATCACAATCAACTCTGTCCATATGTGTATTCCCATCACTAAAATAATATTTATAAAAAAATGTTTTGACATATATATTTGGATGGGATTGAGCATCACGAAGATGAATAAAATATATATGGAACTCTCAATCAAGGTAAAGAAACTCTGTGATAAATCCATGGATGTGAGAACTCGTATATCATCATCGAATTTAGACCAAGGAGATATCATCATCATCCATGGTGGTAGAGGTCACCAATCATTTGAACGAGTGAATTTTGTGCATCCAATCATCCATGAATAATGGTGGCCATTTTTAGGATGCATAGCACAACATGAGAGGCCAAAATAAAAACATCCCATAACCACGATGTGTTCCCTAGTGGAATGCATCAGAAAATAATCAGAGAATTAATTTCTTATATACCGAATAATATTATTGAAATAAATCATAATATATTTTTATGATTTAGGATTATTATATAAATAATGATAAAATATCATGAGTGATTATTTATAAAAATATTAATATATTTGCTACAATAACATCGTTAATTTTTATGCATGAATATAATTTATAATTAGTATTATCATTCTATAGAAACTCCTTATAAAATCTTCATTAATGGTTTATGTAATAAATAAATAAAACATCATTATTTTTTATGCTAGTATTATCCTAACATGTGAGAACATTTTTTTTAAATTGTCTAAAAAATAGAAATTCTAATCAATATATGATTTTAATAACTACAAAAGAGTACAATCATAAAAAAAATTAAAATATGTATAAATAAAACCCATATTTTAAGATGTGTTAAGAGGAAAAAGTGTATGAACCCGAAAATTCATTTCAGGTATGTTTTTACTTTTCAAATCATTTTTGAGAGAAGGGGAAATTTTGGAAATTTTCTATGTACAAGTTGTGTACTTTATGGGTACATGCCATGTACTTTCCTCCCACGCAAGGTCATATGCTGGCTGTGTCCAGGCCACACACACACGGTGTGTGGGGTGACGTGGAGGCTGCTTAATGTAAAGCACGGAAACCAAGGTACATGTCGTGTACTCTAAAAGTACACGTCCTGTACTTTTATTTTTTATTTCATTAATCGAACCAGGGTCACAACTTAACACAATTTTCATCTTCTTCTTTGCCTAATTCCGCCCAGAGCATCCAAGGAGGATGAATCTTCTTCAAGACACTGATCATTCACCAGCTATCCGAATCGAACACCATAAGTTGCAATAGAATCGCAACGGTAAATTATTGGTTCTTCTTTGGCCTTGTTTCATGATTATTCCTCTCGTATGAGTTATCTAAGGTAAAAAATTTTAGACATTTTTTCAGATTTACTCCATTCTAGGCTGATTCTCATGCCGAGTTTTAGCTATATCAATCTATGAGGATCGAGGTAGGTGGTTTGTTTCCCTACGTTGAATGTATTTGAGTTTTTGGCGTAAAAGTGTCAGATACCCATGAATTGGGTATCTCAGATTAGGGTTTTGATCCAGTTTTGTTATCTTCCATAGGTTGCATGTATGCATGAGGTTGGTAGATGATTAATAATTTCTTGTTATCATGTCTGAGGATCACCCCATGGGTGTTTACCTTGTTTTTTTGTTTATGGCTGATCGACTTAGGTTGCCTGTGAGGCTGACATTGTTGCTTGCTTGCTTGCCTTGATATAGTTGATGTCTTGTATTGTCTACTGTTTATATGATTTTGATGCATTGTAGATATTAGCCAAGTTGTTTTATGAACATACTTAGGGATAGTATGAATCGAATATGTACAATTTATTTTACTCTGGGATGCAGAAACCTGGTGTAGTTAGACCATACGGGGAATTGACATTGAGTGCTTACTCCGAGGGCCTGTTTAATTATTACCGTTACGAGAGAATGAGGGGAATTCATTTTGTGCTCTCCCAGAGGGTCTAATAATTTATCGAATTTAGGCTAAAGGGGGAATTGGATGTAAGTTATTTCTCAGAGAGTATGTAGTATCCCTGCAAGACCATTGGGGGAATTGACGTTGAGTGCTTCCTTAGAGTGTAATTGCCTCTAATAAAATGTTTGACAATAAGGGCCTTCCCACATGATCCACCTAGAGGTTCAGTGTAATAAATATTTTTGGTTGGTTGTGATGAGTCCACCAAGACAAAGAACAAGATTGGGTTTGTACGTCTCGTAGTTTAGGTAGTCTGTAAATATACATGTTGGGTTACTTGCTATGCCTTCGGCTAGAGAGCTATTTATTAGATTATTTTGTTGATGACTAAATGATTAAATTAAATTAATAAGTAAATGTGAATGGAGAATTGTAGGATGGTTTACTTTAGTGTACCCCTGTTTCTCTTCTTCATTTATTTCCAATACTTTTTCTATAATGCGCACTGACAGTAGGGCATAGATATTTCGGTGGTTGCCTACTGGTATTAATCTCACACCTTATTTGGGTCCTACTTTTTGGGACAAATAGGTTATATGGTTGTATGTGTGGATAGGGATTTTGGCCTTTCTTCTTCAGGTGCTTGATTGCTGGTTAGAACTGGAGAGCATGGGACCGAGATTAGGCTCGCGATACAGCTGGAGTTGCTATTCACTTTTTCTACATGGGTTTTCGTTGTATTTCAGCACATTGTTTTGTTTACTGCTTTCCATAGACACATTTTTCATGTTGTATAATTATTATATTATACATATCTTCCTCTATTTAGTTTCAATTGCCTTGTGTTGTTTACTGTTTCCGCTATTGTTAATGTTATTTTCCTTCCATTGCATACTATACCAAATTATGGCATTGTTTCCTCACTGACTCAGAAATGCCCTCGCCGCTAGTCGGCATCCACTATCATTTTTGGAAACATGTTTGAGGTCATGTGGCGAACTAGTTACGAGGCACCAGTTGAGTGGCTCCGGATTCGGGTCGTTACAAAGTGGTATCATAGGAGGTTCTTTCTTTTCTATTTCCTTAATATTTGGCGACAATAGATAGGGACAAGAAGGAATGGGTAGTTGGTACATATGTGTGCCCGGGAGTAATTAACTTGTGTACAGGGAAAAGGTATACTACCTCATAATTTCACTTTTAGTATTTGCAAGTGTTATAGTTGATTATATTTTACCGTTGGGTGGTGCACTTGTTTTGTGCTATTACAGTTTATATGATTGTGGTTCTATTTTTTTCAACCCGATGAGATGAGGGTATGACTTCTCCGTAATCAAATAGGAACTGGTTAGAAAAAACACTTGTCATGCATTTTACCATGCCATCTAGGGTGCGTTAGAAATTTCATGCTATTATGATAAATTTTGTGATAGATAATGCAATCTATTGTGATAATTGCTGTGATAGAAATAAATGCTATGTTGATAGGGTGTTGTTTATCTTACAACTTATTTAGCATGGATACCAAGCTTTGATCTTAGAGGTGTTATTGGCCCTCGAGGGTCAGAAATTGGAAGATCATGGGATTATTATACTTTTTACTTGTTATATGCATTTTTATGATGTCATTCATTGATTTGTGGGGAGTATGGGCCCCCACAGATCGGAATTTGACACATGGGTTCCAGTTTTTAGTGCTTTTCAGTGGTTTAGGGAGTTTTGTATGGAAACTGCCTAGAAACCCAAATTACAAGGCGTGTGTCCTTATGAACACACATCATGTGTTATTCTGTTTGGGAAGAACTAATTTTTACAGTTACATGCTGTGTACTTTGAAGTACACGCAATGTACTCTTCTTCCGTGTTATCCATCCTTGTAGTTGAATACATGGGCTGGAAAAATCTCATAAACAACACACTGTGTGCCATGTTGACATGCCATGTAGTATTGGTCTGTATAACACAGCAGTGTAGTTGAATACATGGGTTGGAAAATATTAGGGACTACACGATGTGTACATTATAGACAAGCCGTGTAGTTTTGGTCCATGTACTTGTCCGTGTGACTAACTACACGGACATGTGAAAAACCTTAAGGACACGCTGTGTATATTATTGACATGTCGTGTAGTTTTGGTCTGTGTACCAGTCCGTGTGACTAATGGCACGGACAGGGAAAAACCCATAAGGACACGTCGTGTAGTTGATAGGCATGCCGTGGAGGCTTAGGCTGGGATAGTCCATGTGACTTAGTCATGTAGGAGAAACCGGGAAGGATGAAAAGGACGGCACACGTCGTGTATATATAAGAACACACTGTGTAGTTTGTGTTTACACATCCAGCTTGGCTGGTGTACATTCCCATGTAAAATCATTATAGAACACGTCGTGTATAGGGACTACACACCATGTAACAAAGTTTTTCCATTTTTAAGAGTTTTTCATTTTCTTTTTCACATTCACTATATTAAGTTTAAATTGTTCTCGTTGTTAATAAAGGTGCGCTTTTTGACCTTGCAGAGTCATGCCGCCAAGACGTCCTCTTGTTTCACATCAGGGATCTAATGATGAGTGTACACCAGAAATGGAATAGGTAGTTATCTCGGATATTGGTGAAAACAGCTAGTTCCTTGACAGAATCATGAGGTTTATATATACCTTTCAGGGAGCTCAGCAACTGGACCAGTCTATGGAAGAGATTACGTGAGTTTACCAACATCATCATCGTCCCACGTTCTCAGGGGATGGAGGACCTCAGGTAGCTGAATCTTGGCTCAAAGCATTGGTTTCTATTGTTGATCATATCGAGACACCTCCAAACAAAAGGTTGAATCTCATGACTTACCTACTTCAAGACTCTTCCAAGAGATGGTGGGATGTGGTTTCTCAGGTAGGGCATCAGCAGATAGTTTCTTGGGACGAATTTCAGCATTTGTTCTATGACTATTTCTACCTGAAGACACTAAGGGTTGATATAGCTAGAGAGTTCATGATCCCGCAGCATGGTCCTCTATCAGTTATGGATTATCCTCCTGTTTCAATGAGTTACAACATTTCACTCCCATTCCGGGGAATGACGAGCTGTTCATAGCGAGGAAGTTTCAGGAGGGCCTCAGACCAAAGATCATATCACAGGTGAACGTCTTCTAGCTAACTTCTATTTCCTTTATAGTTAGCCCGGTATTGATCACATAGAGGAATCTGAGGGACACTATAGTAGTGATCTAGGGCGGTTCAGCATCCATAGTCATTACACTTTCTACTAACAGCATGAAGCACCACAGAGAGTCTACACGAGGTGAATCAAGGAAGCGATATGTTCCTTTAGGTAGAAAGGATGTGTGCTAATAGTGTGGGAAGGATGGGCATAAGAAGCCACAGTTCCCAAGGGACCTAGTGGAGTGCTGAGCTTGCGTCAAGATGGGTCACCTACACCAGTTTTTCAAGTTTCTTCCTCCTACGGCTAGTGAAGGAGGATCAGTTTTAACACCGCGTATAGGAGCAGGTTTACCAGTTCCACAGCGGACTGGGGGCTGGAGTTCTAGAAGTCATTCAGGACATGGTTGATGTTGTGGACGTGGTGGTCATGCTCAGGGATGATCAGCTCAGGAATCACAGGCTTCTACACAGAGACGTAGTACTGTCCAGACATTTGCGGTAGTGTAGATTCATCAAGAGCAGGATCCTGGACCTTCCATAGTGCGTGGTATGATCTTAGTAGCCTTAGTTTTATCTTCTGCACTTTTCGATACATAAGCTTCTCATATCATTATTTCTGTGCACACTATGGAGATCCCTGGACTTACTATCTTTACTTATGAGGATATGGTGACACTAGACCCTCCCATGATACTTAGAACTACTAGTGTGTGTCAGTGCAAGGAGTTCCCCTTGAGGTTTGTGGGTGTCAATTATTGTGGGATATTTAGGTCCTAGATATAATAGGCGATGATGTCATTGTCAGAATGGCCTGGTTAGTTCCTTTTCAGACCCTTGTCGATTGCTATCTCCGTAGAGTGAGTTTCACGTCACCAGAGGGCAGATCATTTCTTCACAGGGGATAATGGGATGTTCAGGAAAGCAGATCTAGACCAGTGCATCATGGGTTGTGTGGTGTTATAGCCCATATTGCTAGTTTATATCTGGACGATCAGGGGAGTTCTCAGATGGATTATCCTATAGTGGGTGATCATTTTCTGAATGTCTTTCCAGAAGTCTTTTCAGGTATTCCTTAGGAGCGTGAGGTATAATTATCTATTGTTCTTCTTCCAAGAGCAGCACCTATATCGATACTTCCTTATAGGATGGCTATTCCTGAGTTGCATGAACTCAAGAAGCATTTGGAGGAGTTGTAGGAAAAGGGTTTTATCTAACCCAATACTTCCCCTTAGGGTTTTCCAGTTCTTTTGTGAAGAGGGTGGATGGTACTTTACAGCATTGGGGTGATTTTCGAAATTTGAACCAGTTAACGATCAAGAACCCATATCCCTTTCCGAGGATTGATGATCTTTTTGATCATCTTATAAGATCCAGGGTGTTCTCGAAGATTGACTTGAGATTAAACTATCATCAGTTGTGTGTCCGACTATCTGAGACACCTCTTACAGCCTTCCAGAGCAGTTATGGTCTGTATGATTATTTGGTTATGTTGTTCGGACTCATTAATGTGCTAGCAGTCTTCATGGAAATGATGATTAGAGTTTTCCATCCTTACTTGGATTCCTTCATGGTGGTTTTCCTGGAAGATATCTCGGTGTAATTTCACACTCAAAACAACCATGCTACGCATCATGAGTTTTTATTGAGTACACTGAGAGAGCATCATTTATATTCTATTCTCTCTATGTGCCACTTCTGGATGGGTGAGATTTACTTCTTGGGTCATGTCATCCCAGAGACAAAAGTATCAGTAGAACCGGAGAAGGTGAGGGCCATAATCATCTGGGAGCAGTCAAATAATGTCTTTGAGGTAAGAAGATTCTTAGGGCTGGCTGGTTACTATCGGCAGTTTATATAGGACCTCTCATGCTTGGCAGTGCTGTTGACGGGCTTGGCTAAGAAAGGTGTAAAGTATGGTTGGTTAGAAGCCTACAATTCATCCTTTCAAAACCTGAAGGATAGATTGACTTCATCACCAATTCTTGTTTTACCAGTGCCAGGCAAGAGTTATACAGTTTTCTGTGATGCATCTAGCATCAGACTTGGAGAAGTGCTTATGCAGGAGGATCGTGTTGTTGCATATGGATCTCGGAAGTTGAGAACACATGAGAAGAAATATCCTACGCATGACATAGAGTTGGATACTACTGTTCATGATTTTCATTGTTGGAGACAATACCTTCTAGGAGATAATTTTGTGGTATATACTGACCACAAGAGCCACAGGTATATCTTCACGCAACATGACATAAATTTGAGATAGCGGAGGTGGGTCAAGTAGCAACAGTCTTTCGACATCGAGCTTGAATATACGCGTGGGAAAGGCAATGCTGTGGTAGACACACTGTGTAGGAGAACTCAGTTACATGCAGTTAGGGAAGCCAGCAGTGAGTCGCAGCTTATGGATCTGTTCTCTGAGATGCATTTGGAGGTGCACAATAGACAAGGACAGACAGTTCATTCTTCTATAGCCGTTACCTCCACTCTTCTGTATCGAGTTCGAATGAGGCAGCTATCAGACCCAGAAGGCCTAGTCCTATGGGTGGGTGTATCATATGGAGACCCTACTCCTATGTGGACAATGTGTGATGATGAGGTGTTACATTTTCATGGTCTTGTATGGGTTTTAGAAGACAAACGTGGGGAGCTAATGCGGGATTTTCATGCTTCAGCTGGGGTAGTTCACCCGGGTGTCACAACGATGTATCGAGACTTATGTCATCTGTATTTGTGGCCAGGTAAGAAGAAGGATGTGGCAGGTTTTGTTATGCGGTGCTCCACCTATTAGCAGGTGAAGGCAGAGTATCAGTGAATAGCAGGAATTATACAATAGTTTCCCATTATTGAGTGTAAATGGAATGGTGTCACGATGGACTTCGTGACAGGGTTACCGAGATCGCCTCGAGGGAATGATGCTATTTGGGATGCTGTTGAAAGTCTCACAAAGGTTTCACATTTCATATATATCAAGGAAACCTTCGGTGTGGATGAAATTGAAAGGTTGTACATCCAGTTGATTGTAAGTTTGCATGGGGTTCTAAGTTCTATCGTTTTTGATAGGGACACCCATTTTATGTCGCATTTCTTGCAGGGACTACAGAGGATTTTGGGTACACATGTACTTCTGAGCACAGCTTACCATCCCCAGATAGATGGCCAGTCGGAGCACACGATTCAGGTGCTGGAGGACATGATACGAGCATCCGTACATGATTTTTAAGGTTCAAGGGAGAAACATATACCTCTAGTGGACTATTCCTATAATAATAGTCTTCATTCTACTATTCAGATGGCACCTTACAAGGCTTTGTACGGTAGGCCTCGCCGATCACCCTTGTGTTGGTTGGAGGCGGGAGAGGCAGTTGTGTAGGGACCTCGTCTTTTTCAGGAGACCACATAGTAGGTGAAGTTGATTTGGAAGAGGATGGATACTGCACAATCATGACAGAAATATTATATTGATTAGCAGAGATGACATTTCGAATTCGAGGTCGGAGATCAAGTTTTCTTGCGTGATACCTTGATTTTGGGACATAATAGGATTAAGAGACAGGGAAATCTTTCAATGAGATACCTTAGGGCCGTTTGAAGTTCTCTGGAATGTTTGGCTCATTGCTTACAGGTTTCAGTTACCTCAGAGGTTCCAGGCTACGCACGACGTCATCCATGTTTCTCAGCTTCAGCGGTATTTCTCAGACCCATCTCATGTTTTTCAACTGGAGGAGGTTGATCTGGAGAATAATTCAGCTTTCAAGGAGAATAATATTAGGATTGTTGATTGTAGTGCAAAGGTACTCCATGGACGGTATGTTCCTCTAGTATGAGTTCTGTGAGAGCACAATCATGTAAAGGACAAGACTTGGGAAAAGGTGGCCGACATGCGATCACAATGGCCAGATTTGTTCAAGGATTCTTCTTTCTACGCCACGTTAGGGAAATTTAGACATGAATTTATTTACAGGGGAAGTTTATAAGAACCAAGATCATCATTTTAGGAATGTTTTTCCTTTTCTGGTCATTTTTGAGAAAAGGGGAAAATATAAAAATTTTCTACCTACACGTCGTGTACTTTCCTCCCGTGCATGGTCATGTGTGGGCCACATATGGGCCACACACATGGTGTGTGGGGTGACATGGAGGCCGCTTAAAGCGGAGTACGGAAAACCAAGGTACACACCGTGTACTCTAAAAGTACATTCCTTGTACTTTTCTTTTTATTTCATTAATTGGACTGGGGTCGCGACTTAAAAATGTTTTCATTTTCTTCTCCACCCAATTCCACTTAGAGCATCCGAGGAGGGCGAATCTTCTCTGAGCCACCGATCCTTCATCGAATATCCGAATCGAACACTGTTGGTTGCAATAGAATCACAGCGGTGAGTTCTTTGTTCTTCTTTGTCCTGGTTTCCTGATTCTTCTTCTCGTGTGAGTTATCTAAGGTTGAATATTTTAGACATTTTTGCAGATCTACTCCGTTCAAGGCCAATTCATAGGCTGAGGTTCAAGTATTTCAATCTAAGAGGCTTGAGGTAGGTTTTTTTTGACCTATGTTGAAGGTACATGAGTTTTTTGCGCAAAAGTGTTGGGTACCCATGTATCGGGTATCTCGTGTTAGGGTGTTGATACTGTTTCTTTATCTGCCTTAGGATGCATGTATTTGTGAGGTTGTTAGATGACTAATAATTGCTTGTTATCATGTTTGAGGATCACCCCATGGGTGTTTCCCTTGTTTGGTTGTTTATCACTATTTGGCATAGGTTGCATGTGAGGAAGAACTAGATTCTTGCCTGGTTTCCTTGATATATTTGATTGCATCTATTGACTTATGTTTATATGCTTTTGATGGATTCTAGCTATTAGACAAGTAGTTTTCTGAACATACATAGGGATTCCATGAATCATTTACGTATGATTTCTTTTACTCAGGGATGTCGAAACCTGGTGTAGTTTGACCATAGGGGGAATTGATGTTGAGTGCTTCCTCAAAGAGTCTATTTAATTATTACCGTTAAGAGATCATAAGGGGGGTTGACATTGTGCTCTCTCAGAGGGTCCGAAAAGTTATCGAATCGAAACTAATAAGGAAATTAGATGTATGTGCTTCCTCAGATATTTTATAGTATCGCTTCAAGACCATAGGGGGAATTGACATTGAGTGATTCCTCAGAGTGTCTTTGCCTGTGTTCGAATGTTTGACCATAAGTTATTGCCCATGTGAGGCACCCAGAAGGTCAGTGTAATAAATATTGTTGGTTGGTTGTGATGAGTCCACCATGCCAAAGAAATTCTTGGGTTTGTACTACTTGTAGTTTAGGTAGACTGCTAAGATACATGTTGTGTTACTTTCAATGCCTTTGGATATAAATCTATTTCATAGATTCTTTGGTTGATGACTAAATTATTGAATTAAATTAATAAATAAATGAGAATAAAGAATTGTATGATTGGTTACTTTAGTGTACCCCTGTTTCTCTGCTGCATTTATTTCCATTTCTTTTTCTATAATTCTCACTAACAGTAGGACACAGATCTTTCAGTGGTTGCCCCCTGAGATTAATCTCACACCCTGTTTGGGTCCTACTTTTCATCCCAAAATGGTTATATGGTTGCAGGTGTGGATAGGGATTGTGGCCCTTCTACCTCATTTTCTTGATTGCTGGTTAGAGCTGGAGAGAATGGGACCGAGCTTAGGCTCACGATGCTGCTAGAGTTACTATTTACTTTTGCTACTTGGGATTCAGTTGTATTTCATCACGTTCTTTTGTTTACCGCTTTCCATATACACATTTGTCATGCTGCATCATTATTATATTGTACATTTCTTCCGCTGTTCAGTTTCAGTTGACGTGTGCTGCTTACTACTTCTGCTATTGTTTATGTTATTTTCCTTCCGCTGCATACTTTACCAAATGATGGCATAGTTTCCCCACTTACTCACCAAGGCCTTCGCTGCTAGTCGGTAGCCTCTAGAATTTGGGGAATCCTGCTTGAGGTCATGTGGCGAACTGGGTATGGGGCACAAGTTGAGTGGCTTCAGATTCAAGTCTTTAAAAAAAGAAACATAAATAATCTAAAATTTAAAGGATTTCCATTCTCATTGAGGATCCTCCTTCGGTAACCACCTTAAGGATTATATTAGAGGTAATTATATAAAAAAATATCTTTAAAATTGTGATTATTTTGGATTATAGATTTAATATATTATATTTCTCTGGAGGAAAGATTTATGAATTTTTGGAAAACAAATTTTGAGAAGGGATTTAATGAAATTGGAAGGAGAGTTTTGTTTATTTGAAAAAAAATGACGACATCATTATTTTATACAAAAATAATTAATAGTAATTATATTTTTACTATCAATTTTATTTGATTAAAAATAAATATTTTCTTTCTATCAAAACAAAATGAATATTTAAATGTACCATTTGAGTATTCAAATAATTATAATGATCTAGATATATTCATTGTTACAAAAAATAAAAATTTATATACTTGAATTTTTTTTATTTTCAAAATAATATTTTATATATTAATTATTTACATTTCCAATTAAATAAAATATGTATTAAAAATAATGTAAATTAGTAATCTTTAAATCATAATGAATCCATAATATATACCATGTAAACAAAAATGTTAGTTTACTATTCACCTATATTTTATAGTATAAAAATAACCCTCATTTCAGAAATAGCTAATTTTTTTTGTTGAATAAATAAATTTTATAAATATTATAATAATGATATTAAAATATATATATATCTAATAGATAAATTTTCATTCCAAAATTAATATTTTAATAAATAATCAAAAATATAAATTATTAAAATTTATACTTATATATACATTATGGAACATAATTCATGTCATAAAATAATGAAACAAAATATTTATATATTCTTATGTTATTCATGATATATAATACATATTAGTAATTATATAACTAAAAATGATCATGTTATTATTTTAATTTTCTTTTAACAATTAACATTGATCTTTTTCTATTTAATTGATGATAGAATCATTATATTTGATATACATAAATCTTATTTAATTCAGTATAATTTAAATATTTTAAATCTCATGGTTTATTATTTATTTTTCTATAACATCGTCACGTTTTTTCTGATGTTTTTTTATTTTGACATCATTTTCAAGACAACATCATTTATTGAATACCATGACGCATTCAATTTCCAAATTTTAATTATTTTAGTTTATAATTAAATTTAATATTTCTATTTATCAATTATCAATCCATCTATTCGTTGGAATGTGACCATCCTTCATTTATAATATTATTTTATCAAATAAAAAATCAATTATTCATATCATGTTTCATGAGATTTTTTACACTAATGAAAGTATTTCTTTAACTGTGATTATAACCACTGTATGGGAATGACTATTAAGAATTTATAATACATATTTTATTGGTTGGTAAATTTTTATGGAATTCAATGTTAGTTTCACAATTATAAATATAAAGGAGTCAAAAATTAAGTGGTATGATTTTATTTTATAAATAATTATTAAAGGGTTTGGATAAAAATATAAAAAATGCATTGTTACCATATATTTTATTTATGTTTCATAAAATGACATATAAGGAAGTTGACACTCATAAAACTGAATAATTTAGAATAATATCATGTCAATATAATTGAAAATAAATTAAAATAATGTTTTAGCAAAAATACCTAAAGCCTATTTATCAATTAAATTCTCCAATTTTTTTTTATTATTGATATTTTTAGTTATATTCTATATAGAGATTATACTAGGTTAATCCACACATGATCTAATAAATATTTAATACCATTTCAAATTCAATTTTATCTTGAGTTGTAGAGATATGTTCTTACCATTTTTAATTATGTGTTAATAAAATGATATTCTGTTATTATTTAAATGTTCTTTGGAGGGATGGTTTGGTGAGTTTCCTCTCTTTGATTGATATATTTCAATAGATGATTTAACAATAATATGCACCAGATCTATAATTATATAAAATATAATATATAACTACTGATAAAATAAAAGATAATTTTTCAACAACACATTATCAGTTTTACTATTCTATTAAATCCCTATGTAAAATATTAATATTTATTTGGTATTTTAATATTAATTTATGAATTTACTATCATTTCTTATATAAGTAATTTTAATTTTTTATTTGAAATATAATAAATATAATATATCATTTTTATTAGTCAATTAATTATACTGGTTAATCATCCATGGAATTAAATAGATCATACAAAATAATTTATATTCTCAAAAAAATAAAATATATGTATATATATATATATATTTAAACATCAATGATGAAGTCATTTTGATTTTAATATACATGTAACAAGAGAAATATTTAAATTAATATATTAAATTAATTTTTCATGAAAAAAATATTTTAATTTATATCAATTAAATAAATAATTGGGTTATAAAATTCAACTCTCATATTCTATACCGAAAATTCCAATGATTAAATTTATGAGATCAAAATTTTCAAAATATTTATTATTTTAGATAACGAAAATAATAATAATTCTATGATTTAAATTATATATAATTAAATCGGATTTTGGATTCCCATATTATTTTAACCACTAGAAACATATATTAGAGGCCTTATGTAGTAATTCATAAATTCCATGATATATATATTTAAAAATATCAATGATTCCATAGATATTTTTGTTAAATGTTAAACCATAAGAAAGTCATTATGAATTGTGAAATGAAAAATAATCTATTTTTCTTAATATATCTTCATATACAATTTATATATGTATCATCACAGAATATTATTAAAATATAACTCTTTGATATTGAAAAAAAAAACTCATCTTTATGAAACCATATCCATGTATTTGTTTCAGTAGATCCATTTCTATATAGGGGTCAGAGACAACATTTACAATCAAATAGGACACATCCATTCATTATTTAATAAATTAATTTCATATAACAATATATTATTCACCTATAATGTTACTCTTCATACAATAATTATTGGTAGTTTCGTGATCAACCGATGATCCTTCCAGCTAGAATAATGTGTGGCCCCACTTTTTCTTGTATAATCATGAAAAATAATTTTGAATTTTTTTGGAAGAATCATGAGATGAATTATGACATGTTAATATCAACCTCTTTCTATTAGAAGGAATATCTAACTCATTAATTAAATAATAAACTATTCTCTCATGATTTTCATTAATATCATCATAGTTATAAGTGTACTGGCTCACCATAGAGAAAATACCATAGAAAAAAACCATCCAAAAAAATAATTGTGAAATCTAAATTTAAGAGAAAAGTAACTAACCTACATGTAGTTATCTATATAACCATACCGATGAGGATATAATCATGATATGATGCTTGGGATAATCCATGTAATCTATTTAACTAAATTTTCATGGGGTTCCATTCTAGTAGATTCACTATGGACTAGTTTCATGTTGCATAAATATGCTGATGCCCATGATTAAACCCATTTTATTGAAACATTATCATCACCATGGTGGAAAATTATACATTTAATCCATCATCAACTTATATATCTTTCATGATGGGGTATATTTCTAGAATATTTCAAAAATGATAAACCTGGTATTGTATTTAACTTCTTTTTCAACATTACCATGTAACCAATATAAACACTAATTTATCAATTAAAATTCACAGCTTCATTACATGTTCCCTATAATATGATAAATGTAATATACATAACAAAATTATAATTTTTATTAATAAAACCTTCATTACTTATCTCCTATTAATTGGTGATCTTAAACTTGAAAAAAAATCACAAGCTTCAATGTCTAAAAAAATATAACCAATGAGGTAATATATGGTATAATATAAAATTCATGAATAACTAATCATATTTATATGGCATGTGTACCAAATTTTTATCCTTATAAGAAAGGATATCTAGTATGGTTGATTCCAGTTACTCTCAAAGTACCTATACTTATTAGGTTGAAGGTATGTTTTATGGAGGACCACTTCCTCAGTAATGAATATGTTAGAATTGTAGGTTTCCACTTTGGGAGTTAAATATGTATCACTCTAGAACATCTGAGACGTGGCGGCATATTATATTTATGGATTAAATATTCATTTATTAATTTATATATATTTATGGTTTTTATGGTGGGATTCAATGTTACATTTTAGACCACCTCATATTCTTGTAATAACTATCGATTAAATTGGGATTCTATAAAGAAAATTTTTCATGAAGATTTTATGATTTCTATGATCATGGTCACAATGAGTTAATTTTTTTTGTTAAATGAAATGGGTATATTACATTAGATTTTATAGTTCCTTGAATGCCTCGAACATCTATTCTGAAATTGCAGTGTCCTAGACACAACTTGTCAGAGCATATAAATTATAGTTGCATTGTTTATATCCCAAAAAACATATAAATGATGGGAGAATCAATTCTGTTTTTTCTTGATTACTTATTCCACCAATTACAAGATTTTCTACATATAATAACTAATATATATTAGAATCCAAATTGTTACATATTAGACTCTATATTTGAAATGAATGTAGAATCATTACTTATGTCATAAAAATGGAATCAACATTGAATTACACCATACATAATCATTATTCTTTAAAAGAAGCTTCATACTAAATATTAAAGAGGGATTAAAATGGTGGATCCCCAGGGAGCATTTTTTAACAATTCACAAATAGTCTTAATAAAGTGAAAAATTATAAAAGATAACTAGAATAGATTCTTGATGAGCCCCCCTTGAATCTAATCATTAAACTGATGTGCTTCCCTCTCAATATGAATTCTTGATATCCAAATCATAATATAATAAATCCTTATATGATTTATTTTGATGAATAATTTCCCGATGATGTGAACTTTGGAAATTTTGAAATCATTGATTTTTGGAAAAATCAATCTCCATATGACATAATATTAATTTAGGAAGACAATATATAGGATGTCTATTGGGTATTGACTATTCTTAGATCATAAGAGATATATTAAGTAGGAATAATTTTCTAAAGTAATTCTAAACTACACCCGAATTATTCTTGACCAAACCACCACAAAATATAATTCCATACACACAATAACCATCCATATTTATTATACATGAACTATATATCTTACACCAAAAAACCAAATGCCCTAAAACATCATGAGAATCCATATGAGATGATGACTTTTATATGATTATTACGAATGTAGATGAACTATATCACCATTTGAACATACCACTAATAATTTCATAGAGGAAACATGATTTAACTGTCAAAACATGAAGATAAAAATGATGATCATGAAACATTGAATTATTCCATGTATCTCAGATAACCCAAAACCTCACTAGAATAAGAAGATAACATAGTTTAATCCTTCTAACTCAATTATTATCCATCAAACACTTATTCAATAAAATGTAGAGTCTTACCATACCGATCTATATGTATTAGGACACCTAGAATAAACCATATAACTCCTTCACATTACCCCATAATGTTTTTTGGAAAATGTATCAACCCTACAAAATAAATAACATATATAGTGTGAATCTAGATTAATAACACTTTATTACCACACTGTCTACAATAATTAACCAATTATTGATAAAAAACAATAAAAATATAATTACGAGGAATACCATTGAACCTAATATTCCTGAAACTATCCCAACTATTCAAACCCAAATCCACATACAATATTCTATGAAGATTAATAGCAATGGAAAACTAGAAAAAGAAGGACAAAATATGTACAATTCTTCCTCCTGACAAAAACTACTATCGTCAGAGAAGAAAATGTAATTGTTTTCCATAACATCCTAAATAATGTAAAGGGAATATCTAGCTTCCTAATGAGTATAATATAGAATAGGATAAAACTAATTAAAGATATATCTACCATCTTAATTTTCTCTCCAACACATGTCCTCACCCTTCTTTGTGATGCATCTCATGTAATCTGGGACTATTTTAAATTATATTTCTTGCATATCTAAAGATCTATATTTCAATGAAGTAATTGAGTATAAAAAACATTATTGAACATTTATTTCCCCCACATGACATTGTCTTAATGATTACAACCCTCCTAAATTTCCTATGAAGGATTTTTATGAAGTCTAGAAAAATGATTCCTCTATGTTCCTTATATTAATGCACCCTCTTGAAAAAGTATAGTTGTCCAATTCAACCAATCCTAATTATATCTACCTTTACTATATGTTTCTAATATATAAATGGATAATTGTCCACAATTTGTATGATAACTAAATTTAGATGCTGATGAATAGATATCAAATGACTTTGAATTTTGAGAGATCATTTATAAAATGGGAAATTCCATAATCGAAAGGTAAAACCCTTCTATTATAGTTACAAAAATTTGAAATATTGATTTTCATGAATTGGTCAAAACGACATATATAGATTCTTTCAGGATATATGGGGTCCTAAAATAATTCCAAGGATAATTATTATGAACCATTCCAAGAATCTCCTCAAATTTTAATTATTTTCTAGATAGATATAGAATTTGTTAGAAAAAAATTACACTTTGATTTAATAATCATTAAGAAACTCCATGTAATATAATCATAAAAAGATCAATTAATTATACTTATGGATCATGAGTATATATTTATAAATAACAGTATATTATTGAATTAATTGATGTGAAAACCTAGAAAATAGATATTAAAATGATAATGAAGAACATTAACTTCCAAAATTGACACATTGAATCTCTTAGTTAGCACATATTGGTTCATAATAAAAACAAAATTTGATTTAAGAAAAACCTATCAAATATAACAACATTTTTTGAAAAAATCTATCCTTTTTTCCCATGATATCCAATTAAAACCATTATGAGCAATAATAGTTAATATTCAAAGAATAACATTCCATTAATTATATATAACACCCCAAAAATATGAGAATCAAATAAAATTAATTCGTTCCAAAATATTTATGAATATCATAATTGAAAATATTATTTGATTTAACCATATTCCTGGTGTTGACTTCTACCATTTTATTAGAAAAACCAATAGCTCATTGGATGTTTCTATTACTAATAAACCCATACAACTACTAAAAAACACAGTTTCAGATCAAATGAGAAATAATTATATTATGGATAGCAAAATGAAACTTATAATTGATGTTAAAACGATAAATTGTCCCCCATCAACCAAAGGAATCTTGATCCATCATCTCTAGAATATGAAAAAATGTATTAACATAACCATCACTCGATTACCCAACACCCCTAAAAATATAAATCATTAATGAGAATTTCCATAACAATATCCTTGGTCATGGTGTTAATAGAACCTTTAAACCAATCAGGAACATGTTCACTACCAGTATTTATATGGAAGATGACCTCTTTGATTTACTCCTCACATAAAATCATCATCGTACAATCATTAATATCATTCCCAATCAGCCAAATAATATTGTTCTAATCCCCAAAATCCTCACAAACCTATGGATTACAACCACGTTTATGATACAATAGATATAATAAAAGGACCAATAACTGGGAGACATCAAGATTTATCACCTCATCCAAATCATTATAATATGTTCTATCATTAATCATCATGTTCATTAAACTAGCACATTGCCATTACTTGAAGTAATCATTAAATAATGAAATATTTTTATCTCGTTCCTAAAAAAAGATATGTTTATGTAAGCCTACCATCCTTATCAATATCTATAATATTAGAATATACCATTTCTATATTAAACATGAGAATAGCAGAAACCAAATCATCCCTATGATACTGATGATTTGGATCAATTTTCTATATATCATTATATAGATCATGAATAATATCATTCACCCTTTGAATATTTTCCTACATGATGAAATTTCATTTAGTAAGATATATTTTTTGTTATAAATAATGATCCATGTGTTTTCATGTACTGGTTAATCCAAGGATGACTGAAAAATGAAAATAAATGAAACATCATACACTGACAAAGGTAGAGAGAAAATGTAGTTGATTCGTCAATTGTTGAAAAAAATATGAAAAAAAAGAAAGCAATGATTCGATAAGAACCTATAATATGAGAAACCAAATCATCCAAGTAGTTTTACGTACCTTGAATGGTTGTGAAACACTGATCATGGTGACTCTAAAAAACCTATATCATTATTTTGTAACTAAAAAACTATATTTATTTCCAATAAACCCCATATCCAATAAAATGTTATTAGTTATAAACTTTGTAAAATATAACATATTATGGATTTAAAATATCATCTCCCCTATCATCACATTCATCCATAATTTCATTAAAATAACTATAAATAAAAAAACATAATAAGTGGGGTTAACTGTTAACAACCTCTTCCATTAAAGTTTTATTTCCAATTGATCACTTTTTTCATAAAAAATTTACAAACACTAAACATGATTTATATATATTGATTCAAAGAATCCAAATTTTAAACAAATAGAAAAAATATATAACTAATCCATATATGAGAATTAATAGGATAATAATATAAAAATATCCCCCTACTAGCTTATGAAAAGACATATTAATTGATGGGAAATTATGGTTAGCCTCCATGATGGTTTGTAAATAGAACATATTTTATTGAATCCCATTACCAAAAAAATCATTATTTTCTTAAATTAATTTTCCCATAGAATTTCAACACACAAATATACCAATTGATGAGATAAATAAGGAACCATCTATCTTGAGAAACATAGACTGTTATGATAAACATGATTTTTATTATATAGAACTATATAATTATATCATGTAACCATAATAATTGGGGGTTACAATGAGAATTAGAATCACGAACCATTGGAAAAAGAGAATGGGGGTTCAAACAATCATCATTTATATGATAGAGAACCTAAAATGAGTAGGAATAAAAACTAAAATAACAATTAGTCAATAGATGTAATGAATAAATGGTCCACCCACAACTAACCACCCCAAAACAATAAAAAAGTATTTCCATAACACCATGTTAAGGGATAATTGAATGTTTTGTGTTTCAGAGGATGTGCTTGTATTTCATCACATTATGAATCATTGGAATGTTCTTGTTTCTCTTTTTTTATCTAATAATAATTATATTTGTTTGAGGTATTCATTTCACTTATTGTTCACAGAATATATTCTATGACACCATATCGATATATAATCATGTGTTTTTTCATAAATCAATATGCATAATTCATGATACAAATTAATAATATTATCTTGTATATTGTTAAAAAAAATTCAAATAAAGGGCTAAACATATACACATAACTTGAATAAAATACTAGTATAAATTTTATCCACATGGACTCCCATGATAAAGATCACCAGGTATTAAATTCATGTGACGGAGTGTTAGTGTTTTCATGAGACTACATTATCCTCTAGGAAACATAATTTTTATCTCTTTAGATATTTGTTTTCTGGACCATAATAATTATTTTTAATAATATTTTCGTAGTATCTCGTGAATTTAATTATAGATATTAATATTTTTACCTTTTAATTTTGACAATAATTCCATGTAAATAATCAAATTAATGTAAGAAAAATAAAAATTTATTATGTTAAAAGAAATTAATTAATTTAGTAGTAATATATATTACGAAAAATAGTTGTTGCTAGAGATGAAACTCAATTAGAGTCACACATTCACAGAAGATGAAATACTGAACCATTTAACCTATAATACCTTGTATTAATTCAGGCATCTAATGGGATATTTATTTATTAAGTTTTTCTTCAATGTCTTATTTTCTGGATACTAAATATACAGTAAAATATCCACTTTGGAATCAATCCCTTCAATGTATATAAATTAAATTTATATTATTAATCCTTATAAGTGACTTGTGATCCTTAGATATGACCATTATTTTTATATTCATCATAATAATGAGTTATAGGTACATTATTGTTACATTCAAAACCATGATCATGGATAAATATGTATATATATACCACTTCTATAGTTATATCTGATGATAAAATGTACACATACACTACCATTAAATCATAGATAATGGGGTTTTTTTTAACAATTCTATCCAAAACCCCATTTATTATGGATGGAAACAAGTCCATATTATTATTTTATATCATTTTAAACAATTTGAAAACTATTTTTTTTCCTCCCATGGAAACTAGTTCCTTATATTGTATGTATATGAATGTTATATCTTTTTTATTCCTCAAGTAAATTAGAATTCTCATTATATTTGACCAACTATTCTCTCATGGGATTAAATATATAATCATTTCATACATAATGATTTGGAAAAAATCAAGCCTATCATACCTCTTGGGATATATGGTATATCAAACATTTGAGATATAAGGGTATATTATAATTATTTCTCTCTCCTATTGTGTCTGAGGGAATATTTTAATGGTGATATCCATAATAATTTAATTTATTTATATTTATTTCAATTTTTATTGTGATCTAAAAATTACATCTTCACAGAATGTTATTTTTTGGCTTAATTTATTTTATAAAACTCTAATGTGGGTCATATAACAGTCATTTTCTAATATTTTGTTATTTTTCGATAAATAAAAAAATTAGAATAGAAAATACATTTTAAATGAATATATTAAATATATGGAAAAAATTTTCCTATAATTGTACGGGAAAGATTCTGTGTGAAGGGAACATAACATGGAAAGGACAAGGCTGTATTAGTGATGGTAAGGAACAAGTTTCAATATTGGGAAACACTAGGGAGGGAAACATGAATGGGGAGTTGCAAATTTTATCAAATAAATGGGTTTGTGGGAATCAAACTCATTAAGAGATCACAAGAGGTGTCTAATATTAATAATTTATAATATGTGTTGCCCATGAAGGAACCCATTTTTACAGAAATAAAATACTTTCACCTAGGGTCTATATACCTAAATTGAAGAACAAACTACCAAAAATGTTTGTTGAATTTGGTAACCAAATTAAGTATGTTGTTTTAGGGTCTCCTTAATATTTATTCTTTTTCCAAGATTAATGACTAAAAAACCTAAAAAAATATATTTGAGTAACTATATGAGTTTAGGATAACATATTTTGGGAATCAAATATTTAATTATTATTGTGAATAGGGTATTTTAATGGAAAATTGATCAATATATTGTGTGATGTGAAATGATCACCTAGACAGATATCATTGATACCTTTATGTTGTGCTCAATTCCTCTTGTGTTCAATGTTTATATTATACCATTGAATGAGAGTGAAGAAACATATAAATTGGATAATTTTAATGGTTGAATAAATTAATAATATGGTAAATAAAATGGTTTATATTGTCAAAATAGAGGTTGGAACTAAAGATTAATACTTTAATAATATTGAATGATCGTCTCATTAATTATCATAGGATTTTAAAATAATAATAATATCTTTTGTAATGAAAATTATATAACAAAAAAGAAGGCAACAATAATTCCCAAAAGAATATTTGATATACAAAGTAATATTTTAGAGAATAAGACATTCATGCGATGGATGGATATTTTTCCTATATTTGATAATGAATGAAAAATATAGAAAAAGATTTAAAATTCAAAAATGAATTTTTATCATACCATAAATATATTCACTAAACAATAAATAGTAATGTATATATCATTGAACCAATCATAAAGGATATTTTAAATAAAGACCATCATAATTTTTATATTTTAATGTATCATAATGTGGTTCAAGGATAATAATAAGAGATTAATTTTTTCAAAAAAATTGTGAAACTAAAGTCAAATATTAATAAATATTTAGTTTTTATTTTTCATATGATATGGAAATTTCGCATGTATAGAAAAATATACAATTATAATATTGATTTTCATTTTAATGTAATGTCAAAGTTGTTTTTAAATATTTTTTACTATTTATATCGCATATCATTTGATATTTAAAAATATATTCAAAATAGATAAATTCTAGTGTTATATGAATTGATATTAAATTGAACAATAGTGGAATAAAAGTTAAATATTGATGATTGATACAAATAAATAATACTGAATACATAGTTTTCAACTCACCTTTACATTAACTAACTCAAAATGCATCATGGATAGAGTTCTCCAACAAGGTTTTTTTATGATTCCATTTCAAAGATTAAGATTTCATTGTTTATTTATCCTCATTAAAAAAAATTGATCAGTTATATTTTCCTAAATTCTTTCATAGTTTTTTACTATCTCCTCTATTTCATATAGATTCACTATTGTGAATAAAAAATTTGGGAAGAGGTACCAAACTGATTTGAGATTGTGGGATTAATAGAAGATGGTTTGAATGAACTATTTTGATTTATCATTACTATATGGATTATATAATTTAGTTTTTGTGTTCTATGATATACTTTTTATTAAATTCACAATTAAGTCATTGTCATATTGTGTTTAATAATTGATTAAACCCTTCATGGTTATATAATATATTTATGAAACGTGATTTTTATTATTAATTTGATATTATTATTTTATCAAAATTGAATCTAACTATATTGATTTTTTTATTATGAAGTATTAGTATGATAATTTATTATTGATAAAAATCATCTATATTGATTGAAGTGCCCAGATCAGTGTGAATCACTGAGAGGGGGAGGGGGTGAATCAGTGATCCCTTAAAACTTTTTACTAATTGATTCCTTATCAATTAATCCTCTATGACTGGTTAAAGCCTCGATCGACTCTTCTTGCATCTCTCAACCTTTCCCGGATAATGCAGTAATGAAAAGGCACAAGACACAAGGATTTACAAGGTTCGGCACCAAAGGCCTACATCCTTGCAATGCTCTCCCAGCATGGATTCTCCATTATAACCTGTTAAAATTACAATGGCCGATACAGAGTCCCACTGTATCTCTCCTGAGTCCCACAGGAGGGTCATTATACTGCTTCACACAGTGTTACCAGAGTCCCACTGGCCTGCTCCAGAATCCCACTGAAGACATCTTCTCCCTGAGTCCCACAGGGTCTTCTCCTGGCTCCTCGAGTCACACGAGTGGCTCTTCTTCTTGTTCAGCTCTTCCTCAAGTATCTTCAACAGTCTGGGATAAAGACTGCTGGCCTTGCTCTGTACCTCTGATCACTTGAGTTGATCAGGTCTTCTCGTCTTGCTCATGCTTTATCTCCTTCTTCTGAGGATGACCTGGCTTCTTTCCAACTACTGAATACTCAGACAAATAATATCTTTAACTTCAGTCTGGTCCAGTCTCACATCACTTCAACTTCATGCACTGATTGCATGGAAACTCTGTCTCTTCATGCAGTGATTGCATGGCCTTCTCAAAATATTCTTCAAGAACTTTCAGTCTTGGTCAACTCAAACGCACACCACTGATTTAAGCTTGTTCAGTGTGCGCGTGCATGCATGCATGCATGCACTCTCCTTCTTCTCTTCTTGGTGCAGTAAACCCTTAGAGGGTGTAATTCTTTTCAGCACACACCTACTTCTCAGACTTCACACACTTTATGCAATTTGTCTACACACATAAATGTGTGTTCTTCTTTGTGTGGATGTCCTCCCTTTTATTCTTCTAATTTTATACACACTTCTTAGTGCACACACCTAGGTTCGGCCTTCTTGCCTCTTTGCACACAAAACTTCTTCACTTTGGTACACACTTTAGTTGGCCTCCTCCTCTTCTTGTTGCACACACACACTTTAGTGTTCTTTTAGTTTGTTCTTCAATGTGTGCACACACAAGGTGTGTCTTCACTTGGTGCACACACAAGGCAAGGCCTCGGCCTTCTTTCTTGCCAAGCACCCACAACCCGTAGGGTGTGGTCTTCTTTGTTTGCACAAGGCTACGGCCTTTCCTTCCCTTCTTGCACACACACCCAAATGTGTCCTTCTCCACTTATGCACACACACTGCCCACGGGTGTCTTCTTCAAGCACTGGCCGTGCATGTATCAAGGGTGCAAGGGGTAGCTGTGTGTCACGCAAGTCACAAGGGTGCAAGCGGCCTCATTCACACAAGCCTCAAATGACCACACAAGTGCTACTGCCCTCAGGCACGCAAGTGCTTTAGCCGCGGGCTCCAACCAAGGGTGCGCAAGGCTTGGTGCAACCCCGGTTCTTCCTGCCACGCAAGGATTGGCGCGCAGGGGACTCCTTCGGGCCAAGGATGGCACCGAGGAATTCAGCCGCGCAAAATAGATTGCACGGGGCTTCTTTCTTCGCGAGGCAGAGGGCTCTCATGGGAAACAAATCTTCAACAAGACTTCAGTGCATCAGCAAGCGAAATGAGAGCCTCTGGCTCTTCTTTTATAGGCAGAGGGATGCCCGGATTATCCGCGTGCGATAAAACTTGAATCCCCAAGTTTTTCAGGTATTTCAAGATTCTGCAAATCTTGATATCTTCCTCTGTTTCACACGCGGGTTCTCCCTTTTTATTTCTCCTCGTGCATGCGACTTTCAAACGCATGCATGGCTTCTTTTGGTCCAAACCATGCAGAACATAGACGGTTCATAGCCTCGGCAGATTCTCTTGCCTCGGCCGCAACCGAAATCTTCCGTATATTGCATGCAGGCTCATTTTAAACCATGGACGAGTTTCATAAGGCCAGACGATCTCATTGGACCCTTCAGCTTGATCAGAGGTGGCCGGGAACTCGATTTGGCTTGCTCGGAGGGCGCCTGGTTCGTTGGTGGCCACGGGAATGCGCGGGGAGGCCTCAGACGAGCTCAGGGAAGAGGACGAACGCTGGGCCGTTGGATGCGGTGATCAAAAACCTTCGACGGCTTGGATCAGATCGGGAGCGCGGCGGATTAGATGAGCGGTGCCGATTGTCCGCGAGATCAGATGAGCGGCTGGGATTCACTCCCGGTAATTTTTCCGCGTCCCACATCGAAACGGCGGCCGATTTTCACGCGGCTTATCAATGTGCCGCTGCCGCAACTCACTAATTGAACTTCCCTCCTCACGGTGCCGCCCCGCACCATGTTCTCCCTGCGGGCACGCTCTGCGCCCACTCATGCCTCCTGTGGGCGCGCTCCTAGCGCCCACTATGCACCTCGGGCGCGCGGGTTTCACCACCGCGTGTCCTCGGGGGCTTACACACGGCCCCCTGCCGCCTTGTGCTTGCACCATGGGATCCCCCATGGGCGTGGCGCCTTAGGCCCACAAGTGCCTTGAGGTTGAACCCGTGGGCTGGCCTTGGCTGGCCTAATTTTTGGCTAAGGCATGAATAAACACTTTGTTAAAAAACAAAGTATCCCATATGTAAAATGCCAAATTCCAAGCCACTTCTCCCTTCTTCATTTCTTCTCCTCTCTTCTTCTTCTTGAGAATTCAAACATTAATATACTTGATTAGAAACAACTCCTCAATTTATGATTCTTCTTCATCATCTCATTTTCTACTTAGGAGAGAATTCTCTAGGATCTTCATCAACCGAACTCCTGAATCACATAACTTCTTCAATTCTCTTTGTTGATCTAATCAGAGATCAAATTGGGACTTCTTCAGATTCACATGAACTAAGTGTTAGTGCATGGATTTCATTAAACCACTTCATCCACTTAGAACATGTGAATGGATCATCTTCAACTCCTCATGCATTGTCACTACAATGCATGGTCTTCTAATCATGTTGTGACTTTGTATCATCAGGATACAAGTTCTTGGAACTTTAAGAACAGCTCAACAATCGTCTGATTTAACTAGAGAATGTTTCAACCATCATCTCCTATGTCACTTAGTGAATCTCCTAAGTGACATGCATCTTAGTACCATGGCCATTCTCCATTCATCACCATCACCATCACAACCTTTGTCATTCACATCTTGACATTCCTTGACATCCATTCATTCCATGACAACTTCATGCCTTATTGACAACAAATGCAACACAATGCACTTCAATATCCCCCTTTTTTATTTGTTGTCAATACACTTCTTCAGCACATATGAATGGGTCAATATGTGTGCCAATATTTTCTCCCCCTTATTGGCAATCAAATGCAAAGGTGTGGTGTGGTTCTCTTCCACAATATCTCTTCCTCCCTTCGAATAGCATCTTCTTGAAAAACACTAGGAGAGGGATGATGTCACATGTTCTTCTTTAGCAAAGAACCTTTAGTAGATCAACTCTATGTATACTTGGGCTAACCCGGTGTAGAAAACAAGAGTGATGTAACAAAGGAACTCAATGCTATCCATCATTCACTGTACATGTGAGATAATGCTCCAGGGGTTTGAAATTTTCAGATATTCAATGAATTTGCTAAATCCTGCACAACTTCACAAAACTCATTAGAAAGTTCAGTGCAATGATAAAGCTCCCCCTTTCATCCATTTGTCTTCAATCCATAATCCCCCTTAATTGACAACATAAACTCAATTAAGAAACAAGGGATGAAAGTATGATTGGAATACCTTCACTTTTCTCAAGATGATATTAATCTCAGAACATCATCTTCTTCAGATTGGCTCCCCCTTAAGGGGTGCACTCCATTCTGTCCAAACCATCCTCCAGTTGAGAATGATCATCATCTTCAATTCCCTGCAATATCAGCACATGTAAATACCAATAGTATAAGGGAATAAGATGTATCCTCCTTGGTTCATCAATGTGAACAACAAGGTTGAGAAGATTCTCTCAACCGAGATGTCCCATTTTCACCAGTCTTCACACTTGCACATTTGATCTTCATTGATGATTGTGCTGGTGTGGTTCTCAAAAAATCTTCATGTGAAACCTTCTTCTTCCCTTTTGCTTTAGCAATTGCCAGAACTTCATCTTCAGCTCTCTGCAGATCTTTGGCAAGTTGCAACTGATTTGGCCATATGACTGACGAGTCATTTGGAAGTGTGGCCTCGGTTCTGGAAGTTTCACATGGTTCCTTTGATGCTGTCAAGCTACCTCTCTTAGCCAACTTGTTTTCAATCAATCCCTTCTGCTTCTTTTGGATTGATTGTCTGTTTGAGTTCAGTTGGCTTCTATTTATTTCCATGGCTTGTTTGCAAAGATCAATGGTATGACCTTTCTTTCCACAGTAGAAGAATATTTTGGTGGTCCTTCTGGATGCATCACCCTTCTTGGACTCAGACTCCAAGGACTTCTCTTCCTTTTTCATAATCTTCTTGGGAGCTTTTTCAGCTTTCTTCTTCTTGCTTCCCAAGGCTTCCATTTTAGCCAGGTTCAGTGATCTTCTCTTTCTTTTAGCTCTGGATACAGTTGGAGATTGACATGTATCTTTTTGACCACTTTTTCAATCATCCCAGATGTTTTCAAGTAATCCAAATCTATTTGCAGTAAACAGATGTCTCTGGACCTGTGGATGCTGCTTCTTTTCCTCTGGCTTGCTCCCCCTAGTCATGGGCTTCCTCTGTGCTTTGGCATTCAGTGGATTGTACCAACAATCCTTTGCACAATGCCCATACATGTTACAACACCAACACTGACCCACAAATCTTGACCTCTTGAGTCCTTCTGATTGTTGGGTACATTTCTTGACTTGTTGTGCTGCTTCAGGAGAGCTCTGCTTCTTCATTTTCTTCATCCATACTTGTTTGGAATTATTTTTCCATCCTGCACTTTTTGTGGAAACACAGTTAGAAGCATCAGTACAAGATGGTCTGGATGGTACCTTCTTTCTAGAAGATGTTGCACTTTTATTAGAGGATGTCTTTCTCTTAGAATCATCCTACTCAAAGCATACTTGAGTAGCAACATGTCTTCTTCCAGCTGACTGGGAGGATTCAGCTTTAGGTGATTGCAGATTTTTCAATATCACCTCCAGTTCTAAGCACTTCATGTTAAGGGAGTTCTTCTCATCCTCAACAGCTCTTAGCTTTCCTTCCCAACTTTCTTTCAGCTGATTCATCTGGTCATCATGCACTGTCTTCAATTCAAGCAATGAGTTGTCAAGATCCTTCACCCTTTTTACTTTGTCTTCAAGTTGAGCATCTTTAACAACCATTGATACTCTATGCCTCTTATCTAGTGCATGGTAAACATCTTTGATTATTACTTTAAAGAATTCTTTCTCAGAAAGGCTTCTTTGCAATTCTTCACAAGTATCTTCATATCTATCATTGCAAAGATAAACTGTTTCTTCCTTAGCCTTCATCAGCTTTCTGAGAGTGTTGGTTATGCCAACCCTTTTAGCCAATTGATCTTCCATTCCATTGGATTCTTCTTCTAACTGTGATTTTTCTTCATGAAGATCATGGATCCCTGTAGCTATACACTTTGCCACTTCCATGGGAACTGTCTTCTGAAGATATTTGAGTGCACTCTGAAGATCATTCATTGTTTCAACTTCATCACAGCTAGGACAGGCTTTCTTCATCTTCTTGGCATGTTTCTTCTTTCTATTTTTCTGAGTCTTGGCAGATATCTCCATTTGAGGCTGGTCGCTCGTTTCCTCAAATCTGCACTTCATAAAGACTCCCTTGGATCTTTTAGAGGTAACCTTCCCTCTGATACCAATTTAAGTGCCCATATCAGTGTGAATCACTGAGAGGGGGAGGGGGTGAATCAGTGATCCCTTAAAACTTTTTACTAATTGATTCCTTATCAATTAAACCTCTATGACTGGTTAAAGCCTCGATCCACTCTTCTTGTATCTCTCAACCTTTCCCGGATAATGCAGTAATGAAAAGGCACAGGACACAAGGATTTACAAGGTTCGGCACCAAAGGCCTACATCCTTGCCACGCTCTCCCAACATGGATTCTCCATTATAACCTGTTAAAATTAGAATGGCCGATACAGAGTCCCACTGTATCTCTCCTGAGTCCCACAGGAGGGTCTTTATACTGCTTCACACAGTGTTACCAGAGTCCCACTGGCCTGCTCCAGAATCCCACTGAAGACTTCATCTCCCTGAGTCCCACAGGGTCTTCTCCTGGCTCCTCAAGTCACACGAGTAGCTCTTCTTCTTGTTCAGCTCTTCCTCAAGTATCTTCAGCAGTCTGGGATAAAGACTGCTAGCCTTGCTCTGTACCTCTGATCACTTGAGTTGATCAGGTCTTCTCGTCTTGCTCAGGCTTTATCTCCTTCTTCTGAGGATGACCTGGCTTCTCTCCAACTACTGAATACTCAGACAAATAATATCTTTAACTTCAGTCTGGTCCAGTCTCACATCACTTTAACTTCATGCACTGAGTGCATGGCAACTCTGTCTCTTCATGCAGTGATTGCATGGCCTTCTCAAAATATTCTTCAAGAACTTTCAGTCTTGGTCAACTCAAACGCACACCACTGATTTAAGCTTGTTCAGTGTGCGCGTGCGTGCATGCATGCATGCACTCCCCTTCTTCTCTTCTTGGTGCAGTAAACCCTTAGAGGGTGTAATTCTTTTCAGCACACACCTACTTCTCAGACTTCACACACTTTATGCAATTTTTCTACACACATAATTGTGTGTTCTTCTTTGTGTGGATGTCCTCCCTTTTCTTCTTCTAAGTGTATACACACTTCTTAGTGCACACACCTAGGTTCGGCCTTCTTGTCTCTTTGCACACAAAACTTCTTCACTTTGGCACACACTTGAGTTGGCATCCTCCTCTTCTTGTTGCACACACACACTTTAGTGTTCTTTTAGTTTGTTCTTCAATGTGTGCACACACAAGGTGTGTCTTCACTTGGTGCACACACAAGGCAAGGCCTCAGCCTTCTTTCTTGCCAAGCACCCACAACCCGTAGGGTGTGGTCTTCTTTGTTTGCACAAGGCTACGGCCTTTCCTTCCCTTCTTGCACACACACCCAAATGTGTCCTTCTCCACTTATGCACACACACTGCCCACGGGTGTCTTCTTCAAGCACGGGCCGCGCATGTATCAAGGGTGCAAGGGGTAGCCGTGGGTCACGCAAGTCACAAGGGTGCAAGCGGCCTCATTCGCACAAGCCTCAAATGACCACGCAAGTGCTACTGCCCTCAGGCGCGCAAGTGCTTTAGCCGCGGGCTCCAACCAAGGGTGCGCAAGGCTTGGTGCAACCCCGGTTCTTCCTGCCGCGCAAGGATTGGCGCGCAGGGGACTCCTTCGGGCCAAGGATGGCACCGAGGACTTCAGCCGCACAAAATAGATTGCACGGGGCTTCTTTCTTCGCGAGGCAGAGGGATCTCATGGGACACAAATCTTCAACAAGACTTCAGCGCATCAGCAAGCGAAATGAGAGCCTCTGGCTCTTCTTTTATAGGCAGAGGGATGCCCGGATCATCCGCGTGCGATAAAACTTGAATCCCCGAGTTTTTCGGGTATTTCAAGATTCTGCAAATCTTGATATCTTCCTCTGTTTCACACGCGGGTTCTCCCTTTTTATTTCTCCTCGTGCATGCGACTTTCAAATGCATGCATGGCTTCTTTCGGTCCAAACCATGCAGAACATAGACGCTTCATATCCTCGGCAGATTCTCTTGCCTCGGCCACAACCGAAATCTTCCGTATATTGCATGCATGCTCATTTTAAACCATGGACGAGTTTCATAGGGCTAGACGATCTCATTGGACCCTTCAGCTTGATCAGAGGTGGCCGGGAACTCGATTTGTCTTGCTCGGAGGGCGCCTGGTTCGTTGGTGGCCACGGGAATGCGCGGGGAGGCCTCAGCCGAGCTCGGGGAAGAGGACGAACGCTGGGCCGTTGGATGCGGTGATCAAAAACCTTCGACGGCTTGGATCAGATCGGGAGCGCGGCGGATTAGATGAGCGGTGCCGATCGTCCGCGAGATCAGATGAGCGGCTGGGATTCGCTCCCGGGAATTTTTCCGCGTCCCACATCGAAACGGCGGCCGATTTTCACGCGGCTTATCAATGTGCCGCTGCCGCAACACACCAATTGAACTTCCCTCCTCACGGTGCCGCCCCGCACCGTGTTCTCCCTGCGGGCGCGCTCTGCGCCCACTCATGCCTCCTGCGGGCGCGCTCCTAGCGCCCACTATGCACCTCGGGCGCGCGGGTTTCACCACCGCGTGTCCTCGGGGGCTTACACACGGCCCCCTGCCGCCTTGTGCTTGCACCATGGGATCCCCCATGGGCGTGGCGCCTTAGGCCCACAAGTGCCTTGGGGTTGAACCCGTGGGCTGGCCTTGGCTGGCCTAATTTTTGGCTAAGGCATGAATAAACACATTGTTAAAAAACAAAGTATCCCATATGTAAAATGCCAAATTCCAAGCCACTTCTCCCTTCTTCATTTCTTCTCCTCTCTTCTTCTTCTTGAGAATTCAAACATTAATCTACTTGATTAGAAACAACTCCTCAATTTATGATTCTTCGTCATCATCTCATTTTCTACTTAGGAGAGAATTCTCTAGGATCTTCATCAACCGAACTCCTGAATCACATAACTTCTTCAATTCTCTTTGTTGATCTAATCAGAGATCAAATTGGGACTTCTTCAGATTCACATGCACTAAGTGTTAGTGCATGGATTTCATTAAACCACTTCATCCACTTAGAACATGTGAATGGATCATCTTCAACTCCTCATGCATTTTCACTACAATGCATGGTCTTCTAATCATGTTGTGACTTTGTATCATCAGGATACAAGTTCTTGGAACTTTAAGAATAGCTCAACAATCGTCTGATTTAACTATAGAATGTTTCAACCATCATCTCCTATGTCACTTAGTGAATCTCCTAAGTGACATGCATCTTAGTACCATGGCCATTCTCCATTCATCACCATCACCATCACAACCTTTGTCATTCACATCTTGACATTCCTTGACATCCATTCATTCCATGACAACTTCATGCCTTATTGACAACAAATGCAACACAATGCACTTCATTGATATTTGTTACATTAATAATTTTTTAGCTATGGGGTTCTGTGATTTTCTAAGTGAGGCTATGTTTTCCATTCAAATGTAACCATCCTTGGATATTAATTTTCAGTCTACATTATTTTTTCTATCTTTTATTTTATCTTTTAGTCACTAAAGTATTAGTTTAGTTTATTAAATATTAATCCCATTAGTCTTCACATGATTATAAAAGTATAGAATATAGTTTATAGTTTTCACTAGGATTCCTTTTTCAATATTGGATCAATGTCTGGATTTCAATGTATTATTCCTTAGTGGTTGTTGTAATATAGGGAAATATAAATTCTAAACATTTTTATGAGGATCAATTATGTTAAATATCCATTTATGTTTTATTCTATTTCTATAGATCTATTTAACCATGTTGATAATTATAAATTGACATATTAAACCAAATACTTTAGTTTCTACATTTCTATTTGTATTTTTATTATGATTTGTTTTTCTTATCAACATTCTCAAAAAATTCCTTTAATTTCTATATGATGGAATACATAATTAATGGGCATTTTAATGTTACATTGGAATAGTATTTTTCTCACGAAGAGTCTATTTACGTGACCATAAATAATATTTAATGGTTTACATGATAAGGAGAAGGGTGAAATGAATCATTATCTTGTGTAAATGATGAATAATTGAATCCAAAATCTGCTGAACCTTATTTTAACAATTTTGAGGGAGATTGAATAATTAAGAAGGTAAATTTGAAACATTAGGATGAGTAGTAATATAAATAATACTATAAATTCCATGTAACTTAAAAAATATTCTAATAATATTTTGATGAAAAATATCTTAATGTACGTTATAATATATGACATTATTATCAAAGAACATGAGGTAGTTCTCAATGAAAAGTATGAGTTAAATAATTATGTTCAAACAAATTAAAAATTATATTACATGTCATAAAATATTTATTTACATCGAAATATATTGAGTTATTAAGTTTTTAAATGATATTTGGTTCCCTTGATCTACACAAGATGGACTATAAACAAGAAATTTGACTGATTGTTTTTCATCAATCATAGGACTTCATATTGGTATCGATGAATTCACTTGCCAGGTCCTTCTCCTTATGGATGTAAAACTTCTAGATGGGTGAATCCTCTCTTCTAGATTCCCATTATATATTATCGTAAATAGTTATACGATTCCATGGTAGGATCAATGGTTGACTCTCAACAGGTTACAAAAACCCTAAGTTAGCATATTGTGTGAGAAGGATGTTTTATTTGAATTATTGGTATGTAACATGTTTTCAACTCTATATGGTTATTTTTGTAGAATTTACCAAGGATAAAAAGTACCATGAATATAAAAATGATGAATATCATGAACCAAAAGCAACTAACCATGAAACATAAAATAGTAACATAAAAATAAATGCCTCATAATTATTTAAAGAATATTTAAATTGAATGAAGATTTTTATATTTGATTTAGTTGGATTTATAATCAGAATGAGTAATGGAAAAAGGTATCAGAAGGGATAAACTTATCATCTAAAACAAATAGTCACAATGATTTAAAATGGAAAACCCATAATGAAATACGGTTTGGAATATAGAACTTTTTAAGTTGAAGAAAAAATAAATATATTCATGTAAAATTTGGAAGCATACTAAGATTTTTACTATGAATGATATTGAGGAGTCCTCCCCCATGTTGTATAAATTAAAATATGAATCTATAAAAAATAATTTGAAATTGTATGTGGAGAATTGTAATTAAATTATTAGAATGTCTAACAGGAAACAATGATGAATAATTTATCTTCTTTAATAGATAAATAAAGGATGAGAATATACCAATATGGGGAACAATAGAAGATGAAAAGATACTATATGAAGAAGATATACATGACAACATTAATTATCAATAAGAAAAATGGATATACTATCGAGACCATGTTATACATTTGTGGTTTAATAAATAATAATGTTAGAAAGTATGTGATCATATTATCGTAGGGTAAATTATTGTAATTATTTGAAACACTTCTTGAAGAAGTTTGAGATAATGTGTAACTCTTAATAGGATATGTTTAACATAGTTTAATCATTGTTAACAGTCTAAAATTAAATTTTAATTACTAAATCATGTACTTGGAGGCCATAATCTATTTGAATCATTTTAATATTATCATTGACCATAAAATGTGTCTCCCCTGACATAAATTTTTTAAATTCAACATACATGGAATATCAATATTGAAATACTACAATAAATTTTAGAGTCATGTTTAAGTATTCAAAATGCTATAATTGAGAATGAACAAAATATTATAAAAGTTTTAATAATATCTATATTATATATACCATTTAATAATCGGTTTCATTTTTCATTCCAAAATAAATTTTTATATAGAGGAATTATTGAATTATCATTGTCATGGATAAAATTTATCTTTTTCATGAGTTTACCAGATATGGTTGTAAAAAATTTAAATTTATTTTATGATTCTTATAAAATATTGATGATGGTTTTTTATAAAATTTAAATTAATGGATAGTGATTTATGGGTGAATAATGTTGTATAAATGAAATAAGTATTGATGGAAGGTTTGGTGAGTTTTAGGAATTTGATTCTTTCAAAATCAGTCAAGCGATGAACTTTAATGATACCAATTTCAACTTTTTCATTTGTATATGTATATGTTTTTACAATAGTAGACCGTGAGAAACCCATATAGAAATATTAACAATCAAATCATTATTTTAACGGTATTTTTTACGATAAATATTATGCTCCTTAATCTACATGATAAACTGACGATATAGAGATGGAAAATCCTCAAAAGGGGTCATGTATTATTTGTTTGAACATCTAAGATTACTAGATTTATTGAATGGTAAATATATTATTGATGTAGAATGATTTGGTAAATGCCATTATATTATAAAATAAGTTTTATAGGGTCTTATTTTATTTTTAGGGTCTATATTGTGGCAACCCAAAATCATGATCCTAGTTTCAGAGTAGAAAACACATAATTTGAAAAAATGGTTTAATAAAAATTATAAATCCCCATATATAACAAACCAATAATTACAAGAAATAAATAAAAAATTAAAAAAATACATTCCCCTACATTATTTATATATTTTGATGATTTGGAAATAATATTATATAATAAATTACATGACAATTTAAAATAATTGAATTTTTTTAAAACATATAAAAATAATAATAAGCCTTAATAACTATTTAACATCACCCAAATATTCTCCACACAATCTATCCAATTTGGAATATCCTTCGTAATTAATTTTATTATAACATGGGGCTGTAGATACTTGAAGAGGGGTGAAGAAAAAATATATGTGAGAGACAAAATACTACTCAGGTAATCAGACCTAAATGATGGAATATATAAAATGAAAGGAATAAGTTTACAACATGAAAACATAATTTATATAAACTAAAAATATATTATATCTATTATAATAAATGGAAGCTTGAATATCAATAATAATATTCAAATACTAATGTAGTGCATAATTTTAGACAACACGAACGTGATGTCAAGGCCTTATGCATGATAATTTCCTATTATGGGATAGTTTAAGAAAAACCCCTTTATATTTTGTCTCATGAAATTTGGCGATGCATCGAGGTGATATATAATGATGTCCCCTCGTCGTTCATTCTTTAAGTCAAATTATTTCAAAATATGAGACAACAAAATAATTAATACCATTCACTATGAACCCTATTGATGAATAAAACTTTTTTCTATGTTATGTAATAGTTAAAATCTCATCACCAAATCAACCTTTTTTTTATGTCATTATTCATTAATAATGCCAATACTTTTCATTAGGACAATAAATGGTATAACATGATCATAAAACCTACAGATAACAAAAAATTATTTTCAACCAATACATTATTGGAATAATAAAAATCATTAATATTTGAATAATAATATACATGATGTTAATACATTTAATTATATCAATCTAATAGCATTCTTTAGAGGTGATCCACATTTGATCTAAAATATGTAAAATTTGTTGTCAAACAAAAATAGAGAAATGTGAATATAAATTATACAATACAAAAATAACAGTATCAAAAGAAATCTAGATAATAAATGTGGTTGGTTTAAAAAAAACATATCCCCATTGAAAAAAAATATTCCTAGAAGGATGGTTATATATTATAGAATCATATTGTAAATAGAATTCATAGATGATTCAACCAATAAAGGGATCAACAATGATATTTTTTGGTACCATTTGTTAATTCCCACAAAATATAAATATATATTATGTTATAAATATTGATAAATTAATCATTATTATAGATGATAAAATTTGATAATTCATATTAAAATGATAGTGAAAATGGAAAATATATTTTAGAAATCATTTATAAAATTTACATAAAAGACTATTTTATGTGTCACATCCAAAATTCATTCTTCTTAGATGTAAACTTAAACATATATTAACTATATTCATTTTACTAAAAATATCCATTAATAATTTTTCTTAAAAAATACATAATAATTATCTTGTAGAGATATACAAAGGAAGAAAAAAACATATCTATTTTGAATGAAAAAACAATATTTTTTCCAATATTTTTTTTCAAAACTTAAAATGTAAAAAGAGTAAAAAATATAATTTCTTACCAAAATTACTCCTTACACAATTGTTGTATAAATTGAAATATAATAATTGGTTTTTATTTTAGATAATATAAATGGATAAAATAAGATTATTAATACTAAATAAAAGTCAATGAAAGGTAACACAAGTTATTAATAATCGGTATGAGATTCATAATTCATGATCTATAATTTATTTTCAATGGTTAATTTTAGTTAATAAATTTATATTAATAAAAAAACTTATAATAACACTTAATATATTCAATTGTTAGAAAATTGAAAACTTGTATGTCAAAAATATTGATTATAACATATTGAATAGATATTGATCTACCAAAGGCTTTAGAAAACTGATGACAATTGTATAAAATCTATATAATTAAAATAATGTAATTTTGAATACTATTTCCCATAGTTAAAACATAATATGATAATGAGGCATTCATGTTATATGAATACACCGTTGCATGGATAACATAGTTCATAACCTAATCTTTTCTTGAGATATCAATGTTTAAGATAATAAACCCTTAATGCTTCAGTAACATTTGATTAGAAATATTTTCAAATGTTGTGGAATGAAATTAAACAAAAAATAATATGATTGAGGGATATTTCAGGAAAATATATATCAATTTGGTAGTGTACAATGAAAATAATTAATATTATGTTAAAACAGTTAACTATATCTCAAAGAGAGGAATTTGAGATGGAAACTCATACAATGATGCAGGTTTACTCAATGCATGCAACAATGTTCAGAATAAATAAATTGAATTCATTAAATACATACCCAAGAACATCATTAACATATATTACCATTTTTTCTCCAAATATCTAGACATTATATATATATAGTTTCTTTTATTTAACTATATTTAGCAATTATTGAATGTAATAACTATTATTTTGAAATAGTTTTTTAAAAGGGAATTGGAATTTATTTGGGATTAAAATTTCATCATTAAAACATAATAATAGAAACTACGATAGATGTTTCATTATATTTACAATGGGTATGATTTCTTTTGATGTAGTTTTTGTTACAAATAATTTTTATTAAATTGGTGATGTGCATGTTTTGTAGATTCTTAATGTTAAAAAGTATTTCCTTTATTTTTATTATAAATATAAATATACCCATAAAAATATAATAATTAAATATAACTATTAATGTAAATGTTCTCTCATAGTTATCTATTATATGAATAAATAGTATTTTACAATATTATGTCTAAAAAACCCCAAACATGATCATACCATGATGAATAAATTATTGAGATATGGTTGATATATCGTATAATTATAAATTAATTATAACAATGATATTTATTATTTTATAGTTTTATTTTTCATAATATTAATGAAATATTAAGAATTATTAATTTATATATCTCTAATACATGTAATGAATATATCGTTTTCATACCAATTCATTCCTTTTAAATGATTTAATTAATTCTAATTGGCGTTTGATCATATTATTTTCACATTCTAAGATATTACATACCATATTATTAATATTACAATAAAAATAATGTTTTTTTTATCCCAATCCTCACGACAATTCATTTATTGTTGGTATGAAAATAATATGTTAATCTATTGTACAATTATTGTGGTATTCCATAGGTATGCATGGATTATAATATAATTTTCAATAAAACATGAGAAATGTTTAATATAGTTTAATATTTAAGATTCATAAAAAAGTATAAATATTATAATTATTCATTAAATTAATCATATATAACATAATTTTATTATGGTTAAGGAAAGTGAAGCATGTTGTGTCATTCTAGTGGTAGTCTGCATAAGTAAAAAAAACTAAATTCATTTTTCATTATTAAAACGTGAAATGGGATTAATTATTATTCCCATAGAATGATATTTTTTAAAATAAAAACATTTTTGTCTAATAAAATGGAATAAAAATCTATAATTTGAAATGAAAATATAATATTTTATGGTATGTAAAAATGATAACCAATTTTGGGAACTTTGAGTTTTAGATGGAAGATCCCTTGGAAAAGGATGGAGTAAGAGTATTTCTTATCACCAAAATCTCAATTGATTTAATTATTATCCTAGGAGAATGAAAATTTTAACTTATTAAGTAGTAAACCTTATTGTTTATTGTTCCCCTATATTGTGGATATTGGCCCCATTTATATCTTGTGAAGATAACATTATCATAAATATTTAATATTAAAATAAAGGTAGAACATGATAAAAATTTCATTTGGATCCAAAATTGTACAATAATGTATTCTGAATGAGATAAGTTCTATCCAAACACTGTAAATCCATTTGTAGATATTTTTTAACATTTTTAAACCACTTTACCACGTTAGTTATTAGTTTTACAATTTTAACTTTTATTAAAGGTAATTATTTTTACCAACGGAAACATAATTTTTATGCCAAAAAATAAATTAATTCAATTAAAAAATTTGACCCTTAAATTATAAATTTTAATATAATTAATTTTGATTCATGATATAAATGAGATGGAAATTAATTTCAATTTATGAATTTTTAATGTATTCAAATAATTTATTTTAACTTTTTAATAATTTTCTAAAATATAACATGTAGATTTTAAAAATAAAACTAACTGTTCAAAATTATAATGTATCTTATAAATTATAAAAAAAATCTATTAATTTTTTTCCATATTTATCCAACCATACTCATAAAATAATAATTTCAAAAAATCAATTTCATTTGTAAAAATATTATTTTACACAATTAAAAAATATAAATTTTATTTAAGAAAACAATAAAGGATAAGATTAATCATAGATTAAAATATTTAATCAAGGAAATTATCATCTTCTTTCATAATACATGTAAAATTTATTATTCAATATTTAAATAAAATTCAAAAACTATAGTGGCAAATTGTTCATATGTGAATATCGAGTAAAAAATGTTAACTAATAAATATTTTTATTTACAATTATTTAATTAAGGATTAAGTAATAATGTATTGATATTATCAATTCATTTAAATATTATATTAAAAACCATAATTATTTTTATTAAATTAATAATCAATTTTTTTAAAATATATTTAAATCATTAAATGATTTCCATGTTTTGTTTTAGTTGTACCAAATGAATTAAATTATTATTAGAAATAACTTGAGTTATCATTTTATTTATATTTCATAAATAAATTACCTTAGTTAATTTAGAATAATTCAATGCAATTGTTTTAATGGTCATATTAGATATATATTTTTTTGTTACAATATATTAGGTTTTTATTTTAGTTCACTAATGCATGTGGTGAAAACTATCGAACACAATGTCATCTTTAATGATAATAATATATGAAATTTATCTGTTGTTGAATTATCCCCCTTAAATATGTTAATCATTATAATTATCATAATAATAACTTATGATGATCAATAGGCAACGCATAATTATTAAAACACCACTATATGGTCATGAGTTTTTTAGATATTTAATGAAATATGTCTATATGAAAATTATTGTATATGATTTTTAACTAGTGATAAACCATTACTTTTTTCTCATATACGAACAATTTTTATGAATATCACTATAAAAAATTAATAACATACCACATAAATTCATTATTATTTATATGATAATCTATCAAATTTTGGTTTCTATTTATTTTACAATATCACATAGTATTTAAAAAAAAAGAAGTTAAGTAATATAATTGATAATATATACTACAAAACTACCATATATTTCATTATTAGAAGTCTCATGGGTTTTCCCTTATACATATGGGTTTTAAGCACTATTTCTCCCATTTTAAATAGATTGGTACGTTGAATTACTTAATGAAATACTATGATTTAAATGGCGAAACTAATTTTGGACAGCAACTCCTTAACAAAAACACATGAGTCTGATGATTATTTATTTTATAATTATATAATTTCCTAGTCCCATTAAAACAATTTTCCCCATTCATTTCAGAGACATTTTCACTTGTATAAAACTTTATCCTCATTCCATTATTATATTCATAACATTAGGATTCACTATACTTCATCATTCCATTATTTAATGTGTTGTGGAATTTGATTATGTTAACATTGTCAATAGGAATTCTTGACAGTAGATTTTTAATAATCACATGATTTGTCACTCAATCTTGTATCCCATTACATTGTTCATTGGGATATTTTTAAATTATCCATTTTATCCATTGTTATATTTTTTCCTATATGCTTGATCCATTAAAAAAACTAATAGTGATATCAAGACTGATGATCAATATAATGGAGTTATCACATTTAAAGAAATTATGATTTTATATTAAGATGTCCCATTCTATAAAAATAAAATTCTTGCTCAAAGTTCTTACAAATAAATATTAATTATACATAGTTCAACATATACCACACATAGATTAAAATATATCACCCATGGTTCCATGTAGTTTACATTTCCATTGGTTCCATTATACTTATTTACCGAATCCTCAACATAGAGATATGAAATTACCATATGCATTATTCAAATATTTAATCCAAAATATAATTTTAAAGTATTTTCTCAAAATATAACTTATCATTTATCCAATAGAGGACACATTTTTCCTTACATTTCAATCTAAATTATCCTTATTAACATTCCCATTGGGTCATATACCATAAACATATTTCAACACCTCATAAAAATTCAAATTTTAAACTAACCAAAACATATCTACTTGGAATGTTTATTAATGATTTTAGTTATGCCTCTATGTATTTTAACTAGTGATGTTTGAGTCAATACCGAATGTGTTCTTCCCAGTTTCATTAACCCTTTGTGTATATTCTCTAAAGCCTTCATCCACTTATTGTATATTGAAATTTATATAATTTATAGGAAAATAATACCATACCTACATTGATAAAACATTTGGATTTCTTCATGTGCCTATAATTCCCAAATATATTTTTAGCTATACTGTTCACTATTGTTCTCTAAACTCAATCCTCAATTAAGAATTTATATATTACAATTGAATTAATCCGTATACTATGATGTATGTCCATTTATTTCTTAGAAAATATGATAACCCCAATCTTATAAAATATTAAATTATCCTCAACAAAAATCATAATCATCAATGTTATCTAATCCCAAATCTTAAATAATCATTGGCTCCATGTATCAATGCTCTTGAACCCAGTTCCAATAATTGATATATAATTTGTGGGATTAAATTCCATATATAAATTTACATATGTTAATGTCCCATTATCAAAAAAAAATTCATCCCATAAAATCACAAGAGATTTTACCTTTGGAGAAACATGAAATTAGAACAAAAGTAAACTAATAAATCCTATTTCTTTCTGAACTAATTCATTTAACAGTATATAAAATACTACATAATCAATAATTATCCTTCACATCTCTAAATAATTCACAATATATGATATCCTTTAAGCTATATTATGTGGAATTCATTCTCTTAAAACACGAGGACAATGATACCTAAGAAGGCGTGATTGAGATCAAAATATCAATAAGGGAAAAAGAAAACTATGTTAGTCCCCACATTTACCTGGAATATAAATTATAGATAGACTGAGTAAAATATTTGCAGCCATAATAACCATATATTAATAGGATGATATATCCTTTAGTATTAATCAAAAATAGAATATTAATATTTAGGATCTCACACTGATTGAATACATAATGATAAACATCAAAATAATAGTTTCCATGACTTGAATAAACAAACAATCCTATTATTGAAAGTTGTATAAACCATAACACATCTTATTTTGTCTCATAATAACTATCGATGATTTGAGAGTATAAATAATCTCACACACCACTAGTCACATTATTTATCCTAATTCAATAATCACTTGTATCTAAAATATATTTCCACCAATTTTATAAAGACACATTAACTGAATAAAAACATATCTAAAAGAATATATGGAATTTCAATACATAATCCTACCATATTAGAATTCTATATTTTTTTTTAATTGCAATACATTTAACTATATCAATTAGATAGAAAACATTACTATAAATCATCCAGATAAAGTTGGAGGATAGTCAAATTTTTCTGAGGCAACATTCCAATAACCATCATTATTAGAATATCATCATATGGAATTCCAATACTTTTACTTATTTCAATAAAATAAAATTATTTCTAGTGTTGACATTTTAAAATCATAACGACATATAATTTGATTCCCACACCATATTGTGAAATGATTATATAGCTAATTAAATATTGGAATACATGATAATAATAAATCCAATAAAAGAAGTTAGTTGGTTTCAAAATAAAATAACCCATGTATTAAAAATGAATCATATAATGATTATGATGTAGAAGAAAAAAATACTTTTCAAAATAATGACTGGATGATACAAACCAACAAGGGATTATGAATTAGATTTTATGCTAACGAGATTTTATTTCACTAAATTATGAATAAATATTTTATATTTTATAGTTAAACATAATCTATATCATTGTAAATAATTCTGAAAATTAAATTTGAAATGGACGTGAAAATACTAAATAGTTGTAATTTTTTATAACATGGATGTAAATTAAAATATAATTATTCCTTTTAAAAATATATTCTTTTAAAATGTGATGTTATAACACTTTGAAAATAATTTTAATTTTTTAAATAATCCCTATATATAGGTCCTTGAAAATAAATAATTTATATCTAGGAGAAATAATTCAATGAATAAAAAACATATGATGGTTTAAGGATAATCTCTAATATTAATATCAAAATACCAATGTTCATAACTCACAATGTGAATTGAGGGAGAAAACATTTTTCTCTACCAAAATATTTTTTCCCATATATTGTCAGGACCCATCCTCGGGGCCCGTGCCGTGACTACCCAAATAACCCTTCTATAGGCCTGGGGCTAGAGACTAGCACGAAATGAGTAAATCCAAATAAAAGGGAAAGGATTGGATTTATATAAGTAATCAAACACAATAGAGTACGCAGGATGAAGTAAACACTAAGTAAACTGATTAAAAAGTAAGTGCTGGAAAGTAAATGTGCCAAAATACAAACCCAACTGAAAGTACAGTACAAGAGTAATGAAGGAACAGATGTAGTAATGTAAACTAGCAACCACTGAGTCGTCCTCTGGATATCCCACCTGATGGGTGGGTACAGATGGTTTCCTCATCTCCTCGGGTTCGACCGTCCGCTCCGAGTATGTCCCGCCAAGTGGTCCACCTCCTGGTATCGTCCCACTCCACAAGTCTCCACCTCGATCAGTGTTGTCTGTCGTCTACATCCAACACAACGTAGTACGGGCATAGCCCATGCAGGGGTGACTATACGATACTCATTAGGGATCCCAGGACCCCTGAAGGTGTCCTAGAATCCACAAAGGATAAACCAAAAAGGAAAGATACAAACACAAAGTATCAACCACATCTACATAGGTATATTCCCATACATATACCAAGTCATCAATTCCAGTTCGGCTCATACTCAAGAGCCCATGTACAACCCAGTCCACACAAGAAATCACAACCCAATCCGAACAAGAAAGTAAGTAAATCACAACAATGATAATGACTGAAAGACAAGACTCAGCTTACACAAGTATACTACTCACGAAGAGGGGTGGAGATGATATATGTAGCCTCTGAATCATCTCCAATGCCGAACCCACATAGGATCCAAGTACAGAAGTCATCGATGAAGAGCCCACGATGGATACAAGTACATAAACCATCACTGTCGAACCCACGTAGGATCCAAGTATAGTCTTCATCTCTACCGAACCCATGGAGGATCCAAGTATAGTCGTCCTCACTGCAGAACCCATGTAGGATCCATGTTCAGTCATCATCGTCGTCACAGTCGCAGCGAGCTCTAGGGTTCGTACACACAACATGCTCGATTCTGGGAGTGTCCGCTCCATGAGACAAGGGGTTGATGCATCAACTGTCATGATATCCAGAGTTGATTTATCCCAAAGTTCCGTCTTATTAATGGGAACACAACGCGACAGTTGACACATCCATCGGACGCCCGGTCGGAGAAATATTGGTTTTTCCGTCCTAGGGGCCTGGTTAGAAATATGCTCGTTTCTAACCCGGATGATATCCAAATTCATCCAAAACTAACATAGTGTGTCAAAAAAGGACTGTCTCATAGAAAGAGTCCCAGTGCCGTAGACGGTGAGTCGATCGGACATGCGGTCTTTATGTTATTCACGTTTAAGAGAATAACGGGCCCGACCAGTTTAGCCTGGTGGGCCGACGTGTCGAGTTGACCCCTTTTGACGGGTCCAACCCAGAAGGGGTGTCAGACTGGTCTGAAGGGAATACTCAAGTCAGATCGAAGAGACGTGGCCCAGCTAGCAGAGCGGCTTGGCCGAATCCGAGTGAATTGCAAATTCCCCCCCCCCCCCCCCGGTTTTCCGCACCGGTAGCGACAGGTGAAGCCACCCTTCCCCAAAACTGGCCAGCTAGACTGGTCGGTCTTCTGCGCACGGGGCCTGCATGGGTGGGCCGCTGGTCCTCCAGCACGGTGCCCTCCTGGCGCGGCGGTCCAGCACCGCCTGGCCGGCCAACAGGCAGGCCGGTCCTCTAACACGGCGCCCTCCTGGCGTCACAGCTCCACTTCGCTCGGCCGACCAATGGACCGACCGGTTCTTCAACCGAAGTGGTCCGTGTTGTGGGCTGCGGTTTGTTCTGCACAACCGGCACGATGACACTGGTTCCCTTCATCACGATCCAGGAATGGTGCGACGACACTGTGTTTTTCCTCTGCCTCCGGTAGCGAATTCCAAAGGAATAAAGTTTCAGCGGAGGGATGTCGGGTCGTTTTCATTCGGCCCGTGCCCTCTACGTTAGACGGTATCACATGGCCAAGATTGCACAAGGTTCAAGAAACACAACAAACAATATTATTCTCAGTAAAATTGAATCAATACACCCTACCTCTACAAAAGATGACGAGCATTTGCATCACTTTATGAGGGTTCATAGACGTCAAGGGACAGTGTCCGAGGAGGATGTGGCGTCTCCCCTTTTTGTCACGGAGAGACGATTGAAATTTGTGACATCTTTGGCGAGTTCTCGTGTCGGTGTCTCCCCCCTTGTCGCGGAGGAAAATGAGGACGGAGAAACCGGGGTCACCGAGTTGATGTTCATCGTCAAAGAGTTGACGTTCTTTGTTGAGGATGACATTCTTCAAATAAAACTAGAGCTCTCTCCCCAAAATATCAACACAACATGCCAACCCCCAAAAACAAAATAAGGCTTCCCTTATTTTATTAAATCATGCCATGCATTCAAATTTATAAAATTCAAACACTTAATTAATTTAGGAAGAGTTTCCATTAATTAATTAATGTGTGTGTTGGCATGCAATAAAGAGGGAGTGGGAAATTTACTTAATTAAAGGGAGTTAACAATTTTTAAAGGGGGAGTTTATGAGAGTTATGGAAATGTGAAGGGTTGGGGCTCATATGGGCCCCACCAAAAATTTATCCTCACATGGGTAGTTTGGATGTTAGTGGGTCCCACCCTTACTTCCCCATGTAGGTTATAGCCACTTAAGATATAAAAATAAAATTCTTCCACAATTTTATTCACCTCTCAATTAATGCACAAAAAATTAACTTATTTTCCCGTGAAAACGCATCTTCAGTTAAGGTCTTCTTAAGCAATTTATGGCGCTGCGAGTTCACCAGTGCCCTAGTATTTCAATTCTGAGCATGACATAAAAAGATAGAGAATCCCACTCATTCGTTCAGTGAACGTACCTGTGCTAAGCTTCAGAAATTGATTCTGGGCACACCGGGCTTCGGAATCAAGTGCCATAAAAAGCCATTGACTTGTAAAATCCCAATTAATTTTAGAAAACATTTTCCTTAAAATTCATGGGTTTTTACATTACTCCCAACTTAGGGCTTTACGTCTCCAAAATGTTACATCATAAACTATGGATACAAACGATGGCATTGTGCACGCATCTGAGCCTCCCTCTCCCATCTGCTCCCCTGAGGACACCGTGCTGCCAATGAATGCACACTAGAAGACTCAACCATACACGTATGACCTACCCCTATCGGTCCTCGACCTCCACCGGGACCTCCGTAAAAGTTTCATCGTCATCGATGTCTAGCATCCCATGATAAATGATATGCATCGAGTTAGGCACGTATATCCCTAGCTGAGATATATGGAAGACGCCGTGCACCTGGCGCAATCGAGGTGGAAGAGTCAGGCGATAAGCCACCTCGCCTTTCCTGCTGAAAATCTGGAATGGTTTAATGAAGCATGGAGATAACTTGCCACCCTGGACAAATCTCCATAATCCACATTGAGGTGAGACCCGTAAGAAAACGTGGTCACCATCCTCAAACTCCAGTGGTCCCCACTTCCTAACAGCATAGGACTTCTCTCTACTCTGTGCAGTCCTCATCCACTCTTAGATGATCTACTCCTTCTATGTTGTAGCCTAGACCATCTCTGGTCCTACGAGGGTTGGCTCCCCATGGTCATTCCAGTGCAGAGGTGATTTTCATGCTTGACCGTACAATTCCTCGTATGGTGCCATCCCGATGGTGGAGTGGTAGATGTTGTTGTACGCAAACTCCACCAAGGGTAGGTGATCCTCCTAACTGTGACCAATGTCAAGGACGCATGCACAGAGCATGTCCTCGAGTGTCTGAATGGTCCTCTCTGTCTGGCCATCCATCTGAGGTTGAAAGGCGGTGCTCAAGCGCAGCTGTGTCCCGAACATCTCTTGAAACCCCTTCCAAATCCGGGAAGTAAAGCAATCATCTCGACCGGAGATGATAGAATATGGACCACCATGAAGTCATACGATCTCTTGAATGTAGAGGCGTACCAAGCTCTCCACTGATCCCTGCTCTCTAATAGGTCGGATGTGGGCCGACATGGTGAGTCGGTCAACAATAACCCAAATGGAGTCATGTCCTCTAGTTGTACATGGGAGCCACGTCACAAAATCCATGGATATCCCATCCCACTTGCACTATGGAACCTCTAAGGGTTGTACCAAACCTGCTGGTACCTGGTGCTCCGCCTTCACTTGCTAGCAGGTGAAGCATCGTGAAATGAACTCTACCACAACCTTCTTCATACCTGGCCACCAGTTCTTTCGTCCGAGATCCTGGTACATATTCGCTACTTCTTGATGTACCTATAAAGGGTAAGTGTGAAAATACCTCAGAACCTCCTCCTTTAATGCAACTGGTACCATGGTACGTCTCCTGAAGAGGATGACATGCTATGCTCCTTCATAAAATCCATCAGGGGCATGTCCTGTGGAAATCTGAGTACGTCGTGTCTCACAGTCAACGTCCCCATGTTGTGCCACTCTGACCCATTGAATAAGTAGAGGAGTGATTGTGAGAGACTATAGGAAGACTTCCTCATATCTATCCACGAAGGATATATACAAAGCGGATAACTGTTATGTCTCCACTCCAAGTACCTGAGTGCCCGACCTCCTGCTGAGAGCATCAACTACTATGTTCCCCTTCCCAGGAGTATAGACTATCTCAATGTCATAGTCTTGGAGGAACTTGAGCCACCACCACTCTCTTACGTTCAAGTCCTTCTGCGAGAATATATACCTGGGACTATGGTGGTCAGAGTACACTGTAAATAACTCTCCCATATGATAGTGTTGCCTTATCTTTAAGGTGAAGACCACTACTGCTAACTCTAATTCATGGGTAGCATAGTTCTGCTCGTGCTGCCTCAACTATCGTAAACCATAGGTGATCACTGCTGTATCCTTGATTAGAACACACCCTAGTCCGGTCCCTAATGCATCGCTGTAATATACGTACCCTATTCCCTCCTATGATATCCTCAAGATGGGCGAACTGGTCAATCTCTATCTTAGCTCATGCAAGATCTACTGACATATATCTGACCACACGAAGGGTTTCCCCATTTTCGTCATTGCTGAAAGTGGTGCTGCAACTCTAGAGAAGTCTGGCACAAATCTCCGATAGTACCCTGCCAGACCTAGGAAACTCCGTACCTCCATCACACTCCTAGGGTGCTCCCAAGAAAGTACTGCCTCGATCTTCTCAGGATCCACCGCAACTCCCACCACAAAGATGACGTCCCCCAAGTAGTGGACCTCTCTAATTTAAAACTGACACTTCGAGAGCCTACCATAAATCTGGTGCTCTCGGAGTGTGTCTAGTACAACCCATAAGTGGTTGGTGTCCTCGTCCTCAATAGTCGAGTAGATCAGTATGTCATCGATGAAGACTACGACAAATCGAACGAGGAAAGGCCTGATGATCCTGTTCATGAGACTCATGAACACTTATGGAGCGTTGTTTATTCCAATGGTCATAACCAAAAACTCATTGTGGCCATACCAAAAACTGAAGGCCGTCTTCTAAACATCCTCATCTCGAACTATGAGCTGATGATATCCCGACCTAAGGTCTATCTTCGAGATCCATCGTTCTCCATTGAGCTGATCAGAGAGGGTGTCAATCCTTGTAAGTGGATACTTGTTCTTCACGGTCACCTAGTTCTGGCAACGGTAGTCGAAACACAGTCGCAAGCTCTTGTTCTCCTTCTTGGAAAACAAAATCTGGGAAGCCCAGGGTGAAACACTGGGTCGAATGAATCCCTTGACCTGTAATTCCTCCAACTTCACCTGTAGCTCACGAAGACCATTGGGAGCCATCTGATTTGCAGGAGTAGATATCGAGGATGTCCTGGGGTACATGTCAATATAAGAGTCTATCTCTCTGGAGGAGGTAGTCCAAAAACGTCGTTAGGAAAAATGTCTGCATACTGATCCACCACAACAAGAAAACTTGGACTCCGCACATCAACTGCTCCTAGGATGAGACTAGACAATTGATGGGTAATCGATTATCCTCTCCTCTATGTGAGTCCATCATGCGCTTCAAAGGCTCCCTTCTCACCAGTAAAGGTGAACCTACCCCCATCTATGTGGAAACACCTCACTTTGCACCTAATACATTTGATCTGAGCATGGACTGTAGATAACCAATCCATGCCAAAGATGATGTCGTAAGGCCTCGACACCGCTACAAGAAGATCCCAGCCAAATCTCTCACCAACTAGAGTATGCTAACACTGCCAGAACTAGTGCGTAATCATCGAGTCTACTCTGGTATTATTCTATAGGCATATGGATCGAGCCAACGGCTCCGTTGGAATCTCCGTGTTCCGAACAAGGGAAACGACAATAAAAGAATGACTCGCTCCTGTGTCTATAAGAACTGCCGCAAGGGTGGAATAGACACAGATAGTACCTCGAATCATCTCAGGTGCGTCATGGTCGTTATACTCCACTGCCTAAAGCTGAGCTTTCCTCAATCCTCCAGATCCCTTTGGTCGGGGAGGACCACCTGGTGGTGGTGGTGGTAGTGCCTCAAAGCATCGCCCACCAACCGCTGCTCGGCTAGCTCTTCTGCCTCATCTGCCTTCTCCCTGCGGACCGCCACATTCGATCCTCTGCCTCTACCTGTGTGGTCCCTCATCTATCTGCTACTCCTCTGCATGGTGGGTTGGGCTGTCACAAGCCATGTGGACCTACATGCCGCTTGCATAGCACTGCCTGCCTCTCGTATGACTGACTCTACGTCATTTTCCCCGCACATCAGAACCAGTATCCTGATGTCACCCACCATATGGACTGGTCCTCTTGGACCTCTACATCATCTATCTACTACCAGCCGCAGAATACAATGCAACGTTTCGCCATGCGGTAGGCCTCACTGTTGTCGTAGGCTCAGCAAGAAATCTCTCCACAAGAAGGGCTCGCTCCAGTACTCCTGCATGCGTCAGAATGCTGAGGGAGATCATTGAAGCCATGATATCATTCCTTAGTCCATGCTCAAAGGTCCGAGCCCGGATGAATGGGTTCCGTACCATGTCCATGGAGTAGCATGAGTGTTTGATATATCTCACCAAGTACTGGGCTACTGTCATGCTGCCCTGCCACCGTTGTAGTAACTCTTAGATGCGCACCGCACGAAGGGTGGCCAGAAAAAACTCCGAGCGGAGGAGGCACTCGAAGTACATCCAAATTAGTGATGTCTCATTGTGCACCTGAAGCATCATGTTCCACCATCTACCTCCTACATCATGCATGAGACTCACTTCAAGGATCACCATAAGGTTAGCTGGTGTCCCTAATAATCAGATGATTCAGGCAATAGCCTCCAGCCAATCCTCGGCTGCCTGAAGGTCCATCCTCTTCAGATCTTGGGCGGCCTCTGATGCTGAAACTTGTGCAGTGCACTCAGGTGATGTGCAATCTCTACTACTGGGGCTGGTGGTATCGGTGGTCCATCGGGTAGAGGTACCGCCGGTGCCTCCCTGTAATGAGGCCTTGCACCGAGGCCTCGTCACTCGGTGGGCTACCATCCCGCACGTAACTAGGAACCCTAGATGGCTGCCTTCGTGGGGAAATCCTGGAAAAAAAACAGTTGTGCCACAGTTAATACAGTATACCTGGTGAGCTGACACAAAGTAATCATAATGAAAACATTTGAAACACACATGCAATCAGTGTTTTCGAGCACTGAGTCGGAAATCAGAAGTCAGAGTCCTGGTTTATGGATACGTCTGTCGTCGCACCATAACTGGACTCCCTGGACAGATAACCACACTCAATAGCCTTAACACTATTTTTTCACATGAATAAATTATCAGAGTCTTATGTTCTATGATAGAGATGACTCCTCTGTTACCAATTTGTCACGACCCGTACTCGGGTCCTGTTCCGAGACTACCCAAAGCCCACCTTCCATAGGCCAGGGGCCAACAACTAGAACCAAAGGCGTAAATCCCAATAAAAGGGACGGAATTTCCTTTATATAAGTAATTATACACAACAAAGTACCCAAGATGAAGTAAAAACTAAGTGAACTGAGTACAAAAGTAAGTGATGCAAAGTAAATGTGCCAGAATACAAACTCAACTGAAAGTATTCTACAACAGTAAAGAAATAATTGCTAAAGTAAAGTAAACCAGCAACCACTGAGCTGTTCTCCAGATATCCCACCTAAAGGGTGGGTATAGATGGTCTCTACAACTCCTCGAGTTTGGTCGTCTGCTCCGAGTACATCCCGCCAAGTGGTCCACCTCCTTGTACCGTCTCGCTCCACAAGTCTCCACCTCGATAAGTGATGTCTGTCTTTTGCATCCAACACATCGTAGTGCGGGCATAGCCCATGAAGGGGTGAGTATACGAAACTCAGTAGGGACCCCGAGACCCCCGATGGTCTCCCAAAATCCAAAAAGGATAAACCACAATGGAAAGATACAAACACAATGTATCAACCAACTCTACTTAGGTATATGTCCATACATATACCTAAGTCATCAATTCCAGTTCGGATCCAACTCACGAGCCCATGTACAACCTAGTCCACACAGGAAACCACAACCCAGTCCACACAGGAAAGCATGTCAATCACAACGATGATAATGACTAAAGGACAAGACTCTGCACACACAGGTATACTACTCATGAAGAGGGGTGGAGATGATAGTCGTAGCCTCTGAATCATTTCCTCTGCCAAACCCACGTAGGATCCAAGTACAGAAGTCGTCGCTACCAAACCAACGTAGGATCCAAGTACAGTAACCATCACTGTCGAACCCACATAGGATCCATGTAGAGTCTTCATCGATGCCAAACCCACAAAAGATCCATGTATAGTCTTCATCAGAGCCGAATCCACGTAGGATCCAAGTACTGTCGTCATCGTCGTCGTAGTCGCAGCAAGCTCTAGGGTTCCCGCACACAGCACGCTTGATTCCGAGAGGGTCTGCTCCACGAGCCAAGGGGTTGATACATCAACTTTCACAAAGTCTAGAGTTGATGTATCCCAAGGTTATGTCTTATCAATGGAAGTCAACGCGATAGAAGACATGTCAATCGGACGCCCGGTCTGAGAAATATTGGTTTTTTAATCCCAGGGGCCCAGTTAGATATACGCTCGTTTCTAATCTGACAGATATCCAAATTAATCCGAAACTCACATAGACTATTGTAAAAGGAACGTCTCATCAAAAGAGTCCCAGTTCCGCAGACGTTGCGTCGATCGGACGCACAGTTCTTACGTTATTTTTGTTTAAGTGAATAATGGGAATGACCCGTTTAACCCAGTGGGCTGACGGGTCGGGTTAACCCAGTTTGACAGGTCCGACCCAGCAAGTGTGTCAGACCGGTCTGAGGGGAATACTAAAGTCAGCCCAAAGGGATGCGGCCCGGCCCAGCCCGGCGGGGCGTGGCCCGGCCCGACTCGGCTTGGCCTGGAGGGCTAGCCGAGCGGCTCTGCCGAAGCTGGGTGCATTCCAATGTGCCCCCCCCCCCCCGGTTTTCCGCACCGGTGGCTCTGCCCTTCCCCAAAATTATCCGGTTATACCAGTCGGTCTTTTGCGCACGGGGCCCACATAGGTGGGCCACAGGTCCCCCAGCGCAGCGCCCTCTTGGTGTCGCGGTCCAGCACCGCCCGACTGCTACTCTAACGCGGCACCATCCTGGCATCGAGGCTCTACTTCACCCGGACGACATATAGGTCGGCCGATTCTCCCGACAAAGCAGCCCGTCTTGTGGGCCCAGGTTAATTCTGCACAACCGGCGGGACGATGCTGCTTCCCTTCGTCACGATCCCGGCATGGCACAATGGCGCCCTGTTTTTCCTCCACCTCCGGTTTCCAATTCAAATGGAATAATGTTCCAGTGGAGGGTTGTCAGGCCTTGTTCGTTCGGGCCGTACCCTCCGCGTTAGATGATATCACATGGAAAATAATGCACAGGGATCACGAAACACAACGAAAAATTTTATTCTCCGTAAAATTAAATCAACACACCCTACCTTAATAAAAGATGATGAGCGTTGGCATCGTGGGATGAGGGTTCGTAGACATCGACAGAATGCGTCCGAGGAGGATGTGGCATCTACCCTTTTTTTCATGGAGAGAATATTGAAAAGAATGACATCGTTGGTGAGTTCCCGCATTGGGGTCTCCTCCCTTTTCGCTGTGGAAGAAGAGGAAGGAGAAAATGGGGTCGCAGATTCGATGTTCTTTGTCGAAGAGTTTGCGTTCTTCGTTGAGGATGAAGTTCTTCAAATAAAACTAGAGCTCTCTCCCCAAAATCTCAACATGACATGCCAACCCCCAAAAATAATATAAGGATTCTCTTATTTTATTTAATTATATCATGCATTCAAATTTAAAAAATTCAAACACATAATTAATTAATGAAGAGTTTCCATTAATTAATCAATGTGTGTGTTGGCATGCCATAAAGAGGGAGAGGGGGAGAGTTACTTAATTAAAGGGAGTTAACAAGTTTTAAAGGGGGTGTTTATGAGAGTTATGGAAATGTTAGGGGTTGGGGATCGTGTGGGCCCACCTCAAATTTATCCTCAAATGGGTAGTTAGGATGTTAGTGGGTCCCACCCTAGCTTCCCATGTAGGTTATAACCACTTAAGATATAAAAATAAAATTGTTCCACAATTTTATTCACCTCTCAATTAATCCTCAAAAAATTAACTTCTTCTCCCGTGAAAATGGATATTAGGTAAAGGTCCTCTTAAGAAATTACCGGTGCTGCGAGTTCAGCAGTACCTTAGGATTGCAATTCTATGCCCCAGTTCAAAAGATAGAAAATCCTGCTCATTCGTTCACTGAACATACCTGAGCTAAAATTCAGAAATTGATTCTTGGCACACAAAACCTCTGAATCAAGTGCTGTCAGAAGCCATAGACTCGTAAAATCCTAAAGAATTTAAGAAAACATTTTACTTTAAATTTATTGGTTTTTACATATATCTTGATAAATTACCATATAATATTCATTTAGAGTGGTAGAACCAGGTTATGGGAGAAATTAATTTAGGAAAGAACCATATAACTCATCGAAATAGTACTTGATTTATCTATATTAATCATGACTATAATACTATATAAAGTATGGAATATTTAAATTGGTGAATCGTGAAGATGTAATGTGAAATTTTAGAAAATGATATAATAACTCATAATAAAATAGTATAATGTACACCACATTTAATTCAATGAGAATGATCATAACTCAATTAACGGAAACTAGTTTACCAAAAGCATTACATCTGGGGAAAATTTGTTTAATATCCATTTGATTAAAAGTTACTAAATTTGTTAATATTTTCCCTTGAATAAAAACTGGGTGATAATGATAAATAATTTGGATGTTCTTACAAAATTCAAATGAATACATGGTGCATAACATAATCATGCCCCATGTAATTCGAGTTTCAATCATTAATCCCATAATGTTTGAGTAATATTTATATCAAATACCATTTGAATAAAAGTAATGAAAATAATCATAAAATTTAATCCTTAATATAAAATTCAGGATATTATATCCTAAATAGGTGTTGCATACAAAAAAATATGAAAATAGGTTCATAACACAAAAATGACTCAAAGAGTGTAATTTTATTGGAAAACCCATTCCTTAGTCCTGATTCATTATTAACATTCATCAAATATCCTGAATATTTAGATTAAATAAAATATTTAAATACCCAATATTTTTATTCATAACTATAACCATTTATATTCTACATTTATAGTTATTATATATATATATTATATATTATTTATCTATATTGGATAATGGTTGAACGTAATCTTAATAACAATAAATTAGATTAATATGAATGATATTAGTATTAATTTTACTTACCAATCCAATCAATTCAAGATAATTAATTGTTGTAAAATATATTTCCTAGTAAATTTATTATGGGTTTAATCTAATTCCTTTGTTTTTCCTCATAAACAATGTCGATGAAATTAGTGATTGTTATTTTTAGGATATTTTTAATGAAGGAGTCGTGTTTTCTTAATTATTGATTTAAATATTTATGTAATGTTTCTAGAAAAAAGATAACCATATTTTATATCATTTTTACATGTATATATGTTATTTTAGTCTCCCAATTTGTAAATAAATATTAATTTTTATGCTGTATGTTAAACTAGCCCCAAAAAGAACATATGTTGCTAAATGGATGTTTGTGAGATGATTTATAATAATAATATAATGTCATTGATTTTGAATGATGTAAAAACATTTTAGTTAATGATAAAACCTCAGGTTCAATTCTAATAATTATATGTAAAATATAGTTAGTGGTTTGAGTGATTTTGAGGGTCATCTATAATCTATCTCTCGGAAATTTAAAGGGGATAGAAGAGCCCCATAGTTAGCTCATGGTTAGCTATAACCATGTGGATCAACCCATTTAGTAATCTAGTTCATATGGGAGGATGCATGGTTTTTCTATAATAATGTGTGTAGGGGTTCACAGATTTGTGGGGTTGTGTAATTTTGTTAGGGATACATTTTTTACAACTCTCGCATGGATAGTCATACTGCAATCCTAGCATGTGTAAGGGGGTACATCGCATTGTTGTTATCACTCAGTTTATGAAAAATACTAATAAATATCAAGACAAACTATGTGATCATTAATTAATGGGTTAATATTACTCCTTTTACATTAATTTATTTATATCAATTATCATTTTATTCTTCCACCTATTTTTAGAAAGTGACTGGCCAGGGGTAGACTTCCTTCTCTTTTGGAAAGTCTTTAATATCATTCACTCATGTAGACTATATTTTCATCACCATCAGTTGGGTTGGATTTCTCTTAGTAAGATATAAACTATTAATAACTACGTTATTAGTTTATCCTTCCCTATTATATGATATTTTTCTCTCCACTAATTTTCAATATTATCATAACAGTTGGAAATTCTTATGATTTATATTATTTTGGATTGATTCAAATTCTAAAAATGGAAGAAGAGGCAGTTGTGAGACTAATTTAGGTAGTATAGATATTTTCCATTTAGTATTTTTACATTTATATCAGGTAATATTTTCCCCTATCATATAAATCCTTCTATTTCCCCCATAATGATAAATTAATTAAATTATTTGTAGTTTTTATACATGGTGACACCCTAGCCACCTACATGGAAATTCTAATGGGTGTTTTCCATGAGATGGGTCATCGTTATGGGGTTTTCCTTCCTTATGGTATTAAATTCCCTATTCCATAAAACATTTAACCACCCCAGAGATTTAACATTTCTTTAATTAAATGATTATGAAGTATGAATTGAATTGATAGATATGCAGGGCCATTTTCATATAACCTTATTCTTCTTGTTATAATATATAATTGATTTTTTTATTTAATACTCTGGAAAACATTGAGGAAAAGTTTGGTAAAAATTTACTTGCTATATTGTAGAAAATTTGATAGTTTTTCTATTACATGAATCCAATGAGAGGTAGATCGATGTATATTAATGTGATACATTAGACATCTTCATCAATATATAATTAAAACCTATTTGTAATTCCTAGAACATAGTAAGAAATAAATGTGACCTTACTGGATTTTCTATATGGGGTCACTATTCATGAAAAAAACATACCCATGAGTGATATTGATTTTTTAAGGTAGGAAAAATTGAATGGATTAGTGGAAAGATGGTCACATCATGACATATAAAATATTGAGTCCCCAATTTTTGGTAATTGAGAAGCGATCATAAGGTTATACTTACAAAAGACCAATAGTGATACATGGGTTTCCTTTTATGGGCCACCACGGATGGAATCTATGGGGAGAGATAATAAATTGAAACCCATAGTGATACATCGTGATGATAATTTTGGATCACCATGGATGGTTTTAGAATGCCACTTATAATTTCTAAATATTCCTCATATATAAATTCTCTAGATTCAGAATTAATACTATAGGTATACATCCTCTATGAAAAATAAAATGTATTGGTTTGATCATCAAAATTTATTTTATTATGATTATTCAGTTAAAAAAACATACTTATACAGTTACACCATGCATAGTATACATCTGTGCCAAGTGAATGAAGGTAGTGTCATCCTGATGTCAAAGTGGAATCCATTTGAGTATTTATTATTTATTTATCATCATTCATTATATATTATTTGGATAAAATCGATTATATATTATCTATCATGATTGATATAAACACCAATACATGTGGAAAACATAGTACATATCACAACTTGGTCGTGCAACCCTTTATACCCAATTATACTTCGTGATTATGGGTCTGGATATATAGATGTGCATATCTCTTGAGGACTAATATTTAGTACTCAGATCGAACATAGTGGATGAGGACCAATACTATTCAAGAGATTCTAGTCATAGTTATTTTTTGGATGTTTAGTATTTTTGTATTTCAGGTTTTATGTGTATAGTTCCACAGTACCCATGTTTGTCATTTTATATATATACATGAAATAAGTAGAAAAAGATTTTATTTATTATGTTTTAGCGTCTTCATGTTCACTTATTTAATGTATATTTTATATTATATTGATTCACGTATATTAATTATTCCTTTGCGTATATTATATACATTGTTATTGTGCTACACTCTGAATCCTGAGGTAATATTATATCAATATAAAAACAATGAGCATTCTCAATAATTTGGAAGCCTCTGGTATTTGGGGCAGAGAGATTATGGTCATGTGGACAACGATCTTAGGGAACCACATAGTGGATTAAATAGTGTAAGTATGCAGACTGGTATTAGAGACCAATATCTTCGTACATATAAAAAAAATTTATTATAAAGGACACAAGGATGTGTATGTAGTAGATAGTATCACTGTTACTATGATTATTTATCCCACGTATAGGGGAAAACCAAAATTCAAGGGATGAGTTTTTACTACTCTAGATTGTTCCTAGTATAGTTTAAATGATTTCACTATTGGGTGATGATGATGCCTTATGAAATTATTAGTGTTATTATTGATATTGTTATTGTGGATACATTCTATTTGACTAGTACCGTAAGGATATAACCTCTAATGAATCATTATAGGCACCTTATTATATATATTACATGAATTATCCAAGCCACGTTTACTTTCTTCATGGATTTTATGTATTCCATGTGACTTTTATTAGTTAATTATTTGTTATATAATGAAATTTTATAAATTTATTTACAGGTATGACATAATTGTATTGATTAATGTCTTAACATCAATCTACATGGTGTTTTCTCACTTATATTGATGATGAATCCTTAATTATCCAATTATTCCCTGGTTGATCCAAGAACCACTGATTTTATGGGAAACAATATTAACCAATATGATTTAATAATTAAAAATATAATTGTTAAATAATGTTATTATTTAAATTTTTAATGGTATTTCACTGAATCAAATCAACACAAATGTCCAATTACATTGTGATAATAAATGTAAATGTTATGTCATAGATACATTCCATACCATTCGTAATTTATATAGAGTATAAGTTTTTCATAATTGGTAATGGTGAAAAATTTAACATCATTGAGATATCTATATCATTAGAAAAAATTATTGACAACAACAATTAAAGTTTTAAAATGAAATATTTACCACAAAATGGGGATTCTAATTCCAATTTTGTTGGTGTTTTCCTTTTATCCATGTAATTGAAACTTTATATACCTAATACCTTGTATTATGTGAGTATATGGACCTAAACCATTCATATTAGTGGGAATTAGTCCATGTTTACCGTGACTTTTGTGACACTCTTTATCACCTAGACATTGATTCAAAATAGGCAGTGAGGTGTAACATTCTCATAGGAAGGATTTGTGTGTATCCCTTCCTTTTAATATTTTTCATACATACAATTAGATTTTATCTATGAGGGAACTCGTAAATTGTAATGTTATGACAATATGACATCCTTGAGACTTATTATAGATTGATGTAATGACTATTCGCTATCGGATATGTTATTTTAGACATAGATATTACCTAATGTAGTTATACAATAGAAACATCTTGTAGCTCTTCCACTGTGTATTGATTCATAGTTCTATGATAGTTATTCTAGTTTATACATAACTTATATGGAGCATCAAGACCTACCCTCTTTTTGTTTGAATTAATATTTGAATTATACCAAAAACATCATCCCTCTCTCTTAGGTGATGTAGGACCATGGGCAATCATATCATGGCTATAGTCCATGGTGTCGATCATTGTGTATATCAAGATGCCTCTAGATTGGAATTTCAATAACGACACATAAATTCTCATTGACATAGCCATTATTTTGTGATATTTTATCACTATGGTTAGTTTTTAACATGGTATGTTTTTTATGGAATTCCATAAACCATAATATGAGTACTTCTTTTCACAAACAATAAGGGAGGATGGTGCCAATGAGTTTATTCCCTTTACCTATGGATCTAAGATAGTGATACAATACTCATCTTTTTTTAATTATCATTATTATTTCACATTGGGTCCAACCAATGATGAGATTATGACTGTAAGACATTTTTAAGATGCTCTTGGGTACACCATCTGATCACCAGTGAATTTTTTCAAGAAATATGTTGATTACTATATAGTGAACCAGTCCCTCATCATAGAGAAATACCTAAGAGAAGATAGAAATTTGATCAATGTAGTTTTAGATTATATGATGGGAGATAGAATGAATTAAAGATGGAAGTGTTTTTTTGAGGGTTCAAATGGTGGATGTTCTATCTAGATGAAACCGAATGCTAGTAATATGGTGTGTCACTAGTGTGGATGGGAAGGGCATTGGATTCCCCAATGAAAGAGGAACCCAATCGGGTGATGATCTAAGGAAGTGTTTGGTCACCTATAGAATGTATTCAAATATTTCCATTTTGTGGATACCAATATTGGATCTATATAGATACAACATTCTTTTATAGGATCCATAGCTCAATTTCCTATTGGGTGTTCGTCTAATGAAGGCCAATCAGGTGGAGGAAGTGGTTGTGGTGGAGGTAGTATTCCAGTAGATTCTCATTGTCAGAAGACCAGAGAATGCCATGTTACTCAGTTGCAGGTGTTCTAATATAGAAAAATATAAATTGGGAAACATATAAATGTGGAATATAACATATGGCCTTTATAATCTGAGGATAAAATCTAGTATCCCCTAATTTAGTATCATTTTTATTTGTTATATGTACATCACACTATTTTGTATCTATTGGAATTATGGAATTTCAAGGCCTAGGAATTGATTAATCCAATGATTCTATGAGTCTCTACACAAATTTAGGGATCCAATCATAGATTATAAATCTTTTTGATGAGTCTCCCCTTAAGATAGGTGGGTACAATTTCATGTTGAATTTGTTTTTCCTCAAGCTGTCTAAATTTGGAATCATTCATAGTATAGAGTGGATTAATCATTATGATGCATATATTAATTTCTAGAATTGGTGGGTGTCATTTACCTCCCTCGATAGAAAACATATTACTAATAGTGAATTATAAATCCTTGAATGTTCATCTAGATATATTCATAATTGGGTAGGAATGGGTAAAAATGATTTAGCTACACTCTTTATTATTGAACACGGAATGTAGACTGGGGATTCAACCCAGGTTGTGGATTTTTTCATGATCTAATTATCTAATTACTTATATGGGTTAACTCATATATGAGACGTGGATATCTCCATTGAAAATGTTCCAACTGAGGCACTAGTGACCATTACTCCTTTTTTATGTCACATATAAAGCTCTATGACGTCACTAAGTTCTTGGAAGCCATTGAGGAAAAAGTTTTTATTTGAAAAAAATACTTAAACATGGGGTTCACCTATCCTTTTACCAATGTAGTGTGATAGTACCATATGGATGTGTGTGGATGATTGATTGTTAAATAATATTACAGTTAATAATCAGTTTGTACTTCCATAAATAGATGACCACTATAACCATCTCCAATGATCAATAGTTTATTAAAAGGTTTCTTTGAGGATGATCTACCATCAGGTGTGTCTGAGTCTATCAGGCATAAGATATATATCAGTCCAATGAAGATAAATATTATAAGAGTATATGGTTATGTAATTCAGCCTTATTGACATGAAAATTATATTTCTACCTCTAATGAATCTATTTTTCCATCCATAACAATATTTATATTTTAGTGCTTTTGAAGAACATATTAGTGTATTCTCACTCCATAAATGACCATGATGAACATCTTGAGGTAATATTGAATACAATAATTTATCACCAACTATCTGATATGATCACTAAATTCTACTTTGGGATTGATATATTTTTCTTCATGGGACATATTTTTTCATATGTAGGTGTATTTATTGACCTAGGGAAGGTGAGCGATATATTTTACTTGGGGAATCAGAAGAATTTATTTAATGTACATTGTTTCTTAGATCTAGTTGGATATTACATGAAAATCATATACGACTTATCACACCTAGCAATGTACCTAAAATTCTATACTAAGAACGATTTAATGTTTTTGTGGCTAGTTACTTGGGATATAAACTCTTAGAAGTAGAAATAGAGACTGAATTCAGTGACGATCTTGATTCTCCCAATGTTAGGAAACATCATTACTATTCACTATGATAATATAAGGATTAGGAAATGAATGATTGTTATGTATGGAGAACAGGTTGTACCATATGAGTCCCTCCACTTAAGGCCTCACGTGTAGAATTACCCTATACACCACCATGATCTAGAGATCCGTGTTCAGAATTTATGATATTGGATACATTGTCTATTGGATGATAAGTTCATTATTTAATGACATAATAAAAAATATAATACATATCTACACAGTGAGACATGGATTTTAGGAATCATTGGTGGGAAATTTATCTGTATTCATTGGTCATTGTGATTTTTTATACACTCAAAAGGGTAATGGGTTAACTAACACCATGAGTCTGTTTACTCTAACACATGGCATCCCAGAGTCAAGTGGTTAGTGGAAATGGATAGATTTGTTGTCTAGGATGCTATTAGAGATTCAATAATGTCATGTGAAACATATAATGGATGATTTAGTAGTGGCATCCTTTCTTGTTAAATAGTTTTGAATGAGACACCATTCCTATTATGAGGGCCTCATTCTGAGTGATATTCTCTCAGGTGATGACACACTACTTGGTTGGATTATTTATGAAAATGAGGACATGAATTATTTTCATTGATGATACTTTTTTCATAATGGTAATAATTTTTTGGCATGTTTCAACCTTGGATTTCAAATATATACTACGACGTATGTTATCAGAGTTCGTGGTTATGTATTAAGAGGTTGATTTTGAGGTGTCATCATGAGATATTCCACTTATCTGTTGGTGAATATAGAGCACCAGATACCTGGTATAATTTTATATCCTCTATCCATTTTTTTGTGAAAATAGAACTATAATTTATCCCCAACTCCAAATCCATTATACAGCTTCTCGAATTCAGGTATGCACATGACATAAATTATCTGTCCCCATATCCAATTGTTTTACTAATACAAGTGATGGTTTAATTGATCACATGAGGAGACTATACCCTCTATAAATGTATTCACCAAATAATTTAACTTATAAAATAATTTAATGATAACAATAAACATGAAACATTAATTCCACTACTTTTTTAATAGAGGGAACTAACCTCAAAGAATATTAAATAGTCAATGTCATGCATATAGTTGTAGGAGTGATAAAACCACAAAAATATATAAATATACTAAATCCCCAAAATGTTTCGTAAATCTAGTTCTAGATCCTCATATACGCACATCCCCAACCCTGAAAAATTCCCTAGAATAGTGGATTTTCCATTTTTCAAACATGAAATAAAGAAATTTTCTTTGGTACCCAATGGTGTCCTGATTATGGTGGGAGTGTAGCTCAGTATTCCACCACAAATAGTGTCTAAAATTTATCAAGACTTAGAGGATGGGAATAAATGTTCTAAATAAATTATAGGATAACCAACTGAAAATGGGATCTATTAGTTAACAATATTCATGTTATCCATTTTTAACATTTATTCCATGGGTTGATCATTTAAATCATTTACATTACTACATACATTTTTCAACTATCAATCTAAATGGGATAAGTCAAGATCCCTATCTCTCTAGGGATAATAATTTCACAAAAAGTTACATTACACATACCTCGGAGGCTCAATCTAGGTAGTCTGAAAAAAATACATTAGTTAGGGGCTTAGATCCATAGTACGACTCCCAAACCAAAGCATTCTATTGGTGGGGTTTAGATCCTTTGTGTAACCCAACTTGTAGGAGGATCCTCAATCCTTCATCCCACACCACCAAGTAATATTCACATGAATATTTATCCATATACCACAAATAACTTACTGCAAAAAAATCAGAATCAATACACATAATGGTTAAAATGAAAATTTCATTCAAAATGTGAAACATAATCTAGCCTTAAATATTTATCACATATAAAATATATTTATATAATACCATTAAATCCATTTAAAAACGTTATACCTTAACCAATTAATATTATTCATCAATTTTCCTACATTTTCACATTTTACAAAATTCATCAATTCACTTGTATTATCCTATTTTCTAAATTCGATTACAAATTCCTAAACCATTTTACAGAGTTATATTATTTGGTTAAACCCATTTTCACATATTTCCAAAAAAATACCTTATTCAATTGATAACCAGTTGAACTAATTATAGTTACATCTTTTTAATAATTCAAAATGATATATCAACACATTTATAATGGTATCCATTTCATTAGAAATAGACTTTAGTCTCAACAATAAATTTTCCATGTTCTGGAATATTGGAATACCCAATGGGTGGACCTAATTGTTATAATAATTTTCAATGAACACCATTATGATCATGTGGGAAATATTTAGTCATTTTCCCAACTATTTTAAAAAATATTACAAAAGGAATAAAATTCACATGAGGTGGGAAGTAATATCACAACCACAGATGCAAAAATCTATAATATAACAATTTTATATAACATTTTGATTATCATCCTCAAATTCATTGATTAATAGTCACTTAACATTGGAAATATATAAGTATTCATGATCCATTTAAACTCCCAACCATTTAACCTGTAGAAAAAGAGAGTTTTATGGATTCAAAATATGAAGAACGAAACCACATTTCGTATTACATAATATAAAAGAATGAAAAGATTTACAATTTTTCAAATCATAGTTTTGAACCCAATAACATTTCAAACATCCTTGAGATGGAAGAGATAAAATATTTGAATGATTTGGGGTCATTTTCTGGTATTTATGGCAATTGGAGAAGGAATTGGGATTGAAATAAGCTAAAATACCTAAAATTCCAAGTGGGAAAATGTTAATTCCCACATTTAAAAGAGGTGCATGGTTTGGCTGCCCATTTTTTCAAATAATTTGGAAACCATGTTCTAGCCTCTCTCTGATAGTGGTCCATGTCACATGGTTAACTAGGAATACTAAACAGTTTGAAAACCTGTGTTTGAAATGTGAAAATGACTTTGTAAATGGTCGAACAGTTTGGTCCTCCACCTTGTATGGTACACACAGACCATGAGGTAATCAGTGAATATGCCCATGATTACTAGATTATCCTTTGATTCATGTACCAAACCCATGAAACACCCCCAAGATTCCATATAAACCCATTAAAAATTTATTTATCCAAATGTAATTTATTTAATCCAAATTTTATACTATAACATACCTACAAGTATTCTAGAACTTAAAACATCACTCTTATAATGCCTCATCCTTGTGCCATACTCTTAAGAATCACTGAGATTCTAAAGAAAATAGATTGGGCCGTTGGGACAACATATCTGCCACTTTATCTCATGTTTCTTCTTGAAATGTTCCATACTACCATAATACTCTATCCACTGTCATAAAAATTCCTAATAATAATTTCTCAATGTGATCATCAATAATAACCGAATTATCATTAAAGGATGTATCAAAATTTAGCTCAAAATACAATACATCAATAACATGATATATCATGGCGATAATATCAACGCATTGAGATATAGAAAACATTTTTCACACCAGTATATCATAATGGATGAGCCAATCGATACAAAAGTGATCTGTTGTTCTCCACAATATCATACATTCCATGTACTGGGATAAAACATTCCCTATTTCTATATAATATGGTGGCCCAACTGTGGCGTCCCATAAAGGAACAAATGATCACCCATTCTAAAAAAAAAGAGGCTGATGAATTTAATCAATATAGAGCTTATTCGTACACTATGTCATAGACATTAATTTATGAATCAACTAGATCTACTAAGACATATTGTGCCTGAGACTTGGTCCTATAAAAAATGATTCCCCATCATCCATATATCTTAACAAAGATCTACATGGTCAACTATACAGTTTCTAAAAAGGTTCTATTTGAATATTATACTAGAAACTACTATTTTATGAAAAATCAACATGTGATAATAGATTTTCCCACCATCCTCAAAAATATAGGATGCATTCCATCAAATTCTCCTCTAATGCCGGAATAGATAGAAATGGTTTCCCACTTTCATTGGGTGTAAAGACAAACACAAAGACCATGGGAACCCCGTGACTTATATAGTCTCTACTAGAATCATTATGTGAAATGTGGATCAACATCTAAAACAATGGTTCATGGAAACCCATGATACTATACTACCAATCGAACATACAACACACCTAATTGATCAATGAATATACTATATCAAATTGCCTATAAGTGAGAATCCTTAGTCAACCAATCCACAGTAACCCATATAATATCACTCAATTGACGAGTACATGGAAAAAAACTATAAAAACCATATCTATTTAATACATTTTCTATTGATGAATGGGAAATGGCTGCAACAAACCACTGTGTTGTCAATGCTCAGCCTTCACCTACTATCAGGTATGATATTCTAAAATGAAATTGGAAACCATATTCATTAACCTTTTCCCAAAATAAATCATATGAAGGAAATGATTCATTTATGTGAAGCCATATTTCACATCCCATTTTGATTCATGAAACTCATGCATCATCCTTTTCAACAACCATGCTGGCACCACAACACGACCAAAAATGTAAATGATTACATCATCAATAATGTTCTAACTAGAATATTACTCCCCACCATTAATATATTACCTTGAATACAAACATTCTAGATCCTTGCACTATCATCCCTAATTTGGATAAGGTTTGTGGAATCACATTCCAATGATACAGGGGTAAACATCCCATTCTCATCTTATACCTTTAGATGGATCTCGGCAAACAAACCCATCATTATCCGCTTGGGACTAGATTCTTGAACCGCCTTATTTTATATATTATGAATAAAATAATATAAAACATAAATTAATGTTCATTGAATGTATGCCAACTCAAAATCATTAGACTGCACGTATTTGAGCAACATTCAATCCAAATGATTCAACCCACACTGAGATATAATATACATACGGATTTTATAATCGTTAAACATGATACACCTCTCTCCCAACATGTAGTACCACCTACAATTCATAGAACATAACATTGTGGCCAATTCAAAAATAAATAGTATGGTAATTTGTTTAATGGAACCTCAAAATAAATGAACTGTATACAGCCACTCGATCATCCGGAAATAACATTGTCCCAATCCCAACCCTAGATGGGCCACCGAAAAAGTGATACCAGCTACCTAGATCTGGTAAGATAAGAATTTTTGTAGAAATCAACCACTTATTTATCTCTTGGAGAGCATTCTAACGTGCCCCATAGCATTAAAAAAGGATTCACTTGTTTTTTATTCTTGAAATTACTACATTCAAAAGGGATAAGACTTTGATGATCCATTAGTAATAGCAGTCCAAACCCAAAAAAACATTGGACATCAGAAACATTATTGGCTACTCCCATGAAACAACTACCTACACAAAATTTGGGTCTACTAACACTCTGTACTATATGAAAATGTTTCCCCTTAAATTCTCCCCATCGATCCATAATTTTCATTTTTATAGCTTAGAATATAGCCTATTTTATCAAAGTGTAATCAAGATGATGTCAAGATCATTGGAATGATAATCATGATTCATGAAGAACACAATCTAGGCATCATCCAATACAACTACAAATTGATCTATGTAAGGGTGAATATTTCAGCACATTAGGCCCATAAACATTTTCAGTGAATTGGTCAACTAGAATGGGAACCAAAACACATGTATAACCCATACCTTTTCATGAAGGAAATCCACAATACATCATATGGTATCACCCTCATAAAATTATATAATGACTAAAAATAAATCTTGGCTTTCACTAATGCCCCTCTCATCATATACAAAAAGGTTTCTATTTATGGTATATGGAATCTATTCCTTACTATCATCTAATTTTTCATTCTAAAATAAAAATATATCCAAAACGATCTATGAGGATTCATGGAAAACAACAATAGAGATCACCAATTTGATTTAGTAGGCAAAATGAATCCATTGTTCTCCCGTTCTGTAAATTGATTTTTATGTATCACGAGTTCAAATAGATCCACACTATATGGTGGAATGGAAAATGGATCTAATACTAGTAGAAAAATTATCAAGAACTTGACATATCTCTCTAGTGGAACCCACAAATGTTCTAAGGAAACACATAGTTGATCTAATCCACCATAGGATGGAATACGAGATGTTATAATACCCCAACATCAAGGATAAGAAAAGAAATATGGGATATGAATTCAACAATTTTCTTAAAAAATGACCCTCCAGAGACTTCCCATACATTCCCTCCCCTAAAATGAAGATATGTATTCACTTCTACATACATAAAATCAACCCTAATATGGTAACAATCAATATAAGAATGAAAAACTTATATCCAATTCATTCCCATGATTAGATAAAAACATAACATCTCTAACACATAAATATCCCATAGATTTTGGTACTCACCAATCTTGAGAGAACAACCTATACACTATATAAAATTATCTACTAACATCTATTAGGATGTATCAATCAACAAGATCACATGCACATGTTCTACCTATAAAAACAACACACTCACAAACAATGTAGATATATATGAGTTTGAATCTCCTATATCAATCATTCCATTAGTTATCCTGGAAGCTACATGAATTGTGTGTAAATTTTTCAATGGTCCATCTTCCCAACCACCAGGTGAATACTGAATTGCATGATGTAGACCTTCCCCTCTACCATGTGATACGATCTGACTTCGTAGTGTGCTACTGACCTACAGATACTGATGTTTTCATCATGTAGTACCTCTTCTATTACCTAGATGTGTATGGACGGTTGACCCCATCTCACTACCTAATATAGGGTAACTGACACCTACCCACAGTTTGCATTGGCCTCAATCCTCCATAAATAATTATTTTTGTGGATTCCTACATAACCTACACAAATTCCACAAAATTATGCATTCTCGATTGTAGAATGTTGGTCTGGGACACTATCAACAAATGTGTCCTATCCTTCCACACTTACAGTAGAAAATTATGTCACTACACTATGAGGATGGATCCCTTTTTGGATGACTTTTTTCCACACTTCCTTATTTTAAACTCTTGATGTACATATTTATTCCATCATATTCAATACCATTGGTTAACCCACCTAGAATTAGCTTCCCACATTTATAACCCTCTTTGATGTTCGATTCTGAAATAATAAGATTATCCAATACATCTAAAAACCTCTTTAAATAGAATATATTAATATGTTACTTGATCTCATTTTTATTTTCTTACTAGAAACATATCATCATAGTTTCCTCATCCCCTATCAAATCTAGGATGAAGCATTGTATGTCAGTAAAGAGGCCACCATCCTCCCTCACCAACAACAACACATAGGTTTCCCTTGTTAACTCTACAACCATATCCAGCCTTAACCTCTCTGGGTAAAAATAATCTAGAATGTTGTCCAGAAAGCCTATCAATAAAATACCTTCCACCTACTGATTATGGACCAAAAAATCCAACCAATTCGATTCTTGACCAACAGATCATATAAGTTTCCATATTTACTATATACTTATGAGGAGTGTCTATGTGATCGAGATTCATCTGGATATAATATATCTAAAATTAACAAACATGTAGTCTACCCAATCATTTAAATAATAGAATATATTTAAAATGAATCTCCCAAGTAAACTAAAACATACGCGAGATGACCCTCCAAATGTCCCTTTCAATCAACTAGCCAAAAAATGACCTCTCTCTAAATATCTCTTTTCTTTGTTAATCATAGACCAATGGATTTTCTTGATCCTCTATTGGTGGAGAATTCTCAATTATATCATGTTGTCTCTCAACTAGAACAGGATGTTTTGTTGGTATCTTGATACAATGCAAAAAAAATCGCCTCATATCACATAACACACAACTTCCAAATTTCATAAGTAAGTCATTTACCATGCACAATAAACCCATTCTACACACTATATTTAACGATATCATCCCACAAATTCACAAATTACCACCACCAACATTTTACCACAACCCATTTCAACCCTTTAACAATGCATATAGATTTAGCCACACATCAAATTTTTTTATTTAACCATGCATATAATCTTTATTAGACTTGATGTTCTTCAGATTATTAAGGAATATTAAATGAATTATACACTTCATGTCCCACAAGTCAATAACATTTTTTCCTATCATAATACACGAAACCAATATCCCTAGATTCCTAACATTATTCCAGAATTCACATAATCATTCCCTTTTGGAAATGAGTATATCACCATAAAATAGTCACATCACACTAAAGGTGCATGAACAAATAGTGAAATAAATTTTTACTATAAAAAACACATAAAGAATGACAGTTATGACACTAGGTACATGTGGTTTCCCTCATACATGAGTCAGATACTCCCATGAATGAACTTGTTTCCAATGAATGAAAATTAATAATATCATATATACCATTTTGAAATAAAAATTCATAAAATTGAATAAATATGATACCTATTTGTAATGTACCCAACTTGGATTCCACAAAACATTTGCATTATGTTCAGTCAAAACATGTCCTCAATTATGCCTCCATGTATGCCAGTGGTTGATAATTAGAAGTGATGGTCTAACAGATATTGTGGTGAGAACATACAGTCTTTACCTGTGTATTCCACAATAAATAACATATTAAATATAAGAAATAATTAAATGAAAATTATAAACACAAATCACTAACCATTTCCCTCATGGGGTACCTTTGTAATCCCATAATAAATATGTTGCGTCATATTTATAATGTCATGAGTGAAGAAAAACCCAGAAATAAATACAAACATATAATCCCAAAATGGGTCTAGACTCTAGGTCTAGAACCTCATTCATTCACATTCAATCCCATCGCAACTCACTACAATATATCCTATTACCTCATCATGACCTGAAATCCTAAAATATGACCACATACCCAATGGAAACCCAAGGAGGGTGTGAGTAAAAATCCATAGGCCACCATCATATGTGTATAAATAATATTTTTTCTGAGATGATATTGAATGAATGTGATGAATAAAAGACAATATAACCAAAATAAAACATGTGTTCCATTATTTTACAATATTCACCTTAACCATTTTCATAATTTGTTCAAGGGTTGGGCATTTACTTCATTAAAACTAAAGCCTATGTCATTAAACTATCATTTATAAGGGGATATTTTATATTCTATATCTCACTAGGTATACCAATTTAATACAAAAGTACATCACACTAATCCTAGAGCTTTGTCCTGAGTAGTCTCATAAAATAAATTAGTTTGGTACATAAAACATTAGTCATACACTCTAACCCTTGTATTATAGGGTATGAGTTTAGATCCTTAGTCCAACACTACCAGTTGGATGAGCCTCAGTCCATTATCTCAAACCATAATCACTGTTCACATCATTATTTATCCATTTTACATGTATATTATATAAAAATCTTATGAAATTAATACAGATATGGTTCACAATTCAAATTTCAATCAAAAAATGAAATATCATAAATTATTAACCATTTCGAACATTTACCATATATTTATAATGTATTATTTGAAATATTTATCCTCTTTATACATTACAATATTAAAAATATTCTAATATTTCCAAAAATTAACCCATATCACTTAAATCATCAATTCCCATGCATTATACCTTTTATAAAATTCTATTAAAAACTCCTAAATCATTTGACACACTCACATTTTTCCTTTTAAACCTTTTTGAAATCCATCAAAAAAATATATTACTCCATTTATATTTACTATAAATGAATATCATTAGTTCCTTTTAATAATTAAAATTAACTTGTCAACACATTTATCATTGGATATATTTGAACAAAATTGAACTTTTGGCTTAACATTAACATTTTCCCAACTCAGTAATATTAACACACCCAATGTGTTGAATAAAATATTATTATAAATATGTATTCATCCCATGATTATCATGAAATGTCTAAATAATAATTTATACAAAAAATTTAGAAAATATTTCAGAATTAATATCATTCACATACCAAGGTATTCAATAAAAAAACAAAAAAAAAGCACCAATTGATAACAAAACAGTGGGATATATATTTTTGAAAAACCACCTCAAATCCATAAATAAAATATCAACTAACTATATACTTATATATATTCAAGAACCCATTAAAGACACAACCAACGATCCACCATATATAATAGGATTTTAGGTCATAAGAATTAGAAGAACCAAATCAAAAGCCTTAATCTTGAAAAGAGAATCAAGATAAGCATTTGAGATACTCAGTGATTCAATTCATACACTACACCACTCAGAAATGACTATAATTGAAAGGAGATCAATCTTTTGGATGATTTTTTCTATTTTTCAACTAGAGATACTAGGGGAGAAATGGTGAAATAAATAAAGTATGATGCTTAAAATCTTTAGAATGAACATGGAAAAATTTCACATTTAAGAGGCCCATGGTTATGATGCATAGTTTTCAAACTGTGCACCAACGGTATGCCAGTATCATTCCAATAGGGGTCCATGTCTCATGGTAATCTATGAATCCAACCCAATTTGAAAATATAGGAAGCAACAGTGGGAAATGCCTCTGTCAAATGATGAATGTTTTGGATTTCTCCCTCGAACGGTCTACACTAACAACGTTCCAACCGTTTGATACATACTGGATAGCCCTACTGATCTATTTATCATTCCCAGAACTTGTGGAACACCCTTGAGAATCATCATAAAAATAGAAAATATTTATTAGAAAATTATTGTGGAATGAGGAAAATGATTGTATATAAGAATTACTCCATGATGTATGTGATCTTACAAACAATATCACCATGAATTTATTGATATTCATTCCATGTAACCCATATGTAAAAGATGAAATATGGGTGATTATATGAAAGATTATCAGGGTTACAAACATTCTCAATATCAGGGAGGCCTTCTGATTTGATGATCTCTAGAGAAATTATATCTAGATTATTATGTTCATTCATTGTGTTCCTCATTTTATAATATTAGATTGAGAGTCTTGGTTTACATCATAGTTCTGTATTTCCCTACATTTGGAAATGGGGTCATAACTAAACATGGTTATAAAAAAGAAACATCAGACTGAAGGGAATTATGATAATATAATACAAGTATTAAAGGATATTCTCTAAGCATGTGTCATTTATTTTTGAGGATCATGGGATATTCATTTACCGATCATTGTGTGATCTTATAAGAGTATCTTTCATGAATTGATTTAGAACTATCTTTTTGAGGACCTATATGGTAGTCCATTTGATTATACACTATGACAGTTAGATGTAGGAGAAACAGTTTACATTATCATCATCATCTTGAGGATACATATTAGAAGATATTGATGATTCAGAATTATATGTGAATATCATAGTCTAGGAGTAATTCTTATAATTATAATCTCCACTATCCTTTGTAGTTTGACGTTTGATATCATGTCTTCTTATGAGTATCACATAGAAAGTTTCAAAGATGGATTCATTGATAGATTAATCTGTCACATAATTTTGTCATTCATTTCATGATTGTGTTGAGTGTTGGACCTGTATACAATCATTGGCAGTTACCAAATATGTATGATTCCATGCATGATGTCTTATATGAAAAGCATATTTTGTGGTATCATTCAGACCCATATCATTTGATTATCCATATGGATATTTATATAGGGTATGATGCATCCTTTGATGATCATCCAAATTGTATCCATGGTTCGGGGCATATGGTCTCTTAGAGGTAGGTTGGTTCTAATGGTTTATGTAATGTGGTAACATAATTTTGTACATGATGATACATGGCTGTGAGAAGATGATGTTTGTACTCAGTGGAAAAATTTCTCTGAGAAAACATATTCAACCCTCATAATGTAAAATCATTGATGAGTTATTTTAATGAGTGGAGCATATAACATCCCTAGTTTCTATAGAGATACAGAGACATCAGTAGCAATTAAAAAACTCTAATTTTGGGAAATTGATTTACTCTAAAGGCTAATGAGTGGTCCATGATATTTTTAAGATAATATAAATTCAATATATGTAGAATATTTGGTGGTTAACTGAGAATCATGTTCAATGTATATTTAGTGATAACCATGCAACTCTACCATGCAAGGAACCCAGTGCACAAGGGAGGTCGTACGGTCTGTATTCAATCATATTGATGGTCCTCATTATCGTGTGGTGTTATAAACATTTATAATAGATCCATTTCTCATGTATTGTGTACTATTAGTCAAACTATGTGCATTGTTCATGTGAGGGTGTCCCTTGGGTAGTGGATGTCGCATGGTCATCATAATGTTTGTAAAACTGTGCGGACTAACATTGTTACCCCTAATTAAATTGGTATTTTTACTAATTAATCCTTAATTTCATAAAATTATCAACCCATTTATACATCCTTCAATTTCAAGAGGACCATATTCTAGAAGACATTTTCCTCCTCATTTGGTCATGCTTTGATGTTTTTCACTTTTCTAGAATATGTTTTCATCAAAATTAAGTGCATTGGATTCCTCTTGGAATGATCTAAACTCATATTTGTATATAATTATTATATATTTTCCTCATCTAAGAAATATTGGTGAGATATAATCCTGAATATTTTTATGTAATTTGAGTACATATCCATTTTCTCCCATTTATCTTGATTCAAATGCCAAAACACGATGAAGAGAGTCATCCGAGACTAATATTAGTGGCATGGTTAATTTCCCTAATATCATATATGATTTATGTCAAGTAAAATTGTTACTCATTATATACCTTCTATAATTTCTCCTCTAATTTTAAAATAATTAAATTTTATTTTATTTCCATTCTTCGTGATACACAATCCTGTAGTGGAGCAATGTTATATGGTGTTTTCCATAATCGGGACAACCCAAATAGGTGTTTCTTTATTTAGGGGATTAAATTTCCCTTTTAATGAATAATTCAACCATCATTGATATATTTAATAAATTTAATTAATTATTTTGAACTAAGAAATAAATTTTGAGTGATTTTTAACCATGCTGATATAATGTTATTCCTCGTGATATAATATATAATAGATTACCAAAATAAAATGATATAACCAACATTAAATAAATATTACAAAAGAAATTCATCGATAAATGTTATAATATATGATAGCTAAGACATACCATGATTCCAATTTGAGGGTGATAGTATGATCCATATGGTATTATTTGGATTATCACATCAGGAATAATATATAAAATGTGTAATGAATTTCAAGAACGTCGGAATAGAGATATGAGGCTCTTTGTGGGATTCAATGGATTGGATCACTAGAACTGTTACATAACTACCCATGAGTGGTAATAGTTCACTATTGATGACACTATGGACGGTATTAGATGAAATATGGTTACACAGTGTTATATGATATACTCGGTATATTGTGTGACATACCTGGGATGGGCTCCGAGGGTTATACTTACACCATATTGAGAGGGATACATGGGTAAACCTATATGGGCCTCTACGAACAAAATCTATGGTGAGGTATATTTAATGATACCATTGGATGTAACATGGGGAAATGTATTTTGGTTATCCTTAGACAAGGGTGAGTATACGGATTATAATTATAAAATATTTCATATTAATAAGTTTTAATAATGGATAAATGATATTTCCTAGAGGTGTCTTCGAAGGAAAAGAACAAGAATTGGTTAGTTCGCCCTTATTAATTATTTTATCATGAAATATTACAGTCTTTGTCCAAAATTTAATAGTAAAACTTGATTCATATAAATCTTTCATTGTCTGAAGCATGTAGTGTCATTCATATATACACGAGGAACCCAAATCTAAATTAATTATTTATTTTTCACCTAGTATTCCTTACTACTGGCATACTATTAATTTTATATTCATATATTAGATTGATCTAGAAACCATTTTTATGATCAAATGAGATTAACTGACACACTTCTCAGGTATCCCATGGTACCAGAGCAGACTTCATGACTGTAGTTGTTTTTATAGGGATAAATTCATCTTAAAATGAATGATTTTCACTTCTAGGATGGGGAACTGGGGAAGAAAATGAGGAAATGGTCATAGTTTTTATAGTATACAATTTTTTTAGTTTTTTATAGTATTTGGTATATTAATAATTCCATTATATCCCATTTTTCTCATCATTTTACACCAACATGACATCATTGGCATCATTTTTTAACCATTATTTTTCATGTTCGTCTTATTTTTTTTAAATGACTATTTAATATTCCATAATAAAATGTTTAATAATTTTTAAACTACTTATCACATATTATTTATTCTTGTTTTAAAATCATATTCATGAGGTCATTTTAATCCATAGAAACTACCTAGGACCTCACTACAAGTCATCATCCTCTAGAATATGGGAATGTGCGCTTTTGGTCATATGGACAACCATCCCAATCCTACTAATTGGGGATTCCTTTGTTAGATGATAAAAATATAATTATCCAATAAAAATAATTTTTATATTTATAATTTATTTTGGAGTTATATATAAATTTAGTAGTAGAATAAATAAAATATAATTTAAATCATTCCATTACTATGGGTGAAAGGGAAATTTTCTTCGCACTATTCCCATTTTAAACAATAGAATTTATGATAATCAATAATTAATGATATCATGAATAACATCTAAAAAATTTTATGCTAGAAAAAATTGATATCAAAAAAATCATATTTATCCATTATATACTTCCCCGTGACCAAAAAATATTATGAGGTGATGAAAATAAAAAATAAATTCATTCATGTCATAGAATAGTAGTCCACACATATGAATGGTTAATGATATAATTTTACATTGAACATGATAATATAGTAATAAGTAATAAGGATTAAAATTCATAAATATGATATAAATATCATTTTTATTAATCAAATTTCCTTTTATTAAAGCCATGTAATGTGGATGTGAAAAATCTGATCTATCATTGAATATATCGTGCACATAATGCCAAAATATAGGTATTGTTCCTATAAATAGAAAATGGGAAAATTGAATAACGATAATTCCCATTGAATTATAACATTTAGTACAACATCCAATACAGATGTGATTTCATGGGGATTTGAAAATGATAATCTGAAAAGAAAATAATGATGAAATATGTTAAGTATAAATGGCTACAAATGTTGACCACCTTGAGATTTCCATTGATGATACCATCGAAATAGATGGAATATTCTGAAATATTGATAAATTAAGCTCTATGTATTGAAATATTTTTCTGGTGAGTGAAAAATGGGAATGGATTTAGTATGATACATGTCTCTTATGATATTCTGGAATGGGTGGTGATTTGGCCCTTTTATATATGATGAAAATGATATTTTTTAAAATTATGTCAATATAATATATTTATTGAACATGTTAATCATTTCATTTGGATCAGAAATCAATAAATAATGATTTTTAAGTGTTAAGGTCAATAATAACCACAGACACTGAATTCTATATATTTTTTCAACACCTTTCATTTCCTATGCCCAGTAAATTATTATACATTTCATTTTATCTTTTACATTCGTAACTCGCTTTTACCTCATTAGACATAATATTTACAACTAATAACGAGGTTATTTCTAGATAATTTGGTCTTCCAAATTATTAATTTTTTATAACTTTCACTAGATTAAATTTATATTTTTTTAAAAAATTAATATTGAAATTATTAATTACACTGTAATAAATAAAATTTTGAGAATGTATTACTCTATTTTGGAATAGTACATAATAGTTTCTAAATTAATATCAACATTACAAAATTAAAAAATCTAATATAAAATAAATAATTTTCCCTATAAAATAAATTATGAATTTACAATTAAAACATTTATACTAGTGATTTCCCAATATTCATGTTATTTGTTAGAATAGTGCAATGTATTATTCATTTCAAAAATAATTATTTTTAGAGAAACAAGAAAAATTATTCAGAATATTTTATTATAATGAATAATTTAAAAAGGATTCCCAATCAATCAAAATAAATTTATTATCTTATATAGTTCAATATTTACATAAGATCCGAAACATAAAATAGAAAATAGTTTATATATGAAAATACTAGTAATTGTTTATATATTAATTATTCTTATTTTGTTTATATTAATAATATATTGTCCAATTAATGTAAGTATTTATTATTATATGAATATAATAATATTTATTTCATTAAATAAAACATAAATTTTAGAATTATATACATTTTAATAGCATTATTATTTTCATAATTTTTTATGATATAGTTAATGAATTTCATTTACACTTCAATTATCAATTATTTTTTTATAAGTAAATATCATAATGTGGTTACTCCAACTAATTCCATTCAATTTCATCTCTTAGGTTTAATCATAATATATAATTCTTATATTTTTGTTACAATATACGGTGGCTTCCTTTTAGGATGGTGTTTATCAATGAGAATGCTATCGAGAAAATTGAATTACTGAAAGCTAATCATGTATTAATATTTTTGGGTATTAAAAATATATTGTTTTATAATATTTATATTAAAATATGTATAACATTTGAATAGTATTTTATTGTGGGGACTGATATATATTGTTTAAAATTATAATTTTCTATAGCACATGAAATATGATGTAATAATGATTAAATAATGAAAATATTTTTTTTAAATTAAATAATTATGACTTCATTCTTACAAAACAATTTATGTGTTGTCCATAGTATATGGAAATAAGAAATAAAAGTTATTCAAGTGTAATATATTTATTAAAACTATATATTTTTATATTTTTGTGTGTTTTCAATTAGTTTTAACAACATGTAATGTGTTTTATTGAATGTATATTTTCTTATAGTGTTATATGTCCCCTCATCAAAATTATTTTAAATAGAATCATTGTCAAAATAACAAATTAATTCTCATTGAAAGATGATAAAGGTAAAATTTGACACTTTGGCGAAGAAAACCGATTAACTGTAAGGTGTAAGAGTCAGGTGCAATACATATTAACATAATATGAAATATGGAAAATGTAAATTAGTTTATTCAGAGGGAAATTAATTGTTAATATATAGTTGGTTGGTGACCACTAAATCTAGCTTATGGGTGACCTAAAAAAATTAATAGTAATATTTTATTAAATATTAATTTATGTTGATTTTTTGAATATTTTTATAATAAAATATTTTAGTATAAACATGTCAATGTTATAATAATTTGAATGATTGATTTAGAAATTATCTTACACTAATGAATTATTTTCAAATTTTAATTTAATTTTTTTGTAATCTTATTTCTCAGTGATGAATAATGATATTAGAAAAATGTTTTAATATTTTATAAAAAATATATAGATATTTGTTAACATTGAAGTATTTGTATTTTTCATATATAGTAATATATCAAATTGAATGTTGAAAATATAAAATAGTTTATTTTTAATAATTCAATACCTCATTAAAATATATAATATATCTTGTATAAAAGTATTGTATTATCCTAAAATGATTAAATTCATATTCATGATCATAATATTAATTAATAATATTTTTCTTTATTATAATTAATATATTATTTACCAATAATTTTACATTTCTATTTATTAAATAACCATCATTAATCACATTTAAATATCCCCTCATCCTCATTATAACACTCATAAAATCCCTTGTTATTTTTTATATTTACAATTTTTTATATATTGATTAAAAAATATGGGTACAATCATGATCTTATCCTAGGAGTCCTAATTATTTTATTATTAGTTTTTTACTATGTATACTATATATATAGAAAATTCCATGAAAATTGGATTATTTTTGAAAAATATATAAAACCTAAACTTAATCGTACTAAGAAATAATTAGGATTTTTCATTATCCGTACCCATATATGGTTTTTCATCAAGTCATACATATCCTATCATGTTCACTTAGACAATTATATTGACTTCGAATCTTTTAATAGAAATTTTATCTTTCATCTCATCTAGCTTTTTTTTTCTTACCACAAACCAATAGAACATGCACACTCTACAATATTTCCTCTCATAATTATTGATTATATGGATCACCTAACATTATTGGGTCTCGTGTTTAGACTAGTTTTACATTTCTAGTTACAGTATATTAGTGGGACTATTTTTGGAATACTACCTCCCATTGGTACATCATACTTAAACTATAAAATATCTATACTCATATTGTGACCCGCATAATAATCATATAAATTAATATGATTCATATCAATACCTTATACATAACTTGGAGAGGATTTTTTCACATCATATTTCATTTCTGTAAGAAAAAAACAATGTATAATATTGGAATCAGTCTCTTAGATTCCCTAATTGGATACCATATACTAAAAAACAATCATAATAACTCCAAATGGATGGGTATTTAATAAATTTCCATTTATGGTCAAAAGAACCAAACCATTTAGCCATATCGGTTGCATTGTGGTCTGATAACATCCATACTCTTAAAGGAGTAATCCCTTAAGAAAATAAGTAATATCAATGTAAAGGTTCCATTACCTTATAAATAATTTTCATCCCATTATTCAAAAACACATTCAAAATATAAATAAACAATATTAAAATTTTACTAATAGTTTTTATGTTTTTTGTTTTTATAACATAAATATAAATATTCCCTCTTCTTTTATACTTTTATTCATTTATAAATATCTATCAGCCATCCCTCTACCTATAAAGATTATGATATTTTATATTTATCAAATCTCTTCATGGATTTCAAAAATTATTCAATTTAATCGAAAATATAATATTAATGTGGAATTGATGTTAATATTAATTTCACATTATGTTATAATTAAATAAAAATGATTATTATTTGAATAAGTCCATATAGAAGGTAGAATTGTATAAAAAGTGTTATCATGGGAAGCGTTCATTATTATCCCAAATTGTTTCGATCATGAACTAACTACATAAATCATGAACACATGGAATCTTATATAAATTTCAACTAATAACATAAATATTTGATTTACTCTAAAACTATAAAAAATGATTAATATCATCTTACCAATATAACTACAAAAGATTGAAAAAAAGAATCATCGAAGTAATCTATTTAAAATTTAATCCATAAAAGTGGATTATAAATTATATTTAATTAAAAATAATAAAATAAATAGACAAGAATAAGTTTATTTTTTAGTTTTATATAAAAACCAATTAATAAAAAGGATTATATTCTTTATGAATTTACAGGTGCATTGTAAGAGTGTTAGGAACTACTATATAGTTCATATTCTTAATCTCGACAATAATTCCTTTCAAAAATATCTTTTTTGAGTTTTATATTTATTTTATAATTTTATTAATGTCATGATTATCTCTCATTTTAAATATATTCTATAATTTCTATTTTTATCTATAACACATGAATTAATTTTACTTTCCTTAGACTATAATCATAATAATGATTTTCATTATAAGTAATTTCCTTTTTATAGATTATCATGTTATGCATTTATATTTGATATATTATTACATGAAATTCATTTTTTTCAATGTGAATCTATATTCACATATATGTAATGATGTGATGGGTTAGTTATAAATAAAACAACCACCAAATTAATAGTGTCAATTTAATAACTCAAAATATGCTATATATTTTTCATATTATGTAATATTTTCATAGAACATAATACTGAACAACGATAATGATTACATGTTTTGTATTTTTGTTACATTATAATTCCATTTTAATATGTTAATATTATTGTTTCTCCCCTTGAATTTAATTAATTTTGTACACTGAGATAATTTAATATGATATTTATAATGATCTTAAAAAATTCTATATAATTATAACTTGATTCGTTTCATGGACCACTAATTTATTTTTATGTATATCCCTAGGGTTCCCTTGTATAATAAAGTTTAAAATAGGTTATATGAATAATATTATGAAAGCCTAAAATAAATTTCAATTCTCATATGGATACATTTTATAATGTATTTAATCTCTATTGGAAATCAAGCTCTAGGTCATGAGGTTTATTTTTGATGCATTATATTATATTATTATGTAAATGTAGTAAAATTTTGTTTAATAATTTCTAGATTTAGGAAAATATTAGTTATTATTGTGGATCAGGTCAGGTATTTTAATAGTTAATTAAATAAAAAATACAATTTTAAATGAATATTTTCATAATTGAAGATGTACTAGTAATTTTTATACTAAGTATTAGATACATATATATTTCAAAAAACATATACGTGATTAAAAAATATATACTAATCATTAATTTACTAGAAACATGTTATTTATTATATATATACAATCATAATGAATCAGGATGATGATTTATATAATGAATAATGGATTATGAAAATGAGATACCTAATGTGGCGATGGTTAGAGTAAAAAAAATAACCTACTTTTTTTATTAATAAAATCATATTATAAATAATAAAAGCAGTAATAAAGAGTTATGAAATTTTAAAAATGGAATTTAGTCCTTTTATATTCTTATTTACTATAATGAACATATTACATTGGTAGGTCTTTTTATTTATTAATTACGAATAATGGAATAAACAATACTGGAATGATATTGTATATAAAATAATTTTTTAATAAATAGAAACATGTTTTTATTATAAATACCTAATTAATAAAATATTATCAATTGGGTATATTGAGAAAATAATAATAAACTAAAAAGTGGATATAACTTTATGTAGTGGACTGAATTCATGAAATTAGTAAATAAAAAATAATATTCATGAAAACCACCATCAAATAATATAATAAATATTCTTATAAAATAATTCAAAATTATAAACAATATCTTTTTCTTTTAAGTAATAATTAAAGATACATTCATTTTGAAAATATAGATTTTTCATTAATTGGAAAAGAAAAAATGATTGATTGAATTTTTGATTAAAAACTATTTTTAAAAAAAATCTTTTATTTTAATTTAGTGATATAATGAAATATTTTAATATTAATATATGTATAGAATGTGAATTATCCCATAGATATTAAATGAATCAGATTAATAACATGAAATTATTTAATGTATTATATTTTTTGTAAATTTTTTTAAAAGAAAAAAAATATTTGGAGTTTTAATTTATGGAAATTAAATTTATCATGGAACTATTATACACATAAATTAGAATGGATTTTTAATGTATATGTTTCAGTTGGATCGATTTAATAAAGGATATTTAATTACATTATTGAAAATGATCAATTTATATAATGGTTAATTGGAAAACAAATTATATTTATCTGATCATTTTGAAAATATTGATGTAAACATCAACACGTTATATAACAATGGATTGAATTGGCATAGTAATGATTTTATTATTTTATAATGTATTCAAAGAGAATGAATGAAAATTATTTGGTCAGAGTTTTATATTATAATTATATAAATTTTATTTTAAAATGATACAATATTAATTCTCTAATGATATATAAGTGTGAATGATATAATTTAATGGTTTATTAAGTGTTGATATATAAATATCATTCCGATTTAAAATATTCAGAAATTTGAATATATATAATTATTTTTGGACGATTATATCAGTTTATCTATTTATATTATTTCAAATAAAATTTATACTTAATAGACTAAAATATTAATTATTATCATAAGGATATTGTAATGAAAATGAGATGTGTTATTTAAGGAATTGTTAACAAATATCATGTGATATTTTAAATGAATAATGATTATGATTGTAACAATCAAATAATTTAAAATATTATAACAATAAAATATGTCTAATTTCATTTATATTAGAATTTATACGAAACACTGTGTTAATTTTATGCAACACAAAACACATAGTTATCATACATTACTTGCAATACAGTGTTTTTCAATATATATTGTTATTTAAAATTTATTTTTCATATCCGTTAAATTTTATCTTTTGAATTTGATTAAGTATCATAAGAATATATATATATATATATATATTACATATTTAATCTATTTTTTATATATTTATAAATTATTTTTGATACAAATATGATAAGGAAAAATATTTTTTCTGTAAAAAAAATATATTTTTCTGATGGTAATTTTACCACTTTTTAATGGGACACCTATTTTAATCTAATCGTTCGAACATGGATAAATTTTTTCTGAAAAGATAAATTTTATTATGTAAATATTAATATTAAAATTATATTAAGATGAATTTTTGATTATTTTCTATTATGTTTTATTTTTTGACTAAATAGTGAAAGATATTGAATTTTAATTGAGAAATAATTTTTCATCATAATAATTTATTGGGTTAAAATATATTTAGAATTAGTTTTAATGTTTATTATGAAAAATTATAAATAAATTCATACAAATTATTTTATTGGAATAAATATAAAATTTAAATTGCATATAAAAACATTTGAATCATTTGAACATTTTTACATTAAAACCCCGATTTATCTGAATGTTTTCTTAATTACCATTTTACATAATTTTTTCAAATATGAAAATTGAATTTTGATAAAATGATAAAACATAATTAGAATCGGTAGAGTATTTATATTCTAATAATTTTCACATAGTTTTTAACCTCAAATATAAGTGGATGTAATTAGAATTAATAATTTACATTAAGGTAAAAATTATTTTACTAAGTGGTTAAAAATTAATCGAAAGGAGAACAATGACCAATAAATTCGTAAAAAATCCACTATATACCAATATTATGTACACATTTTTTCTTGTATCTAATTTTATCAGTTACTGGGATATTATTTCATGAATGATTCCATTATAATAATTTACAAATGGAATAAGATAATTTTTTTTTCATTATTTACCTTTTTAATTTATAAATCCTTCAGATATGGAAAAACACAATATTTGAGGTATTAAATATCATTTTTAATTATAAACGAGTTATTTTTATCATAGTAATTTATCATTAATTTTTATAGATGAATATGTTACATAAAATTCATATGAAATGCAAACACATTTATTAATTAATTAATACTTAAAACAAATAATTGATACTAAGAATAATAAAAGTTAAGAAAATTGAATTAATAATTCAGTTATAATATTTTTTTTATTTTGAATTAATGTTACATATATTTTAACTTAATATATATTAATAATATCATTTTATGGATATTTTAAAATTTAAAGTATATAAATAATGTAAAAATGACACTACTATTATTTTGTAAATAATGTTAATTTTTACTAAAAATATTTTTTTCTTGAATTTTTTTCTTATTTTTAATAAATAATAAATATTTCCTATTTATGGACCAATTGATATTTTATAATGAAAATATTTTCCCTTAAAAACATTTTTATCATGGTTCATATTAATGAAGGGTTTTTGTGTGTCAAGTTTGCTGGATTTAAAAGTAATTTCCAAAATACAAGGGATTTATATTTTGAAAATTAGAAGTAATATTTATAATTTTGTTTATTTTAATATATTTCTAACATTAAATTATTCCTAATAGTTGTGTTACTTATTTTATTAAACATGTTACTATAATAAAAAACAAGAATCGTAAAAATGGGGAAACATATATATTAACTAAAAAAATATAATAATGATCGTATTTTTGAGGTTATGATAAAATATAAATTCAATTTCATATATTAATTTTTGGTTTTGGGGCAGATTAGGTTTAGGGATACCTCCCAATATCATATACATTTTTATATTTAAATTAATTTCACTCCCCTACCACTAAAAAAAGGAATTCACCCCCTAATTATTCACATATGACATGAAATATTTCTCATCGTCAAACTACAAAAATAATCAAAAAATATAATTCCCCTCATATTAAAATCCTTAAATTGTTCATAATTCTAAAAATGTATATAACTGGGTATAAACCAAAAGAATTTACCTAATAAAGATGTAAGGTTCTTTAATAACCACATTTATTTCATTTAATTATCCACACCATTAATTAATAATATATATATATTATATAATAACATAACTATCAATAATATAATTTTATTTTTTATTATAAATTTTATAACTACAATCACACAAACTACAACAGAATGGTATACAAAATCATTTTACTTGTTTAAGATAGACTATGGCATAATGAACTGATTTCATTCTATCATACATTTGAAAATTCTATAGATTAAAATAAATAAGGATTTATAGTTTATAAATTATAATTATATTATTTATAACTTTTTAATTTATTATCAATTTTTTTAAAAAAAATGGAAATTCATTCCATTTTGTGAGAATAAAATAAAATAGTTTGTGGTTGTGTGGACTCCAGGCTCCTCAATGTGATGTGATTCAATCATAATTTACATATAATGTATTAATAATGGTCTAAATAGTAATATTTGATATATATATATATATATATTTAATATTATATTTATATTATTATATACAAATACAAATATATAAATTACATATAAATATACCAAGAATATTGAAGTAATGTTCATGCGTAAGCATGGAATACCATCTCCCTGAACAATGCATTCTATTTCTTTTTTATTTATTTTATGGATTATTTTAAATACATTAATAATAATTATATTTTATATTTACAGAAATATTATCATTATGTAAATTATGAAATCATAACTTATGCAAGAGGAACAGAAAATGAAAAGTAAAATCATAATTTAAAAATAAGACAATTGTCATTCAAAACATTGAAAACAATGAAATAATATTAAGAAATTGTTACTAAAATATTATAAGAAGATCATACATGATATTCTAAATATTATCATGGTTCATTTATATGTTAATAACCATATTTAAAATCTATATTGTATATTAAATCATGTTCAACAAAAATATGTTAAATGTATGGTATTTTATCCCAATTAACAGTCAATTGGGAATTTCATGTTTTTATGAACCATATCATTTTCATGTAGTGTATATACTTCCACATTGAAATTTAAAGTTAAGAATAAATTTTTACTCATTTCATTTTATGTTGACATTTTAATTGTATCATCCAATGAAGGTGTTGTAATAGATACCATATGATATATGTTATTGAAAAATGTCACTTTTCTTTTTGATTATTAACATTCCCTTCAAACATTAACTTTAATTTAGTCATTTATAATGGAACATTTTTCCAAAACATCAAAAAAAATTTATGGATATGTTAATTTCATAGACTATAAAAAATATTTACATGTAATATATAATTTTATAGTTTTTTGATTATTTTTGTAATGATTGATAAATATTTGTTCTTAAGGACCATTATTTATAAAATTTATTACACAATATATATGAAATTATTTCGACATTAGGTGGCCGGTGGGGACCCAGATTAATATATCCCCCAAAGTCATGAATATGTTATATTTACTAATTTTAGTGAAAAAATTATATAGGTCTCTACCTATAATTATAATGTGTCTAGGGGATATATCTTGACTGTAGTAGTTATAATGATCCTAATGAAATAAATCCGATAAATTAACATTACTTTAATTTTACATATCATTTTAATATATGATAGTTTCACTGTGAAAATAATATAAGAAAACACTTAATTCATAGTTTATTGATTAAATAGAATGTGTTTTTAGTTATTTACCTTTCCATATAGCTCATGACATAGCCATTTATATGTTTGCTATGTGTTTTCAATTAATTAATTACCCATGTTTCTTAAGATTATTGATTCTATATTACATCCACTTTACAATAACTGTACTAATCATTTGAGTTCAACCTTATTTTTTCCATTCCCCATGCTATCTGGAATAAATATTTAAATAAGCATTCATAGTTGTTATTAATCAGATTATATTATGTATCATGTTTTATTTTCCATTATTAGTATAATATGAAAATCACATATGTAATCTAGTTTTCCAAAACTACTACACTAATTAGTGCTTTGGGATTTGATTTTTTTTAATCATGCTAATGACATATAGTGAGGTAGCAACTCCGGGATTCTAGGGTTGTGGTGTTAATGTTTTAATCTGGGGATGTTTAGTAGAATCCATCAAATCATGATTTACGAACGCATTAATTTGAAAACAAAATCATATGATATAAATTCCGTATATGTATAGAAGAACACCCTTAATAAACCATGTCTAACATTGTGAGATTACATATTCCTAAATTCATCAATTAATGTAATGTATTTCATGAGTTTTGAGTTTATAAATTATGTCACATAATGATATATCCTAATCTAGTGTACATAATTATTTTGAAATGGCTATTTGATGAAGGAATGAGAACTGAAAAAATTTATTTTATAAAATGATTAAGAATGATCATGTCTATTGTGTTCTTAAAATAATCTCTCAAATTTAACAACTTTCCTGAGAATTCTCATCATATTGGGTCATAATATCATTTTATTACAAGATAAAGAATAAATAATCTTTAAATTATGGATTCCTAGGGAATATGATTTACAAGAGGGAAGATGAAAAAATTATGGATTATGGAATTATGGGAATAAAATAATTTCCCACATGCAATAATCCTATAAATAATATCTCATGTTTGATATTAATAAGAATGAGATATTTCTATATGTGTGGAGTGAAGGGTCAGAATTCATGAATCATTATGGATAAGAAAGAATTTTCCAATCTAAAATTAGGAATATGAAAGGATATGGGACCCTATACAAATCATTGTATCGCATTTCAAAGGTATATACCCAAAAAGATAATACTGGATCATCATCAAAAAATATATATTACTATACATGAAGGGGAATGATTAATATTCATGTGTTTATATTATGTAATAATGTCATTTGGTTATGTAATTTGTCATGCGAATTTTAATATATATATATATTTATATGTATTACATAGTAGTACTTTTCATTAGAGAACTCAAAGTGTATGTTGAATGGTACAAAGGAAAGTGATTCATTAGAAAGTTAAACATTTCAGATAAAACATGGTTGAGGAAAAGAAATCCCCTTTAAATATTTATGATATTGATACAATGATGTTTAGGTAAACATATTATTTAAATTGATAGGGTAGATTAGATATTTCATAATTCCTTGGACCAAAATAGTGATTTCGTAACAACAATGTTTATGATATAATTGATGGAATTTACAACAATTATGGATAAATAGAATATATCCAATAACATGTGATCTAATTTATTAATTAGGAATCAATGATGTTTCCTATATTTTTTAATGGAAATTAAAGTTATTATAATCCTCCCAGAGAATACATGTTGATAGTATTCACATGTTTGGTATGTTACAATTTAGACCTACTTCATGTTGTTTGGATTAATATTATGTTCCTTATCGAAAATTTGGGACTTATTTTCAAAAAAATTTAGATCATAATTGTTTGTAAAATTTATCTATTTATGAAATTATTGAAGTTTATATTTTTTATGAGGTTTTATATAATAATTTATTAGTTCACCATGTGATGCATCGTATTCAATGAAATGATTTAAAAATAGTTAAAGGCATTAGAAAAGGATAAGATTTTATTTACAAAATAGAACTTTATGAATAAATTTATTCTTAGAGAGTGAAATAATTCACCAACACTCAAAATATACTCTTGAAACAATAATTTTTTCCTATCACCATCATTTTTTATGATATAAATTTTATTTTCCATAACTGTGGTCTAAGCCTTTGTGGTCATCAACTTTAACATGAACATTTTCTCTATCACACTCCATTAGAACATGATAGTTATATTTTTGTTACATGTCCTTGTTTTCACTAATGGTCTCATATTGGAAATCCTAATTTTTTGTGTCCTTCCAATTTTCCTTTCCCTCTTATTATAATGATCGATCATGAACCATATTTACAATGTGGGATTTTCGACAACAGTATTTTCAAATAACAAAAACCGTTATTAACGAGATAATGTTTAAATTATGAAGACACAACTTAGATAATATGAGAGGAATGTAACCCCAGATGAATTTAAAATATTTTAATTTTAGAATTTTTTTTCAAATATTTATTTATAGAAAATACCATATTATTTTTAAGCTAAACACACAAATGAGTTATCTTTCATTATTAGCATGATCGAGTATTTTTTTTATATTATTATTTTAATAGTTATTTTGTTTTTATTAAATTGAATGAAATACATATCATTATCTAAAATTTGAAAATATATATATATTACATATTCAATAAACTATTTTTAATTTCATCTTATCTATTTGATACACATATAAAAAAAGAAAATCATGTTTATGTTTAAAAAAGATGCAGTTTTATAAAGGAAGTCGGGTTTCCTTTTAATGGGACACATATTTTAAAAATATATTTTGGATATTTAATAAAATTTATTAAAAAATTGTATTCATTTTTGAAATATTGTTATTAAAATTATCTTTGGTTAAATTTTTGGTATTTTCCAATGATTATTTTTTATGAGAGACAAAAAATATTAAATTTTAGTAGAAAACAAATTTATCAATTAAATATTTTATATTTTTAAGTTATTTGTTTTAATCAGTTTAAATGGTAAATTATATAAAAACTTCATATAATAATCAAATATATGACATTTTACGTAATTTTAAAAATGAAATTGGTTATAAAATATATGCATAAATTTGTAATTTTGAACTTGAAAAACTATTTCCCTCTCCTTGTTTTTTAGATTAGCATTTAAATAAATTTTTCTAATCATCTGAATTGAATTTCGAAAAGCGGATATAAATTTTTATAACTAGTCTAATATTTATATTATAAAAAAATTATCTTAGTTTTTTACCACAAATACTATTGAATGTAATTATTGTTATATACATTTATTAGGGTAATAATTTGATAACTTAATTGATAAATATTTACCTAAAGAGATAATTCACCTCAAAAAATTCCAAAAGACATAATATACCCTTATATTTTACATAACCCATATTGCTTCTATTTTTTGAGTTATCGAGATACTATTCCATGTATGTGACATATATAATATGTTGTGTCATGTAAAAAAACCAAAGAAGAATATTCCCTACCTTTAATATTTATAATATATTGCAATTTGGAAAAACATCATATTTATAGTTATAAATATCTTTCTGAATGATAAATGATTAATATTTATCATAATTATTTTTCATTAATTTATAGATATAAATAAGTTGTATAGATTGGTTAAGAAACAAAAACACAAGAATTATTTGGTTGACAATAAAAATAAAAAAAATGATAATAAAATTATTAAAAGTGACGATTGTTGAATTATTTATTGAGTAAGCTTATTTTTTGGAATATTTCAAGTAATATATTATTTAACTTATTATATTTTAATTCAATCAATTTTTTTTGATATTTTAATATTTAAATTTTTTAATAAATAAAAAATGTATGATAATGATATTTAATTTTTCTGAAAACTAGTATATTCATAAAATTTATTTTAAAAACAAAATAAATATAAAATCTATAGTATTCTCAAAATAATATGTATTTAATAATTATCATATTAAACTTATATAGAAAAAAAAATATCACATTTTTGGTTAAATTAGTGATTTTACAGGTTACATGTACTTGTTCTAAAATTAATTTCCAACACACATGGTATTATTATCTCATTAATTGGACATCATATTTATAAAAAATTGTAACTATATTTTATTAAAAATATTATTTTATTGTATAATTAATAATTGAAATACATAGGTTTGAAAAATAGTTATCATAATAATATCCATAATGGTAAAAGTTGGGAAACATTGAGGTTATGAAACATAATTATAAAAATGACCTGTTTTCTAGGTTTTTTTGGTTATTCTAGACCATCATATCACATTAATCTAATTTTCTTTAATTTTTTAGGCACAGAATAAATGGGATATGTTCGGATAGTGTTGATAATTTTTATATTTACAATAATTTCTCATCCCCTCCACTATAAAATATCATTCACTAACCATTTATTCTCCTATAATAATCCATTTTGATCCTATAAAAATTGAATAAAAAACTTCACAACATTCATATCTCATTCCTAGAAACAACACTTTTTCTAAAATCTATCTATCAATGTATTTTAATTTTAAACAAATGTTATTACCTAAAAATTAGGTAACATTCTTCCAAGATTACTTTTGTTTCATTTATTTATACACCACTCCAATTATTCATATATATTTCCTCTATTGAAAAAAATATCCTCAATAGAATTAAACATTTTCTTAAAAAGGGTACAACCTGAATCCAAACAGACATCCATCAAATGGTATACACAATCATCATTCATGTGTATAGTTGACTACCAGCCCCTAAACTTATTTTGTTCATTCATTCCTGACATCTTTTAAATGTTATATATATAAATGTATTTATTTTTTATATAATATACATCTAATATATATAATATATTTAGGAATCATGTTTTTTTATATAAGACATATGTTTATTTATTCGGATTGATTGCAATATGGTACCTTTATTTTTGAATGTATAGACAACATCCTCCTTAAAGTGATGTGATTCATTCACACATATTATGGATTTTGTTAATAATGGTTTTAGAATACATATCTAGTATTTATAATATGAATATGAAACTGGAATGTTGTTTTTCATGACTTGTCTTAGAGGGGCCCCTGCAATGACTCCCCAAGACCACCTCCAATAGGCCAAAATTAGGTGACAACTACTATTAGGGTTATCACTAACATGGGTGGCCTTAGACTTAGTATTTGTACACACTAGAACATCGATATGCCAAACAATTATGAAATAGGAAAAAACTGAAAAAACACACATGAATACATATAAATCCCATAATAATAGTATGATATGAGTAAAGTAAACATAGATAAATACAATCCCAAAACAAATATTTTTAAATAAATGTACAAACAATATTTATTCTTTGGGGAACACTGTCAAACATCAGTAAGAACACTCTTACATATGTTCAGTGTCACTAAAAAATATCTCTTCCTAGCCTCTCTATAACTCTATCAAAAGGTAGGTAATCTCTACAAGACACGATATGTGAATATAAACCTCATGCTTGGGTGAATACGAAAATAATTAGCAAGGAATCCCAAACCATGAATCATTCATCAATGGAAACTAATATCAATAATATATCGGTATTTTTCTATAGCACATATCACAAAAAAATATCAAGATACACACAACATATATAAATATTCAAAAGGTTATTCCCAACCATATTATAGTAAACATTAATTCCAAATCAAATATTCCACAATGAAATCCTATGAGAGAATACACAATTTAGTCTGATGAGACTAATAACATCTATCCAAGAGGTATTTCTTATTGGGTATCATCAAATAAAGTACACGGTGAAGATTAGAACATATAAGATACATAAATTTGATTACACTGATGTCCCTATAGTGATCAAATCATATCAATATAGATTAACACTTAAAGAGATGATTTGTGCCCACATATTGTTGGTCATGATAACACTAATAAATCCACATAGGGAATAAATATGAAAAGATAATCCATGTCCCGGCCACTAGATTGGATTCTAATGACTCTATCCAATACATCTAATTCAATGGATAATATTCCTTGGATTAGAATAAAATTCATAATTACCACCGTGGAAAAGTATACGAGGAAAAATAACAAAACATAATCGAGATTCAGAGGACACGGGCTCTAGGCTATTTCCAATAAAGTAATGTGTGTGTATAATAATTACACACAATATTCCTTAACCATGGGTCCTTCCCTCTTAAACGTCATGTTTATATTTATTGAATCTATTTGGAAGTACATGTCATGTATCCTACCCATGTATTCTGCATATATGCTATTACATTGATTTATCATGTGATTTTGTCATTGTATAACAATACAAGGTATAGACCAGGTACTCCGGACCATGTCATGTCTATGTAGGTGAGTACATTTGGTTTTTAAACCAGTGTACTCTATGATGTTTCTGTGTACCAACCAAGGTACACCCGAATTTACAAGGGAGAGGTCACATGTCGTTTGATACATAATTGTCTCTTAAAATACTACCAACCCCATAGGGGGTCCACATAACTTGTGCCTCTTCCCTACATGTCATGTATCGTGATATTTTCTAGACATCCATATGCAGTTCCCATATTTCCATTCCTTTTTTAAATCATTGATTTGATAAAATACTTGATTAAGAACCATGAATCAACTCATGAAAAACCATTCCATGACTGAAAAATAATATTCAACCCTTTGATCCACTTAGAAAACAGATTTATAAATCGTTCTCCTTAACATTAAATTCAATGAGATCTGATATCTATATCATCTTATCCACTTAATCCACTACTATCACACCTTTTTCATGACATGTATATCAAATATATATAACTTTGGAATCGTGAACAAATAAAATTGTGTGCAATGATTGATCTATTTTTATATGTCGAACCACATTCCATCTATGAACACATATGATGCCTGAATAATTAGGGAAGAAAATCATAAGAATAATCCAAGGATATAGACATCAATTGATTTTCATGTCGGTCTTGTTTTTTTCTCATAATAAAAACAATCAATGAATCACTAATTTACTCACAATAGAAGTTATCTTAAACCTTTAATAGACAAACCAATCCTACAAAATGAACATTCTAGAAATCAATCTGTCCATCAATTGATTTTTTGTTCTTCATAGAAAATAATAATGGGGAATGAAAAATCAAAATAAAGAAAACACATTGATTTGGATAGATCTAAGATATATAATGCGGATGCTTCATGATCATTGGGTATATCCAACTAATATGTTTTTTGTAGATCGTCAATCATGATCCAATCATCATTTTTCTAAGAGAGATCCTCCAATACTCTCTCTAATAGAATTCCAATGGTTCCAGACATATAAGGATAGCCTTTGGATTATTACATAGTAGTCTATTTATTGACTCTCCAATATTTGTATCAATTTATAGAATTAGAATAATTTATTTAATTATTTTATTAATTATTGTTTCCTTGGTGAGTTTTCAATAAATGACCCATGCTGACCAATGTTAAGTAACTCCTAGGATACAAAACACATTCTAAACTCAATGGCTCTCTAAAATTTATGACATGAGCCACTATATAGATGTATTTCAAATTTTTTGTAAAATTTCATACACTTCTATTTAATTGAATTAATATATTTAAAAAATTAGTTTTAGTCACACCATTCCACATTATTAAACTATATCTACTCTCATGGTATCTGAGATATTCTATAATATATGTTGAGTCAATAAGGTTTTCCTTATGACTTTTCCATTCGTTCTTGTTTTGAAAATCACAATCACCTTATCCTTAAGAAAAATTTCTTTTATTAGGAAAATCGCTTTTGTATGAAAAATTATCCTTATCATATTTTCATCCAGATTTTTCTTAAGTATGAGATTCGGATTCATTTCTATATTCTCGGAATCTTTGAAACTTTGATATGAGGCATTCTGTTTTAGGCTCCAAATTCTTGATAAGAACTGTAAGGAAGTTTCACTCCGAATTCCAGATGAGAACTGTAATAAAGTTTCATTCCGAATTCCGGATACAAACTCTGATTAGGTTCTACTCCAGATTCAGGATACGAATTCTTATGAAGTTTGACAACGAATTCTCACTACGAATTCTGATGACGAATTCTCATTGTGAATTCTCATTCTGAATTCACCTATTGAACAGAATCTGATCATCTTTATTATAAACACTCCGAATTTATTTAGATTCCAAAAATTATTTTTGGTTAGACTCCAAACATTCATCTTACGTACGTTGTTATAATCTATCTACTCTTTAATATTTTTTCTCACTCCGAACATTCACTCCGAATCTTCACTCGGAACTTTTGAGTTAGATTTTAAACGGTGCCGTACATTCTGTTACACTTGTTTTTGTAATAAAACGATGTCGTCTATTCTGTTATAAAACTAAACGTTGGTTAAGTTACACGTGTACAGGTCCCTCCTATTTTTAAGGAAAATATGACCGTTGGAAAGGAGGCTGACCTCACCTATAAATAGGAGCTCATTTGAAAGAGGTCAGAACAACTTGGTTTTGTGCATACATGCTGTTGAAGTGATTTCTAGAGAGAGAGGATCTTATTAACTCTCAAAGCTTCATGCGACTCTGAATGTTGGTGATTACATTCAAGGACTTCCAGGGATAGGAAGATAGATGTTTCCAACACCTTTAAGTTGAGGGCTTCCTTGTTGAGGAAGACAGAGGTTGCCAACACCTTGAAGTTGAGGGATTCCTTGCTGAGGAAGACAGAGGTTTCCAACTACCTTGAAGTTGAGGGCTTGCGGGGATAGCAAGACAGAGACTCCGATCTTCGTATCGAGGGCTTACCCTGGTGTGGGTAAGAGAGACTTTTTTGAAAGTATTAATCAAGGGAACTTTATCCAAGGTTGTTGGATACCCTTCTCTTTGGGTTAAAAGACTTATATCTTGTTACTAGTAGTTCTAATAATTGTTTCTATTCAGCTTATTATTGTACTGTAAGGAAAGTATAACTTTATTATACTTCTTTACTTGTACTCTGTTTCATTTAGATTCTATACGCTTTAAGGTAGAATCTCATATTATAATCTTTTGTTAAGTTTCAATTTCCGGAACCATATTTCCGGAACCTACTTTTGGAATCTCATTCCAAGTTTTCATTCGGTGTTAGAGGTGTTGTGAATTTTCTTAGTTTAATATTTGTTAAACTTAGCCCTTTCCTTTTCTTAAGGAAACTATAGTTATTCATAACTAACTTTAAAGGTTCCAAAGGAATTTTTAAAGTGTACAATTCGCCCCCTCTTATATATTGAGCATCTACCTCATTATTTCGATCTTACAATTGGTATCAGAGGTTGGAAACCTCATACTCTGTACCAATCCTACAATTGGTATCAGAGCAGGTCTCTGAAATAGTTATACTTACGAATAAGTTTTTCTTTCTCACATTCCCATTCTGAACTTTTCCATTCCGAACTTTCTCATTCAGAACATTATTATTACAAACTTTTGCTACTAACAAGTTTGTGTATCGAATGTTATTTTAAGTATGGCAGGAATTAATGTTGGTTCAATTGACAATATGAATCCTACAAGACCAATAATCTTTGATGGTAATGACTTTGAGTACTGGAGAGATCAAATGAAGACTTTTGTTATCAAAACTGGAGTGGATAACTTTGTTATGCTTACTGGAGATTATAAAATTCCTGACAAGGAAGTCAGAACTTTTACTAACCAGGAAAAGCAAGAATATCAACTCAATTATAAGGTAGAAATACCTTATTGTGTTCAATTACTAGAAATATATATAGCCAAATTTCTTCTTGTGAAGCAGCTAATTGTATCTGGAAGAAGTTAGTGGTTACACATTTTGGGACTTCTAATGTGATTGAGACTAGGAGAGATATGCTTAGAGCTGAATACCATGGCTTCAACATTCCTTATGGAGAACCAATATGTAAAGTTCAACAGATATTTATGACTATTGTCAATAGCCTACAGTATATGGGAGAGAAAGGTTTAGATGATGAAGCACTTGTGGATAAGATAATTGATATCATGCCAAATGAGTGGGAATCCAAAAGAACAGCTATAGATGAGAACAGGAAGGTCACTCAAATTACTCTTGATGAGCTATTTGGAACTCTCCTACAACATGAGACCAGAATGAAGAGAGATGCTGACAACATCAAAAAGAATAATGTAAATGGTACTGTTGCTTTTACAACAACTTCAAATCAGATGAAAGCTAAGACTCCTGAGAGAGTAATGAGATCCAAGTCTAACAAAGTTATTTTCCAATCCGAATCTAGTGAGAGTGAAGTCTCTGAAAATGGGTTAGCAAATCTTGCTCGACGGATGAAAAAGATGCTGGACAGAGAAATTTACAATCTAAGTATAAGAAAAAGGAAAGGAATGATAGAAAATATGGAGAAGTTACTTGTTATGAATGCAAGAGAGCTGGACATATGAGACCAGACTGCCCATTGCTCAAAAAGAAAGAAAGGAAAGAAATGCATTCAGACAGGAACAAAAAAAAGTATTATAAAGCCAAAGCTAAGAAAGTATTGAAAGCTAATGACACCTGGAGTGCCATTGGTGGTGACTCTTCAGATGAATCTTCTAATTATGAATCTTCATGACAGAAAAATCTTGGTCTTATAGCCAGATTACCTATTGAAAATCATTGTTTTATGGATAAGGTACGAAATGCTGAATCATTGACCAATGTTTCTTCAAATTCTAATGATATTGAGTTTTATAACTCTTCTGATAAAGAATCTTCTTCTGATAAAGAAAATACTTTACCTACTTATTAATAAGTCTCTAGGTTTTCTGAACTTCTTTAGATTGAGTATTCCAAACACAATAAGAAACATGATAAGGAAAAATCTAGGAATTCTATTCTTACAAAATAGATATCAGATCTTTCTAAAGATCTTGATATGAAAAATTCTGATCTTAAAATTATTTCAAAAAATCTTGAGGAAGTAAGTTCTGAGAAGAATAAACTTTCTAAAGAATTAGAAAAAGTAATTTCTAAGAAAAATGATTTCGAGCCTAGCTCTAGTTCTAAAACTAATGATTTTGAGGATAAAAACTTGGTTATAAAACTCAAGTCCGAAATTTTTTCCTTAAAAAGTGTTTATCAAACATTACCCATAGTAAGGAAAATTTTGATAAAATGTATTCCCAAATATGACCTTTAAGAAATAAATCCGGATTTGGTTATACCCATGCAAAACCAGTTTTTAGTAACAATTATTCTGTTCCTAAAAGTGCCCCATTTTGTACCATGTGTCAATGTGGTGGTCACTGGGAAAAGAATTGTTCCTTAAACAAAACCCAATCCTTTGGTTTTCATAAAACTTACTTTTCTAAGAAGATGTGGGTAAATAAAATTTTATTATCTGGAAATCTCGGATCCAAACATGTTTGGATTCCGAAAGCCTAATTTTCTTCTTGATTTCAGGAAAATAAAGAAAGTACCAGCAACAATACATGGTACATGGATAGTGGATGTTCCCGGCACATGACTGGTAACAAAAGCTATTTTGAAAAGATTATCAAAACGAGAGGAGGAAAGGTAACTTTCGGAGATAATGCTAAGGGAGAGATTGTTGGTATTAGTAATATTGTTCTTCTTGGTAAAACCTTGGCTTCAAATGTTCTTTTTGTTAAGGGTCTTAAGAACAACCTTATTAGCATAAGCCAGTTATGTGATGAAGGATACCTTGTGAATTTTAGGAATGATAAGTGCTTAGTTCACAATTCCAAGGAAGAATTTATTCTCTCAGACAATAGGCAAGAGAATGTTTACACTTTGAACCTAAAAGACCTCATGAGTCAATATTTACCTTGCCTAAGTGAAATGGAAGATCATTCCTGGTTATGACATAGAATACTAGGTCACTGTAATCTTAGGAACCTATGTAAACATTCTAAGAAGAAATTAGTTAAGTATCTTCCAGAGCTTAGATTTGATTCTTCTAAAGTTTGTGATCCTTGTCAATATGGAAAGATACATAAATCTATTTTTAAATCAATCGGTGAAGTCTCGACAACCGATGCATTACAGTTAGTGCACATGGATCTTTTTGGTCCAACAAAAACTGGAAGTATTGGTGGCAAATACTATGTGTTTGTTCTAGTTGATGATTACACTAGATTTACATGGGTCTATTTTCTATCAAATAAGTCTGAATCTTTTTCCTATTTCAAAAGTTTTAGAGCTCAAGTTAAAAATGAGAAAAACCTTCCATTGAAAAATATTCATACTGATCATGGAGAAGAATTTCAAAATTCTGAATTTGAAACTTTTTTTAGTAAAAAAGGTATTACTCACAATTTCTCAGCACCAAGAACTCCTCAACAAAATGGTGTAGTTGAAAGAAGAAATTGAATTTGTCACGAAATAAGTAGAACCATGTTGAGTGAATATTTTATTGCTAGACATTTCTGGGCTAAAGCTGTAAGTACTTCTTTCTATACTATAAATCGAGTTTTAATTAGACCTTTTCTTAATAAAACTCCTTATGAGTTATAGAATGGTAAAAAACCAAGACTATCCTACTTCATGGTTTTTGGTTGCAAAGTATTCATTCTGAATAATAAAGATATCCTACATAAATTCACACCGAAATCTGATGAAGGAATTTTCTTAGGTTATTCCAAAACTTCTAAGGCTTATAGAGTTTTTAATAAAAATACGTGTACTGTTGAAGAAACAGTACATGTAAAATTTGATGAGTCGGATCCTTTTGTTTTTAAACCATGTCAACCTACATCCTCGGATGTGTTTTCAAAAACTGATTATCAACCTCTGATAGAAGAACCTTCTGATAAATAAATTGTTCAAGAAGATACTTCTGAAACATTTACCCCAGAAGACTTTCTACCCTATGTTGATGAACAGGTTTTACAAAACCCAAATCAGGTGTTTCTTAAGAATCATCCCAGTGATAGTATCATTTGTGATGTAAGTCAAAATGTAAGGACTAGAAGTTTCTTAATAAATGAAGTAGAACATATAGCATTTCAATCCCAATTAGAACCTAAAAGCACTGATGAAGCTTTAGGTGATGATTATTGGATCAAATACATGCAAGATGAACTAAATGAATTCGAAAGAAATAAAGTTTGGACCTTGGTTGAAAGACCTAAGGAAACTTCTGCTATTGGAGTAAAATGGGTTTTCAGAATTAAATGTGATAAAAATGGAGTCATTGTTAGAAATAAAGCTAGACTTGTTGCTAAAGGATATAATCAGCAAGAGGCAATAAACTATGAAGAAACCTATGCTCCAGTAGCTAGACTTGAATCTATTCATATTCTACATGCCTTTGCAGCATTCTTTAATTTCAAACATTTTCAAATGGAAGTGAAATGTGATTTTCTTAACGGTTATGTTTAAGAGGAAGTTGTTGTTGAACAAACTCCTGTCTTTGAAGATACAATACATCCTGATCATGTTTTTAGACTTACCAAAGCATTGTATGGTCTTAAACCATCCCCACGAGCCTGTTATGATAGACTCACTGGATTTTTTCTTCAAACTAACTATGTTAAGGGAAATGGATATCCAAACCATTTTAGAATGAAAGATAAGAAAAATGTTTTGATTGTTCAAATTTATGTTGATGACATCATATTTGGTTCAACTCAGCAATCTTTGACCGACTATTTTTCATGTCTAATGAAATTTGAGTTTGAAATGAGTATGATGGGTGGGTTAACTTTTGTCCTTGGATTTCAAATTTCTCAATAACCAGAAGGAATCTTCATATCTCAACATTAGTATATTAACGATATTCTTAAAAAGTATGGTTATGACAACACTAAGAGTATAAGTACTCCCATTGGTACCTCAAACTCTTTAGATCTTGATAAAGTTGGGAAACCAGTAGATCAAACATCTTTTAGAGGTGTGATAGGAAGTTTACTTTACTTGACAGCTAGTCGACTAGACATAATGTTTTTAGTATGCTTATGTTCAAGATATCAATCCAATCCTAAGGAATATCACTTAAAGGCAGTAAAAAGTATTTTTCACTACCTTAAGGGAACCATGGATCTAGGATTATTTTATACTTCTGGAAATTATTTTATTCAAAAAATATTTTCTGATGCTGACTTTGGTGGATGTAGAATGGATAGAAAAAGTACATCCGGAACTTGTCATTTCTTAGGAGATTCACTAGTTTTATGATCCTGCAAGATGCAACATTCTGTAGCACTCTCCACTACTGAAGCTGAATATGTAGCAGCTGGAAGTTGTTGTGCTCAAGTGTTGTGGATGCAACACACACTCACAAACTATGGCTTGTGTTTTACAAAAACTCAAATTTTGTGTCATAAAACAAGTTCCATTTCTCTTAGTAAGAACCCTGCACATCACTCTCGTGCAAAACACATAGATATTAGGCATCACTTTCTTAGGGATCACACACTTAAAGGGGATATTATTCTTCAGTTTATTGGAATGCAAGATCAACTTGCTAATATTTTAACAAAATATTTGCCTTCTGATTGATTTGAATACATTAAACAGAAATTAGGAATGATAACCGTAAGGTAATCCTTTTAAATTTACTTTCTGTTGAAAAGGTCTCCTTATAGTAATAAACACTTTTTTATAGGGGGAGTACATTTGATTGTTAGAATAACAAAATTTTTCAAAATTTGATTTCAAACATTTCAGAACTAAAATTCCGGAATAGAATTTACAGAGCTACAATTTTCCAGAATGGATATTTTCATATAGAAAACTTCTAAAATGGATATTTTTGTATTGAAAACTTCCGAAATGTAAAATTTCGTACTGATATTTTAATAACCAGATTTTCGTACCGATTCTTTCATAATGAATTTTTCGTACTGAGTTTTCCGTACTGAGTTTGTTTTTCGTAGTGACTTTTATGAACTTTGTCTTTTTGTAGTACAGTTTTTTTTTTTAAAAATGTTACCAATTACGAATAATCTTCCTAAACTAATCCGAAAGGTATTATTTCCATACTCAAGTTTTCGTAGTCATACGTTACTTGAGGGCATTTTCTTGTATTGTGTTTCCGGGTTATGGATTTATTAATTCTTTGTTTTAATAAAAACCATAAAAGATCGGATTCACGTTTTCTTGAGATTAGGTTTTCGACCATCAGATCTGATCTCAGCTTATCACAACCATTCGATCAAATGAGGAAGTTGAACCGTCGTCTCAATGCCTATATAAAGGGGACCCAATTTGTTGTCCCACGTCGGTTTTCAAGCTCTCACGTCCCGAAACTCTGCCTCTCTGTTTTAAGTCCATTCCGAACTTCATTTTTCTCAGTTCCAAACTTCTCAGAGGTCTTCAAATCTGAATTTCTGTAGAAGTAGCTTCTCAAGACTTGTCTTCCTCTAAGCCGATTTCAAAGTGGTTAGTATATAGAGAGAGGCTGGTTCATCCAGATTTCTTCAACAAGTACGATTCTCTTATTTCCAAGAATATCAAGCTTAATGGTTTGGAAGATGTTGCGGTGTCAAAACCCAGGAATCAAGATGAAGTGTATTCAGATTTACTTATAGAATTATATGAAACGGTGTCCTTTCTTAAGGAATATGGACGGGAGAATTTGTCTTTTAAGTATTATGGTAAGACTTATAAACTTTCATATACCAAGGCAGCCAGTTTGGTAGGACTGAATAATGAAGGTGAAGCTGAATTCATATCTCATGTGTTGTCGGATTCAAAGGGTAGCTTCGACAAGGAAAATTCTTTAGAAACTCTCGGATTGGAAGACGACAAGGCTCCCAAGATTGCTAGTTTATCTACAAATTTCGGGATTCTAGAGTAATGGGTACAGGGCCTTATCATTCCTAGAAAGGGTGACAAAGATAGCTTAAAGAAGAGTGAGATCTACATCCAAGATTTTCTGATAAATCTGAGGAAGTTTAACCTGATGAATCATATTCTTATCACTCTTGAGAATTTGAAGAAAGGGAATCTGAGAGCTCAGATTATAATGTATCCAGCAATCCTCTCCAAGCTAATAGTTCTGTGCCTTGAGTCTTTCAAGGAGGCGTGCAAGTCTAAGCGCAGAGTTTTCAAAATCATGCTGATGAGTGATGGTACACTAAAAAGGATGGATGTAGATTTTGACAAGGAGTCTGGATAGTTTATTGATCTACCTTCTCAAGAAGAAACGGTTCTGAAAGTTGCTGATCTATAATCATCTAAGGCAGTAAGGAAGAAAATTTAAATGAACATGAAGTACAAGCATAGAATCCTAAGTCTAAGAAAGTTCATTCCGCACCTCCAAAACCTATGAAGAAGAAAGCTTACCCAGATGAGGTATTTTCTAAATGGAGGGAGATAAAAGAGAAGAGAGTACAAGGGGAGCCTTAGTATGGCTTGGACCCTACGAAGTCTAAGGCCTTGAAGGAAAGAACTGTGGATGAGCTTGAAAAACAATCCAAAGAAAAGAAGCTCAAGAAGAAGATGTCTAATACTGAGGTAGCTCAGGCTTTGTTGAAGTTTAACGAGATGATTTTAGAAAATATCCCTCTTCCAAGATCTTTTTCTCTAGAATCTCTACCTGAGACTCCAGGAAGAGAATTTTTTGCTCCGGAAGAGGCAGTAGCTAAGCCTGTTGAGCAAGGTGAGCAGATTGAGCAAGTGGAAGAAGAAGAAGATGTTGCTGAAGGACGTGGTGAAACCACATATGTGTTGAAAGAAGTAGATGACTATAAGGGGACACCTTCAGAACACTTATCGCTCCGAACTTCAGAAGCTGAATCTTCAAAGCTAGTTACTCCAGCGATGGATGAGGAGAAAGGAGAAGATAAAGTAGCTTATCATGCAGAGGAAGAAAAACTTATACATGATTTTGCTCAGATGGAAAACATAGAGGTTGCTGCTTAGAAAGTTGCTGATGAGGTAGAAAATATTGTCCAAGTCTCTGACAGTGAGAAGAGAACTCCGGAACAGGACTCTATTCCGAAAAAGGACAAGGGAAAGCAAAATATTTATAATACTCCGAGCTTAGTAGTGGTGAAGATAAAGGATGTTGGTAGTTATTCAAAGAGAAACTTGATCAAGATGAAGAAGAAAATTCTCCAAGCAGAGTCTCGGATTCAGAGTCATCTTTGTTGGGGCATGATTTTGTTGTTCAGACTTTAAAGAAGCTGGTAGGTTCTATTCCGAACTTCTCAAGCATTGATTCAAGATGCAAAATGCTCCAACATGCTTTGAATCAGAAATCAGACTCTGTATCCATGGTTATAGACAAGTGTGTTGAAATAGTGGCTCAGTTCAAAACCTTCTTTGTCGACTACGAAGCCCATAGAAGATCTTTCAAGAGGATGACAAACTGGTCAAGGAAGACTGTGGAAGAGATGAAGCTATTTGATGAATTTCAAGACAATGATAAATATGCTTTTGAAATAGAAGACATGAAGATAAATGAGCTGACTTCTTCCTTTGAAGAGAAGCTGAAAGATGAAAAGAACTTCCAGATTCAACAAGTCAGAGATCTGAATGGGAAGCTGAATTCCGTTTCTCAAAACTGGAAGTTTGAAAGAGATCATCGGATTGAGTTTGAAGAGAAATTAAAGGCTCGGGATGAAAATTTGAATGCTCAAGAAGAAAAGATTCATGCCCAGGAAGAAAAGATTGATGCTCAAAGTGCAAGAATAGTGGTCTTAGAGAAACAAGCCGAAGAAGAACATAAATACTTGAAGAAAATAAAGACTATTCTTAAGGGTCTCATGGAAATGGAAAAAGATCCAAAATAAAGAGATCTGATCTTTTGTTGTATCTAAATTTCCTTGTTGTTGAGCTTTTTTTTAAACTTAATGAAAATTTGTGCTTGCTCGTTTCTTTTTTTGTTACTAATTTTTTAGGTACTTTGTTATATTTTCCATTCCCTTATATTCTTTTCAAAAATCACAAAGGGGGAGAAGGAAAAGAATTCTATTAAAAGGGAAAAAGAATCCTAACAAAGGGTGAGAAAGAAAACAAACTCTAATAAGATTTTATCCAAGGGGGAGTTTTTCATTAAAGAAGACGTTCTTATTCGTAATGAATTGTCATTCCGGAAATCTAGAATATGATCCTTAGAGTTTCAAAGCATACGGGGGAGTTAGTCATATTCATCAATATCCTTTAAAGCCAAGGGAGATAAGCTTTAATGTTTTTCTTTCTTCTTAGAATTTCCTTTTCGTAACAATGATTTTGCTTTCCAAAAAGGGGGAGACTGTTGAGTCAATAAATTTTTCCTTATGACTTTTTCATTCCTTCTTATTTTGAAAATCACAAACACCTTATCCTTAAGAAAATTTGCTTTTATAAGGAAAATCTCTTTTGTAAGAAAAATTATCCTTATCATATTTTCATCCTTATTTTTCTTAAGTATGAGATTCGGATTCATTTCTATATTCTAGGAATCGTTGAAACTTTGATATGAAGCATTCTGTTTTAGGCTATGAATTATGGATAAGAACTGTAAGGATGTTTCACTCCGAATTCTAGATGAGAACTGTAATAAAGTTTGTTTCCAAATTCCAGATATGAACTTTAATTAAGTTCTACTCCAGATTCAGGATACGAATTCTTATGAAGTTTGACAACGAATTCTCACTACGAATTCTGATGACGAATTCTCATTCCAAATTCTCATTCCAAATTCACCTATTGAACAGAATCTGATCATCTTTATTTTATACAGTCCGAATTTATTTAGACACAAAAAATTATTTTTGGTTAGACTCCGAACTTTCATCTTGCTTATATTGTTATAATCTGTCTACTCTTTAATATTTTTTCTCACTCCGAACATTCACTCCGAATATTCACTCCGAACTTTTGAGTTAGATTTTAAAAGGTGTCTTACATTCTCTTAAACTTGTTTTTGTTATAAAACGATGTCGTCTATTCTGTTATAAAACTAACTGTTGGTTAAGTTACACATGTAGGGGTCCCTCCGATTTTTAAGGAAAACATGACCGTTGGAAAGGAGGCCGACCTCACCTATAAATAAGAGCTCATTTGAAAGAGCTCAGAACAACATGGTTTTGTGCATACATGTTGTTGAAGTGATTTCTAGAGAGAGAGGCTCTTACTAACTCTCAAAGCTTCATGCGACTCCGAATGTTGGTGATTACATTCGAGGACTTCTGGGGATAGGAAGACAGAGGTTTACAACACCTTGAAGTTGATGGCTTCCTTGCTGAAGAAGACAGAGGTTGCCAACACCATGAAGTTGAGGGATTCCTTACTAAGGAAGAAAGAGGCTGCCAACTACCTTGATGTTGAGGGCTTGCTGGGATAGCAAGACAGAGACTCTGATCTTCATATTAAGGGATTACCCTGGTGTGGGTAAGACAGACTTTCTTGAAAGTATATATCAAGGTACCATTATCCAAGGTTTTTGGATATACTTCTCTTTGGGTTAAAAGTCTTATATCTTCTTACTAGTAGTTCTACTACTTGTTTCTATTCCGCTGCATATTGTATTGTAATAAAAGTATAACATTCTTATACTTCCTTACTTTTACTCTCCTTCATTTAGATTCTATACGCTTTAAGGTATAATCTCATATTGTAATCTTTTGTTAAGTTTCAATTTTCAGAACCATATTTTCGGAACTTACTTTCGGAATCTCTTTCCATGTTTTCATTCAGTGTTAGTGGTGTTGTGAATTTTCTTAGTTTAATATTTGTTAAACGTATCCCTTTCGTTTTCTTAAGGAAACTATAGTTATTCATAACTAACTTTAAAGGTTCCAAATGAATTTTTAAAGTGTACAATTAACCCCCCCCCCTCTTGTATATTTGCATATATATCATTATTTCAATCCTAAAATTAGTATCAGAGGTTGGAAACCTCATACTCTATACCAATCCTACAATATATACAAAAATAAAACATTGAAAATATCAGTAATTACATTCTCCCCATTATGGGTCTTTCTTTCCCAAAAATCTAAAACAAGTGATTCCCATAGAGATGGGGGTACTATGAATAAATATATTCCTCCCACACCCATGCTCTATTTTTAAGATTATCATGATTTCACTAGATGTTCATGAATGAATCTATTTTCCATTGATGATCCTCTACTACCTATCCTTGATCTCTTCTAGATACTCATTAAAGGTAGCTCTATCCTTAATGTTCGTCATTCCATAATGGATAACATGCGATGGGTAATGACAAATACTTCTGCAGTTGCAACCCATGGAATTCATCATGTACCTATTGTAACTGTGGTGGTGGATCTTTAGGGTATGACACCTCACCAAATCGAAATATTATCAAGAAAGTGATAATTAATCTCATATATATATTTCCACCCTGTCAAAATTACTATATTCAAAATCAAGGTGAAACCCAAATGAAAACATTATCTCCTTCATCTAACTCCAAAGGAAATTATTTTCTGTCTGCATAAGACATCTGATGGCCTTGTATAGTATTCATCATATCCCGGATGATATACACCATCTTGGTAGTTTCTTTCACCATATATGGGACCATGAGTGCAGAAACTTCTGGTTCAGTCTCTAAAACTATTGAACTATAGGGATGCCCGTAAAAATCACTAAATATTTCCATAATGATAGAGGAATAATGGATGTTGTTTTCTGATATCACTGCCAGTTGTATGTGATCTTACCAACTACGAGAACAGTCCAACATTAATGCTCTCAGCTTTTCCATCTGAACCTAAATGTTCCACTTAGACTGTTCAATGGTTTGGCGGTGAAATTCTGTTCTCAAGAGTATCATAGTCCCAAAAACCACCTATAATACCTTCAATAACCTGTATTTGAATTGATCATCATAGTCAGAAATGATAGTAATTATAAATGACTAGATTCATACAATCTCCAACATGTAGTGGTATCTAAAACCGTCTATGAACTATTCTTATGAATTTATATTACATTGGATGGATTGGGGGGTTGGTCTACAATCACCCAAATGGAATTGTCTCCCTTGTACATAAATGGTAATCACATCAAATAGTACATGGATACACAACCCCCGCCCACTCTATAACGTAAAGGAATAGAGATAGACATTACAAACCTCGGTGCTCAGCCATAACATTTTAACATGTTTGCAATCAAGATATGATTAGTGAAACACCATTCTTCATCCCTATCCCCAAACAATTAATTTCATAGGTCTGAGTACAAATTTTCCACGGATGGATGTATTAAAATAATATATATATATACATATAACTCACTCAAACCAACCTCTCACAAGAAAACAAGTACCACTATGCATCCTCTAAGAATAACAACAATACCCCGTTTTAGAAAATCCATCAATAGAATATCCATTATATCTCCATGTATATTAGGCCTCGTAGATGGTATCTCTAGGCTCTCCCTTCATAACAGTGTGCATGATATAAGGGGAATAAAACCACAACATGAGTTATGGTCATCCATCTATGTCACCGAGGTAAAATGTAACAAGTACAACTACTATAATAACTCATTATATAATAGTGATAAATATCACCTATTCAGTGCATCCACAACCACATTCCTATTCCCATGAGTATAGATAATTCGGAAGTCATAATCATGGAGGAACCCTAGATATTGACTCTATCTCATGATATAATCCATCTAATTGAAGATATACATGAGACTATTTTGATAAAAATAGATGACAAAATTCTCACCCATAAATTAGTGTCACCACATGATTAATACGAAGACTATTACATCTAACACAAGATCGTAGGATTCATAGTTCTAATCATGTGGTCTCAACCGAATGACCCACATTGAATCACTTATTTACTATAAATCATAACAAAACCATGAATGGTTCTTGATGCATATTTGAAAACATTGTACTTGACACCCTCCTCTGGAAAACTCAATATGTGGGAGCTCATCAAACTCATTATCATCTACTAAAATGCCTATTAGATCCTATCTTTCCACCTGAAAGGTTTTCTCATTCTAGTCAACGATTTCATAGGTGATGATATTGTGGAAAAATCCTATATGAATCTCCAATAATATCATGAAATTCAAATAGATAACATCAATTTTAAGATTCTCTAGGATGGATCCCAAGATAACATTACCTCATCCTTGGCTGGGATCACTTCCACTCCATATTTTATGATAACATTTTATATAAAGGAGACCTCATGAATATTGAATTGAATATTTGTGAGATTTCTATAATGCTGGTGCCGGTGAATTATGTCAAGAATCAGATTCAAGGGTCTCACTTTAAACACCTTGGATGATGAATATAGAAGGATATCACTAGTGACGAATTCTATAAACAGATTTAAGAAAGGATGAAATATTTTGTCCATGAGTGTCATGATCCCAAATTGAGATTTCATCCCTCCAACTGGAATCACATAGAACACATAGTGATAGTAGTGAAACTTATTTATCATATTCATTATATACTCAATCCACATTAGAAGTTTCTGATATCTTGAATACAGGTAATCCTCTGAGAACCATATATACCCTATAAACATATCAAATAGTTGATAAATCCTGGGTATTATAGAATTTTTCTTCATGGTATCTTGGTTCATGAACCGGTATAAAACATTGACCTCAACCTCATGTGTACCTTGTCTCTGAAAAAACTAGCTCTCTCTAGGGTGAAACATTGGGTTTACCGAATACCTTCTTATACAAGTCTTCAACCTACACCCTTATCTCGGAAATAATCACATGAGCCATTTGATATAATGGTAGATGAATTGGTGTCATCCTACGGTTTTGATCAATTCATAAGTCTACCCATCATTGGGGAGGTAAAACTGAAACATCTGTATCAAATACATTCTGTTACACCAGTACCACTACAAGAAACTATGAACTCGTAACATCTACTAAACCAACGATCAGGCTACAAAACTAATGAGTAATTTGAAGAACCCTCCAATGAATGAGTCTATCCTTTGATGAATTTTGTTCTTTTTCTTGGATAAAGGAGAACAAATTATTATCACTATAGAAAAACAACATCCTCTTCTTGAATCAATCAATATAGTCTTGAACGATGGATAACCATTATATAATTAAGTTGAAAAAATAAGGCTTCATTTCTAATACAAATATATCCCAATAGAAACTCTCACCTCGAAGAGTTGGGTCAAACATATGACATAATTTTGTGATCATTGTGTCTTCACCAATAAGAGTGTCCAATCCTATGGATCATGCAAAGGGATCAATGAGAATCCCTAATTTCCATTCAATGTATGTTCTGAAAATGGAATAACAAAAACATATGTCTATTAGGACAACATCTATGTTTGAAATGTTTAAAATCATACCTCAAAACATTATCAAATCTGTGGGGTTATATGATTTGACTAGATACATCTATCCATGTCCCCTTTCTATTGCTCCCTGATCCGAGCTTGGACCACATGAGGGTGGTGGTTGGAGAAATTCCATGTTTCAACCACCTTCTTCTTATCACCAAGATCCTATGACACATCTCCGACATTGAGAACCATATTTATCCTTCTACTATCTATTCCATTCCTGACCATATAAGGTCAATAATTTTGATATATAATGGTTCATACAATACAAATGATGATGTACCCTACCAATCCATCATTAGAAACAACTCTACATAGGCTGACTAGACCCACCATATGTTCCTAAATCATAGATCGTCTGTTGTTGGAGATCCTCCTATGATGTCTCACATGCCCAGGTCCTTAAGAATGACTACAAATAAATAATGTTGATGTATCAACTCACGTATGCACACTACCTACAACAACTAACAATATATACTAATATAAGTAACACTCAACCACAAAATCATTCTCTATAACCCCAACATTTTTAGGAATTGATAATGGGATAACACTAGTCTGGATATCTCTATGAATACCTTGCTCAAATTCCTAATCCCTAGAGAACAAGTAGAAAATCATATCTATTGATTACCTAGAGAGGTTTTTAATCCCCAATGAATACATAGATACTACCTTGTTACCCAGATTGAGCTACACAATTTTCTAGATTCATTCAACCCTATATTGAGATGGTGATAATGCCTCTCTTATATGAAACACAAAATTAGTCAATACTAGGGCCACCCCATCAATATTTTATGTCACCCAACCCGACCTTAGTCATATAGAGTCGTGGAGAAGGCTCACAACCAGGACCACCATCTGATATACAGATGTCATGAATGGATAGAAAACATAGGTCACAACCTCAAGCTAGTCCTTATATACATATGTGTTGGGATCAGCATAGAACCTAAGGGGTCCCATCCAGGAAAACTCTTTATGTACTCTCATTTTATGCACCTCATCCATGTGAATTATAGTTATCACAATAATCTCTAATAGTGGGGGTAATACCGGTGGACCTTGTGGAGGAACAATCATGGGAACTAGTTACTATATTGAGGAGTGATCACTGAGGGGGTCATTCCTATGATCATGATGTTGAATCCAATATGGAATACATCACAAAGGAATCTTGAATGTTAATAAGATATATCACATTCAATGATTATATAAAATTATATGACTCCAAAATTACATGGAAACCACAACCCATTCATATATGATACATGTCAAATTATTTTCCATTTACCCATTATTATCATGTACCAAGACAAAAATTAGTTTCCAATATTACAACTGTATGGATACATCACCCACCATACCAGCACTAGAGTCCCCTGTATAAAAGTCAAACATGAAACACATAATGAGGTTTCACCCAAACCATTATCACAATTTCAAGTCTTATGGTAGAATTGAATCCATTAATACCACCCATTGATGACCTATCCTAATGGGGTCCATGCTTCAACTACCAATTCCTAAAACCAATTGGACAGGGGATGTTGATTATAATAGAGTACATGTATCTCTAACATTGGAGGACTTAGTGTAATTAACTTCATAATTATGTACCCAAATATCCTAGATTATATTATTATTATATGTAAATAAACAAAACTAACATTAGTGCGGACATATAAATCTCACAACCAGTATATGATAGGGTGTAAATTATGGTAAACATGTACAAATGGAATCCCACCACAATGAGTCTAAAACATAAGTCCATCATGAATTTAATAACTACGAATAGCTTTCTAAAATACACTAGAACAAACCAGAGTCATTACAGACTCAATATATAGCATTCGGTCCTAGACCATCTTGGACTCCATGAAATGGTTGATTATATTCACAATAGATGATGTAACAACCCTTTTTTTTATGTAGGGTAAAATTACAAGGTATTTTGATTTTTCTAGGTTTAGTGGACATGTTGTTCTTTGAACCGATATTCTGTACATAATTCCACAATTTGACACAAATTAATGTGTTTTTTATACTTTGGTAAATGTATTGAAGGCTAACCAGGTGATCTGATGTTTTTAAAGAATGTCAGGCACTGAAATCTGAAAAATGTTAATAGCTTGATAGAGAGTATGTTTTTTCTGAAATCATGCGTCCCACCAGAGAAAAACATGAAGTTGCAACAGCTAATTTGATATTAACCACATTAGTTTTGCATGGATATCCAAAGAGTACTCCTCATGCGTGGTTTGTGCCACATATGTAGTACTCTTACACTATTCATCACACGAATATTTCACGGTTATGTAAAATATTATGGAATATGGATAGAAGAGGTTTTCTTGAGTAGTGGAATCCACAAAGACAGAGCACGATTTAGAAAACTATGCAGAAAAGCCATCCACCTTGTTTATAAGAGTAAAATTAGCCAAATTCCCTAAATATGTTTATATCCTTTGTAATTTATATCAACTCATCCTCTAGCCAGGTGATCTTTTTTCATTACAGCATTGGTTCCTCATCCTGTATTTTCTAACACGATGATAACTCCCCCAATGGTTGTTGTTTTAGAGAAATTATTGATCCTATGGATTACTCTGCATAATCACTTCCTTAATTTTGTATATTTATGAATTTAATTTTATTTTTAGAACGATAATATGATTATAGCTTAATTTTCTAATTTTTCGAGATAATGTACATTTCATTGATTTTTTCCAAACCAAACTGAATCAGACCTTGATATTGGATGAGAAGGGTGTCCTAGGGTGTCCTATGTATGATTTAGGTGTTATGAAGATATATCCTAAATTTTACATTGATTTATATATTTATCCATTGTTCTATAACTCATCCTTTGCCACATGTAGACATAAAATTTAGTTCTTCATTTTTGATTTTTATACACATAGTGCTTTACCCCTATTGATCCATATTGGGTAATTTGAGGATGAAATCATCTACCACAAAAACCCATAGGGTTTACCAGATTATATCTCCCTTTTATAAATAATGGAATAAATTCACGGAACACACTCTAATCTACCATCATGGATTAATAATGGAATTTCCTTTGTTGGAACTCATCCTAATGATAATGGAACCACCAATGTTCCATATTGAAAAATATTTTATATTTTTCCATGTTGGGATTTTTTTACATAAAAACTATTCTAATATGAATTGTGTTACGAATCAATAATATAAAGAATTACTTGAGCTAAATGAATAGTTTGATTAAAATGGCAGGTTTTTATAATAAAACCCATCAAATGGGGTGTGTTGTCTTCAAAATTTAAAATTTATTATCTACATTATATATCATGAGTTCCATAATTTCATTGGTGATTACATATTTCAGTATTGGTATTTTGGAATGTATGTAATTTTTTATGTGTGTCTATTTTATATCCTTATGTAGTGTTTCTCAACTAATAGATGATTAAATCCCAACCACATTCTTAGTTTGTTAAAAATCCTAGATTTTAATTATAAAATCCCTACCTAATTAAATGAGTAGTTAAGATTAAAATTATTTAAATTAAATGAAAATAATTGGGTGGTAACACTATGAAACATGATATATCTATATATGTATTTCATATGGTATAAGTATTTGATGAAATTTAATGGGTTCCCATGACAGATTTCCTTCATTGAAATATTAAAATGATATAATGGTATTTATATATATATATATATATAATACGTCTTTCATCATAATGTATTTTAATGCCCTAATTTAATTAAAAGGATTTATTGAGATGACTTATAAATGGTGTAAAATTCGGACTGATTATTTCTTGTTTAATTAAAAGCAATTATTAAATTGAATTACTCATATTATGATTACAATTGATTAACATAATTAATTTTAGGTAAGACATCATTTTTATTGATTATAAATATGATTAATCCCTGATATGCATCGTGGGATGAAGGTAGGGGATCTATTGAGAATGGTGCTATAATGCTCCATTATATCGGGTGTTATTCATCACATCTAACAAGAGTTATAATATGTGCATTGTGGGAATATTACACCACTTATCTTGTCAGGGTTATCATGATGGAGTCCCCACTACTATTCTAGTGTTATCCTAAAGAAACTCTAAATATCTCAAGTGAAAAGAATCTTGTATCATTATATTTATGAGATGTAGGTAATATAGCTTATTTCTTCAGTTTAAAGCCCCATTCTGATAGGTTATTGCTGACTGAGTTACACCCTCGTCCATCCATCATCAAGTATTCTAGGAATATGGAAACCTACATCTAATTTCACATGGTTCATATAGGAGTATTCCATATATTACCAAACAATAAATATATATATATACTAATCAGAAACTCATTCCAACCATGAACAAAAGTTGGTAGAATATTCTAGGGGTCTTGATGGAACCAGAACTGACCATTATGTTTTGTTTTATTTTATTATTATTTAATATATATGCACATTTCATTAATTTAGATTCATAGACTATATTTATTTATTATTACTATGGGTGGTAACCATCATTGGTATCTATGTCACACCATGCTATAGAAATTATTTCACAAGGGTAACCAAGAATATCTCATGTACTTAGGACACTAGATTTTTAATTGTGTTATAATTATTGTTCTAGGTGTTATGAGTACATGAATGGGATTGATTATAGAAATCTAGATGAGATTTACTGATGGAATGTTTTACTTGTTTTATTTATTCATGTGCTTTACTGTATCATGTTTCCTATTGTATGTTTACTTCTTAGTTTTATGTTTCACAATCTATATATGCATGTATTCTTATACATTAGACCTTTTAATTTTTATTATTATTTAGAGTATATTATTCCCCCACTTCTCTATCTCCCATTCATTATTAATTTTGTTGTTCTCTATTATAAATTTTCTGTTGTTCCATTTTCATTACTCATATCATGAGGGTATACTCTCCCCACTATCGCCTCATTAGACCCTCACTACTAGTCCACAACCTCAGTTATATGGGGAGGCATGTTTTCATACATGTGACCCAATTTCCTAGATATAAGAATAGTTTTTAGTTAGATTGGGACATTATAATGGGTTATCAAATATATTTTTTCATTTTTCATACATTCTTAGGCCGGTAGGCAAGATACTACAAATGTATCAGTGCTTGGTATATTGTCATTCCATGGGATGATCAAACCAAATATGGGAAAAAGTACAAGTTTCTAGGGATTGTATTTCTTGTCAGTGTTGTTTTCAATTATAGTTTATGATAATTTTACCTTCAGTGATTTTTGTACTTTGCTTTGGGTTTTGATTTATGAATTTTTTTTTTAAACTTGGATTAGTTATGAAAGGTATTAGAACTAAATGTATTATTTAGCACATATTGATTCACATGCCATGAAAATTACATGCCATGTTGTTTTATTTTTAGGTGATCTGGATTATAAAATTGTGCTATTTATATTCCATGATATAGAAACTATATGCTATTATGCATATATATTCATCATGTTTTCCTATATATCATTCTTTTGGGATAATTACCATGTTTCTATTTTTTCACTACATATAATAACAAGTATTGTTTTTTTGTTAACATGTAATTGGACGCATGCAGTTTTTTTGTTGGCATTGATTAGATAGGAGACAACTTTTTGTAGTAATGTTTATGGGTTCCATATTATTGTGAAATGGTAACCCATGTATTCGAACCATCACACAGATTTATACATATTTAGGGACCATTGTTAAAATTTTAGAAATGTTGAAGTTAAAATTTTAGCATGAATTGGTTTTTAATAAATTGTATATAGTCATGAATCTATAAATTATAGGGAATAATTTTAGATTGGAGATTGTAACCATTAAATTGGAATTATACCTAAGATCATGATGTTTTTAAATATTTTTATGAAAGTAAAATTTATTTAAATTTTGATCTGAAATGAATAAGTAGCATGTATAATTGCTTGTGACTCTACGACAAATGCAAGATGACCCATAATACTACTATCCTAAAATACATAATTGGATCAAAGTAATTCAATTAGGTTCTTTTTCTTGTAATATTAAATGTTACGAGTGTTTAAAACATTAATAATTAAAAAACACACATTTTGTTTTATTTTGATAATCATATGTTGGCTTAGCGGGACCACCATAAGTTGCCTTATTAGTTACCAATTTTCTTACTAAGGGTAATTTAGGATAGGTAAACAGATTTTATGTGCTTAAATATTGAATGTAAATAAATATAATGACTTGAAATGGAATTGAAGGTGGTATCCATTGTTTAAACACTTGCATATAGGTTGTTGAAACTCAACATAGAGTTTCCATAGATGATAAATGTGAGAATATTTTGTAGGAAACTTTCTTTTATAATGAAATATAATTCTTCGCATAGTGATTAGTGATATTTTTATCATAACCTACAAATAATGTCAAATATTGTTTCCTTTTGTACATGGCTTGCCCGAGGAAGGTGGGATCCTTAGAGCATAACATCCTTACTAATATTTGTTAGCTTTCTTTTGTGTGGTGTTGTTTGGGTGCCATTTTTCCAAGAATGACTCATTGAATCTAAATGACAACATTATTTGGATGGGTGTTCATGGTATCAATGACCATGTTATGATAATGAGTATTTTGTAATGCTCAGTTTTGGCATGTTAGAGATTCCTATGGCATGGTCAGCTGCATAATAGGTAGTGGGACCCCTTCATCATCCACATTAATGGATAACTATGTACGTCATCATCCATTTTAGTTTTTATATGCTGAAATATGATGTTGGGAAAAATATTTTGTATAGGAACCAAGATGCAAGGAAGATTAAGGATGATATACTATTGAAAATATCGAATATGGTTTTATTTATTTTTAAACCATAGGATTGTTTCTATTCTATACATAGAGAATTTATATTATCTAAATGGTATAAAAACTAGTGGAGTTCGATTAAATCCTAGATCCTTTTGTATTTTAGTAGGTTGTTGGGTTATCTCTATAATAGAGTGACCTATGATTTAATGGAGTCTATTGTTTCCCAAATTCTCAAGATGAATTCTAGTTGATTGGTAATTTAACATTACATTAAATATGGTTTTGATTTTTATTATAGTTTCAACAACATTAGTTTATAATGATAGTATAATATAGTTATCTTATGATTGGATAGTCTGTCTCTAGCCTATTGATGAATATAACACTCATAAGGTGGGTAACATCACATCAGTTCCAATAATTACATTCCATTACAATTAGAAGGAAAACAACCAGGTAGAAAAACTAGGAATGGTTGGCCTTGCAGGAATTCCGTTTAGTATTGCATGTTTGGATTCATGTCATTTAATTTTCAGAGCATGGCATTGATATAGTAAGTTTTCTACGAAAACATGGAAAAAATACATTGGTCCGGAGTTGATATAGGTTGTCATGTTTGATCAATTGTAGAATTCCTCATTTAGTTATTGGATGTTGTTGGTTTATGATGATGTATCTGATGGTTTATCTAGGCATCTTCACAGATGTTAATGGGTAGTGGATTTATTATTATTCATTCTAGTATATGGGTATGTTTGTTTGGGAACAATATAAATAAAATCATTTTGGATGTGATATAGGTGTCTCAAAACATTCATTAACTCTTTATATCATGTTAATGTAATCTTTCATAGATACGACAATGTCCATTATCATGACATTGTCCTTGATTCACAAATAGATCATCGGTATTATGCTGTGAAAATTGTTTCATGTGTCATTATTAATTAATAAATAGTATTAATAATAGTTTGATGTTTGACTCATTTTCTTTAAAATGGAATGGTTTGTCAGAATTTATACTTGGGATCCCAAAGTAGAACCCCTTGGTCAGACTCACAGACACCAGCTATTATCCCAGTAACATGACAACTAGGCAGATGACACTCTAGGATCACTCCATGATCTGATGTGGACATCTTGGACATGTACCAATGTATCAATGGTATGAATTGTGTATGGAATAACTTCTTTTAGTTTCATTAACTCTAGTTAAATGAATCTGATGATATATTAGTTATGTTTTAAATCATTTAGGTGATGTTTTATGTGTTTAAAATTCCAGTATCCTTGACATCTTATAGACCAAGGTTTCTAAACATGGTCAACATATTAAATTTTTATGTTATTTTTGGATGAAGGAACATCACCGGATGTTAGTTATGGGTTTTAGTGAACACACTCCTGGTAAACGTAATATGCCTTGGATGAAGAAAATGATGTTTCATTTTTAATATGCCAGTCACCTAAGAGGGGAATCTTGAGAATGGCTAGGCGGAGGTGGATCAACTTATTAAATCTCTTTTTTAATGTATATGATCAAATTAATCCAATTCTAATAATGTATTTGTGTCAGGGAATGTTGTGCGTAAGGGTTGACAATCTCTTCTAGGAATTCTAGTGCATCCAGTTTCAATTTGGTTAATCAGGATTCAATCATTTCTTTACTAGGAGGTCTCTGATATGACCTCAAAAGTAATTTTGATCACCAATATAGAAAAATAACCCATAGAACATCGCTTTAATTCTTAGGGAGCTTATTTTTATGGTAGTTTTGGTAATGGAGGTACTAGTACTTGGAAATAGACTCTTTTAGTGTTAAAACATATTGTTGCAAGAACCACCGACATGCTGTTTAAAGAGATGATGAAGTGATCATAAATCAAGGAATCCTGACTTGGTTAATCATAGAATCATTTATTAAATTTAGAAATGGGCCTTAACTATAGTTTTCATGGCTCAGGAATCATTTGATTAAGAAATACATTAAGGTGCTTTAGGTTTTTAGGAAATCAATTTTTCCCTTTGAATGATACTTCACAACCCTCAGTGAGGGAGTAATTTATTTAATTTTCATGAATTATTGAAGGGGTTGAGAAACTCAATGTTGGGGATACTGTAATGATACTTGTTTTTGACTAATGTATAATTTCAAGGGAATTTGAATATTATGTTTAGTTTATAGTTCATTCATTGAAATGATATTCATAATTTAATTATGAGATCTGTAACACATCAATGTATTGTACATAGGACCATGAAAATTAAATAAAGGTTAGTTTTGTACTTTGAAATGTTTTGGTATCATCGGGCTATAAAAGATTGAAATATATGAAGATATGGATAGGGTATAATAATTTTCTGTAACTGCATGGACCAATATTAAATATTGTACGGATGCAGTAGGTGAGTAGATCTTCCCATCATGGACTTCACACTTGTTTCCAAACCATGAGTTGTTCCTCGTTGGTGGGTGCCACATAGGTAGGACCCTCACATTATTCATCACTCAACTGATGCATGGTTAGAGAAAACCATGTGGGATAACTGCGCGATGTGGGATTCCAATGAAATGGATGATGCATGGTTTGGAAAACTAGGAGGAAAAACATTTCAATGTTGTTTTGAGGTGTGAAAATACTAAAATCCCTTTAATGATGATAAATATTCAATTCATTCTTTCTTCTCCTCCTCCTATTGTGTCAACTATCAACCATAAAGACATGGACTCCTCATCCTCCCTAGTCTATAAATGATGATAATGTATCCATATTTGTTTTTCTGATTATAGATATTGGATTATCTATGGATTCGCCTTTTTAATATATTCATTCCTTTTGAAAATTTATCCACCTTGTTTCATCTTGATAATGTTATTATGGTGCATGATCAATTTCACTATTTTTAGTGATAATGACATTTAATTCTTTTTATTCAAAATAATTCCAAATAATATATTGATATATGATGAGTGGGGAATCCTATGTACAAGGTATATGGTCTATATCTCATTTACCAATTTTCCATTGATTTATAAATGATTCCATTACGCCACAAGTCACCCTATTCAATATTTCTTATTCATTTTAAATTGTATTACACACCAAATTACTCATGATCAACAATTTTTAGTAGTTTAGGGATGTCAAAATCTATCATTGATACCCCTTGGGTATTCCTACTAATATGGACCCATTATAACTAATTAAATAATTACCTAGAATATTTTATTAGAATTCATATTAGATTAACAATGGAATTTCCGGTAGTAAGAATTTATCCAATTAATAAAGACATCATATAAGTTTCTTTCTGAATCTCTATGTTTATTTTCCATGTTGTATGGTTAGTCAAAAAATTATGCTTTGATCTTATTTGATTATTGAATGTGATGTTTCCTTTGGGATAAATAAATTCTTTAATAATTGTTTTTATAATTAGAACCTTAAATGAGGTGTGCTTTCATCTGAATTTAATAGTTGTGACTTTTGTTCTAAATCATGTGTGTCCTAATTGAAATTATGATTACATATTCCTATTTATTAAAATGTATAGAACATTTTTTCATGGAGTCATTGATTTCCATAATTGTGTTTTCCATACATATGGTTTAAAGGTCAAAAAACTTCTCTGGGGGTTGGAATTACTTTACTATAAATCAAATTGACACGATCAGTGAAATTAATTGACTACATTAAAATTATTTAAATTAAATAAAATTAATTGGGTGGTATAAAAATGATCTTTTAATATATAAATAAGAATGCATTAGGTGAATTTTATTATATGAACTCAAATGGAATATCATGATGGATTTATATACTTAAAATATTGTAATGTTATAATGGTTATGATTTATGTATATTTTATGGAATGATTCATTATGAATTGAATACCCATGTATGGATTAAATGGTTTAATTGAGCCAACATATAATGTTTGGCAAGGCAACACCAATTGATCCTTGATTAATTTAATACAATTATTGAAATAAATTCCCTTGATTATGCATGGTCCTGATTAAAATATTTCATTAGAGGTAATTACTCATGAATGTTGATTGTAAATATTATTTAAAAATTATATGTGTTGAGGGATGAAGGTAAGAGTTCTTTTGAAAATGTCCATACCACACACCCATACATCAGGTGTTGATCATTACATCTCACACCAGTGATAAAATTTGGACATTGGGATGGGTGTGCCACCTCCCATGTGAGTGTTGACATGATAGTGCACTCAAAACTATTCTATTATTACATGATAGTACACACACCATATCTATTGATGAGAAGTAAATATCCCACTCATTATGAGATTTAGGTCATGTACCTTATGGCATGAACATATAGGCCCATTAAGATTGGTTAAGGATGAATTATTTACGTCTATGTCTAGATAGTAAATAGAATTCCAAGTATATGAACTCTTAATTCTACATGTAATTGGTTTCTTTATATGGATTAAATATATAAGCATACTATATATATATATTGTTATTACTATAAATATATAGTAACAGATAAAAAACTCATTCTGTCTATGAGACAATGATGGTATATTCAGCCGAGTGTCATTATAGAACCCGATTCAACCGATATTTATTTATTTATTTTTGTTTATTATTTATTATACATACACGCTGCCTTTATTTATATTCAGGAATTTGAATTAGATCTAGATATCATCATTGGTAACCTACATGTTTTTGTTTCTCACACCCTTCTCAGGCCACCATAGCACTGGGGTAGCTGAGAAGATATCATGTTCATAGTACCATGTATTATTGATTTTGTTTTCTAACTTATACTATGGATTTAAGACCATAAGAATGATATGTAGCTTATGATTCTGGAATTATCATTTAGATTAAATTAGAGCACAAAAACATGAATAATAAATTCTACCTAAATATTAAATCTGTTGGAAGTCAGATTTGTTGGACTACCAAGAGTATTTTCATTACGATTTTTCTTAAACTCCATGTACAAGGATTGTCATTGATTTTAATTTGATTATGAAAAATTTGAACATAACCATGGAACAATCATTTTTAGTGTGGAATAAAATGGATTACTTTTAATAGTGAAATTTTAGAGATTGGGGTGATGTGATTATAGATTTTTGTAAAAATGGTTCATATTATATTCTATCTTATTTGGATTAATTTTCAGGGATAATATCATTATGATAAATTAAATGGAATTAGAGAATCTATTTATACCAAGGAAATCAACATTGGGTGGTTGTTCACCTTTGAGTGTGTGATATGTTTCTAGAACTATAACATTATACCATTTCCATTATGAAAGATGTTATGTAGGATTTTCATATTTCCCTATGGCCGGTGCACCAAACTATTATAAAGATGCCCTGTAATATGTGTTTTTATTTTAGTGGATAGTTTAGAGGTGATACATCACTAAATTATTTTCTCATTATCGTAAATATCACCATGTTGGGGATATGATCTTCAAACTTCCATGACTACATTATCCACTTCCTATGCTGATGTATATTTGGGACACAATTGATATGGACTTCATGGCTGGGATTCTAGAAAACTATAATGGGAAGAATGAAATATGGGTATTCATCCCTCATATGACTAAATTGGCCTTATTTATTCATATTAAGGAAAAATTTTTGTATATATAGTGAATCGTAAGAATTGATGTTCTATATTTCATAGATTTTAATATTAATAGTCTTTGATCGGAATACATATTTTACATCTATCTTTTAGAAATGCCTAGAAGAGGATATGGGACACTCAATTATAATATACGTGGAATATAATATATATATGGAATATCACCCATAAAGGACTATATAGATCATTGTGGACCTTACACAGTACTTATTTATCATATTTGGTGGATCATGGGATGTTCATTTGTGACTATGTGAGTTTAATTAGAGAAAACATTACCAATATTCAATTCACCTAGATTATTTTGAGGGCTTAAATGGTTTTCAATGTAGATATATTTTATGATGGTCGGTGATTAGTAACGCATAATTTTTTAGACATTGTATGGTCTAAAAGAAAATATATAATATTGTATTAATTCATTACCGAAATTTAATGGAATATAAAAAATGTAAATCTGGAACATATCATTAAAAATTCATTTGATGTTTTCGTATGGTGACCAAGTTTTTTTTATAGTTTCACCTAATTTGTATCAATGATGTCTTGTAATGAGTTTAATCGAGCCTAATGATTTTTGGGTCCTTTTAATATTATTGAGAGAGTGGATAATTTTGATTACCATTAAAATTTTGCACTATAGTGAACATATATCCATACTGTGCTTTGTGTATCATAGCTTTGGAAGTATAATTATGACCATGCACATTTTTTCAGCTAGGAATAAATTAATTTTCGTACTTAATTATCTTATAATAAACAAACTATTATGATTTTTTATGTTGAGGTAATGGTACTTCAAGGTAATACTATACATTTTATATTTTTATGTAGTAATGTATATAATTCACATGTGACATGGGAGAATGTGAACTAATGAGATATAAGTGGCCTCGTCTCATTGATATGGAAACCCCCTTTTAAGATTTTTTTTCTGATGCTTTCATCAGGGTGCACACCGTCTATTAGGACATATTGATTGTTGCCATGTATTCCCACTTTCCACTGGTGGGAATAATTCATCAATTCCATAGAAATGTTTTCTCCTTGATAAAAATGAGATGATGGGATGTCGGTCTCTCCTTACATGGATTCATCCCATGAATTCATCACTAAGTTCTGGTCTCCCATAAATATTATGATAATGCCTTTCAAACTCATCCTATATCCATTTCATTGTGGATCCAGGTTAATTATGTTGCTTTTGTTAGTAGACACCACAAGGGATATGTTAGGGCATCTACCTTAGACCATAAGAGTAGTAACATTGGTAATCTCTAGAATGTATGGATGATGGAGGACCGGTACACCTAGATTATCTCTTATTAGATGGATTATTTAGGGTGTGGAATCTCCATAAATCCCACAACTAATTTTGGGTATTGTGTGCCACATGCATGTCTGTGAGTTTTTCCTCAACTTCCCATGTTGAAAAAGGTGTATATGTCAGTTAAATTTCTATAAGAGACCAGATGGATTGATCAAAACACTAATTGGAGTGGATCAAACGTGTACATCCCAAGGAGGGATCATGTAGAAAATTTACAAGATGGATGGGTCTGAATGCCATACACATACAAACCCCGGACGGTGTGTCCCAAAGATGGGATGTTTTCACACCATGAAGGTTGATCTGGACAACAAAAAGGGAGTATCATAGTATAGTTGGTAACAAATATGTTACACCAAATATTACTAGTGCATGGGATTGAAAACTAAAGGGGATTCCTATATAACATGCATAGAATTTAGGGATCAAATATTACATTGTTTGAATGTGTGTTGAAATGTGTCACCTAAGGAGGTGGCTTGTGAGAATGGATGCATAGAAGGGACCTAAAAGAACTAGAACTGACGGGTTGATAAATGATCTTCCAGATACAAAATGGGTCATGGGAGATATTGGGATGAGAAATGTGAGATGGTCTTAATCTATAGGGAGGCTTCCTATATACTATTCTCAAATAGGGAAATTATCAAAGTCTACGTAGTTCGGATATGGGGCATAGAATCAGAGTGTACACAAAGGAAAAAAAACAAAGAAATTATTGGGGATTACACATGGTTAGAGGCTTGTCTATAGATGGAAACTCTTGGTTGGAAGAGTATGTATTGATTGTGGGTATTACATACTATGATGTCCTAGGAATAGGTTTTTCACCACAAAGGGAGGACCATGAATGTGGGTCCTAACAATGGGGAATCTGAAGAATATCAGTGTTTGGGATTAAAACACTGTAAGGCTTCCTACATACCCTATCTAAGAGATATGTATCAAAACCAATGTAGGTAAAAAGAATTCACTTTAATGTCAAGGTGGAGAAAAGAGGGATTACAATATATCTTCAAGTGGAATAAACAGTGAACTGACATTAAATGTTCGAAATATATTGATTGTGGAATGTGATGAGATTAATCCAAAAAGAGTATTCCTACGTACCCTTTTTATAATACAAGGATCATATTCCACTTATGTTGTTATTGGGGGATTGTGGATTACACATGGTTAGAGGTCCATGTATAATGTCTATGTCGCTGCTTACTCTAATCCCATGTGAGTCATGCTCAGTGTGAGAAACTAGAGGTAACAAAAGACATGGCCATCATATTTTCAATGTTTAATAATTGAGGAGTGGTTTTTGGATTATTCATGGTTAGAAGTCTAGGGAGAGGATGATTGGGATAAATTGGGAGGGTTTCAGGATGTACAAGGAGGATATGGATATCATACAGGGAAATCCCAACATGGTTGTCAAGGCTTATGAAAAGGCTGACCAAGATGGTCATGGAGACAAAGTATAGCAGGGGAGGGGTAGTGAGAGGGTGATGGTTACCATAACCTTCCTGGAACTCTTTATCCTACCACTCAAGTGGTCAACATTGTTTAACGTCATGGGATGAGGATGTCGGTGATTGGTAGTTTATCATCCTTTAGCACGGACGATTATGACTTTCTCCTCACCGCTGGTACATACATATCAGGTATTGACTAGCACTTGGGGAAGGGAAGGCATACGAAACGCCCTGTTTTAAGGGCTTGTGGAGTTGTCCATTGATGTTTCCATGTTAGAGAGGCTAAGAAAAAGAAGTAATAGAATTTAGCATGCCTATGTGAAGAATCATGAGGCAGGGAAACACAGCATGAAAGACCACTTGGGGGACCATGAAATCTCTCATACATGCCTCGAGGGCTACACAAAAGAGGGATTCAAGAAGCATAAGTCCTTTTATATATGGTATATGTGAAGATCTAGTGATTTGTGATGTTAAAGGGCTTCACTAAGGATGGTAATTTAAAAATCATAGTGAAAATCCTAGGAAAGGACTCAACATGTGCATGGAGGGTTCTTCGTGAAGACTATGTGCATCATGAAGTTCAATGTACAAAAAGGGTTCCACTTCCACTGTGATGGGAATAAGGATTTAGGAATGGAATCCCCACTTTATGTGGAGGTAAAATGGGGAATAGGTAATGTGGATACATGTAACGCCCTGACCCTAGTAAACCAAAGTCAGTGCATTATTTTAATACATTGGAATGATACAAGGAAATAGTGTCTTAAATGACCGATCAGTTTAGCAGTCTTGGAAATATATTACATAAATGAACATTACATTACATTATAAAAAGAAAAATAACAACAACATTGTCTAAAATGACCACACTCATATAACATATATGATCCCTACAGGTCATTCATTATACACTTCTTGGAAATCTTGGGAAAATAAAACATAAGAAAGGTGTGAGCATAGATGCTCAATAAGGGTAAACAATTTAACGAAAGATAACATAATCCATGGGCAAGGTGAATATTTGAAAATACATTCCTTTACAAATAAAAAACATGAAAACATTATGGAATAAATATGAGTTGAATAAATAATTCCATAACAAAACATAGTAATGAGTATTATACTATTCTAATAACCACCAGAATCATTAATATTATTTTCATAATGAGGGAATGTATAATTCCAATCATTTTGAATCAATTTATCATGGCCTCAGCCAAGACGGGTAAAAATGGTTAAGGCCTCAGCCAAAACCATATAAGAAATTGGGAATGGAATCAACCAATTCCATGTCTAATTGTCTCAAGAGACCTAAGGATGCATCGAGGAGATATAGTGGGATCCTCCCATCACTTACTATATCCAATACATTCATCATATGAAAAGGTTGAAACAAAACACTAATATTCATATCAAAACTATAATATGAAATGTAAATACTTTATCCCTGAATGATAAATTGTATAAAAATAACACATCCACAGTCAGACATATCACAAGACCATCAATACAATATTGAATATTTGTATCATAATAAATCAACTTCAAAAAACATAAAAATCAATCAAAGGATGTAGACATTGAGGAAAACAATTTGTAAAACTCTTGGAGAGAAATATCCAATTTTCATGAAATCATTTAATAGTCACACAATATAGAATGGAAGAAATTTAATGAAATTTTTGAATCAATGTGTCCCATAACACATTGAAACATTTGAATAGAATTGTCATTTTAAAACATTCATGTACAAATAAATAAATCCTTAAAACCAATTTGAACACATGGACATTAATGTGGAATGATTAGAAGAATAAATCTTTAAAACATTTAAAATGATGTTTTATTAAAAAAATAAAATAAATTAAATACCTTTGAAAACTATTTTATGATACATGGACAAGGATAATAAATATTTCCTAGTAGATATGTACGCAAAAACAACCAGGGATAAGAAATTGATTGTGAAATTAACCCTTACCTTGCACTTTCCTTTGGTCGAGGGTATGTTAAAAATCTTGTATAATGAACACAGTATGTTATTAAATTATACCAGAAACATATTCATATTTATTATATAATACATGATTCATTTATGACTTTATAAAACCAATTTAATAATGATTCCCAAGATTAATTATCATTTTAGGTAATAATCACTATTATTATCTTACATGTTTTAACTTATTATTCTTGATCGTATCATTTAGATCATGACTGAAATACTTCCAGAATATAAAACATGATTTATATATCATAAATATTTAGAATATAAATATTTAAAATAGATAGATATATAAAATTGAAGGCACTGTTTTCTAGAGATGGTATGCCATACATACACATAAACATAGTTTCCATTTTCATATCATACTAAAAGAAAGTAAGTGAAGAAGATATATGTAAGTACATACATACATACATACATACATACATAAATTTATATATATATATATATATATCAAGTAGCATTATTATGTAATATATTACATACATATTAATTATATCAATATTTTTATAATCATCGTTGAATGGTGAACGAGGGAATGAATATCTCATCGCGTCGTGGAGACTGTAATCCATACATACGCAAGCATGAAAATATAATAATATTGATGGTAAAATCATATATAATTCGATGTTATATCATATATATAATGTCATTAACATGTTATATTTATTATTTTCCTCAGTTATACTCATTATTATACCCATCCATATTTTTAAGTGTTTTAATAACAAACTACCCCATGACGTGGAGATGGTAAGCTATACGTACGCACATATGGTGACTTTGTCATCCATATGATGGATAGAAAAAAGAATATTGATGTAACAGTTTTATTGTAACATTACAATATCTAGATGATTATGGAGTTATTATTTTAGAATGGAAACAAAAAAATAATAAGGAAGTGGAAGAAGAAAATAACTTAAACGATGTGATGAAATATTTATCTCTTGATTAGATTCATCCATTTGATTTGATCAAAATGGATAATTAGGATGGATTTATGACCAATGGAAGGCCTCTACATTGAAGGGATGAATTTTGGGAGGATATTTTGGCAGGGTTTGGAAGATCATAAAGGCTTTGGAGGTGTTGAATTAAGATAAGGGTATGTTCCCTATTATAAGAGAGGTGAGGGTCACTTTAGGAAAAGATTGAAATATTATATTATAATAAAACCATTTTCGGTTTCTAATGGATCCAAAATGAATTATTTAAAGTATAAGGTGTGTATGGGTTTACAACCACTCAACTAATAGGTTATAGACACGTTAAGGTCGTCATATTAACCTTATCAATTTGATTTTACTCTTAGTAAAATAGTTTGACATATACCATGTCTCTTTTTATTTTTATATTATCTGGTTAATAAAAATACTATAACAAGCCAAGAGAACTCGATGTGGTTCATTATTAATATATATAACCTTTTCTAAGTCCATTGGATGATCCTTATCTTTTTAGTAATATTTAATAAATTAATAATATAATATTTGTCTAGAAAACTCAATTTTGTCAATTTTGTCATTATTTAGTATTAGGTTTTTTTGAAAGCCATAAAAACATTATCACTTTGAATAAAATTTATTTAAAAATATCTAAAATATCATATTTACCTATAAAATTAATTTAATCCATCATATTTTTCAATTTACATTCATTTGGATATTTATAATATCAAGTATTTTAATTTTTCATTTATAACGCAATTAATGCATTATCACTGTGTCATAAATAAATTATATTATTTATTATCTAAAAATTATAAATAAAATACCAATATAAAGGAAATCATTTTAGATTTATAATGAAAATTTATAGTCTAATTTATATTTTCTCTAACTCTATACTAATTTTTTTTTAGTTATTACACTTTGAAATTTAACTCTTTTACCTCTTCTTTAAATAAAATAACAATAAATTTCATAATCTAATACAAGTGGAAAAAATAGGATCATATATTATTAATAAGGTTGTTTTTGGTTGAATTATACTTATGAAATAGAATTAGGACTTGTGTTAGGGTAATTATGATAGCATTTATACTTTTAATTACCATATTATCTTTTAACTGTGGTAAATAAAAGTCAAAAGATACTATTCACCAAAAATTATTCTCATCAAATTGAACCAAATTATACTTACTGATATCAACTGTATATCTTTTATTTTTTAAATTCATCTCAAAGAAGTGGTAAAATTAAATTTTATACAAATTTGAAAATGCGTCTAGGAGGTGTAATAGAGGGAAAAAATTTCAATTAATTTTTTATATATCTAAACTCATTATAAAATGAATCCAATGAATTAAATTGAAAATATATAGGTATTATGTATCTATTTTTACCTGATATAAATTAATATAAATTAACTAATTTTTTAAATAAATGGTCAGTATTAAAAAATAACATATTGTTCTTCACTATTTATCAAAAATTGATTGTTTTCCAAAAAAAACCTAAAATTTACCCAAAGCTAATTTTTATATTCTAAATTCAATAATTAATTCCATTTTAGATTATTCTTAAAATTTATGTTGCATTTAATAATTTAAAATTGATTTATGTTGTCAAAAACAAAAATCAGATTTTTAAAAAATGAAAACTATCAAAATATTGACATGTGTTTATATGAAATTTAAATTTGAAATAACTAATAATAACCTAAATTGTATTAAATGATATAAATTTAATCTAATTACACATCAAAACAATTAAAATTCATAATTTACAACTTTAAATAATTTCAATTAAAAAAATTGATTTCAATTAAAACATAGTATATTTCAGTATTCATCAAAATATGATAGTTATCAGATAAGTACAAAAAAATGAATCAAAACAAAATTTTTTCCATTCTCCTATATAGGAATTTAATTTCACTAAATTGATTATATAAATTTTTACAATGTTAGAATTAAAAAGAGTTTTCCATTAAATGGCGGTAAAATTTTATTTTTCGAAAAATACATATTTTATCCAACAAAACTAATTTATTCTTATATTAGGTCTAAGAATCACATAATATGGATGATAAAATTATATAGAGTATATAAGATTCAAAAATTAGTTAATACTATTCATAACTGCTTTTAGACATATTAGTTTACTAAGTTGTGGTGCGCTTGAACTCGGTGTTGCGAGTAGCGCAAGCTATTGAATTACTTTAATTAGATATCATACTATGATGTCTTGGGGTGTTACAGTATACCGTCATTCAATAAATTTAGTCCTTGGAATTTTAATTTTTTCTTTGAATGTAAATTGTTAAAAATAGAAAAATACCTCTGTCGAAAAACCACATCGGAAATTGGATTAATAAAATTTAGTCTTAGTAAGAGGGAAAGGGAAATGAAAAAGTCACCACTAGATTATGATAACGATTAGAAGAATGTTGGTGGAAATTATAGACTCATAATTGGATGGAAAATGTATATATTTATAGAGATTTATTGAGGTCATCAATCACAGACATGTGTAAAATTGAGGGCCTCAATGCCATCAATCTAAGATGATGTAAAATATCAATGGTTCAAAAACACATATGGTATTAGGATAACAAATTTTTGATTTTAAAATCCCTTCCCTATTATTTAAGAATTATTTTATTCATAAAATAAGAGGTAATTATATATATATATAAACTTGACATGTAGATTTACATCCTTCAATGAATTACTACCACAAACTCATCCTTCACTTCAAAAGATAATAGAATTTAGAAATATTCTATTTATCTTAACCGTATATGGTAAAAAATGAATTTATACTCAATTTTAAGACTATTTAAAACATACATTATACAAATTAGGACATCACATAGGCTCGTGGTTAGTGATTCACCCTTGTCGCCCTTTAGTTGTCTGTTCAAGTCTTGCGGCCATGTCGGACATTACAGGTTGTCACCCGACTTCCGGGTTATCCTTTTTATGAAAATAAAAAAATAATATCATGAAATTACTTATCCTTAACAATGGTATCCAATGTCAAGCATAATCAATTCCAAACATTGGAATTATCCAAAATACTTCTGTCCAAACTCATAGAAAAATATTTATAAGGAAGGTAAACTCAACGAAGCTCCTTTTTCCACGAAATAACATGTGAATACCATCATTATCATGTATTATATTAAAAAACAATAACAACATGAATTACCATAAAACCTTATTGATTACATTCATGATCACTTATTCCTTATAGAATACAGTATATATTCCTTTTATCACAAAATTTCGAATATTCCAACAATGATGGAAAAAACAAACCATTAATCTGTTTCAAGGTAGTTAAGAATATCCAATAAAATTTATCCAAATCAATCAAATGTTATTCCAAAATCACTACCTCGGTATCAAGACCATATTATGTTTTACCTTTCCATCAAACATGTATTTTCAAAAAAGATTAACCTCAATATGTGTCTCATTACTTGGTACCATACAATCTCAAATCCTTAATGAAATAGTAATACAACACAATCCATATTTATTTACATAAATCATATAACAAATACATCATTGATACAACACTCAAATGAATTAATTCTGTAATCACAAAAAAATAACACTAGTCATTCGGCTATATCTGTGGTAGTATCATAACATGATTATTATCTAATAACATCATTTGGGGCATACTCTGATGATTTTTACATTGATTCATGTAGTGTCTCTACTACTTGCATATAAATAATTTTACATTTGAATCCTTTTTCATTCCCTTGAAATCACATAGATGGTTTCCATTTTCTCCACTCTCATAACGAGCTCTCATTCCCTTTCAGCAGTTTTACCAAGATGATTCTTTCCATAGTTATCATGTATGGGAAAATCCTTCTTTCCCCACTTTGCTTTATCCATCATTATCTATACCATCCTTTTCTTCCATTGCTTCCCTTAAATACCATAGGATATAGAGAATTATTCACTTATCTTATTAACACATTATATTATTTCTTTATATAATGAGTATATGTGGGAGACAATATCCCTTCTAAATGACGGCTTAAGACTATGATGGATATGATCCTTCATACCCTTTGTATCATTCATATTGTGGGGGTTCACATTCCTTATAATTGGCGCCAATTATAAATGATGTCACACACTAGGTTAGACCATATCATACTGTATAATCTAAAAATAGAAAAATTCTCAACATTAATTGAATATTTTCACACATCTAGTCTCATAATCATAATAATGGTTTCTTTTCTGGAATATATACTCTTATATCTTTCATAATGGTTTGTAAATAAATTTTGAATTGTCCTAATCATATCTCCCAAGAGTGTCGTAGCCAAAAGTGCAGCAAGGCCCATTGTTGTGCACCATTTCCCATTCGAGTCTAGCTCCAAGTGGTGTTTCGGGTTTTACCCCTAGTTACATCTGTGCTAGAGCCACCTCTACATGCTTGTATCCACAAAGGTATCTATTCCTTTGAAAACTCACAAAATCTCTACAGTTCCAAAATTCATAGAAGTTTTTCAATACTAATCCTCAATTTTTATCTTAGGATAATGTTTCCTAATCAGAGTTTATCAAAATCTCGTATCTTAGGTTATTGGTAAACTTCCTATGATTTCAAAAGTAATGACCTTACCCCAGTTAATTAATGTCGGTGCATTATTTTAATACATTGGCTTGATATAATGAAATCATGTCCTGAAAAAATAAATCAGTTTAGTAGTCATGGAAATAGATTACATACATGAACGTTACATTACATTATAAAATGAAAAATGACAACAACAGTGTCTCCATTGACCACACTCATATCCCTTAGACTATCCCTGCAGGTCCGTCCTAATACACATCATTGAAATCCTAGGAAAATAAAACATAAGAAATTGGTGATCTTAGATGCTCCAAAAGAGTAAACAATTTTTAGGAAGAAAACTTAAACAACAGGCATGGTGAATATTTTAAGACACATGCCATTACAAATAATAGATATGAGCACTTTATTGCAGAAATATGAGATGAGTAAAAAATGCCATAATAAAACATAGTAATGGGTATTCTACTAGTCAAATAACCACATGAACCATCAATATTATTTTCATAATGAGGGAATGTATAATGCCATTCATTATGAATCATTTTTTCAAGGCCTCGTCCAAGACGTCTAAAAATCGATTAAGGCCTCAACCAAAACCATATATCAAATTGGGAAATGCCATAGCCAATTCCATGTCTAATTGTCTCATGAGTCCTACCGATGTATCGAGGAGCTATAGCGGTCTCCACTCATCACTTACTCTATCCAATACATTCTTCATATGAAAAGGCTGAAACATAACATAATCATTCGTAATAAAACTATCATAAGAAATTTCAATACAATATCCATAAATGATGAGTGGTATAAAAAAACATCAATAGTCAAACATATAACAAAACCGTCAATACAATATAGATGATTTGTATCATAATAAATCAACATCAAACAACTTTAAAATCCATCAAAGGATGTTGAAATAATTAAAAATGATTTGTAAAACCTTTTGAGAGAAATATCCCTTTTTCATGAAAACATTTAAAACTCACACAATTTAGAAAGGAAGTCGTTTAAATAAATTTTTGAATCAAAGTGTCCCATACAACATTGAATCTAATAAAGGGAATTAACTTTTTACAACATTCTTTTCCATATAAATAAATCCTTAAAACCATTTTTAACACTTGGAAATTAGTGAGAACAGATTAGAAGAATAAATCATTAAAACATTTAAAATTATGTTTTAATAAAAATTCCGCTAAAAATAATACCATTGAAAACTAATTTATTAATCATGGACATGGATTATAAATATTTCCCACTAGAAACTTATGTAAAAAAAACCTCGGATAATAAAGAGATTGAGAAATTAACCCATACCATGTACTTCCATTTGGTCGAGGGTACATTTAACCTCCTATATAATGACCATAGTTTTTTATTAAATTATACCATAAACATATCCATATTTATTATATCATACATTATTCATTTATGACATTATACTACCCATTTAATAATTATTTCTAGGTTAAATTTACATTTTAGGTAATAATCACTTTCTTTATCGTACATGTTTGAACTTGTTATTCTTGATCGTATCATTTAGATCATGATTTAAATACTTCCAGAATATAAACATTGATTTATATATCATATATATTTATAATAGATATATATATATGTGAAATTGAAGGCACCGTTTATGTAGACGGTAGGTTGTACATACGGATAAACGTTGTTTCCATTTCATATCATATTGAACGGAAGTATGGGAATAAGATATATATGTAAGTACATACGTAAATATATATATATATATATATATATCCAGTAAAATTAATATTTCATATATTACATACATATTAATAATATATATATATATTTATAATCATTTTTTAATGGTGAATGTGGGAATTATTATCTCATTTTGTCGTGGAGACAATAATCCATACGTATGCATGAGTGTCATTATCATTATATTGATGGTGAAATAGTATATAGATGGATTTTATATCATATATACAGAGTTATTAACATGTTATATTTATTATTTTCATCAGTTTTACTCATTATTATATCAGTCAAAATAATGAAGTGTTTGAATAACCAACTACACCACGACGTGGGGATAGTAAGTCGTATGTACGCATGTATGGTGACTTTGTCATTCATATTATGGTTACAATAATAAATATGGTTGAACAATTTTTATATTAACATCAAATTTATTAGAAGATACAGTAGTTATTACATTAGAATGGAAACAAAAAAAGAAAGATGATGTGGTAGAAGAAAAGATCTTAAAAGATGTGGTGAAATAATTACCGCTTCTTCGGGTTATTCCTTTTGATTTGATCAAAAGGGCTCCATTGGTTATATTTCATACCAAAGTAAGGCCTCTATAATGAAGGGAGGAACGTTGGGATGATATTTGGGTAGGGGTTGGCCATGAAAAAAGTCATTGGAGGTATGGAATTAAGATAATGGGAAGATCCCTTTTATAAAAGAGGTGAGGGTCACTTTAGGAAAAGTTTGAAATATTATTTTATAATAAATTAATTTTCGGTTTATAATGGATAAAAAATTATTTATATAAATGTTAAGGTGGGTATGGGTCGAAACACTCTCAACCAATATGTTTTAGATAGGTTTAAGTCATCATATTATCCTTATCATTTATATTTAACTCTTAGTTAAATAATTTGACATTTACCATGTCATTTTGTATTTTTATATTATATAGTTAATAAATATACAATAACAATCCCTGAGAACACCATGTGGTTCCAAATTAATATATATAACCTTATCTATGTCCTTTGGTAGATACTTTTATTTTTAGGAATATTATATCAATTATTAATATAATACTTGTTTTAAAAACTCAATTAGGTCAATTTTGACACTATTTAGAATTTAATTTTTTTGAAAGCCATATAAACTTTTTAACTTTTAATTAAATTTATTAAACCAACCCTAACATGTCATATAATCCTAGAAAATTATTGGATGTCATTAGAAGTCCCAATTTACATTTATTTGGATATTTATAATTTCAATTATTTAAATATTTCGTTAGTAAGGTAATTAAGGCATCATCATTGTGTCATAAATAAATTAAATTATTTAATGTATAAAAATTATAAATAAAATAAAATTATGTAGGAAATAGTTTTAGGTTTCTAATTAATATTTATATTCTAATTTTAATTTTTTCTAACCATATTTTAATAATGGTTTAGTTATTAAACATTGAATTTAACTTTTTTAACTAATCTTTAAAAAAATTAACAGATAATGTCGAAATCATATCCATGTGGACCAAAGGAGATCATATTTTATTCCTAAGGTTTATTTTGGTCGAATTATAATATCCAGTAGAATTAGGACATGTGTTAGGATAATTATGATATAATTTTTACCAATAATTACCCTATTAACTTTTAATTGTGGTAAATAAAAGTCCAATGTTAATTTTCACCAAAATTTATATTCAGCTTATTGAACCAAATATATACTTACTAATATCAACCATGTCACTCGGAGTTTTGAAATTCAACTCACAGAATCAGAAAAATTAAATTTTATACAAATTTTCAAATGCTCCTAGGAGGTGGGTAAAAGATGGTAAAAAGTTCAATAAAATTATTATATATGTAAACTCATTATAAAATGACACAAATTAATTTAATTGAAAATATATAGGTATTATTTATCTATTTTGACCTAAATTAAAATAAAATAAAATAAATATTCGGTTTTAAATAATAACACAGTGTTCTTCACTGTTCATCAAAAATTGAATGTTTTCAGAAAAATATCTAGAATTTACCCTATTCTAATTTTAATATTTTGAAATCAAAAATTATTTCTATTTTAAAAAATTAAAAACATAGAATATTCATTTATTAATTTAAAAATAATTGCTGTTGTGAAAATCAAAAAACGGGTTTTAAAAAGTAAAAACTATCAAAATATTGGCATGTGTTTATGTCAAATTTAAATGTGAAATTACTAATAATGACCTAAATTGTATTAAATTATAAAAACATAATATAATTTTACCTCCAAACCAATAAAATTAATAATTTATCCCTATATATTATTTCGATTAAAAAAGATGTTTTCAATTAAAACATATTTTTTTTGCTAGTCATCAAAATATGAAAGTTATTAGAAATGTACCAAAAGTTTATCCAAACTAAATTTTTATCCCGCTTCTAATAAAGAATTTAATTTCATTAAATTTAATATTTAAATGTGTCAAATATTGGTTTTAAAAAGTTTTTTCCATTAAAAGGCTATAAAATTGCATTTTTTCCAAAATTCATATTTTATACAAAAAAATGAACCTGTTCTAATATTATGTCTAAAGAAACACATAATATGTATGTTAAAATTTTATAGAATATATATGATTCAAAATTTTGTTAATACTATTCATAACTACTTTTGAAATGGTTATTTTAGTATGTTGTGGTGCACTCAGACTCTATATTGGGTTTAGCTCAAGCTATTGAATTACTTTAATGATATAACGTAATATAAAATCTTGGGGTGTTACCATACACAATTCTCAAATAAATCATGTGGTTCATTTTCTCAGTGGTTTTCAGAGCATAGGGTGCTTCAAAAATAGTGAGTTCAGAAGGTGAATGTTTAGTGTCTCGATTATTTTGAGTGGAGGTGGTCCATGTATTTATATGTAATGGGAAACAAAATTCCATGTGGAAAAAATGTTTATAAAATTTCACTACTCAATCTATGTAGGATCTGTTAGGTTTCTTGGTCTTGTTGATGCATCCATCCCTACCTGTGTGGTAGGAACAGAGGCCCTAGTAATGTTTCTCAGACTTCTGAAGGATTTAATCACTACCATTGTGGTGGTCATAGAGGCTCTAGTCATGTTCTTTATACTTGAAATGGTTTCCCTCACTACCTCGGCAATGGTGGTTGATATTCTTTCCATGAGGCTTCGTAGTGGTCATGATGAAAGAGGTCTTGGTAATGGGTCTTCACTGTGAAAACCCTTTTAGATTTGTGTGCCCTATCCTGAATAATCCAAAGGACCATAATTTTGGAACCAAAAAATTCTCTCCCCCCCCCCCAGAATGGGAGTCATAGAGAAAATGATTATCAAAATCAGAGTACAAGTCCCCAAAATTTAGGTAGATCCTGAAGCTGAATTGTGGATAGAGTAGGTGGAATTCATGTCAATAATTTCCTGAATCTCACCATGACCTAGTGTGCTAGATTTACATGGAGTTTTTTTCATATAAAGAAGATGTGAGGACCATTCTTTTTTCCACATCGGCCCATGCGATCATGTTCTTGAGCTCTCGAATCACAAATCTCAACCGTCCAAAATAGTGATTTGTGAACTGGATTTAGGGATCCGTGCTCCATGAACTCTTCTAATATAAATGGTGAACTAATATTCCCTATTTCAATGAGCCATGAATGTAGTCTTTAGGCTTTATGATATTTCTCCCCACGAACTCTCTCTGCGATTGAGCTCTGTGATCATGATCTATGATCGATCTCTATGATCGAGATCTACGAGCCAAATAGAAGAATAGAAAAATTACCCAAACCAAATATCCCACAATGAATCTACTTAGGAGGTCCTTGTTGATGAATCTTGAAAGGAATATATGGTAAAAAATCTGGGGATAAGACAATATGTGCAAAGCCACTAGGATCCCATGTCCCTGGTGGAGATGCAGATATGAGGACTGAAGAACTAACCACTCTAAAAATGGCCACCGCTATACAGATTTTCTCTGAAGGATGAGGTTTTATTTAATATAAAAATTATGGGTGAACTAACATACTAGTTTAGAAGCACACCATATCTACGCTAGTTGATCAGGTTATACATGGGAATACCATATGCCTATCATTTCCATCTGTCCATATAATCATGTTAATAATGTTGATGGGAAATAACTATATCTACATGTATCACCCCCACATTACTACAACATTCCAAAGGTTGTATTAGGGAAATTGGAGAACGGTTGGACCAATTATTGGGTCTTACACCAGGGTGGAAACTTCAAGAATGACTCTTTCGTTGCTTACTAGTTATGTGAGTCCTATGATAAATTCAAGAATTTGTGGAAGTGGGTTCCATGTATGATAGTGAGTGATATTATAACTAACATATCTACCTAGTAAAACTTATAATGTAGGAGTTACTGAGCTACTGGCCTATGAGGACAAATACTTTCCAGCTTCATCATGGGGAGGTCGACATCAGCCTCTGGGAGCACAATTAGTTCTCATGAATTCCCAATATAGGGGTAATTTATGATAAGATTCATCCTACAGATAACACATCATAGGATTCATTGAATATTATTTGTTTGGAGATGGAGATGTTGGATAGGGTATGGGTGATGAAAAACAATCAGTGAGGGATTCCCATTTGATGTTGTGGTCTACGTGTTTTCTAAACATCCCACCAGAGCATTCTTCTAAAGGGGTGGAGGTGCTAACAAATCGACTATTATTGCCACCCACATGTCCAAAGGGAGCCCAGTACAGTAAGAGAGAATTTATACTAGAGAATCACGTAGAACAACCAATGAATACTATGGGGATAAAATGTCAATAGTAAGTAGAAAGTAGTGGTTATATTGTATGGATTTTTCAATAAATTGTTTTTTGGAAGGATGATTTCAATTAGTGATACAAAAATGGGAATGTGACCAAGCACATACATTATGGAATCAACACTGGTGGGGGTAAATTTTTTCAATTGTGGGATCCCAGTGCTAGAAAAATTGTACAATGTGTTGTCGTACATCAGTGATGGAAAGAAACCATAGTGGGTATGAAAACTGATCAACATTTTGTTTTGTTGGATAGAGGAACACATGAATGTCTGCTAATATCCATACCCTATTAACCCTATGATGATAGACATCCAACCATACATCATGAATGTAGTGGGGACAATTCCATCCCAGATGACTTCAATTATTATGCTAAAAATGTTCTGTAAGGTGGATGAATTAAAATTCAATCCATTCCTCCTACTGATAGGGGTATTCAACGATGATGAACAGAGAACTGAGGCGCTTCAGTCATATATCATTTCCTTATTGGGTGGTGTTCTGGTGAAATGGGTCAACTTTGATCCCCTTTTTGAGACATATACACCCACCACATTGTGAGAATGTTCTAGTGCAAGTAGAGATTGAACCTAAAAGTCAAACTAGGGGTACTCCATGAGGATCTTTCATGTATGATGAGGAAGATGTTTCTTATGGTTACATAGGAGGATGATAAATTCCGAATGAGGTGGCTATGCCTACTATCTTTTATGGTATGGTTATGAAGTATTCAAATAGTTGGGAAGAAGCCTCCCTTGGGGTGATGCTGAATTAATGAACTGTCAGCACTGATGGTGAGTTTCCTCCTCCACCTAGACGATGGGTTCAAAAAGTGGAATAAACATGTTATAGTGGATGGGATGTGGAAATGACAAGGAAAATAATTGTAAGTCATTCACCCAGCAAAATACTAGCGGTAGTTGTAGACCCGAAAAACCTAAAGGGTAAGAGTGGACATGATGGGATGACACCATGGGTGTACTGCCAGATATCCTCTCAAGATCCGGGGAATAAATAACACTACATAGACATTACCGAATATGATGTTTTTTTCATCTTTGGATATTTGGGACGTCAACATGGAATTTCCCAATGAATAGAAAATGTGGGGCCGGATAATCCATCTTTGGATAGATCTACCGGAGATTGTTCATTCCAAGGAAGTTTTTCGGATGTCTTAGACAGAATGGGTGGAATACATGTCTGATATGGAATCTTTTGTGCATTCATGGGGAAAAATTTTTCTAATGAAAAGTCACATGAAAATAATTCTCAATTGAACACCCCCTCCACAAATGTCTTCTGATGCACTATAGGAGTGCATGCCTGCCAGCCACATAACCTCATTCGAGATTACAAGGAAACAATAATTAGGGTGTACAAACATGGTGTAGGTATCGGCTTGTAGGAGAAGATTTCAGTTAAAACCATGAAACATTAAAAGGCCGATCATGAGTTGAAACGCTTGATGGAGTGGGTGAATGAAAAATCTACATTCATCGATGCATAATCAGAACTCATATCACTATTTAATGAATAGTTTATAGAGGATGAGGTGTATGTATTGAGAGAATCCTGAGAGATGTATAAAATCCTAGCTGATGAGGAACATGCATAGATAAGGGACGATGAACAGCACCCCGTAGCCAATGAAGAAGATAGGGATCATAGTAGGAGAAAAATAAATCATAGATGCCACAATCTAGAGAGTGTTAAAGCTAAGATGCTTCATTGAATTGTTCAACTAATCTATCTACGGGACCAATCCATGGGAGAAACAATGTTCAAGAACTCAAAAACAAACATTTAGGATTTAATGATTATTTTGGTAGCTTGCATGAGTATCTTTGTGTTTAATGATACTATATCATAATTGTATCTATTGAATAACTAGTGATACATCCCAAAGCTCACGTGGTTCATTCTGGGTGTGAAAATCACACGATGACAACATTATTATTCACCTAGAATAGAGGAGCTCTATCCAATCAACTGACATCCAGGGATTGAATGACCACTATGATTTTTCGGTGGGAAAGAGTTTGGCTCTAGTTAGTGAATATAATTATCAAGATATCCAAACTTCCCTTTATAAACATTCTCTAGTGTATGAGTACGATAATGAAAAGGGTATTATATTAAATCAGAAAAAAGTGGAATGAAGATTGTGAATCATGATACCAAAAATTAGGAATACAGTGAGTGTGGAACGAAGATAGAGGCTAACTGATGATCTTGTTTAAATCATAGAATCTAGATTGTAGGCGGACAAATATGGGGGAAAACAAAAGTGGGCCAATCCGTCGACTGAATTCGAAACACAGTGCCAGATCTCGATGTGTTTTCTATTATCTATTGGAAATTTATCCTAGAATAAAAGTTGATCCATGATGTCGAGCATCCATAATACTGAGGGGTCCTTCAGACCTAGAAGGGGATGAGAATTAAAAATAAAGGGCATGAAAATAATTGAAATGATAGGATGGTTTTTCCAAATAATGCACAACACTCATGAAACTACACGTCCATGACAAAAGTAGATTAGGTGAGTGGGTTGGCCTGAATCAAGATCAATCCAATTTCTAGACATGACCTCTCTGGTGAGGAACAATAATACCTTAATCTTTTATGTAATTCAAATCATGATGATAGGCATCAAGATATAACATCATAAGGTTTATACAATGCATGAAATAGTTTTGTGTCATATTTTCAGGATGTTCACATTGTTTGTGGTCATATTTCCAAGACCCTAGTCAATAGTTTTAATGTTGTGTTGCATGGAACATGGACCCCAAATTTACGGTCAATAATTTGGACTATAATGGGTGGAAAAGTGTTCGGTAAGGGAATGAACATGTTGATGGGACCGAGGAAAGGATCTAGGGTGTCCCTGCATATGATTTGATGGCATGAATGAAGATTAAAATAGTTCTTGAATCACAATGTGGTTAGAAACCAACATAGGTGGGGTTAATTATCTCTAGAGAGGAAACTAAGGCATCCCATAATTATTCTGGGGCATTCAAAACTTATACAGGGTGGGGTCGTAGTTTAATATCATGGGAAAAGGGATAAGGGAATCACAAAGGAGAGATATGTGGTGTAGTACAAAAAATCAACGAGAATTATAAAAAAAAGAAGTCCACATCAAACCAACCCGTCCCAAAAGGGTTATACGGACAATAATATATAATGATAAAGTGGTTGTGGCTGAAACATAGATGAATCATCTAGGAATCACTATGTATCTCATTTGAATTCTAATCAAACAACATTCAGTTCTTGAGGATGGTACGGTAGATTCCCAATACAAAGAAGAACAATATCATTTCATGTGTTAAAAAATAGATATTACGCATTTTAATATCACGAGAACTAGGAAACTATATATATTATTTTAATGTACATATATTTTGGACCTCATGGGGTATAAAGAAGCAATATAGCATCATGATGCAAAAAAACATGAAAGAGGACAAATGAAGTCCACATAAAACTACACCTATAACGTCCTGGTTCCGGAAGATACCCAGAGGCACCTCGTACCCATTTGGCCACATAGCCTCTAGTGTGATTCCCCGAATGCCATAGGCTGCCGACTAAGAGCGAGGGCCTTGGGTGTTATGATGAGGAAACTATGCCCTCATTGGTATAGTACATAGTAGAAGTAAAAACCACACAATAGTGGAAGCAGTAATTATACAACAACAGTAATCATTGGAAGACTAATAGAGAAACAACTAGAGGAGAAATATATGTAAATGATGCATGATACATGTATGTCTATGAAAGAAGCATAACAAGTCACAATTCAAAATACATTACTAATCCAAATTACAAAAGAAAAACAGATGAGAAACTCCTTAGCATCACAAGCCTTGGCTTGGTCCCATGCTCTCTAGCTCCAATGCAATCAAGTACCTGATGTCGAAGTGCGCTTTCCATTTTCTATACATGCAGAAATATAATATGTTCGGGCCCAAAAGCATGGCCCAAAGAGGGTGTAAGACTAAATCCCAGTTGGCAACCACCCGATGATATGTGCCTAACAGTCAGTGATTATATGGCAAGAAAATGTACAGAAAGCATTAAACAATGAAGCACTAAGCAGTAAACAATCAACAATTTAAGCATTCGAATCACCACACAGAATGAAATAGAAAAACACATAACACAACATGTAACCCTATGGGATGTACCCATATCCCACCCCCTATGTTTCTACCAATTAAGAACAAGCAACCCTTTGGGCGGCACACATGGTCTCACCCCTCTGGTTCAGCTAATGTGTAGACTCTCTGGGGAAGCACTCACCATCAATTCCCCATTTTGTCTCGTATCGTACTAAAGGAACTTTGGGGATGAATTCAACGTCAATACCCACTATGGCCCACATCGAGAAACTACAGATACTCTGGAGATTCACTCAAAGGCAATTCCCCTTGTGTTCTTGCATCGTAACATTATAAAGACACTCTGTAGAAGCCATCAATGTCAATTCTCCCTATGGTCTATACATCAGGTTGTCATGGCCCAGTCTAAGTCAAGTTAGCATTACATCGCATAATGGCCAAATTAACAGTCAATAACTACTTGACTAGTAGTCTAAAACATAACACAATGTCAGAACAAATGTCACTCCATCCTACAATACTAGGCATGGGAATGAAAACTCCATCCTAACAAGAAACGAAGACCCAAAGGTCAAAATAGAAAAAACATGCATGGGAAATACATCCAAATCATAAACATTCAACCTATTCTCTATCAATAATCATATAATAATGCATACAATTATAGATAAGAAACAACACAGTCAAAACGGTAAACATGCAACACCCTGTTCAAGGGTATTGGAGGAATTTGCACATAAAAGAAAAAGGCATTCAACAGAAAGGCACAAACCACCTACCTCGAGATTAGGAGATCAATATACATGATCATCGACGCTTGAATCTCCTTATAATTTCATATATCTATGAAAATGCATAAAACGTTAAACCTACGATAACTTGGAAAAAAGTATGAATTTGAAAACGATGCTCAAGAAGAAGGAAGAGCTTACCGTTGTGGTTCCTACGCAATTAAAGGAGTTCGATTCGGAGGACTGATGAGGGATCATGGGCTTATCGAAGATCCATAGATGCTTGGGGATTTCAGATGAATGAAACATAAAAGAAGTGGTTTCTATCTATTAGACGCGAACCTTGTAAATTTAATGAAGAAAATGAAAGTACACGGCGTGTACTTTTGGAGTACATGACATGTACTCCCCTTTTCTATACTCTGCTTTATGCGCCCTCCACATCACCCCACACGATCATGTGTGTGGACCTGACACGACCAGCACACGACCTTCTATAGCAACACAGTATACGGCGTGTACTCATAAAGTACACGGCTTGAACATCAAAAAATTTCCTGGAACTCCCCGTTTCTCAAAAACTCCAAAAAAAGGAAAAACATACCTGAAAAGATGGTCCGAGTTCTTACAAACGTCCCCCATTAAAGAAATTCATCCCCAAATTTCCCTAGAGTGGCATAAAAGAAGAAACCCCAAACAGTTCTGGCCATTGTGCTCATACATCAGCCTCCCTCTCCCAAGTATCATCTTGTAATCCCTTGTGCTGCCCTAGAACTCGCACCAGAGGAAACAGATTGGCCATGGAGAACCTTTGTAATATGTTACACAATCCATATATGATGCTCCTCAAATGATGCATCCACATTGAGCTCAATATCCTTAGGTTGAAAGACAAGATATGAGTTTGAAAATTAACTTTAGTGTTGAGAGACATTGAAGACATCATGCATATATTGGTACCTTTGAGGCAACGAAAACTGATAAGAAACCGTCTCAACTCTCTCCCACACCTCAAACGGCCCGATGTTCCTTGGTGAAAGCTTACTCTATCTTCGAATCCTCTTGTGTCCCAACCTCGTTGTGACACACTGAAAAACCTAATCCCCAACCTCGAACTCCAGAGGTCATCTCCGCTGATCAGCATAATTCTTCTGATGATACTATGCAGTAGCCATCCTCTTCCGAATGAACTCTATCTACTCTGAGGTCTCATGAACAAGGTGTGGTCCCAGCAAAGCTGCATCTCCTACCTCCAACCAACTTAAGGGTGATCTGTATGGGTTATCGTACAAAGCTTCATAAAGTGCCATCTGAATAGTCACTTAAATACTATTATTGTAGGCAAAATCCACAAGTGGTATGTGCTTCTCCCAAGAACCTTTAAAATCCAAAATGCATGCTCGAATCATAACCTTAGGCACCTGAATTTTATGGTCGGACTAGCTATCTGTCTGAGGATGGTAAGTTGTAATCAAATGTATATGTTTTCCCAAATCCTTATAAAGCCCATGCTAGAATCGAGAAGTAAAACATGCATCCCTGTCTGAAATAATGGATTGTGGAACTCCATGTCGACGTTCAATATCCCAGATGTACAACTGCCCTAGCTCATCAACACGAAAGGTCTCCTTGATCATAAAGAAGTGAGAACCCATCGTGAGCCTATCTATGACCTCCAAAACTAAATCATTCCATCAAGGAGACCTCATAAATCTAGTCACGAAGTCCATCGTCACATTATTCCACTTCCACTCATGAGTGGGTAACAGCTATAAATGCCCTGCTGGTCGCTGAGGCTTTATATTAACCTGATGACAAGTAGAACACATCATGATGAAACCAGAAACATCCCTCTTCATATCTGGCCACCAATACTGGTGGAGTAGATCATGATGCATCTTTGTGACACCGGGACGAACTGCCCAAACCGAGGAATGGAATTCTTGCATCAGCTCATCATATATATCTATGGACACCCATACACGTCCCTGTAAATGAAAGATATCATCCTCATATATTGTCTACCAAGAAAAAGTATCATCTACTGACATGATTATCCATAAGACTAGGCCTTCAGAATCTGATAGCTGCCTCATTCGTACTCGATCAAGATTGGTGGAGGCAACAACTACTGATGACAGAAAAGTCTTCCCCTATCTATCGTGGTCTTCCAAATTCATCTCAGAGAATAGATCCATAAGCTTCCAATCACTACTGGCCTCCCTAACATTATATATCTATGTCTTCCTTCCCAATGCATCATCCACTGTGTTTCCTTTTCCCTGACATATAGGAACGATCAATGTCAAAAGACAGAAGGTACTCAACCCACCTTTGTTGTCTGAAATTCATATCATGCAGAGTGAATATATACTTGAGACTCTTGTGGTCGGTGAAAAACACAATGTTTTCTCCCAGAATATAATGTCTCCAATAATGTAGGGCATGAACAACAACTTCCAACTCTAGATCATGTGTCGGGTAATTCCTCTCATGTTGCCTCAACTGTCAAGACCCATACTCAACGAATCCATCTCCCTACATATGCACAACTCCCAACCCAATACCTAATGAATCATAGTAAATGGTATAGCTCTTACCCTGATCTGGAAAGACTAGTATCGACATAGAATTCAACCTCCCTTTCAGCTCATGAATGGCTGACTCACAAGAATCTGACCATAAGAAATTCGCACCCTTCTTGGTCAGACCTATCAGAGGTGATGCTAAGCGTGAAAAGTTCTGTATGGAACGTCTTTAGTATCCATCTAGCCCTTGTAAACTCCACAACTCAAAGACGTTCTTTGGATTCTCCCAGGAAACTATTGCCCTAACATTATATGGGACTACTGACAGTCCTGTCTTTGAGATAACATGACCCAAAAAGTGAATCTAATCCATCCAAATGTGGCATGTTGAGAGATTTGCATATAACTGATGCTCCATCAGTGTACTCAAAATAATCTCAATATGGGTTGCATCGTCAAGTCTATTTTAATAGTACACCAAGATATCATCCATGAAAACAACCATGAAGGAATCCAATTATGGATGGAACATTCAGTTCATCATTTACATGAAAACTGTTGGCACGTTCGTGAGACCGAACGACATAACCATATACTCATATAAACCATACCGGCTATGGATGGCTGTGAGAGGTATATCAGATGGTCTAACATGCAACTGATGATAACCATACCTCTGGTCAATCTTTGAGAACATTGGTCTCTTTGAGGCTAATCAAAGAGATCATCAATACTAGGCAAGGGATATCGGTTCTTGACCATCAACTGGTTCAGCTACTGATAATCCACAAAAAGCTTATTGGTACCATCTGACTTCTTCGCAAACAGGACAGGCGATCCCCAAGAATAAGTACTGGGTCAGATGAAACCCTTGGCCTGTAACTCCTCCAAATGTTTCATGAGCTCTTGCAACTCTGGTGTACCCATCCATTAAGGAGAAATGGACACCGGTGCCACCCTTGGAACATTCTCAATAGAAAATTCTCCCTCACACTCTGGAGGAAATCTTAAATTTTTTTCTAGAAATTCATCCTTGAAATGATCCACCACTGGGGGAAAGTATAACTGTGAAGTCCCCTGGGCATCCAGATAGAGACAAGCAGTTTGGGTTGTAACTGCTCCTTACCCATGTTATTACGGACATTCTCTTCTTACCGAGATATCCCCCTCACCCTTATGAAGAAAAGATCTACCCTCTGGTAATATTAAACTCACCCTGTGGTGATTGTAGTCGATGACTTCATGGAAGGGAACTAGCTAGTAAATTACAACAATGACATCATTGCCTGTCATCTTCAGAACATAAAGATCCCAAAGAAATTGACACCCACCAACCTGAAGAGGGCACTACTTGAACTGATGTACAATACATGTTATTGTCCCCAACGGAGTTTTTAGTGTCAAATCATCAGTATAATAAATGAAACAGAGCCCAAGGCTCCCCACAAAAGTGACAGATATAAAGAAATGTGTAGCACCCGTATCAAAACGAGTTGTAGATAAAACCGAGGAAACATGGATCATACCTCGAACTATAGAGGGTTCAGGATACAACCCGTAATTGGTATACTCCACTGAAAAACTCTGGAGAGCTCCACGGACCTGTCACCCTACCTGACTACTCTAAGATGATCCACCATACTGTCACTGGTGGCTTGGTGACTGACCACCACTGACGCAACCTACACCTTGGCCTGAACGGCCGGAATAACTCCATTTCCCATACTGGTGAGAAACTGGCAGAGCTTTTCTTGTATTAGGTGTCATAGATGTACCCCTGTCACCAGCTATTGGTCAAAACATCTGACAGAAATGCTGAAGGTGTCCCAAATTGCTGCAAGATCGGCACTCCACCGGTTCTCTTTGGATCTACTGCCTTGTATACTTGTTTCTCCTGCATTGGTATGACACCATATGGCTACCCAAAGATGCATCTTGCTTACTCGGATCTCCCTAGGTAGTCTCCCTGTGGTGCTTATGGTTATCAACTAGAGGAGCACTAACTCTGGATGTCTAGCCACTGTGGCTCACAACTCCGGATTCCCCCAGATTTTTCTCTGTGATCAGTTCTTGGATGAATTTGGAAGCAATGGATGTCAACTAGAAGATATTCACCTATGAGTGGATGTCTTTTCTGAGGCCATCCTCGAACTTCCTTACCGGGAATAACCCATATCCTCCCAGGAATGGTGTGAAACACTCAAGCTCTGTTAAACTAGAGGAGTACTCCATAACCAATAGGGTACCCTACTCAAGGCTCATAAACTCTTAGGCTCGGTTGGACCTAAGGGTCTCCGGATAGAAGTAGTCATAGAAGATCTACTGGAAATCCTTCCATGCAATAACCTAATGATGACCTGCCTGTGAGATCACATCCCACCATCTCTTGGTGGAATCCCATAGAATATATGTATAGAGCTTGACTATACTCTCTAGAGGTGTCTCTATATGCTCAATGATTATCAGAATGACTTCGAGCCATGACTATGCAGCCTACGGTCCTCCTTCCCCTGAGAAGGTGGGCAGATGATGCTGCTGAAAGACCCATGTCAAATTAGCCGTTAATAGGTAGGCGGTGGAACTCCATAAAAGGTCAGTATCATCCTCATGAAGCCTTCCCCAAACTGTCCATTAGAACCGGTAACATGTATAACTGCTGGTTCCAAGACAGGCACAACATGAGGATATGCAGGTGTTCCCAGATCTGACATGGCCGGTGTCTGATCACCACCTGGAAACTGACATACAACTGGAGGAAGTCTTAGTGGAATGACTGTACAAGGTCAAGATTACACCTTAGATCAAAATTATCATGGAATGAAAACAAGGACTATAAGAATAGAACAATAGAAATAAAACATTCATGTTTTACAAAACATTACTACACGACATGTACACTACCTACACGGTGTGTTCCCTGAAGTCATTCACATGGTCATGTACATTTTCCTAAACTGGTCATGTAACACCCAAACACACAATGTGTTCTCAAAACACACAGCATGTACTTGAATCATCTTCCCCTACCCGGGTCTTTCTACACGGTTAAGCCACACAACTCTCCTTACGAAAGACAACACAACGTCTGAAATTCCTACATGAAGATTACTATATACGATTCACCTGGCCCATGTTGTTATTGACATGACCCAACATACAGCTCACACTACACGGTGTTATCCAGAAGACCACAATGTGTATGAGAATGGATAACACTATCCCATGTCATCCGTGACACGGCCGGGTACCTAGGTAAAAAAACACGGCGTGTTCAAGTCAGAAATGGCTTAAACAAGAATGGGTGACACCAACCCGTGTTGTTCATGACACGGATAGGTACCTGGGTCATTCTAAATGGGGTGCTTAGATGACACACGACATGTATTAGACACGACTCATCCAACCATTATTGATAGTGACATGGGTTGGCACGAGGTCGACTCTACACGGCGTGTATGGATGATACACGGTGTGTTCACTCCAGACATTCCCCATCCTATGTCTCTTCCCACATGGCCTATGACACGGTAATAGTCTACCTGTGTGTATAAAATTACATGGAAAATACATAAGAAAAATTGTTTCTTCCCAAATAGAAGAATGCATGGTGTGTACTTAACATTACACGGTGTGTATTCTACATTTTTCCAGACAGTATTCCACAAATACTACTCTAGATCCTTGAAAACACTGAAAAAAGTATAGAAGGTGCCAATTTCAGATCTTTGAGTGCCCATATTCCCTAAAAATCAAAATTTTTCATCTTATACAAGTTATAAACAAGATGCCAGTGCAATGAACCACCAAATTCCGGTCCATAACGGCCCATAGCATCTCAAGAACCAAATATTTGTGTTCATTAAAACAAAACAATACACAAAATTCCCTATCAAATATCAGGTATCTCTATTAAGGCATATATCACGACATCATGCATATTCTACACAACATCTATCTCTACAACATGAAATATATAATGCATCTTATATGACATGGAAAGAATGCATGGAATGTGTTTTATAACAAGTGCCTATATGATGCATGAGATGGAATACCCTCATCTAATCGAGTTTTGACATAAATAGAATCTCAATAACATCTACGGTAACCGAAAAAGACATGTGAATCACCCAACGTTGAACTCAAAACAAATGTAAAATTGCGAACCAAAAAATTTGAAATAACTAGGTAGACTGGATTTTCCTTATACACGGGTTAGATACACCTGGGAACAACTTATTACCATGTACTTATTCCATCCTATACCTGACTATAGGCTCCAAACAATAAATCCTTATAAAAGAATCCCTCTGATACCACTTTTTAACATCCTAGTTCTAGGAGCCACCCAGAGGCACCCCGTACCCGGTTGGTCACAAGGCCTCAAGCGCATTTCCCCGAACGCAAGAGGATTCCGACTAGCATCGAGGGCCATGGGTGTGATGATAGGGAAACTATTCCCTCATTGGTAGAGTATATAGAGGAATTAAGCAACAAATAATAGGGGAAGCAATAAATATACAACAGCCGTAAACAGTGAAAGACTAACAGAGAAATAACTGGAGCAGAAATATATATAAATGATGCATGATACATATATGTATAGGATTGAATCCAAACAAGTCACAATGCTTAATATAGTTCTAATCCGAAGAACATAAAAAAATACATGAGAAACTCCTTAGCATCGCAAGACTTTTCTTGGTCCCATGCTCTCCTGCTCCAATTAAATACATTACCTGATGTCAAAGGGTGCTTCTCCTTGTTTATAGCTGCAAAAATCTAATCTGTTTGGGCCCAAAAGCATGTCCCCAGTAGGGTGTGAAACTAAATACCAGTAGGAAACCACCCAAAGATATGTTCCAAACAGTCAGTGAGTATATGGTAGGAAAAAGTACTGAATGAAGTCAAAAAGGAAGCACTAAGAAGTAAACAATCCACAGTTAAAGCATAAAAAATACCACACAAAATGCAATAGAAAAATAGATAACACAATAGGTAACATTATGGGAAGTACCCACAACCTATCCCCCATGGTTATACCTATTATGAATAAGAAACCCATTGGGCAACACATATAGTCTCACTGCTCTAGTTCAGATAAAATATAGACTCTCTAGGGAAGCACTCACAGACAATTCCCCCTATACTCTTGTATCGTACTAAAGGTTCTCTGGGGAAGCACTCAATGTCAATTCCACATGTGTCCCACGTCAAGGAACTACAGATACTCTAGATAAGCACTCAACATCAATTCCCCCTATGGTCTCACATCATAAAATTATAAAGACACTCTGGAGAATCCCTCAACGTCAATTCTCCCTATGGTCTATACACCAGGTTCTCACGGCCCAGTGTATGTGAAGCAAGCATAGAATCGTGTAATGGGAAAAGTAATACTCATGAACTAATTGGCTAGCAGTCTACATCAAAACAGCATGTTGGAACAAATGTCACTCCAACTTACAATACTAGGCATGGGATGAAAATATTAGCCTAAATGGAAACCAATACCCAAAGGTCAAAAAAGGAAAAAATGCATGGGAAATATATCCAAAGCACAAAAATTAACCCTGTTATCAATTAATAATCATCTAATCATACATACATGTATTTTATCGAAAGAGCAGGGTCAAAATAGTAAACACGAAATACACCGCTCATGTGTATTGGTGGAATTTGCACAGAAAACTCAAAGATATTAAACTGAAAGGCACAAACCACCTACCTCGGGGTTAGAAGATAAATATAATTGAACCTTGAATCTTGAATCTCCTTAAAATGTCGTAGATCTATGAAAATTCATAAAACATTAAACCTATGATAGCATGGAAATGATGAGGAATTGGAAACAGATGCACTAGAAGAAGGAAGAGCACACTTCTACTGTTCAAATACAATCGACAAAGTTTGATTCAGAGGACGGTCGGAGGATCGAGGGCTCGTCGAATTTTCGTGGATGCATGACACTCTCAAACGAATGAAACCTAAAAGAAGTGGTTTTTTACATCAGACTCGACCCCAGTGCGTTTAATGAAAATAAGAAAGTACACAGCATGTACTTTTGGAGTACACAGCATGTACTCGCCTTTTCCATTGTCCGTTTTAAGTGGCTTCCACATCAACCCACACAACCTTTTGTGTGGCCCTAACATGGCCATCACACGAACTTCTGTGGCAACGAAGTATATTACTTGAACTCATAATGTACACAGTGTGTACTTCAAAAATTTCCATAAACTCTCATTATCTCAAAAACTCCAGAAAAAGGAAAAACATACCTAAAAAAAGGTCTGGTTTCATACATCTTCATTCCACATATGAAAATATAGATAGTGAAGTGGGGGAAAAGGTTCATGACTCAATGTCTAGGTTAATTGGTAATGTTCCTAGGAATCACTACATAACTCACAATAGTGATAATCAAACCTCATGTTGTTCTAAATGTACATGTTGTTTAACATCCTGCGTTAATGATGCTGGAGATCCCTATTCAATGTCATACAACTCAAACCGTATGGAAGTGGGGCTCCACCATTGAGTCAAAAACCATACCCAAATCCCTAATCTCATTTGATCCATGCATAGTGTGGGAACCATGGGAGAAGAAGATCATTACAACTCATTGGAGTAGATGGTAAGGAATTAAGGTTCAGAGTCACATATGGAACCACAATGCCAGTACATCCTCTCAACGCGCAAAGGTTAATGGAGGGAAAAAACTAAATGTGTGAATGATCCATATGAACATGTGGAAATGGAAATATATGTGAATCATGAAACAAATATTTGGGGCATAATAGAGTTGGAGTAATAATGGAGGATAACGGTTCACCATATTCTAATCATAATATCCTTTTCATGTGACCTTAGATAGTAACAAATAAAATGAGGGTCGATCAATGACCATATCTATAACATGAGCCCTATCTCATCTGTAGTTTGAAATATGTAAATATGTATTTACAATACGGTAGGTGGGCCATATGGTTGAACATCTATACTGCTCAGGGGTCCATTCAGAAGTGAGAGATGATGATGTCACAAATGAAGCGACCCGTAAAGTATGGAAATGGAATGAGATCATGTCCACCTAGAATCAAAAACTATAGGTCCTAAACCACAATGCATATGATAATGATGATAAGTCGTGGAAGAAGTCGATGGGATCAACTACATATAGATGACTTGAGGGGACAAGAAGAAGAAAGGGGTAATATGGGTTGGTGAAGTCGAGGTTAGACCCCATGTCAAAATGCGTTGTTGTTCCAAAATATTCCACAATTATGGGAATATAGTCATACATAGTTCTAGAATTCCATGAAATTTAACATCATTCGGTAAGGAAATAGGTGAAAACAATGTATACAAAGTGTAATTTGAATGGAATGTAAAAATTAACATGACATGAACGGGGAAAAAGAGTCAACATACTCCACCATGAACTCGCAAGTAGATTCTCAGGCCAAGGGGTGAAAGAAATGGATTTTAGAAACATTCCCTGCAATTTGATGTCATGCGGGACAAAGGTGTACTTGCCTTTTTTGGTCAAGAAAAAAGAACCATGAATGCTTCATAGTTCAATGTCCATAATGTGAGAATGAACAGTTTAATGTCATATAGAATGAGTGATATCTTAGATTATGGTTGTAGAAGTCAAGCCATATGATAAGGCTGAAAGGTCTGAAAAGGTTCAGTAACCTAGGGCTGGAGAAATATATAAAATGGAAGGGACTTATTTCATATCTCATGTTGAAGGGAATCAAGATACATGCAATTTTTGATCATCCATGCAGTTTATCGTCATGCAACAAGTATATAAATGAAATGGAAAATCCTATATGGGACAGTAAAAGGTGCATCTAATATATACTCATTGGGAATGGAAAAAAATCTACATTCCAGACCATGTAATCCCATAATAAGCATGGTTGAGTGGCCGAGTGAATGACATAATTTGTGAACCCTAAGATAGACCTTTGGAAAAATCACCTGGGCATTCCAACCTATTTTGTGAAGGAAGGAATCAATCCAAACATAGTTCTAGAATTCTATTTAATTTAACATCATAGGGTAATGACATAGATGAAAGAGATATACTCATAATGGAGGCACATGTCAATGATATTGTAAACCTGACATGAATGGGGAGGAAAGTAAACAACACACCAAAAATCTTAAAAAGGTATCTGTTTTCATAAAGCAAAAAATGGAGATATTGGGGCGATACTCAAAGAACAGACGTCTTTGGGTTCCTATGTATCCCATAAGGATGGGAATGAAGCAACCCGTAGTTCATAAAATTTCGTGTACTTTAATGTCATGTCTTATGTACGAAATCTAAAAGTAGATGTTTTGGAGGGAGGGGAACATGGTGTGGTTATTGTAAACCCAACGTGATTGGGGAAAAATTAACTCCACATCATATTTTATGCATCCCATGAAGAAAACTATACCCATTGGGGGAACCGAAGAGATTGAGATATATTCTAGACTTGACCTGATGAAAAAATGAATCGATGTTCATACATATCCCGTGAGGGTAAAAATTAACTACCCATTGTACATAAGATTCGGTGCAGTTTAATTTCAGTTGGTAAAGACAATTAGTGGAGATCCCTGATGGGGGACACAAGACACGGTAGTTGAAACCCCAATGTGAATGGGGGAGAACGTCTATATCATACTACATGCTCCCAGGATACTTATGTCGAGAGGCTAAATAGAAGGATGAATTTTTGATACCTAGGGCTAGACCTGAAGAAGAAATGTTCGGGAGTTCATACATATCCCATAAGGATGGGAATCTAGTTAAACATAGTTCTAGAATATCATATAGTTTAATGTAATGTATTAAGTATGAGGGAGATCATAGTTTAATGTTGTAGAGATTGAACCATAGATTCATAGTGTAATGTTGTCTGTGTGTCAAAAGGGAAGAAGATAGTGCAATCAACAAAATTAATATTTGGGAGTCCATGAAATTGAAGATAATGATATAGGATAACTGTTGACCATGTTCACAACAAAGCATCTATATCAGGTGACCTAGAATGATAAAAAAATGAAAATCAAACAGGGACCATATTCACAATGTGGGACTTCTATCAAATTTTTTTTCAAGATCCCATGGGTCATTGGCCCAGAATTGTTGTCGATCCCAAGGTGGAATGAGACCACACCTCTAGTGGGTCATTTTTGATGTGAATATTATGAAGGACCAATTCAAGGGGCTAGTGAAGCATGGAGTTACCAAAGCAGTTTGATTTATTTCTGTTAAGACAGGGAATATCTAGTTTATAGATTTTTATCATGGACCACATAGTAGGTATACCAATTTTAATTTATTATAATGAAGGACAATGGTCCACTGATGCGAATTAGAGCTTGCGAAAATTCAAATTAGTGGGAGAGGTAATATTATCACCATTCATAGTTACCAGAGCCTATGCAATGTTGTGGTAAACCATGTGAATGATATAGGGTACCTGCTATTTGGGTTCCAACATTGGTGACTTCTTATGGGGTATTAGTGGTGTAAGAACACGGTTCATATTATTGAGGTATGAGTTTCTTCTTTTCCTTTTCCTTAAGTGTTTTTGAGAAAACAACAGAAATGGCGAAAAATAACAAATTTATGGGTACACATTAGGTACTTTGGTACACAAACCATGTACATTCGTTTGGGGGATGAGAATACAGGGCGTGTACGCTGGGGTGTAAAAAAACTAACTACATTCGGTTTACTTAGTAATACACGCCGTGTAATCAGTCGGCAGATGAACTGTGAGGCAGTGCAAAGTAGCCACCAGAGGAATAATTAAAAAAAATAGTACATGCCATGTACTTAATAGTACACTCTGTTTAGTTATTTTTTTCATTAAAAACAGGCATTAACCTCCTCATTCGGTAGAGGAGCTAGAGGGCTCACCAAGAGCACCGGGAGAGGGGCTCAATATTTAAATAATCCCCTGATCGCTCACTAGGACTCCAATTCTTCTACTGTTGGTCTCGTTTGTACCACACAGGTAAGGTCTTATCTCTTCTTGATCATTTCCTTCCAACTATTTTATTGAGGGATGTTATATAGGTTTGAACAGGTAATCATTTATCTCATATCGATGCTATTCGTGGTTTTTTCGGGAGGCACCTTTCATGTATATCGATCATAGGAGATCGAGGTAGGTGGTCTTGTGTTTAATTCAAACTGTCGAGTTGATTTTGTGTCTCGTTGTTCCACACTCCCATGTTCGGGTAACGTATGACTAGGAACTTGACTATTGAGATACCTAGAATTTCATAGGTTATCTATCAAATTAGTTTAAACTATTATTTGTGAATGTTGCTTTGATCCAGGGTCACCCTTAGGGTGTGTTTCCCTTGTTTAGTCGTTTGGCCAGGATACCCGTGGGTATGTTGTGATGATATCATCTTTTGAGGTTTCTAGAGAGGAAACATATATGAGTTTATTTTTTATTCTTTGGTCTTGGCCATGATACTTGCTTTTCAACAAATTCCTGAGGGCTAGGTTCTGTTGCGCCAGAGGGAAAGGTTCTGTTTAGCCTATGGTCAAGGTTTTGTTCAGCCTGAGGGCATGGTTTTGATTAGCCTGAGGGCAAGGCTTGTTATGCTTGAGGGAAAAAATTTATTATTCCTGAGAGAAGTGTCTATTTAGCATGAGGGAATTGTTTTGTATAACCTGAGGGAAATGGTTTTTACGCTTGAGGAAGATATTCGTTATTCCTCAGGGAAGTCACCTGAGGGTTTCATTTCTGTTTTTTTAAGGGTAAGGATTTTTATGTCTGAGTAAAATTTTTACTATGAATATTTGTTGTGGATATTTCTTATGTTTTACCTACCACGCTAAAGCATAGGCTTGGTATTATTATTTCCTTTTTCTTGTTAGATAGCATGTTGTGGTTTATGATGTGACACTTGATCGTCGGTAGAGGCCGAGTCTCGAAAAAATCTCAATTCGATTATGTTGAATTGTTAAATAATTATTAAAACGAAAATGTACCTGGTAGTAATAGTTACCTTTCAGTACTTCCAAGTTTACTGTATTTCATTATTGCACACTTCTGTTGCATATTTTCACTGACAGTTGGGCATGGGCCTTTGGTGGTTGCCTATTAGGATTAATTCTTACAGACTATTTGGGTCATGTCTTAGGCCCAAACAGATTATATTGTTGCATGTGTTGATATGGGAAAGGGTCCCTACACAGGTACATGATTGTTGCAATGGAGTAGGAGAGTATATGACCAAGGTGAGGTATGTGATGCTACTGCGTTTCTATTGCACTGCTTTAGTTTTGTTTTGATGTACTTTGTACCTTTTGCTGTGTTGTATTAGATTGCAGTGTATCCTATTTTGGATACTTTCAATGAATTAGAGATATATTGCATCACCTTATATTTGACTATTGGTTATCATTTACTTCGTTTATGTTTTCCATTTTCATGTCTATATTTCTTACTACTTCCGCTTTTATATGTTTATATTTATTTCTATTGTGCTACACATTGATTGATGATGCCATATTTTCACCACAATCTATCCAATTCCCTCAATGCAAGTCGGTAGCCTCTGTAGTTTGTTGAAATGCACTTGAGGTCATGTGACCAATCGTTTTTGGGGCCCCCCTTGTGTGGAACCCGGATCCGGGATGTTATAAAGTGGTATCAGAGAAATTTATTTTATTTGACTTACTGTTTTGAGCCTATAGACAGGGATAGGATAGAATTGGTTTGTGGTAATAAGATGGGCCTGGGAGTAGATAACGTGTGTACAAGGAAAATCCAATTTACCTCGTTTTGAAATTTTTGGGTTTTGTAATTATTACAGTTGATTTGATTTCACCGTTGGGTGACACACTTTTGGTGTCCTGTTTATATTTTATACTTGGGATCTATTTAGTTTCATCTGATGATATGATGGTATGCCATCCCATGCATCATTTAAGAACATGTTAAAATCACATTTCATGCATTATTTCCATGCCATGAAGGTGAATTTGAAATTGCATGTTTTTGTGATAGACGTTTTTCTAGAAAATGCATGATTTTGTGATAAGTACCTTGAAAAATAAGCCTACTGTTGATAGGGAATTGTTTGTATGAGGTTTTGTATGAATGAATGTCATAAATTGGATCTTGATGTGTTATGAGCCCTAATTGACATAAATGTGGTGTATCATTTACCTGTTAACCTTGTTTAAAACATGTATAAGATGTCGAGCATTGATTCGTGGGGTGTATGGCCCCTCACAGATCAGAATTTGGCACTTTGTTGTTGGTTTCAGTGTTTTTCGGGGCTTTGAAGTTGTTTTTGAGGCTTAATGTCCTGAAAACCCAAAAATACACGCTGTGTAGTTTTCAAAACATGACATGTGTTATTCTGTTTGGAAGAAATTGTTTTTCTTAAGTAAACTCCATGAACCTTATGTACATGCCATGTATCCTCTAACCTTGTTATATGCAGTGTAGGCAGTGACATGAGATAGGGTAGTTCAAGTGGGAACATGCCGTGTTCTGGATGTACATGTCGTGTCACCAGGACCCTGTGTCTTCCCGTGTGACTATCAACAAGGATGAAGAAAATCATGGGATATACACTTAGTGTTCATATAGAACACGCCGTGTAGGGTCAGCCGAGTATCCGATCATGTCACAAACTAGACGGGTCAGTGAGGATTGATATGTACACTTCGTGTACCTATGAGACATGCTGTGTAGTATTGACTGGTGCGAGACCGTGTGGACTTGGCCATGTGGCTGGGGAAACAGGGTAGTGTACAGGCAGTGTGCATGTGTAAAACGCCATGTACATAGGGTTGAGACATGCTCAGGCCAGCATCAGAACATGAACATGTAAGGGCTTAAGGGTACACGCCATTTAGACCTTATACATGTCGTGTGGTCTCTTTTTGGCTAGTTATTTCGATCTCCCCCTTTCTCATTGGCACTCATAACCAACAAAAGAAACCATTACAGTAAATTAAACTAAGGCATGTGTTTGACCATGTAGAGTCATGCCACTGATATGACCATGAATTGTTCTCCAACAGAGTGGTGACGATTATAATCTAATGATTGTAGGCTATGCTATACTGGTGGATACCCTAGAAGTGCATGATGTGGCGCTAGCCGTTATACTACACGTAGGCACAGATGCGCAGTTCAGTGAAGGCTTCTTCCGGTTCATGCAGACATTCCAAGGAGCACCAACAGTTGTCAAATCTATGGTATAGCTAACATGTATATTACAGCAGTTGCATCCGCCTACGTTTTCATGGGATGGTAGACCACAGGCTACAGAGTCATGGATGGCTTCTATGAAGACGATCTTCGATCATCTGGATATTCCTCTTGGGAGGAGGGTCAAGCTCGCTACTTACATGCTGTGTGATTCCACCAAGACATGGTGGGATATTGCCACCTAGACTGAGCATCATCGCGACATGGAGTGGGAGGATTTTCAGGTAGTCTACTATCACTATTTATTTCTAGGGATGATAAGGGCATATTGATCTCTAGAGTTCATGATTCTACAGCAGGGCACCATGTCAGTGATGGACTATTCTACCTACTTCACCGATCTACATCGTTTTGCACCTATTCTAGTGGGTAATGAGACTTGAAGGGATAGATGCTTTGAGGATGGTCTTTGATATGACATCCATGCACTGGTGAATGCTTTTAGGTTCCCTAGAGTGTATGCTATTGCGAACCAGGTTTTGATTAATGAGAAGAACCTGTAGGAAACTAGTGGTGTGGACCAAGGCGGTTTGGCACTGGTCTCTGATACTATATCGATTGGCAAGAGGAAGTGGTAAATGTATTTCTCTCGTAGTGGCAGTACTATTCAGAAGAATTCTTCAGGTGGCCAGATAATGTACTACCAGTATGATAAAGAGGGTCATAAGAGACCTCACTGTCCACGTGACCTAGTGGAGTGCCGAGCCTGTGGCAAGATGGGTCATCTCCAGTGTTTTTGAAGGGTGTTTCCACCAATTATTAGTAAGAGGGGTTCTGTGCAGACTCTGCGTGCAAGAGTAGTGCCATTAGATTCTTACCAGTCAAAGAATTGGAATACATCAAGACGTTCAGTCCAAGGTGGTGGTCATGGTTGTGGTATCCAGACACCAGGATCTCAGAAAAGGTAGGGTGGGTTAGCTTAGGGTTTCTAGGCTATGTCGTAGGGCCGCCAGACTGGACAGACATATGCAGTGCAAGCGACCCAACATAAGCTTGATCTTGAACCTTCCACTATAAGAGGTACTATTCTGGTTTCTTATGTTTTATCTTCTGTACTTTTAGATACTAGTACTACTCATAGCTTTGTATTTCTTCCTGTTGTGGAGAGCCTTAGACTCTGTGTTTCTTCTTCTTCGGATATCATGATTCTAGATACTCTGTTGATAATTAGAATGATAGGTGAGCGTCAGTGCATGGAGTTCCCTTAGAGGATGGTGGGTGTCACATTCCTTAGGACCTCTATGTCTTAGAGATGAAAACCTATGATGTAATTCTCAGGATAGACTAGATGGTACCCTTTTGATCCTTTTTAGGTATCCATCGTCATAGGGTGAGTTTCAAATCAATAGAGGGTTTAGAGTTTATATACAATGTCGAATGGTATGTTTAGGTGAGCCGAGAAGGACCCCAGCATCATGGGTGAGGTGGAGTGACATCCCCTATTGATAGTTTCTATATTGATTATCGGGGAGCTTGTTAGATGAATTTCCCTCTAGTGGTTAATTGTTTCAGGGATGTCTTCCTAGACAATTTTTCAGGTCTACGTCTGGAGCGAGAGGTGGATTTCTCTATTGAGCATCTGCTAGGAGTGGAACTAGTGTCCATTCCTCCTTATAGGATGTTTACTTCATAATTTTTTGTGCTCAAGCGACACTTATAGGATTTACATGTGTTGACACCGAAAAATACTCAGGTGCTGAAGAAGGTTCCAAAACGAGAAGCGAAGCCATATTCGGACTCGGGGACCCCATCTGGGGGGCCCGAAGGGGCCGCATGAAATGAATTCATAGGAGAGAAAAAAAAATGAAGCCCCGCATGGAATTTTATGGGTTTCATAAAGATTCTTCAGTACTGGCGGGAAATAATTTCGCACCCATGCACTGCGCTATTGACAATTCATGCCACGGACCTCTGAAATGCAATTATTTCGTGCTAACTGGGATTCTACACCACCTGTTGCCTATAAATAGATGGTGCCTCCTTCCTTTTCAGGGTTAAAGAAACTGAACTGGCTCCCGTGCATGAAATTAGTCTTCCTCTTGTAAAATATTGCCTTCAGGCATGGTTCTTTTCACACCAAGTCTCCCTGGGGTCCATCGTCGCGTGAGATCCCCATGGCATAGGCTGAATTCGAATCCCTACGGGGTCCGCCCCTTGTGCCAAATCCCATACATTACATGGAGGTCATCCAATTTCATGCAATTCCTTCCATTGCATGAACCCCTACCAATTATATGTGCTTCCTTCATAGTGCACGCACCCTTTTTATTGTGCACAGTCTCTCCCACTTACGCGCATTTCATACTCCTTGCACACAATCCTTCTAGTCGCGTGCAAAACCTTGGCTCCAATTCCGTTCAAGCACCACAGATTTCATGCCATCCCGGTGTTTTTCATGTAGGGCTATTATTTCACGTGAAATCCTCAAAGGTTTCATTCAATTCCCTTGGACCCCTCACCTAGGTTCTCCCTAGGTGCCTCCTAGTTTGGGCGCCTGATGTTCTTCATATAGATTTCATTCATGGTTTTCTCTCTCACCACAAGCATCCAAATCATGCATCATTTTTTACTGTGACGTTATAGACTCGTACGAAGTAACTTCAAGGTCCCTTGTATGATACCACTTGTTGCATTACTTTGCCTCGTGATTCTTTTCATAGGAACACTAACAACTATTCCTTCTTCGCATTGCCATTCTAACGTGGACCCCTTGGTGGTTCGCTCCATGAAACTCCCTCAGTACAAAATTGTTGATGTATTCCATCCCACAAGGAGCAGAGGGTACTGGTTATGTAAGTCCTAGGGGTGCAGAGCCAACCAACCTCTTCTGAGCTGCAGGATGATAAACTGCCAAGCACCATCTTCCCCAGCACATGACGTTAAACTGTGACCTGGCACCGTGACTTTCACACAAGGTCCCCCCTTGGACATTCTCTATGCCCAATCATCTCCAAGGTTATGGGATCACCCATCTCCTGGGATGATGTCCTTTTTATTGGAGTGGAATTTGTGTGCCGGGAAAGGGCAACCACCTTTTCATAAGCCCCTATTTCCCTTACAGGATGCAGCATCACTACTCCTCCTTTCATCGGTCCCCAAGGCTAGTAGAGAATGTGATAGGGAATGGGGGTCCCCCATTCATCGGTCTCAAATCCCTCTCCCTCTGTGCTCTGTATCCCTCGAGCCTCCATCTTGGAGTAAGCTCGGACTTCTCAGGCTGCTAACCACACGTAATCCCCTTTTCACTTCCCATAGTCGCACCTTCCGTGATGTGGTCGTCATGCCTTTGCTGCCTCCTGTTTCTCACACCGAGCATGACTCACAAGGGCATAGAGTAAGCATCAGCCATGACATCGCCCCCGTCCTGCATGAAATCAAAATGTAGGCACCATTACCGAACTACGAGGACATTGATCCATGTCAAGGAATGGTATGTAGGAAGCATGCACGAGGTTCAATCCCCACCATCATGGGCCACCTCAGAGTGTAAGCCCCAATCCACCCCGAACTACAGGGAATTTAATCCATGTCAAGGCTTGGTATGTAGGATTCATCCACGAGTTTCAAGCCCCACCACCTTGGGCCACCTCAGAGTGTATGCCCCAATCCACCACGAACTACAGGTACATCGATCCATGTCATGGCATGGTATGTAGAAAGCCTCCACGAGGATCAAGCCCCACCACCTTCGGCCACCTCAGAGCGTACACACCAATACATCCCAAACTATGGGGACATTGATCCATGTCAAGGCATGGTATATAGGAAAACTCCATGAGTTTCAAGCCCCACCACCATGGGTCTCCTTAGAGTGTAATCCCCAATCCATCCTAAACTATAGGTACTTTGATCCATATCATAGCGTGGTACAAAGGAAGCCTCTAGGAGGTTCAAGCCCCACCACCATGGGCTTCCTAAGAGTGCAAGCCCCAATCCAACCCAAAAAACGGGGAATTTGATCCATGTCAAGGCATGGTACATAGGAAACCTCCATGATTTTCAAGCCCCTCCACTTTGGGACACCTCAGAGTGTAAGACCAAATCCATCCCGAACTATGAGGACTTTGATCCAGGTCAAGAAATTGTTAATAGGAAGCCTTCATGAGGTTCAAGCCCCACTACCTTTGGCCACGTCAGAGTGTAAGCCCCAATCCATCCTGAAGTACGGTGACATTGATCCATGTCAAGGAACTGTACATAGGAAGCCTCCACGAGGTTCAAGCCCCACCACCATGGGCCACCTCAGAGTGTAAGTCCCAATCCATCCCAAACGACGGGGACATTGATCCATGTCAAGGCATGGTAAATAGGAAGCCTCCATGAGGATCAAGCCCCACCACCTTGGGCCTCCTCAGAGTGTAAGCCCAAATCCACGCCGAACAATGGGGACATTGATCCATGTCAAGGAATGGCATGTAGGAAGCATCCACAAGGTTCAAGCCCCACCACATTGGGTCACCTCAGAGTGTAAGCCCCAATCCATCACGAACTACAAGTACATTGATACATGTAAAGTCATGGTACATTGGAAACCTCGATGAGGTTCAAGCCCCACGACCATGGACCACCAATGTTTGTAAGCCCCAATCCATCCTGAAATATAGAAAAATTGATCAATGTCATGGCACAGTACATTGGAAGCCTTCATGAGGTTCAAGCCCACAATTTCTCCGACCCCCTTCACGTCGGTTTGCCTCCGTCCCACATGATGTTAAACTATATTCGCCATTTGAACTACGTGGTCTTTGATTCCCCTCCATGGGGATACGTACAAAGCCTTCATGGGGTTCAATACCATCACTCTTGTATCATCCTAAACATTCACTTGAGCCTATGTGTCTTGGTAAACTCATGCCCTATCCTAGAGGTTCCATTTCCTTTGGGTCGCATCCATGCGTCCATTCTCATGGGTCGCCTCCTCAGGTGTCCCCTCATTTAATCAAACTACATAAACATTGATTCCCCGCCATGGGGATATGTAGGAAGTCTCTTCGAGGATCAATCCCAAAACCATCATCCAACTTGATTCTTCCCTGGGCCGCAACATCATGGTGAGATCATGCCACCTCATTCCACTCCACAGTATTTGGGAGGTTGCCCATGTGCTGGCCCTAATATCGTTGTTCCCTCCAGGGGGTCCTTCAATATCATCCACCCTAGCAAGGGTTCTGATTAGTCTGGTCCATCTACGATGGACGTTAAACATACGACATAACCTTTGTTAAACATAGGAAGGTGAGAAAAACCTCAGATACATGCCCATGACATATAGTTCCTTACGTGCGATGTTGGATGCCTTAGGCGTCCACGCCCTCAAGAAGCCCTATAATATAGGACAGAAGACAGAAATTCTAATCCCCCTGCATCAATACATGCCAGTGTTTCCCAAGGTGACTACCCCCTAACTCAAGGTTGTTACCCTGACTGGACTTCTTGGAACGTTCGAAAAGAAGCAATGTAATTAACTAGTGTCCATGAAGATATGACCCCAAGAAGAGTTTCACGAACTACATCTTAAATCTATGATGGAGACCCGGACTAGGTGACATGTTCTGAGGAAGAATACATGTAAGGAAGAACCAACATCCAATCATCCTGTTTTGATCCAAGGTCAAACATCCATGAATAAGGATTGGATGCCACCATCCTTTGGAAATCGGGAATGTGGGGTAACAGTTGTTCGTCCTCTATGTGACGGATGCGTGCATCACGGTTAAAGCATCTGAAACAGAAATGGTGAACCCGACATGAATATCTCCTCCTCAACATTGAGACTAGTGCCATTTGAGGAATCAATGGATTAGCATGTCATCAAATCCAGTCACCCAGCACCAGGTCCCCAAGCAAATAGTGGGCCCGACATGAAACATTCCAAAAGTTGGGACAATCAGGATGTTGAGCATTCCGTTCTGCGATGTTTTCAGCGTGGATCCCTCTTACTGAAGATTGAAGACGGAATGACGTTGGGGCACATGATGTCGATTTATTTTCATAGCAGTGTTAATATGTTCATCTCCCTACTTTCAGGAGCCATGTTGTTTCACCCCGAGCCAAGTCACCTGCCCACCAGTACGGGGGCAGGGGCAATATCGACGCAGCAACCCCATGTGGTTTTGCCTCTTCCATGATAGGCTTGACCGCCATGACTGCTGGGTGCCCACACCCCATCTCCCCTTAGGAAATTATACAGTGAAGGGTAATTGATTACCACATATGTAGGTACGAGGAGGAGGGGATAATTCTCACTAGAGATATAGTCTGTATGGATCTCGAGGCAGCTGCTCCTCGCCATCAATGCCACCCCCGAGGGCCGCACAGAGAGACACTACTCCCAACCCCAACATTCAGTTGATTCAGGAGCATGTCCTCATAACGCCTTAACAACTCCCTCACCTACACCGACAACGTAGGGGATGTCCGGGTTGGCCTAATCGGAGTCCCGCATCAAGGGCTCCCAGTGAGGACTCCCACCAGGCCGTATTAGTGCCACCACCTGGTTCCCCGAGCCGTGGAGTAGGTAATCCATGACCCTACACCACCGGCTCTATTCATCTGACCGAGTGAGAGCGTTGGGCACATATTGAAGAGGGAGCCCACCATAGAGCATCAACATCATTGACTACAGTGGCCCGAGCCACGCTAATTCATATCACCAACTCCCCACATAGGTGGAATAGTGGAAGTTATATGCCCGACCTAGATCGAGGCCCCAACCACCCCACAAGCAAGCAGGGTCTAATCTCTCAGTCGCCAGCATAGGCGATGCCCACTATGGACCAATCCGCAGCAATGCCATCTGGCGTGGAGTCCCACTCTGTGCCACCACTACAGAAGGTGCGAGCCCTCCGTGATTCCAACCTCATCTTGGAGGTATACCCCATGCCACCTTCAACCCAAGATAGGGTCTCCACCATGACATCAACACTCCATATGGGGGCCTCCATTCCTCTCACTACACTGGGAACTGGGTCACTCCCCCTACTGGATAATGTGGGGTATGGAGACATTGCATGTCCGGTCACTCACAAGCATGGAGTTCCTCCCCATGTCCCCAGGCTAATCGGTGAAGGACCTCCTCATCCCACTAATCTGATAGGTGGAGGCCAACCTCATTTCACCAACCCCCAATACAGAGGTCCTCTTTGTGTCCCTTTCAACATTTTTCTCAATGCTTCTCACACCCTGTCATTCACGGTTGGAAACCCTCTATGCCCCAGTACCAGTGTGGCAAGAGGAACCCATGTCATAAATCAGCCCTGTCCCGAGGAGCCACCGAGGGGAAATATGGAGGGTCGTAAGCACCGCAAGAGGAATTATGGGGAAGGCAATACAAGAATCAGACCAATTCACTTTTTAGATTCCAAAGCAGAGTATGACTCGGTGGAGGAGCCCTCTCTTCAGCCCTCTGGATCATGGGTTGGGGAAGTAATGAGGTGTATCAGCCTCGTACTCCTGGAATATGAGATCTGTATGATCCCTGCCTCCCTCCAAAGGTATATCCTGGAGGACAAGAACCTGACGTGTCCCCATGGACCGACCACCCATTCACCACCATCATCTTCAGAGGTGCCCTCTGTCTTGGCAAGAGACTACCTAGGGTATTTTGGGGATAAATGGTAAGAGATATGTGGAATAGCCTACCCTCGACAGACACTGATGATCTGTCACGAGCATTGGTCACCAATTTATCCTATCGTGATATAGCGGTCAGGTCACTACAGTCCTCTGAGGAAAACCCAAGGATCAGAGGCTAGAAAAACTGGTCTCCATATTCCCCGCCAGCCAGCCCGCTGGCCTGCCTGAGTGCCACTGCCAGTTCCATTTCCATCATCAGTTGTCGAGTGGGGAAATCAAAGTCTGGACTCTGTATCTATGACTAGGAGCATCTGGACCATTCTTGAAGTGGGCCACGTCCCTAATATGTTTTGGCCAGTCGTAGGATGAAATTCTTGTACGCTGAAATCTCTCACCTCGTAGGAGTTTGAATGATTCTGCCAGACACTCTGGGAGACTCACTTCCATCTTCGTCATTGGATAATGACTTATCCCGGTAGCCAAGAGCACCTTGAAGAAATTGGTGAACAATGTATTCTGGATGACCAAGCCACACTCCATGTGGGCCATCATCTCAAGTCACATGGTCTCCACGGGGCCCTCTAGCAGCAATGTGTTCAGAGTTTCAAAGTACTCTGCAATGTTGTTGAGTTGGCTACCCCCCACATGCATGATCATGGCTGGGGGAAGTAGGCTGCCCTCCTCTTGAGTGTGATCCACCTACAGCCCGACTCTCTAGGCGACATTGAGGAGAAGCCCCCATGAAGAGTAGTGGTCAACAAGACCGATATGCCGAGAGGGGAAAACGAGCTGGATGTTCTGGATGGGAACGTCCTCCCTGAGGACGTGCCACCACTACTGGACCAATCGGAGAGGATTACTCATCAACAGAGGAACCTCTTAGGTCTCCCTCCTCCTACCGATGCATTGGTACTTAGCTAAGATCTCAGTAAAGTCAAGGAGCATGTCGGAGCTGTCAAGAACTCTGACCCATCCTCTTTAGTGCAGAAGACACAAGAGGATCCCGAGAAGATCACATGATGAGAGAAACATGTAAATCAAAAGATTTTGGCCGATGAAATACTGACTGAATGCACTGTAGCATGGCAACCCGAAAAAGGTGATCCTAGGCCGTGTTAATAGGGCCAGGAATAACTACCACTTATCATGATTTCCCCAAGAAAACCGGATCATGCCGCATTTGCTAACAGGGCGGAAGTCGGAGCTCATGGAAAGAGGGTGCGGTATGTCTCTCCAAACCCTCCCGAATAATGCGATAATCCTAGGAATGCCACTCAGGCTCCTCCGACATCCCCAATGGTTACTCCACTAGCTGATCCATGAGCCCATGAGCTTGTCTACCAAATTGAAATACCCGGAAATGTGCTCATGGTTTGGGATCCCTATCAGGATATGGACCCACATCTGGATGTTCCAATGGAAGCACTCATCACCCGCAAAGAGGATTCAGAAATTATGTAGGTGGCCTTCCCACCGAATGGAAAGCCATACCTGACATTTTTGGAAGATATGCTGATACCCCTGGGATTTGGGAACCCCACCTTCTCCCCCTTTAATGGGATGTGGGAGCCGCCAAAGCACACGGCCCACTTCAACTCAAGGTGTGGGACGATGCTAGGGACCCCAGTGCAACATGATGCCGCCAAGCTCTGATGTTTTGATCAGACATTGGAGGTTCTGGAATTTTTATTGTTTAACCAGCTCCCCGTTGGATCCATCACCATATGGGAGGCCCTTTGCATGAAGTTCCTTTACCAGTTCAGATCTACCAACTGGAAAATGAACGTCACATACCTCTTCAAGTGCAAGAAATGGACTGATGAGATAGTTTTGGAATTTCTTGCCCTGTGGAAGGGTCTCACGTACTTATTGGACATGCCACTGACTCAAAGGAAATTAACAAAGATTTGTGTAGGGAATGTCAAGATAGAACTGGTCCCCTACCTGATCACTCAAAACATTCTTAGAGGGTTCTGAGACTTCTCATATAAGGTCTAGCGCCTCGAAAAATCCCTACAACAGGCTAGCCAGGAACATCCACTGTCCCATGTAATCCCAGCAAGGAGTGATGCCAAATTTGTGCCTACTGCGGTGGCTCAGATAGAGGCCCCTTGGTGGAAACTAGAATTGCTACCAGTGGAGCCAGCCTTACAGCCCCGCAGAGGTCTGGCACCATGGGAACAGTTTTGCAGCCCAGCAGCATCTGCCTGAAAATTGGCAGGCACCTCTACATAACACGCCGCCACCACCTAGGAGAGATAATCAGGCTCCGCCTCCCCGATAGGATCCTCGGACCCCCTGTCAGGGTCAGGCTCCTAGATCCCCCTTTCCAGACAGATAAAATCAGACCTACTCGTTCAACGAGGCTCATATTTCTAGCTTCTTCCACAGTGCCTTAGAGAATGGGATTGTATGACTACCTGAGTGCCGATAGCCAGAAGTGGTGCATCTCACTGATCTCCCAAACTACTACCACCATCACCAGATCTTGGGACACATCCTTAGGAAATGATATGTGTTAAAGGACTGGCTCGAAGACCAGATTGAAAATAACATAGTCAGGTTTGGCCCGACCCCGGCGCAAGTGGCGGGTGTCTTTGTAAGGTTAGGCAGTGGTAGCGACAACGAAGTCGAGTGGTAGTAGGTTTCCAGCCACAGATCCTAGAAGTACGATGACTAGATGGATTTTAATATGGTTGCACACGCCCATGTCATCATTTTGGAACACTTGAATCAGCTGGAGCCTTTAGAAGCTGCATCGACCAGTTCTGCATCATTATCTCAGCCGACCACTTCCCAGAAGAGCAAGAATTAGTGGCGTCAGAAAAAACAATGCGCCCTGCTAATGTTTTCATCATCCAACACTCTCAGCGGCTTTATACCCCCTTAGATGGGGATCACTCCCATGATCCTCCCTGTGGTGGAAGACACTTTGAGTGGAAATCAAGGGTACTCTTCGGTTAACACCGTTGAGTTGGTAAACCCCTATATGACTCCCAATGAGGGGGAACACCAGGAAAACCTCCACAATGTCCTCAGTCGATGCCAACGTCGGTGTAGATATGGCCATATGGGTTGTTGAGGCGCATCAGTTGGCACCTATAACCATTCCATGCATACCACTAAAACCAGACAGCTTGCCCAATGCAGTGCTCCGCACGTGCATCCTCTTTATCTGGTGTCGTCATGACCATCTCCACCACTGATTCTACTGGATCAGGTAGAACCAATTCAGCCGTACCAGGACCAGCTTCTCCCCACTAAAGTCTGATCTCTGTCTCCTGGTCCTTATCCGACAGATACACTTCAGGCTTCAACTGGTGAGCAACGGGATGTACCCAGTACCAGTTAGTCGTCGGTCCAACCGACAGGGTCTTCCATGCCTCCAATCATAGACCAGCTTACCGCAAGCAGAAGTTCACGCCTAGAATGGAAGTACGACGTTCTCAAGCTCCTTGCCGACATCCCAGCAAGGATTTTCATCCTCGAGGATCTTCACCTATCGCCGGATATGCAAGAAGAACTCACCGAGGCATTATGAAGCCCCCTATAGTTTGAGATGGAGGTAGCAGCTGCAGAGGCCTTTCATGCTGAAACAGTTGAGGTTTCTAAATGTCAGGCCATCATTTAATTCTATGTAGTCAATGAAGGATCCCATATATAGGGGCACATCCACCCAATGATTATCACCGACGAATTTAATAGTGTGGAGGTTCGCTGTTGTCTCGTTGACACCAGCTTCAGGATCATCCTTATCCTGACATAGAGACTATACAATCTTGGGTTATCTGAAGATGACCTAACTCCCTCTGATTTATGAATCCAGGGATATGATAGGACAGAGTAGACCTCAATCGGCACGATCCATTTGAAGACCTAGTTCGGTGGCCTGGTTTCTCGCACCGATTTCTTGGGTGTCTCCCAGGACACTGCGTATAATGCATTGATGGGAATGCCGTAGCTTCACCTGTATGCGGTGGACCCCTAATCGTATCACCAATGCCTCAAGTACTCCCTTAAGGTCGAGTGGGAATACTCCAAGGTGATGCATCTCCTTTTTCCTCCTGCGAAGCCCGCTACTTGGACTCTGACTATTACAAGAGTAAGGATACCCAAGTCCAAGCAAGTGAAGATGAGCCTGTCACTGCTATGACCGATCCTTGTGCAGGCCTGAATGACTCCTACGTCTTCTCGATCCATCCTTTGGAGGCCACAACACCTGATATGGGAAAATTTTATTTCATTTCTGGGACACCAGGGAACCATTCCCCCAAATCCTGGTGACTTCGGAAGGTCACTTCATATTCTTTTATGAATTTGGCCCCAGTGATCCCAGAGCCTCCCACTCACATCAGGTATCGGGATGTCCGTCTCATGGAAATGGCGGTACATCATACTTGTCTGTTTCGCCAGGCTGGAATAAGTTGGCTCCGGCTAACACGCCACTACTGCTATGATATTTTCATGCATGGCCCCTTGGGCTAGAGACCAGATGGGATCAGTTCTACAGCCTTCGTCTCCATGGTCTCGGCAACACCAGAGTTCCCCGATTCAATAACCATTTTCGCACAAGCTAGTACCAACTTCCCATCAGGGCCTGGTTACTCTGAAGTAGCTTCCCTAATAGACTATCCCTACACATGTGGAGAAGAGGATATAGAGGACACCACCTACCATTGAGGATGGAATCTCCACCACGGTCGATGAGTTCGTACCAGTGAACCTCGGATGTGAGGAGGACTCAAGACCCACATTTATCAGTGCGGCTATATCCCCCGAGGAGCAGAAGTGGTACGTATGCTTCCATAAACAACATTGTGATGTATTCGCCTGGATTTATGACAAGATGATAGGACTAGATCCATAGGTAGTCATCCACTGCCTCGGTATCCTAACAAATCATCATGGATTCAATCAAACTCCAAGAAAGATGCACCCATCTCACGGTGATAGGGTCAAGGCCGAAGTTGACAAGATCATCAGGACCAACATCGTTAAAGAGGTCCAGTACCTCACGTGGCTGTCAACATTGTACCAGTCAAGAACAAGAATGGACAGATCAGAGTCTTTATCGACTTCCGAGATCTCAACCACCATTGCCTGAAGGTTTATTTTCCCCTTGCAGTGGCATAATTGTTGATCGATTCTACGGTAGGGTTCCAAGCCCTCTCCTTCATTGATGGTTACTCTGGATATAATCAGACCCGCATGGCCCCCGAGGACGAGGAGTCTGTGGCTTTCAGTGTTCCCTATGGTAAATTTGTTTACCAGGTTATGCCCTTTGTCCTGAAAAATGCAGGGACAACCTATCAGCGGGACATTCACTGCATATTCAAAACAATCCTCGGGACATGGGTGGAGTGCTATGTGGATAATATAGTGTTCAAATATCGCCAGCGCCAGGACCATCTAAAGGACATTGAGAAAGTGTTCATCTTCCTCCTCTCCCGCCACCTGGAGATGAAATCATTGAAGTGTGCCTTTGGGGTCTCCTCCGGGAAGTTCCTTGGATTTGTTGTCAGGTACAGTGGAATCGATATCGACCCCGAGAAGACCAAGAAAATCAGCTAGATGCCTCGCCCGAGAAATATCTAAGAGCTACAAATTCTTCAAGGACACTTGGAATAAATATGCTGATTCATTTAGAACTTTTCTAGCATGTGTAAGCCCCTCTCTCGGCTCATGAAGAAGGGAACCACTTACGAATGGGACGTAGAGTGCCAGACCGCCATTGAGATAATCAATCAGTATCAACTCCAGCCTCTGGTATTGATGCCACCCATCTCCAGAAAGCGACTAATCATGCATGTGACCACCCCAGAATGGTCCTTTGGAGCCCTTCCTGTCATGAAGAACAATTAGGGGATAGAGAACAACCTCTACTACCTCAGCTGCATGCTCCATGATACAGAGACCCGATACTCCACCATCGAGAAGAGCTACCTTGCACTCGTGTTCGCTGTACAGAAATTGTAGCATCACCTACAACACCACGAGGTACAGGTGGTGTCTCTAGAAGACCCATTGATGTGCATCCTTAGCCGTCCCATGTTGACTGGACGACTATCACGATGGGCGGTAATCCTCTAGTAGTTCGACATCAGGATCATGCCTCAGAAGGCTATTATGGGGCTGGCATTGGTAGAATTTCTAGCTTCCCATCCAACCTCGGTAGAGCAGTCATTGGACCTTGATTTTTCTAATAAGGCAGTCCTCTCAGTCTATCAAGTCATTCCATGTTGGCATATGCACTTTGATGGAGCCTAGCGAAGCCCCATCGGTAGGAGGCTCAATGATCCTAGGCTCAACAGAGTACGCCTAGGTATCATCATTATCTCCCCAACGCAAGCCATTCTGCAATACTCATTTCTTCTTTTGGAAGGATGCACTAACAACGAGGAAGAGTATAATGCCCTCATAACAGGTCTCGAGCTGGCCCTTGAGATCGACGTGCCCCATTTGCATGTGAAAGGGGACTCTGAGATAGTTATTAAGAAGTTCAATGGTGACTATGTTGTTAGGAATCCAGAGCTCTTACAGTTGTTAGAGTGCAATCTCCAGCTAATGGCCATGTTCCCATCTCGACCATAGGTTATCCATGTCCCTCAGTCACATAATGGTCGAGATGATGCTTTGGCTAGCATAGCTGCATCACTTGTAGAACCCGAACATGATGGTGTAATTATCCACATGTCACATTTGAGATTCGTAGATCCTGTTACCCGGGATGGTGATGACGTTCCATAGGTAATCCATCTTACCATCTGTGCCTCTACGTCTGGGCACCCATGTCGTCCGGATGTAGTGAACAGAATGGTTTCCGATTGGTGGATTCCCTTTGTTGAATACCTTCAATACGGTAATCTCCCACCAGACTTGGCTGAGCACGAGTGAATCCAACGCCACACACTGTAGTTTACCCTCTATAGCAGTCCCAGCCTTGATAAATTCATCTATAAGTTAATGTTTGATGCTGTTCTCCTCCGTTTCATTCTAGGGGTTGAAATTCAACAAGTCATTCAATAGGTTCACGCCGGTTCCTATGGTACCCATTAGGCTAGGCCAGAATTGTCTCACCAGATTCCGAGACTAGGGTATTTTTGGCCATCCATGATCCACGACTACATTGAGTTCTCCTAGAGGTTCCATGCATTCCAAGTTAATTCTAAATCTGTGCATTGGCCATTGGATCCTCTCCACACTACAAAGTACTCTTGACCCTTTTCATTCTGGGGATTAGATGTCGTAAGACCATACCCACCGGGAACAACACTCTAATGTCGATTCATTATGACCGCTACTGATTTCTTTTACAAGTGCGCAGAGAAGATTCTTCTCAAGGAAGTTGAGGTCCATTCTATTATTGACTTCGTGAGTTCCAATATCATCAATGAGTTTGGGGTCCTCACGCTATCCTCATAGATAATAGAACAAAATTTCAAGCAGCCAAGTTGAAGAAGTTGTGTGCCAAGTACAACATCTACTCTAACCATACCTCCCGCTATCACATGCAATAAAATGGATGGATTGAGGAATTCAATAAAACCATCTATATCATTCTGTAAAAAAATGTATGGTCAGAACAAGAATACTTGACCGGATAAGCTCCCCAATGCCCTCTGGGCTTATCGGACGAAGAATCATAATTCCACCCAGGTGACCCCATATTCCCTGGTGTATAGAACTCAGGTTGTCCTACCCATCAAAATTTTGTTTCCCTCATTGTGCACAATGGTCTATGTCCAGGAATAATTGGGTAGAGTGGCTGAAATACATCTAACTGAATTGGAAACACTCGTATAGAATAGGCTTCGTGCCTTGCACAACCTATAAAGGAATCAGAGCAGGATGGATCGAGCTTTTAACAAGAAGGTTCTCCTCTGCTCTTTCCTGCAAGGCGATTTGGTATTGGCCCTCAGATCACCAATGATCCCCGGTTGGAAACCACCCACGTTGGATCCCAAATGGGAAGGAACATTCACTGTTCATAAGGTTTATCCCAATGGTGTGTACTCCCCGGTGACCATGGATGGTGAGCGTATAACTCCTCCCCCCAATGCCATGTTTCTTACGAAATAATTTACCTGACACTTTTGTGACCTAAATGACCTTAAAGTGGATTAGAGTCTTGCAAAACCTAAAACTATCAGTCCTTCATGACCCTAAACTGCACGCTCGTGCCACATGACGTTGAATAGTATGTCTTCCCGCATGATTGTAAACTTTATGTCATCCCACATGACGTTAAAATGTATCTCATACTGCATGATGTTAAACCTAACTCGTACCCCGTGATTATAAACTATTTCTTGTTCAGCATGACGTTAATCTGTATGTCATCCCACAAGACGTTAAACTATAAGTCGTCCCACGTGACGTTAAACTGTATATCGTCCCGCATGATTCTAAACTTTATGTCATCCCGCATGACACTAAACCGTATGTCTTCATCCATGACGTTAAACTGTATCTTCAAGCACTACGTGTGGATTGATTCCCAACCTTATGGGATATGTAGGACCACCTAAAAATTTAGATTTTGGGTCCAGCCCCATCTCTTAGAGATCTCCCAATCTCCCAGCCACATTGGACCTTTGGTCTGTTTCTCTCCACGAGGGGAATATATAGGTGTGGTACATGGTTATCACTCCTTTAGGTTGGTTTTTGGCACCATCCCCCCCTTCTCCTAAGAATTTTTCATCTCTTGTACACTCTCAAGATGTGCCCCTCGTCCTTTTGCAGTGGTTCACCAATGTGTCTATGAGTACTCTGGTCTTGTACCTGGAGTGTTGGATTTAACTGGGGGAAGTTTCCATCCACTTTCCAAGTGTCATGTTCCCCTTTATTTGGGACCCCATTATCATTCATACTTGTTGGAACCCCCAAATAAGGTATGGATACCAGGCCTAAGGGGCTCCTACCATTGTAGGAAAATGACCCCGAGGGTTTTAGACGACAAATTGATACAAATCCCACGTTGTGAACATGGTCAGATGTCGATGCTCATTTTTTTGTCCCCATTTCATGCTAACACAATTGGATACTATGTTGCGAACATGGTTAGCAGTAATCCTCCGTCGTCATGCCAGCCCCTTCAGACCTTGAATGTTGGTTACGTGATTCACATTATGTTCCACCACAACATGTACAGGTCGAATCTCGACACTCTTGTAACTATCCCTCAGTGCACCCCCGCACTTCAGGGGGACAAAGTTTCAATACGGCTTCCCTTGGGGATCCCACAGTCTGAGCACTAGGAAAATAAGCTAGGATATTCTCTAAGATCTATTTGCAGCTTGATCCTCATCCTCATGGGACACATGGGATCACACGGGCATTGCATTTTAGGTCTAGCTCAGCTAGGAGCTAGCTTTCCCTTCCCCTTATCCTATGATCCTCACCTGCTTCTTGGCCTTAGGCTCCTATCCCAGAATTGCGCACGACGATGATTCTAACTTATGTCCTTATTTACATCTGGTATGCTCTGTCACATCGTGCACATTCCCTTAAGTCTAAGCCATATGGCCTTAAACTATGTTTTTTGGTCCTACCACATGACCCTAAACTATGATAATATCTTCTTGGACACACGATGAAAAACGATACTGCATTATGATGACCTTGACATAGGGGATGTCACGTTGGGTATAAATTATCCCCCATACCATTTTTCAACTCCTGTATATGGTTTTATTCTTGTGGCGATGCCCAGAAGTTCTACCCTAGACAGGTCGCTTCACAAAAAAACCAAAATCACCTTAAAGGACAAACAAGATACATCAAATACCGCTTCTTTTGGTGCGAGGACTAGACCTGCACACCCCTTTCATCCTTTTCACTGGTACCTTACTATGATCCTTTCCAGAACTACGTATAGATTGATTCTCATTCTCATGATATACGTAGGAATTCCCGGGCACTTCCCCATGGTCTCATCCTAACTTTCATGTTCGGTCCCTTGACCTAAACACTTAACCAAGGAACATATGGTAAGCTGGACATACATCCTCATTCAAGTTGGTTTTCATAATAACCATAACATGTGCCTCCTAAATTCCTTACTGATCCATGGTCAGAGTTCCAAGACCTTAAACTAAGACCCTTTCCAGAACTACATGTGTCTTGATTCCCATCCTTATGGGGTATGTAGGAATTCCCAGATATTTTGTCCCGGGTCCAGCCTTGGGTATCACAAATCCCATCCATTCCCACAGTTGGCCCCTTGGACTTAGTTCCCCGAGGGTTGTGTGACTGCATCATTTTCCCTGAAAATGTTTGGGATGCCCCATAATGGCATTGGGAAGAAACAGTTCCCTACCTAGAGAGGTCCTGTCTAAAAGTAGGGATTATCCATGATCAGAGTATTGCACCCGCCTAATGTGCTTCAAGCACAGTGGCATAATTTTGGGAATGTTGGATTCTATGTGAACAAACCACCACTTCACATTCCACACTTTGTGAGCCCAATTATTCGAAACATAATCACCTTTCACATGTGAAGGGACCCTCTAATAGTATGGATGCTTGACCTATGGTCTTCCTGCTATCCTGGGCCAACATTCTAGAAGACTGGTCACGTTTGAATGGACGCCCTAATAGTATGGATGCTCGACCTATGGTCTGCATGCTGTCCTGGGCCAACGTTCTGGAAAACTGATGGATGATATTTGATTTAGGTCGCGTGTTGCGAGCATGGCTAGCAGTCGACCCTCTTTTGTTGTCCCAATTTCAGGCTAATGCAATAGGGATGTTGTGTTTCGAACATGGCCAACAGTATTCCTTTATTTCCATTCCCCTCCCATAGTGTTCTGAATTTGGGTAACGTGATTCACATTTTTCATTCCCCTTTGCTTGGAATGATTCCAATTCCCCTGGAATTTCTCCACTCGTGCGCTAGAGCAGATTGAGAAGATGATACATCGATTGGTCTGAGGTCCTCTTCTATTGATTGGGCCTCCCTCTTCTCCTCAAAAATAATGATTTGAATTTCAAATGCCCCAATCTTGGTTAACGGTCTCACAATAAAACGAACTGATAGTACCAGCATCTCTTGTTTCTCACATCGATAACGGCCCATGTGAGCTTAGTAATGGATTTCTATTTATATCAGGATTATGGTTGAGCACGTAAATCTAAAGGGACAAGTAAAATTAATTTTTCCATACAAACAATTCGAAAAAACAACAACAAGAAGCAGTAAAGCAAGGTAAGTCTATGGGTTCTAGAAAAATACGGCTATTGAGGGTCTGCTTCTTGGATTGATATCTCCAACGCTGCCACCTTTTGGATTGTGGCCTCCAGGACTACCTCCCACCCCCTAAGGACTCTCTCTTTATCAGTGGCCATGGAGCGTAGTTCGGTGAATTTATCCTATACATGCACCTGTTCAGTTTGGAGCTCAGTTATCTGGTAACATGCTTCTACGAGTTGTTCCTGGGAATCCACTAAGTGGGCCCTAAACTTCTCCACGAGCTCAGAACAGTTTGCCATGAATACCTCATGTTCGTTTTCCTGTTCCTTGAGGCGTTGGACCTCCTACTCCACCCTCAGAAATTCTTGGGTACTCCCCGACTCCTCCTGACATTGGGTGACATCGGAGCACCGTTTGATCTCACGCATCTTCATGTCCATGTAATAACAGACCATCAGGTGAAGGCGTTGAGCATCTTCCCCTCCATCACACAAGAAACACATCCAGGTTTGGAGTGATACCATCTGCTTCAAGCATTCTATTTGTGGCTGACTGAGAAAATGTTGGATGCACTTCCATCCCTTACATCACGTCATCCAGCTCTCCCTAGCCGCTTTCGAATATGAATCATCAATATCTTCGGGATCAGCGGGCTGATAAATAGGGAAGACAACCATCAAACCAGCAGAAGGGTCCTCCTCGGAGTTTCCTCTCAAGGGAATAGGCTCCTCAGGATCTGTGTGACCTTCCTCTCCCACCTCGACCTCGGTGTCACCTTCGTCAACTTCTAGCCTTGCCCCGACAGCAGTTCCACAGGCGTCTGCCGCTCCATGCTTACCAAATGTCGGGGCTAGCTCGGTTTGGGAGGAATGTTTGGTTTGGGGTGGTACGTTCACCATTTACTCTCCCACGGATGGTCCGTGTTCAGAATCATGATGAGCCTCCAATGTTGTGATCACTGTACAGACATGGAGCACCGTAATCAGTTGAGTCCTCCAACAGTAAGTACCGGTATCAATGTAAGGAACTTATAGGAACCCAAGGCACCAACATCTATCATTCTAGACGCTATAAGAGATGTCATAGTGGGGGATCCCTCGGTGCTCGTCAGCTCAATATTGAGCATCAATGCCCCACATTGTTCCATTGATGTTTTCCCACCACTTTTGGATAGAGACGCTTGATGATCACCAACATGCTCCTGAGTAAAAGAAGGAATGTGGATTAAGGATTTCAGAATGAAAGAGGAGAAATGGATAAGGGTACATACAGATTTAATCATACATCGAAAGGCTCAGTAACATCCATATCGGAGCCGATGATCACGCCTCTATCTCGGATACTCCCATGGGGAGATGCCCCAAGACCCTCTACCTTCAGGCTCCTTTTCTCCGTCACCTTCATCTTCCCCTTCTCTTTCTTCCTCCCCTCTTGTTTCACCTCCCTCCAACTCATCATCACGGTCATCATCCCTTGGAGGCATAGTTTCCAGATTATTCTTCTTGCCGAGCATCACATTCACCAAGAGAGGTGGCTTCACAGTCCGACCCTACTGACGTGCGTACATGTCCATGGATGTCAGATACACATGTCATCAAAGGATGTTCACTCTACCGACAACCCGAATGAACCCAACTTTTGAAAGCTGGATATTGTCTCGCACTATATTCTGCCAGAGGGTTTTGGTACTTACTGACATCCATAGGGTTAGCAACGCCAACCACAGTGCAGGGAAAATGGAATCTTTAGATGGTTAAAGTAGATATCTTATTTTCTTCCCAAGAAGTACTTTGTCCGCCTCATGGGACCCTCCTCTAGGCAACGAGGGCGCGGCTATGCCAGGCATTTCCCACACTACTGAGGTCCCACCCTGTGCGTGCCCCGTTGCCTGATGTGCTTCTGATATTCCACCTATAGCGGCACCCTGCCTGCTCTCTCGCCACCCGGGTTCCACACTGGCGACTTTGAGTTTCCGAACTCGCTTCCGCAAAATCCCCTCAGGGTATGCTAGGGCCCAATGTTCGGAATACTCGTTTGAAATATCATTGTCGACTCCAGTGGTAGGAATGGTGTTGATGTCGCTGGATCCATTGGTTGTGAACATCTGCCGCAACTGACGAAGAACACAGTGATTCCTCTCCTCTCGAATGAATGTGTATAAATTTTTTGACATTTTCTAGTGGCACCCAAACATCCTAGTGTACCTGGACTACACATAAGGCTCAGATAAGATCTTCCTATCAATCCGGGCCACGAGTACCCCACCTATGATGCTTTGGAAGTACTCATTCTGCTCTAGTGAGCCTTTCTCATTGTCTACCTTCTGCCCAGTTGGGGTGGGGAATGGGATGAAGGAAAAGATGGCATGGCTACCAATCATGATCCATACTCACTCCTCATTGAGCGTCAGTGGTACGACCCCAAAAATATTTAGCCGAGAGGGTCGTAGGCCGTTTCCTGGAGGACGGATGACATTTGGGAAGTGTATCTGCCACAATGAGTCGCAACCCAACGATGGAAAATCGGGAAAGGGCCACAGACACTGCTGGGTGATCCCCCTCTCGAGATGAGTCACATGATGTCGTACAGCCAAGCCAGCATGGGGACCCCCAGATTGAACCACTTGTTGGTGTCCATAATGCCAGACATCACCACAGTCGCTGGACGGACACCCATCCTTGTGTCCCTCCCCAGCAAGAGCCACCTTCTAAGGAATGTAGTGAGAAATCTAGTGTACTGAACATTCTGATCCTGAATCTCGTTTATGTTGTAGCCCCATGATTAGTAGTGCCCCGCCTCTAAGATCCATCAGTATGATCCGCTATTAATCCACTGTGTTGGGTTGGACACTGTCTCCCCTAGCCTGGAATTCTGACTTCTTAATCCATCTCCTGGAACAGGATGAAACAGTCCTTGTTAGTGATGTCCTTCATGAAGTCCTTGACACCCAGCTTCTCTTTGTCCAGCTCCTGTAGATGCCATTTAAGTATGGGGGTTCGTGATCTGTCTCCCCAGGTGCTCATCGGCGGAAGGAAGTCGTCGTATTGGTGGCCCTCCAAAGGGATACCCCCGATGTAGGGAATGTCCTAGAGACTGATGTGGACTTCCCCCTGACAGAGATGGAATGTTTTAGTACCAAGGGACCACCTGGTGAATAGCTCTCGCCTGAGTTCATGCCGGTGGTAGAAGTGGAATTGTGATGTCCATAATGACTCAAAAAACCAATATTCAATAGCTCAACCCCCAATTGGTCGCATGTATGGAGAACCCAGTACACCCAGGCCCACTCGCAGGTGAAGTTCGCTCCGGACGTAAATCCAAGCACTATAGCCACCCTTTGGTCTCTTCAATGACTCTTTTACAAAAGGTGCTCGCGTAGAGGGTCAAGTAGCTCTCCGTAATAGGTTCACCCCCAGAAATGGTCCTAGTCCTGGGATTCAGGACATTTTCATCCATGTGCATGGTTTCTCTACCAGGACGACCGTTGTTGGTGATGTTGAATTGATAAAGGTCATCCTCACTTGTAACCCATGAATGCGGCATATCCACCTCAATTCCTATCATAGGGACCTCCTCCAGAATACCAAAGTCCCACAGTGGCAGGTTATTGGACAAGGCATACTCCTTTTGGGATGGGGTTAGAAAATTGAATATGGTATGGTTGATGGAAACAATCCTTTTGGCGCCATAAACTTCTGGGTTTGTACCCATTTCATCCCTTCGAGTAGTGGATTCTCCCTCATCAATCTGGTTTGCGGACATTTTCTTTTGAGCACGTGTTTAAGTAGCTCACTGAATATCTGTGAGGCTGGCGTGTAAAATTAGCAGGCGTCGTGAAATTTTGGGTTGCGGCACGAAAAACCCTAGGTTTGAGCATAACATGACGCCTAACCTCAGTGGAATTACGTGCAGCCGGTGCAGGTTTTAGCACATGGTGGGAGAAAATTGCATGCACGAGAGCATAAAATTTTGTCCACAAGAGCTCGAAGCCTCTTGCCCGAGAAATGTGGTATGGAGTAGGGGGCATGTGGCGGATTTTAAAGGCTAAGCCTGGGTTCAACACCCGCATGAAAGACGAATTCCGCGCCCGCATGAAAAGTGAATTCCACACCTTTATGATTTTTGTGCGCCGCTTTATATTTTTTCATTCATGGACCCCACAAATATCTGCATTTCTCCATTTCCTATCGAAATCCGACCGTTTCGACCCCTCTCCGATCCAATTCTGAGGGGAGGCATTTGTAAATGCCAAAAATTTCTCAAGTGCAGAAGATGGTTTCAAAACGAAAAAGAGAATTCATATTCGGACCGGGGGAGCCTGTCCGGGGGGCCTGGAGGGGTCATGAAAAATAAATTCATAGGTGTGCGAAAAAATGAAGCCCCACATAGAATGTTCCGGGTTTCGCGAAGAGTCTTCGACGTAGGAGTGAAATAATTTCGTGCCCATGCCATGCGCAGTTGATATTTTAGGCCACCGTCCTCTGACACACAATTATTTTGTGCCAACCGGGTTTTCGCACTACCGGATGCCTATAAATAGAAGTGGCCCCCATCCATATTTGGGCTGAAGAATCTGAACCGGCTCCCGTGTGCAAAATCTGTCTTCCAAGGACGCAATATGGCCTTCTAGTACTGTTATTTTCATGCAATGTCACCCCAGAGTCCACCTTCACACAATATCCCCAAGGCGTAGACTGAATTACAATCCATTTGAGGTCCTCCACTTGAACTCAATCCCGTCCATTGCGCGCAGGCTGGCCAATTGTGCACAATTCCTTCCATTGCGCGCACCCCTACCAATTGCACATTGTTCCTTCATATTGTGTACAACCCTGTCATTGTGCGCAGTCACTTTCAATTGCATGCATTTCAGACTCCTTGGGGACAATCCTTCAAGTCATGCGCAAAACCTCAGCTCTAATTCAATGCAAGCATCACCGATTTCATGCCAGCCTGGTGTTTTTCAGACAGGGATATTATTTCATGCGCAAGCCTCAAATGTTGCGCGCATTTCCCTGGGACCCCTCACCTGAGTGCTCCCCATGCACCTCCTTGTGTGGTCGCCCGATTTTCTTCTTATTGATGCCATTCTATGGTGTCTCTAGTTCCATGAGTATCCACATCATGCTTCATTTTCCAGTGTAACCTTCTAGGCTCGTATGATGTACCTTCACGGTCCCATGAACGATACCACCCATTGTGTTGCTTTGCCTCATGCTTCTTCGCATAGGAACACTAATGGAAATTGCTTCTTCGCATGGCCACACTAGCGTGGACCCCTCAGTGGATCGCTCCGTGACACCCCCTTAGTACGGCTTTGCCGATGCCTTCCCTCCCACAAGGATCAGTGGGTACCAGTTATGTATGTCCTAGGGGTGCGGAGAAAACCCACCTCGTCTGAGATGTAGGATGTTAAACATCCCTGCTCCATCATCCTCAGCACATAACATTATACTATGACCTAGCCCCATGCCTCGCACGTAGGGTCCCCCCACCTTGGACATTCTTTATGCCCACTCATCTCCACGATGATGGGATCACCCCTCACATGGGATGATGTCCTACTTATTGGAGTGGAATTTTTCCATGGGGAAAGGGAAGCCCCCATGGCGTAAGCTCCTAGTTTTCCTTCCTGGAGGCAGCATCCCTGCTCCTCCTTTCTCTGGTCCCCAAGGCAGGAAGAGGGTGTGATAGGGATCGTGGCTCCTCCTTTCATTAGTCCAAAATACGTCTCCCACTGCTCTTTTTATCCCTTGGGACTCCATCCTGGAGTAATCCCCGACTTCTCAGGCTACTAACCATGTATATGACCCTATTCACTTCCCACGAATGTACCTTTCGCGAAGTGGGCGTCAGGCCTTTACTTCCTCTTGTTTCTCACACCGAGCATGAATCACGTGGGCTTAGAGTAAGAATCAACCATAACATCTCCCCCGTCCGGCATGATGTTAAACTGTATGCATCCATCCCGAACTACAAGGACATTGATCCTTGTCAAGGCATGGTACGTAGGAAGTCTCCATGAGGTTCAAGCCCTACCACCTTGGGTCGCCTCATAGTGTAAGACCCAATCCTCCCCAAACTATGGGGACTTCAATCCATGTCAAGGCATGGTACATAGGAAGCCTCCACAAGGTTCAAGCCCCACCACCTTGGGCCACCTCAAAGTGTAATCCCATATCCATCCCAAACTACAGAGACTTTGATCCATGTCAAGGCATGGTACGTAGAAAGCCTTCATGAGGCTCACTCCCCACCACCATGGGAAACCTTAGAGAATAAGCCCCAATCCACCCCGAACCATGGGGACTTTGATCCATGTCAGGGAATGGTACATAGGAAGCCTCCATGAGGTTCAAGCCCCACCACCTTGGGCCGCCTCAGAGTGTAAGCCCCTATCCACCCCGAACTACGGGGACATTGTTCCATGTCATGGCATGGAAAATAGGAAGCCTGCACGAGGTTCATGCCCCACCACCATGGGCCGCCTCACAGTGTAAGACCAATCCATTCCAAACTATGGGTACTTTGATCCATGTCAAGGAATGGTAAGTACGAAGCCTCCATGAGGATCATGCCCCATCATTTATCTTTTTTATTACATTATTCACCTTGATGTATTTCATCTTTGTTTTTACATGAATTTTGTATAGTGTATTTGTTTTAGTTATTATTATATCACTAAAATATATCATTTTTAATATTTGTTTGTGTGAATAATGGAACATATATTAAGGATACCAAACATAATTATATTTTTACTCAGTGATATTCACTATCACTTAACTAATCGAATGTAGGCTTGGGTTATCACAACCATCTTACTTCTAGACAAAAAGGGTTATCAGTGGGTGGAGTCGTGAAATATTTTTATAAAATATGGTTCTTTAATATTGACCACAATTGCAGTTATATATATTGTAAGGTTATCTTAGTAAATATATGTTCATAGTATTTTTTTCTGGACTAAAAAACTCATCTCAAGAACCTAATGATAATGTGGTGAGATATGTATTCGTACACCATGACTCTATTTACCATCATATTGAATTTCCTTATTATTTCATCAGTTTTAGGGAAATAATTTTACATGAATCATTTAGTGTAAAGTATTTTTCCACTCATGACATTCTTGGGCCATAACCATTAATATTGTCATATAACCATGGTATGTCTTGTTGATATTAAGAATGAATATTCGATGATATCCAAAAATGATATTGATATATTCTAATTGAGTTAACCATTTATGTTATTAGAACATAGTTCAATGAAATAATCATTATTTTCCACCTCAATGAAACAGATAATAGATTCCATTAGATGAGTGGTGTGTGGATCCACATCTAGTTATATAGGTGGGTGTTTGACTACGTGATGAAAAGGTGTTATCTCTGAAAACCCATGAAGATGATGCACATAGAAATATAATATTAAGTATTTTATAGTGACATAGATGACCCTAGCTTCATCTAGAACTATACCCTATGGGAGAATAGGATTGGATTTGGGTCGTGGTCAGAGTTCTCTAACATGATTGGTCCCAGACCTAACAAATGGATTCTATTGAAACTAGTCTTCATGATAGATTAGTTGGTAATATGATGGGTAAGATTAATCGTACCCATGAAGAAGAAATGATATATAGGAAAGACATTAATAATTTGTTCCACGAGAATAATTATCCCTCATGATTGTCATATGTTTTGATTGATTAAGTTCGGGTGATGCATCATGGGGATATGAATGTGGTTGAGTGCCCGTTGAGGATAACCAACCACATTTGCTACTCTATAGACATGGTTTGTTTCAATACCTAGGGATTTTTATGTTTTAATATGTTCATCATAAATAAATTTATTATAGTTTTTTATCCATATAAATTTCTAATAATTTTGGAGTGTTGGGTTGGGAATTTTTTGTAACCAATGGTTCATTTTGATTAATGAAAGATTGGATTTTCGGGATGCTAGTGGACACCGAGGGGATGTGTCATCAGTAGAAAATTAATGGAATAATATTTAAGGGTCGTTATTTATAAAGAATAATAATTCATGGAGATAAAATTATGGGTTAGTGCCATAGGATACACATAGAGGGTTCAGTCTCTCTGGAGAGATTTGATGTTATACTTGTGATGCAAGAGCACACATAGCTCGTGATTTCCCGAATATTAATACATTAGACCATGGTAATGTTTTCAAATGACTTTCATGAATTAGATATAATAAAAAAATGTGTATCCCAGAAATGGTAAGTGAAGACCCAGGGGAGGAATTTCTAAAATATGATAAGGTGGAGCTCTTGAGGGACATGATGTCTGGGTAAGAAGACACTACCATCACTGCAACTTATACAACCTGGTTGTCCAAGACATGATACAAGGGTTGGTATCCATGAGTGTTGGATGTTATAGCATATGGAGGGATGTTATTAGACATATCATTATATAATTCATCATTTGATCATTGCATTATCTAAATTTTCTCCAATACATATACAGATAATATTAATCCATTCAGATACATTCATATCCATTAATGAAGATTTGGAGATTCCAACTATGAATTTAGGCTAACAGTAGTAGGTACATGGTTATATAGAGGGAAATTATTCTATATATTACATCTGTTGGTTATGAAATTTATGCATTCATGAATAGAGTTTCTCTTGGGACCTTTATGTCATTGAAAGGAATCCTTATTAAATCATCCAACATGTAGAATTGATTACTGATGTTCACACCCAAATAGACTATAACCATAGTAGTGGTGGATACCTTAATACAGATGGGGTGAGACTATTTATCAAGGAAAAGAGATATATTATGATAGGTAAAGTGTAGAATTAATATATGAATATTTAACATATCCCACATTATTTGGCACGTTTTTCCTTACACTGTGTAATATTTTAATGTGTTTTTCATCAAGGAGTAGATGAATATTATATAGTAATAATTCATGATGATATATTAAGACTACCTTTTAAGGGAGAGATTTACTTTTTTATTGACTTTCTCCCAGGTAATACTCCGATAAATTCTATAGAATATCTGATGTCCCAAAATGAGATTTCAGAGATGGTGTATGGTTGAATGATAAGAAATATTAATGTTCTGTAAGAAAATTTTTTCCTACCATGGTGGATCCATCTATTTTTAAGTCACTTGTTCATTTTTTGACATTCATTTAATTTAATAACCTAAAATATGTGTTGATGAACATGATTTATACTTTATCAAGAATTAGTTTCATTATCTTCTTAATTACAAGGTGAAAGTCAGTTTGCATATACAGTTATTATATCTGAATAAAACAAGTTGAACTTTTATGAGGACGATATTAAAAAGATTAAATTAAGAAAATGAGACAAGAAAAATGAGTGCATAGTGATTCCATTTGGAATGAATAATACGACATTTATGTTTATATAAATTATAATATTATTCTTCTATCCAAACAATGAAAAATTATATTTGAATTTATTTAGGGAATAATCATGCACTCTACGTCTATGGGTGAGAATGAAATGAACTTGTGGAGGGTCATAAAATTACTTAGGAAGAAACATATATGTTTTAAAATCTCATCCTATTTGTGTTATATAATTGAGGTTATCTTGTGCTGGAATGGCATATTTTTTTACGATGTAGATATAGATCAAGTTAATATTAATTTAGTGATTACATAAGAACCACCTGAAATATGTTTCCGATTTTGTGAGATTTCTAATATTTGTAGGGTAATAACATAGGTTCATGAAATAAATTTCCAAAATAAAAACCTCGATGAATACATTGATGTTGAAATGGAATCCATTTTACTCGACAGAGCAATGCCAATGATCCTTTGAGGATATGAGGAAATGGTATAAAAGTGCATATGTTTTTTGACTACTAGATGAGGGTGTCAAGTATATGATTTTAGTTTTTATTCCTCTATAGATTCAATCATATATTTGTTAATTTAGAGTTTGTTTTTACTTTATTATGCGTTAATGTAGTTAATAATAAATGGGTATAATTATGTGATCCATGAATTGGAGATTCTTGTGGATGTATTTTCCCTGATGATGTAGAGTCTTTATATTTAAGGTGTTTAGTTTTTTTTCACTTCGACAGTAAGAGTCTATGGTATGTATTAACTTAATGATATCATTAAAAGGGAATGATTATTTGGATCGATTTCCATTAAAATTATTAATAAGATATATTACAGAATTTTGGTAATGGAAATGCAGTGGAATATGCCATTATTTGGAAATATATTTCCAGTATGGTGTAGGAGGTTCTAGAGGAATTGTAATTTTTAAAGACGACCGTTTTAGAGGAGTGTAGTGAAACATATCTTCATTGGATGGTGGTGGACCGATATCTTATTCGCTATTTGATTGATTCCCGTTTTGTTGATTTCTAATTTTAGGATTTTATTACCAAATATCGTTAATAGATTCACCAAATGGGCTTTATGAAGGATGTGAGTATATCATCCTTTTCCAGATATTGGATGGAATTTTGGAATTGATTTTTGTGGAAGGGATGACATATTTTCATACATCCCTATTAAATTTACATCTACGAGTGGAGAAGAAGTAAAAGTACTTTTAAAGGAAGAATTCGTGGGTTAAAATGAGTTGAGTTATTTTTTATTTAGTTTCTTGAGGTCTCACATGTCATCAGGTAATGGTTGAAAATCTAGTTCTTAGGGTTTTTAATCATACTCTGGAGATCCCATATTTGAAGTGGGATGAAATTAATATGTATTTTTTGGTTGATATTCATAAAATATAAAGAGTTTATGATGATAACTAGGTGATTAATAATTGACCATCCCAGTAATCAATAATTCAATTCCTAAGATAGTAATGTTTCATTATGATTTTAGGGTTCTAATAGAAGTATAAAATTTTATGACTTCATGGGGTACCAAATTTTTTTTATCTAATCACAATTCTTATTTCACATAATTGTTTTGGATGTGCCTATATGTGGATTTTGGATCCTAGTTACATATGAGCTTAAAATTTCACCCATTGAAAAATAAGATTAATCTATAGGCCATTTAGGTTTTGGAGGATTTAATGACTATCTGTGTTTTGGATATCATCTCGAGTTAGTATAATCACATTGAACTAAATATTTTTTCTTATAATTATATTTTATAATATACTATTATCAGGGATCATTTTGGGGCCCTATACCGGGCACCATACATGTCATCCATGTGAAGGATAGATATTGGTGAGATATCCCTTATTTGCCCATAAATACTATACTAATTGATAGGGAATATTTATTTGATCTTAAATTGTATGAGGATATCTTAATTTAGACCGAAATATGATGAATAACGACATCACAAACTTTTAAATTCATTGTAGGGAGAATATTTTTCAATCATTTTCTTTCTACTATGTGTATTATAAATATTTGACCAAGGGGAAATCAATCCCCAAGGATCATGGCTACATTATAGATTATTTAGAGGGTTATAAATATTTATTATCACATAGAATAACCAATAATATTAGAAAAACCACATGACATCTTCATTGAGTCACACCTGAGGTGATACTAGCATATCCCAACAAGAATTATTTATAGAGTTCAACAGTATATCATGAAAAGGGACACCCTCTTAGAGTACATAGTTGAAATTTATGATCTGTAGGAGAACATATTATGTGTATTGACCACCTTGTTTTAGTAAATAATTAGAATGGTAGTGTGAAAGATTGATTCTATAAGTGTGAGAGAAAGATACATTCATATTACCCAGTGGTTTTAAATAGAATTTATAAAAAAAATCATTAACGGAATGTATAATGTAAATTTTTTTGTTTTAGATGTTTGATCCTTATAATTAATCAATATATATTCCTATACATTCTTTTATATTTTGTGCTCTGTTTTGCTGTTACAAGGCCCCATATTTAATATATAATTTTTAATATTTATTAAAAAACATTAATACATTTTAAAAAAAATGGTTTCCCATTGACTAGGAACTCCTAGGAGAAATTTGAGATGAATATTATTGTGGAATATATGGATTATCCTATACATGATAACAACTTTTTTGGGATTGGAAATTTTGATCAGTGTGACTGTTGATGTGAATGATAAGAAAATTAATTTAGATATTCATTTATTTTAATTAATTCCCAAAAACCGTAATCCCTATCAATTTATATGTAATTATGGAAAATATATAAGGATATACACACAATTCATGGTGATTTGACTGGAGTAAGAGATAATTATTAGTGTTAGAAACTCATGAACATGTATTAATGCCAATTATCATGGTGAATCATGAGTTGAATGACATACATTGGGATATCATCACTTTAATTATTCAATAATGTGTTCTTCACCAATCATCAACCCATTTCCAAGTTATCGATCATCCTTTTTTAGATTTCCCCCTCTAAATATATTATTAAGAAAATATTTTCTTATATTTTTATTTTTTATATTTAAATTTCATTTTTTACCTTATCAAAATTTTAAATAGTGTTCTTAAACATATTTATTTATATCTTCTTCATCCATGAATTCATCCACATTTTATTTATGTAATCATTGATTTGTATTGTTTGGGAAAATTATAATTTTGTCTATATTCTAGTCCATTTAAAACGTCATTTCTTCTTTTTATTCAATTTTTTATCATTTGGTTAAGATTTTATATTTTATAAAAGTATTCCAATGACATGATATGCCTTATTTCCTTGAAGGTACATGAAAAACATAGAGATACGATTCATTGAATGGATCATTTTTTATTAAGGTGATTCATTAATTAATTTTTTGGGAACCTAAATTGAGATTGGTACAATGAATGTAACTACAAGGGTGAAAAATGTTCTATTTTTTTCATTGGTGTATTACAATCAATAAAAAATGATGGATTCCATCAGTTTAATTCATTTTGGGAGTTTCCAATGGAGGAAATGATAATGGTAAATATATACCTAGTTTCCATGAGAAGAAAAAATTAGTATATTTAAGAAAAACTACACATCATGTTTCATAAAGGAACACATGTTGTGTATCATGGATAATAATGAGTGTTATGGTTTCGGCCGATGCTAAATATCACAAATCCTACGACCACAGCCACAGCCACATGAAATGTGTTATAGAGACCTGATAAAGACCATTGGTAGACATAAACATCTTGTACTCTTAGGGACATGCCATATTGATGTTGATGTCCAACTGATCTGGACACTATTAGTGCATGACATGGAATATAGGTGAAAATACACACTATATGACCAAATGTAAATACCACTTGGATCCACATAAATGGAAAGGACTAGTTTAGTAGAGATCATTCACATATGTCTATCAAATTTCACATGGTATATACCATTTCTAGAAATATATAACAATCAAATATCCTTATTGGGGACTCGAATATTAGAACATGAGTTTAAAATCATTTGTAGTTTTCAACATACATTACTAGGAATTTTGATTTAATGAAATATATCTGAAGATAGTGAGTTTTTTCGATCAAGATATTCTAGGGTTGATACTCCCATGTAACATTATAGAGCAGGTCTCCCATAACCTATATAGTTAGTGTCAACACACTCTCATTCTATGAAGAGTTCAGGTCATCCTTTTACGGAGTGGTTCTTCATCATCAATGATCTTTGGTGTATACAAGGTCCTCTACATAAGTTTGTACTCTTCTAACTATATATCACAGTGTTGATGTGGGCCCTTCACAATGATTCATGTGTGGATACACAAGTTTATTTATAGATGAGAAGGACATTAATATATGCAATATAAAAATAAAATATTATATATATATTAGATATTATTAGATTGATATTTTTCACATTACATAAGAAAAAATATGAGGTTCATAATGTTATGTCACCATTCGAAACATGGAAACATCAAAAAGTGGTAAATAAGTGAGCTACGTCATCACCCAATATGTTCCTCAGAATTATTACCCATATTATACATATAATTAATGATAACTTTATTCATATCTTGGGATATGAAAATATTAAAAAATTGTGTTCTTAGATTTTAAAAATGGATATTTTAAAGATTATTTAGTATAACATGAACATGTGGGAGTGAAAACAAGAGAAAAACATATGAAGGGAATACCATTAATATTATATATTGGAAAGTTGAGTTAGGGAATAAATCCTCATAGTTCATAAGACATGAATCATAATGAAATCAAGTAATGAGATCAAGGACTGTTTATCATTGGAAGAAGACATAGAAATGTAGAATATACTTAATAATAGAACATATTATGTCTAGGATTCCCATAATGACATTAATTTCATCTTAGAATTTTTATCACCTTCCATATATCTTCTTTGGACTGGGGATCACCTCCTATATACATTCTTTCATGAATGGGATAAGCTCTCATGTACCCTATTTTGATCATGGAATGACCTCGCATATTCAAAATAATCTCCTAAATTACTAACCAATACCTAATGCATTGAAGGGAGATATAGGTCCCACCATTCACATATTGATAATAATACACATGTGTTTCATAACATTATAAGACATTCATTATATTAAAACATGTGAGAAGGAATGTGTTTCATAAACATTTCAAAATTTCAAAAAATGTATATAAGAAACAAGTTTATAATCATTTCATAATTTCATCAATGCATAAACCATGGTAATAAAATATGATTTTTAATGAATTATTCAATTGTATTAACCTTCTAAAAAAACTAACGTCTCATAAAAGTTATATCGCGGTATAACCTATGGAAGAGAAATGGGTTTCATAAATATAATTTTATTATAAATATATACTATTATAGATAGAATAATAATGATAACCATGGAACATATATCCATAAAAAATATCTAAATTAAATTTATTTGTTTATAAATGGATAATAATTTTTAAATAAAATTCACTTGGAATTATTTATTTGGATAATGAGGATTTATTGAAAATCACTTCATAAAAAACATTTTAAAATATTTTTGGAATTCTATTTCCTTGATAATATTCTATGAAAACTTATAAGGGATTCTTTATAACCTATTAACGCATTCCTTGAGAAAAATAAAAATAAAAATTTGAAATATAATTTTTAAAAATATTTTAAATTTCTACTATCCATTTCATTGAAAATAAAATTGAAAAATTATATTATACGATTCAGATAAAATAATGTTCTAGATGATGGTCAATTTTATTAATTTTGTACACGTCCAACAAAAGACTCTTCTCGCATTTATATTGATTCCAAACATTCCACATTTGAAAAAAATAAATTATTATTCCTTTAAAAAAATTATAAAAATATTAAAAAATATTATTTATTACATTAAATCATCATTCAAAAAATGAAAACAAATTTTGAATAAAAACACAAAAAATATTTCTTTTGATGTAAAATGATTTCTAAATGAAGAGGGAAATAATGAAGCACATTCTTAAAAATATTTTATCATTAATTTTATCCGAAATATTAGGGGACGATAATATTTCTTCAAATGTTCAGGAATAACAAAAGTATAATAGAATATGATGTTTTACAGATTTAAATATCAAATAATTCCTCTCAATAGAGATAAAAACATAATCAATCCCAAATAATGATGATATTGTGAAATATATCCTTACCAATTTGGTATCTTTTGTATAAGAATCCCCATGAAAGAAATAATCATAAATTAATAATTAAATACCCTAAATAAAAATGAATTGTAGATATAAAATAATAAATGGGCATTGTTTACACCATAAAATATAAATAAGTTCTAAATATGGAATATGTCTCATAGAAGTAAAATTGAAATGAGATATCCCTAATTGAATTAGTAACATGTTTTATCAAAATAAATAATTATAATAAAAATTAAATTTAACATTAAATATCAGGAAAATATGAAATTTAATATTCAACATGTCAAAAATAAGTATATACACCATGAAGATGAAATGAGTGGTGAATTTTTATATGTCTCCAAAAAATAAAATAGAGACTTGAAATCCATTACCTTGTGTATTTACTTCATTCATACATGATTAAATATTATATATAATATTTATAATCTTATTATTCAAATAATACTATACTAGAAATATATATATCATATGATAAAAAATTTACATGTGGCCTGTAATTTCGTAGATAATAACTATTAAATTTTAATGTCATGTTTCCACAATAATTGCTTTATTTTTTTATGTTTCATGGTAATCATATATTTATTATGGTTACATAATATAAAATTTTATTCATTATATAAATATTATATATATGAATTATATTTGTATTTATAGTTGCCCAAGAATTCAGAGATAGAGAATGAAATACACCACTCATGGATATGGTAGTTCAAATATATCTGCAACATCCAAGACTTGGATGCCACATAAAGGTTTCCCCGAGCATGGTGGGACACATGCACTCAAGTGCATCTCCCCAAACCCTAAAGGTTATTGACTAGCATCGATGGCCTATAGTGTCTCCATGGAGAGACTATGACCACACTACCAATGTGTAGCGTAATCGATGATTTAAACAGATGTAAACAATAGAAGAAATATAAGTAAACATTAGAAAATTCAGAAAATAGATAAAAGATAAATACATCTAAAACAACATGAATATAACTCCAAAACTAATGATATTTGATCTCACTAGAAAACTGAGAAACATAGATATAAGACATCAATCAAAACAAGGTCCACATAAATATAGAATAAAACAATAACTATCCAATGAATTTTGAGATTTAGCTTTGTCATCTTCTATCAAAGCTCTATACTATAGAGCAATAAATCTTGGTTTTTTAATCGTAGAATTCCCTTTGTCAACACCTTCATCCATGAAATATACTCCGGGTAACATATGACACTTGGAGAGGGTGTGAGATAAATCACAATGGGCCACTAACAACTGTGTCTATGACATCAGGCCCAGGTAATGGAAATGTAATAGTGGGAAAGAATCCATATATAAATTAAATGAGTACAATAATATAAAATACCCCAGTACATGCTTTAGAACATTGCTGGCATCAAAACATAACTGGTCCATTAATTTATTATTACCATTTTTAAATAATTCCCATGATTATAATAGTAAAGGATCCTACATGTAATAAAGAAACTCATAATGATATTTGATAGTGTACTACCAAGGTAATACATAAGGAGTCATATACCACAAGGGTAGCAAAATCCATAATAAATTTATCCTAGCATGGGGTAAAATTTTAATCAAAGGATCATAGTTTCAGAAATTTCACAATGAGATTCCTTCTATGTGAAATGAGTTTATCCTTGGTTAATATGGGCTATGAAATTATTGGGGCTAATTGGCATTAACTATGGAACCTACTCGTCAATGAGGGATCCAAGGAATGTATTTGACGCATCCTATTATAATACTTAATATTTCCTATGATGTTATAGCAGGCATCCAAAAAATATACATATATTAGGCTCTACGTGGGTCTCAACCAATTCATGTCATATCATTGAATCAGAATGTGGTTTCCAAGATCTCATGTTATTTTCTCTTTAGAATCCAAGTCATGCTCGATTTACGCAATTCCTACTTGATTATAATGTCATTTATATATAATTTGGTGCATTCCATGACATTTAGTAAGGTTATATATCCTACCAGCATGAAACCATTCAATCAAGTTATTTGGTTCATTCATTTCTATTCATTAGTGTGATATGGACAAGTAACAAACAACCAATTAATCAAGTCATTTAGTTCATTCCTTTCCATTAATTAGCGTGATAAGGTAAAGTAGCATGAAACGCTTAATTTAATCCATCTAAATCTTATTCCATATTAAATATCAATTCCACTACCTTCCATTAATATTATATGTGGTGCTGCAGATATGCAACCCACTGTTCATTTATCTTTAAGGTCAATCCATATACATAATATACATTCCAATTCATATTTCACATTTCTTGTCAAATTGATGCACATAAATTAGGTGGGTTAGTGGGTGATTTTCAATGGTACATTCCACTATGAAATTACCATTACAAGAAAATGTTTATGATATAAATTCTTACCCATAATATTGTCAAGATAAGGCACACCTGAAAGGTGTCTCAAACATGTCAAAACACTAAAATAATAATTATGGCATAATATCTTACATGGGTTTGAATGATTTTTAAATCTAACCACCAAAAATTAATCATGTATATGGATAGAGAATATCCATATGGTTCTAATGATTATAATCATGGAATATAAATTATATTAATGGAAGCCGAGGAATTATACAGGCCCCACATGACAAATTCCAAAATCATCGAACTGGAGGTATTAGTTATAAAAAACCCACATTAGGCATGGATGACTCTTCTCTTCGAATATTTATTATTTATTTCGATCACATATGACTATACCTTGGAAAAGAATGGAAATATCCATTCCCGGATTACTAGGTCTAGATAAATAGAGAATATTAAAGGCTTAAACATACTCAAGTAATTACTGTTGTTCATCAAACATGATGAACGAAAGATCAATATGATCTTCGAAGAAAGATATATCATTATCTTTAGATTTGGACTTCAAAAAGATCCAAAATTATAGGAAAATGGTTAATAATTCTAGTTTTTATATTTGGGGTAAAGGATGGATATAATTAAACCATGAAAGGAAAATAAGAAAATTTACCAGGAAAAAGGCATGTTCACTATTTGGATATACGGTTTCCTATCCAGAAGGGTCACATTTTTAGTTAGGCTAGATGATTGCACACCAACTGTGCAATATAGTTCTTTCTGAAAAATATCTATCAATACAGTTATCCAAATTGTGTTCCAACCTTGCACTAACCGTGAGACATGGCCAACTTCTCCAAAAAGATTTGTTACGGGCTCCGAACATTCCCTAAACACCCATGAGTGCATTACTAAATCATCAGGAATCCATATTTATTATATGGTAAAAATTTATATCATTATTTAAAAGATACATAACTAAGTGAACATTGTGTTCTTACAGTCTTCAACCCATAAAATAAATCATACCTGAGTTCATCATCCAATGGTGAAGAAACACTATATGAGAAGAACTATAGCCCTTGGGCACATACATTGACCTCCCACTCCGATGTATCATCAACCACACCATCGTGCATCAACAAAACCCATACTAGAAGAATATATAACCTATGAAGATCCATCATTCTCCAGTCAATATTGTGTACTGGAAACTCCTCAAAGGTATCCTCAACATTAATCTCAACATCCTCAGGATCTATGGTATGTGATATATTAGCATGATACTTGCAATGCTGTGAGACATGGAAGAGGTTGTGCATGGTATGGTACTTCATGGATTGTAGAATCTGATATTTTATTTTTCTGACTCTCCCAATAATTTCAAACAACCCTACATAACGAAGCAAGAACATACCCTGCTTTCTTAACAAACTATGCCCTAGACTAGGCGATACATGATGGAAAAACAATCCCTAACATTCAACTCTAGATGTTGTCATTGAATATCATCATATGATTTTTATCTAGATTGAGTTGTAGTCCTATTCATTCTATTATGATGAACCTACGATGATGTCAATTGAATGAGATGAGGACCTAGTTGGGTTGCCTCACCTAACACTATCCCCAATAAGGGTAAATGGAACGAACTACCCTACAAGGCCTCAAATGGATACATTTGAATTGATGCATGGACACAATTATTATATGAGTACATAATAAGAGGTATATTCTTTTCCCAAGAACCAATAAAATGATGGAAACATTATCGGAGAATATCCTTTTGATAATTTATTGTCTATTCAAATTTCCCATCGGTCTGAGGGGGAAAAGATTTTCTTAGAAGATCCTATGTTCCCATTTCCTTCTGGAATCCCATCCCAATATGTGACTTGAAATAGGATTCCCTATCTGAAAGAATAGTATTTGGGACCTTTTGGAGTCATATTATCTCAATGACATACAATTTTTCCATCTCTTTGACTAAGAATATCTCTAGAATTGGAATGAAATGGGGTGATTTCATTAGTCTATCAATGAAAACCCATACAACATCATGACCTCTAGGAGTCCTAGGTAAACAAACGACATGGTCCATAGAAACATATATCGATTTCCATATTGGGAATGTAATTAAATAAAATCATCTTATAGGTCTATGGTGCTCCACCATCACCTAATAACAAGTGGAATCCCTTTTGATAAAGCCTTCTATCTGACATTTCATCCCATGACACCAACACTAGTTTTTTATATCTAGATACATCATGTAGAATACTGGATGAACTACCCACTAAGAAGCATGTAACCCATTCATCAAAATTTCTCTCGTATCTATATAATCCCAGACATGTGAACATAGATGTAGGAAATTGTCTCTATCCATAGACAAATCTGGATTCATGTTATCTCATGATATACTCTCACGCAGAACCCAGACATCAACAACTAAAAATTTTATAATAATTACCTTATTATGGAGGGAAGTAGTATCATATATTGATGAAAGGTAATACTTCTCATGACTATCATGAAACTCTAAATATTTATCAATAAATAGGTCCATTAACTTCCATTCATCCCCAGCTTCCCATACGTCTTGTGCCTATGGTTTCTTAATCACTGAATTTGTAACTACATTGCCCTTACCAAGCTTATATGAAAGATAAAAATCAATGGATTGTAGACATTTGACACATATAAATTATATAAGGGTAATTTCACACTATAAAGGTTATATTTGAGGCTCTTGTAGTCTGTTTACAGCACAAAGCACTCAACCAACTGATAGTGTCTCCAGCTACATAAGGGGCAGACAAATGTTACTAGATCAAGATTGTGGGTTGGGTAATTTTTCTCCTGTGGCCTCAATTAATAAGATATGTACACAAATACCTTAACCTACATAATAATTACTACTCCTAATACTATTTATGATTCATCAGAAATTATGGTATAACCTCTTCCAAGCCCCAAAAGATTCAGGATAGGTGTCGATAAAAGCCTCCCTTTCACCTCCGGGAAGGATTTATCAAATGCATCTGACCATATGAACATAACAACACTCATTTTATGACATATGAGAGGTGGATAAATGAGGGTGACTTAATGTATGAAATGACAGAAATATTCAACCACTCCAAAGAAACTTTGTATATCAAACATGTTTTTGGGATAGTCCCAAGAAACAATAGCACTATTCGTTTTAGGGTCGACTAATACTCCACATTCTGATATAACATAACCCAATAAGTGCTATTTTTCAATCCAGATGTGGCACTTACCAATCCGTGAATAAAATAGATGCCCTCTTAGTTTAATGTGAATTATCTCAAAATGTTTGTAATGGTCTCTGCGAGAGTGAGAATACTCCAAGAAATCATCCACAAACACTATGAAAAAAGAATCCAAGTAGGGGTGGAAAACCAATACATAATATCCATGAAAATGACATTTTCATTAGATTGACTAAACTACATAACAAGGTACTGATACAGTCCATTCTTGATATGAATATTTTTATGAGGTATGTGAAATTGCTTGACGCATACCTCATAAAATATGATCTCAAGTCGTCATTTGAGTAGTCCTTTTCCCCATAGAGCAAGTCGAGGAGGTCCTCTTTTAAAGGCAATGGATATTTGTTTATGATTGTAAGTTGGTTCAAACTTTTGTTATCCACACATAGATGTAAGGGACCATCCGCCTTCATGGAGAAAATAACCAGTGAAACCCAATAAGATATACTATGCCATATGAATATATTGTCCTATAAATCCTCTAAAATCAACTTGATCTCTGAAATCTATATATGTGAAATAATTTATGGAGGAATGGGCACTTTAGTTTCACCTAGAGAAGGCTCTGTTGTAAACTATAACTCTCTCTCTCATGTGTATGCTAGAAAACTTGTCTGGAAAGGCATCCTGAAAACTATCCACTACTTGGGAAAGATCAATCTTATTTAAACCATGATCCTATATGAATTGATTTTCTATTTTGGCAGTCACTCCACTAAGCCCATGATACTCTAGGTCTTCTCTACTTGCCTCGATATCCCACCCACCCTTATGTAGATAACGGTTTCCCTCTGGGGATGTAAACTATACTCTACAAAGTGAGATGTCATAAAAATCAAGATAGTGAACCATCCAGTCCATCCAAAGAATCATATTGTAGCCTTTCGTATCATGACCGTGGATGATCCATAATAAATTGTAACTTCCCACCACAAGGGGATAGTTCTTACAATGGTGTATGCCCTTTGTTCATCCCCATAAAGGCGTTTCAAGGATTATTACAACATAGTAATATTTTATATCTAGTCTGAGTCTTTTGAAGGTACATACAGAGCTAAATGGGTTAAAAGAAGCTATACTAAATAAAGAAGATACTATAGAAGATTCTATAAGAATATTAGAATGTACAATAGAAAGTGCTACAGCCAATTCCCCATGTATTGGATGTAGTGCATGAAACTGAATCGATCCATGACCCTATTAAACTGATGGACTACCATTATCATAATTGCGCTATTAGCAGAACTGGTGATAAAGGGGCTGGAAAAAACATCCACAACCTCCACCTCAACCAAACCTACTGTTATTATTCAAACTCCCCACCTCACATAACCTAAAAGAACTCTCTACTAAAGGTGTATTTGGTGTAGATTCTTCTCCACTCGAAGATGGTGGAATGGACATAGATATTCTCAAAATATACCCAATAAAGATTCATTTCCAACACTCTAGTGGGTATATATCACACAGAGGCGTCGAATTCCCCAAAAAATCCCACTAATGATTCCCTTTAGAGATATCAACATATGAAATATAGTTATCACTATCAAGATGATAAATCTCAAAGGAACATTTCCTACCACAGAAAGAACTATTGGTCTGCTTCGGCACATATCTTATCAAACAGATTATATTTCCAACATATAGGTTCCACATAGTGATGAGATATTCAATTACTATCTTAGAAAAGTTGGGTATGATAAATACATTCACCTATGTACACAAGGATTACTGGAGCCCATATAGAAAATGTAAAGTATGAAAAAGATCATCACTAGTTAGATGAGGTGAAAAGACATAGAACTTTGTGAAACATGCAGAATAGTCCATAAATGACATATAAACTTTCTCAGTATGCAAGAACTCTCTAAAATTGTGATATATTAGTCTCTCAAGAAAAAACTAAACATAGAAGTCATTTTGAAATTCAACCCATGACATGCCCAGATGATGACCAGCCCAGGAAGTCACATCCCACCAATGCCTAGAGGAATCCCACTACTTGTATGTGGCATGTTTTACCCTCCTCTATGGATTTCTCACCATATGATAAATGGCATATAGGGTGGATTCTATCAAAACCACACCAGATTTTAGACCTCTATCCCATGAAATACTCAGAGGGTGATATTGTTGGAACTCATGGGTCAGATCAACCATCATAGGTGCAAGCTATGGGGCACCAAAAATGGAAAGAATCACACATAGGAAACAATCACATACTTGGGCATTAGTTCCCAAATCGTGTACAACAGACAGTTCCTCGAGTGGCACTCCTAGAGGTATGAGTGATGGATCAGGGACCACCATGTCTGTAGCATGGTCAATGCCACCCTCCAGGCAGATGACATGAGGATATTGTTGTATAATTTATCTACAATTTTCAATCACATTCCCTTGACAATATTAACTAGAAGAATAAAATCAATAATGGAAGATAAGCGTATGGAAACTCACTACCCAACACATATTACCCCATGTACCATCTTAGAGGGATAGATATTGGTATTTTCTCAAGTATATGTTACATTTCATTTGAAATTTAATTACAATGATCAGTGTTATACCTTTAGTAAACATGATCATTCGGGATAAGAATTTAGAACCAATTCATTTTATATTTCATGAATCAATTTTATAATGGATATTCATTTTTGGTGAATGAGTTCCCAAACACCTTATCATTGAAAATCACACCCATTTATTTATATAAATAATGGATTGACTCGGGAAATTACATATTCCAATCCATGAGGGCCCATACACCTCATAAATTGATATTATAATCACTAAATCGAAAGAAATATTAAAACTAACATAAGTTTACTATCATAGTATCACTCAACAAACACAAACATATCAATAAACATAAAAAGAAAAATGAACCTTTATGGAATGAATATGAATGAAACAAAAACTTCATGTTCCAATAATGATTAATGTATCAATTCCCTTTCCCTCATATCATCAGGCCAAGGATGACAAAAATCATCAATTAGAGTAATAATCAAAAACTTGGAAAAACATGTGCATCTCCTAGAAGAGAAATAATATCTACAGTAATGGGAAAAAGTATAACAACAATTATAATTTATGAAAATTGTTTTTTACCCCGAACATGGGTTCATGAAAAACAAGCATGAACAATGACAATGTCACATGATTTCATCATATTCAACATATTATCTCCAAATGGTAATGAAATAAATGGAAAATTGGCAATAATAGAACATTATGACGTCCCAAACCTAGATTCCACATAATTGTTACCCCGATCCTAATGGGTCACATGGCCACAAGTGTGTCTCCGAGAATGCCAGAGGCTGCCGAATATTTGCAAGGGCCTAGTCTGTGTCCATGTTGATAATATACCCCCATTAGAAATGCGTAGCACAATAGATGATTATATATAAAAGTAAATTTTAGAATAAAGAATGTAAATGAAAGGAACAATGTAATATAGAGAGAAGAGTAAATATAACAAAACCAACTATAATAACAAAAAACAACTGATGATATATCATGGCAGTAGAGAAGTGTAAAATATGGATACAACATAGCATGAACAACATATTCCACATAAGTATAAATGAAATAAAATACTATCCCAAGCATCCTGAACTCTGTCTCGATCATCTACTATCATGATAAATACTAAACCCCATGAAATCATGTTTTTGAAGCTTTGTGCTTCACTTTGTCAAAACTATCAAACATTTAATAAACTCTGTGAACCAAATGGAACTCAAAATGAGTGTGATATAAATATAATTGGGCCACCAGCAATGGTGTCTTAACATCCTTCTTGTGTAATGTAAATTGAATAGTGTTTATGAGTTCATATATAATGTAAAGTAGTAAAATATAAAAAAATACCCATGTACATACTTCATCCCTTAGCTGGTGTCTGAATTGAACTTGTCGATTAATTGATTGTGACTAGTTTATAAAAAAGTCAAACATTTATAATAGTATAGGTTAAAAAATGTTAAAAGGAAACCTTTAATGAAAATTAATATTGCAGTGTCAATACAATAACCAAGGCGACGTAGACCTCAAGGTTGGCCAACTCAATAATAACAACAGTCTGACATGGTGTAAGATTTTAATCCATGTAGCATAGTCTAATTAATTCCATAATGAGACACCTATCGAGTCCAATGTTTTCATCCAATATAAAATGGGGCTAAGAAATGAATGGGCCCAATGGTGTTTAACTAGGTAAATTACTTTTCAATGTTGGTTCTAAGGAGTGTATCTGAAGAACCCTATGATAATATTTAATGGATCCTATGATCTCATACCGGGAATCCAAAGAATATAAAATTATAGTGATCTGGGTGGGTCTCAACCTATTAACGTAGTATCCTTGAATTATAATGGGGTTCAAGATTCCTCATAGAATTCTCTGATCATAATCCACAGTGACCATTAGTCCGGCCATTTCTATTTGATTATAATGTCACGTTATAATTTTTTTGTTTTAAGGAAATCCTTTTTTGAGTTTGATAAAGTTCATGTAACATGAATCCTTTTAATCAATTCATTGACATCAAAACATTCATTCATTAGTGTAATAAGGTCAAGTATCATGAATCCTTTTAATCATTTAATTTTTTTCAAGACATTACTTTAATTAATGTGATAAGGTGTTGTAGCATGAATCCCTTAATTTAATCCATTTAAATCATATTCCATATTCATGGATCACTCTTCTACCTTCCATTTATGAGGAAGGTGGTTCTACAGATATGCAACATACTATTCATTTACATTTAAGGCCAAGTCATATACTTATTATACATTCTTATTCACAGTTCACATTTCATTTTCAAATTGAAGCACTCACCATAGGTGGGTCAAGAAGTTAGATAACATGGTACATTGCATTATGAAATTCTCCTTACAATAATATATTTAAAATAAAAATGCTTACCCTTAGGAAGTTCAAGAGAAGACATTGCTGAATGGTGTGGCAAACATGTCAAAACAATAAAATAAAAATTAGAGCATAAATCCTAAATATGATGGATGGAGATGTGGTCTTAACAACAAAAAATTAATCAACTATAAGAAAATATAATATTCAGATGGTTTTAATGATTATAATCATGTAATATAAATTCTATAAATGACACCCAATGAATTCGTAGGGGGCCACATAACAAAATCCAAAATAAATGAACATTAGAAACGTGTTATAGACCACCCACAATAAGATTGTACGAATCCCCTAATACGGTATGTGAACATTATTTGCCCATAACATAGTAGATCCTGGAAATGAAGAATAATTCTCATACCCTAATAACTACATAGAGAGACTGATATAAGATGAAACTCTTAAACAAACTTGATTATTTATTATCGCACATCCATAATGATGAAAGGATGCTTGATCATATACCTAACTAATAAATCTTTTGAGCCCCATATATGGCCTTCAAAAAGATATAAAATTATTTGAATAATGGTGCATCCCAATGGTTCATGTATTAGGGAGGAAGGAGGGATCAAATTAGATCATTACGTGGGAAAACAATTACCCATAAAATTTTCCTCTTCTCGGTCTGTCCACACTATTTGAAAACATGTGTGAAAACTATAGAAAGTTACTAGGGAAGAAGGGGGACTTGCATGATTTGGCCACATGGTATTGTGCCAACCATGATATATTGTTCTCTCTGAAAATTTTTCATCCTCACAGTTAAAGAAACCACACACAAACTATTCACTAACCATGAGACATGGAAATTTTCCACAAACAGATGGGATCTGAGAGAAAAAAACCTACCTTGGATACCCATGAGACCTTTTCTACTCATTAGACATCCATTTTAGGTCTTTAAAAAATATTTAGAAAAAAATTTAAATTATCTATACTTGTGTGAAAAACCATGTTCTTAATGTACTTTGTTCTCCCCTGACCTGGATGATAGAAAATGGGTCCCCTGATCCCAGTGGGTCACATTGCCTCCAGTGCATCTCGCCAAATTTTAAAGTCTGTAATCTAGTAGAATGAGCATAGGGTGTGCCCATGAGGTGAAAATTCCATCATTACCAAAGTTTAGCATATCAAATGATTTTAAACAATGGTAAAGATCCCAATCAATATTAGTAAATGGAAGGAATAGTGGAAGAAATATACTAGAGTAAAAATAATGGAAACAACTATAATAAAACTAAATGACTTATTATATTTCATGTCACAAAAAAATAGAAATCATGGGTAAAATATGGAAGTTATAATGTGTTCCACATTAGTATAATGGATAACCAAGACAATCCCAATAATATTGATATCTGGCTAGGCCATCCGCTATCAAGGTCTATACTAAACAGTAAGAAATCAATTGACTGAAGTCATATACTACAATTTTTTGACACATGAAACCAAGTAATTTACTTTAGGTTCCATATGAAACCCATGGCGGGTGTCAGGAATATCATATTGGGTGACCACAAAAGGTGTCTATAGCATCAGGCCCGTGTAATGAAAATGTAATAGTGTGGAAGCATGAATATATAAAATATTGTTGTAGAATGTGCCTAAATAACCTTGTACCTACATCATCTTTCAGATGGTGTCTTAAAATAACTAGTCCAATAATTGATTATTAACCATTTATAAATTAGTCATGATTTAATTATAGTAAAGGATCATTGTTGTAACAAAGAAACCTATAATGATATTTGATAGTGAAATACCAATGTAATAACTAAAGAGACACAGACCTCAAGGGTCCCCAACTCTGTAATAACTTTCTTTTGGAATGTGTTAGTGTGTAATCTAAAGAGAATAGTCCATGTAATTCAAAAATAAGACTCCTAACAAGTCCATCATGATCATTCAATGTAAAATGGGGCTATGCAATGAATATGATAGATGCGATTAAACCATGGAACCTACTTGTTAATGCAAGATCTATTCTGTGTATCAAAGGAATACAATGATAATATATTGGGGATCCTATTGTTTTATAATGGGAATGTAAATATTAGACAAGGATATGGATTTATGTTGGTCTGAACCTATGCTATCGGTATCCTTGAATTGAAATGGGATTCCCGAGTGTTCATATCATTCTCTAATCAGAATCTAAGGATTCATTGAGTCCAGGAATTCCTAATTGATTATGAATTCATTTAATATTTCAATTTCCTCAATCATTACCTTTCATTAGTGTGATTAGTTCATGTAGAATGCAACATTTCAATCAATTAATTTGGTTCAAGCTGTTCTTTTCATTAGTTTGATAAGGTTAAGTAACATGAAATCTTTTAATCAAGTCATTTGGTTCATACCTTGCCTTTCAATAGTGCAATAATGTCAAGCATCAAGAAAACATTTATTTATTCCATTTGAAGCATATTCAGCATTCAAGGTTCATTCCAGCAATATCAATTATTTTTTAAGGGGTTTAATGATATGAAACCTACTATTCATTTACATTTAAGGCCAAGTCAAATACATAATATACATTCCAATTCACATTTCATATTTCATTGTAAAAATGAAGCACATAACTTATTAAGGTCATGTGGTGAGAATACATGGAACATTCAATTAAAAATTATCATTACAATATGTCATTTATGATTGAAATTCGTACCCTTAGGATGTTCAAGTAAATCCAAAACCGAATGGTGGCACAAACATGTCAATACACAAAAACGCCAATTATGAATTAAAATCCTACATGAGATGGATGGAGTTGTGGTCGTAAACGGAAACAATTAATTACATATATCTAAATAGAATATCCATATAGTTCTAAGGATTATATTAATGTCATATGATTTTTATAAACGATGCATGAGGAAATCAGTGGGCCCCGCACAACAAATTCCAATATCAATGAATAAAAGGTATGGGTTATACACCAACCACTTTAGAATTCTATGAATCACCTCATTTGGTATTGGCCCTTGATTTGGATTGGAATGGAGTTGAACAATGAAATGAAGAAAAAAACTTGTACCCTGATTACTAGGTCAAGATCAAGAGAGTAGAGGAAAGCCAAAATTGGACTCTAATAGTTTTTGTTCTACATCCAACATGTCAAATAGAAGCTCGATCGGATCAAAGATGAAGGATAATTCTTGATCCCAATCTTTTTCCTTCAAAAATTTCCAAAATGTGAGGAAAATGGTTTATCCTTATGGTTCTCGTATTTGGGAATAAGGAAGGATCTAATTAGATCCTTATGTGAAAAAAAGACAGTATACCCCAAAAAATGCATGTTCACAATTTGTCTGCATTGTTACCTATGTAGAAGGGGAACATGAATTGTTAGGTCGCACAGTCGTGTTCCTACCGTGATATCTAGTTCTATCAAAAAAATTACCATCTCTATGTTCAACCAAACAGTGCAACAACCATGCACGAACTATGCATTAAAGATATATTCCCTATAATGATGGGTTATGGGATTTAAACATTCCCCACACACCCCTAAAACCTTTATTATCGCATTATATATCCATATAAGGTCAATCTTAATTATTTAGGTAGAAATTTAAGGGATATATACCTGAGTGAAAAAATGGGTTCTTATAATATGAATGAACGCTAATTCCATTTTTGATGGGCTAAATTAAATAATGTTATGTAATATATTAACTTCCAAGAATCATTTTTTAGGTTTTATATATCGAAAAATCTCAATAAAATCATCATTATTACATTCTATGTAAGGTTTTATTGAATTTCATTGCTTCGCAGAGTGGTAGCACGCTGTACACATGAGTGATATTATTACATTCCCATAGAATGGATTCTATAAGGTATATAAGAAAAAATAATTATAGAAGAAAAATAATATCATAAATATCATCTATAAACTTTTAATCTACCATTATATAGAACTATGAATGGTGATTATGGAAAAATCACAACCTTAGTTCGCGAGTCTATAGTCCATAGTACACACAAATGAAAATTTTTAAACTCATTTGATGAAAGATGAGAAGGATATAGGTTAGTACGTAAAAAATATCTTAATTATATTTAATATACAAATTTTAACATTTATACATTGTTTATTAATAATTGGAGGTTGTGGGGAAAGAAATAATATAATAATTATCATTTATGAAGGTTACCTCTTCTTTTCATAATCTATTTATGATTTCCACAAATTTCTTCTTGGGATGTATTTTGGAAAAGTATATGAATTATAGTAGTATAAGAGGGAAGTGACAATGTTATTTTGGATTTTCATTGCTGATGATGAAGTTATGGTTTTCTAAATTGTAGGGGAGAGGTAATGACCTTTTATATATGAGGTTGGTGGAAAACTTGTGGTTTATGAAAACCACATGTTGTACCATCATTTTTACCAAGAAAAAATCTTGTAAAATAGGAAATTATAGATTATAAAAGATATAATATCTAAATATTTACAACCAATTGGTGTTGGACACGTTTATAGGAAATTTTATCTCTTTTTTTAGTTTACCCCTTGTAAACCCATATTTACCATTACTATGGTAAATAATTTTTTCTATATTTACTGTTAATTATGGTAAAATATATAGTTTAATATATTTTATAATATTTTTTTTTTCTAATTTCTAATATGGAATTCATTTTTTCAAAATAAATTCACATAACTAAAAAAATTGTAATTTAAAATTAATCCCACAAATGCAATAAGAATGGTTTTTCTCACAGTCAAACTGTTCCATGGTTTATTGTGTCCTTATATGTAAATTCAATATAAAGATAATCAGTTAACCGATATTGGATTATTATATATACAATTTAACTTCTTAAATGTTTAAAATCAATCTGAAAACAATTTTTATGGTTCTTAATGCTTTAAAATAAATGAAAATTCTTAATAAAAATCAGAATTTATTACCATTCATCGAAAAATTTATGTTCTCAGAAAAATCCCAAAAAATCACCATAAGATAATTTTTCTATGATCCCTTAAAAATTCTTATTAATCATGTCAAATCTATTTTAAAAAAATTCGTTAATTATGATAAAATTAAGTCCAAGTAGTGACAAAACAATTTTTTCTAAAAATTTATCTTTTTAAATGAAATGGATTTATTTTTCAATCTTGTTTAATAAATACATAAGATAAATGTTAAGGATTTTATGTAATATATAATTTATATATTTTATTAAAATAAATCTACCAAAATGATTTTATTGTTTTAGGTAAAACACATTTTCTACATAATTATAATTTTGGAGAAAAATATTTCATTTATTTTCAAAGAAATTTTATTTTTATTTCTAATTAATTTATAAAAAAAATCATTATATATTAATTTTTATATAATATATAATAAAAATGTTGTTAAACCTATTGATAAGAATCATTCCAATGGAATAGGTGATAAATATCATATTAACTAATAATTTTTTAAAATTATGTCAGAAATCATATAAACATTGAATTGTGTGTAATGAAAGATAAACACTATGTCGCATGTAACATTATATAAAAATTATATTTCCTATAAGTAATGATAAACCATTAGTGTTCTGAAATGGAAAATGACTAATGTATTAAATTTATTTGAAATAATAGATTTCATAAAATCTATTTATGTTGATTTCTATACCAAATAAAATGAATTTCACCCTTGAAATTCACCACATTTGAACCAAAAAGATAGGATGACTCTACATCATTACATAATCATGTTCCCTCACATAAAAAACATATGGGTGGTTTCAGAACAAAAAAATTAGTAGTTAAGTGTCCTTATTTTACTCGCTTTTTTTTAATGATCAATAATGTCACCCTATTGTTCATGAAAAAAAATCTTCAAAAAATTTCGGACATCTTGTCTTCCACACACGTGAAATGTCAACAATGTATGTCTTCATGTGATGTACATGGAACACATTGTCATCATGAGGAAGGATTAGTGGAAAAAAGGATAAGCTATTATACCATCATGGCTATGAATTTCAGTGGGACATATATAATAAGAGATTATATTTCCCTCCATTTTACCATAGTGAAATTAATTGAAGGACTTTTGCAGAACAAAAAAATTAGATATCACATCGATGATTATCATCCAAACAATATTTTTAATCATTTAACTATACATAAATGTATCAAAATTTTTATTACCATATTTTACATATTCTCATCATGCCGAGGTCCCAAAATTATTCTTTTTAATACATCTTTCTAGTATATTGGAGTTAAACACTTCATTCCATAATGGGATTCAGAATGAGCTGTTAGGTCTACTAGGACGAATACCCTAAGACGGTGGTGAATAAGGGTATGATAGATTAAAATTTTCTCATTTTTTGTTAGAAAAAATTCATTTTTCTATTCCTCCCATGGAAATATACAGGTCGGTATCAAATCATGCACTTGACACAACAATATTTACCAAGTTCACCCTGACTTGGCTACCTCGAAGGAGAATACAAAGGAAATGTGATGATGTACTAAATCCACTAAGGCTTTTGACCAATAAGGAGTTCAAATTTTATGATAGATCTTCTATGCCCATGCTCAAAACCTTTACAAGGTTTAGGGTTTTCTCACTACATTCAATAAGGTCACTCCTTATGTAACCTTCTCTGGCTCACTACGAATGGAAAGGGTCACCATATTCCTCATCATTCTTTAACTACACTTGGAATCGAATCCACTAATTTTAGATAATCATGTAGGTCAAAACCAATTTATGGGAATGTTGGTTCCTTCATTTGCATGAATTCACTCATCCACAACTATAGGTAGATGCCCTGTTGAAGTTCCTTTTTCACTCGCATATAAATTACACCTTATCGGGTACTGCTAGGTACTAGAAAATAAGTTCAAAAATTGAAGTGAAGCTCTCCAATGTGTCCTTGTGTAAATAAAGAACCACCACCCTCTCTATAATACTAAGTATTGATTCTGTTATGCGGTAAAGATTCTTCGCATGACACTGCCTCTACCATGAACCAACCTTTGTCTACGGACTGACTCTGCCATCGTGATCATGTACCACGTCCACATACTAACTCCCTGATCCTCCTTTACGAAACCCCTACTTTCCATGACAATTCTCCGTTCGTGGACTGCCTTCGCATCCATGTACCAAACATGACATTATCCCTCTCACATACCATAGATTCCTCCTCCGCGTATCGAGTCAACTCCTTACACACACCACACATCCATTACAGGTTAAAGAATCCCCGTAAACACACCCTCAAAAACCACTTTCAGAATTTTATGAATTACAGGAGAAAAGTATCCATTCAAATTATGTTCAATCTCTGCAGAAAATGATGGGATTATCAATTAACATATAGGAAAAGAAACCTGATTATTCTACTGAAACGTGATGATAAATAAGTGTATGATGAAAATTTCCTCAATGAATCACTTCATTTAAAATCACCAATTACTAATATCATACTAATAAAATGATACAAATGAACATCTTTCATTATGAGCCTCAGCCGTAGTCATATCAAATTATTGATCGATCAATTTTAGAATTGTCAAATTTAATACTCCTCCCATCTTATAGCTTTTCCAAATAGCTTCAGCTCAGATTCAATGCCCCCTATCACACTACTCCACTAAAAACATAGAATCCTCAGATTTAATGCTCCCCTATCTTATAGATTATTCAAAATACCTTTATATCGTCTTCAACTCCCCCAATAACGCTACTCCACTTAATATATTCTCCTCGTGTCTTTTCATCCCCTGTAAATAGTTATATGTTCTCCCCCATTGTCAATAAACCTAAAGGGAACTTTAAGATTGTCTTCAACATGTTAAAGAAAACAAATCAACACCTTAATGAAATTATCAACATACCTTGGTGATATGGGGAACCACATCCTCACATTTTCTACAACGGGAAGATGAATAGACTCCTAGAGCAAGTCAATTCCTTTAAAATTATTCTTTGAGTAAATCCTTTTTTCGAATTTCTACATCTTATTGTTTGTTTAGGAACATACTCCATCTTTACAAGCCCTTTCGACACTTTATCCTTAATAAAATGTTGTTTGATTTCAATGTTCATTGATCTTGATTGATATACTAAATTTTTTCTCAAATATATAGCACTTTAATTATCACAATGAATTCAGGTAAGAGATTTCTCTTCAATTCTCATACCTTCAAGTTGTTTCTTCTTCTACAACAGATTTTTTCAAGCTTGAGTTACCATGATCTATTTAAATTATACAGTTATAAATGAAATTGAGTCTTGATTCTTGCTTAACCAAGAAATACACAACCTTCATAGATAAAACTCACTTGTAGATGATTATTTTCAATCATATACTGAACCAACCCAGTCTGCATCTGTATATCCCAATAACTCTGTCTGAGATTTGTCGTTATATATTAAACCAAAATCCATTGTTCCCTTGACATAAAAAATAAATATTTTTACTATAACTACTTGTCTTTCCTTAGGATTACATTGATACCTCACTGCTTGGAAAGTGGGAAATATAATATGAGGCCTTTTTGGTGTCATGTACAACAGGCTTCTAATGATTTTCTTGTATTCTTTTATATTAACTAGTTTTCCTTCATCATCTCAGGTCAATTAAAACATGATAGCAACCATAGTATTCATCTCTTTGGAATATTCCACTCCAAACCTTTTCAAAACCTCCTTGGAATATTTAGATTGGGAAATAAAAGTTACATTCCTTCCTTGAGTCACCTATAATCCAAGCAAAAATGTCATCTCTCCAATCATCGACATTTCAGACTCAGTTTTCAATAATTCAGAAAACTGTCTGCATTGTGCTACATCTGATCCACCAAAGAATATTTCATTGACATAAACCAGAACCATCATCCTTTGACTATTTCCATTGTTTTAATAAATATTGTAATCAAATATACCACATTGAAACCCGTACGTCTTTAGAAACTGATCAATACATGAATACCATTCTCTTGGTGCATGCCTTAATCCTTATAATTCCTTCTTCAACCGACAAACTATTTTCTCATCTTCATGAATGAGAAAACCATCTATTTGGTCAATGTATACTTCTTCTTCAAGAAATACATTCAAAAATTCTATCATGGAATTCATCTATAAAACAATAAACATTCATTGCATGACTATAACCTAAAATAATCTAACTGTCTCCAACCTTGAAAAAGCCGAGAATGTTACATTGACATCTATACCCTCTATCTAGGAGTACCCTTTTCACACAATTCATGCTTTGCGTCGAATCACAACACTGCCTTCATTAATTTTGACGGAAATAACCATTTTTTCCAATGAAAATAACTCTTCTAGTATCAAAACAATTTCTCATGTTTTATTCTTCTCAATTTGGTCAAGCTCTTCATTCATTGCTTGAACTTAATTCTCATCTCCAGATGCTTCAAAAATGAATTTAGGATCTACTTGTGTTAAGTATGATGCTTTATATTGATAGATCATCCTTCTTATCTGTACTGGGGTTATCTAATCAACCATTATGATCTCCCTATCAAATTCATCTCTTCTTGTTGGTCTCTAGGAAGACACTGATTTATTCTCATCATCTGAGGCATCTTATGAATCAATATCTAGAGTTGGAGTGTCTCTTGTTCTACTCATTTCTTCATCAATATCCTCCACAGTTTGATCTTATATTTGATTAAGATTCTATTAATTTTCTCCTTTAGTGACATCATGGATTTCAACTATATTTTCCAGCCACTTATTAAAGAATTTTTATTCTTTTATTTTATTTGAGTAGCTAATAAATATCCCATTATCCCCATAGAATTCAAACATCCAAAGTTTATCCTTATCAAGAATAAAACGTTTACATCTGAATATTATATAGTATAGTAATGATGGCTTCATTCCACACCATAACTTGTATGGAGTATTCTTCTCTTTTAGAACAATTAATGTTCAATTTGAAGTGTATAGTTCTATCATCACTACTTCATTCCAAAAATAATATGGAAGGTATTTATAATTGAGAATTATTCTGGCTCTGTTGTTAACAATCCAATTTATTCTCTCAACACCCCCATTCTACTCTGGAGTCCATACTACTGAAACATGATTCCTTATCCCATGTTTTTCGAGATAATCCTCCCCTTGGAAATATGTTAGCTTTGTTCCATTATTCGTTCGAATTGTTCGGATTTTCTAACAGATCAACTTTTAACATTCTCATCGATATCTTATAATGCAACTGACCACTTCATGTTTTTTGAGTGATTATTAAAACCCATTCAATTATGCTATAGTCTTCAATAAATAGTATATAATATCTCATCGCATCAAAATAACATGGGGAAATTGTCCCACACACATTAATATGAACTAGCTTAAGCAATCTTGTTGGCATTTTCCCCTTTTGCTTATAACTCTTTCGAATGATCATGCCCCATTGGAGGGCATCAGAAGTTTGAGTACGACCATGGGAAAATATTTGGATATTTCGAGATACATCATATTTTACTAGATATTCCAAGAAACCATAGCCAATGTGCCCAATACTCTTATTCCATAACATTGTTTCCTTCATCCTTGGACAGAAAGCATAAATATTCTTCTCCACATATGATGTAGAGATTCCATTTTGTACGCTTTACTTACAACACAAAAGCACTATCCATTACATTGATGGTAAATAATTTTCTGGAAAAACATATGGCATGTATTGAGTCCCACAATTGACAAACACTAAGGAAGTTTTGACTAAGCCTTTCAACAACCAAGACATCTACATGTCTCTTGTCTTTTCCTCAAAAAATGGTTTTTCATGAACCAATAATTTTCAAGCCCTCATCATTACCAAATATTACAATACCTTATTTTTCATAACTTCTTTCAGTTACAATATTTTTCATTACCGTCAAATGGGAAGTGCATCCACTATCATTTATTCATATCTATGTACGATCTAATTCCTTGAATGCATTTTCTGTAACTACAGCCTGCTCGGCCCTTTTCTTTTTGTCCCACGCCTTTGAATTCATAACTGACATTAAATGATAATCTTGATCTTTCTCAGTATATGATGGATCAAATTCAACCTACAGAGCTATAAATCTATTTGAAGTTTTCATCATATCTGAATATACATTTGGCTATTTATTAGGAAACATTATAGTTTTACTCCACACATTCATCTATATTGTTTATTTGAAATATATGACCATATGTTTGAGGCCTTTACACCTGAATCAATGAAATTCAAATGATGACCTATAATTTTGAACTCTGTACAACCACCTCAGTTGTTCTTGTTCATATTGGTACCTATTTTCTTTGGAACATACAATTTGAGAGTGTCCCATCATACCACAATAATATAATCTTATGTGAGGTACATTCATGTGTGGTAATGATGCACCCTTAGTTGTTCCATGGGTTTTATGAATATTCTAATTTTTCTTCATTCCCAATAAATTCTTCAAATATTGGAATGATGTTTGTGGTCTGACTTGAACCATAACTACTTCTTTTTTTATATCAAGCCCCTTTTGTTTTGATAGACCATTCCGCTCAAATGTCATCTTATCTGTTTCATGTATAATCTTCATTCCAGATGTTGAACAAAGAGTTAGTAGATTCCAATGATCGTCAATTGTTCATCACATACTGAGGACCTCTTCTTTAGATTCTCAATAAATTTGATTTTATCATTTTCATTTAAAGTCAAACAATTAATTCCAATTTTCTATTCTTCAATTTTGAGTTTATACTCAACCACTTTTTCAGAGATTTATGGCATTAAAGATATCATTTATTCAATTTCTTAATTCAGCATACAATTCTCTTCCTCCTGCTATTTCATAATGAGTTTGGCATCATGAAAAACATTTTTATCATTCTTCATTTTGAATCTCAAAATATCTACCTCTTCAAGTTAATCTTCTAATTCATCAAGAAAATCAACTCTTCCATTAATTTGTCCATCTCCATTTTAAATTTCTTCTATTGTTACATAATTTGTAGAAGCATCCACCATAGCATCTCTTTTATGATTCATGTAGTCCTGCAACAATTATGCCTCAAATTCTTACGAACTTTCATTCTCTCTTGATAGAATATTATTGTATCTGAGAAAATTTCTCATATTACTTATCCTCCCATTCTAATTTTATGATTACTACTTTTGAGTAATTTTATCATTTTTATAACAAATCATATTAGGACACTTTGATAAAAAAAATTCACAATATTTCTAAATAAAAATCGTGAAATTGGTAGTATACCATTGAACATTCCTTTTCCTCATTGTATATTTGAGGATGTAAATGACATGAAATTATGCATATTTTCTTCCCCTAGACTATCTTCAATAGAGATATTCATCATGGCCTTGAATTCCACTTAAATTGACCTCCCCTTTTCCACTACATCGTTTTCATCATTTCGTATTTCATATTCTACAAGGTTACAATGTAGCTAATGTAATGTCAATTCTTTTGATTCTTTGTCTTCCATAACTGAAACATTCAGATTGAACCGTGCTAGATGTTTCCTAAAGATTTGATTCAGAATATTTATATCATCATTGAATTCTCCAAGACACCGCATATCTTCCCCATAAATATTTATACTGTCGAATAATGCATCAAAATCCTCATAGAGATTCATTCTGATATTCTCATACTTGTTCCATAGAACCTGTAACATTTCTTTTCAGAATTTTGTATCACCCTTATAAATGATTAAATGTTTTTCTCATGTTTCATGTGATGTTTTATAAGAAATCACAATTTTGTAAATTTCATTTGAAATTTCTCCCCCTAAAACAATGATCCCTTTAGCATCAATATCCAATTCCCTTCATTTTTATTTGGATAAAGCACCACTATTAATGTGAGTTGATATTATATGCATAGCTTTTGTGAAGACATCCATCCTAACTGATTGAATGTAGTGCTACATTAGATTTCTTCCATAGTTGAAAAATATTTACAATAATGATCAATATTACCTTATGATTGACCCCCTCCATTTCTTCTTTTGATGGAGAACCATTGACATTAAACCGTTCCATTTGATACCAATTGTTAAGTCCACTAGGTTGAATACCTTGAGAGAGGGTAAATCAGGGTATGGTAGATTAAAAGTTTCTCCATTTTGGATATTGTTTATTTTTTAGAAAAAACTAAATTCTATCTTTCTACCATGTCAATATACAGATTAATATGAAATCACGCACCTAACACACCCTATTTTTACCCAGTTCACCCTCACTGGGCTATGTCCAAGGAGCACACAATGTCAATGTCTCAATTTTTCATATTCATTATGGCTCAGAGACTATAATGTGTACAACATTCATTATAGATCTTCCATAAACAGGATCACTACCATTACAATGATTAGGGTCTAATTACTGCATTCCCTAGGGTCACACCCAATGACTCTTTCTTTGGATCACTAATGGACGAAAGGGTCGACACTATCCTCATCCTTTTCTCCCTACTCTTTTAAAATAATCCACCCAAACTCTGTCTACTTCTTCTTAAACACAGTTTATGGACACGTAGATCCCTTCATTTTCATGAAATCCTTCATCCGAAACTGTACGTAGTTGGTCTTTTGAATTTCCTTTTTCACCCGCAGATTAATTCCACCCTATCGTGTACTACTGGGTACCAGAAAATAATTTTGTAATTTGAATTGATGCTTTCAGAAGATTCATTGTGTAAATATCCAACCACCTTCCTCTCCCGCATAGTAGGTACTAGTTTTGTTATGTGGGACACCAACTTGTGTAAAACTACCTTTGTCACGAAACGCACTTCGTCCATTGACTTCCTTCACCATCGCGATCACATACCATTTTGTATACTAAGTATGTGGACCTCCTCTCTAAAACCCCTCATATCTGTGAACTATTCTATGTTCGTGGACTTCCTTCACTACCACATACCATTTGAGGAAGTTTCCCCCTCACATACCAGATATTACTCCTCTATATACCGAGTGAACTCCTTCTGCTCACCGGACATCCTTTGCAGGTAAAGAATCCCTACAAACACCCATGCACGAACAACATTCAGACTTTTTGAAATTCACAGAGAAAAAAATGATTTCTAATGATGTAAAATCTCAACAATAATTGGTCGTATTGAAAATTCTTATATAGGTAACGATACCCACATAATTCTCTAAATTGAGACTTACAAAATTATTGATTCCATATACTCTCCACCACAAACTGATCCTTCTACCACCACGAACCGATCCTATTTTTCTAGCCATTTTTGCCATGTCGTCTACGTACAACCTTGTATCTTATGTGGTCTATATCCTCTGCCAACATTAATCCATGCACGTACTACACCACTACTCATCTGTGAACTGATTTCTTGTTTCGCAAAATGCATCCATGTACCATTCATGCCGCTCCACATACCGTTCCTGGAACATGGTACACAACACATGAATTATGTTACACGGTTGTCACCCTTTTCTATTATTCTTCATACTTCTTCATACTAATCACTACTATTAAAAATTTCCTTCCTTTACCAACATCAATCTCCCAAATTTGAGGCCCCGAAATTTGGAAAACACTAGGAAACTACACCACCTTAAAAACATATCTTGGTCAAACACCAGCCATTATCATTTAAGGTCATATATCATTGTCAACAAATATATCCATACCCAAAACATATCGAAATGAAACATTGGGGGATTTTTTCCCCACATGAGCAATCAAAATGTACCACTAAAATATATTATTAATAGAAAACGAAAATTAAAGATGTTTTTGGTAACAACATTCTTTTAAATCCACAAGACTATATATTAGTATATACTATAGGGTTTGAATCGTTCTCTTAGACTGACCATCTGTTTGACGATGATACACAATATTGAAACTCAAATATATATCTATATATTTCTATATATTTCACCAAAACATTGAGGTAAACATCAAATTATGAATAGATATAATTGAATGTTGTACTCTATGGAACAAAACTACTAAATTAATCAATAATATGAACTTTAAATCTATAGAGAAATATTATATTATATCGATGAAGAGTGGTGAGTTTTTATGGTTATCAACTACCATTAATAACAAAATCAATATCAAATATATGATAAACCCTAATGGTTTCTGGTACTATACTAAAAACTATAATTATTATTGATTTATGAAAAACCATCATACATATAAAAACAAAATATAATCATAGTGTTCTAAATTAATGCTAACCCATAATATCAATGAAAAATAATTAAGCCCCTTCTTAGGAATGGAACCCAAGAAAAAGAAAGAACGCGTACTCTGATTAGCTGATGCCATAGATGCCAAAATATCTGATACCATGTTCCCCTCCCTCCATGTATGAGAAACCTAAATATTATTAACTCTTAGAAAATTACATTTTCTGATAGTATAAGAGATGTTCCAAGGAATACTTCCCTTACATATCAAGGAATTAAATAATAGCATGGAATCTGTCTCCACCATTTGGATATTTATCTACCATTGATTTCATATCTTCAATCTGTTAGCCATAGCCAAAGCCTCCGCCTATTGAATATCTCCTCTCCTGAAAAAAGGCAGAAAACTCTGAAACCACCAAACCTCTTTGGTCCCATATGACCCCCACTCCAATGCATCTCCCCCTAATTAAGGATCCATAAGTATTGAGTTTTAGACCCTAACTTGGGGGATGCCAGCATACCCATCTCCCCTACCCAGAGATCTGCGGGTGACTGTCGACTGAGAGATTCGGGACTAAAGAACACAAATTTGGAGAAGAATGGAAATCGGGACACAACTGCAATAGGTCGAGAAAGGAATTCTTCCATTTAAAATGGATACTGACTTGTGGGCCTGAGATTTTTTTTGTGTCGAGCGTCATTCTTGGCCTAATTGATAGTCCACCATCTAGCAATTAGGATTATAGTCCTAGACTTCCTCTCAGCTCCTTGAGAACCTGTTCTTCTAAACAACGAACACAAGAATCTTTCATGTTCCCCTTAAGAAGTAACCCAGCCAATTAATTCCCCAAAAGTTTGACCAATCCCTGTAGCCTATTCGCTGTTATAATATAAATGCACCACTTTTTCTTAGTTTGGGGACTTACAACACCAACACCTTTTAGAAATATGAACACCCATCTGCTTCAAATTCTCATCAGTAGGAAGATATTTTTTCCTCACATGCATCAAAATGAAATTATATTTGCATGTGACCACCTTACACCACAAAGTGACCCCCACCAATCATCGGTTGTAATGTCCCTCAAAATATGAGAAAACCCTTTGATGGGAAAAATAACTGACATTGAACCAGTGAATATAAGATTATCTGGAACATCACTAGGAACAATGTTATTAAGAATAGCATGCTTAACCTCATCAAGAATGCGATGGATGAACCTGGGACGATTGTTGGCCTCACTGAATGATATGTCTATGGTGGGGCTTCTCGGTAAATATAGCCTACCCACCACCCAGTCTTGGTGCCAAAAATTTATGCTCCCGGCACCCACTAGCCACCGAGAATGCTGTTTCAAAATTTCCATGTAAGGGTGAATCAAATTCCATATACTGGATGGCCTCAAGCACTTGTCACACATATTCTGACCGTAAATGTCCTACATAGTCCTACACGTAAGGGAACAGCCTTCAATAGCCTCCCACACATTATTTGCATGAAACACCCTCATGGTTGAGAAAACACTCCATAGGCTGATTCCCCCATCTGAGAGAGTTATAGAAAGATCTTTCCCTAATCCCCAATGATGTAAACCTTCCATTTTACCATCCCAAATGAAAGAAACCATAATCTTATCCAGATTTGATGTTACACTCTTGGGAAACCTCAGAGTGGAAATAATGTGCAGGGTAAGGGAAACCATGACTCTATTAACTAATGTAATGCGACCTCCAAAGTATAAGAATCTATTTTTCGTGTTAAAGATGCAAATGAAGATCTTATTTAAGAGTTTATCAAAATGATAAAACCTGAGAAAAAAAGGACTAACCGGAGCCCCATGGTACACCATGGGAAAATAACCTCTCTCCATACTCAAGCTAGACCACACAACCCTCACCCTGCTTTAGGATACATTCCGGGTAATGTCAAAAGTGCATTTCTCCTTATTAACCACCTTCCCACTCCACATGAAATATTCCCCAAGAATCTCATTCAACCCTTCACTGACTGACAACAGCCATTAAAAAAAATATGTATTTCATCTACGAACATTAGGTACGAGATCCCCCTTGTTGTATGCATGTTATTATAAGGAAGAACATTCCCCGTGTCGATACCTTGGTTAATAAGACTGCCAAAATCATTTTGGGAGATAAATAATAGAGTGAGAGAAAATGGATCCCCTTGCCTAAGACCATAGAAATCTTTGATAAAACAAAATTTCTTGCCTATAAATGAAGGAAAAATCCATGCCGAGCAGAAGCAGCATTAGAGCAAGTCAGTAGTCCTTGCTGAGAAACCCATGCCAGTCATGTCTCTAAGAACAAAACCACATTCCACCCTATCATAAGTCTTTCTCATGAATAACATAACCACCAAATTTCCCATAAAAGACCTATTATTAACTCCAATTACGAATTCTTGGGCTACACCAATCGTTCCTTGGTGAATATGTGTACCATAACTATCATGATTCACTCAAACCAACATGATTGCATAAGAATTGTAGTTTCTTCATTGATATTAGTGGTTTATGTGGATTATTACCCTAATTAGCACTTATATTGGACAATTTATTTTCATAATTCATATAATTGATTCATTTATATAATATATTTTTGGTTCTCTATTCTTTGTTCAATTATCTTTATTTTCGTCATTTTTTATCTTCCTACCACTACATTCGAGTTCAATTATTCAATGTACATGCCTTTCAAAAATTATAACATTTAATAGTTCTCTTATGAGAATTTCCTCCATGAACCTTTCCAGACATTGAGAATTATTTAAATATCATCATCTTCTATATATGGATTTTATATTTTCCATTGAATTATATTTTCTCTTTTTTATCATATTTGTGAGATATAATGTAACTCAAACGTAAATTTCCTCCATTATTTATCATCAAGAAATATATATATATATAAATATGTGTGTCTATTATGGATAACTCACTTTAGATATTGGGATTTAATGCACTAATGAAACAATCAATCTTACATTCATGTTGGATGTTAATTATATAATATTATATCAAAATTTCTTAAAGCAATTCTTCATAGGTATAAAATAATAATTACACATTTTTTAATCCCACAGGACATGTTATCACATTTATATAAATAATATGAAGAATGTAATTATTCAAAAATGCATTTGTGACCTCATCCCAATCCATGGAGTCAATTTCAACTTCTTTCCAAACATATTATAAAGGAGTTGGGCATTAACCTGATTCACCATCCAAATGATAGATTAAAAATGAATTTCCCATCCTCCAAACACTTGAGAATAGAAAATAGAATATTAGTGATGCTGATCCATTTCTCATCAATTTGTGGATTAGAAGACAAAATGTAATAAGGTGGAATTTTCCTCATAATTCCACCAATATAATGTTGTTCCCTCCTTTACTCTTTTGTATGTTAGTGATTATTCATAGCTTTAAAATGCTATGTGAGCATAGAAATCAGATTTTCAATTAAATATAAATTAACATTCAGGTTTTCGTGAGTACAATTGTTGAATTGTTTATCACATCCAGCATTAACTTGATTACTTTTGGTTCCAACCATCAACTAATAAAAATCCACATTCTGAGAAACACAAATCAAAGTTGGGAACCAAATAATCCTGAATAATTTCTTATATAATGTTTTAATAATGATAAATTCTCTTTAATCAGTGACACAATGGGTTTATCCAAGGCCATTCATAGTCATTATCTATTTAAATCTATAAAGATAGTTAAAAAAGTGCTCGACAATATTCAATGAATATCCCCAAGGTGTGTCAAACTAGGCATGAAGTATGGGCCATTCTCATTCACCATGTCATGATTAACTCCTAATTAATGTGACATTTTAAGAGTTATTACTCCTAGGTATAACTTTTCTATATTAAAATCCACTATTAGTATCTAAATATGAAGGTATACTATAGGAAAACATAGTCTCTATCTTTTAACAAATAATCTAGGATATTTTATTTTATATTTCATCATACATAGACTTTTCCTTATACATCTTCTTATGTATATAACTATAGTAATATTGTAATATTTTGAAAAGGATAACTAAAACACTCATATAATAACAACTATACTTACCCATGATTATCATATAAATATATTTCATATTATTATGTAACATTTCATTACATTACACAAATACAAGAATGAAAATATTCATGGTATATTTCCTTTGGAAAATTGAAATGAAAAATAAATGTATCATAAGTGAGAGACAACATATCCAATTTTTTTGTTCATAAAAAAAACATTTCATTGATATATCATACATCATATTGTTCTTCCAATCATAGTTAATGGAGATATTGGAAAGGGTTATATCAGATTCTCTGTATGTGTAAATAGTGGATATATCAACATAACATGATAATTTAGGTATTAGAAAATTGCAATAACAATTGAAAACCCTAACCAACAAACCATTTATCATAAACATGTGTCGTGTGAGAAATTGGGAATGTTCATAATTAATGAATCATAATATAATAAAACAACGTAATCCATGAGAGAATACCATTTTCATAGGACATAGATTTGTGGGATATAAATTATTAATGAAAATTGTAAATAAAGGACACTCACTAAGATATTAAAAATATGTTATGATTTGGAGAACAACTCTTGTACCAGCTTTATTCAAGAGATAAGACCCCATTTACACTCTTTCGATCATATAGGGACCTCCCTTGTACCCTCATTCAGGGTTTGGATAATCTCCCATATATCATTTTCTGTCGTAAGACATTTATAATAAACCAATTCATTCTTGGGTGATATTGTACACACCAATCACATTATTAAATCATAAAAATTTGTTCTATAATATCATATAATATTCATCATGATAAAACCTTTAAAAAAAATTTATTCATAGAAATTTAATAATATCATAATTTTTATATAAGAAACATGTTCATAATAATTTCACCATTTAATCCTAGATTATTTCATTTTAAATTAAATAGGGATCATACTTATAAAGTCCAGGTATAACCGAAGATTAAATGATGTGGGTTTCATAATAATTTTACAATAGTATAACTCAGAGATGGGAGTTCTATTCCATAAATATCATGTAATCATAAACATAAACCATTCATAGAAAAATAATAATGTTGTCATTAGATCTTATATGAAGTATATTATAATTAAACTCAATTGATTCCATATTATATAAAGAATTATTTTTAATCAAAAATCACTCAGAATGTTTCATGAGGAAAATAACAACTATTTTAAATTCAACTTATTAATTTGATTTTTATAATATACTTTCATAATATTCATTTTAATATAAACATTTAAAACATAGAATAAAGGCTTCAAAAATCATTTCAAAATTTATTGATTAAGATTTCCTTTAAATTTTAATATGAATATTAAAAAAAAACTCATCTTCCTTGAAAAGAAAAACTAAAATATTTTATTTATGTTTCATTGAAAATAATATTATTGAGATATTGAAATCATGTTCATCCCATACATGTTTAAACCAAGATTTCATTCAAATTTATTTAATGAAAAATGGACCTTGTTTAAAAAATGAAAAGAATATTATGTTCAAAATATTTTTTAAAACATCATGATTGGGTAAATAATTAATTAATAAATATATTTGAAAATTTTAAACACATTTTAAAAATCATGGGATTTGATGAAAAATGATATAGTTCTGAAGAGAGAAATGATGTCAGTATTTCCTAATAAAATTTTATTTATAATTTTATAAAATAAGAGTTGAAAGTATAAATATTTTTCCAAAACATCATAAATAACCACAGGATAAGATATAACATTTATTTCTAGATATAAATATAATATAACTTCTCCAATGTATATATAAATATAATCAATCTCAAAAAATGATGAGATTGTGAAGATAAACCTTAAAAATTTAGAATATTTTGAATCATAAGGACCATTAATGATGTAAAATTAAATTAATCATCAAATAACATGAATATAAATTAAATTAGGATATAAAATTTTAATTTGTTATAATATAGACCAAAAAATTAAGCGTTCAATATTCCTAGGTCTCACAAAATTAATTTTATAAAAAACCATACTAATTTAGTAATATTTTATATCATAAAAACCAATAATAATAATATGATATAAAACTTCTTATTTGATTAAAAAATTATATTCATCATATGAAAAGTTAAAGGTGTATTATATACACAAGAGAAAAGGAAAATGTTTTGAATTTTCATATGTCACTATGAAATAAAATAGATTCTAGAAGTATCTTACCAAAAGTTATGAATTATATAGTACACATTAAAACCTCATATATAATAAATATATACTTATTTATAATATATTTTAGATCAATATATATATATATTGTACTATATTAAATTTATAAATGATCTTTTATTACCCATAAGATTATTATTCAATCTTATAGTCACATTCTCGACATTAGTTTCATTATTTTTCATGTATGTTTTGATTTTTAATTTATGGTCCACATAAATTTATCATGGTTTCATAATATTAATAATTTTGAAAATGATATAAATATAATATATATATATATTATTTTATTTTACATTGACCAATTAATGTTAGAGATATAAAATGAAATACATCCTTCATGGAATTGGTAGATTATACATTCACATTAAAGAATTTCCATTTTCAATAGAAATAACGATTGACATCTCATTAGAGATTAGTAGTCTATCATACACACGAGTGAAATTATCATATTTCCACAAATTGGAAAGTAAAATATTTTATGTGATATAAAAATTTAATATGTATTATAATATCATAAATATCCGATTAAAAAATTCAATCAATCGTTATATCTATCAATGATTCTTGGTTACCAATAATTAATAACAATTTTTATGACATGGTAGTCTACCATAAAAAATAATGATGATTTCATGACCCATATTATGGAAAAATAAATGGATTTAGTTTATTCATTTTACATAACAAAATATCATTGTATATATTACACCTTGGATTACACATCAAAATGATTGAATAAAAAATGTAGGAATTTAAAGTGAAAAAAACGACAATTGAAGAAAATTACCACTTCTTCAAGTAATATCCTTATGTTTGAACCAAAATCCATCCTAAGATGACCTTATGACCAAAAAATGAATTATAGAATGATATGATTGAATTGTTGAAGTTATTATAGAATATATTCAATGAACAAAATTAACTTAGATGAGTGAATATTATTGGAGAGGGTGGCTTTTTATAGGTGATTCGAGTGGTGCACATGAAATTTCTAAAATGAAAAAGGTGTACAAATTATTTTCACATAAAAAAATGGAAAAAAAATTCAATATAGAACCTAGAATAAATTATATCGAAATATGTCAAGATAATGGGTTATATAAATGGTCTGGGTCATTATTAACTGTTAATGTTTTAGATTAACCCTCTACTAAACCCATTCTGTCATTGACCACTGTAAATCATTTTTTTTATTTTTCGTATTCAATTTGGTCAAAATAATGTCGAAATTGTTATATAAATATTATGATTATTATAAATACGGAACCTATTTTTCCATTTTCTGTTCATAGAACTGAAATTTATTATTTCAAATTAATATCTCATATGCAATGAGAAAGTGGGGTTTTATAAAGTTATTGGTAAAAAGAATAAAAACAATTTTATATAAATTTTTTATATAAAATAGATTAATATGATATAAATTTTATTAATAGATTTATAATTTATATAATTTTTTTCTAAACCGATCATAAAAATATTTTTTGGTATCTTTATCACTTTAAAACAAATTATAATTCATATTAATCCCCAATATTTTTCACTATTCATTTAAAATCTATCTTCTCAAAAAAATATAAAACATTTACCCTATGAAAATTTTGATATGTTTGTTCAATTAACAATAAATTATATTTCAAACAAAATTTATTAATGTTTAAAAATTTGATTTTATAGTTACACAGGAAAAGTTGTGAATAATTTTTTTTAGAAAAATATATTTTTATTATAAAGATTTATATTTATTATTACATATTTTTAATAAAACACATTTGATGAGTGGTAAATTTTTTTTGTAATATATCATCTTTTAATTTCAATGAAATATTTCATTCGAAGATAGTTTTATAAATTATTATTCTATAAAACATTTGTGTATATAATTTTTTCTATGTAAATCATTTCATTAATTTTGAAATAGTTTATATTTTCATTTATAATTAATTTGTCACTAAATAATTCATTATATATACATTTTAAACCATATAATTCTATAATATCTATAATCATATTCATACCCACTATTCTAATAGAATATTTGAAGTTATCATATTAAATAATATTTTCTTTATAGTATGTTATGGTTCATCGGAAACTCGAAATTTCATTTCATTCAATATCAACTTATTGTTTCATATAAGGAAAGCTAATCATGGTTTTTATGTAACAAAATATAAAATCATTGTGTAATGTAATAAAAAAATTATCAAATTTTTTAATTATATTTTAAAAAACAATAAAAAATATAATTGTTTCACTTGAAGGATAAATTTTCTTTCATAGCTGACTATAAAGATAGATGTACTCTTTCTCTCTTACCTTAGGCTTCATTTTATCATATCTAATATTCTGTTTCATTTCTCTCTATATTTTCTTGTGACTAGAATTTTATTTTATTTTTCTTCCCCTTATTGAGTCTCCTAGAATCCAACTTGTTTTCTATATACTTTAAATTTTATGGGTTATTCACACACATGTCCGGTATTCTATTGAATATATATAGATTGAATGAGCCTTGTGTGGACTAGGTTTCGATGGGTCATATTTGTGCTTAGTGATGATCGAGCATGGTGTTTGGCCATTTATATTATGATCTAGGATCTAAAAAAAGCACATATGCATACTCTTTGTCATATTAGAGACTAAATTCTTTCAAGCCCTGTATTTTTTAAAATATAATATTTTTATAAATTTAATAACATTTATTTAGTTTTGAGATAAAAATGAATGCATTGTGTATAGTATATATTTTTTAGTTATTATTATAAAGATGAACTATTGTATGGAGTATGGTTGTGTGCATGTGTGTGGGTACATTGGATAAGGCCTCCTATTTATGTTATGTGGCCTGGAATCCCAAGTCTCCATCATCTAGTATATTGGAGGTTTTTTTGGGGAATCACAAGTAGCATATTTATTACCCAGGTAGGGTCATAGTGGTTTGGGTAATTAAATCCCATTTCAATATCGATACATTTGTATGACACAAGAAAAAAACAATTCATTGTATCATAATGAAACCATAGAACATGAATATTTTATCAAAAAATTACAAAACATCAGACAACATAATCATAATGAATCAAAGGATATGTGAAATTACATTTTATTCCTAACTGAATCTGATGATAATAGCATATATACTGTGATCCAAACATCACATAATGAAATATATCCCGTTAAGGGTAAATAAGTGATAATATAATTTTTTAATAAAATATTTCAATATATTTAAGTGAAAATTACATTGAAAAATAATTAGAAGGGAAATAAATGAATTTTTTTAATCATAAATTTATTAAATTCAAAATCAAAAAATCCATGAAATGTAGCAGTTTTTATCAAAAATTATAAGTGAATTTTCATAGATATAAAGTTCTATTAAAAAATTAAAATAGAGAATATTTTTAAAATATGAAACTTATTTAAAAATTCAATTGGAAATACATTGAAGTTTTATAATTTTTAAAATAGTTTTTAATAAAAGAACACATATAATTTCCCAAAAAATAATTTTATTACTAACAATCATTGATATGTTGTTAAAAATGTTTATATTTAAAAATATTATTATTATTTCCTAGAAATTAAATAAATAATTATTTATTTGAATGAAATCAATTTTAAAAATTTGAATATGTTTTTTAAATAAACAAAATATATTGATAAATAAGTACTTACTTTTTAGAAAATAAAATATATTCCTTGTAAATACATTTTTTCCAAAATTATTTTTATTTTTGTTTGGAAAATTAAAATAATAATTTTTTTTCAATATAATAAAATTTATAATAGAAATTAAAATTCATTTTTGAATGAATAATTTCAATAAAACCATAAACTAAATTTTATAGAATTTTCATCAACGATATATTATTTGATGAATAGTAATAATAATAATTATTTTTAATTCAAACTATATTTTCCATTGAAGAATCCAGATGCTAAATTTTTTCAAAATGATTTAAAAATAACATTAGTTAAATTATATATTTATTATTGATATTATTATAATTGGAATATATTTCATTTTTAATTTTGATATTTATTCTTTTTTAAACTCATGCAAGTATTTCTTTTAAAAAACAAATTTTTCGTCGCATTTATTATATTAATTATAAATTTAATATTGTCAGTTATGTCAATTTAATTTTGAAAAAATGATATAATATTTTTAATAAACATAAATAATATTATATTTGTATAGAAGATATAAATTTATTTTCATAATGATTAGTAATAATAATAAAAACTACCTTCTAAACATAAATTTCAAATGAATTTTCTGATGGATTAATCTTAATGGATCAGGGTAAACATTACTAAAAATCTTATAATGGTACTTTTTTTCGAAATATATATAACTAATATAATAGAATCTTTATAATTACCATTTTGGATGATTTTTCTTTTTTCCAGTGGTGGTATACCATTATCATTTAAAAAACTCCCAATGAGTCATCTCCCCTACATATAAAAGGGCACCACTCCCCCTCATCTTTAGTAATCAAAATAATTTTTTCTAAGAAAAGAACAGAAAAAGTTCCATCATTTCATACCTCCCCACATATTTTAGGAAATATAGTTATTGGGAAACCCCCCAGTGATACCGTTCACATTAAAACTAAAGAGTTCAATGGAAAAAGATGCATCATTCTAAACCGAGGGTTATAATTTTAAATATTAATCCTCCTCCATCAAGTATTTTTTATATACGTTGATATAATAATAATAGTTTATCCTATATAAATTTATGTCATTATTTAAGAGCAATACCCTGCATATGAAATCTATCCCCTCTCCAAAGAAATGGGAAATAGTGTAATCTATCTTATGTATGGAAGACCACCATCTCGCATACTAGATTAATTCATTTTCCATCACTATGTCTAACAATTAGAGATAATAATGTATTAAATGTTTATATATGGTTTTAATGAAATAATTATACACCTTGAATTAGATGACAACATCTATATTGTAAACATAAGATCCAATGGAAATTTATAACATCGGTTATGCATACATGTGAATTGCAGCCTCCATGAAGTCATGTGATGCATTTTTCAGTTTATTTACAAATGGGTTATAATATTGATAGATGTAATAAATATATCTGATATATACTATTTATAGATTTTTTATAAGTGAATTAATATTTAATGTTATTTAGTTCATTCCATCAAGATTATAGAATCAATAATCAACTGTTCATACAACATGTCATCACAATGATTAATGTAATTCATTTTCTATCATTGTCATTAATAGACCACTATAAATATATTTATAATGAATATATATATGATATTTATATATTTTTTAACATTATTTATAATATTTAACCATGATAAATATAAAATTATTTAAAATACCAATCAAAATTATACTTGAATAATGATAAAGTTATTACATAAAACATGATTTTTACAATGAAATATCAATCAATTTGTAATAAAAATTCATAATTAATCATAGATACTGTAATATATTTTAGGGTTATTTTAAAATAATTTTCTAGTAATCACATATTTATTATATACGAGGCTTCAATATTTATGAATAATTTCAACACTTGAGGTAAGTGGTCTTCGTATCACTGTTATTTTAGTAGGACACTTGATTTATAACCAACATATTTCCTTTGTGTTGTGTATATACTGATAATTAATTACATTTATGATAATTTACTAGAAATTTATGTGACAAAAATATCTATATATGGTTATCTCTTTTATGGGTATTATGATTCAACAGACATTCATGTGGAAAGAGTTTAACATTCATTCTCATTCTTTATTGAGATTGTTTATGATAGTTATTTTCATAGTGAAATATTACAATATAACATTCATGAAATAGATAAACATTATACTACTATGTAAATTCCTTTAAACTAATATTTTTTCATATCATTTTCTTTAATCAAGGATCCAAATTAATGTTTTTATTGAAAAACATAATTTATTGATCTCTTTGATCAAATGCCCTTTTTCATTAATGTTAATGTTTTCTAGAAAAGTGAGGAAGGGTTTTACTATTATATAATGATTCTTTAATGACACTTTTATCAATTATTGATATTTCAAAATATTATTATGTTGATTTTTCTTCATTTTCCATAAAATGTAACTCTTGATTTTTATAAATAAATTGAAATAAATCATTAATTTAATAAATACATCATACATTGTGTTGTCTATATCGACCCAAAATTTTCATACATTACTATTACATTATTTAAAAGATAAAAAACATAATAGTATTACCCTTAGGGGATCCAAAGGTTTAGTGGCTTGGGAAAACTAGGAACACACATAAAAATACAACATCAACCATAAACATTTATTTAATTTCATCTTCACTAGCTTCTTAGTGGCACTTGTCCTCTCCTTAGCACATGTATCCACCTAAGGATATTCCAAAAAGGGGGTGAGCTAGAATCCCAATAAGAGGATAGATAAGAACATTATAGTATGTGGTGTGAATAACCATAAAATTAGTAAAAGATCATGAACATGAGAGGAGCATAAATAAAAGACTAAAAATGTGAAAATGCAAAAAAAATGAACTATCATGTCGTAGTGGTTAACTACAACACATACTTGTGAACCAAGCTAGAATCCTGTTCACACATCACTTTACATTTACTTATGAGATTCATCACTTTACCCAATGCATTGGAGCGCTCTATAATTCTGGACGCACCCGTCACATTTTATCATTCATATTGTGCTATATAATTCTGGGCTCACCCGTCACATAATAAAATTATCATTTATCATTAATACCACATAAATCAACATAATGAACCCCTGAAAAGGAATGGGTTTCATCTCATAATAAAAAATTCATAAGCTTTGGGTTCCCAAAATAAAGAGGGAACAACATACTTGATACAAGAACCATCAACCTTGAATGAGAGGAAAAGGTGAGTTCTTGAAAGAAGAGTAATTTTGGAAAAAAAATTGATGGACATAAAAACCAGTGACATACATGTATATCCCAGAAAATTAAAGTCAATTATTAACAAATGATCTTTAAGTAGTAACCATATTAAAAATGGAGTGAAAGAGGGAGAAACCGAAGGAAGAAAATTGGGTTCGAGATTTCCCCTTACCTTGTACATGAAAGATTGCTTCTCTTTAATGTCCTGTATAATTACATTATATTCATTAATTAGAAATACACAACCACTTTTACGTTAATAGGGTTAATCGTGGTTTCATTATGTCATAATATGTTCTTTTGGATTACTTATAGAGTTTAAAAACATTGTTTGGGGATGTTCGTTTTTATGGGTTTTCTTGGGTGGTTCACATGTATTCTTAAATTGACGTTTGTGTAGAACATGAGTAAAAATCTAGAAATGAAATTACATTTCACTATTTATATTACAGGATATTTAATTATTTTATAATTAATTACATTAGTTCCATGTGGATAAATCATTATATAAGAATTAAATGATGATTATTTGGGTTAATTTGAGCGGTTTTGGGATCACAACGAACTTGTTTTAACATTTCACATAGTAATATGGCCAAAGGTTATATCCAGAACATAAAATAGAACATAATAAATATAACATATTCTGGTTCAAAAATAAAAATGGTTTCATGACCAGAACTGAAGGTAGAAATGGAATAAGAGAGCATGTCGTTTTTGATGGTGATAAATTAACACCTCATGAACAACGTTCTCTTTAATGAAATAAAAGGAAGAGGGAAAGGGTGTGGGGTGATGTAATATCCCATTAGAATCAGAAAATTACAGTATATGTATAATACTAGAGTTACAAAACAATTTGGATGAATATAGGTGGGGAGAGATGAAGAAAGGAACTTGAACATGAAAGTAAATTAAAGCAGAAGAGGGAGAGAAATTACCACTTAAATCTTCCTCTTGAGATCCTCCTTAAGAAAGCTAGTCTTGGTATTTTGATGAGACCAGAAGCTTTTGTACGTGGGGGAGGTGCTAGTGAAGAAGTTTGGGTAGAGTTTAGAGATGTATTGGAGCTTGAGAGATGTGAGGAAAAGAGGGAGTGAAGGGTGGATTTTATAGTGGAGGGGAGAGGGGTTTCCTTAATATAAAATTTATTAGATTATTAATTTCACCTAAGACAAGGAATAGTGAGTCTTTAATGACCAAGAGTATTTATTTTATAATTTAATCCTGAACCAAGTGGGCTTATATCAGTAGAACATCAACGATGACTCAATTAATACACTATTTATCAGTTATTGTGAATTATCGGATTCAACTATTAATAAAACATTCAAGTATCTCAGAAAAATCGCAAAAATTTACCCGAACCATTTTTCAACGTGTAGAATCCAAAAATGATTTCGATTTTTCAAAAACAATTTTCTAAATATTATTAATTTAATATTAAATTAAAATCATAATTTACTTAAAAAAAGTTTTTAAGATTAAAACTGATATTATAGTTCTTTCAAAAATTACATTGGGTCTCATAAAATTATATAAAAACTATTAGACATTGATTAAGTAATTTATGAATACATTTCAGGGAAATATATATTCTTTTAAATTAATTAATTAATTATAATTATTTATTTATGTCTTATATAATAACAAAAACATTTACCAAGATCAAATTGTCACTTTCTAAGATGTCCAAGATTTATTTTATTATTCATAGTTAATGTTACTCTATTTTTACTATTCATAAGGGTCATATTACTATTCATAAGGGTAGGTTATTATTCATAAGTGTAGGTTACTATTCACAAAAAATTATTTTTGTTTCATTAGACTCCAAAAATCATATTGAACACAACCGTGAATGTTGGATTTTCAAAATTCAAAACATAGAAGTGACAAACTTATATTTTAAGGTTACTTATAACATAGTATTTCATTTCGTTGTGTTTCCATGTTATTTTATGACATATTTATAAGATGGGAATTTCCATTGAAAAACTTTGGGTCATTACATTCTTCCCCCCTTAAGAAATTTCTTCCACGAAATTTCACTTTACACAAATAGGTGATGGTACTTCTCCTTCATTGCCTCCTCTGGTTCCCAAGTTGATTCTTCAAACTTATGGTTCCTCCAGAACACTTTGACAAGATTGGTTGTCTTGTTGCATTGAACCTTATCACTTCGGTCCAGAATCTTTACTGGATGCTCCTTATAGGAGAGATCATCTTCCAGCTGCACCACCACTGAGTTTAGTACATGTTAGGGGTATGGTATGTACATCCTCAGAAGTAATAAAAGAAACACCTCATGAACTTGAGCCATATTCGGTGGAAGTGTAAGACGATAGGCCATGGCTCTTATGCGGTCAAGGATTTCAAAGGGGCCAATGTACCTTGGGCGTAGCTTCCCTTTTTTCCAGAATCGCATGACTCTCTTCCATGGAGATATTCAAAGGAAGACTTTATCTCCAATGTCAAACCCCAAGTCCCTTCGATGATTATCAGCATATCTCTTTTGCCGACTTTCTGCAGCATTGATGTGTTTCTGGATGACTTGAACCTTCTTTGTCATCTCCTGAACAAGATCGGGTCCATGTAGCTTTATTTCTCTAACTTCATCCCAACAAGTTGGAGTTCTACATCTCTTCGCATAAAGAGATTCATACGGAGCCATCTTAATGTTTAAGTGGAAGCTATTGTTGTATGAGAACTCAACCAATGGGAGATTCTGATCCCAACCACCATTGAATTCATGAGAGTAGGCTCTTAGCATATCTTCAAGTGTCTAAATAGTCCTTTCAGACTCGGCATCGGTTTGAGGGTGATAGGTCGTGCTGAAATTTAATTCAATACTCAAAGCATATTCAAGGATCCTCCAGAATATAGATATGAACCTTGGGTCACGGTCGGAGACAATTGATAGTGGAACATCGTGCAGTCTCACCACTTCTGTCACATATATCCTTGAAAGTTGTTCAAGCGATAGGTCTTCCCGAATAGCGATAAAATGAGCAGTCTTGGTGAGTCGATCAACTACAACCCATATTGCATTATTTCCCTTTGACGTATTCGGGAGACCCGTGAAAAAGTCAATAGTAACATTTTCCCATTTCCACATGGGTATAGGAAATTTCTACATCGTACCCTTGTACTTTTGTCGCTCAACTTTAACTTGCTGGCATACCAAGAAAATTGATATATATTCTGCAATCTCCTTCTTCATGTTATCCCCCCAGAAGTGTTCTCAGAGATCATGATACATCTTGGTTCTCCCAGGATAGATAAAGAATGTTGAGCTATGTGAATTATCCAATAGATCCTTCTTTATACCTGGTGAAGAAGGCACACAAAGCCGTGCTCCAAACCGAATCACACTGTCATCGTCGATATATAACTCTTGCAGCTTCCCTTCCATTGCTGCATTCACCATCTTTTGTATCTCCACATCATCCCTTTGTGCATCCTTAATCTTCTCTTTAATGGATTGTTGTGAAATCATTTGGGAAAGGTAGGATGTATCTCCTCCCATTATGATTTCCAAATCCATCTTTTACATATCCAATAAGATTGGGTCTTTCTCAATCCGCAACATGGATAGACTAGCAGGTTCTTTTCTGCTTAGAGCATCATCTACCTTTTTCACCTTTCCAGGATTATAGTGAATAAAGAAATCGTAATCCTTGATTAGATCTAACCATCTCCTTTGACTCATGTTGAGATCCTTTTTTGTGAATATATACTACAGGCTCTTGTGGTCGGTGTATATGTCACACTTCTCAACATAAAGGCAGTGCCTCTAGATTTTCAAGGAATAAATCATGTCTTCTAGCTCTAGATCATGTGTCGGGTAGTTCTGCTAATGGATCATCAACTGTCGTGAGGCGTAGGCTATCACATTGTCATTTTTCATGAGTACACAACCCAAGCCATTCATTGAAGCATCAATGTATATGAAAAATCTTTCTCCACTTTTTGGTATTGTGAGTACAGGTGTAGTGATCAGCCTTCTCTTTAGCTCCTTGATGCTTTCCTCACATTCTTCCGTCCAGACATACATTAACCCTTTCCTTGTTAACTTAGTTAGCGGGCTTGACAATAGTGAGATGTTTCTCACAAAACGTCGGTAGTACCCAGCTATTCCAAGAAAACTACATATTTCTATGACACTAGAAGGCCAAGGCCATTCCTTAATCACCTTTGTCATGGAAGGATCCACAGAAATTCCCTCACATGTGATCAAATGTCCCAAGAATGTGACTTGATTCATCCAAAAGTCACACTTGCTATACTTGGCGTACAACTTGTCTTTTCTCAATGTCGCCAACACAAGTCTTAGATGTTCTTCATGTTCCTCCTTGCTCTTGGAGTAGATGAGAATATCATCAATAAACACTACCACAAATTTGTTGAGGTAATGTATAAAGACTCTATTTATCAAATCAATGAAGATTGTTGGGGAATTAGTAAGTCCAAAGGGAATCACCAAAAACTCATAGTGCCCATACCTTTTACAGAAGGCAGTCTTCTGAATATCTTCCTTCTTCACCTTTACATGATGATATCCAGACCGAAGATACACCTTTGAGAAGTATTGATCTCCTCTTAACTGATCAAACATTTCATCAATCCTTGGGAGAGGATACTTGTTCTTTATGGTGATCTTGTTGAGTTCCTGATAATCGAGACACGACCGAATGGTTTCATCCTTCTTCTTTACAAAGAGTACTGGCACACCCCAAAGTGATGCACTAGGGCGTATGAACCCTTTGTCTAGATGCTCTTGCAGCTTCTTCCTTAACTCTTCTAGTTCGATAGGAGCCATCTTATAGGGGAACTTCGAGATATGAGTACCTCCAGGTATGAGTTCAATTTAGAACTCTACCTCACGATCCTGGGGAACTCCGGGTAACGCTTCGGGAAATACATCGTCTTATTCCATCACAATGGGCATTTCCTCAAGGTTGGAACTTTCATTTGACTCAACCATTTGGGAGAGGTATGTTTATTTATTGGGAATCAACACCCACACCATTGAAGGATTTTTCATAGGAGATTCATGATCTTCCTTGCATTTGTAGAGGAACATGGGATGGATCGGAATATGAAAAGTTATTTCCTTTTCCCGACAGTTGATATGTGCTCTATATATTGAGAGCCAGTCAATTCCCATTATAGCGTCGAATACCACTAAGGGATGTATTATGAGATTTTCCAGAAGAATCATTACACATACGTCAATCGTAGAAGAGTCAAACACTTGGGTTGAAATGATTGCACCACTTGGTGTTTTAACAGATATCTCTACTTCAAGATTTTGGGGCTTCAAATATATAGTTCTAGCAAGCATGCAAGATATAAAAAAATGCGTATAACCAGAATCAAATAAGAATTTTTCAATTCTTGAGTGAATAGGAAGTGTACCTTGTATGACTTCATTATCATGATCCACCTCTGCATTAGTGATGGCATAATCCTTCCCTTGTTCCATGGGATTTGGTAGCTTCTGACACTGATTACCCTCGAGAGCTCGAAGTTTAGTGCATTGGTTGGCAAAGTGCCCTAGATCCCTACAGTTGTAGCATTGAACCATGGGTGGTTCTCTCCGTTCATCAGTTACATTCTCCTTCCTTTTCGTGTCTATTCGACACTCTTGTGCATGGTGTCCTTATTTCCCACACTTGAATCATTTCCACGTTCCTTTGAGGCAGATACCATTGTGAATGTTCCCTCATTTTTGGCATATGGGTCTTTGATTTTTCTTCCCACCTTTGTCATTAGATCCAATAGCTTGAAAATCCATCTTTCTTTTCTTATCGCCAGAGCCACGGTACCATTCTCCAACCTCCATCTCCACTTTGAGAGCACACTGAACAACTTCTTCATAACTCCCAAAGTCTCGAATTGTAAGAGCCTTTAGAAGGTGTGGTTTTAATCCACTAAAGTATCTATCAATTTTTCTATCATTGTTGATAACAAAACCTGAAGCATACCTTTCAAGACTTGTGAAATTATCTTCATAGGTTGTGATAGATTTTCCTTCTTTTTTCTTGAGCTCTATGAATTCTCTCTCCATCTTCGTGCGAAGAGTTCATGGGAAATACTTGTTAAGAAACATTATCTTAATGTCTTACCATTCCATCTATTCAATTCCCCCCATTGGCTTGTTATTCTTAATCAAATCCCACCATTAATCAGCTTCTCCATCTAGATGATAGTCACCTAGAGTCACCTTATTCGTCTCAGAATAGTGAGGCACAGAAAAGATCTTCTCCATGGAGTTGACCCACTGTTCCGCAACTAGTGGATCAGAAGATCCACTAAACGTTGGTGGTCGTCGCCGTATAAAACATTCAATAGCTAGTTGCTCCCTCTTCGTTGAAGGAGGACGTTCCCCACTATTACGGTTATTATTCATAACCTGAGATAATTGGGTAAGCATCACGATGAAGTTTTGAACTCCACCTCCCAAATCATTAGGGATGTCGTTCGGACAATCGTTGCATTGTCCCTCACATGAGTTGTTGGCCTGATTTCTTCTAGTTCCCACAATTTTTTAAAATATAAAAGGTTAGAACAAAACATAAGTAAACAAGTTGTGAATAACTTATTCATTTAGAAAATTATACAAAAAACATAACATATGGGATCCCTAGGTAAATAACATTATGTGCATATTTGTACTTAGTCTCATGTTGTAGGTTTTCTCTAGGGTTAACTAATCATAATCCCCAAATTAACTAAACCATTCCTCTGATACCAACTATAGCGACCCAGCCTTTTCTTACATTACTATTACATTAATTCAATGTTAAACAACATAATAGTATTACACTTAGAGTATCCAAAGGTATAGTTTCTTGGGAAAACTAGGACCACACATAAAGAATACAACATCAACCATAAACATTTATTTAATTTCTTCATCACTATCTTCTTAGTGGAACTTTTCATCTCCTTAGTACATGTAGCTACCTGAAGATATACATCAAAAATGGGTGAGCTAGAAGCCCAGTAATAGGATAGATAAGAACAATATAGCATGGGGTGAGCATAATCATAACATAGGCAAAATATCATGAACATGAGAGGATCATAAATAAAAGAATAGAAATGTGGAAATGCATAAAATATGAAACATCATGTCTTAGTGGTTAACTACCACACATACCTATGAACCAAGCTAGCATTATGTTAACACATCATTACACACTTACTCATGAGATTCATCACTTTACCCAATGCATTGGAGTGCTATATAATTCCGGGCGCACCCTTCACATCATAACATTATCATTTATCATGGATCCCACATAAATCAAAATAATGAACCCATGAAAAGGAATGGGTTTCATCTCACAATAACACATTCATAAGCTTTTGGTTCCCCAAAGAAAGAGGGAACACCATACTTGATATACGAACCATCAACCTTGAATGAGAGGTAAAAGGTGAGTTCTTGAAAAAAGAGTTCTTTTAGAAAACATTTTTATGGACATAAAAACTAGTGACATACATGTATATCCCAGAAAATTAAATTCAATGATGAAACAATGATCTTTGAGGAGTAACCATATCAAAATTTGAGTGAAAGAAGGAGAACCTGAAGGAAGATAATTGGGTTCGAGATTTCCCCTTACCTTGTACCTGAATACTTTCTTCTCTTTAATGTACTGTATAATGACATTATATTCATTAATTAGAAATACAGAACCACGTGTACGTTAATAGGGTTCATTATGGTTTCATTATGTCATATTATGTTCTTTTTGATGACTTATATAGTTTAAAAACATTGTTTGGGGATGTTCGTTTTTATGGTTTTTCTTGGGTGGTTCACATGTATTCTTAAATTGACATTTGGGTAGAACATGAGTAAACATCCAGAAATGATATTACATTTCACTAATGATATTACATGATCTTCAATGATTTTATAATGAATTACATTAGATCATTGTGTATGAATCATTATATAAGAATTAAATGATGATTATTTGGGTTAATTATAGCGGTTTTTGGATCACAATGAACTTGTTTTAACTTTTCACATTTTAATATGGCCATAGGTTATTTCCAGATCATTAAATAGAACATAATAATATTAATATATTCTGGTTCAACCATAAAAATGTTTTCATGACCAGATCTGAAGTTAGAAATGGAAGAAGAGAGCATGTCGTTTTTGATGGTGATAAATTAACTCCTCATGAACAACGTTCTCTTTAATGAAATAAAAGGAAGAGGGAAAGGGTGTGGGGTGATTTAGTATCCCATTAGAATCATAAAATTACGTTATATGTATAATACTAGATTTATAAAACAATTTGTATGAATATAAGTGGGGAGAGATGAAGAAAGGAACTTGAACTTGAAAGGAAATTAAAGGAGAAGAGGAAGAGAAATTACCTCTTAAATCTTCCTCTTGAGATCCTCCATAAGGAAGATAGTCATGGTCTTTTGATGAGACCAGAAGCTTCTAGACGTGGGGGGAGGTGCTAGGGATGATGTTTGGTAAGAGTTTAGAGATGTCTTGGAGCTTGAGAGGTGTGAGGAAAAGAGGGAGTGAAGGGTGGATTTTATAGTGCAGGGGAGAGGGGTTTCCTTAATATAAAATTGATTAGTTTATTAATTTCACCGAAGACAAAAAATAGTAAGTATTTAACGACCAAGAATATTAATTTTATAATATAATCCCGAACCAAGTGGTCATACATCAGTATACCATCATCGATGACTCAATTAATACATTATTTAGCATTTATTGTGAATTATCAGATTCAACAATTCATCAAAAATTCAAGTATCTCAGAAAAATACCAAAAATTTACCCCAACCATTTTTCCATGTGTAGAATCTAAAAATTAAGTTAATTTTTCAAAAATAATTTTCTAAATATTATTAATTTAATATTCAATTTCAATCATAATTTACATAAAAAAGAGTTATTAAGATTAAAACTGATTTTATTGTTCTTTCAAAAATTACATAGGGTCTCGTAACATTATCTAAAAACTATTAGACATTGATTCAATAATTTATGAATACATTTCAAGGAAATAAATATTCTATTAAATTAATTAATTAATTATAATTAATTATTTATTTCTTATAAAATACCAAAAACGTTTACTAAGGTCAAATTGTCACTTTCTAAGATGTCAAAATTTTAATTTATTATTCATAGGAAATTTTACACTTATTTACTATTAATAATGGTAATATTACTATTTATAAGGTTAGGTTAATATTCATAAGGGTAGGTTTCTATTCACCAAAAATAATTTTTGTTTCATTAGACTCCAAAAATCATCATGAACACAACCGTGAATGTCTAATTTTAAACATTCCAAACATAGAAGTGACAAACTTATATTTAAAGGTTACTTATCACTTAGTAGTTCATTTTGTTGTGTTTTCATGTTATTTTATGACATATTTATAAGAAGGGAATTTCCATTGAAAAACTTTGGGTCATTACATTGTCCACATTCAGTAATGGTTGTTTATTTAATGCAACATTAATGGGTTTTAAGGTTATTTTTAATGAAAATATTAAATATAAATTTTTATAAATTTTTCTATTTTTAATACGTGATTTAAAATGGAACATATATTTGACTCATGAAATCTTCTATGTGAAGTTTCAAAATAATTTTTCTTTTGAGATTACTTATTTTGATGTTACTAATGATGTACTGGGGACATGACCCAATGATAACATCATTATTATTTAGATTAATTATTTTTTATTAATATTTAATGAATATTATAAATCACATTCTTTTTACATGGGTTATTTTATGATGTTTTGATGAAATGAAAACGAATCACATTACTTTTTCATACGATACTCTATGATAAATTGATTAAATGATTTGTATACATGATTATTCACCATAGGTTACACTAAGGTGAATCATTCATGAATCTCATTTATTTATGTTGCCAAATATTATTAATGTTTGATGAAATTTTCAGAAACATATATATGATTTCTATTATGTGATAAATGAAACCAATTTATTCCTTGAATGAATTGTGTAATGACAGATATCTCATCAGATAAATTGGGAAATAGTGTAGAGTTACGTATTTAAGTAACTGTAATTTTCTAATGAAATTGTCTTGGTAGTGAACCATGACTTCAATGATTGTTTAGGGATGAACCCAATCCACTATAATATCCATGGGAATAATCATTGACTGCCAAATAGAATATTTCCTATGCATATATGTATGCCAAAACATATATTTCAATCATTCAATGTTATTATTTCGTGGATTATATTCATCAGTTCATTTACTATTCATATCAAATGAACATTTGATCTCTATGTAATTTCTAAATATTGGGATCTATGATTTTTTGGGTTTAGATTTCAAATGTTATTCTCATTTTCTCACATTATTATAATATTTGTATGATTTTGTGATCTTTACTATGTCTTGTGTTTTCACTTACAAGGCATCTGATCTAAACCTAACTTATGTTTCCATTCGACAGTTTATAAAAAAATATCTATATAGGGTTTTTATATGAGTTATAATAAATGGTAAGATATCGATGGGATATTCTGGGGGCCATTAATGAAATAAGAATACTTTTTCATTAGTCTCAATAGAAACAAAACCTTTACTATATGCATGATTTTTTTGTATAATTAAATTTACATTAATAAAATAATATTATATATATGTATGAAAATATTAGAAAACTATAGTTGTTATCGTAGGAAAGGGTTATTAATATTTTGCAATACATGATGAGAAATATTTAGTTAAACCCATAAGTATATTTCCAATAATATGAATATTTAATGGGATTTTGGGAAAGGAAAGAGAGAGTGGAATTCATGAAATGGAATCCATTTAAATATTCTTTAAGTTTCTTTGGATCTAGAATAGATTTTCTTAGTGATAATAACAAAATAAAAAGATTATTGGGATTGACTCAGTCATCAATTTATTAAAGATATTAGGCCAGGTTTCACATATATTTGAGACATTCATGGTATGTATTTTGGATATTAAAAAACTCTTGATAAACCACTATTAATTGATTTATGAAAGTGATGAACATGAATACCCTAGGATAATGATAACGAGATATTGATTAAAAATATGTATTCATGATTTTGATAATAATTAATGTATTTTTTATGATTTTTCCATTACATTGTATTATTATTATTTCTCACAATAACATTTTTGGTATTATTTAATAGATGTAAAACAATAGAATCATGTTATTTTTGAATGAGATGGGAAATTAAATGACTGTTCACCAGAGAAACAAAATGATATTGGAGTTGGAATATAAATTATTTTTGTGATTCTAATAAATATTTTTTAATATATAAATGGTGTGGAACATCCTAATTATAGAAGGTGGTAACAATATTCAATTTAGTCCATAGGAAAAATCAATATTTATTTATCGGTTCATTTAACCACCTAGTTTTTGAAATGAAGATCCATATCATATAAATTATATTTTCAATTCTATAGTATTTGGAAAATGAAAAATTTATTTTCATGATGTCTATAATTTGGAAAATGAAGTGGATCATTGGTTCACTCATTTAAATAATAATAGTAAACTAGATAGAATTTAATCCATAGAATGGGAGTTAGTTTAAGAATACATATATTCCTCATATTATTCATATTCATATAAAGAAATAATTCCATAATTTAAGGAGGAATGATAATGAATATTTTGGTACATATGAGGTGAATTTATCAATTCATGTGAGGTACAAATCTAGTACTATGATAAATCCTTAAAAATAAATGTCTATTGATTCTTAAATAGATTAAAACATTGTATCAAAATATATTTGTTTCATAACATACATTAAAATCTATGAATAAATCATCCAACGTGACCTAAAAGAATAATTTTTATTTTTTCATACCCTACAATCTAATGGTTTTTAGAAGAAATTAAATATGGGATTCAATAGAATATAAAATATAAATGGAGAAAATAATATGATTTTCAGTTATGCTCAATGTCTGGAAGGAAACATAGAGGAAATTACATTAATATAGACAGTAATTTTTTATGTATCTAAATTATGTTTATTGGGGATTAAATTGGCAATGTGATATAAATAAGTTATCTAGTGACGTGAATCGACATAAATCTCTACAAAATTCACCACAATAACAAAAATATTTCAAATTCAATGTGTTTGGAAATTATAATATCCAGTAACCAAATCCAAATATTAATATCGAGGCTCTATGATTCTATACTAACAATCATAGAAATAATGGGAAATATCTTTTGACCACTTTTTTATGAGTTCTGTGATAACTATGTTGTGAAATAATAACATATTATAAAATCTAGAATTGATAATTTCATTATTAACTTTGTGCCTAACAAGAAATTTATTTATGAAGTATTGTCTAAGTGTATCTCTCTAGCACCTCAACGATTAAATGATGAGTTAGTATTGAAAAACCATAATTGTTAGATTAATTTTTCTCATGTATATGATTCATCTCCAATTGAATTTTTCAAGGAAGGGATTCCTAAAAATAAAATTATTCTTCTAATGGTTGATTTTTTGATATCTTATACATGTATTAGGTTAATATAAATGAATAAATCATTAATTTACTTGAATGGTAATTAATGATGGAGATTTTAAACCAATATGTTATAATTTATATATGTTAATATTAATAGTAAATCAAGATTGATATTTCATCAATTACAAGGGTATTGATTACTATTAAATAGTGGTTTTAATCTCAGTTGGGTAGGGAGAATCTTTTTGTCGTTGATATTCATATTATGTGGAAATTTTTATGAATTTATATAAGAGATACATAGTATTCCACAAAATTTTAATTTTCCCCTCTTCATATAAGTAATACATAGATCTATACATATTTCAAATAATCCTAATAGAATTTCCCCAATTACATTGAAATAATTGAAGAAAAAACTACAATATAATATTGGAATGGGAAATATTTTTCAAATCATGTCAGCATTGGGGGAATATATTCATTTTAAATTAATTTATTTAGATCTATATGATATATAATTGATTATAAGTTGATAAAAAATAGAAAATAAATCAATAGTATGAATCCCTTACCTAGTATTGTTAACATGTTTTTATCTAATATGTGGATTTAATTAATATTACAAAATTTACCTTCAGTCTAGATATCAACAATTACGTTTTATGAAGGATGATATTCAGAATTTATTATTCCAAAAAATTTATGGACACTATGTATATGTATTGATTCATATTCTTCGTTATAATTCCCATTCTATCATCGTGAATTTAATTAATTATGTCATTAGTGATTACATTTATTAGTTTTTGGTATTATTTATTAATGTTATAATTTTCTATTCAAGTTCAAAGGAAAAAATGAATTTAAATTGATAATTGTAACATTGACCCTAAGAAACCAAAAAAATATAACAAAAAATAAAAAAATGTGTTTTTTTGCTACAAAAGATTTCATTTGGTGGTCTTATATTCTCATGGGAGGATATATTGAGGGATTCTTCAAAGGTGATTGCTAATTAACATTTTCATAAACCAACAACATTGAATATGATTTTATCTTTTCATTCTGTAGTAGGATATTATCAATGGATAGTTGAAACATTCTCAATAATAACTAATCAACTCACCAACTAAACTCAAAATAGAGACTAGCTCCTCTATAATGATTAATGTGAGTAAAATATGAAGGAAATAAAGATAATGTTAGTCAATATTCAAGTACATACATTAACATATATTGGAGACGGTTCATTATTTAACACATATGCATCATTGAAGGGACATAGATGATATATCATTAGAAATGACATGGTTTTATCTTATGCCTTATTATAATTTATTGGTCAGTAGAAGAATTACCTAACTCATTATTTGGGGTTACAAGAACTAATATTATCATTAACGATAGGGAGGAATTATCCTAATTTAGGATGGATAAATATTTTTAATGAGGATATGTGTTTAAAAAAATAAATTCACATTGAAATAGTTCAATATGCACCAGATATGATGGTTTGAGCTAATTAATGATTATGGATTGTCAATGCATTAACTTCACAGGATAGTAAACAACTAGATTATTCCTTTGAGTCAAATTTTTTATAAAATATTACCTTCTTGGGATAGTAAATAACATTGTAATTTCTTTTATTATTTTGAAATTATATATTTTAAGAATCCATGTATTTGTTCCATATATACCTAATATTAACGAGGAATTTTAGGTAGCTTAAATTTCATCATTATATATTTATCATAGATGTACAATGATATATAGGGTTTTGAAAGAGTACTTTTTAGGAATGGTATAAATAGATATATTCCATTATTTTTCTCTTAGTACTTCTTAATTTTGAATGTTATAAATGAGAGAAAAAATTATAATGGGTTGTCAAAACCATTACATATTACATAATTTATATGGGAAAACATCCCCTGGATATTTTCATTAGACTCTAGAAAACATTTATAGGGAATAATGTTATATTAGATGTAGTCTATTTACTTACAATGAAAACACACAACATAACTATCGAAGAATATATTTTTTGAACTATATTACCATAATTTAACTTCATATTGCAATAAGGATTAATTTAGTATAAAATTTTATTTTATCTGACCTTGATCAAGGATTTCCCTTGATGTCATGATGAGGTGTTTTGTAGCGTCTAGATACAGAGATGGGTATTAGCATTTATCATCATCCTTTGAAAATTTGTATCTTCAAAATAATTATTCAATCCATTTAGTCCATTATGATATCATGCTCTATGGATAAAAATGTAGTTTTTGATCCACACATGTTTCTAGTGGTGTTTTTATATGACATTTGAATACAAAATAAATTCTTATGGATATTTATTAACACTACTGTGGAAAGAATTATAGAACAAATTTTTTAGGATAAAGATAGAGAATTAAATCTATAGGGATTTATTATATATGGAGAAATGAAAGAGAAATTTTGATTCATTCACCAATACATCTAGAAAACAATCATCTGGAAGAAACAATTGTCTAATAATCTTGAACATGATCTATAATTTGAAGTTATTAATAATATATTTTCATGAATATAATCATTTAATAAGGATATAAAATTAGGCATTAAAATAAAGTCTATACCTCAAAATATTGCACCTTTTTATACTATTTATTTAATAAGTATGATTAACCAAAATGTGCTTATTACCCAGAACGTCACCCATATCCATGATGTGTTCAATGTGTCTCTAACGAGGAAGTAAATATATGATCATTCACCTATGATGAGTTCATTAGTCACACTGAATTAACCTATGATATCAAAGGAAGAATAAATTGTGGATATTCTAGACCATTTATATATATTTATACAATATAAGAACACTCAAATATTAATGGTTTAATTGAGAAACCACCCACTTGTGGATGCTACATTATAGCCTAAGGATATGATGTGGTATAAGTACCTTTTTTTATTTTTATAATAATGATGGGATATTTATTGTGAAATAAATTTTAAGGGTATTATAATATGGCACTAAGAAAATTTTATTTAATTATTTTCTTAAATTTTTTTTTTGGATTACTTGTGTAACAATCAAATTAGAGTTTGAAACAAATTTCAAATACAACTAAAAATATTGTTTTTAATGATGTCCATTATTACAAGCCTCTTATATTTGGAAATTTGAATTGGAATAGTTTTTTTAATATTTTATTATGAACGTTTCACGAAAAAGTAAAATCATTGATAAATAATTACTAATTTTTTTTAAATATTCTATATTCATAAAAATAAATTTTTCTCAAAAATTATTGTTTTCATTTCATTATTGAAAGAAAATTATTAAATTAATTTTTTAATACATATATAAAATGTTGTTGAAAATATAAAAAAAAATTTGAATTTATAATTTCAAAATTAGCATATGTTAAATATTTGAAAAAAAATTAGCAATATTAATTTCATGTTGAATAGTTAAAAAACTATGTTTTATTTGAAATTGAATTATCATTTAAGGAATATACAAGATAAATTTTACTATATGATATATAAAAAGAAATATTAGATATATTTTATTTTTTTTACCAATTGTATTTGATTTTAATCAATTTCATATTGAAATATGATAATGATACATTCAATACTTATGAAATAATTTTCATTATAAAACTATTTTTAGTCAGGTCTTCATGATTAATTATAAATTTAATTCAAATTATATAAATTTAATAGGAATTTAATATTTTAAAATATAAACAAATTTTTCAAATGGACTAATTAATATTATATAATAATTTCAACCATTATTTTAATGATAAGGAGTTATGAAATCAATTAAATTATTATTAACGTGGATGAAGTTAAAATTGTTTTATCGCGGGATAAACTAAAAATATAACAGATAAAAGAACCTAAAATCATTTCAAGTTACTTCTTTTAGGATATATTTTAACCATACATTGTATCAGGTTTAAGGATGGTAAATTTTGGATACTTTTTCTTTTAAAAACATTCATTTACATTTTTTTGTATAAAAATTTCCAATTGTTTCATCTCCCACATTTATAATCAGAAAAACCCTCTCCTATACTCTTTACCCATCCAATGAAATTTGGAATGGAAAATAATTCCCAAAATACATTCAACACATCCCTCCCCCATCCGATAGTCTTATTTAGATATTTCAATGCTCTCTTAAAGGATTTTGGTGCTACCCTAAGGTGGTTTTATAAATAATATGTATAGAACTTAAATGAGATTTTTTTTACAACTCCATACGATATTAATTATATATGATTATATAACAAAAGATTTTTCTCCCAAAACTAATATTTAATTATGTTAATGGAATATTCTAGTTTATCAACCTCTCTATTGAAATGGGAAAAATAAATCATCATGATTTTGTACAACAGACTACGGCATCGCAAAATGGTGTAATTTATTTTAGATCCTTTCCTTGAAATAATAGATAAACTTAAAATTTTGAGGAATTTATATATTTCATTAATTAAATTTTTATACATATGGTATTATAAAATCACAAATATATTCTTAACTTTCAATTCAATAGAATTTGATAACATTGAACATGTGTATATGTGGATATCCACCACTATGAAGCCATGTGAGGTGTTTTCCGTTTTTTTACAGAGATGGTAATACAAATATAAGAATATAATATATATGATTTATATTATATTAAAATGATTTATAAATTTTTACTTATTTTTTACCTTTATTTTATTTCAACCGTCATGAAAATGGAAAAAACGTTCAAGCATAAATATGGTCTACTATCTCCATGAATAGTGTAATTAATTTTCAATATCAAACTCTTATATTTTAAAATAAATAAATATTAAAATAATATATATATTTATATATATATATATGATATTTATATCATGATAAATATATTTCATATTATATAACCATGATTAATGTAAATTGACAATAAATAAAAAACATTATCATGTATGAAAAAGAAAGAAATTATTACCCAAAAAATTGATTTAAATTTAGAATTGTTTATAAATGTTTAATAAAATGGTACAAATAAATATTATTGGATATTATATGTATGAGAGTTATTTTTTAATATTTTTATTTTAATCCAATGATTTTTTGAAATGGGTATTTATTGTCTTTTTAGAAAAAAGATACTTGAGGTAAGGGATCTTCATCTAACATTATATTCAATTGGGAACATTCCATATAAAAGACCAATTTTTTTCAGTGGTATATATACTTACCATGAATTAATTTTTAGATTCAAATCATAAAAATTATTGGATATATATATCCCTGTATGGTTTTCCATTTCTTGGGGAATATGATTGAAAGTAAATCAAAGAGGTAAGAGTTTGATGTTACATACTGATTATTTATCAGGATTGTTTATGTATGTTCTTTAAATGATGAAATATTAATACCTCTCAATAAAAAATGTCATTAATTTTATTTTCAAATTTCAATTTCAATAAATTTAGTTTTTTCTGAACATTTGCCTCTCATTTTATGCTCCTTAGTCCATAATACGTGTTTTTTATGAAATGTTGATTTCATTTTCTTCTTCAATCAAACCCTTTATTTCTCCCATTTATATTTTTATAATATAAATCACAAGGAACAATTTTAATAATCTCCAATTATTTTATAAATGTTTTTTAACAAATAAATAAATTCAAAAAAAATTATTAAAAAAATTACCTTTCATTTTCTCACAAGTCCAGCATTATTTATTACCAAAAATGAAAAAGGAATCATTAATTTTAACATATAGTCATTAATTTTATTTTCTTCCATAATGACCTAATTATTATTTAAATAGTTCTTTATATGTGTCAATGTTCTTTTTTAATGGAAACCTACTCATTGATAATTTTTAATTTTATACTTAAAATAATGTGTTATTCAAATGGGAAGGATTTATTTTGGAAGAAATATCCATAGTGATCTTTCAAAAATGTTAACTATATATGAAAAAAAAATATTATTTGATGGTATTTTATCAAATTACAAGATCGATATTTTTTCCCAACATGGTTTGTGATTTTTAAGAAATTTTGTATATGAGACAAAATTGTCTTCCAAAGGTTATGAAATGATTAACTGATTAAATAGTTTTGAAACACTTACCATTTTTATATGTTATGCAATGTAGAATTGATTGAATTATTATTGATCATATTTATTTTAAATAAGTTTTGATACAATTAAATGTTTTGGAATACATTTATATTCATTGGATCTCATATGATGAATGTTTTATAATCTTATGGAATACATATGAAATTTTTTATTATGTGATTAGTGGGATAATTATATATCTCAAAATCATTTGGTATGGGTTGATATTCCATGATTTAGATAGGTCTGGAATTATATGGGACCCAGTTTAGTAAGTTATTTTTCAACTATAATACACTTTTTAGTGAATTATTCACTACTCTGATGTTTTTAGGATTTAATTCATTTCTATTTGATTTCCTTCACAATGATCCTTGACTACTGTGGGAAAGAGTTTCTATTCTTATGTGTAATAAATAAATCTATATATTATAAAAACAATTCATTCAGGGGTTCTATTCATTTATTCCTTTGGGATTCATGTCCTTTGAAATGAAAAAACATTATTCCATGTATAAATATGTGTGTCTCAAATATTCATGGTGTAGTTCTAAATTTTATTATCTTGTTCTCATCCCCATATTACTAGGTAATTCTTTTGGGATCACTGATATCTTCCATGTTTACCATTACTAAGAATATGATGTCACACTTTTAAAATTTTCCATGTTTTTTATGTAATTGAAAACTGATATTTTAGATGATAATTTTTTAAATAAGAGAATATTGTATCTAGTCTCCGAGGAAACTAAACATTTATACTCCCAATATATGTTTTTATATAATGAATGGAATATTAATCTATGATGGCGTAAAAAGAATGTATAAATCTAAATGGTCTGCATAATAAATAACCATTATATTTATAAATCATGTATAGTAATGGAACTACGTGAAAAGTAATTATTTCGAAATAAAAAATGGAGTTGATGATATATCATATATTTTTAAAATATGCAAAATTCTTTTCAATACTTTTTAAATAACTATATCGAAACGCCCTCATTAAAAATTGATGATTAAAAATTTAAATAAAAATGATATAATTTAAATAAAAATGATATAATTTGAATGTAAGGATCCTTGGAGAGAAAAAAAAATTTATTTTACACATTGTAATGAATAACATTGGTGGAACGTATCAATATGGACACTGAAGAAAATAACAAAAAAAGTATTTTTAATTCTTCATTACAATTTGAATTTTAATGAAACCATAAATTCAATAAGGAAGATATTTTTTTGAATACATACTTCCCCATATAATATGATAAAATATGTCAAAAAAATGAAATAGTAGATAAATTGAGAAATATTATAGCCTATAATGAGTGATTGTGACCCAAATAAAAGAAATTATTCACAGAAATCCATTATGGAAGTAGTATATTCTTAAATAAAATTCATAGAATGGAGAAAAACTCTATGGTACTAAAACCCACATGTATTAAATCTTAAAATATGTAAAAAATATTGGTATGTATACAAACTATAAATATAAGAAATTTTTTATAACAGTAAAAACATGTCGCCGTGAATAAGAGTTCAGATGAAAAAACTAAAGATATTTAACAATTTATCAATAAAAAACACATGAGATATAGAAAATTGAAATTCAATGTTTATTATTGAAAAAAGAATTAATGAAAAAATTATTGAAATGGGATTTATTGAATAAATTTAGATTAAATCATGTCTTTTTACAAAAGATATTCTCAATGATAGGTGTCAGAGACGAGAACCCTTTCGCCAATATTAAAAATACAATATAAACATGATAAAATGTATATAAATCCATAATAATTAAAATAACATTAAAAGATGATATTTTATGATATTTTTCATCATATATTATGTATATAATCTTATTAAATATGAATTTGTTTATAAATATGAAATATCTCTCAATAAAGGTAAATTGAGATGAAATATCTGATAGATAAAGAAAAAGGTACTAATAAAAAATTCATAAAAGAGAGAATGATTGATGTTAAAGTTAAATTACCATGAATGAGAATAATAAATTTTATTTAATATCTAATTCGGAGAATTTATATTCAATTTTTAAAAAGTTTCCCATAAATGAACATGATCATAAAATAATTAGTTTTTGAGAAGAAACCCTAACCTTGTTTCCGTAAATATTTTATCACCAAATATCCTCACGTCAATCCATCATAGATAAAATAATAAAATATTATTGAAACATACTCATTAATTTACCCATTTATAATCCTTATTATATTTCATTATCATGAGATGATTAACTATATAGCATATTATGAACATCTATTTAAATTAATTTTACTATTTTTTTCAGGTTTAATAATTTTTATATCATTTCCCACTAATTTATTCAAATATATTTACTGATATATTATTTATTATTGTATAATATTTAAAATATGTTAATTTAAAATATTATTATTTCACTTATTATGATTTTTTCTACATTATGTGAAAACTATAATGAAAATGGCTTATTTCAAAAATGTTAGAGAAAGAAATATTTTACATTAATAATAACTTATATACATAATATAAAATTTCAAAAACCATTTAATAATAATTATTATCAAAATAGATTATCTTAATATTATTTTTCATGTAACTATATAAAACAATAACAATATTTAATGTTATTTTTCAAATAGGTGTTTAAACCCTAACAAACATAACCTTCATTTAACTTGTTCAGTGAGTAAAGATAAGGAAGTGATTTATAAGAAATGGTGTCATTATAATATAAGAATGCTGAAATTTTTATAATTCTATTAGTTTTAATCATATTTTAATGTGTTATAAACTTTTTTAAAATCCATATGAGTATTTAAATATGATTCCTCATGGAGGAAATAAAACCCGCGTACCCATTACCTATAGAGTAATTTCTCAAAATGGGAGAGGTTATAGTTATGGGTACTAATTATAAATTTAATAATATTAATAATATAATAAATATAATGTTTATTTTATATGTTATATCATTTTCATCAACCATGAATATATGTGCTGAAAAAAGGAATAATGTGTTGGATGTGGTAACCCAGACAACTTACTAATGGGTCATTTGTCTGTCTGACCAGATGTTGATGAATTGATAATGGATATCAAATTGATATACCATTATAAAAATTATAACTATTTAATTTTATTTTAATGTACAAATGATATTTTTTAGATTATTATTAAAAATTAAAACATAAGGACGATAAAATAATGTGGTTTGGGAATTGATATTTCATTGGATGTTCTATTGATATTGAAGGGAACAAGATAACTATGAGTGACCAGGGGATTATTTTTGGGGTGTATGGTTCTTGGAATTTTAAAATTCAGAGTTGAAAAAATTATATTTGACATTAATTGTTTATTTTTACTATAGATGGTGATATCCTTTTATAAGTGATTAAAAATGGTTTCTTTGGAAATACTATACATTTTTTTCAATAATTATATGGAAACATTCATGTACCAATGGATCAAAACTGGATCCAAATTGAGTGTGGGACAAGTCAAATTATAATCTCATCACACCCACTTATCTTAAATAATATTTTTTTATTTCGATCTAGTAATACAATTTTTAACATTTTTCTCTTAACAAGGATTACAATTTTATATCCATATTTAATAATTTTATAAACTAAAATTAACATTATCCATATCAACTAATTATCACCTTATAATATTAGATTTGAATGTAATTTTTAACATATTAAATTTATAAATGTGTTAAAATTTAGTATACTAATACACACCTAATATCATTAAAATAGTTTTTAGAATAAATGAATTTTTAATTTTAATATTCATATATAAGGTAAACATTATCCTTATTACTAATTATAATTCCATTATATTATTTATTATACATTGAATAAAAGGTATTATGTTTTCATGGAAAACCACAACTGAATCTGAAATTGAAAAAACATCGTTAAATTATAAGGTAGAAAGTTGTTTTTTATTAAATATTCTTTCATAGTTCTAAAAATTATGGACATGGTATTTATGAGTCAAAAAAAATATTAAATGAATTTAGATATCTATTATATACAATTACAATTATTCAAATGGGTATTTTAAAAATTACTATGGACATGAAATTTCATACAATAATAAATATTATAATTTGTTTTAAAAAATATCATTTCACCATAAAAAATCAGGTAAAAAAATATTCGAAATTTTATACTAAGTAAATTTTCAGTATTTGTGTAATAATGTTAACTTCCATTAATAGAATTTAATTTTTTAATTCATATTGTTAAATAATTTACAATAAAAAAATGAATATTTTATAAACTATACCAAAAGATACTCTAATTAACTATTTATCTGCTAAAGGTAAAAGATGTTAGTAGACTTACAACATAATGTCTATTATAGATTTATTAATAATATATTCATAATTTTTTTTTCTTTTTTTTCTATTTGGAGTTTTGTGTGACCCATGTCTTTGATCATAATATAAATTTCAATGGATCCAAAATTTATGTTCATTACATATTATGAATTTTAAATAAATTTCATCCCCATAGATTAACTATCCTTTTCATTATTAAATTGATAATGGTGGATAGAAGATATTCATACCTCATGATATTATCTCAAATGATATATATTCCTCATTACCATATATTTGAAAAGATAAAAATTATTTTCCCATAACCATTTCATGAAAATGTATCTCATAACATGGTATGAAGGCCTATGTGAAGGATTCATTTTTCTTCATCTCTAATAAAAGGTTTCCCATTTACTAATAGAAGTAAAATGCTGACAGATATTGTGTTTTCTAATGTTATGTATATTAATATAGAGAGAATATTCATAATTACATTCTAATTTGAAATTACAATAAATTTTTTAGAATTGGATGTTATTATTTTCAAAATATTTATATGTAGTGACATAAAAAACATTAAACTAATTTTTTTGTAAAATATGAATCATCTAAGTGTTTGAAAACATTTACATAGAAAACATTACCAATACAATTAGTTTTATATAACTATAATAAATCAAATAATTTTCAGTATTGAATAAGTGAAAAATAATCACCACTATCCTCTTCATATAATACATTGCATATTATTTTCCTTGATTCTATAGAATATGGGGTTTCAGGAGTCTATTATAATATTAATACCATTGATTTTTTGTCTATTTTTATCATCTCAAAATACTCAAAATATAAAACAATGTTGTTATAGTGATCCTTATGTATAGAAACTTTTGTCTCTATGTTGATAAATGGACTGTTAATTTTTTTCATTATATGATTTTCACTCTATTCCATCTCTTATTGTAGATAAAACTTCTTCTACTTCCTTTGAGAAATTCACCTGGATGTCTATTCCAATATTTTTTATATAAATAAATATGAATATATTTCACTCATCATATTAATATATGGATTTAATATAAACCAAAAACCTTCTTTTTTTGGTTGGTTAGTATTTTTAGGAAATAAAAATTTTTTATTTATAATGCTAGACAATTATGTGGTCACAACAAAAACATTTTCGACATTGGATTCACTTACATTTGTTTTCCAAATAAGGAAATTATTTCCTTTTCTATCACATATATTTTTATAATGGTTACTTCTATCTCTAACAATTCATTAAAGAATAAGATTGACATGAGTGATGAAACCTTAACTATATGTGTGATTTATACAAATTATTAAAGTAATTAAACATTAAAACAAATTTCTCTTCCGCATTATCACAATTTAATATATCCTTATTAGATCATACTATATAAATCATAGTTTATCCATTGTTACATTATGTTATATTATTTTATACCTCTCTACCTAATAACTTGAAGTAACTAAGAAATTATTCCTTCATTGTAATTTTTTGGAGTATATGATCAACCAAAACAAATCCCTTAGGAGTGCCAACCTTGGTGCATAGTAACAGTGCATTCACTATACACTGAAATGATGGATGAGATATACTAAACTGAAACATTTCAGGGATTTTATCACTTGATGAGACTATGCAAAAAAACATTCACTTATTGTATCAAGGCAATGATTTTATTTATGTAAAACAGTTTACACAGTTTAGTAAAAAAATATCTGGATATCATCTATATTAGCACTCATATCTATATTTTATTCTATGGTACTCAAATAATGAAATTAAAGGTAACTAATGTATTATTTTGAAATAATTATAAAATCCACTGATATAAACAAAATAGTCCCAATTTAATATTAATAAAAATAATACATTGAGCATAGTGATTAAAAAATTAATACAAGAAAATTTATAATGAAATGACTGATAGCTTTATATTCCAGGATACTATAAAATATAAATTTTAAAACAGTGGTGAGAATTTATCCATAATATTGATCTTTGTAAACCCTTTCATATATAATGACTATGTTATAATAAATATCAAAATGTAGGGATTGAAAACACAAAATAGGGTGAAGACCAATGCTCAATAATTGATTAAATAATAAATTCCCTAATGGATAGATCATAAATATTTTTTTAAATCACGAATAAGATGAAATATGTGATTTAAAGGTTTACAAAAAGGTAATTGTGGATAAAAAACATGAATGATATATATAACATGTAAAATATAAAACTCATACTATGGAATGAAAAAAATACATTAAGTATATAACATGGCTCATTCAATATATAAATGAGTGTGGGATAATTAATAACATAAAATTTTCTTATTTTAGAACCTAGCTACTAGAAAACAATTCACCCAGAAAATTATCTTATGATCTAAATCCTACCAAAATCACATTATGTGATCCTAAAAAACCAATAACCCATTCACACATTAAATTCTTATTAGTGAATAATTCCCTCACACTCACCCTTTCTGCACATAACTACTCACAAACATACTTATAAATGATAATGTTATTAGATCATAATTCAACCACAATAAATCTTTGTAAGCTAGGATACATTATAACATGTTCATTCAAACAATGGTTAAACAATATCAACTCCCTTAAATAATCCATTTGTCCACAATTATAAACATAATGTTTTTCTCATATCAATTTAATTTTGTGCATATAATAGTTTAAACAATAAATTGGAAAGATATATAGGTCCTACACATCTCATAATATATAAATTTTCCTACCACTATAAAATAAATCATACATAGTCTCAAAATAGACTAATATAAAATCTATTGGGTTTATTAAATTTGTCAAAAAATACATTATATGAACATAATGAATCGTAGGATATCAAAAATTTAATTTTTCAAAATGAATAAAGAAAAAATTACATACATAGGGTCATCATTGAATAACCTCATGGATGGTAAACCTTTTATTTAATGTAGATGTGAATATAAATAAAACACAATACCATTTAGTACAATATAGTTAAAATTAATTTAGAGAAAAAAAAAATTGAAGTTAAGTAGATGAATTTTTGATACATTAATATAATGATTTCAAAATAAGACATCCCTACAAATTCATAATTTATTGCACCATTAATTCACAATCCCAAATAAAGTTTGTAATTTATTACATTGACATAAGATATTTGGTATTTTATCCTAATAGACCAAGTGGTTGTAAATATTGGAAAAGAATATACATAGTTGATATTATTAATAAAATTAAAAACATAAAATGTAAAGAATGCATTTTATTTGAGAATGTACTTATCCCCCTAAGAATATCCCATAATATTAATCATAAAACACTTATTAGTGTACTTGGAATGTCAAAACATATGAATTGGGTGAGTATATATTCTATGTAAATAAGGGATAATAACTTTGGGCTATTTAATTACTAAAAAATCCATTTAATCATTAAATTAAGATTAATATTGTAGAAATAAATTATGGTCAAATAATTACACATAAATAATCACTCGAGCTTGAAACATAACCATGTATATTCTAACTAACAAAATAATCAAATGGAATATGAATAATTAAATTAATAACAATGGAATAAATAATTTTGGTCATATAAAACTTATTTTCAAGGTATAGTACCATTAATTTTACATGAATGGGTAATTCCTCAACCAAACTAAAAATATTTTATTGTAAGATCCTCACTGAACAATCGATAGGCTATTGCATGGCCCCACATATCACTTATAATTTCTTATGAATTCCTCATAAAAAAGTTGTGGAAAATAGAAAAAATATATTCATATTGAAAATCAAACATGTGAAATTTCAATTATGAATATAATAAATAAATATAATCATAAACCATATAATGAAAAATAGATGATAATAATAAAATTGTACATCCAGATTCAAATTGATCAAAAACTATCTCGAGAAATAATAATGAAGAAGTATATCCCCATTAACGTGTAACTAACCTCAATGAATTTTTATATATATGTAAATTTAATCTAAAATATAACTTGAAACATTTTAAGAGGAATATAAACTAACATTCAAAATCACCCTTCTATTTTGAAACATGAAAATTCCTATAATATTGTCTCAGTAAATTTATTTCTAATTATGTTTTAAAAATAGTAATTTCCAAAATATTTTGAAAAACATTATCTCGAAAAATAATATTTTTAATTTGAAAATTTATTTTCAATAAAATAACTACCATGACGAGATAAAATTCCATACGTGTTGTATTAGTTAAAATGAACATTCCTATTTCAATGTTAAACATTCATAAAATATCCTCATTCTGAAAATATATAAATATTATTTTCATGAAATTTGACAAAATACAGAAACTATGTGGAAACTAACATTAATAAATAATTTTGATAATTATAAAAAAAATTTGATTTTTTTTAAAATAATGGTTAAGGAAAATGGACTTTTTTCCTAGTAGATAACCAACATTATACTTTTCATATGTACATTTTTTTAAACATTTTAGGTACCAATGTTGTTGAAAATGGTAATATTTCATAATAATATTCCTCAATAATAATATAAGAATATTTTATATTTATTATAATATATATATATTAAATAATTTCCCCAAGGGATATTTAAATTAAAACAAACATGAATAATTATGAAATTGTTGAATAAACTCAATCCACTTTAGTAACATTTGAATTATAAGCCCCATGAAATATATATATATTTTGATGCATCATTAAATAATAGGAAGATAAAATAATTCAATAAATGAAATATAAAAATTTCAGTGAATATATAACAGAATGATAATAATTGTTGAATATGGTATATGTCTCATAGATGTAAAAGTGAGACATGGAACCCTTACCTTGAGTCTGATTCATCACAATTGTTCCTAATCATCCAAAATAATAAGAATATTTAATTTTTTTTCCTTTTTAATTATCATTTTAATGTTTATTATGTATTTTATTTAACTTAATAACTTATTATATATTATTACATAACCAATTTAATTTACATTAGATGTTTCAATGAATTTTTTCCTCTATGTCAAAAATTACATTGGTATGTTAATTATGGTCAAAGAGGACAATACAAAATTTTTTAAAAAATCATATAAAAGAAATAATAATAATATTTATACATTAATTAATCATTTAATAGTATTAATCAATGATAGTTTTGAAAAATTAACTAAGATAGAACCATAAAGAATGCAGGTCATACGTTTTAATGAGTAATGTTTTCCTTATTCAATGGTCATTATTGGAAGATGTTATTAAATTATTTTCTATTAAATAATTAAAATAATATCAAATCTACAATATTATTCCATAAAATATAATTATATATATATAATTCATGTGTTTTGGTTATGAAAAGATAACCAAATTTCTTATTGATAGTTGTAGTCCATATAAACAAGAATGACATAATCAGTTTCAAGCATAAGAAATAAAATAGTAGATTAGATTTTAAAAATTAATAATTTGTCTATAATTTAACAATTATTTAATTTATATCACATTTATTAATTAAATTTTTCCTTATTTACTTCCATTTAAATATTTTTAGAAAACAAATAACATTAGTTTCTATGGCAGTTGTCCTCCATCAACAAGAATGGTGTTATCATCCTCCACTAATGGATGGAAGTTAAAAAGGTACATATGATATGTTCATAAAAAGGTATAATTATGTTATGAATATAATATTAATACATTATATCCATTATGAAATCCAACAATGAAAGGTGTAGATAGAAAACATCTCATATAGTTTCTGAAGGTTGCTATCCTCCATTACATGAGCGACGTTATCATTTCCCCAAATATAGATGAAATCGGAGTATAATTAAGGAAGTTGAAATAATAACCTATAATTATATGGTTTATAATAATGTTAATATGTTATAATTAATTATATATATTTCAAAATTGTGTAAGAATAAATAAAACAAAAACTCATAGCATGTATATTTTATGTATTCTCTGACCACCTCAATAGAGTTATACCAAATATATTCCAAGATTGAAATTATAACCAAAATTATAAATCTAGGATGAGTCAATTCAATGTGGTATATAATTTTCCTCGGGTATGGATGATCAAAAATTGTTTTACATTTTCAATAAGTGTGGATATGGGATTCCTTTTATAGTTGATTGGAGTAGAACCCTTTTAATTTTTGAAATGAAAAAAGGTGTAACTATTTTTTTCACATCCCACATGGGTAAAAAATATATTATTATAAAGAATTATAAAATATGAGGTTGAAATGTTGACATATAATAGCTTTTATAAAATATTTTAGATCATTTTTAGCCTTATCAATTTAGTTTATTCCACCTAGTGAACCAAATTAATCCTTTACTACAATAATCCATTTTTATTTTTCTCACAATTTCTTTTTGGTAAAACATTATGTTGGTTGAATTGAGTAATATAAATTTTTTGGATTCCAAATATGGTATCAATTTCTCTAAATTCCATTCATTGGTGATTAAAATTTTAGAATTAAATTATTCATGTAGAACTGATAAAAAATTAGTATCAAATAGATAATGTTCTAATGAATATAGTTTTTATGTAACAATTTTATAAAAAAATGATTAAAATTAAATAAATTCCTATAAATGACATATAATTGAAAAAAATTTCCTTTAATAAAAACGTATAATATTATTTATCTTTATAATTAAAGTAACTGAAAATAATTTTTTCTATTAAAATTCACCATTTCACATTATTCATAAAAAATGTATCATTTTAAAAGAACGAAAAATTAATACTAGATATTTTTGTTATTATAAATTAAAAAAAATCTTATAATTTCCAATAAATATTCAAATATTTGTAAATATTAATTTTAAATTTTCATTCGAATCCACCATTCAGAAAGATATAATGTTTGAGAAAATATTTCTTTAATATTTATATAATTATTATTTTATTTCTAATCCATAAATAAAAATCAAATTAACTTAAAAAAATTTAAACTTATAAATTTCTAATTTATTTATTTATAATCATACCAACAGCCCTAAAGGATTGGTTTTAAAGGTTTTGTTTTCAAATATTAATATTTAAATATAGTATTATGTTTTTTTAACCTAATGTTGTGTGCATTTAAAGATATCAAATAGAATGAATTTGATATAAGATAATTATTTCCTAATTTATTAAGAAATTATATAATCCTCTATGCATTTTTGGTGTTATACATTCTATAGAATTTGATTTTCCACATTTAAAACCACAAGGGTGTTTCATTATACCCACCTTAAATAAATTTAATCCTTTAAAATTAATCATGATCAAGGAAATAAATTTTTTTACATATTAAACTGCATTCATTGAAGTCCCATGTGGTAAAATTTGTTAATAAAACATCATCTTCATAAGAGAGAAATAAGAGTTAAAATTTCACATTGAATAAAAAATAACTAAAATTTTATGTTGGATAACATAATTAGGATATGAATATATGGACACGTAAGAATACAATAAATAATTATACATAGTGATAAAGGTAATTGATCACAATAATGTGAAAAATAAATGGAATGTTAAAGACTGAAAAACCACAAATATATTGTTCTTTTAATGACTACAAATTTAACCTATAAAGTTATTATTATATCCTTAATTTCAAAATCTTTGTCTTAATGTGTTTATGTTCCACTACTATCTAGATTAATTATTTATGGAAAACATATATAGTTGATATCAGTCTATTTAATAGGAAAATTTGCATCTTCTCTTTGTTCGTTAGTCTTTTTTCACATTTTTTATGATAGTAAATTTTTATCCAATATGGATTTTTTATCTATAATTAAAATTAACTATTAATTTCCCAAAAGGTCTATAGAATAGAGATATGTGGTTTCATATATTTATAAAAATATTATAAAATCACAATGATTACCATAAATTATCCAATATAATACATTAATCTATGAACATTAATAGTGTCACCACAAGTTCAACATTCATATTCTTCTATCAAATATATTTAATAAAAAATGATATAATAACTAGTATATCGTGTAGGTAAGTTGTAGGACCTAATGAAATACCATCATTAGGTCGTGGGATCATACCCCACAAACATTCTGAATGTGACGGGTTGTCCTCATTTATCTTGTTATTCATTTTTCTAAAGCCATATTTATATAATTAGTATAATATTAACAAATTGCCGTGGACAATAATTTCCTCAAAATATAATATTAGATAAAACATAATTTGTTTGAATACCCTCATAAAAACGATTTAATCCTTATTATTTTATCATCTAGATTATATTAATATTATCCTTCTTCAAACATGTGTTTTCTATGAATTTAAACGTGGCACTGAATCACTTTCCATGGTATCTTTAAAGACATTATTATAACTCAAAAATTTACTACTACTAAATTATAATCATTATACACATCATAATTCATTAAAATAAAATATCAATTATAAAAATAATCATATATCATAATTCATGAAAACAAATAGAAGAACATTAATCATTAAAATTTATTTGTAGTAATACCATATCCTTTACCAAGATACCTTATCATACTTTTTTAGTATATTTTTATGATTCCTAGAGAATTAATTATCATAGTACCCTATCTCTTTATTTTGGAATCATTACACAATGGAAGATTCTATATTTCACTAGAAATTATGAAGATGGTGTCCTTTTTCTCAACACATGAATAGAAATCATTTTTCATGTTATAAACATACCAATGTATTTCCATCCACAAGTATCACAATTTGGAAAATACATCATTACCTTCTCTCACTTTCCTATTTCCCCCTTTCTTCCACTTCAATTAATTCTTCCATCAAATAAACACTCAATCATTCACTTTTTATTATGTACATAGTTTCTATCATGTCATTATGCCCATCTAATAGTGGATTTATATTTGGAAACATATTCCAATTTTTTCTAGAATAGCTAATATGGATTTACTCACATGCTCTTATCCATAATAAGGAAAATAGTATTAAAAAATGTGTAATAAAATCATTCTTCTAAATTATTTATATTTCCTCCTCATTATTAGTTATTTCAATAAATTTTCACAATTGATTGCATCTACTATGAGATGATGAACTGTATAAAAAAATCCTCTCATTAAAAAAAAACATATAGAGATATATAACTTCTATGAGGATGTATTCCATTTCATAACTAAAAATGGATTTTTAGTTGCATTTAGTGGTTGAGGATGATGATTCGTGTTTTGTTCATACATCATTACTCCAAGTGGTAGATTAGTATAATTCATTATAGGGGAAATTGTATTACTCATAACCAGAGTTAGTTTCCATAATATGGTTATATGTTGACTAGTTCTAGATGAATCTTTATAACAAGAATAATTATATTTTCCATGAGAGAAATATAAATAATTATAATACAACTCCAATTCCAAACAACTCCATTCATTATATTAGATAAAATAAGTATAATACATTATGTGTAATTCCAAAACTACAAAAAAACTGAAAATAAATTGTAAAATTTATGAATATCTAATTATACAATCGTAAACATTGTTTCTATTAAAACTCACCCTATATTCCACTTAATGGTTCCCCGTGGTGGTGGGAAAAAAGACCACAAGCATGCCTCCCCAAAGGCTAGAGGATTATACATAGTTTCGAGGGCCTAGGGTGTGTCTATGGAGAGAAAATGACATCATCGATTTTAGTGCGAAGAGGGGATGAAAATAAAAACTAAAAAGTGGAATGATAAAATATAATTAGATTGAAGAAAAAGTAATGAAATAAAAAAGTGGAATAAATAACATGATGAAGATAAATATATACACTGATAAAAATGATAATGATGATAAATATTATATTCAAAATAAGTTTTCATCAAAACATAGTATACATTATATACATCATAAGGGAAAAATATTCAAAAAAGGAAAAATTCATTAAGTAAGAACCTAGAGAATTGCCTCTGTCCTCCACCCCCAAACTCCATCATATGTGGAAATTCAAAATAACATAAAAATAAATATTATTAAATTTTATATACCTATAATAAATATTATTCATGGGTTCCCTGTGTTTCATAAGCTGGTTGTGATATATTGTCTCTGTAGGCCACCACCTATGGTTCTAGGCCAATCTGTTTAATGAATAAACAAAATTATAGTGTTCTAACAAAGTAAATGAAGGTAATAAAAATATATAAGAAATTGTCTAATTTTATATGTGGGAACCATCCCATACCACCTTCATCATTCTAATCCTGATACATGAAAATATAATTGTGAATGTTATAATATGTATACATGGGCCAACATAATAAATAAGATAAGAATTCTGAACCCAAGTAAGTTCTTTGGATTGGTGGTCACATTTTTATGTCATCATACCCACATGCTCATTGTACATATATGTAACATCATATTTTTCATAAGAAAACAATATTTCATGTCCACTGGTGGAGTTCTAAACCCATAATGTGTGTTAAAAAAAGTATCCCAATGTTTTCTGAAAAAGTATCCTATATAACAAATTCCCCAGAGTCCATCCAATGAAACATGTAATAGTGTCCATTGTTTTACTCAAACAATGGTGAATCTTTGTCGGAACCATGTATCACATATAGGGGAATGAGTATCTCCCGATGCACGGTATATCGATCTTTCTAATGCATCCTTCCTTGGTTACTTCCCTATTGTATTAGTTTCACTCAAATAATATATGTAATACCACAGAAGATCACGTACAAGGAAAACCAAAGCATCACATTGACATATTAGGTAGATCGAAATCAGGCTTAGTGATTCCATCCATGACATCATTAAATAGGTACTCTTGTTCTCTCTAAACCTATAGTAGATGATCCATGACCTGAATAACATGTATTAGGTCATGAACTGGCATTTATAATCGCATTCCATCATTATACTTTCATCGTCACAAGGCAAAAAACATTTCCAACCATATAATTAAACTCAAGACAATCAATTACGGAATAAACAATAATCACATGTAATGAAACAAAAATCATAATGTATATGTCATATGAGGTGAAATATATTTAATTAAATGTCATATGAATATACACATAGTCAACCAACCAATCTTCATAAATATTTAATAAAATCTATGGTGTGGAATCAAGAATAAGATATTATAATAAAATTTATGAGGTATAAAGCTCATTGGCTATCCCCATATTTTCCAATTTATTTAAAACCTGTAAAAAATTAAGTCATAGTCAAGATAGAAAATTGAATGTAAGAGCACAAAATTGGCCTGCCAATGATGAGATTAACACCCCAGGGATTTGTTTCCCAATATAGTAGGGACACAACAAACATGAGAAAAAAACATAATTAATTTATTAAACCAAATTGTTGCATCATCTAAAGGGTCTGGAAGGAGGTTCTATGATGCATTATTTTAAATTCAAATAAAGAGAGAGAATGACCCAGACCACCAACCTATATGTAGTATCACTACACACATCAATTATAAATGAATAAAATGGCCTAAAATGGGATAAAACGATGAAATTTTCAAGCACCATGAATATAGGTTGAAACCCGTCACATAAAAATAGTATAACATATGTAAGAGGTACATTTAGAGAAATGGAAGTGGGTGAGAGAGCCTACTGGCGGCTGTTTGTTTCTTCTTGATGATAGTGATTTAGTGGCCTATCGAAAGAGATATAAGAAACCACTTGAAAAGGGAGAAGGAATATTCATTATTGGGGGAGTTACGGAGGTTCCACTAGATAAGGAATATGAAATGAAAATGGGGAATTAAAAAATTATTACGGAAAACAACTATTTCACCCACTCAAGTGGGATCGTGGAGTTTGGACACATGGTTGGATAAACAATTTTCCATCTATTCTATATTTTCTTTATAATTTTTTCACCCCACATGTTTAGAAATAGCATTTAACAAACCATGTGCTTACCATTCAAAATGTATTATCCCAAATGCTTACAACAATGCATGGTCGTGCACCTAAGGTCACATAGTTTCAAAAAAACTGAACGACCCCATTAACTATTCTCTCTAAAAACCACATAATTTAGGGAAAACATGCAAGATGGGCGTTATAATTCCAACTATCCATGGTACCCATTCATTTCATCCCATATTGGGGCTTTAGGATTCACATGATCCAAAAAAACAACTGATATCTCCTTGACATGATTTAAAATTATTTCAAGGGTCGTTCCATGTAATTTAAACCTGAAAAAAAATGGTATAAACCTCTGAGAAAATATTTCTCCTTAAAATCTCCCCTCCTTAAGGGAACTCATGCTCAATATTCCCTTTTGAGTGTTGTACAACAATATTTAAGAATTTTTTTCTTCATAATAGATACATCATCTTCCCACTACCATGTTTGATATTAATCACATATATTCTTCTGAATCAACCAGACCTATGGAACTATTATTCTTCACCGAGAATTTGTGCTCCCATCAACGATATGTATCATATTCTCCATGAGTGAGACATAATCTTCTTTCTCAATATCCTTGTGTTCAAATGAATGAGTTATGTCTGGATTACACTGTTGCAGATAATAAATTTGGAATAAATTATGCTTGAGTAAAGACCCGTGATTTCAATGTATTTTTTTAAAAATATATAGAAATTTTACCAGTCTAAATAAATTGAAAACAATTTATTCGGAGTCCCAGAGTACCCAGAATGAATTTCGGAACTTTATTTCTTGTATAATCAATAAACGTGCGAGTGGGTTTCTCTAACATTTGAACTGGTGCTCATAATTGAAATCTGAGAGCACTTTTCAACTCACAGTGCCAGTATTCGCTCAATAAGACATTCACCTCGATGGTAGTGGGTCGAGTGTGAAATCTAGTTTTTTTGTTTTTCGTGTAAGAATAAATTAAAAATGAAAGTGTGTCACATTTTTATTTTTATTTGAAACACCCATGTCGGTGTTGGGAGGTGGGGTCCACTAGAAATAAACCTCAATGTGGAAGTTGGAAGTGGGGATCTCTAGACCTTAAACTCCACTGCAAGGTTATGTTGGTGGGGACCACTAGAACCACAACCTCCCATGAGATGTTATGGTGGTGGGTACCACCCAAGATTAAACTACCTTGAAACCCCCCTTTAATTGAGAGAAACCCTCAACTCCCTAATAAATGTGGGGGAAGCCTCTTTAACACGTCTATAATTTAATTGAGCTAATCCTCAGGCTTTAATTAGGCCACCAACATAATTAATATAGCTTTATTAATTCTTGACAACAAAATAATTGATGGCATAATCTTTTATTTTGGAACCACTTTTACATTTGGTGGAATTGGGAGAAAGTTTCACCAACGAAGAACTCTTCCTCCACGATGAACGCCAGTGAGGAACGTCTTCAACTTCATTTTCATAAGCACCTTGCGTAGTCAACCGATGTGGGATGTCTTCAAAGACCTACCTTCCCTCCTAATATTCCTCAATAAACAATACGAGGTAGGAAGGGTTATTAAATTCTTGAATCTTATCGATTAATATCGTCATTCTTGATTCATGATTATTGTTTAGTCACTTGATACCACTCTAAACACTGAGGGTGTGGGCCAATCAAACATGTACTGAATCCCCTCCATCATCTTCTTTGTGGTGATAATCAAAATGAAGGAAGATGATGAAGGTGACGAAGGCAAGGACCCCGCCACCCGCGGCCACCGTGACCAGCACCGCCCCTCACGGCGCCCCTTGTGGTGCCCTGGCCAAACCTGCCCTATGCCCTGGCTTGTGCCACCCACCAGCCATGCCACCCCAGCTGGGCTCCCACCGGCCACACCTCCCGTCAGCCGTGCACCCCACTGGCTGCACCAGTCGTGCCTCTGTCGGCCCTCTTAGCCGCCCTGGATCTCGCTGCCCGCTGGGCTCCGGAGCCGCCCGTGCCCCTCAAGGACCCCCAGTCAAACCGACCCGTGCCCTCACGGGGCCTCGATAGGACTAGACCGTGACCTTCGCGGCACCAGGGACAAAATTTCACACTCCCCTCGCAGCACATCGGCTGAATCGGCCCCCTCCCATCGTGGCACCCCGGCTGAACCGGCGCCGTGCCATCCCAGCTCCCCCGCGGCTGCGCCGCCACGTGGCACCGCGGGCTCCAGGACCCCTCAAGGCCCCCACGACCAGCTATACTTCCCAACAGACCGGTCCACATTATGGGCTAGGCCTAACCCAATGGGTCAGGCTGGGTCAACCCAAATAAGGTCGACCATTGAAAGGTTTTTCCAGTTCGGTCAGACCGAGTCGGACCAGACCTTGGCCCACTACGTCCCGTATTTTTATTTTGGCCATAACATTGACACCAGACTTCTATTTGATTAACTGTCAGCGGCATTGGGAACTTCTTATAAATATGGTCCTTTTTAGTGATACCTCATAGAGGTTTGGATTGAGATTCGGTACGGTCGGGTTGGGTCGAGCATGAATCCAACAGGGCCCCCGTGACTAAATGGATAATAACGAACAGATCATGCATCCCATTGACTCTTCATCTGTTCAATTAAGACCCATGTGACGTTGTAGACCTTGGTGATACATTATCGTGGTAATTTTGTGATAGTAAGGTTATCGAACAGTATCATGGGGAGAGGATCCTCCTGGAGACGAGCGAGCATAGTACGGAGAACTAGTAGATGGATGAGACCTGACGACTACTGACCTTTTTGAGTCGTAGTAACTCAACTATCCCAGTGGGGTGTGCCTTGGTGTCGCGGAAGACCCATAGATGAGAGCACCTTGGTGTCGCAGCCAACCCATGGTACTCGACAGGAGGAGTACCTTAGTGGGTTACGAGGGGGAGCGTGCTTGGTGACGCAGCAGACCCACGGTGGGGAGCACGCTTGGTGACACAACAGATCCACGGTAATTGAAACGAGTAGTACCTCAGCAGTCCAAGGTTTGTGGGAAGCACTTTGGGTTTCATAGCAGGCCCACTGTACACGATAGAGGAGGAGTTCTACATTAGTTGAGGTTTCAACAATGTGTCTGGGGATGTTACATGATACTACCCCAAAAATAAAATGCTTGATGAGGTGAGTCAATTTTTTTGTGTTTTCCTCATGATTGAGACGGATCACTTGAAAACATAGGAATATGTATGTGAATATACATATGTATGGTTATATATTCATTTCATACATGGTGTCTTATCATTGGTCAGTTTTGTGTGACCTTGAGAGTCTTGGGGTCCCTACAGAGTATCGTTATACTCTCCCCTACACGGGCTATTCCCTCTCCTTGTTGTGTTGGTCGCAGACGATAGACAACACTAACTGAATCTTGGAGTATCATGATCGGATAGTTCTTGGAGGTGGACCATACGGCATGTCGGTACGTGGAGGAGATGAACGGACGTAGAGTGATGAGGAGGCTATTTGTACCTACCCATTAGGTAGGAATCTCGGAGGACGACTTGATAGCTACTTTTCTTTCTTTTTCATCAGTTGTATTGTTTTCAGTTGTACTTGTACCATTACTGTTGGTCTTGTATTACGGTCCCTATCACTTTTAGAACACTTTTGTTTATATAGTACACACGTGTTCATATCTTTCTTTGTGTGTAAACAGGTTATAAAGGAAATGCTTTCCTAGTATTAGAGAATTATGTCATTTGTGCTAGTCTCCAGCCCCTTGCCTATGCAAGGGGAGCTTGCGGTAGTCACGGAACGGGACCCATGGGATGGGATGTGACAAGTTGGTATTAGATGAATCATTTATACTATAAAGCTTAGGACTCTGATCTTTTATGTGAAGCAATAGAGTTATGTGTAGTGAGTGTGGTTTTCAGTTCAGTGAGTCCAGTGTTGGTGCGGTGGCCAAATTATCCATACACCAGAACCCTGACTTATGATTTTCGACACAGTGCATAAAAAACTGATTGCGTGTTGTTATCAAGAGGCTTATTTGTGAGCTCTTTGAGTCAGCTCACCAGGTCCACTAAACAGGTATACCTTTTAACCGTAGCACACCTGTTTCTCTTTAGGATTCCTCCACGTAGACAGCCGTCTATAGTTGTGAGAGTTCTATAAATTGATAGCCCAGCGAGTGATGAGGCCTCGGTGCAGGGTCCTATTCATGTTGAGGCATCAATAGGGGCACCAGCGGTACCATTCCCCATTGGGACACCGATTCCACCATCCCCAGTAGCAGACAGTGCACACCACTTGAGCGCAATGCATGAGTTCCAACACAAGAGGCCACCCAGGTTCCTAGGAGAGATGGACCTGCAGGCGGCAGAGGATTGTCTAGAGGCCATGGTGAGAGTTTTTCGATTAGTAGGGACACCGGCAGATATCATGGTGATTCTTACTGCTAGCCTTTTACAGGAAGCAGCAGGAAAATAATAGAGCATTTTGCTCCAGGTCCATGATATGGTAATATTTCTCTAGTCTGACTTCAAGAGCCTGTTTCGGGAGAGCTTGTCTCGACAACTCTTTTCACAATGTGAATACATGAGCTACTTCATCTGCAATAGTGCATCATGACTGTATCTCATTACATAGTGAGGTTCACTGACCACTCACACTACTCCACATATATGGTGAAAAGCCCATTATTTAGATCCCTGTCTATCAAGCATGGAATCAGGAAATAGATCAGTGCTTTATTGGTCTCACTCAGCATCCTGACGTAGGTTGGGGTTTTAGAGAGAGCTCATCATGTGGAGAGCTTTCTTGTTGATCAGTCTCCAGCAGTGAGATACACCACCAGTAGACACATAGAGAAGTATTCTACAGATGTTAGTAGACATATTTCATAGAGGTACTAGAGGACCAAACCTATCGGTGGACAATCATATGACTCAGGATCGGTTTTGCAAGGAACCTGAAGAGGAGACAGACATTCCAACAATGATCAGTGATTCAAATGCGGCGAAAAGGGTCACATGGCTCGTGACTGTCTGAACCATCATATAGATGATAAGAAAACGGTCGAGGGACCTCCCAGGCAGAAACATAGATTTGATCAAGGTGGTCTATAGGGAGAAGGCGGATGTGGAAGAGGATCTGGCCGTGTAGCTGGCATTGGGTGATGATTCGAGATGTTACTGCGACCACCACCAAGAGGTCCACCCCGACCACAGGGAGCAAGTGGACATGGGAGATCTCAGCTCTAGGTAGCTGAGGCCTACGACCATGGTGTTCCAGAGATGATACGATGTATGATATGTTTCTACTCCACCTTAGATATAGTACATATAGTCATAGGTGTCGGTCCACCTTTTATTACCACTACCCTCGTTAGGAGCTCAGAGATTCCAACGGAGCTATTGGCTCGATCCTTACGGCTATATACTCCTACGGTAGCATATTCGACGATTATGACCTGGTGTTTGGAGTGTGAGATGACACTAGGAGGCGAGAGATTCAGCTAGGATCTCTTAGTAGCAGCGTCGAGGCCTTACGAAGTCATCTTAAGAATGGACTGGTTATCTAAAGTCCATGCTCATATAGACTGTATTAGGCGCAAAGTTTGGTGTGTCCACACAGATGGGACCAGGTTTACCATCACCGGTGGGAGGGGACACATTTCACCACATGATGGATTTTCCTGGAGGAGGGTGAAGCCAATCTCATATCATTTGGCTAGCCTGACCCTTGTATCTATTGATGTATAGTCTCTGAACTATCCTGTAGCGATAGACCAGTATGCGGATATTTTCCCTTATGATGTCCCAGGTCTACCCCCTCTTAGAATGGTAGAATTTTACATTGACTTGTACCCCGAGAAAACACCAATATCTACTCTAGTGTATTATATGGCTCTCACAGAGCATTGCGAGCTACTGGTACAGCTAGAGGACTTGCAAGGGAAGGGATTCATCCAACTCATTGTCTCCCCTTGGGTAGCCCCGAATCTTTTTGACAAAAGGAGGATGGGAGATTGAGGCTTTGTGTTTACTATCAGTTCCTGAAACAGGTTACCATGAAGAAAAAGTACCCACTCTCGAGGATTAAAGACATCTTCGATCAGTAGAAGGGGGAAATATGGTTCTCAAAGATAGACCTCGGATCAGGCTATCAACAGCTTAGAGTTCGAGCTGAGGATGTGCAGAAGATGGCTTTCAAATGTCTGTATGACCACTATGTGTTTTTGGTTATTCCATTTGGCATAACCAATGCTCGAGAAGTGTTTATTGGACTCATGTACAAGATCATTCAGTAGTACCTTGGGCCTTCGTAGTATTCTTCATCGATGATATTCTGATCAACTCGACTACTAAGAAGGAGAATGCCTACCATTTGTGGGGAGTAATGGACACACTCTGAGAGCACCAACTTTATCGTAAGCTCTGGAAGTTCCAGTTCTAGATCCATGATATTCACCTTCTAGGACATTTCATATCGAATGTTGGATTTGCAGTGGATCCATCGAATATTGAGGTGTTACTTTCTTGTGAGCCACCCTAGAGTGAGATGGAGGGGCGCTGTTTCTGAGGTTTGGATGGATACTACCTGGGTTTTGTGCTAGAATTAATTAGAGTTTCAGCACCACTATCAACCTTGATGAAGAAGAGAAAACCCTTCGTGTGGTCGAAGAGATTCTAGTGGATATTTCAGGGCCTGAGGGAGAATGTGACTAGTTCCCCCATCCTGAGGCTTATAGAGGATGGCGTAGGGTACGTATTCTACGGTGACATATGAGGGACTAGACTCAGATGTTTCCTAATGCTGGAGTGAACAGTGATCATATATGGTTCTCGAAAGTTGAGAGAATATGAGCAGAACTACGCTAATGGTGACCTGGAGTTTCCACTGTGGTATTCTCCTTGATGATGTGGCGAAACTATCTGATGGGAGAAAATTTTACAGTGTACTCTGATCACAAGAGTCTCAGGTGTGTCTTCTATCAGAAGGACCTAAATATGAGACAACAACATTGTCTTGAGTTCCTCCAGAACTATGACTTCAATATAGTCTATACTCCTTAGAAGGGGAAAGTTGTAGCAGATGCACTCACAAGGAGGTCTGGTATACAGCTTCTAGGCGAGGTGACGGTGCAGCTGGCTGCTTTACAGTTATCCTTTATAGATATAGATTGAGAAGACTTTCTACAGTCTCTTTTAGTCACTCCACCACTTCTTCAGCAATTCAGGGAGGCACAACATGGGGACACTGACTGTGAGACACAACATGCTCGGATATCCACAGGGCAGACACATGCTGGATTTTCTAAAGGTGGGGAGCGTGTCATCTTCTTCAGATGGAAAATCATGGTACCAGTGTCACTTCAGGATGAATTGTTGATGGATTTCCACAGATCCCATCTAGAGGTACATACAAGAGTGGAGATGATGTACCATTACCTATAATGATAGCATAGGTGGATGGGAAAGATGAAAGCAGTTGCAGAGTTTGTCTCTTGATGCCTCACTTGTCAGCAAATGAAGGCGGGGAATCATGAACCAACATGCATGGTTCTGCCATTAGTGGAACTAGATTGGAAGTGGGATGGGATATCCACTAACTTCATGACATGACATACACATATATCTTGGGGTCATGGATCTATCTTGGTGATCGTCGGTCGAATCACCAAGTGGGCACACTTCTTACCCATCAGAGAGTTGGGTTCAATAGAAAGCATGGGACGCCTCTATGTGCAAAAGATTGTGCGGATACATGGAGTACCCATGATGATTTTCTCTTATCGTGATTCATGTTTTACTTCCTGGCTATATAAGGGGATAAATGAGGCTTTTGGGATGCATCTGTTTTTGAGGACCACCTTCTATCGTCAAACGGATGGTCAGACTGAGCAGACTATTTAGACCCTCGAGGATATGCAACATGCCGGTGTCCTCAACTTCAGTCACAGCTGTGAGGATCACTTACCTTTGGTGGACGGTTCATACAACAACAACCATCACTCCACCATAGGGATGGAATATTTTTAGGTGTTTTATGGGCGACCTTGCAGATCACTCATGTGCTGGACTGACCCAAGGGAGTCAGAACTATTGGGACCACATATGGCCCGGGATACCATAGAGATGGTTTCGATCATCCAGGAGCGGATGAAGAGTACAAAGTGTAGAAAGAAGTCATATTATGACAGAAGTTGGAGACCACTGGAGTTCGAGGATGACGACAACATCTTTCTACAGGTCTCATCTTGATGAGGGATGCAGAGGTTTGGTCGGGGTGGAAAGTTATCTGTAAGGTTCATCAGACCTTTTCAGATCCTCAGCATAGTTGGTAAGGTGGCATACCACTTAGATCTTCCACATATGTTGCACCGGGTGCATGATGTCTTCCACGTATCCCAGCTGAGGAGATAAGTGCATGACCCTTCTCACATCAATGACCATTGTGAGTTAGATGTTGATGATGGGGCGACATTTACGGAGGTCCCAGTAGAGATCGAGGATCGTCAGGAGTGGGTTATTTGATGATGTTCGATACCTATGGTGCATGTTTTCTAGCTGCATGAGAACTCCAAGATAGCACTTGGGAGCTGGAGGCTCAGATGCGTGTTGAGTACCCCCACTGGTTCCCTTAGTTCGAGTTGTAGCTTACGGGGACGTAATGCCCTAAGGTGGGGAGAATTTAAAGACCCGAGATTTCCATGTAAATTGTTTTAAATATATTGGATTTTTACAAGTCCATGAATGTTGACGATGTGTGATTCAGAGTCCCAGAGTGCCCATAATGAATTTCTGATCTTTATTTTAGGTACATTCAGTAAACATGTGAGCGGGTTTTTCTAACATTTGAACTGGTGCTCGGAATTGTAATATAAGGGCACCGTTGAACTAGAGGCACCAGTGTTCTCTTATGTATACAATCACCTTGATGGAAATGGGTCGATATTGAAAGATATTTATTTCATTTTTTGTCAATGAATAAAATAAAAATAAAAGTGTGTGACATTTTTATTTTTATTGGCAACACCCATGTGGGTGGTGGGACATGGGGTCCACTAGAACTAAACCTCTATGTGACAGTTCGCAGTGGGGACCACCAGACCTTAACATACCATGAGAGGTTATGGTATTGGGGACCACTCGATCCATAACCTCCCATGAGAGGCTATGATGGTGGGGAGCACCCGAGATTAAACCCCATTGATACCCCATTTAATTGGGAGAAACCCTCACCTACCTAATAAAATTGGGGGGAGCCTCTTCCACACCTCCACAATTTAATTGAGCTAACCCTCATGCTTTAATTATTCCACCCACCATAATTTATATAGCGTTTTGAATTTTTTCTAACAAAATAATAGATGGATAAATCTATTATTTTGGCACTAATTTTACATTTGGGTGGAATTGGGAGAAAACTTCTCGAACGAATAATGCTTCCTCCATGAAGAACGTTAGTGAGGAATGCCTTTGAAATCTACCTCAGAATCACCTTGTGGAGGAAACCGACGTGGGACATCTTTGAAGACTGACCGTCCCTCCTCATTGTCGTCAACAAACAATATGAAGTAGGGATGGTTATTAAATTCATGAATCTTCTCGATCAATATCCTCATTCTGGATTCATGATTAATGCTTATCCACATGATACCACTATAAACGCGGAGGGTGTGGACCAAACATACATGAGCTGACCCCCTCCGCCATTATTCATTGTGGTGTTCATCAGAATGAAGGAAGACAGTGAAGGTGATGAAGGCAGTGATGCCGCCACCCGCGGCCGTCGCGACCTGCGCCGCCCCTCACGGCTCTACCGAAAAACTGGCCATTGCCCCCAACTCACACCACCTGCAGGCTCGAGCCACCCCGGTCACACCGCCCACTGGCCGTGCCACCCTCCGGCCAAACCGGCTGCGCCGCCCCTCTTCCTCCGAGCCGCCCCGGCTCACGCCACCTTTCATCCTTCCAAGTCGCCTGCTCCCCTCACGGCGCCCCAGCCGAACTGACCCCTGCCATTGTGGTGCTCTGTCCAAACCGGCGCATGCCCCTTGCAGCGCCCCTGCTGAACCATCCCACACCCTCAAGGAACCCCGGCAGAACTGGCCAGCGCCCCTCATGGTGTCCCGACCGAACTGGCCTCATGCTATCATAGCACCCCAACGACCGAGCTTCCCCACGACACCCGCGAGTTCCCCAGACCCTCGAGGCTCTTGCGGCCTATTGGACCTCCTAGAAGACCAGGCCACAATATGGAGTGGGTCGGTCTGACCATTTTGAACGGAACCGGTCCCACTACGACCCGTATTCTTCTTTTGGCCATAACATTCGCATCAGACGTTCGTTTAAGGAACCGTCAGCAGCGTTGGAATATTTGGAATGGGACAGTCCCTTCGAGTGATACCCCACTATGTTTTGGATTGAGATAGGGTATGGTCAGGTTTGGTAGAGCACGAATACAACTGGGCCCCTGGGACTAACAAGCTAATAAATAACAGATCATGTGTCCGATTGACGCACTATTTGTTATGTTGAGACTCCTGTGATGTGGTGGGAATTTGTGATACTTCTCTGTGGGACATTGTGATGGATGGGGCATCGACCAGTAGCTTGTGGTGTGTATCCTCTTGGAGATGAGTGAGCATAGTGCGAAGGCCTAGTAGCTGGATGAGACATGATGATTGCTGGCCGTTTTGACTCTAAGTGACACTAATAGCCTAGTGGGAGCTCCTTGGTGTATTGGCAGACCCACAGTGGGTAGCGCCTTGGTGTCACAACAGACCCACGGTAATCAAAAGTAGATGTACCTCTGTAGGCTACGAGGGGGAGCGCTCTTGGTGACACGGCAGACCCACGGTGGGGAGCATGCTGGGTGACACAACAGATCCACGGTACTCGATAGGAGGAGTACCTCAGGAGTCCAGGGTTATGGGGAAGCACGCTTGGTGTCGCGACTGGCCCACTGTACTCGATATTAGAGGAGTTCTCCAAAAACAAATGTTTCGACAATGTGATTGGCGATGTTACTTGATACTACACCTAAGATAATATCATGGTTGATCTAAATCAGTTTTTCTTTGTTTTCCTCATGATTGAGATGGATCACTTTATAAATTAGGTATATGTATGTGCATATATCTAAGTATGGTTATTTGTTGATTTCATTCATTGTTCTTTATCCTTTTGGGATTTTTTGAGACCATTAGGTTCTCGGGGTCCCTACTGAGTATCGCTATACTCACACCTTCACAGGTTATGCTCGCATCTCATTGTGTTTGTTATAGACGACATACAATGCTGACTGAGGCTGGGAGTACCAGGACTAGACGATTCCTAGAGGTGGACCATACAATGTGTCAGTACGTGGAGGAGATGGATGGACGCAGTGTTCTGAGGAGGCTATTTGTACCTACTCATCAGGTAGGAAGCCCAGAGGATGACCCATTAGTTGATTTTCATTCTTTTTCTTCGGGTGTTTTGTGTTTAGTTGTACTTATACCTTTAATTTTGGGACTGTATTCTGGCCCCTTTCACTTTCAACACTCTTTTGGTTATACAATTTACTCATGTTCGTATCTTTATATTTTTGTTTATAGGTTATAAAGTCAATGCTTTCCCTGTTTTATGGAATTACTTCTTTTGTGGCAGTCGCCAGACCCTGGCCAATGGAAGGCGGTTTTGGGTTAGTCATGGCATGGGCCCCCGAGGATGGGTCATGGTAACTTTTCATGGTACCTTTGAGGAATCATCAACCAATATGCTACCAGTTCGACTCTCTCCTATATCTCTAAAGACCCGGTATATCAAGGTAATATCTTTTCATATATCATGATTCATTTATGAACTAGTAGATGGGATAGAAATTGAAATAAACAATGTCCACCTAAAATTATAGAGGTAAATGGATATGATTGGTATATTAATTTTTCATTGCATGGGTTGTATTCATATGCTTCCAAATCATCTAAACATTCTATGAAGTCTCATGAACAAGATGAGTAACTAGTATAGCTAACTCACCTGACTCAAGACATCACTATGGGGAAAAAATGCTCTACCATAGAATTCCTCATAAAGATCCATCAATATCAATTTATAAAATAATTTTTTTGTTTGAAAACATAAAATGTGGGATATTTTTTTCAAATGATCCTCCAAATTAAGAATTACGAATCAATGTATATCCTCTAATACTCGTGTTTTCTTCTCAGACTCCCTATCTATTTGAGGGTGATATTCCATACTCAAGATCACCTACAAACTAAGTTACTTTTCCAACACATTGTAGAATCATGAAATAAATTTAATGTCTCTCTCTGAAACTGTATAATGGGGAACACAATTAGTTTCAAAAATCTCTCAAATGTTAATCCATATTAACTCATAAAAATATAATGTTTCACAGATCTGTAAGCAGTGTTCATCCTTGGATGACTTATTTATAATCACCCATACCACATATTCTCCTCAAGGGTATCTTGGAAATACTATCACTAAATCCATAGTTATGCCATTCAATTTCACCTATCTAAAGGATAGAGGGTGTAGAAGTCCAACTAGTCATAGGGGATCATCCTTCACTTTCTGACAAGTGGAACACCTTCTGATGATTCCTTCTCTACTGATATTCATACCAGGAAACAAATACTTGTGTCATATATATCTATAAACTTTGTTAATCATGTGATTCACCTATCATACATAGGCATGTGATATCCACATTATCCCTTCTCTTATTTTAAATGGCACCCAAACATGGACCAAAATATTACAGTTTCACATCCATCTAATATCCCATATAGGGGGCTCGGTTCTCTCCTTTGAAACTATTCCTCAATACAAGGTCCTTGAAATCTGTTATCTATCTCATATGTACCCACTACATAATGGAGGATATCACTACTATAACATAAATGATTGGTTTCTCATGCTACTTCTCACCTTGTATATGTATCTAAAAATTTAGATCCATAAGCTATCACTCAATGTTGACCTACTTGATTTCTTATGTATGTGTTTTCTAACTCAAGCAGTATTTTTATGGATTTCTCCTTGACATGTGTGTATGAAATTTAAATTTCAAAGGACTGTAGGTATTTGACCCAACTGTGCACCTCAAATTCATTTCTATCTATGTTTAGATGTATTTGAGACTTTATTTATCTGTATAGATATTGAATTTCTCTCCCAAAAGAATGATAATCAAACCACATAGTTCATGAACCACATCTACTTGTTATATATCATGTTTGAAGTTACTTATCTAATGATTAGTCGGATGGAAAAACCCATATTCCATGAATAGATATCCTTTCATCATAACTTCATTAAAACTAACATGTGAAGAATTAATATAGACTATATTCCTTGTTCCTTGATCGATAAGATTCAGAATTAGTACTAATATGTGTCTACCATCGAACTCTTGAAATTATTACTCACAATATTAAATATTTAAGGACAAAACATCCTTATTAGTCCTAAAAGTCAAGGGTATTGATTATAAGGATATTCAGTGAGGAATCACTTTTAATATCCAGATTTCTTAGACTTCCCATAGGAAACCATATTGGTCAATGTATCTCGGTCAACTAATATACCTTCCACTATTATGATATGTCTTCATAAATGAACAATAAGAATACCAAAGTTTCATTTACAAGTCATTTCATATAATTGTTTCCCAGATGGAGTACTTATAATGATATCAAGATGGATGACATGGTCATGTCTTCTACATGAATACACTATGACTTTGCCTATGAATACTACTACAAAGGAACCAAGATACTGCTGAAAACTCCAATATGTAAAATATATAAAGTATTATAGTGTTTTATTCAACCTTACCGACATAAAAAATATTTTTACAAGTTTTACTTAAATATTAACGATGTATATCGTATATAATATTGCTTCCCTCAGACTTGATGGTTTCCCAACCACAAAAAGATCTTAGAGAAAATTGTTTCTCAATAGAGTTGTTCAAAGTTGACATCCATATAAGGAAATAGATACCATTTATTCAACATGATTTGTTACAAATTGAGTTAATATTAACATAATATAATGGTATAATTCATCATCTTATCAAAATATGTAGGTGAACCCCATGGTGATGTGTAGGAACAGATAAAACCATTTTCCACTAGATCTTGAAGATGATTTTTTCTTTCGAGAGCACTGTTGATTCGATCCTTTATAGAGGAATGGATTGTAGTGTCGCACCTGGCAGTTACTCCATTATTAAATAAATATATCTATTTAGATTTAATCTATAGAAATACATAGAGTAACATCCCTGGAGTGATCCAATATAGGATACAATTCTACAAACTTCATTCCTTGACCACTCATAAAGAAACTGGCCAGCTAGGTAGTCACTCTACCTATCTTAGTGTATTCAGGTCTAGTTTAGTTTTAATGTATATCCCATTAACTATTTTTCATATACATGTTACCCTTGGTTAATATAAAGGACACTCAAAGGTGATAAAAATCCACATTGTCATGATTAGGAAAATGTTAGTCTATACCAAGAGGACGTCAATGTTGATCATCACGAGGATGATAATACTCCCAAATAAATGGAACCCACCTATTCCATGAGGGAAATTGTGACACTAGAGTATACCCTCTTTCCATATGCATATCGACATGTTGAGTGAGATGATTCCACATCATCACCAAAAATCTATGCCCATACATTCCACAAAAAGAATATATATAAATGAGTTTGATTAACCTATATATGAGAGGGTAGAAAATTAAATATAGGCTACGAGAACTATACAAATCATTGTATATGGCCCTATAATATACTACTATGGTGATTGTTGCCTTGAATAAATATGTCCTAAACAAAATCAATCATATGATGACAGACTAGCCTATAGAGACCCAAAGCTTGACGTACATGGACATTACATTACTTTTGCGGAATACTTAAAACGTGACAAAAACAGACACCCAAAGACCATATTAGTTTAGTGTCTTTGGAAACTCGGAATGAAATCTTCTAATCATGGTGAAAGATCTTCAACATCTACCATAAAGATCTTACCCTTTTGGTTTTATTACCTAAAACCATTATTTATATCTTGGTGAAAAGAAAACCTAAAAAGTTTGAGCTCAATTTCTTAGTAAGGGTAAACATAGAGAACATAAAACAATCCGTAATTATTTGAATGCAATAACTTGGACATAAAATCTAAACATCAAAATCTTGAGTAAAGGCATAAATCATAGAAGTACGTAAGGAATATATCATAAAGGAACATCAATCATAATAAAATATCTTGTAAATAAAACTTTTAATTATGTAAAAACATTAAGCACATGATATTATTTCCATAGTAGCCAAGGCATTGCTGCCAAGACCATCTTTGTGGACAAAGCCCCTTTCTGAATCGAGTTCACTCCTCATTTCAGTCCTGTAACACTGAACCGGATTAACTTACCGTTCTAGCCATGTCTATCTCATGAGATATAAATCATTACCCAATGCATTGGAGGGAGATATCGGTCTCACCCATCTCATAATGAAATCATTCATTCTTGTGCCACAAAATAATAAATCATACATCATAGCATAACCAATGTAATAGAATGTGATTCTTAAACATCATGCCATCATAACACAATCCATAAAACAAATGGATATCATTTCATAATAAGAAGAATCAAACAATGTAAATAATGTAGACATTATACTTGAAACAACACATATGAAATAATGTCATCTTAGATGAAATAATGGTTTTAATAAAACACTTGAAATGAATTCTTAAGGAAAATATCCTTTATTCTTCAAAATCAATTTCTTTTCAAAAAACGACATGCAATTTTAAAAGAAAGAGATTTTGTTAAAAATATTCATGAAATATTTTTTAGGATTATTCATTAAAATAATTCTTTATAAAACCTAAAAAATCCTTTCATGTCGTATAAGTTAAAAGAATATTTTTCTCATAATTTTGCCGGAAAAGTGGAAAAAGTACCTCGTAATGTAAACAAAAGAAATATTCCTTACATACCATGTAGTAAAAGTCAACAAATGGGTAAAACACACTTAAAAAATATGTGAATCCAATTTTTTAAAATAGAGACATGGATGATAGATATAACCCCAGTGAATACTTACGAATAACAAATCTCGGATAAAAATGAGATTGGAAAAGTTATCCCTTACCTTATGACCGATATGCTTCGTATGTATCCGAACCTCCTATATAATGATTTAAATAATTTCATTTACTTATTACAGAATCATATTCATTGTTTTATATTATATATGGTTCACCTAGGTATTTATATTACCCGTTCATTTGTCAATTCCATGTTAAAGTAGTGTTTTGTGTAAAATTGTTTCTTTTATAGTACATGTTTGGACTTTTTTTCTTGATATTATTATTACTTATATCAATATTTACTTACTTAAAGAATGTAAAACATGATTCATATATCATATATATTCAGTATATATATATATATATAATAGATAGATAAATGAAATAAAACACACTGTTCATGGAGACGGTAGGTCGTACGTATGCATGAACACTGTTTTTCTTTCTTTATTGACTTGAATGGAAGTAAGTGGATGAAATATATATATATATATATATATATATATATGTGTGTGTATAAATAAATCAAGTATCTTCATTATGTCATATATTTAATTATTATTCATTATATATACATTATAATCATTCTTGAATGGTTAATCATGGAAAATGAATCTCATCGCTTTCATGGAGAGGGTAGTCCGTACATACGCACGAGCGATGATATCATTCCCAAGATCGTGGAAATGTATTGAAGAGTATGTATAATATTACAGAATAAGTATCACTTTAAAATAACCATATATAGTTATTTATTTACACCATTATACCCATCCATGTAAGGTGGTGGTGGAAAAACTGATTACACCACAGCGTGAAGATGGTATTCCGTACATACGCACTCACGGTGATTTAGTTTTCCATAGGATGGATAGAAGGTGAAATAGGGTTGTTTAATATTTATAATAACGAATCAGTATATATGTAATACTGATTTTATTACTTTATAATGAGACAACTAATGAAGAAGATGTTTATGAAGAAAGAAACTTGACAGAATCGAAAGATGAGACTACATCTTCTTCGACCCACCTCTTTTAAGCTTCCTCTTATGGAAGTAGAGATGGTCATTTGAGAAGACCAGAACCTCCAAAATGTTTCTAGGGAATTAGAGAAATAAAATTTTCAGGGCTTGGACGAGCTTCAAGGCTCAAAAAGGTGTGAAGAGAAGATGGAAGGGGTTCCCTTTTTATAAGGGAGGAGAGGGGCACCTTTGAAAAAACATAAAATATTATTTTATAATAAAGTCATATTCGGATTTTAATAGCTCCAAATTGTTTTATTTCTAAGATAAGGTGGGTATGGGTCGAAATAATCTCAACTACTATAATATATACATGTTTAGGTTTCTATTTTAACCTTATCATTTAGATTTAACTTTAAGTTAAGTAATTTTACTTTTACCGTGTCTTCTGGTTTTCTTACACTATAAGGTTAATAAACATACAATAACAAGCCAAAATAACCCCAAGTTGTTTATTAATAATATATATTACCCTATCTAAGTCATTTTGTAGAACCTTAGATCTTTAAGAATAAAATAACCATTAATAATACAATATTTTGTTTAAAAACTATTTTATGTCAACTTTGACACTATTTGGTAATTGATTTTTTTGAAAATCATAACAGAATTATTAGATCGAAAAAAGTTACTTAAATCAATAATAAAATATCATATTAACCTAGAAAATTAGTGTAATTCATAAAAAGTATCAAATTACATTTATTTGGGTATTTATGATATCAATTATTTTAATATTTCATTATTTAGGTAATTACTGCATCAACATTGTGTCATAAATAACATAAATTATCTAATGTCTAAAAAATATAAATAAAATACCATTAGGTAGGAAAACTTTTTGGATTTATAATGAATATTTTTAGTCAAATTAATCTTATGTATATCCCTATATTAAAAATGATTTATTTATAAAACATTGATTTTAACTATTTTATCCATTCTTTAAATAAATTAATAATAAATGTCCTAATCTAATCCAAGTGGGCCTAAATGGTCTTATTTTATTCCTAAGGTTTTTTGTGGTCGAATTAAGATTATCCAATAGAATTATAACAAGTGTTAGGGTAATAATAATATCATTTTTAACCTTAATTACCCTATTTACTTTTAACCGTGGTAAGAAAAAGTAAAAAGTTACTATTCACCAAAACTTATTTTCATCTCATTGAACCACATTTTAGTCCATGAAATTTACCATGTCTCTCTGATTTTTGAAATTCAATTCAAAGAACTAGAAAAGTTTCATTTAATTGAATAAGTCATTTTTTTAACTACCACTAAGTGGTTTCACTATTCATCGAAAATTGCAGTTTTTACAGAAAAATACCAAAAATTCAGCCTAAGAATTATTGGATATTCCGAATTCAAAACTGAGGTCTATTTTTCCAAATTCAATACATAGAAGTGGCATTAATTAATTTTAAAATTAATTCCCTTTATCAAAACAAATAGGGTGTTTTTTTAAGAAACAATAACTATCAAAATATTGATACTTGTTTATAACCAATTTCAAAGTAAAATTAATTCCAATGACCAACAATGGATTAAATGGTAAAAATATATCCTAATTACACTTTAAACCCAAATAAAAAGAAAATATAACCATATAAATTATTGCGATGAAAAATTTAGTTTTTAATTAAAATATAGCAAGTTTTTACTATTCATTAAAATATGAAAGTTATCAGAATAATATGAAAACTTTATCCAAAGTAAATATTCATATCATGATTCCAATGAATAATTTTATTCTGTCAAATTGAACTTATAGACATGTCAAAAACAAGATTTAATGTGGGTGCTCCATCAAAAGGGAGCAAAACTACATTTTTTAAAAAATACTTATTTTTCTCGAAAAAATTGATTTTGTTCTCATAGTATGTTCTAGAAAATGTATAAGATGAATAATAATGTTATAAAATTCAAAATTTAGTTTATACTATTTATAATAGGTAGTTCATATAACATATCATTGTTTAGCAAAACATTGTATTGCATACAACACACGCTATCGTGGAAGGTCGCGATTTTGTGTAATGCAAGCCAAGTCAGGGATGTGTATTGTGCAATCTCATTTTGGTGTAGCGTACAACACAATACATTAAAAAAATTAAAAATAATAATTCTCATAAAACTTCAGGTTGTTACATTCTACCCCCCTTAGAATTAATTTCGCCCTTGAAATTCATCGGGGTTATAAATGGTTTTCTACTTGAATGTTTCTTTAATTGAAACCCACATTGAAAAATGGAACAAAAAAGCTTAACATTAAAAACTAAAGTATGAAACATAATAGTTACTGAAATTAACTAATCACTGGGATTCCACGTAGGAAAACATATGTGGAAATATGGATATGGAAGAGAAATCTAATCGATATGTTCTGATGGAGAGTGGTAGAGAACATAGCTATGAAAAAGCCAAAAATCACAGATCCATAAATTTGTGATGATCTTGGGTACCATCTGATTCATCGTATATGAGGGCACTAAGACAAAATTTTTGGTTTTCATGATCATTTCCCTAAAGTTGAAGAATTTGAATTAGAAGAAATACTTACTTTATTTTGGTAAAATCTCACCGTTTTTTGTGCCTTGAACAATTTCCACTTCATCTCTTTAAGAAATGAAGTTTAATTTGACTTTTGCAATGTTTTAGCAGATCATGCGATGGAATGATAGGTCAGTCCATCTGTATCAAACATATGTTAGAGAAAGTTATATACATAAGTCTATCTATGGTGAGAATAATTAGATATGGTTCCAAAATGGACTTATACTTCATATATCATACTGTTTAATATATTAAAACAGAGTTTCTACTAAACAGGTACATCCTGTAGGCTAGTGGTAGGCGATAAAGGCATGTCTCACTTTGGTTGTGGGTTCGATTCCAACAGCCTTGTCCGACACGATGGATTGTCGCCCGTCCTGCAGGTTGTACTTTTTCTAAAACTAAATTATAAAAATTCTATCCTTAAACAATACTAACTTACGTCTAACATAATTCATTCCAATCTTTAGGCGTATCCAAAATGCATATGTCCAATATCATAGTATAAAGAAAATGATTACATGAAATGTCATCAACCAAGCATGTGAATACCATCATTTATCCCCCATATATCTTGCTGGTCACATTCCAATCATGTGAACACCTTAATAATGTATTCTCTTGAAAAATGAATACCCATTAAACATTAGTGAAAACATAAATGCTGTCAAAAGTTAACTATTTCCACATACCAAATTCCAAAAAAAATCTATATACTCAAACCATGATATAACCTTCTCCTTATATTAATGATGAGCTAAAGAATACTATCAAACATTTAATTTTCATCTTATCCCTTCATTATGCGCATATCATCTACTTTCCAAAAATATCTGAATAACCTTTCATGATTACTAGTACCATTATCATACACTTTCAAGACTGATGGAAAGACAATAGTGTAATGATCCTTAGATGTCTCTTTATTCCATACTACTATGAGATTACTTATACAACATTACACTTGATAAACATGTAATCATTCCACTACCTTCATAAACAATTGACCGAGATTCAACAATTATTTCATCTCAAATATCATTTGTAGTCTATTCATCATAATAAAAATAATTAAAACCTATATGACCATACTGATTCTCTTCATGATACTTTCCCTTAGGGCATTGGTTTGAATAATGCCCGTACATTCCACATTTAAAAAATTTAACCATTGTTGATGTCGTAGCAATACCATTATCCTCATCCATCGTGTTAACTGATCCTTTTCCTTTGCACTTACTGGCTTTGTGTCCTTATTTTCTACACCCAAAGCATCTTCCAGTTCCTTTTAAACATTCTCCTTGATGCCTCTTCCCACATGATTTACATTGGGGAAATTGAACTTTCTTTCCTCTATGATCATCATGAAATTCCATCTTTCTATTATTAGTCGAGCCAGGAATCATACAATATTTGAGTTTATTGATCATATTATGTGATTGCAGATTCGGCATAATAATGATATTTAGACTTTCAAATCCCATTTCATTTGGTTTCTCATGAAGAATATCATTCCATTGTCCATCATATCATCCATTATCGTGAATCATCTTGTTTCCAGCAATTTTCTAAAACCCAAAAATAATAGTGTGAGTGGAAAAATCATGCTAGAGAAAACAACATAGTAAAGTGAGAGTACCCTCAATATCTAACATCTTAGTTTAAATTCTATGACCGTTACCATAGTTCTAGGACTATATCCTATACGTATACTTTTCCTTAGGGACATCCCTAGACATACCTTAAAAATATCTCTAGGGATCTCACTAAAGTTTTTTCATCCTAGTTTCCAAAGGTTAACTAAACCATCGCTCTCATACCAACTGTAGAGACCCAAATCCTGACATACATGGACATTACATTACTTTTGTAGAATACTTAATACATGAGAAAAACAGACGCCCAAATACCGTATTAGTTTAGTGTCTTTGGAAACTCAGAACGAAATCTTCTAATCATGGTGAAAGATCTTCAATATCTCCCATAAAGAATTTCCCCTTTTGGGTTTCTTACCCAAAACCATTATTTATATCCTAGGGAAAAGAAGACAGAAAAATGGTCAGCTCAATTGATCAGTAAGGTTAAACATAGAGAACATAAAACAATCCTTAAACATTTGAATGCAAGAACATGAACATAAAATCTAAACATCAAAATATTGAGTAAAGATATAAATATTGGAAGTACATAAGTCATATATCATAAAGTAACATAAATAATGATAAATTAGCTTAGAAATAAAACTTGTAATTGTGTAAAAACATTAAGCACATGATACGATTTCAATAGTAGGCAAGGCATTGCTTCCAAGACCATCTTAGTGGACAAATTCCCTTTCTGAATTGAGTTCACTCATCGTTTCAGTCCTATAACACTGAACCAGATTAACTTACCATTACAGCCATGTCTATCTAATTAGATATAAATATTTACCTGATGCATTGGAGGGAGATATAGGTCCCACCCATCTCATAATGAAATCATTCTTTCTTATTCCACAAAATCAAAAATCATACATCATAGCATAACCCATGTAATAGAATGGGATTCTTAAACATCATGCCATCATAACATAATCCATAAAACAAATGGATATCATTTCATCATATGAAGAATCAAACCATGTAAATAATGGAGACATTATACTTGAAACATTCACATATGAAATAATGTCATCTTAGATGAAAAAATGGTTTTGATAAAACACTTGTAATGAATTCTTGAGGAAAATCTCTTTTCTTCTTCAAAATAAATTTCATTTCACAAAACATCTTGCAATTTTAAAAGAAATAGAGTTTTTTGAAAATAGTCATGAAATATTTTGGAGGAAGCTTTACGAAAATAAGTCTTTATAAAACCGTAAAAATCCTTTAATTCCATATAAGTTAATAAAACATTCTTCTCTTACTTTTGCTAAAAAAGTCAAAAAAGTAACTCATAATGTAAACAAAATAAAGATTCCTTACATACCATGTAGTAAAAGTCAAAAATGGGTAAAAAGGACTTTAAACATAAATGAAACCATTTTTAGATAATAGGGACATGGATGATAGATATAACCCCAGTGAATACTTACAAATAACCAATCTCGGATAAAAATGAGATTGGAAAAGTTATCCCTTACCTTATGACCGATATGCTCTGTATGTAAATGATCCTCATGTATAATGATTTAAATAATGTCATTGACTTATTAAAGAATCATATTCATTGTTTTATATCATATATGGTTCAATTAGATATTTATATTACCTGTTCATTTGTCAATCCCATGTTAAAGTAGTGTTTTGGGTAAAATTGTTTCTTTTATCGTACGTGTTTGTACTTGTTGTTCAAGATATTATTATTACTTATATAATGATTTACTTAATTAAATAATTTAAAACATGATTTATATATCATATATATTCAGTATATATATATATATATAATAGATAGATAAATGAAATGAAACACACCGTTCATGGAGACAGTAGCCCATACGTACGCATGAACTCTGTTTTCCTTTCTTTATTGACTTGAATGGAAGTAAGTGGATGACATATATATATATTTATAAATAAATCCATTAGATTCATTATGCCATATATTTCATTATTATTCATTATATATACTTTATAATCATTATTGAATGGTTAATCATGGAAAATGAATCTCATCGTGTTCGTAGAGACGGTAGTTCGTACGTACGCACGAGCGATGATATCATTTCCATGAACGTGGAATTGTATTGAAGTGTATGTATAATATTAAATAATCAATATCAATTTAAAATAACCATATATATTTATTTATTTACACCATTATACCCATCCATGTATGGTGGTGGTGGCAAAACTGATTACACCACGGCGTGAAGACGATATTCTGTACGTACGCATGCGCGGTGATTTTGTTTTCCGTAGGATGGATAAAAGGTGAAATAGGGTTGTTTCAGGCTTATAATAACATATCTGTATATAAGTAATAGTGATTTTATTACTTTATAATGATACAACCAAATAAGAAGAATTTTAAGAAGAATGAAACTTGAGAGAATCGGAAGAAGTGATTACCTATCCTTCGATGCACCTCCATTAAGCTTCCTCTTATGGAAGTAGAGTTGGTATTTTGAGAATACCAGAACCTCCAAAAATTTTCTAGGTAAGTGGAGAAATTAAATTGGTAGGTTTTGGACGAGTTTTATGGCTCAAAAGGGTGTGAAGTGAAGAGGTAAGGGGGGCCCTTTTTATAAGGGAGGAGAGAGGCACCTTTGCAAAAACATAAAATATTATTTTATAATAAATTCAAATTCAGTTTTTAATAGCTCCAAATTTATTTATTTCTAAGATAAGGTGGGTTTGGGTCGAAATATTATCAACCAATAGAATTTATACAAGTTTAGGTTTCTATTTTAACCTTATCATTTAGATTTAACTTTAAGTTAAATAATTTTACTTTTACCGTGTCTTCTTGTTTTCTTACACTATAAGGTTAATAAACATTCTATAACAAGCCAAAAGAACCCCATGTTGTTTATTATTAATATATATAACCATATCTAATTCATTTGTCCGAACCTTATATTTTTAGGTATAAAATAACAATTAATAATAAAATATTTGTTTTAAAAACTATTTTATGTCAACTTTGACACTATTTGGTAATTAATTTTTGTGAAAACCATAGAAGAATGATTAGTTCAAACAAAGTTAATTAAATAGATACCAACATGTCATATTAATCTATACAATTAGTGGAATTCATAAAAAGTCTCAAATTACATTTATTTGGATATTTATAATATTAATTATTTTAATATTTCATTATTTAGGTAATTACTGCATCACCATTGTGTCATAAATATCCTAAATTATTTAATATCTCAAAAAATTAAATAAAATACCATTAGGTAGGAAGTATTTTTATCTTTCTAATTAATATTTAAAGTCCAATTTATCTTATTTATAACCCCATATTAAAAATTACTTAGTTATTAAAATTTGATTTTTACTATTTTAACCATTCTTTAAATAAATTATTAATAAATGTCCTAATCTAATCCAAGTGGGCCTAAATGGTCATATATTCTTCCTAAGGTTGTTTGTGGTCGAATTAAACTTATCCAATAGAATTATGACATGTTTTAGGCTAATAATAATATCATTTTTACCCTTAATTACCCTATTTTCCTTTAATCGTGGTAAAAAAAAATAAAAAGTTACTATTCACGAAAAATTATTTTCATCTCATTGAACCAAATTATAGTACATTATATTAACCGCGTCTCTAGGATTTTCTAAATTCAATTCACAGTAGTGGTAAAATTTCATTTAAATGAAAAATTCAGTTTTTTATCTACCACTAAGTGGTTTCACTATTCATCGAAAATTGCAGTTTTTCAGAAAAATACAAAATATCCAGCCTATGCATTATTTGAAATTCCGAATTCAAAATAGATGTCTATTTTTTAAAATTCAAAACATAGAATTGGTATTAATTAATTTTTAAATTCATTCCCGTTGTCGAAACAAAGAGCATTTTTTTAAAAACAATAACTATCAAAAAATTGATATTTGTTTATATCCAATTTCAAAGTGAAATTAATTCCAATGACCAATATTGGATTAAATGGTAAAAATATATTCTAATTACAATTTAAACACAATTAAAAATATAATATAACCATATAAATTCTTGCGATGAAAAAAGTTGTATTTAATTAAATTATAGCGTGTTTTTATTATTCATTAAAATATGAAAGTGATTCGAAGAATATGAACAAATTATCCAAAGTAAATTTTTTATCTTGATTCCAAAAAAGAATTTTATATTGTAAAATTTAACTTATAGACATGTCAAAAACAAGATTTAATGTGGGTGCACTATCAAAAGGCGGCAAAACTACATTTTTTTAAAAATACTTATTTTACATGAAAAAATTGATTTTGTTCACATACCAGGTTCTAGAAAATGTGTTAGATGAATAATAATGTTATAAAATTCAAAATTTAGTTGATACTATTCATAACAGTTAGTTCATATAATATATCTTTGTTTAGTGAAACTATGTATTGCGTACAACACACGCTATCGTGGAAGATTGCGATTGCGTGTAATGCAAGCCAAGCCAGGGATGCGTGTTGTGCAAGCTCCGTTTGGTGTATCGTACAAACACAATACATTAAAGTAATTAAAAATAATAATTCTCATAATATCTCGGTTTGTTACATATCCTGAGCAGATCCACTCTACATAAGCTGATGTTATATGGACATACTTTCGTAGCCACGACCACTTCTACATCTGCCTGATTGGTCAATAGAAGGCAAAAATATAGTACAATTGGGAGACATGGGTCACTTTCATGGAAGAGGTGTTAGTATGGATCCCCTTTCAAATAATGTTGGAGGAAATGTTGAGATGAATTACTAAAGATGACCCATTCTGCTACAAGTTCATCATTAAACCAAGTATCTCGTACACATTGTCGTTTTATAAAATAGCTTGTCATATTGTTGATATAATATGGTATAACAACTTATGATTATCATACTTTTATATTACATAATTTTATAGGAATATTCAGTACATTAAAAAAAAATTATTCCTGAGGACAAAAATATTTTAATGTCTTCAGAAACATTGAATGACAATCATATTTCCCAAGGAATGATCTTCAACATCTCTCATAAAGTTCTTGCACCTTTAGTAAATCTACATAATTCATTTTTTCATAACAAATTGAGATGAATCATAAAAAGGGGTGAGCTGAAAATATCTGTAGTGGTAAATAAATGAAATATATTGTTATAACATGAACAAAGGGTATGGAAGTATAGAATAACATATTATGATCATACCCAACATTTTAAAGATCATATTAAATATTATAAGTTCAAAATATATAGATTCATAAGAAATTATGTGCATATTTCCTGAAATAATAACACAGGAATAAAACATGGATTTCTGGAAAACATATTATAATATAAATACCCATTGTCAAGGCTTCCTTCCAGGGCCATTTAATCATGGTAAGCTTTGGTTAATCACTTGTTTACGTGCTTCAGGATTTGAACTCCATATAGTTTACCCTCTTGTTTCGGGCATGGAATGTCCTCCCATGTAACTTTTATTTTTGGATTGATATTTCTTCTCATGTACAACCTTTTTTCTATCATGGGATTTCCTCCCATGTACCCTCTTATTTTGGTCATCGGGGATTCTCTCGTGTACCCACATGAGTTAGTTTCGGCATTTTCTCTCGCGTAAACACTTTTTTATGGATTTGGATGTACACACATAAACCATATTGATTCAAGATTGGGATGAAATACTGTGTACCTTTTGAACTCATAAAACATTTATCATTACCCAATGCGTTGGAGGGAGATATAGGTTCCCCCAAAAACTTAGTAAGATCATATATACATGTTCCATAATAAAATAAAACATTTATCATATCATGACTAATAAAAAGAGATGGGTTTCATAAACCATAAAAATAACCCATGAAATGAATTGGAGATCACTAATTTTTTAGAAAATCATATCCTATAAAAATTACGTAGGTTTACAATTCATTTCATTAAATCATAACCCGTGAAAATAAGCAGGATTCGAAGTCATATAAGCTATTTAAGAGAAACAAATTCAAAAATATATAACTAGAGAAAGTGAAACCAGTATCATAAAATATATCCCATTATTGAGAAACAATTTTCATAAACATCTATCCCATGAATGATTATCTAGTTTCATAATGACCATGACATTAGGCAGAACCCGTTCGATAACAAAATATGAATGTAACATTTAGATAATTTCATAGAAATTCATGAGTAATATCAATAGATGTCACCATCAATGGAAAATAATTTTTAATTATCATCCCAATAAATATCGTGAAAATATATAATATCTTCTTTGAAAATTATTTTTAATGCATAGCCCCATTTGAAAATAAGTATCATAGGAAATACCTTCAAAACATATAAGGAAGACATGAAATAATTTGGAAAAAATATTTCCATCAAAACCAATAGAATATGATTCAATATTAGAAAAATTGTTTTCCTTGAAAAAACATTGTTAACATTAAAATAAATCTTGATAATATTTTAAGACACATTTTATTAATAATAATATGAAAACATATAATGAAATATTTAAAACGTTTTCAAAACCTATTTACATGGGATCATAAGAAACAAGGTTGAACTTTTTTTAATATAATAATCCTTGAAAATTAAATTTAAAAACACTTTATTTAAAATTAATCATTTAAGGTTGTAATGTAAGAATTGCAGAAATGATGGGAAGTAAATATCATCATTCACTATAACGGAAAAATGATTATTCTTTTTGTTTGATTTAATATAATAAAAAATAAATTTTATAGAATGTGAAATTAATATTCCTCTAAAAAACTATTTATATGAGAATAAGGGTAAAAACATATTTTAATTATTATATGAGAATGTTATAAAATTATTTAAAACAATTTTTAGAAATCATGGATTTAAGGAATATAGATTTTTGACCGAAGACTGGGTAATGTTGGGATCTCATAGGAAACAATTCTTAACTATATTATGTACCAAAGAGTATAAGAAATGATTCCAATACATTAATATATCCTAAATAAATAAAAGAGAATAAATATAATTTATTATCATTATAGATGGGTTATTAGTTTTCATCAAAGGAAGCGTAAACATAAACAATTATGAAATTCCATTAGATATTTTCAAGAAAAACTTATCACATTGTAACATGGGAGTATACTCTTTGTGTAAGAAATAAAAATTACATTAAAATTATAATATAATTAAATTAATTAGGCTCTTGAAATATCATGTAGAAATAAATTATATAAACCTCAGAAGGAATTTAGGGGCATAATAAAAAATGAGTCTTAGTGAAGGAAAATTGAGACAATACTATTTTCCAATTTGGATTCATTTGAAGCATGAACCCAATGAAATAATTTTCATATAATGGATATAAAAATACAAATATATTTAATTATAAGAATCATAGAATATATACACACTAATTATAGACACCAATCAAGAGGATTGGGTAGTGCATAAAGAATGAATATCATGGAAATAAAAATTGAGATGAAATCCCCTTACCTTGTGTCATTACTCACATCGTATTTTCTCAATAATCATGTATATTAATTAAGAATTTGGAATACACATTTTATAGAAAAATATTCTTATATATATTACCATATATGTATTTATTATGACTTTATATTACTCCTTGTTATCAATTTGATGTTAATGTTATGCTTTGTGTAATATTCGTATAGTTATTTACTTGTGTATTAATTTTTTATATATTTGGTTCTTATACTTATAATATGATTCAATGAATATAAAATATTATATAAATATTATTTATATTCATTATATTAGTAATATAATAATCTATAGCATATAGAAGAAAGAAATGGAATATATTTTTCATGGTGATGGTATGCCGCATGTATAAATGAACGTTTTTTCTATTTATTATTATCATATTGAAATAAAAATGTTAAAGAAATATATATTGATGTATATATATATAACATTATTCAAGTAGAATAATTATATCATATATATCATATAATTTCTCTATATCAATCTTTAATACATTCCATGTAGTGTGTGAATAAATCACATTTCTTTTAGCGGGAAGTAGTCCATACTTCCTCAAAAAAATTATCGTATTACAGAAATGGAATGTAAAAAGATATGTGTTTTTAAAAGGAATGAATAAGATTTAATACATAATAAATATTATATATTAAATATATAAATATATTTTCCATTATAATCTCCACTATTAGAGCTGATAAAGGAAAAATGAACATTTTCATTTAGTGAGGCAGTAGTTCGCCGTACAGATAAACAGTATGTTTTGTTACTCATTAGATTGATGTGAGTGTATGTATAGGTATAACACATATCATTAAAAATCATATAATATTTAGGATATTGTTTTGGACATAAAATTATAGAAAAAGATAGTGGAGGGGTGTAGATGGAAAATAAAATAATTAATCTTGATTGAAGATGTTAAATCTTAATCAGGTAAATCCTTTTGGTTTGTGCGAAAAGGATTCCATTGATTGATTTAATCCTAGGTATGATTCAATTAGTATGGTTGTATTTTTGGTAATTTTATTTGGTAAATATTTTCCTACAATAAGTGGTTTGATAGGAGGGAAAATGTAGGAGTGGTGGTGGCCTTATATAGGGATCGAAAATGACACATTTGGAATTTATTAAAACAAGTTAGGTGTACACATGTTCATACCTAAATAATGGAATAAATGAAAAAAATAATTGATGTTTTATTCCAAAAATATAGGAAAAAATAGGATTTCAAAAATGGAAAAGATCATTTTGGGATAATTTAATTATGTTTTTTTTAATTAATTTTAAAATTTCGTATTGTTTTTATATTGAATATCCAAATATCATTATTTTTTTTAAAATAGAAAAATGTTTACAAGAACATAATGTGTTTATAGTAAATTTAAAAATGAAATTTAGTATAATGAACAATATTTAATTAATATTTTTATAATGAATCTATTAGATAATTAAAAAATATTATGTATAATTTAACATTAATAAATATTTTAATGAAAAGGATGTTAATGGTTATGATGTAGTATTTTTCACTATTCATGAAAAATGATGTTTCTTTGGAAAAACTGAAAACGTCACCCTAATTTAATATTTAAAATATAAATTAAAAAATAAATTTTATTTTATAAGGTTCATTTTATATATGTTTCTCAATTTAGTTTTATCTTTTTCATTGAAGTACATGAAAAGTAATTTTTTGGGATAATTGAATTTTTAAACATATAATGAATTTAATAGAAAATATTCCCTTTGATTATAAATATGTTATATATATATATATAACCATTATAAACTATATTTTAAAAATAGTTATCACTATTCATAACACTTTGTTTAGTTTCAATATTATAACTATATGATTACATAATTATAACAATGAAAGGATGTTTTGTGGAAACTCATTGTTCCATGTAACACACCCCCAGTTGGTGTTATCTGTTGCACACAAAAAGTATTTGTTGAGAAGAACATAGTCCATGTACGAATCTAACCTCATTGTCCCTTATATAGCAGGCTAAAATTTATGTTGTGTGTAGTGCACTATTAACATGGTGGGGCATATAACGCTTGCCAAATATTAATCATTGATATAATATAAACTATATTCAATGTTATGTGAATTGAAAAATATCGCAATGGAAAAAGTAGTTAGAAAATAAAATTCAATAAATATTCAGAAGATAAATTATCCCCCATATGAATTTCTCCCTCAAAATTCAATTGGGTTATCAATGGTTTAATACATAAAAGTTTCAATCCTTGAAACCTTAATTGAAATATAGATACTCCAAATTCCCTAAAAAGGGAATGATTGTATCATAATGGTTTCCCAATGTAACATATATCTATGTTTCCACATAAGATAACATAGTTTGGCAGTTAATATTGGATATGGAGAAAAATAATAAATAATTATAGGGATTTATTGAGGTCATCAATCTCAAAAAAGATAGTGATCGATGAAAAGTTGATGGCCTCAACTTCATAAATATATGATGATTTAAATGGAAATAGGTTCAAAAAATTTAAAGTATTCGGATGACAAATTTTATTTTGATCATTATCCTAATATTGATTAATTCATTACTTGACCATGAATATAAGGAACTATGCTTACTTTGTATACTTCAATAAATAAAATTTCTCCCATCATTTTTTTAATTTATCAAATTCTGGATCATATATTTCATAATTTAATTAATTTCAACAAATTAACAATGATGCCTAAAGAGATATAATACACTTTTAGAATATCTTACGTCATTTAAATTAATGAAAACTATAACTATTTATAAATAATTATTCTTCCAAACAAATATGGATAGTACATTAATATGTAAAATTAATAATCAACTCTATTGGTACACAAAAAATAATAATTCATCCAAAATAACTATAGATTAACCAATACATCACGTTGAACTGTGGTAGGCATGAAACACTTAGTTTTCGTCGGCCATGGGTTCAAGACACACATCCTTGTGGGACCCGATTTGTTTCCACCCAACAATCATGATGTATTTTTATAAAACCACAAAAACATAATAGTCAAAATATGAAGGACATCCTTGAAATATGGTTAATCAGTAATATCATTTTAATCTTGGTTTTCTTCACAATCTCAGTACATAAATATGTCCTCCTAAGATTAACTTTTCATGAATTGTTAGCCATATAATCCAATTTAATAATGAAAATCTAAAAAATTAGAATTAAATATACAAAATCATAAAAACATAGGTCCCCCATATAACATAAGGTACCACATGATTTTCTCATTCCAAATAAGTGAATAATCTCATCGTATATTCCCTTGAAACATGTAATAACCATAATTTGCCTAATTTTTTTTTGTAAACCATGAATTCCTCATAATTCAAATGATTATTGGGTATATTCATTAAATCCAGAGGTCATAAACACTATCCTTGATGACATATATCAATTTTTCAATAACCAGTACTAGGGTAATCTATACCATCCAATTTACTTTTTCCTATCCAACATATCATTAAAAAAATCATTACCTCAATTTAATATATTAATTAAGGTTTACATTATATTATCCTAATATCTCCATTCCTTGAAATAAATTTTCCATGTATACATCACCATTCCGAATTTACTTTTCAATCCATTATTAAATCATATATTTAAAATAATTATATATTTCATGATTCATATAACATTATTTTGGAAATCCAAAACATAAATAATTTATTATTCAAATTTTATTCTTATACCTTTACTCATACATCATAAATATATTATTTAATACCTCTTTCCTATAATACAAAATATTAATCAGGTCATATGGTTACTCTACTTAAATATAATCTTGATTCTTATGATAAAACAAAAAAAATACTTGAATAACATCAAAAACCCTTTCGCATATAATTTTCAGGGTATTTACCTTGAGATATATAACCAATAATATTACCACTCTCCTTGTTCTTATTTTGATATTTCTACTTGGGATATCAATTTTAAAAGGGGAAATTATATTGAAATATAAAAAAAAATCAATATTAATAAGGTTAAATATACTTTTCCCTCTTTACTAAAATTAGAAATAATAGGTTGAGAGACACATATCATGTAAGAAAGATACATAATTAAGAAAATTTACTTAGAGGATATCTAAATCAGGACACATAAATTTTTAATAATTAAACCATAGGTTTATCCTAGGTTTTTCACATTCATATTCAATTTATATTATTCAGAATGAATCAGGAAGAGTCTATGAATTTCTAAATCATATCCCCTAGGAGTGTCAAACTAGGATTTCTGTAAGGCATGTTTTCATGAACCGGATTACCCTTGGTCAATATTGGGATATATTTTAAATTTTTTTACCCCTAGGTATATATGTTCCATAGCCACATCCACATGTAGTATACATATATCTATTTATTTTCTGGAAACCACTAACTCTATCCTTTAACAAAAATCCATGAAAATTTCTTAAAGGTTGACTCATCATTATACTTATCCATAGAAACATCCCTAGTATTATCCATAGAAATATTCACCGGGATCTCATTGATGTGTTCTCATCCTAGTTTTCAGTGGTTTACTAAACCATTTTCTTATATTATTTTTACCATCCTAGTCTTAACATACATGTATATTACACCATTTTGATGAATATTAAGTTAATTTAAAAAATAAATGCATGGAGATCGTAAATGTTTTGTGTCCTTAAAGACCATAAAAATGAATCATCTATCCTAGATAAATAACTTAAATATCACCCATAAATATCACCTACTTTATTACTTACAACAAAAATAATTTTTCAAAACATGGGTAATGGAAACATAAGAATGGGTGAGATAAGAATATCAGTAAGGGTAAATAATGATAATATTTAATTATCACAAAAAAGGTTTTGTAACCTGAGAATAACATTTTAATATCATATCATTTATATTATAGATTATAATAAATAGTTTCAGTTCATAATACATAGATTATTAGATAATTAATAGAATAAGTCACTAAATAACTACAAATGAGTAAAACTAAGATTTGTAGAAGACACATAAGAATTTTAAGGCCCAGTGTCATGGTGGCCAATTATCGTCATTGCAACATGATAGGAATTAGTTTATCATCCATGTACCTACATCAGGCTTGGAATTACATCTTATATACCCTTTTGTTTCAGGCTTGGGATTTCCTCTCATTTACCCTCTGGTTTCAGTATTGAGATTTCCTTCCATGTACCCTCTTGTTTTCAGAATGGGATGTCCCCATGTGTCCCCTATTATTTTGAGATTGGGATGTCCTCCCTTGTTCGACCTTGTTTGAGGCTTTGGATTTCCTGACATGCACCCTCTTGTTCGGGCATGGTATGTCCCCCCATGTACCCTCTTTTTTAGCAAGGAATGTACTCCAATAAACTATCTTTTTAAAGGCTTGGGATTCCCCCTAAACTTCCCTTTGAGCTAATAAAAAATTTAACCCTACCAAATTAATTATAGGTAGTCATAGGTCTCACACATCACATAACAAAATCATGCATAAATGTGCCACATGAAAATAAAAAATGCATCATATTTTGACCCATAAAATTATATTTTTCATAAACAACAATTATAATCCTTAAAATGTATGGGGCGTTATTATCATTTCATCACATCATAACATGTTGAAAATAAATGGGTTTTCTAATCATTTCATTAAATCATAAACTGTTAAACAAATACGGAATAAAAACCAAATAAAAAATGGAAGATAAATAGATTTAATACACCTATAAACCGTGAATGATAGACAGTTTTCATAAACATATAACTACTAAAAAATGGGTTTCCTAAATATATGACCTATGAAAGAGAAACGAGTTTCATAAAGACCAATAAATCAACCAAAACCCATTTACAGGAAGAATATGAATGGATTGTTTATATTATTTCCTAGAAAAGAATTTGTAACATCAAAATTTATCATCATAAATTAAAAAAATTGATATATCTATAAAATACATTTATTGAGTAAAATGTCCTTTTTTTCTTTGAAAAGAGATTTTAATTCATAAAACCATTGGAAAATCATTATCATATAAAATTCATTTAGAACATAAAAAGAATACCTGAAATCATTTTGAAAATAAATTTCCTTGATAACATATAGAATAATATTCCATAAACATTTAAAACATTTCTCTTTGAAAAAACATTCAGAAAATTAAAATAAATCTAGAAAATGTATTGAAAAACATTTCATTTAAAATACCTCGAAAAATAATAATGAAATTAAGAAAAACATTTGAAAACCATTTTATTAAAAACATATGAAGGAATATTGAAAACAATTTGAAGACAATTTTCCATAAAAATTACATTTAACAACAAATTTTTTAAAAAATTATCTTTTTAAACTATGAATAGAAGATTCATAGAAGTGATGATGGGAAAATTTGTAGATATCATAGGAGGTAATAATAATATTATTTTTTCCCGCCGTATAAATGTAAGAAAAATGGATAATTTGGAAGGAGACATGAATATTACATTTAAAATCATGTAAAAGAAAAAATGGGTAATAATTTAAATTAAGAATTATAGGATAATGTACAATACTTTTGGAAAACATTTTTATAAAATAGGGGTTTGATGGTACATAGATTTTTGACAGAATAGATATTAAAGTCAATGTTTCTTATAAATAGTTCATAACTATCTCATGTTGTAATGATTAAAATATGGTACGAATACATTAATAATTTAAAAATAACTATAGGATAAGAAAATTATTTGTAGTTTTTGAGAGACGGGTTATAATTTTTCCCCAATGTTAGCATAAATATAATCAATCAGGAAAAGCGATGAGATTGATTTAATAAACACATATCACATTATAACTTGGGATCATACCCTCCATGTAATAAAAGGGGATTAAATGATCATAGAATATCATTAATATAATGAGGTTAATTTATTTCATCTTAAATGTATGTAAATACACCTCAAAACAAATTTAGGCACATAATAAAACGTGATTCTCAATTAAGCAAAATTGAGACAATAATATTTCTCTAATTTTTCATCATTTGAAAATTAAAACCCATGAAATAATGATCATATAGTGGATATTTAAATACTAATATCATTAATAATAAGGATCATATAATACATCCATTGGTATTATACACACTACACAAAAGGAATGAGTGGTGAATAAATCATGTATCTCACAAAAATAAAATGTGAGAAAAAATCCCCTTACATTGTTTCTTGAATCTCAACATAATCATTCAAAAATATTATAATAAATATAAATTTATTATAAACTGTTTAAATTAAAATAATCCCATATCTAATACCGTATATTTATTGATTATGAAGATATATTATCCTCTTGTTATAAATTTCATGTTAATTTTACGCTTCAGGTAACATTCACATTGTTTTTCACTTGTTTGTAAATTAGTAGTATTATTTGAATATATAATTATTTTCTGATTTACATAATGTATCATATTATATAAATATAATTTATTTTATGTATATTTTTTTAAAAAAATTCAATATCATATTGAATTATGAAAAGGAAAACAACATTCATAGATACAATAAGATGTATGTGTTAATGAACATTGTTTCAATTTTTTATTATCTTATTAAAAGGAAAAAGATAATGAAATATATATATATTTATATATATATATTCATATAGAATTATTATATTATATATATCATATATGTTCAGTAATCCCATCCTTAATACATTCCATGTATTGTGATAACGAATCACATCTCTTTGAGGTGCAGTAGCCCAGACTTCGTCAAACAGAATTATTGTTCTTAATCCTAATGGAATGTATAAAATAATATGACTTATAAAAAAATTAAAAAATATTAAATACCTAATAAATATAATAAATTTAATTTATTAAAAGGGTTCCCATCATAATTTACACCATGAGGGGAGGTAATGGAAAAATGAACAATTATCTTTTAGTGAGGCTAAAATTCCTCATAAACATAAACGGTATGTTTGTAAACCATTATATAGATTTTTGTGTATGTTTAGTTGTAAACATTATCATAAAAATACCCTATTATATTTTTTATATTGGTTTTTTATTCAAGAATGGAACATAGAGATATTATGGTTTGGAGAAGTAAAATAAATGAATGAGGTTGAGAGAAGATGTTACTTGTTAATCAGTTTACTCCTTTTGGTTTATGACAAAATAGTTTCCATGGATTTATTAAATCCCAAGGGAGGAATAAATGATTAGGTGAGGTAATTTGGGATGTTTATTTATTATATCATGGTTTAACATATGTTTTTTTGAGAATTTTGAGGAAGATGGAGAGGTTGTGGCCTTTTATAGGGAATGAAAATGAATCACATTGAATTTTTGGAAACAAGTTAGGTGTACCCATATTGTTATCTAGAAAGACATAAAAACCGAATGAAAATAAAAAATGTAAGTTTTATTAAATAAATGTGGCCATAAAATGGGTGTTGGAGAAGCAGATTGGCCCTTAGGGCCCCTATGATTATAGTTTTGTCCCTAATAATTCTTAATTTGACCTTAATCGATGTGATTAATTTCAATAACTTTACCTAATCATTTTTGTAAAATAATTAACATGATATAATTAGTCTGAAATTATATTAATTATTTAAACGGATAATTTCCATTTTTAAATATTCAATTCATAATAGATAAAAAATTATGATTAAGATTAATCCCACAATTGCGACAAATAACAGGTTTTTAAGGAATAAAAATGATTAACAGTTTGTATAGTTTATATATCAAATTATAAGTGAAATTGAATATAGATTACTAAATTTTTTTAATAGATATATAATTTATATTATTTGACCATAAAAAAATTAAATTTAAAATTTATCAATAATAATTATTTAAATTATAATTCATATATAAACTAAAATGTAGTATTTTTATATATCCATAAAAAATGATGTTACTTAGAAAACCCCCAAAAAAAAACCACCCTTAGCTAATATCTATATTGTAAATGAAAATATGAATTTTATTTTATCATATTAATTTATTTTGTATCTCATGAATTGATTTTTTTTATTTCATTAAATGGCATAAAAAATTATTTTTCTTTGACAGAAATGTATTTTTAAACATATAAGGACATTAAAAAAATAATGACTTTCACTATTTATATTATTTATTTATATAAATTTTTTTTTTAAAATTATGCAATCCCCATTTTTTTATTTTTGAATCCTATATTATAATTATATCATTAAATAGTTATATGAATACAAATATTTTTTTAAAAACTCAGAGTTGCGTGTAACGTTCAAAGACAAGTTGGTGTTGAGTGTTGCATATTCCAAGTTAGTGTTTAATGTAATTTATGACAGGTATAAGGATAAACATAGTCTTCATCATACAGGAAGATAAAATTTATGTTTTTTTAATTCTAGATTAATATTCCATTACATATAACATAAGTAAAAAATCATTATTTTAAATAAAATAAAATATTTCATTTTTATTTGAAATAAAAAATATATCCATGGTTACATTAATTCAATAAATTAATAATTGAAAAAAAATAATGGTGTTATATATTGATTCATTATGTATCACATAATAGGAACCTCCTCAACATGCACCCTTGATGCGATGCATCCTAATGCCAAAAGACCCATCACCCTATTATAGAACTAAACCACTGAGGCTCCCTTTTCCATCTTCCCAGATATATTGTTCTATAATTAGGTCTGGCATAAATATTTCTGTAATGATCATCAACCAAAATATTTTCTGCTACTAGAAGATAACATACATATTCACATCCTCAACACTTCTTGTCTTTATCAACTCGTCAATTGTTATAGTAGGAGATGAACATAGAAGATTAATGAAGTTGTAGAATAATCGAGCATAGTCATAGTGCCTTGATCAATATGCATGACCACCCTAGTATGGATTCACATTAGATTATATGTCAATAAGTTATCCTTGAGAGCCTAATAGAGGTATACCTATAAAATACCTCAATATATATTAGACTAATATGTGACTTCCCACAATTTTATGATACAGTCATATAATATGTAGGTAGAATGATTGACCCTCCACTCTGCAGGTGTCCCAAGATTGTAAAACATATACAACATAGTATGTAATCATGACTCATTCGCCTATGGTACTCTATCCCTAAAAAAGATGGAAGTATTATGCAATTAGAAATATAACGTCATCTTATTCATAGTAGTGGATGATTAGGAAACACCCTGAACAAATTTAAAGAACCTGTGGAAACTATTATGGAACTAAGCATTGAATCCCTATGAAAGATTAGCATGAGGTGTCGCCTATTTCACTATATGAGGTTCCATGGGATGTGAAATTATCAATGCCTATTAGCTGCTCACATTTCCACACTTGTGGCATATAAGATTAGGATTGGAATGTAGAATACTTAAATAATTTCCATGTACAATCCTTTTATGAGGTTTCTAATATATATGGAATGCAGATATGAAATGAGACAAAGAAAGGGAAAGTACAAGTCCTCCCTAAAATATAAAATAACCCTTATCCAACTTCTATATCCATATCTAGATTATATAAAAACACCTAAATATCACTAAGGATAGAAAATACAAATCCAAAATTCCACTAGTATGATAACTCTATGGTTATCCACTCAAAATACTCATATAATGGTACCCCCTCATTCGAATGATCGTATTCATTTAATTAATTTAGAGATTTAACTTATCCTTATATAGTTGAATTATTTGGATCACAATTATAATTTATAGTGACCCATACACCTTAAAATCATAAAATGGGTGTCCACATAACAAATCAGGCAAGACAAGGGTGAATACCAATCATATGAAACTAGAAAATGCAAACTGAAAATGGATATCACATTGCATTATTCAGGTAATTTTAACATCATTGGTTTGTAATATAATTCAGGTCATGATAATCTATCATATCATCAGTTAATGTTATAGAAATAATCATTCCAATCATATAAATATTAACTACACAATAAGACATTTGTGTCACCCAATGTTGAAGTTGTATTAACCTTAAATGTCATAATCAATGACTGAAAAATTCCTTCCCTTGAAATTGGGATTCTCTTATATATGGTTTACCTACATCAACGAACAACATCAATAAAAGATTTCAATTTAATAATCTCGTGTCCAAAATTGGACAACAAGACAAAATGAAAATTGGATCTGATACCACTTGGTTGCATCATTCTATAAATTCTCTTAATGTATCCCAAATACGGTTGGACACAAAACCTCAAGCACACCTCCACCAATGCAAGAGGTTTATGATGATTTGTGATGAACTAGGGTGTGTTCGTGGAGCGATTATTACCTTATATATCTGAGTATTGACATGGGATACCAGTAGATAATAAATGGTATTAGAATAAAAGATATACAAATAGTTTTTTTCTGTATTGAATTAATCTGTGAGAAAGAAATAAACAAGGTAAATATAAATACATACCTAAATAAAAATGATAATGTTGATCATGATTCTAATGAAAATTTGAGTACATGAGAATAAGGAACACATAATATATTAAATTCTATAAAAATACATTAAAAGAAAAAAAACTTCTACTATAAGCATCATGAGCCTAGGATTAGTCATTTACCCCTAACTCCATCCTAAAAACAAACCAATCAATAATTAGAAGCCACACAATTTCCATTTTTCAAGACCTATGGACCTAAAATCATCTTGGGTGTTGAGGTCGGCACAAGTAGGGTGTTGGATAAAACATGATTAGGCCTTCATAGATGTTGACTAGGTCAATCCACTTCATGAATTAAATAAATGATTATGTTCTATCATGGTAAATGCATGTAATAAATAATGATAATAATATTAATACTAACCTTGGTTCAGGATCCAAAATAGACACACATCCCATACACCCTCCTTGAGAATATGATCGACATATAAAAATATGTACTTTTTATAGTTATAATATATATAAAAGTTTCATCATAAATAAAATACCTAAGAAGTGTGACCCCAATATTTTACTTTGTCTTGGTGGTAATATATCTATGTATTCATACTGGCATGCTAAAAAATATGAAATTTCTAATATTTCAAAATAAAATAATCTTTCAAAACCTATGGTAGATTCTTTAGGTCATCTAATGTGATCTATATAAAATCAAATTAGTCACTACAGATGTCTCCAATATAACCAATTTCATAGTGTATGTCCTGCGAAACCTATACCAGCACCCCTCGAATAACTAACGGCATGTGTCCCTGAGTCTGTACCTTGTACTACACATAAGGGACTGGGTATCAGTTGAGGAATGGAATAAACATCTTACCACTGGGTCCATCCTCTATTATTACCCATGGTAACAACACTCACTCATAATAATATATAAATATCCTAGAGATCCCATACCTGGAACTCCAATGTTTCTCTCTTAGCACATCTAGTCATTGCAAAACAAACTCGGTGTGTCCATTAATGGAATGCTTAAATCTAGACCATTTTCTCATCCCAACCAGTAGTAGATGATCCATGGAATGTAATGAACATAATACAACATGATATATAATTTACAATCACATTAAATCATTATATATTAATCATTACAAGACTAAAAACATCCCTTAGAATATGTTTCAATTAAACCAATCAATTATGGAATAAGAAATAAGAAGATTGCATTAAAAAAGTATATTAAGGAATAACTAACATAGGCTCTAATAAATATAATTCCATGCCATAATGATGTAAAAATAGGCATCAAATCAACATGAATAAAACATTTAGCTTGGATAAGGTTAGACATTATGATTTTTACACATCTCTATGTTTTATAAATGTGAAAGGTAAGGAAAGTTCCATTTTTGACTTTTCCCTTACATGACATTTTATATAATGAAATTATAAATAATAATACCCCAATAACCCATAATATTCTAACTAACAAGATTTATGGTATAATTATTTACGTAAAATGGCTATTGGACATGTTTACAGGTCAATTTGGTCCTTAAGATTACAGTTTAATCTTAAATTAAGCTTAATTTTACCATAATTGTTGTGAATAATTTTCATAACTTTCACTAATATTTATCATATAAAATGAAATTTATCATATTATAATTAAAATATTAAAATGATTATAGCTATGTATCCATGGCTTTCCATAATCAAATAATAGAAGTGGTAAAATAATTATTAACATTAATGCCGCAGATGTGGGTAAAAAGAGTTGTTTTAATGTAAAAAATTTCAAAATTACAATAACTAATTAAATATAATTTCAATATAAAAATATTAAAACGAAATAAATTTTATTGATGTATTTATAATTGATCTATCTTGATTTTAGAAACCAATTTAAAATATAATTTAACATTAATAATTATTTGTACAAATTTGTGGTTTTTAACTAAAATACAGTATTTTTGCTATTAATAAAAACTGATGTTTTTCAAAAATATTCAAAAAATACTCCCTAAGATACAATTGACATTCTGAATTAAAAAAAATTTATATTCATAAAAACGTTTCATAAAAGTGTCCAAGTTGTGTTTTAAAATATGTTCACCATTAAAATGTGGTAAAATCTAGTATTGTGTGTACTGAAATATAAATAACTGTTTCACATACCAAAAGCTAATACAAATTTTTCATGTACTGAAAGGTCATTATGGTGTTGAATTTAATTTAATAGAAACATAAAATAATATATTTTAAGTGTTCATTGAAATTATAAATGTCAAAAATATTAATAAGTTAGAAAAAAATCACAAAATATTATGGTCTTACATTGTACACCAAATAAAATGAATTTCACCATCTTAACTCATATACATTATCAAAATTTTATTACATGAATGGTTAATTCATAAAATTCTCCATAATGTAATATAATACTAAAAAACCATTAAAAATGTAATATTGGAAATGTAGCGGTTACCCAATGAAACATAAATGTATGTTTCCACAAAGTGGAACAAAGGAGGGAAGAGAAGATATGGTGGTGGAAGAAAAATCTAATGATCATGTTAAGATGTAGTGTGATAGAAAACAATGTTTGGAGAATGTTAATAATCATAAATCCATAATTCTACGATGATCTATGGGGATATATGATTCATAAAAATTAAGGTTCTTGGATAAATTTATTTTGGCATCGATATCATTTTTCATGATGTTAAAGAACATTCATAAAATGATATATTTTTATGATTTCTGGAAAACATCATCCTTTTTTATTAAATGATATTATTCAACACTATCTTCAAAATGAATGATGAATTTTTCATTCCAGGAGCATGAACATCTTATTATATCAATGATATTCCATTTCATACCCCATCAGTTACAATCTACATAATGTAGTTTCTATAGGATATATATTATGTATAAATCATCGTGTAGAGATATAACCCTTTAATATTACTAAAATAATATGATGTTTAAATTATACTTTCAATAAATGATTAACCATATAATCTGTCTAAAATATTTAAATTATATAATTTAGAAATAAAATCATGAAAAATAGCATAAAAATTATTCCCCATATATAAAAAAGAAAAACATGGTTGTCATATTCTGAAAATGTGAATACACGCATCGTATATTACAATAACTACCATAAATCATTTTTAAAAATATGGATTCTTACTTATTCCAATGATTAGTGGATATATTCATCAAATAAAAAAAGTTTTTAACTTTTTCATTTATGACATGAAACACAATGCCAATAATTGGTTCCATGGAAATCTGTATCATCCAATTTACTTATTCATAACCATCATATATTGATAAAAACATACTTATCTCATTGTCAAACATGATTTATAGATTACCATCCCATAATCAAAATATTAAATTTCTATGAAATCAGTTTTCTATGTTTTCATCACCATTCATTATGTCTGATCGAAACCATAATGAAAAATTATATGGAAAATAATTATATATTTTATTATCCAAATAACATAATCTCTAAATTAATCATTCATCCCACATTATTCATTAAAAATTACTCATGCTTCATAAACTTATTTTTTAACACCATATTCATAAAATATGAAATATGAATCTCATATTAATGTTCATCATGCTCAATATAATCATGCTTTATATGTTTAATTTAATTTATACTAGATGAACATTGTATACCATTCACCTGTTTTTCGCAGTCTCCATATTATCAAAAGTATAACCAATACTCATACCACCTTTCTGATCCTCATCATGTTTATGCTTTGGAATTTTTTTTTCATAATTCACATACATTCCAAAAATGAAACATTCAATGTTAACCATGTTCATTCTAGATTACTGTAGTGACTATAAAATAAAATCGCATGATCAAAAACACATATCATAGAAGAAAACCACATAAACAAGAAAAATTACATAAATGTTATCTAAATAAAGAAATCAAACTTTTAATTTGAGAAATCATAGAACTATACTAGGTTTTTAATAGTCATCTTCTATAAAAATGTATCATAATGGTTCATGAATTGATTGTGAATTTATAATGCGTATCACTCAAGAGTGTTAAACCAGTTGTGCAATAAGGCACATTGTCATGTACCAAATATTCCAAAGCCATTCCCAAAACAACTTTTTTTTGTGTCGTTGCACCATGGTACATCTATGATGGAGCCGCATCGCCCTTCAATATCTAAATAGAAATATATTTCGAGGAATCCACATAAACTATCCTTTACCCAAATTCCAAGGCATTATCATAAATTTTTACTCATCCTTAAACTTATCCCTAGAAACATCTCAAGAAATATATTTAAAAATATACGTATAAATTGCATAAATGTTTTCCCATCCGTGTTTTAAAAGGTTAAATAAACCCCTTCTATAACACAAATTATAACAACCTAGTCTTGACATACATAAAAATTACATAGCATATATTTAATAATTAAAACATTATAAAATCATATTCCCAAACACTATACTAACATACTGCCTTAGGAAATATGGAATCATAAACACTGGCACATAAATGAGCTACATTATCTCCAACTAGTATATTATGGACTAGCACCCTATTATATATATATATAAAATAAATATCTTATTATCCTTTGGGGAGGATACAGAAAAATGTGTGAGATCAAATTCTCAGTAAGGGGAAAGAAGGCAGATACATAAAAAAATCCCGAGTATATTATTATGAGAACATGAAAATAAAAATTGAAGATCATACCCTCAATATAAATGATAATAAACATGAATTATGGAATAAAAATTGGATATTAATAATAAATTAATCATAATAAATAAAGAACATAGTCCATGAAATCATAAAATATGAGTAATACATGTAATTATTGTAGACAAATAATACTACATAATAATGTCCTTATTAGTCATGGAATTATTTCTGATACCATTTTATTAGAAAAAACTCATTTATTAAACATTGAACACAACCAGTTCCAACACTATATTACAAAAACAAGTTCACTCATCGTTCAGTCCCTATAATGTTGAAATGGGATTATTTATTCGTCAAACCATGTCTATCTCATGTGATTTAAATCATTACACAAGTCATTAGAGGAAAATATGGGTTCCACCAATCACATACTAAAATCATACATACATGTTCCATTGATTAATACAGAATCATATTATAACCCATGTAATTAAATGTGCATCAGAAACTTGTGATCATATCATAACCTATAGAAAAAGAAATATGTTTCATAATAATTTTATCATAATCATAACCCATGACAAGAAGTAGTCTTAAAAATCATATAATCCAATAAGGATAAATGTGATTCATAAGAATTATTCCATAAAAAAAATAAACCATTCATGAAAAAAATGAATAGAACTTATGGATTTTTTCCAATAAAGTCACGAGTAACATAAAATTATGTCATCATTGATAGAAATTAACATTTAAGTATATTATGAAAAAAATTGTAATGGAAAATATCGTTTCATCTTTGAATAATTTTCTTTATAAAAAAAACCATTTTGAGAACCATTTTTAATGAATGAAAATTGAAAACCTATAAATAAGGCTTGAATACATTTTAAATCATTTATCTTGTTAAATATTTAAATAATATTGATATTATTTTAAAAACTATTTTCCATGAAACATTTTAATATAATATTGATTGATTTTGAAATTGATTTTCCTCAAAAACATAAAAAATAAGTTTGAAAACATTTTGAAACCCATTTCCATTTTGAAATATAATAGAAGAATCAAAATATTTTAATGAAATCTTTCATTGAAAATAAATCTGAATAAATTTTAAAAAGTATCGAAAAAATAAAACATTTTAAAAATATTTTTCCCATGAATATTATCTTCATGGATCATTTGAAAACATTTATTTTTTTTGAAAACAATGTTTTTATAATAGAACAAACATCCTAAAAGAAAAGATAAATAGCATGAGATGTTATTTAAAAACATTTATCATTATCTTAAGTACCACAGAGAGGAAAAAAGGACCTAATAGACAGATATATCATCAATATTCAGAGGATAAGGAAACTCATGTGTTTTTTTGACATATTGATCATAATAGTTCATCAAATAATCTGAACTATTATAAATAAAAAATGCGATGACATTGTTTTAAAAAACTATTATCACATGTAGACTTGAAATTATACTCTCCATGTAAGGAAATAAATTTATATTATGATTATAATATCATTAGACTAAATATATTCATGATATTAAATGTAAAACATAAACATATACACCTTAAAAATGAATTTAGGTGCATAAAAAACATGAGTATCAAACAAGGAATATAGAGGAAAAAATATTTTAAAAATTTGGTAACATTTTAAATATAAATCCTACGAATTAAATGTTATAGAATAGTTATATAAATATGAATAAATATAATTATAGGATTCTTTTAATACATCCATGTGTAGTATACAGACCAATCAAAATTAATATGTGGTAAATAAAGCCTATATCTCATGGAAATAAAAATTGAGATGAAATAACATAACCTTTTGTCTTGAATATCATCTTACTCATACAATCATCATGTATTCTAAATATAAATTTTTTATAAATATTTTTAAATAACATATTATTATATCAAATTCAATATATTTTTTTATTAAGACAAATGACTCCAAAAAGTTTTATAATTCTATTTCTGGTGTCATGTCTGACCATGGGATGCCTTGTGCCCACTTAGGGACCCCATGGAATCAATTTTGTGTGATATTGACCTTTTATCATATTATTTTTTAAAGAAAGTGAAATATAATAAAAGTATATAATACCTAAGTAAAAAATATTAATATTGTTAATATTAATGATATCTTTGACTATTAATATTCATTTGAAATCTAAAATTATTTTCTACATCATGGTTTTTTATTATGAATTTTTAGACATTAAATAAATAAATTTAATTCAGACACAATGATGATGCAGTAATTACCTCAGTAATGAAAGATTAAAATATATGATATTATAAGTGTTAAAATAATTTTTTTTTGAAACTTTGGATGCTATCCACTAGTTTTATAGATTATTACGACTTGTGAAATTTATGTTAACGCTTTTATTTTTAGGAATAAAGCTATTATTCCTTTATCAATATTCGACTACAAAATAGTGTGGAAATTGGCATAAATGAGTTTTTAAAACAAATATTATTTTATTAAATGGTATAATAGTTTAAAAAAATACAACATTCTACCAAATGACATATAATATATTACTAATATAATTATTGACACAATTATGGGACTATTGTAATTTTAATGTAATTATTATGACCTTATAGTTTGAAAATAAAAAAGACGTGGCAAGAATTATTAATTTTAACTAAGGGTTAAAATGAAACGAAAAGGTGAATTATATGTCATAAACTTGTCTAAATAATATTTTTTGAGTGTATTTCTACCCCTTATCCTATTATCCTCGAAATATATTATTTTTGAACCATTCTAATTTGAAAAAACATTTTATAATATATTAATATTTCATGACTTTCCAAGAGTGCCCCTCCTCCATCTTATAAAAATCCCTCATCTCTAACCCTTAATCACACATAAAAAGCTTCTTGGATCGTCCAAACTCTACTCAAATAAACTCTTAATATCCATATCTTCCTCCTAGAAGCCTCACTTTGGGAAAAATTATTTTCAAGAGTGCCTTTTCATCAAATCCAAAGAACTTACCCGATTTAGAGGTAACGCCTAATTTCAAAATCCATGGTTGTATTTTCCCTCATCACGCCATAACATTCTTCTTCATTGATTACAAAACAAAAACAGTATCCTAAATATAATATAATGTTTTTATGAGATGTATTTTAATTACACATACACATTACTCCGTCTAATGGTTAAAAAACAATTTGTTTCTATGGGTGGAAAATTACTGCCTCACGAAATGATGATTGTTCAATATTCACATAACACCATTCATGGTGGCCATTATGATGTCAATGTATTTATATATGATATATATTATATTTATGTCCTCTAAATGCTTCCATATTTTATATTTAAAACATACCTTTATTCTTTGCATGTTGTGAAAATGCGATAATTTCATTGGAGGAAGTGTCGACTACCGCCCCCTCAGGTGATGTGAATCGTTCATGCCAAACATGGAATATATAAGGAATGTAATTAATGAAAATATTTTAAATATATAACATATTTATTATACTGTTATTATAATATATATATCTTATTATGTTTTAATTCCATTAATATGACAAAGAAATTAATGTAGCGTTCATGCGTACGTACGACCTACCGTCACCATGAACGGTGGATTTCATTTTTTTATCTTTAAATTCTATGGAATATTATATAATGAATATATACTCGATATATATGATATTTATATAACTAATACCATTATGGAGATGATGAACTTATAACTACAAGGGAAATTCTTTTCAAACAAGTTCATTTTTGACTCATGTACCGAACATCGACAAAATGCATGATATGAACTCACATAATTAAATAATTATTATAACATGATAATATGTGATAATAATTGAATAATAACCTTTAAAGAAATTCCTTAATCAATTATAAATTGACCAATGTTTATTATTCAGGAATATAATGAAACGAACAAGACAGGCCAGACTTGAGGTAAGGGATTTCTTATCTAACTTTTAATTCTCTGAGATTTCCATTGTTCGCCAATTTTTTCTTGCATGTGATGTAATGTGTACAAAAATTTCATATATATTATCATGATTATATTTATATTAATGGTATTCTGTGATTATTTTGGTTCATATATTCTTTTGGTCATACGACTTGACTGATTACAACGAGGTAAGGGGTTCTTATCTCACTTTTTATTCATGTGAGATTCATGCTATATTTTCCATTATTTCCTTTGATTGTTGTATTCTATACCCATTAAATTATTCTTTGTGTAATATACATTCATTTATGGGTTTTCACATCAATGTTGTATAGTCCTTCTTTCATGGGGTGTACGTTTCGAAAGTTACCCAAATCGACAAGGGAACCTTTTACCCTCTTTTTGTTAGGTATGTTAATTTACATCTTCTTAATGTTGTGATATATACTTATATATCCTTATTGATGTAAATTTTATGTCCATTTGATGAGATACCATTTTTTTCTCTCATCAACTCATTTTCGGAATTGTAATGTGACGTTGTTAGGCTATCTAATTTCTATAAGGGAACTTCTTAACCCAATTTCAATTCTTCGGGTTAAACCTCTACTTCTTGATTGTGTCGTACTATGAATATGTGTGGATGAATGATGATTGTTTTAGACATAATATCCACCTATATTAAGTATATTTATATTTGAAAAACATAATTAGGCAATTGATTTATCCTTAATCTAAGTATACCCTCTTTGTACGGGACTTCATCTCGATCTCCATTCATTAAGGCATCTTTTGATTTCAACACGACTTTATTTTATACGGTGTATGAAACACTTATGAATTTTAATTTAATTAAAAAATAATCTTTTTACATGATGTGTTTTACTAAACGACAAACACAATGTTTTTGTCCTATGTATGTGGAATCAATGAATTATCTGCCACCGTGACCATTATTGATTGTCGTATTCCTCTACAAGCCATAATATTTTTTTATTGAAAATTAAATACCATATTTTACTTTTCATTTATTTTGGTATTGAAAATGGTTTTGATATTGTATTGATTATAACAATATGTTGTATTGATATCTTGTGATTGGAATATGGAAAATGTTATTTTTCCTTCATGAATGTTCTATGTGTTATGAATATGTTATGGTTATTGAGAATAGTATATGAAATCAGGTGGTTCCGTGATAATATAAGGGCAGGTGAGCCCGAGATATCTCTCCAATGCATTGGGTAACGCGAAGGAGTTAAACTCTAAGGTGTCTCTGAAGATATATTGTAAATATACTGTGATGTGTATTCCAAACATAACCATGAGGGTTACTCCCTACATAAGAATGTTATGAATTCCTCAAGTTACCTTTATGTCTTATGATTTCTATGAGTTATTCATAAGTCTTATTATTTCATGAGGTATGTTAAATTTCTTATGTTTTATGAGTAAAATATTATTTAATTGATTCTTATGTATATATGGACTAATGTTTTCTTTCTGTATTTTTATAACCCTTAATAATATTTTTATGCTCATCCCATGTTTTTGAAATGTTTTCCATAGGACTTAAAGATGAATAGGGTCAAGGATGGGATCAAGGAAATACATGCTGTCTAAAACATGGAACTAGTCATGGTTCGTTGGTAAGTGTTTTTTTATGATGAATTGGAATCCGAGTAGAAGTGTATACTTTATAATGTTTTTAGATGTAATAGTTATGTCCTAATTCTCTAAAACTCTAAACCTGAAAAGATCCTCAATGTGAATTATTCATTTCATTCATGATTATGTAATGTTTTAAGGCAGGGTCCCTATAGTTGGTATCAGAGGATGATTTAGACAAATTAAGGGATTATGAGTTTTGGTTAGACACATAGTTAGTCCCTATGTATATTATTTCAGTTAAATCCTTATTTTTTAAATTTTTCAGATCATGTAAAGTTAGTTAAAATGGAAGGAGGAGGATCTCAAATGACATTCATATCTCTTCCTACGGACATTCTTGCAATAATTATTGCAAAGTAATGTTCGTATGATTGTGAAACTTTATCTAGTACACAACTCACTTGTAATAGTTTCTTGAGATATAAAACACCTCCACTATACCTAGTTATCATTGTGGATCATGGGTTGTATTTAGATAAGTCCTATTTTCAAAATATTCTAGTATTTTCAATAAAGGTAAATATTATCAATGCATTTTCAAATATTTTACCTTATAACAAGATTGTAAGCATTTTATGATTTTAAAAAAGGTGATGAATAAGGAGACCCTTACACAACATATTTATAGTTTCTTTTATATTACAGTCTCTCAGTACATACCTATGGTATTTTAAAAGGACCATTAATTAAATGGTTCAACTCAGATTCGGTCTGACTATTTTATAGAAATCATGTTTTATCATGTGTTTTGAAATTATATGTCACACATTATTATTTTCAAAAACTGTTTTTTCAGTGAACACCCATTTGAACCATGTTGTACAAGGTTTATATGGATGGAGGAAGAAAATTACGTTGAAGGGTATCTAAATTATTGTTTCAATAAATTTACCTTCTACCTATGTGAACAAGATGACGAAGAAGCCAAATGGACACCATGATCAAGGTATGATGTTATTCTTTTTGGGGATTGTTTTATTTTATCTTATGGTGGTGAAATAAGACTTCATTAATTATGATGTTGAGATCATAATGATTTTGGATGAAAACTAGAGGCATAAGTAAACCATTGAGGATAAAACATGTTAGGGTTATTTTTGAGTTTTAAAAAAAGGACAACTCGTAGGATGGGTGACAACTCGTCGCATCTGGTAAGGGTACAGGAATTGAACCCATAACCGAAGGAGACAAGGTCCCATAACCTACAAATATCCTACTTGATGTCCCTGGTTAGTATGACTTATTATTTTAGTAAAATCATTATCTAGAACAATAATATGTTGATTTTGGGAATTTATGTTTTATCAAATGGATATACATAGTATAGGAAAATGATTTGGTGATTACATTATAAAGGTTTTTTTGAAAGGCGTTCTTTATTTTAAGGAAACTCTATATCCCTAAGAAAGATAGAATACTATGGGATTTCAATTGTGGAATAATGGTTGAAATTTTTGTTTGGAAGAATCTATGTATTTATTGTGGACATATGACGATTTTATTTATTTATGAAAAGTATTAACCTATCATGGAGAATATGTGATTAGGTTAATAACTTTTTATTTTGAGACATTGTGAGTAACTGATGTTATTTGGAGATAAATTTGAAGATTTATCTTCTAAGATTATGTAATTAAATACTTATGTGATTTGGGTTTCAATACTAGTTTTGATTACTTTTGACGAATTTTATGGACAATAGTTTATTGAATGGTCTTTGTTGAACATTGGGTTTTGTTTGAATTTTTTTGGAGATTAAGAGTAGTTTTTTTGGTAATATTTTGTCTTTTTTGGGTATTATCTAATCTCACAATAACCATATTGGTTTTAGTTGATGTCTAGAGAGAAGGGAAATATATAGTTCATTTATTTGAATTATTCGATTCTATAGAAGATTATTCTTGGGCTTTTGATGTGACCAAGTCTTTGAATGCTCATTTTTTGGAGAAATGATTAGTTTTGGGTGAAAATTATTAAAGGATGAAACTCCACTTGAAGGTAAGTATATTTTCTTATGTTCTTATTATATGTAGTAAATGAATTCCTTAAATTATAAAAAATGCGACTTTAAACAAAAATGTTGTCAGTTTACGTTACCTACTAGGTAATCAGAGACTGCTTAACAGATCACAAGTTTGTGATTTTTTGGTGGTTAACTGTCTTCTAATCATATTTTTTATAACTCTCCATTAGAACATGATGGTTACTTTTTCTTCCATATTCATGTTTTCCTTACATGGAATCATAGTATGGGTTATCTCGGGAGACCTCTGTACATATCTTTATTTCATTTAAAAGTTATAGTTTTACTGACTCTTTTTTGATGTGGGACTTTTAATGATATTTCCATGACTAGTTTTCAAAATTGTGAGGACGGAACTCCCAAAAGGGGGGAAGAATGTAACATCCCAGGTAAATATATAACATGACATTTTCATATTTATTAATATTTGTGAATTAAATATTAATATTATTTTTAAAGGGGTTTCTATGTCCGATGGCGTACCCAATACGCAACAATGAGTTTCTTTGGAATCCTACGATGCACACTAATAATATAATAATATTTTTGTAAATGGTAGTAAAAACATAGCCATTGTAGTGGAAGGAATGAAAATAACTGACTAAAAAGTTATTATATATGTTTGATAAATATTTTTACATTTATCCAATAAATTCTAGAGTCTTAAAATGCGAATGAATCCAATTTTAAGCATAAATATTCAAATATTCATTAAAGGCTCGATTAATGGCCTTTTGATGGAATTTTTTTTAAATATACTTATTTTCACTTTTATACATTATATTTGACAAAATAAAATCCTTTTTTAGAATCAAGACATCAAAATTTACTTTGTGTAATTTTTTGGTATTTTTCCGATAAAGTTCTTTTTTTAATGGATAGTGAAAAATGCTACATTTTAATTCAAAACCTCCTTTTAATATATTTTATTTCATTTGTAAGATTATCATTTTAATTGATTTTAGATTCTAATTAGAATATATTTCTACCATTTAATCTAATGGTGGTTAGTATAATTAATTTCACTTTGAAAATAAACATAAACAAGTGTCAATCTTTTGAAAGATGTTGTTTCATAAAAACAAGCTATTTGTTTTAATAGTGGGAATTAACTATATAATTTATTAATTAATCTTATATGTTTTGAATTTGGTAAAATGGAAATTATTATTGAATTTGGATTATCAAATATTGTTTAGGATGAATTCTTGGTATTTTTCTGATAATGTTCATTTTTTAATGAATAGTGATAAATACAGTATTTTAATTCAAAACTACATTTTCATCCAATTTGTTTACATAGTTAGATTTTCATTTTAATTTATATTAAAGTGTGACTAAATTATGTTTTTATCATTTAATAAATTTTTTGTCATTGGATGTAAAAACCAATCAATCTTTTGGTAGATTTTACTTCTTAAAAACCCATCTTTGGTTTTGACAACGAGAATTATTTTTAAATTAATTACTGCAATTTATATGTCTATAATTTGATAAAATGGATTCTATATTTGGAATTATAAGGTCAAAATTATTTAATTAAGACTCTTTTGCTTTTGGTCATTATTTATAGTAACGACGGTAATTATCTTTAATTATTGTGATTAATTAGTAATCAGGTAGTTATGGGAAATAAAATAATATCATAAAAATAAAAAATGACCCCAACATGTGTCCTAATTATAAAGATGGTGTCATGTAAGAACATTGGATTCCTTGTGACAACTTAGGGACCCCATGGAATCACTTTGGTTTGATAGTGACGTTTTATTATATTATTTTTTAAAGAAATGGAAGTATAATAACAGTATGTAATACCTAAGTAAAAAAAATTAATTTTGTTTACATAAATTATATATTTGACTATAAATATTTATTTGAAATTTAAAATGATTTCCAACATCATGGTTTTTTTGTAGAATTTTTAGACATTAAATAAATAAATTTATTTATGAAACAATGATGATGTAGTTATTAACTCATTAAAGAAAGATTTAAATATATGATATTATAAGTGTTAAAATAATTTTGTTTTGAGACTTTTGATTCTATCCAAGAATTTTATAGATGATTATGAGTTGTAAAATTCATGGTAATTATTTTATTTCGAAGGAATAAAGCTTTTATGACTTTATCAAAAGTCAATTACCTATTACTGTTGAAATTGTCAAAAATGAGTTTTTAAAACAAATCTTAATTTATTAAATAGTTTAATTGTCTAAAAAAATCTTCTATTATTAAAAAACACATAAAATATATTAATAATATCATTATTTATACATTTATGGGTCTATTGGAAAATAATCTTATTATTATGACCTTATAGTTTGAAAATAAAAAAAGATGTGGTAAGAATTATTAATTTTAACTAAGGGTTAAAATGAAAAGATATGGTGAATTCTCTAAATTAAACTTTTATAAATACAAATTATTGAGTGGTTTTATACCCCTTATCCTATTATCCTCAAAATATATCGTTTTGGATCCATTCAAATATGGAAAACATCTTATAATAAATTAATATTTCATGACTTTCCAAGAGTGCCCCTCCTCCCTTTTATAAAAAGCCCTCAACTCTACCCCCTTACTCACACCTCTAAAGCCCCTTTCCTCTTCCAAAATCTGATAAAATAAGCTCTAAAAATCCCTATATTCCTCCTAGAAGCCTCACTTTGGGAAGAATTTTTTTCCAGAGAGCATTTTCCTCAAATCAAAAAAATTTACCCGATTTAGAGGTAACACCATCTCTCAAAATCAAATTTTGTATTTTCCCTCTTCACTCCCCATGAAATTATTATTATTTGATTCCATAACAACAACAGTATCATAAATATACTAGTATGTTTTTAAGAGATGTATTTAGTTTACACTTACACACAACTGTGTATAATGGTTAAATAACATACTGTTTTTGTGGGTGGAGAATTACTGCCACACGAAACGATGGATGTTCAATATTTTTTAACACCTTTCATGGTAGCCATTATGATTTCACTATATTTTAATATGATATATATTATATTTATGTCCTCTCTATGCTTCATTATTTTATTTTTAAATCATACCATTATGGTTTTCATGTTGTGCAAATGTGATACTTTATTCCGAGAAAGTGTGGACTACCGCCCCCTCATGTTATGTGACTCATTCATGCCAAACATGGAATTTATAAAGAATTTAGTTAATAAACTTATGTTACCTATATAAAATATATATAATAATGTAATAATAATATATATATTTCTCATTTAGTTTTAATTCCATCATTAAGTAGCGTTCATGCGTACGTACGACTTATCATCTCCATAAACGGTGCATTTCATTTTTTTATATCCAAATGATATGGAAGAGTATAAAATTTATATTTACGGGATATATATGATTTTTAAATCATTAATACCATTCTGGAGATGATGTACTTATAACTACATGGTCAATTATTTTCGAACAAGTTCATTTTTAACTCATGTACCAAACATCGACAAAACGTATGATATGAACTCACATAATTTACTAATTATTATAATATGATAATATATGATATGAATTGAATAATATACTTTAAACGATGTCCTTATGAAATTATAAACAGACCAATGTTTATTATTCAGGAATATAAATAAACGTACATGACAAATCTGACTTGAGGTAAGGGATTTATTATCTCACATTTAATTCTGTGAGATTTCCATTGTTCGCCAATTATTTATTGCATGTGGTGTATTGTGTACTTACATTTGATATATACTATCATGATTATATTTATATTCATGGTATTATGTGATTTTTTTTGTTCTTATTATTTTTGGTCATACGACTTGATTGACTACAATGAGGTATGGGGGTTTTATCTCAATTTTTATTCCCGTGAGATTCATGCTATATTTTCCACTCTCTATTTTGAGTGGTGTATGTAATTCCTATTACTATACTACTTGTGTAATATAATTTCATTTATGGGTATTTACATCAACGTTGTATAGTCCATCATTCATGGGGTGTACAATTCAAAAGTTACCCAGATTGGTAAGGGAACCGTTCACCCTCCTCTTTTTAAAAGAGTTCATTTTATTAGAACTTTTAATTTGCATCTCTTTAATGTTGGTATATGTTCTTTTATATCCTTATTTCTGTAAATTTTATTTCCATGTGATGAGATACCCATTTTATCTATCATTAACTCATTTTCTAAATTTTAAAGTGATGTTGTTAGGCTGACGACTGTCTATAAGGGAACTTCTTAAAAAAAATTCAATTCTATGGGTTAAAACTCTAATTCTTGATTATGTCATAAAATGAATATGTGTGGATGACCTATGATTATTTTACACTTAGTATCCACTTATATTTGGTGAATTTATATTTGACACACATAATTATGTAATTTATTTATTCATAATCTAAGGATACCGTCTTGGTATGGGACTTCATCTCGATCTCCTATAATTAACGCATCTTTTGATTTCTACACGACATTATTTTATACATTATATAAAACCCTTTATACTTTTCATCTCATTCAAAAGGAATCTTATGAAATGAAGCATTTTACTAAATGATAAAAGGAATGTTTTTTTATTACATATGCGGTGACAAGGACTTCTCTGCCACCGTGACCATTATTGATTGTCGGCTACCTTTACAATCCATTATGTTTTTTATTGAAAACAAATACCATATTTTAATTTTCATGTATTTTTGTATTGAAAATGGTTTGGATATTTTTTTATTATAACAATATGTTGTATTTATATCCTGTGATTGGAATGTGGAAAGTGTTATTTTTTCCTTTATGAATGTTTTATGTGTTATGAATATGTTATGGTTCTTGGGCATAGTATAAAAAATAGGGTAGTTCCATGATATTCAAAGGGCAGGTGAGCCCAAGATAGCTCTCCAATGCATTGGGTAATGAGAAGGATTTCAATGCTACGCTTTCTCCGAAGATATTTAGGGAATATACTGCGATGGGTATTCCAAACATAACCATGAGGGTTATTCGCTACGTAAGAATGTTATGAGTTCTCAATTTACGTTTATGTCTTATGATTTCTACGAGTTATTCATAAATCTTATGATTTTCTTAGGTATGTTAAAGTGATTTTGTTTTATGAGTAAATTATGATTTCATTGATTATTAAGTATACATCGACTAATGTTTTCTTTCTGTATTGTTATAACCCTTACTGAGCTTTTTATTCTAATCCCATGTCTTTGAAATGTTTTCCACAGGACTTAAAGATGAATAGGGTCAAGGATGAGATCAAGGAAATACATGTTGTCTAAAACATGGAACTATTCATGGATTTTTAAGTGTTTTTATTTTATTAAAAAATGGAAACTGAGTAGAAGTGTCTACATTATAATCTTTTGAGTTGTAAAAATTATGTCCTAATTCTCTAAAACTATAAACCTGAAAAGATCCTCAATGTGAATTATTCATTTAATTCAATATTATGTAATGTTTTATGGTTGTGTCCGTATACACAAGCTGTCCAGGTCACACTTGGCCTCTACCACTATCCACAGTGGGATACTAGAGAGTAATGAAGATTGAGTAAGGATTTATAAATCCTCCAGTTCTGCATAGGAGATAGTGTGGGATTAGAAAAATACATAGTACACACACTGCTCAAGATTTATATAAATGATACACAATAGATCTAAGAAAGTAGAGATAAGTTTATAATGCTCTATGTGTTTTCATTGAAGCTCTAGAATCATTATATTGAAGCAAATGAAGCTTGAGTCCTTCTCAAGAAGTTGTTTGAGAAACATAGTATCATTTTTTCTTTGACATCCCGGTCTAGCTTGATCATCTTGATTATCATCAGTGTATGTGTAGTCATTGAAACTCTTCAATCCTTGAATTTTCAGGTTCTAAAATTTCAGCATGTGTTCTTCCTTCTTCTCCTCATATATATCCAGAAAATTGTTTTGTATGTGCGTTGAAGAACATGTATTCCAGTAGCTCTAGGTTACCTTTTATATGTTCCTTTAGCTCTGACAATAGGAATGATTTGTATGATTTACATTTCCCTAACATACATCAATCATCATTAATTAATATAGGTTCCATTAAAAGCACAAAATATGATTGTTTCTAATAACCAAACAGAGATATAGTTTAGATAAATAGTGACTTGTTTTCATTGGTAGCTCTTTGTATCATTGAACTTGTAGCGTTGGACTTGTAATGGTAGATCTTTCATTGATAGTTATTACTCCCTGTAACGGTAGCTTGCTTGTATCGGTAGTTGTTTGTGTGGTGGTAGCTCCGTGTATCGATGACTATAAGTAGCGGTGACTTCCTTTAATAGTAGCTCTTGTTAGTGGTAGACTTATCTACCACTTACCCTTACCGGTGAGCTTCTAATGGTAGACTTCATAGCAATAGTTTTTACTCTGTATCGGTCGACTTGTGCATACCGGTATACTTACTCCATCGAAAGCTCAGGTTTAATGGTAACTGTCTACATACCGATGACCTTTCGGTATCTGTAGCTCTTAGTCTATTTATGAAATCTATCCACATATTATGATAGGATAAAACTGTATAATGTAAATGAATATTTGAATAACCAAATGTTAATGAATGATAGATGTATCATTTGAACATATTTCAACAGTATTTATAATTTGAAATTAAGCACTTTAATAGTAACTAATGTAATTAAATGATTAATCAATAAACATCATTTTGGATTATTAAAACATAATTAATCATAATTGAGATTATCAAAACAGGTGAGTCCAACAATATCCCCCTTTTTTATAATCTCAAATTATAGAAGGTAATACAAATGTATAATTATCAACAAAAAATGTATCAGAGAAAATTGATTAAAAAACAAAATATTAATATCCATGTCTAGCATATGTCCCTCTTCCAATAACGAATCATCCCCCTATATCATTTCTCTTCCTTTATAATCCTTCCACATTGGAAATATTTCTCCCCTATTGGTATTAGGAAAAATAAAGTTGGTATAAGATAAGGACGCAATGAATGTATCAGAGAACATAAAAGATGCGAATCAGGGTTAATGAATAAGAGAGAAAGCTAGTTGTTAAAGATAAATTAAACAATACATGTATGGATCAGAGGTAAAAAAAATTTAAAAGTAATGTAGAAATAAATAAATTAGGAAGCATATGTAATAACTGAGACAAAGAGAGTGAAAAAGATGTATATATTAAGGAGTCAAAAGTACATAAGGATAATAAAAATTGTACACAAGGTACAAATTATCCCTATAAAATCCATCTACACCCACTCAATCCACTTCTTGAATGTACACTTTGGATTTTCCTTTGGGATCTGAGGTAGACTCATGCTGGGTAGCTGCGATTGGAGACTTGAGAACTCTAGAAATGACCACTGGAGGTTGAGCAACTGAAATAGTTGATGGACGGTAGTGGGTACCCCTCAGAGTAATCACTGGTGTCATGCTTCAGATAGCCTGATCTGGGGTCATCTAAAAATTATAAGCACTAGAGACAGATTTAGGAAAAGCTATAGGTATAATCACTAGATGAGCATCAACATGAAAAAAGGGAAGCAAGAGATTTCAGAAATCCATGATAATCCCTCCTCTTCTTTCCATACCAGAAATGATTTCATTATTGTTTTCCAAGAATTTTTCTAAATATGGTGTCAGCTCCCTGAGATTACTCACTTTCACTCTAAAGGCTTGAGTCACAGGAGGCAATTTAAAATTTTCTAACAAAATATTGAAGTGATTGGTCAACTGATGATTAGTGTAGACCCTTAGGAAATTTTAATCCACCATGTCCTTTAATTATTTTTGAGAAGCAGAAGCCTCCCTCATAAAATCCTGAATTTTTTTCCTATATCCCTAGTGGTAGTCACCACTTGTTTCAATGTAGCAGAGTCTACAGAGCCATTGGTGGAACTAAGTCCATGCTCTTCTCTCATCGCATCTCTAATATCATCAACATCTAAAGAAGTCATGGGAGCACTCAAATGTGATATAGTAAAAGATACTAATTCCTTAAACGATTTTTTCATCCCACTAATGAGATTTTTCACAACAAGGTCATGGGTGCTGACATGATATTTCAAGGGATTCTTAAATTCCACAAAAATGGATACCATCTGGCCCACTATACTTTTCAAAAATGAAAAATCCTTGTCTGCTTGAGATTTATAACTCATATGAGGGTCCATAGAGATAACTGATTTCATTAGAGATTCAACATCCTCTTCCATGCTTGAAAGTTAACTCTGATAGATCTTGAATTCACCCAAAATACTAGATACAGATTACAGCATAAAAGATTGAATAGATGATATTAAATAGGTTTCCATTCTTCTCATATCTTCCACAAAACAGGTCTTGAGATCAGACCTCAATTGGTCTTGGTCAGGTTTTCTTATTAAATCCTCAGGTAATGTCTTAGAAAGGATATCATAACTGACATGCATTCTTTTGAAGGGTCTTTCATCTTCATAATCAATATTGTGCAACCCAAAAACTACAAAACCTAGGTATTCTGTCTAGTTTTCAATATCATGAGCTACTGATATAGTACCATGTCTGGTGGGATTCTCCCCCTCAATTTGTGCATTCTCCAGGACAAGTACATCAATAGCAGCCTCAGAAGGCATGTATTCCTCAGAAGAATCAGCCACAACTATCTCCATTTTATCAAAAGGGGCCACATCAGGGATAGGTGAAAATTTGGTCATCTCAACCAAAACATCCTCCATAGGAACTACAAAATTCCCAATTACTGGACTCAAAGTCAATGTACCCTCTTCTAAGCTATCAGAATTAGATTCTATTCTAGTTAAAGTAGCTAGAGGATTAGCCTCTCCATAAGAAATACTCTGAGGTGCAGGTCTAGGAGGCAGGTCATGATATCCTCCTTCCACTGATGTCTCTTCATTCTCATCATCAATAGTATCACTATAATCAGGTTCATCTTCATTAGGTCCAAGACATGGATCCCTCTCATCCTTAGTCCTACAAGGATGGTCTACATGATTAAATTTATTATACAATTTACCATCATCATTCACCCATTGTTTCATCTAAGGGTTCTATCATACTTTCATATACTTGTAGATAGTATTAGTAATGTAGAAATTGTCATTGACAACAATAGTTCCACCCACGGATTTAGAAATACCTTTGACATTTAACATAAAAAAATATTCTTAGCAAAGAACAAATTATTTGTCTTTGATTTAGTTCTGGTTATATCCTTTATCTGAATCATCAATAATCTTCATAGATTGAACTCAATTCCATGTGTACATAAGTACAACAAATATATATCCTAAAACATCATTGTTGAATACTCTCCTATGCTGGGACTAATCACCTGTTGAATGAACTTAAAGAACAATCTGCCTTCTCCTTCCATTTCAATAGAAATCACTTTTCTAGGTGATCCATTCCCAGTTAACTCAAGCGAAGAAGCCTCATACTCAAAATGGTCACTAGATATAGGTACTAATTTAGAAAAATATCCAAACTCACCCTCATGTGGAACTTTCAAGCAATCAGCCCATTCACCAGATGAAAAAGATATATCCTTATCACTTACCACAAAAATCATTTTGTTCTCATCTTCATTCATTTCAAAACTAACAAACTCCAAAAATTCCTTAAACAGTTTTGTGTAATAAGGGCCATTGTTGTTTGCAAAACAATCCAACCATCCTTGCTCTTCTAAAACTCTCAAAATCAGAGACATTATTTATATAAACCACTCAGCTCCAAGCTCCTTCTCAATCACTATTTCCCTCATCAATAAATGCAGATTCTCAGACTTTCTCTTCTCATTACTATTACCACTACTACTCCCAGCGGCTCCAGAACTAACATTTTGTCACTTATCCCTAGGCTCATTACCTTCATCAATAATCGATCACATAACTCGGGACATTTACAGATCAAGAAACTTTGGGTTCACAAGATTTTAGTGGATTGGTTTGGTGAAAACTTGGAAAGCTGGAGTTCGCAGTGGATAGAATGTGACATAGACTAGACATATATCATTTAGAAATAGAAACATAAAACAAATATATATTTAAATGATAAAGTGTCTCATCTTAAAACACTCAAATTTAAAACAACACAATATATTGGTAGCCATTCTACCAGTGAGGATTATAACGGTAATTACTACCAGTGAGGTATCCTAATGGTGAGGTTTCTATAATGGTGATGTGTGTCTAACAGAGAGTTTTATCTAATGGGGTGGCCTGTCTAACTGTGAGGTTTATCTAATGGTCTGGTATGTCCAACGGTGAGGTTTATCTAACAGTGAGGTTTATCTAACAATGAGGTTTATCTAACAGTGAGGTTTGTCTAATGGTGAGGTTTTTCTATCAGGTAGGTTTATCTAACGGTGAGGTTTTTCTAACAGTTCGGTTTGCCTATAGGTGAGGTTTTTCTAACTTTGAGGTTTTTGTAACGGTTAGGTTTTTCTAATAATGAGGTTTATATAACGGTGAGGTTTATCTAACGGTGAGGATAGTTGATCATTCCTAATTCATGTCTCATGTACCTTAATCTATCTAAACATAATGGATTTGTAAATATATCAGCTAGTTGACATTCAGTGCCTATAATTTCAAGAGTTATATCACCCTTTTGACAATGATCTCTTAGAAAGTGGTTCCTTATATCAATGTGCTTAGCTTTAGAGTGAGATACAGGGTTCATAGAGATGTTGATTGCACTAGTGTTATCACAATTAATAGAAACTTGTCTAAAAACAAATCCATTGTCCAAGAAAGTGTTTATGATCTACCGAATATGTGTACATCAACTACCAGTAACAATATATTATGCTTCAGTAGTAGACAATACAACTGAGTTAGATTTCTTACTACACCAAGACACTAAGTATTTTCCCAATAAATGACACGTTCCAGATATATATTTTCTATATAACTTGCAGCCAGCAAAGGCATCATCTGAATAACTTATAAAATAAAAAGATTGTCTTTTTGGATAAAATAAACATAAATTGGTAGTATGTTTACAATATTTGAAAATAATTCTTACAGAAAGTAAGTGTTATTCTTTCATAATAGATTGAAATCATGCATATATACACACACTAAACATACTATTAGGTCAACTAGTAGTTAGGTAAAGCAAGCTTCCTATCATAACTCTGTTATTGGATTGATTTACTAGTTGCCATGATTCATCAATATCCAACACACAAGTGGTACTCATTGGTGTATCACTTCCCTTATTATTATCCAACCCAAAAAATTTTAATAAATCCTTTGTGTATTTACATTGATTTATAATAATACCATCCCTATTTTGAATAATTTAAAATCCAAGAAAATATTTGTGTTCTCCCATTAAGCGCATTTCAAAATCATTTTTCATAATCTTTGAAAAATTATTACATAAATAATTTTTAGAATATCCAAAAATAATATCATCAACATATATTTGTACTATCAAAACATCTTTGTAAATATTTTTGAAAAAAAGAGTAGGATAAAAAATTCCTTTATAAAAAACTTTTGAAAATATAAAATTAGTAATTCTATCATACCAAACTAGTGGAGCTTGCTTTAAACCATATAAAGCATTAGAATTTTTAGAATCATGATTTTGAAAATGGGGTTCTATTAATATGGGTGGTTGTTCAACCAAATCATCTTCAATTATATAAATATTTAAAAAAGCACTTTTAACATCCATTTTATATAACATGAAATTCAGATGAGATGCATATGTATGTGAGATCTTAATGGAATCAAATCTAGCTAAGGGTGAAAAGGTTTCTTCATTGTAAATTCTTTCTTCATGAGTGTAATCTTTAGAAACTATCCTAAATTTGTTTTTAAATATGTTTCCAGATTCATAACCCTTATTTCAAAATACCCATTTTGTGCTTATGGTCAAGGTGTCCATAATACTTTCCACTAATTTCAAGACATTGTTTATTTAAAATTGATTTAACTTTTCTTGCATAGCAATTACTCAAAATTCATCATTGATAGCATCATTGATATTTTTAGGTTCTGATTGTGAATGAAAATCATAATGTTCATCCTAGTTTCTTAGAGAAGCTCTAGACTATATCCCTCTATCAAAATTACCTAAAACAGCTTCCAATGGATGATTCTTTAGAATCCTAGTTGATCTAGTTACGGTAGGACTAGAAATTTCAGGTTCTCTTCTAGGTTCGGGTTCACCAGTAATAGATTCTAGAATATTTCTAGAACTGGTAGTCTTTAAAACAGATTCTCTGATTTTATCATCAAGTTTATCAACATATAATTCTTCTTCAATATTTTAAAGAGAAGTTTTAGGTTCATGTGGATCAGTTTCATCAAATTAGATGTGAACTGTTTCTTTCACACATTTTTTTCTTTTATTAAACACTATATAGGCTTTTCTAGTTACAGAATAACCATGAAAAATTCATTCATTACATTTAGATGAAAATTTATCCATATTTTCTTTAGTATTCAGAAAAAAATGGAGCAACAATACTCTTTAAAATAAATAACATTAGGTTTTCTATTTTTATATAATTTATAATTGGTCATCTTAAGTACTCGTCTGATCAGTACTCTATTTATAATGTAACAATATTTATTTACAGCTTCAATAGAAAAATAAGCTGGTAAATCATATTCATTAAGCATAGTTCATGAAATTTCTTGAAGTGTTCTATTTCTTCTTTCTACAACACCATTCTGCTGAGGTGTCCTAGGGGAAGAGATGTTTTGTTCTAGAAATTGTGTGAGTAGTATGATTCAAATTCCTGATTTTCAAACTCACAACCAAGATCACTTCCCAAGGTTTTAATCTTATTTCCACTATGGTTTTCAACAAACTTGGAGTATTTATTAATGTAAGAGAAATCTCCACTTTTTTGAGCTAGAAAATATACCCATCTATATCTAGAAAAGTCATCTATATTGATACAGACATAGTGCTTCCCATTTAAGCTATAAACATTGGATGGTCCATACAAATCCATGTGAACCAACTCAAGATGTTGAGAAGTTGAAACTTCTTTCTTTGATTTAAATGAAACATTATGTTTATTTTCCTTTGGATATGGATTAAAAACATTGTCAGTTGGGAATTCATGTTTAGGTATGTCTCTATTTGTGTTCTTCTTAGTTAGTTTTCAAAGTGAGTATATATTGTAGTGGCTTAATATTCTGTGCCATGACCAAGATTCTTAATGAAAGTCGTTTAAAAAGGTTATATTTTTCATTTCTAAAGAATTCAAATCTATAGGATAAACATTTTCATTTATTAATGTATTAAATACAAAAACAGTTTTTGAATTAAAAACATTACATGAATCATTTTCAAACTGAACATTAAATCCATGATCAATCAACTGAGAAATGATTAATAGATTATACTTTAGTCCATCAAGAAACAAAACATTATAAATGAAAAATGAATCAGTGTTACCAATCTGTCTATGCTGATGATTCTTCATTTTGAGTTATCCCCAGAGGTGACATGTCCTCCATTAAGATTGATTATTCTTTAAAAGCATGAGTAATCTCCTGTCATATGCCTTGAACATCCACTGTCCAAATACCATATCTTCCAACTCGAAATTTTTATGTAGGTTTCCTTCAACACAATTTTAGATATAAAATGATTTTGGTATCCAGATTTTCTTGGGTCCAGATAGGTTAGAACGAAGATGTTTTCGTACCCAGATTTGTCTAATGGGTTTCATATAATCAATAGATTTAAAATATTTTGACAGATAAACTTTGTTTGATCTACAACTATGTGAGTTGCTAGTTGATAAATTAGAATTTCCATAACTAGTAGCATATTTTCTACATTTAGGAATAAGTCAATTTTTTGTAATATCTATTTGTCCAGGATGATAGCCTAAACTAGTAGTATTGTTTTCTGCTACTTGTTTTCCTAGAATTTGTTTAACAGTGTCCTTTCCATTAGTAAATTTTTTTAAATCATTTTTGAGTTTCTAATTAGACAATTTTAGTTCAGTATTCTCTTTGAGTAGTTGAGAATTATTTTCCTATTCTTCTTCTACTGCAGATTTGACAGTGCCAGTTAAAGTATGTTGTTTCATAAAGGATTTATACTTGTCTTTCAACTCATTGCAGGTACCCTCTTGCATGTTAAATTATTCAAATAATTCTTAACTAGACATGTTTTTAGAATCAGAATCAGAATCATCTCTTAAATAATAAGATTTTATAGAAGGAGTATTCAATGTTACCTCAGATGTTTTTTTATGAAACACATATTAACTTATTGATATTTTTTATCCTGAGTGTAATCAGAATCATTTGAACTACCGTTTGATTCACTCTAGGTTGATTTCATTGCATTCTTATACTTTTTGTCCTTGTACTCATATTTCTTCTTCTACATTAACTTTTGACAGTCATATTTCACATGTCCATTCCTCTTGCATTCATAGTAGACTATGTCATCTCTTTTATTAGTTCTTTTTCAATCCATCTTCCAATAACCATTATTGTAATACTTTCCATTGTAATTGGATTTTCAGAAAAAACATCTTTTTCCTATAAAACTTCATAAATCGTTTGGATATCTAAGCCATTTCAGAATCACTATTATATGCACTCTCATCACTATATGAACTGTCACTTGTAGTTTGAATTTTCTCTTTGTCCTTGATTTTTGATGTAGATGTCTTGAAGGCTACATATTTTTTTCTTGGTGCATCATCTTCTTCTTTTTTTACCTTCAGATCTTCTTCATACATCATCAACATACCAATAATCTACTTAAATGGTAGATAACTTATGTCACACGATTCTCTTATTAAACCTGTTGTTCCTATCTATCTCTCTAGCAGACATCTTAGTATCCTCATGATTTTATCTTTTGCTGGAACAACTTTTCCCAGTGAGATCGTTGTATTGACTATCTCATTAAACCTGAGATAAATATCAGAAATAGATTCATCAGGCCTCATTTTAAAATTATCATATTTAATAGTGTATGTGTCTAATCTCATCTCTTTTACATTTTTTGTTCCTTCATGAAAAAGAGCAAAGGTATCCCAAATTTCATATGTATCTTACATGCAGATATTCGATTAAATTCTTCATCTCCTAAAGCACAATATATGAAATTCATTTCTTTATAATATTTTTAAGTATATTTCGTAGTTTTATCCCATGTTGTTCTAACAGTTTTTGGAATCTTATACTGAGTCTCTATAGCATTCCAAATGTCAAATCCCAAAATTTCTTAACGAATTTTCATTTTTTTCCGGTGGGAATAATTAAAACCATTAAATAAGGGTGTCTTGTTGGTAGATGAACCTTCTAATATGTTATCCATAATACCTAAGTTATATAAAGATATAAAAATATAAAATTAACAACAATGTTAAGATCTTTAAGATTCAACTAAAATCAAAGTTGATGATTTTTTAGAAATAGAGTGTTTTGAAAATCTTTTAATAAAACATTTGATACCAAATATTGGTCGGAGTGGATACTCAAGAGGGGGGGGGGGGGTGTGAATTGATTTCCTACTAAAAATTTCTATTTAAAAGATTTCAATTAAAATCCACAAATTAAGATAACAAGGTAAACTGTAGTGAATTTGTATTACAGTAATGGTTCAGTTAGGTTCTCAAGATATTGATTAGTTCTCAGTTAATCTAATATAAAGATAAGATTGTCTTTTGAAAAAAACCCAATTGTTTAAAATAAATACAAACACTTGATAGTTTAACTATCAGAGATACTTTCTAAAATAGATTTATATTTAATGTACATTGCAGTAGAATATTCAAAATAATTTTAACTATAATAAAAAAGCACAGCATAATAAAACAAGAGGTTCAGTCTCAAGCAGAGACTTAGTCCTCTCAAATAGTTTTATATTAACTATGATCCACACCCAGGATTGGGGTTTTAAATTAGGGATTAGACTGTCCAGGTCATACATGACCTCTACCACCGTTCTTCGTGGAAAATCTGAACAACATCACACAGGCATTCCAGGTCACAATTGACCTCTACCACTATCCACTGTGGGATACAAGAGAGTAATGAAGATTGAGTAAGGATTTAGAAATTCTCTAGTTTAGCATAAGAGATAGCGTGTTCCCTAAAAAAGTACAGAGCACAGAAATTGCTAAAAATTTAAATAAATGAAACAATATTGATCTAATCAAGTAGAGATATTTTTAGAATGCACTACGTGTTTTTAGTGAAGCTCTGGACTCCTTGGATTGAAGCAGATGAAGCTTCAGTCCTTCTCTGGAAATTGCTTGAGAAACAGAGTATCAGTTTTTTTTTACTTCTAGGTCCATCTTGAGCAGTATGATTAGAATGAGTGTTGGTGTAGTCATTGAAACTCTTCACTCCTTGAATGTTCATCTTCTACAGATTCAGCATGTGTTCTTCCATCTTCTCCTCATGTGTATCTAGAAAATTGTTTCGTATGGGAGTTGAAGAACTTGTATTCCAGTAGCTCGAGGTTCCATTTTAAATATTTCTTGAGCTCCTGTAATAAAAATGATTTTTACAAGGTACGGTTTTCTAACATCCAACAAACATCATTAACTAATACTGGTTGCATTGAAAGCAAAAAATATGACTGTTGCTAATAACCAAAACGTTATATTGTTTTGAGAAACAGTGACCGGGTTCCATTGGTAGCTCTTTGTATCATTGAACATGTAGTTATGGACTTGTAATGGTTGATCATTCATCGGTAGTTGTTACTCTCTGTAACAGTTTCTTTCTTGTATCGGTAGCAGTTTGTGTGGTGGTTGCTCCTTTTATCGGGGACTATAAGTAGCGGTGACTTCCTTTAGCAGTATCTCTTGGTAGTTTTATACTTATGTACCAGTGTCTCGTACCAATGATCTTATAATGTTAGACTTCATAATAGTAGTTGTTACTCTGTATCTGTTGACTTGTGCATATCGGTAGACTTACTCTATCGATAGCTCAGGTGTAATGGTTTCAATCTGAATACCGATGACCTTTCTGTATCGGTAGCTCTTGTTTTGTTTAGGAAAACTATCCACTGATTAAGTTAGGATAAAACATTACAAATTAAATGAATATTTGATTAACCTAATGTTCTTGACTGAATGATATATCATTTTAACATATTTCATAAGTATTTATATTTTGACTTTAAACACTTAAATAGTAAGTAATTTAATGAACGTTTTAATAAATAAACACCATTTGGGAATATCAAAACATAATTAATCATAATTGAGATTATCAAAATAGGTGATTCCAATAGGGACCATACAGTTATTGATACAAGGATCGTTGTACGAGTTTCCATGGACTTACACAATGGTATTGAGTTATTTTAAGACACCTAGAGCGACCGTTGGGAATCTGTTTAGATATTTTTTGATGGGATTAGTAATAAACCAATGTATTGGATGGAAAGATGGAATTCATTCCTTCCTATTTTGAAATGATCATTTTTTTAATATTCTTCTAAAATTATCTTTCCATGTGACCCCATGATAATGAACAGTCATAGGGATTTCCTCTTTCACCATGGATGGTTAATTTTTAATGTTCCTTTAATATATGTCATGATTTATTAGGTACCTCGTCAAGACATCAAACTTACTTTACAAAAGGTGGTATGAGATGATTATACATTTAAGAACATAAACCATGAAATATATGTTTTATTTATTTAATACGCTATATTTATTGTTGATGAAGACATTCAATTATTTACTACATGAAATGGATCGGCCAAATTCGGTGCAAACCTATGAGGGTTTATATCTCACATCATTCTCAATCGTTGTTTGGTACATGAGTAGACATTATAATGACATGTAATGATTAAGGGACGCGTTCTTCTTCAGGTGATATTTTTTTCTTCATAGGATAGTGTTTTGGGGGTAAAGGACCGGTCCTATGATCTTGTTGTTGTGTAACACATTTCAGTTTTTTTTGTTTTTTATAGCTTCTAGTATATACTTGGTTTTCCTAGTTTCAAAATTCTCAAATTTTCAATTGACACATGACATCATAATATAATTTTTTTAATCTATTATTGATCTTAATATTTAACTAGTTTTATTATTCACTTCCATGGTTTATTAATATTATTATTGTATTGTTCCCACTATTATATGTTCCTATATTATATTTACTCTATTTATTATATTTGTTTTACTATTTATACATATCCGGATCAATGGGGTAATATTATCCCCTCATACACATTGTAGGCTCTCGCTTCATGTTTTTAGGCATTGGCCTTTGGAGAGATTCTCATGAGGCCGTGTGGCACACTATCTCAAGTCCCTTTTAAGTGGAACCTAGGTAGGGAAAATAATGAATTGACATAGATCTGGAAGAAAATGATGAAATAATCAAACACCCTACAAATTTGATGAATGATGTCACACGAAAATAGCAGAATCGATGGACGATAAACCATGAAATAGATGTAATTGAATATGGGATCATTCCTATGGATTTCATGTTTCTCCAAAAGATGATTGATTAAGTAGACAATCGAGGGAGATAGAAAAAACCCTATGAAAAGGTAGGAGGAATATCGACGCATGGGAGTGGGAGGATAATCCATCTTTATATGGAGGATGAAAATAAAACAGGTAGTTAAAAAATTCATTAAGGGTAAAGTGGATATTTCACCTACAAAGGAGTGGTCTCACTATTTTGATTTTTTGTTGGTAAAATTGTGTGTCATTCATTCGAATGGTTCTACTTCAAGGGGGATCCCTACATGGTTAGGTGAATGGTTTGAAAAACAATTTTGAAACGTGGTGATAATGAATTGACACAAAACCATGCACCCTCTGGCTGCTAAATGCCTATGATTCCACAGTTTCAAAAAAATTGTGTATCCCCCAGAAATCCGTTGTCTTCAAATATATGGCTTAAGTAATCCATGTGGAATGCGATGCACAATTTCTTGTACCCATTCATCCAATTTTGAGGATATGGGATCAAATAGATCCCTAGAAAAATATGATAGCCCATAGACATGAATAGGAATCATTACAAGTTCCTTTTAATGGAATTTAATCCAAAAGTATATTGTATGTTCCTTTGAAAGAATATTGTATGTTATCATTTCATTGGGGATGTTTCAAATTTTAAAAATCAAATCCATCATAATGGATTATAAATACAACACAAATTTACAATAGAATATAATTTGGAGTGTCGATCTAGGTGTGCAGTAAAACCCATTATTACGAACTATGTGATTATTAGTTTCATCACAATGTCACCTTTCTAGAGTTATAACCCCGATGTACATTTTTTCACAAATAACATAATGTTTTATTTTTTACATAAGGATGTATTTATTTGAAAATAAAATTCTTTATGAAATCATTATATTTTTAATCTATTATTACTTTTAATGTAAAACATGGTATTTTGTTCCCAAAAATAATATTTTTTAATATATTATTCATTGTTTATATTAATACTCCCTTAGATATGAACTATATCACCAAGACCCAAGATGTCCTAATACAATTTCTAATTTTTTACATTATCATTAGATATAAAGAATAACATTTCAATGAAAATTATAGTTTAGTATTAATTTTTAATAAGATACAGACAATAAAATTATTATTTAAATAAAAAATTTTAAATAAAAAGGTATTTTTATTGGGATATCAATCCTTCCCCTTAGCGAATCCAATGACGTGAATCAGAAAAAACATTATACTATTCTGGGAAAATATAACATAAGAAAGTGGTGAGCTTAAATGCATATTATGGGTATGCTTGTAGAATAATAATTGAATAAATAAATAATAATCAATATTTGATATTAAATAATAGATACACATTTCATTAAATAAACAACCTATGAATAGTGTGGATAAAATAAATTATGATCAAATAATTCCATATGAATTATCACAGGAGAATAAAACATAAAAATGGATTTTATAACATACTAAATATTCAAATGGAATATGAACATCTGAATTTTTAATATTATAATGAATAATGATGGAAATGAAAAAACTAACATCAAATTTTTATTTATAATATATATTACAATCAAGTATTTATTCCATTAAAATTGAATAAACAGGTATCATCTCACCAAACCAAATCTAGTTTCTTTCCTGATATGTATCGGTGCATCAATGGTCTATTGCGGGCCACACACATCAAATAATAAATAAAATGAATTATACCATTAAATTTAGTAAATCATATTCATTATCTACATTATAATTGAAAATTTGACTTATTAAAAATTAATACATTCCCAAAATAATAAACATAATACCAATCATTTTTTAATAAAATAGTGAATGTAATAAAATTCTATATTGTAAATCAAACTAGTTATAATCCACCCAATGGAATATTAATGATATATTATTACACAATTAAATTGTATCCAATGATATTTAATATATTATTAAAAAAAATTATATTGATTTATCCCTTGGAATATTTCATTAAGAAAATAACAATTCATTGGAAATCACCCATTGAAATTAAATCATAATATTTCATAAAATATTTTCACAATTCTTTTAATTAATACTATACTTATAAAAATAATATTATATAGAATATTGGGGAAAATATTTTATTTATCAATAAAACTTTAAAACTGATAACTATGATTAAACTAATTGAATGTCATGATGGTTGGTAATTTGGTACATGAAGTATAATATATAAAGCAATTTCGTTTTCCACTTTTAAAAGGTAAGAAAAGTCCTTCATTTAAAAAAATATATGAATAATCCCTTTGTATAATTTTATAAAAATTTCAAATATGGTTAAAAGATTTTTAATAAATTATGAGGGAAATTATAAAAAAATTAAAACATTTTTTTAAAACATGTTTTTTGAAGGAAATGTTGTTTACCAAAAATAAAAATAAAGTTAGTTTTTCTTACAAACATTTTATAATTCATTTTATGTATGAATGTGTGTAAAAATTAAATTTTCACCTACATAATATCATTAATAACTAATAGAGAATAATATATATTTACTTTATAATATAATTATCAAATAACTCAATAAGGGGAGACGTAAATAGAAACAATCCAAAATAATAATGAGATTTTAGAATAAACCCTTACAAGAATGGTAAAATTTGAATCATAAGACCCATGAAATAAATAACCATACATGAATAATTAAATATAATTAACATAAATTAATTCATGATATAAAATAAAATAATAGAAGTATATACACATTAAAAATAAATAAGTGGTGTGTACAGTGAATGTCTCATGAATGTAAAATTGAGATAAAAACCCTTCACCTGAGTCAGATTCGTCATGTTTGCTCATTATCATAATAAATAATAAACATAAGCTAATTATTTAATGGAAAAATAATATTTTTAATTATTATTATTTCAGTAATTTTAAATTTAACCATAAAATATATAGTTACATAATCCATTAGGTATACAGCAGATATTTCAATGATAATTTTTCTTACATTTAAAAAATGAAATTGGTTGGTTAGCATTGGTCTATGTGGAAAATATATAAATTTCCTCAAAATAATGTTCAAATAATAATAATAATATTTATATATCATTTATAATTTAAAAAAAATTATTATTTATGATTAATAACAATGATTTATATCCCAATAATGGAGATTGTAGGTCATATGTACTCATGAGTAATGATTCCATTTTTCAATGATCATTATTAAAGGAATTTAATTAATATTTTTCCAATATATAATGATAATAATAAAGTGTATATCATATTATATCCAGAAATATATATAGATATATGTATATCATAAATCTGTTGTGGTGAGAAAAGGATGTTAACATCGGTTCATGATGGTGGTAGTCGACACATACATGAATGAAGTTATCATTTTTCAGTGTAAGAATGAAGATGATATATTTTCATTAAATGGATATAAAATTTTCATTAATATAAATAATATTTATTTTTAATAAAATATATTCATTAACATGATCCTTATTAACATCAATGCCAAGCATTAGTGAAAAATATATCATATTGATTTGTGGGGCAGCACTCCACCAACACCATAGTGCCAATGTTGTTTCCAAAAAATAATGAATACTAAAAAATATTTATATGATATAATGAATAAAAAGGTTTAATTATAATATGAATAAAATATATATTTGAATGTTATCAGAAATCATGCCGAACCATGATTGGAGTTGATGGGACACATGTCACATTTTTTTGCAAGGTGGTAGGCTTTCATACACACTAGTGACATTATCTTTTCCTATTTGAGGGAAGAAGAGATGAATATAGGTCAAAAACCAAAAAAATATAAATAATTTTAAATTATTGAATTTTTTTATTATGTAATATTAAATTAATTTTATTTGAACGATGTGTAAGAATAAATTAAAAATTGATTTTTTTTATTTTACCTCTTCTTAGACCACCTAGTTTATGTTGTACAGAAAGTATTCAGAAAATGACTTTATGTCCAAATATTTAGTTTTCAATGAGGTCATTTTTATGTGATTGATTTTTATAGTAACTGAAAAATTTAAAAGGGTTTGAAACTATGAGGTTGATAGGAGTGTTAATGTCCTTTCACAGGTGACGTGAGTGGGACACATGTAATTTAGGAACATAAAAAGGTGTACCAAGGTATATTAGATCTCAATGGGTCAAAAATGTCGAATTATAAATAAATAGAACTAAAAATGTGATAAATGGAAATAAATTGGTTTTAGACCTATTTTAGTTCCTTTTAACCATTATTTTTTAGTCTAACCATATGGTAAACCGATTCTTACCATAACAGCCGTTAATAATTTTTACATTATTAACAATTCATTTTGGTCCAAAATTATGTTCACCATATTAGTTAATATAAATAATAATTATTAAATATATTGAATATTGTTTTTATATTTTCAATAATATAAGATAAAAATTTTAATTTAAAATTATTACCATGGACACCACGAGAAAGATATTTTTCGAAGGGAAAATATTCTACATTTGAAAAGTATTAATATCAAAATTTAATAAGAAAATTATTAAAATTACATATATAATTTTAATATATATATATATATTAAATAATTTTAATTTAATAAAATTATCAATTATATTATATTTTTAAATAATTAAAATGAAGGAAATGTTTTTATTTAAAAATATATATTTTTCATTATTCATAAAAAAGGAATTATTTAAGAAAATCTCAAAATTTCATACTAAGAAAATTTTTTATATTATTATTTCAAATATGTTTTTTATTTTTTAAAATATATCTTCTAAAATATGTAATAATTATGTTTTATTTATGTGAATAAAGCATGACCAATATTCTATTAACAAAAATAAATTTTATTAAAAAAATTTAATTCTCTTTTAAATCAAGGATATTTTTTGTTTAACCAATATTTAACAATTGAATTGATTTTAAAAATATGTAAAACATTAAATTTTAATAATTAATTTATTATTATTCATACCCACAATCTTAAAAGATAAGTTTTACTTGTCATGTTAAAATATTAATATATATTTTTCATATTTCATTTCCTTCTTTTCTGATGCTGCATTCATTTCAAGATATGAAACATATTAAATATATATCAATGTAAATTTATAATAAATTATTAGGTTTTTATATTCATTTATATTCATGTTTATCTATGTTGTATTGGATATTGAATGTGATGTACCTCTTGTAACACTTTTGGGTGTCACATAAATGTTGTGGCGACCTGGACCTGGATGTCACTTAACTGGTGCCCTGAGCCCAGCGGGTCACATGGCCTCAAGTGAATCTTCCCAAATTCCAATGGCTGCTGACTAGCTGTGAGGGCCTATGGGGTGTCAGTGGGAATAATATTCCATCATTAGTAGAGTGTTCCGTAGCGGATTAAATATAATGTAATAGTAAAAACAGATAAAAAATTAAAAAATAGCAGAAGAAAACCGATGCAATAGATAAGAAAGAATAACAATAACTGTATCAATTAGAGCAGTGATGATGTAATGTCATGTCATTAGAAAACTGGAAATAAAGGATTCAATAAAACACCTATAACATGTTTCACAAGTTAAAATAAAGAAAATCCATCTCTAAGCAATCCAAGATCATACTCGGTCATCTGCTATCAAGGTCCATCATATCTGCACACAATCATGTATTGGAACCTGCATTCTTCCTTTGTCAATACATGTAACCATGTAATCTACTCCAACTACCAAAAGGTTCAAATAGAGGGTGTGATATAACTCTCAATGGGACACCAAAAATGGAATCTATAACATTCGACATGTGTAATGGAATATAGTAGTGTGCAGGGAATCATATTTGATGTATAGAAAGAAATACAATATAAGTAAATAACAATGTTCCTCTTTCATCCCACGGCTGGTGTATGAACACATAACCAGTTAATTAATTAAATAATTACCATTTAATGATTATTGGTTGTGTGATGCATAGCCAACACTGGAGTCTCTTCATGATAGTATATTTAGTGAATTTCCCAAGATGTAATAAGGGAACCCGACAATGATATCTAGTGAGGGTGTTCCAGTTTAAAAACCAAGGTAACGTAAACTCACAGAAAGCTAACTCAGTAGTATCTGTGTCTAGCTATGGGGTTAGAGTGTAATCCAAGGAGCGTAATCTTAGGCATTACACAATTAGGCTTCTACTAAGTCCATGTTTATTGACCAAGTTAAAACGGGGTTAAGCAAAAACAGGTCCTTATGGGATTTCACGATGGAACCAACTAGTGAATGTTGGATCCGAGGAGTTTATCTATGGTGTCTTGTAATACGGAAAAGGACCCAATGGTGTTATACCAGGAATCCAAGTAATAGACAAGTACATGATTTTAGGTGGGTATCATCCGAAGAAAATAGTACCCTTGAATTATAATGGGGATCTTGAGACCCATGATAGTTTCATCTTAGAATCCAATGTGACCTCAAGTCAGTCCATTCCTATTTGATATTGTAATCATGTAGTAAATCATTTGGTTCAATTAAATCCTTCTATTATTGTGTATCAATCAATTAGAGTTGAAACCATTTATTTATTGGTCCATGCCTTGTCTTTCATTAGTGTGGATAAGCCATTTAGCATTTCAACCATATAATCAATTAATAGTTAGCCATTAAGGCACAATCAATTATTAATGTTCTCTTTGAAACCTTCCTTCAACTTTTAAATAGGTACTACAGACATGTAACCTTTATTCAATCATAGTTATTAAGGCCATGTTATATAACTTGTATAATGTCCATTTCATATTAAAATTTTAATAATTATTTGATAGCACTTACCTTAGGCAGGTGTAGTTGTAAGCACACATGGTACATTCCATTATGAAATTCTCAGTCATAAAAATCCATCTATTATAAGAATACTCACCTTAAAAAAGATCAAAAAACGGCATACCTGAAATTGTGGCTCAAACATGCCAAAACACTAAAAACCCAATTATGGCATAAACATTGACATTAGGCAAATTGAGTTGAGAATGAGACCACTAATATATAATCATGTATTTGAAAAGAAAAAAACCGAATGATTCATAAGAGTATAATCATGGATGGTAAAATTATTAAATGGTTTATAACAAAACTGGTTGGCCCAAAATGAATAGTTCAAAAAAATAATGGTTGGGAAGTGTTATAGGCCACCCACATTAGGTTTGTATGAGCCTTAACCACCGATATCATCCATTGATTTGCCTCATATCGGAGTAGATCTATGGAACAGTGAAAAACAATCACATGGAGATATCTTGGACGAGAGTGAAAGAGAAGAAGTATGGATAATGAGGACTTGAGTACATATCATTGCGCATCCTACGTGACGAACAAATGCTCATTCAGATTTCAGAAGAAGGAGATCTATTGATCCCCTGATTTGGCCTTCATAAAGATCTAAAATAGGAGGAAAATTCCACTAGTTCATGGATTAGGATGAAATAGGAGGATAAATATATTATTAAGGGTGTTTTTGACATTTTACACAGGTTTTTGCATGTACATAGTTTTTCTGCACAGTTTATCAAACTATGCGCAAACCATGTGAGATTGTTCTTCATGGATAGCCTCCCTCTGCATTGTTTCCTCAATTCGTACACCACCCTTGCATTTTTACATGGGAAAAGGGTGTTCTATAAATTTGGTTGCATTTCCATGAACCAACTATGTGAGGTGCCACTGTTCAAAAAAACTCCTTCCTCAATGTATACTCTAAACCATGCGCAAAGTCTGTTTCCTAAAAAAGATGGGTTTTGGGCTCTAAACAAGTCCCAAAAACCCTCAGAACCATTTCTAACTCATTTTTCATCTGCCTTAGTTCCTGAGAAATTATTTCAACCAAAAATTAAAGGATACATACTTGAGTGAAAAATAGTTTTCTTACAGTATTCCCCCCATTAAAAAACATGTCGCCCCCCCCCCTCGAGTTCTCCATACAAGGGTATGGAAACACTTACTGAGAACAGGTCTACCCATAGGGCACAAACATCAGCTTCCCTCTCCCATGTATTTTCTTATAAATCACCATGATTCCATAGTACACATTCGAGCGGGACGAACATTCCATAGAGACCCATTGTGCTTCGGTCAACGATGCACACTAGATATCCTTAAAGGTATAATCAGATTATAACTCAACATCCTAGGGATAAAAGTTATGAGATGAGTTAGCATGATATTGGCTGAGATAAGAGACATGAAATACTTCGTGCATGGTGTGGTACCTATGAGGTAGTAGCAACCGATAAGATACTAGCCCGACACTCCCTATAATTTTAAACAGCCTGACATAATGAGGCGACAAATTTCATGGCATCCATAATCATATACTCCCTAGACTGGGTGATATCCAAAGAAAAAACGATCACCATCCTCGACATTAATATGTCATCGTTGGGGATCTGCATATGATTTCAATCTAGAACAAGCATTACTCATACACTTCTTGATTAGTTGGACCTGTTTTGATATCTCCTGAACGATACGAGGAACTAGTAGGGATTCCTCACAAACCTCTTTCCAGAACAAGGGTGAACGACATGTCCAACAATATATTGCCTCTAATGGAGCCCAATAAATCATTCTGGAAGACTGTTATTATCGGCGAACATGGAAATATGGATTTTCTCTACCAAAGATCTTCCTAAATCAATGATGCATGCTTAGAGCTTTTCCTTTGAAACATGTATTGTATGCCCTCATTTTCCATCGTTCTGAGGGTGAAAACTGTGTTTTGATGTACCAGTGTTCCTATAGCATTCTATCAACCCTACAAGAACCATGAAGTGAAACGAGCTTCCCTCTTTCTAAAAATATTATGTGGAACCCCACGTAGTCATATGATCTCACAAATATATTTTTTTCTCATCTCATCAACTAATAATGTCTAATAAATTGTAATGAAGTGGGATGATTTTTTTATTCGTTCAATGAATACCCAGATACATTACTACCCCTCCGTGACCTAGGTAAGACAAATATAAAATCTATAGCAACATCTTCCCATTTCCATTATGGGAGATGAAGTGGATATAAATATATGTAGTTCCTTGGTGGTCTGCCTTCACCTACTAATAGGTGGAACACCTAGTGATGAAACCTCCAATCCAATGTTTCATCCCAGGAAACCAATACTAGCATCGTATATCTTGATACATATTCGAAATGCATGGATGAACTTCCCACTGAGATGCATGGGACTCTTTCATCAAATCCAATCGCACTTCTGTAGAAAAACAAATACATCCACAAAGACACAGGATTTCATCTCTGTCCATATACCAATCTAGATGGGGGATATCTCCTTATATATATTCACGGAGAACAAACCTTCATAATATAAAAATTGCCTACTCTTACCCTTCTCAAAGAAGGAAGAAGTAAATATTATGGCTGAGAGGTAACACTGCTCTTGACCATTGTGAAACTCTGGATGATCTTTAAAGAAGAGGTAAATTAACTTCCATTCATCACTGGCATCCTATATGGCATGTGTTTGAGTTTCTCAACTCAGTGTATCTACAACCACATTGCCTTTTCTAGGAGTATTGTCAAGATAAAATTAAAAGGATTGTATATATTCGACCCACCTTTTATATCACAGATTCATGTAATACTAAGAAAATATATACATGGGGATCTAGGGATCTGTATACACCACAAAGTGCTCACCCATGAGATAATGTAGCTAACAACGTAAGGAATGGATAACTACTAATAGCTTGAGGTCATGGGTCAGGTAATTTCTCTTGTGAGACCTCAGTTTCTGAGATATGTTCGCAACAAATTTTTCATCCTGCAACAACATATCTCATAAGCCAATTTTTGATTCATCTTAGAAGACGATATCACCGTTACCATGTTCTGGAAGAATTAGAATATGATTTGAGAAAAGCCAACTTATTAGCTCCTAAAATTATTTCACACATTATTCTAACATTAGAAACATACCACCATTATTTTTAAGTCTAGTGAGAGGTGGAATAAGAAATGAGAAGTAATGTATCAAATTCATGTAATATCTAGTGAGCACTTATAAAACCCCGATATCAAACTCTTTCATAGGCTACTCCTAGAAGAATACATCACAAACCTTTTTAACGTCAATATATACTCCAAATTCTGAAAAAATATGACCCAATAAAAAGACGACGTCGATCTAGAAGTAAAATTTGGATATCGTGGCATAAAATTATGATCTCGTAGTGTACTCCAAATGATCTCAAGATGTTTGGAATGGTTGTTAAGAGTATGCAAATACACCAAGACTTCATCCCTAAAGATATTGAAAAAAGATTCCATGTAGGGATGGAAAACCTTAATCATCAATAACTTGAAAATGGCGGGTGCGTTCATAAGACCGAAGGGCATAAAAAGATACTCATACGGACCATACATGCTATGAAAAGTTTAATGAGGTATGTCTGAGGGTATGACTCGCACCTGAAGATAACCTGATCTCATGTCGATATTAGACAACATCACTGCTCCTCAAATCTAGTCCAAGAAATCTTATATATGGGGAAGTGGATACAATTTATTGACCATAATCCGGTTCATACTTCTTTAATACATTCATAAATGGAGATTTCAATCTGCCTTGTTAGTGACAAAAAACAAGTGAACCACCAGAGGATGTACTGGTCCATATAATGCCTTTGGACACTAAGCCCTCTATCTGCTGCTTGAGCTCCAAAATCTCAGTAGGTTCCAACATGTATGGAGGAATGGAACCTGGATATGCTCCTAGAATAATCTCTTTTAAAAATCAACCTCTTTCTTATGAGGTAATCTAGAAATGTCATCCCGAAATACTTCCGCAAAACAATCTACAACTGGAGAGAAATCTGTTCGAAGAAAACTATGATCCTCCATGAAAATATTCTCAATATGGGTGGTCACTCCACCTATCCCATGTTGCACCTGTCATTATTTCCTAGCATAAACATTCCACTAACCATTGACAAGATAATTGTTGCTTTCTGGTGATATAAATAAAACCCTTCAGTGATAACTGTCTACATAGGAATGATTGTTGACCAACCAGTCCATCCATAGAATGACATCTAATCCATTGATCTAAAGAATATAGAGATTCTAAAATAACGGGTAACTGCCAACCTCAACAGGAAATTACCTACCCTAGTGTATGCCCTTTATATGTATTTCCAATAATTTATCTATGGTCATTAAACCTTAGTGATACTATACTTGTAGTCTGAGACATTACACGCTAGATACATAAATAAAAAAAGTTTGTAGGAACCATATCAAACAAAGGAGATAGTATAGTAGAGGCTTCTATAATAGTATCGTGTACTATAGATGGTCCCACAACATAATCATTTCTTATTGGGTGTAAGGAATGTAAGTGACAAGATCAATGACCCTGTGCAACAAAATGACTACAACCTTCAGGACTACTCTGATGGAGATACTGGTGATCTGGGATTGTAATACCACAACCACAACCTCAACTCCGCTAGACTTGTGGGTTCTAATCATACTCCTATCCTGATGCGGTGCAAAAGAACTCACTCATGAAGTTGGAGCTTGCACAAATCCTTTTCCACTCGAAGATGGAGGAAAGGTCCTGAAAAAGAACTAAAGAGGACCTGTACAGTCACAATATCGAGACTCTATAGATTCTCTATAACAATTGGGATTATTATGCCTTTGTTTACCACACAGATGACACACTATAGAGCTATCAATCTAGATACTTTGCCTTCCACTACCCTAATGAAAAATTTCAAGGGAACGTTTTATGCCACCGTATGAACTACCAGTATGATGTGTCACTAATACTTTAAACCCAATGCTTTTCCCCACCCATCCGGTTACACATAGTGATAAAGTCATGATCAACTATTATAGGGAAGGTAGGAAGGAACAATAAATTCACTTGAGTTTGGATGGTATACTAGATCCCATCCTCAAATAGAATAGCTCGTGAAAGCTCATCAATATCTAGAAGCGGTGCAAACCACTATAAATTATTGAAACGTGTTGAGTATTCTATAACATACATAGAACCCTTCTCGAGATTCATGGAGACTGTAGATCTGTTGGCTCTCAGTGACTATGGAAATAACTGATCTAGAAGTTAGTCTAGATTTCATCCCATAACATGCCCTGATGAAGTCCATCCTCGGTAATGAAAACCCACCAATTCATGGTAAAATCCAAAAGCATGTATGTAGCAAGTTTTACTCTTTGATATGAAGGATTTTACAGATTTTCAAAGATATATAACATTATTTCTAGCCAAGACATATCATCTAGAGATCTTCCATCCCATGAAAATGTTGGTTGATGATGCCGCTGGAATTAGCATGTCAGATCAGCCATCATAGGTGCAACCTATGGATCACCTTCCATGGACTGCATCAAACATAGTAATCTGTCACAAACTAGGGAATTCGTGACCATATTAGGAAAACCAGGCGATGCCTCATGTGGTACTCTTGTAAGTAAGTCAAGCGGCTCATGGCCTACCATGTCTAGAGCATGGTCATCACCACCCTCTTGGTGAACGACACAAGGATGTCGTGGCGGCATTGACCTACAAATTCGAAGAGCATAACTTATAACAAGATTAAAAATATATAGATAACTTCACTTATAGAACAATATTGTAAGAAAACTTAATACACAAGGAATAATATTGCAAATTACCTACATAAATGTCTCGGAATCAGTACGTTCTTAAGTATAATTTCCATGTCATTTTATAGTTAATTATTTGGTTCACACCTTTATCTTTCATAAACATGACAAGGCAGGATAAGGATGTGAAAACAATTCATTTTAGATTTCAGGATTAACTTTTTAATGAATAGCCTTTTCCAACGAATTAGTTCCCATACACCTATCACCAAAAAATGACACACATTTAATTATTTTATAATGGTTGGACTCGGTAAATCACTCATCCCCACCCATGAGGACCCATACACCACATCAATCGATATAGGAAATCACTTTATCAAAGTTAATTTAGTACAGGTACATACAACTAACACAACATCACTCAACAATCAAAGGCATATCAAGAAATGTGAAGCAGTTAAATAAACATATATGGCATGACACTTTGCATGACATGAAAATTTTGTCCTCCTATAATGATGTATGCATAAAGTCTCCTTTCCCCCATATCATTTGGAAAAGGATGAAATAAATTCTCAAAAGAGTATTAACCAACAACATGACACAACATGTGCATCAACCAATGATGAAAAAATATCAAATGTAATAGGAAAAGGTAGAATAACAATTGCATTTTGGGTAACGTGGGTTTTACCCTGAACATGGGTTCGCGACGCCCAGGTACAACTTATGACCATGTCCCAAGCATTCTAATTCTCCAATATATTATCTCCAAATAGTATAACATTAAAAGAAACCACCTCTAATACCACTATGTGACGACCTAGACCCGGATGCAACAAAACGGGTGCCCCGTGCCTCGTAGGCCACATGGCCTGAAGCAAATCATTCTGAATTCCATAGGTTGCTGAATATTAGCAAGGGCATAGAATGTGTCCATGGGAATTATATTCCCTCATTATCACAGTGTAGAAATATGGATGTAATATAATGTATTATTAAACAAAAGAATCAATATAAATAAATAGCATATGAAAACTGATTCAATAGATAAGAGAGAATAACAATAAATGAATCAACTAGAGTAGTGAGGATGTAATGTCATGCAACTAGAAAACTATAAACAATGGATAGAAGTCATTAGGCGTAACATTTTCTACACAATAAAAGAATGAAATGTCTACTCCAATGAACCCGAGATCATACACGGTCATCTGCTATGAAGATCCAACCTATTAACAAAAAATCAATTATTAGATGCTGTTGGAATCCCTTTGTTAATAACTGCTACCTTGTAATATACTATTGGTACCAAACAACACCTAGAGAGGGTGTCAGATAATACTTAATTGTCCACCACCATCATTGTCTATAAAATATTGCTTCTTTAATTGAATATTTCAGTTTTCATGCATTCATATATAAAGTAAAGAATGAAGTATAATATAACTAAATAACCAAGTGTGTGCTTCATCACTCGGCTGATATATTAATATGTAACAAGTTGATCAATTAAACAATTTCAATTTAATGTATATAGGTCACATGAGGTATTTCCAACACTGACATCACCTTGTTCTGGTATAAGTAGGGACGGTCCCATGACGTATCAAGGAAAATAGACAATAATATCCAGTGAGGGAGTTCCAGGTTAAAAAGCAAGGTAATGTAATATTATGTAAAGATAACTCAATAGAATTTAATTCTAGTTAAGGGGTAATAGATTAATCCATTGAGCGTAATTGTAGGGATTCCATAATAAGGCACCTACTAAGTCCAAGGTGATCGAAAAAGGTAAAACAATTCTATTCAAAGACAGAGCCATATGGAATTTCACTATGGCGCTGACTAGTCAATACTGGATTTCAATGACGATATCCAAGGTATCCTATAACAATGTAAGGGTACCAACTGTAGTATACCATTAATCCAAGGAATATACATGATCCTGAGTCTAGGTGGGTATCAAAATAATAAAACTGTATTCTTGAATAATATTGGGGTTCTCGAGACCACATGTATTCTCCTCACTGAATCCAAGGCGATCTCGAGTCAGTCCTTTCCTATTTGAAAATTTAATCATGTATTAATTCATTTGGTTCAAGTATTTCCATCCCTTAGTATAGATATGTCATGTAGAGTTGTAACCATTTATTTATTAGTCCATTAATTGTCTTCTATCAGTGTCGATATGACAAGTTGTGTTGAAACCATTTAACCACGTCTTATTTAGACATTAAGGCATAATCAATTATTGAGAATCACTCTGCTACCTTACATCAACAAGGAAGGTTGTGCTACCAGAATATAACCATTATTCAATATCATTTATTAAGGACAATTTATATACATAGTATACTTTCCATTTCATATTTTACATTTAATAATTATTTGAAAGAACATACCTTTTGTGGTCAAGTGGTGACCATACATGGTACATTCCATTATGAAATTATTAGCAATAACAATCCACTAATAATAACAAGAATAACCTTTTGAATTCTATAGTAAAGGCAGGCCCGAACAGTGGCTCAAATATTCCAAAACACTAATACCCAATTATGGTATAACATTTGACATGAGGCAGAATTAGTTGTGGGTGAATCCATGATCAACTAATCTCATATTTGGAAGGATCATGACAATATGATTCTAATCAGTATAATCATGGAATGTAAATTTAAGAAACAATTTCCAATGAAACATGTCAGACCCATATGGATATTCAGAGAACAACAAACAGTAGGGATGAGTTATAGAACACCCCTATTAGTGTTATACGAGATGTATCCTCGGGTATTGGCCCTCTATTTCCCATGAATCAAAAAAGATCTAAGAAAATGTGATAAATTATAAAATGGAGATATCTAGTTCAATACTAAAATATAATAAGCAAGGCTAAAGAGTACTCATTTCCTTAGAATTGCACATCCAACTTGTCAAATTATTGTTCGATCAGATGCCTGACGGAGAAGTTATTTTGATCCCAAGCTTTGGACTTAAAAATCTTCAAAAAGGTGAAAATGAGGAAATATTTCTAGTTATCATATTAGGATGAAGTATGGGGATTAATTTATCATTGAGTGAATTTTGGACATTTTACAGACATTTTTAACTAGTGCATGGTTTATCCGTGTGATTTTTCAAACCCTGAAGAAACTATGTGAGACAGTTCTATTTGAATAGTCTTCCTCTGCCTATTTTGATCATTTCGTGCGCCACCCATGCCTGATTACCGTGGGAAAGGGGGCTTCAAATGGTTTGGTTGCATGGTCATGCGCAAACCAAGTGAGGTGCCATCGTCTAGAAAAACTCATTGTGTACAGTTTATCTAAACCTTCCACAGAGTCTGTTCCTCCAGAAAATGGGTTATGTTCTCTAAAGAAGCCCCGGACACCTTCAAAACCTTTACTAACTCATTATGCATCCACATTAGTTACAATAAAAATATTTAAACTAAAAATTAAATAATACATACCTGAGTGGAAACTAGGTTCTTACAGTATTCCCACGTTTAAATAACTCCCCCCATCGAGTTCTCCTTCCATGGATAATGAAACATTGTCCGAGAATATCCCTTTCCATAGGGAATATATGGAGGCATCCCTCTACCAAATATTGTCCCTTACTCAGCCATGCTACCATAGTACCCATACAAGAGGGACATACTTTCCTCGAAGATCATTCGTGATTCAATCAATGATGTCTTCTGGATACACTCCAATGGTAGCATCACCTTATAACTTAAAATTCTTAGGATTAATGGTATGAGATAGGTAAACATGATATTGGAAAAGATGGAAGACGTGAATGATGTCTTGCATGGAATAGTAACTCTAAGGTAGTAGTACCCGATAAGCTACCAGCACAAATCTCACTAGAATTTTAGAAGGCCCAATGTAATAGGGATACAACTTCCGAGCATCTGTAACCATCTATGTCATAGCCTGGGTTATACCTGATGAAAAACATGACCCCCAACCTTGAAATCAATAGGTCTTCATCGGTGACCAACTTATGATTTCTGTTTAGACTGAGCAGTAGTCAAATTCTTCCTGATTAGATAAACATATTTTAATGTCTGCTAAATGAGTCGAGGACAAGGTAGGTCTACATCACCTACCATTATCCAGCACAAGAGTGGATAGAATGGCCTACGATATACGTCCTCAAAAGGATCCATTTGAATCTTCTCTTGAAAACTATTAGTATAGGTGAAATCGATGAGATGGATATGCTTCTTTCATGAACTGCCAAAATCAGAGCTGTTTGATCAGATAAAATAATCTAAAACTGGTATTTTATGTTCATATTTTCCATTGGTCTAAGGGTGAATAATTGTGCTTATAAGCACATGAGTTTCTGTATCTTTCTTCATATCCTACAAGAATCGGGAAGTGAAATGAGCATCCATATCTGAAATGATAGTACCTGGAACCCCATTTAGTCATATGATCTCATGGGAATACAGTCTTCCCAACTCATAAAATGAGAAATTCTCCTAAATAGGAATGCAGTGAGATGATTTTCTTAGTCGGTTAATGAATACCCAAATATCATCGCAACCCCACAATGACCTAGGTATTCCGACTATAAAATTAATAGAAACATCATTTAATTTACATTCAGGGACTAGATGCAGTTGTAACAAGCCTGTAGGTCATTGGAACACCTCATTCACCTAATGATAAGTGGAACACCTAGTGCTACAACCTGGAGTATGATATTTCATCCTATGACACCAATATTGGTGTTTCATATTTGATACATCTTCGAGATTCCTGGTTGAACTGCCCATTGAAAAGTGTGGGACTCTTTCATCAACTCTTCTATAACATCTATAGGAACCCATATATGTTCTCAATGATACTGGATGTTGTCTCTATCCACAAACTAATCCATAGGTGGGTTATCATCTGATATACTTTCATGGATAACCAAACCATTAGGATCTAAAAACGGCCTCATCATCACCTTCTCAAGAAGGGAAGAGGTAAATGTTAAGGCAGAGAGGTGAGACTACTTGTGAATGTAGTGAATCTACCAATGATGTCAATAAAATAGGGACATTAACAAACAATCATAATTAGATTATGGCAGGGACTGTGTTTGAGTTTTCCAACTTAGTGCATCTGCAACAACAGTTCCTTTTCCAGGTGTATACAGAATTTCATAATCAATGTATTGTATATATTTGATCATTCATCACTTCCAGATGTTGAAGTGATGCTAGGAAAATATATAATTTAGGCTACTGTGATCTATATACTCCCCAAAGATCTCACACTAGATATAATGTCTCCAGAAATGTAAGGCATGGACAACTGCTTCTAGCATGAGGGCATACGTCGTGTAATTTCTCTTTTGTGGCCTCAGCTGTCCAGATCTGTACACAATTTCCTTGTCTTCCTGCATAAACACTACACCATGGACAATACTATATGTATTGAAGAATATTATATAACCTTTACCAAGTTTTGGATGAATCATAACCGGTCCTGAGACAAGCATCCCTTTCAGCTCCTGAAAGGCATTTTGTTATGCTTCTGACGACATGAACTCAACACAATTCTTTGTAAGTCCTATAAGAGTTCAAGAAATATGTGATATGTCATTTATAAAAGTCCAATAATATCCAATGATCCCTATGAAACTCTTGATATCAAACATTTTCTTAGGCTACTCTCAGCAGACTACCAAACTAACCATTTTATGGTCAACAGATACTCATGATTCTGAAATAATATGACACAAGAAGTTGAACTTATCAATCTAGAAGTATCATTAACAAGCTTTTAATTAATCATATTCTCTATTAGTGTACTCATAATTATCAAACGATGTATGGAATAGTTGTTACAAGTGCACGAATACCCCAAATTTCATCCACAAAGGCCCTGACTTGAAGAGTCAATGTAGGGATTGAAAAACCTATTCATCAAATCCATGAAAATGGAATGTTTGTTAGAATAAAATAATGGCATAAAAATACTCATAAAGAACATAACTACTGTGGAAATTTTTACGAGGTATTTTTGAGGGTCTAACTCACACCTAATGATAACCTGATCTTAAGTCTATCTTAGAGATGATATTTTCTCCTCAGAGCTGGTAAAAGTGAACAATTATTCAAGGGAGTGGATACTGGTTCTTTATCAAAAGCTTGTTCAACATTCTATAATCCATGAATAAATAGGGAGATCCATCATCCATCTTAACAAAAAGAACATGTGAACACTAATAGGATGTACTAGGCTGTATTAATCCTTTGGAATCTATGTCGAATATCTACGACATTCACTTCTAATTCTTAGTTGGTTCCGTCCTATATAGAAGAATGGCCACTAGAGATTCTCCTCAAACAAGATCTATTGCAAACTATACCTCTATCTTAAGAGGTAATATAGAAAAGTAATTTAGAAATTATTCCCTGAAATGATTAACTATTGGAGGGATATTAGATTGTTTAAAACCTTGATCCTCCATGAAAGGATTTTCATTCTAGGCGGTCACTCCACCTAGCCCATTATGCTTCGATCCTGCTCTCCTAGACTGGACATCCCACTCACCTTTGAAATGAAGATTTTTTCCCTATGGTGATGTAAAATAAATCCTTTAGCGATAATATTCTACAAAGGAGTGATAGATGGCCAACCAGTCCATCCCAGGAATGACATCGAAACCTGCCATCTTGAGAAAAAAGAGATTCCCAAAGAAATGGTAACTGCCATCCTCTAGGGGACAGTCCCTACCCTAGAATATTCCCTCTGTCTATATTTTCTCATGCTGTATCATGGGTTTTTACACCATAGTGATATTGTATCTCTTGTCTGAGAAATTCCAAAATTGATACAAAAATAAAATTTTTTGAAGCACCAATATCAAACAATGAAGAGACAATAGTAGAGGCTACTAAAAGAGTACCTCATACTATATATGGCCCCACGTCTTTATCCTTTGGTATTGTTTGTAATGCATGGAACCTATCTGATCCACATCCCATTGGAAAAGATCGACTCGCACATTCCTAACTACTATGTTGGCTTTGCTAGTGACCAGGGATCAGACAACCATGATCACAACCATCTCAGCAGCCAGACCTATTAGTTCTACTCCCACTCCCTGCCTAATGTAATGCCGAAGAACTCGCTCCTAAAGTTTGAGGTGGGATAGATCCTTTCCAATCGATTCTAGTGGAAAGGTCTTGTAGAACAATTGAAGATGTCCTATAGGACCAGAAACTTGATACTCTATAGGGTCGCTATAACACTATGTATTCTTATTCCTTAATTTACCACACATATGAAACACAAAAGAGATATCAATCTGAATAAATTGGTTTCAACATATATAAAGAAAAACATAAAGGGAACATTTCCTTTCACTGGAAGAACTACTAGACTGACTTGGCACTGATCCTTTAATCCCAGTACACAGTCCGTCCCTTAGGTTACGCTTTCTGATAAGGGCCAGATCAGCTATTTAAGAGAAACTATTAAGGAAAAATACATTCACCTATGTTCGTATGTCGAACTGGAGCCCATCCTCAGAGTTTCTATCACACATATGGTCATGTACTTCTAGAAGATGAGAAAAGAACTATATATTAGTGAAATGTGATGAAACGTTCATAACTTACATAGAACCCTACTCGGGATTCACGTACTCCCTGTTTGTGTCAGCTCTCAGTGACTTAGGAAAGAATTGATAATAGAAGGCAGTCTAGAAGTCAACCCATAACATTCCTTGATGATATCTACCCTGGGTTACAACATCCCACCAACGATTGAAAAAATATTAAAGAATGTATATAGTAATCTTGACTCTCCTATCTATAGTCATTTCCAAATTCTCAATGAGAGATTGAATTTCCTCTATCCCACAATCGATAGATTGAGGTCTGCCATCCCCAAAAAATGTAGGAGGATGATGGTGTTGGAACACACTATTTAGATCGACCATCATAGGTGCAACCCCTCAAGAACTATTCATGGACATCATCAGATGTAGTAAACTCTCCCAGAAATTGGAATCAGTTTGTGGATTAGGTACAACAGGGGGTGCCTCAAGTGGAACACTTGGATGTAATACATGTGTCTTAGGGCCTACCATTTCTAGATGATGTTCGTCACCACCCTCATGGTATACGACATGAGGACGTCGTGGGAAAATTGGTATAAAAATTCAAAGAACACACCTTAGAACATGCTTATATGCATGGAGAAATCATCACTAGATGAAAAAGATCATAATAAAACTTACTACCAAAGGAATACTAACCCAAATTACCATCATAGACCTCTAGGTATCGATAAGTAATCATGTATAAGATTTATGACATTTTACAGTTAATTATCAGGTTCACACATTTACCTTTCATAAACACAACAAGGTGGGATAAGAATGTGTAACCAATTCATTTTATATATTAGGATTCTCTTTATAATGGATAGTCATTTCTGATGAATTAGTGCCCATACACCTATCACCAAAAATTAAATCCATTTACTAATAGCATAATGGCTAGTCTAAGGAAATTACTCATCCCAACCCATGAGGTCCCACACCCCTCATGAATCAAGATAGGAAATCACTCAATATAAGACTATTCAATACCGGCACAACCAAATATCACAACATTACTCAACAATAACAGGGATTTCAATAAATGAAAAGAAGTGTAATGAACATATATGGCCTGGAAATATCCATGGCATGTGAATTCTAGTAGCCTACAATGATGCATGTAGCAATACTCATTTACCTAATATCATCGGAATAAGGATGAAAGAAATTCTCAAATAGATTAATAACCAACAATACCACACAACATGTGTATCACACAACAATAAAATAATATCATCTATAATAATAAAAGGTTGAATAATAATTACATTTTTGTTAACAAGGCGTTTACCCCGAACATGGGTTGGAGAATCCCAGATATGGATTATGACCAGGTCCCAAGATTTCCTATTCTCCAATATATTGTATCCAAATATGAAATAATTTAAATATACCACCGCTGATACCACACTGTTTCAAACTCGACCCAAATTCAACATAATGGGTTCTCTGAGCCTAGTGTGCCACATGGCCTAAAGTGCATCTTCCCGAATACTAGAGGTGGCCAACTAGCAGCGAGGTCATATGGTGTGTCTGCGGGAAGACTATGTCTTCATTAGTAGAGTGTAGCATAGAAGAAGGAAATTTATGGAATAGAAAGTAATAGAAGCAATTTAAATAAATAGAGGAAGGAAAATAATGCAATATATAAGCAAGAATAACAATAACTGTATCAACTAGAGCAGTGATGATGTAATGTAAATTAAATAGAAAACTGGAAGGCATGGATACCAGAGAATAGTAATATCATCTTCCACAAGGTAAAATAAAACAATGTCTAATACATAATCCTGAGATCCGAATCGGGCATCTACTATCATGATAAATAATATCATCACACAATCATGTATTAGATGCTTCATGATTCACTTTGTTAATACATGCAACCATGTAATCTAGTTTGGGTTCCAATCGATTCCCAAAGAGGATGTGAGATAAATCCTAGAGGGCCACCACAAATGGTGTTTATAAAATCTGTCTCGTGTAATGGAATATAGCAGTGTGTAGGCGTGCATATAAAAACCAATGAAAAGAGTTAAATATAACTAAATTACCAAGTACCTATTAGTTCCCTCTGTTGGTGTCTCAAGACATAATGATTTCATTAATTAAACAGTTACCATTTAATGTTAACAGGTCATGTGAGGCATAACCAACACTGACATCACCTTGAGATAGAATAAGTAGTGTTGTCCCATGACATTACATGGACACAAGAAAATGATATCTAGTGAGGGAGTAACGGGGTCAAATCCATTGTAATGTATACACATGGAAATGTTACTCAGTAGTATCTTAGTCTAAAAAAGGGGTAAGAGTATAATCTAAGTAGTGTATTCCAAGGAATTACACAATAAGGTGCCTACCGAGTCCAAGGTGATCAACCAATGTAAAATGGGGATAATCAATGATAGGGACTGATGGGATTTCACCATGGCACTTACTAGTCAATGTTGGATGCATGTAGTAGGTCGGTGGTGTCCGATAATAATGAAAGTGACTCAAATGTAGTATATCGGGCATCCAAGAAATACAAAAGGACAAGAGTCTAGGTGGGTATTTTTCAACAAAAAATGTATCCTTGCATCTGAATGGGGTTCCTAATACACATAGTATACTCTTATCAGAATCCCATGCAAGTTCGAGTCAGTCAATTCATATTTATATTTTAATCATGTATTAATTCATTTGGTTCATCTCTTGTCTTCCATTAGTGTGGATTGGTCATGTAGTGTTGAAACCATTTTTATTGGTCAATGCCTTTTCTTCCATTAGTGTGGATATAAAAAGTATCTTTGCAATCATTTAGACATGTCTTAATTATTAATTAAGGAATAATAAATTATTTAGGTTCACTCTGCTACCTTCCATCATCATGGAAAGGGGAGCTATGAGTATGTTACCTCTATTCAATCTCATATATTAAAGACATGTTATATACTTAGTATACCCTCTTTTTCACATTTCCCATTTAATAATAAGTTGAATGTACTTAAATTATGAGGATCAAGTGGGGGGAATACATTGTACATTTCATTAAGCAATTATCAATAATAACAAACCATTTATAATATAAAGAATAAATTTTAGAATAGTCAAGTAAAGGCACACTCGAACGGTGGCTCAAATATGCCAAACCACTAAAAATAAAATTATTGAATATACATTGACATGGGGTAGATTTAATTGTGGATGAAACCATAAAAAACTAAACACAAATTTGTAAATATGTTAACTATACGATTAAAAGAACCAAAATCATGGAATGTTAATTCAAGAAATGGTTTCCAATGAAACTAGTGGTCCAACAGGAACAATCCAAACACAACAAACATTAGGGATGAGTTATAAACCAACCACCTTAGGGTTTTATGAGCCATATCCTTCGGTATCAGCCCTTTATTTTCCTCGGATCAGACTATATCTAAGAAAAGGTGAAAATGAACAGATTCAAATATCATCGATAATAGTGAAATAGAAGATATAAGGCTATAGAAGACTCGAGTACTTACCATTGCACATCCAATGTGATATATGGAAGCTCGATTAGATGTTAGAGGAATGGGATATCTTGATCTCTAGCTTTGGCCTACAAAATTATCCTAAAGGGTCAAAAAATAGGAAAAACCCAATAGTTTATAAATTAGAAGTAAGGATAAGGATTAATATATCAACAATTTTGTTTTGGACATTTAACACATGTTTTTAGCCAATTCATGATTTTCCGGCACTGTTTTTCAAACCGTGTGCAAACAGTGCAACATTGATCTGCCTGAATAGTCTTTCAGCGAAGGGTTTGATCTAACTATGGGCCACCCAAGCATGGTTACTTAGAAAAAATGGGGTTCTCTCATGGTTTTATTGAATGATTGGGAACCAACCGTTTGAGGTGCCACTTTATATAGAAATATGTTTTTTTTTATTTTGAAAAACCATGTGGAAATCCTCCACGGTTTACCCAAACCATGTATAGATTTTGTTTCCTCCAAAAAGATGTTTTTCAGGGTTCAAAAATTCCTCAGAATCCCTCAGATCCTTTAATAACTCATTAGGAATCCACATTAGGTCAAAATTATAGATTTAAACTGAAAATTAATGGAGCTATACATATATGGAGAACTGGGTACTTACAAATATTGTCAAAAAGGACAAGTAAAAATACATTGAAAAAAATACGAAATAATATTTATTAAAGGTTTCATGAAAAGGATATAATCTTTTTATAATGATAATTTAAATTAATTATAAAACATTTACTTTTAAAATAATATTTTTTATGATTTAATTTTAAAATATGTTAAAAATTTACCATAACATGGTATTGAAAATACATAAAAAAATTACATTTCAAATGAATATATTAAAATAGCCCAACGAAAAATATATATACTGTTAAAATTAAAGTTGGTATTGGATGATAAATTTTCCATTCTAATATGATGAATGAACCATTTGAGAAATTAAAATTTTCTATTTTGAAATCAGAACTGATTAAAAAATAATGAAGAAATATTTTATTTGAAAAATAAATTTTGTCAATAAAAGTATAATTGTAGGAAAATAAATTTTTATTCTACTGTGGAAGGGATAAAATAGGTGGTAGGTAAAAATATGGACAGAAAAGAATTTTTTCAAAGTTTAATATGAACAATTCTTAAAAAAAATTGAATTCTATAGCAGCATTAAAATTGGAAGAAAAATAATAATTTTGTGTGAAAAAAATTCCACCAAATTAAGGTGGAATTTATCATAACAACATCATATGATATAATATATAAAATATGAAAAATAATTGACAAATATTTGTTTTTATTACCTAATTAATAGAATTGAATTTTGAAATCCCATTACGACATATGTAATTTTGAACTGAAATTCCATTGGATGTGTAAAAATGACATTCTTATATAAATATAATGGATAAAATAATGAATTATGTCAAAATAATATCAATTATATTATATAGACCATTAAAATAAGAAATTGGTGTATATAATTAAAATATGTCTAAATAAAGAGAATATATGACAAAAAATTATGGATTTTAGAATAATTGAATCAAAACCTAAGTAGAGGTATAACATTAAATATAAAATTTTATATCTAATAAATAATGAAAAATAGAATATGATAATTATTTATACCATTTAGATAAAAACGTAGTTTATAACACAAGCATGTCTAAAATATTAGAGTTTGAGATGAAACACCCTATAGCCGAGGTTAAAAATAATTTAAAACAACCATAAAGGGAGGTAAATCAGATAGAAATAAAATACCATCAATAAATAACAATTATTGTTATTTTATATAAAATAATAAGTATACACAGTACCCAAATAAAAAATGTTTCATAAATATGAAAAACGACTCAATAAAAAAATTAAAATAAAATTCATACAACATAATAAATGTTTTACTAAAATATTCATAAAATATAATAATCATGAATTTCTAATAAAAATAACATTAATTAGATTAATTAATTATATTTAATATTAATATGGAAATTTAAAAACCCTATCAATGAATTTTGGTGCATAAAAGGATATGAATTTCAATGGAGGGAGTTTTCAAAAAAACCCATTCATTGTTTCCTTTCATAGTTGATCACCTTGTATCCTCCTATAAATCCAAAAAAATATATTTATATAAAAATTAATAGTCTTGATAATAAATATTCCTCAAATATAATTATTTTTTTAGTTCATTATCATGTTTTCATTTTATATTTAACAAGTATTATGAACATTATTTGTTAATAAATATAATTGTTTTGTGTTGTATAATAGAAATGATATTATTTCAAATAATATGATACAAATTTATTGAATGATATATCATTTAATATTTAATTAATCTATAAATTTTATTTATTTATAATTTTCTTATTTCATTCAATATTTTTAAGATTATGCTATGTGAAAAATGAATTGATGACGACTGATTTTGGAATTTTTCACTATAAAAACTTTAACATAAATAATAAGTTAACTAATAAAATATTATATTTCTAGGAACACATATCAATTATTGTTTGATTGATATATGATATATTGGTTATTTATATTTTTTTCAATAGTAAACTAGAACCAAATGTTTAATTATTGTCCATGTATGTGGTTAAACCCACCGAAACAAGAGTATGCTTTAACTTAATTTAAACGTCTGTTTACGGTGTTACAGTACATTTTCATTGTCATATTCTAACATAATTTTAATGATATTTTTATGATATTTTTATGATCATGAATAATATTTTATGGTTCTATCATAATTTATGAAAACAGTCTTGAGAAATGAGAAATGATTCACTTTGGAGGTGGTAGCCTGTGCATATACATGACTAGTGATCTCTTTCATCAATACATGAGAGGTGGTGAAGGTTTATATTAAATTAAAATTTTATAATAATAATTATTTTATGGGTATAAGGTTTATTCCAGAATTATATCCTTTTTATCTATGGTTAATTGTATACATTAATAACATAACACGTCCCTTTGTGGAAGTAGTATTCCACACAACGAAATAACAGTACGTTTTGTTTTCTTAGCAGAAATGGAGGAATAAATTATTGTCTTTACAATAATATAATTAAATATATGTATAATACATATATTTATTTCATTATATAACTATTGATATATGATATTGGTAATATTATGTTTTTAATGAAAAACATAAGAATGAAAAAATACCTACGTTGGTGACTCGAACTTTCTTCGAAAGATCATTTGAAATTAAATTTCAATGGATAACTAAAATCAAATAGTTGCTTATTTTTGTGGGATCCATTCATATAGATATTAATATGTATGTGATTCATGGAAAAATCTATGTATATTTGTAACTTCGAAAAGGTGGAAGTTATATTAATTTATAATATAAAAAATAACCCTTTTTGAAACAATCATCATTTTTCAACAATTTAGTTACATTATTCAATGGTCAATGGGTAAAAAGTGTAAAATAGTGGAAATTATAAAAATATAACTTCCAATATCAATTCAATCAATTATCTGAATATATTTTTTCAACACGCTTTTTTTATTATCCATTATTAAAACCTTTTTTAATCACTTTTACCTTCTACCGGGATAACAATTTATTTAACGTAGTATTTATTTATGATATAGAATATTAATATTAACCTTACAAGAAAATTTAAATTTATTATATTTTTTTATATATTATTTTCATATCTAATTTATAAAAGATTAAAAATATAATTCTAAAAGAAACACACGTATCATATTAAATTGTGTTGTAGCAAAATGAATTTTTCATTTTAAATTTTTATCTAATATAAATTTATAATTATTGAACAAATTAAGGACATAAATTTATTTATCAGAAATATATTCAAATATATGATTCATTCTTGTAAATATTCAACTAAATATCACCTTGAAAATAATTCATTCTAAGGGAAGACCCAAAATAGTTTCTATAAAGAAAAAAAATTAAACTGTTATGATAATATATATAATTATATTTATTATATGAAATAATAAATTCAAAATAATTATTTATTTTTATATATTAATATATTATTAATGAAATCCTTTTTTATCTTATAGAATATAGTTATGGATTAATAATGCCATAAAAATTTCAATATTCAAATAAACATATTTTTAACATCAAAGAAATCACTTCAGATGAAATTTAAAAATACACACTATGTAAATTTTTATGAGACGTGTTCAAAATAGAAATTTATTTCATGAAATTTTAATTTTCAGAATTTTTTATAGATTTTTTGAAAAAAGGCACAATATATTTTCTTTATAACCTTTTCAGATTTTAACCCCTAAAAATTATTTTCTCTTAATGGTAGGTGGTATTAACTGTTTTGAATCATAGTGTTTATTATATATTTATAAAAATATTAATTTTATATGTTTTGGTTTGTTTAAAAATGGTGTATCATGTGTCAATATTTATAAAATAGTGTATGTATATTAATGGATACAAAATATCATGTCAAAAAAATGTCTTTATCTACATGTTGAATCCATATATAAATAATTGTCGTGACTTCTATATATTCTTCATGTTGATATTCAATATATTACATGAGAATCTTTTTCGTCTTTTGGAGAGATTGATTTAACTCTACAATTCTATGGAAATTAGAAATCCTAGAATTTATTAGTGATCATTGTATCTTATAATGATGAATGCATGCAGTATAGATAGAAATTTATTTCATGTTATCCATGTAGTGATTTAATTTCCAATTTCAAACAATTCTTCTCATTCATTATTTCAATATAAATCACGTATATGTGAAGAAAATTAATTTTCACCAATGAGTTTTTTATTATTATGGATCGTAATAATCTAGTACAACAACATGTGGTCATGGAAATGTAATTGGCATTCAATTTATTTCAAGAAGTCCTATTTTTCTTCATTGATTTCCTTCATAGATGACACAATATTAAAAAAGACCACTAATACATAAATCATCCCCTACTATTATATTGTAATATAGAAACTCCAATACCATTAAAGGATGTAATAAATAGAACATATATTGTTTAATTTATGAAGGGTCATAGGTAAAGTCATTATCATGAGTTTCAATCCATTTTTTATAAGAAATATATCAAAATGTTTGTAATATATCTTTATTATCAATTATTATAGAACTAATTTACTATTTAGATCTCCAGCTATTTTATTAAATACCAACAACCATCAAAACTAGATTTAATGTTTTTTATCACTAAAATATTCTAGTGGAAAGGATCTATATATACCATCTTATAATATAGACCGTGGACATGAAAATTATATAATGATGTTTTTGATGAATTCACATGCCATTTTAATTAATAAAAAATTCCCTGACCAAATGAGTTTAATCCCAAGTCTATAAAACATGTTCTATGTTTCATCAACTCATGCATCCAAATTATATTTTATATTCTAATATAATTAATATAAACTCATGAATAGCCATGAAGATGAATATTATTCATTGTCACTCCAAAATAAAATAATTTCCCCAAAATAGTATTAACGAAATAATTTTACTCTGGTTACACCATAATGAAGAAATTTTATTTAATTTTATAGATAAATATTTTCATTATGTATTTATTATAAATATATTCAAAAATATTAATTATTTTATTCTTCCCATACTGATAAATATTTTATGAGACATGCATAATTAGGTATCCATTAGTGACAAAATAATTTATAACGTTTCACTTATGATTATCTTCAAATTATGGTTCTTGTATTAATCATATGGGATTATATTTAGTTATTCATGAAGTCATTTCATCATAAATTTAATATATATCAATTTATGAAAAAAAAATTAAAATAAATAAATATTTTCTAGAGAATTAATCTAATGGTTTTTTTAGAAGAAGTGATAAAAAAGAGAAACCTGGCATAAATAATACATTGATCCAACTCTAGGATTGAGTTACAAATGTTATCCATTTTTTATTTTACCTCTTTGGTTATATAAATCATGGTTCACATCCAAAACCACTTTATATAGCATGGCACACTTTGCTATAAATTTTTTATCTCCCAATATTATTTAATGAATCATGGGGTTAAGGAATCAAAAAAATATCCATTGAACAGAAATACTTTTCAAAATAAAGGGGTATTGAAGATTAATAAATCTATGAAAATGTTTTCATAAGAAATTCAATATATAATCATGAAATAAATATTAAAAAACATAATAAATATAATCTAAAAAAACATCATTCATTGTTCATGATTCATAAAAAACATGTGACAACAATAGATTTCTATGTTTTTTTTATATAATTAAATTCCCTATAATTAATATAAATTTACAAAAACTAATATAATAATATAAAATTACAAAAGTTAATCATTAAATTTTGATTTTACATAAAATACAGTTAGAAAAAAGGATGAAACCAAAAATAATATTAATTAATCCAAATAATGTATTTTTTTTGAAAATAATTTGAGTATACAATTATTACATGAGGCCACCTTTTGTTTTTTCTATTAAACTACAATAAAATATTTAGAATTTAAATACTGAATATATGTTTACTATTAGAAGATATTTTAAGGGAAAAAATCTGATTGGACTATGTAATATAATTCACTATTCAATACTTGTATTCCAAAAAAATAGTTTGTAATATTCACACCATTTAGTATCATAGATAATAATATGTATTTTTCAATGTGGGTTTGAACATAAAAAACAATAAATAAATGTGACCATAAATGATTATAAGACCATGAAATTTTAAAATATGAAAATTATATTTGATTGTGTGCATGACACATGACACTGAGTGGGTATTGAGATATAATACCATGATACATTAAAACATATTTACAATTTTAAATAGATTTGATATATTAAATATACAATAACTAATGCAATATAACGTTACAGGTTATTACATTCAATTTTTTATTTCATTAATAGTTGGAATTACATGCAAGAGCGAGTTTTTACTAGAAAACAGTAAATAATTAATATATTATTATTTACTATAATAACTCTAAACATAGCCTCTAAATTAGAATATATGAGTAGAATTAATTAATTTCTGATAATATATTATTTAATATAATATAAGAAATATTTATAAAATAATAATTAATTAGAAGATAATATAGGAACCAATTGAATATAAATAGAATGTTTTTATGTAAAACCATTGGATACAAAATGTATAAATATGGTGGATACACGTTCATAGAGGATCACATGTCGTATGAAAATATCTCTTCTGATATTTATGACCAAGTGTTTTTTTAGAAAAATAGATTTTGAATTGTTTATTGAGGTAGGATTTGGAGGATAATATTTGTGTGCTTGTGGTCACTTTTCAGAATAGTGAGAATTCTTGGGATTTCCCATGTCCTTATTGATCCTGTTATGCCCTCTATTCCACCTGTCACTTCCCCAGTTCTGGTAGTCGGTGCTCCTGGATCTGATAATGAAGATTCTGCTATAAAGGGAGTGGAACCTACTTCTTCAAATCCAGATTCTTCTTATCTGGAAGGGGAGATTGGGGTCCTTTTTTCTTTTGGAGGTACTGCTGCACTGGTTAAGGAAATTGAGGCTCCTGTTTCATCTATTGGTTTTGTGTCATTGCAGGATATGAGTGATCCTGATTCATCCAAAGGTGCAGTTGATAAACTCATTGTCGGTGTTAAAAATGGAAATGTATCCACCAACAATTTGGATATAAGTGATCATTTAAATAGGGCCTTCGCCCTAAGAGAAAGGCTGGAAGGCCACTTATGTCTAGAAAACTGGTAACTGTGGGGGTCAACAAAGGGGTAAATCATCTTGGTTATAGATTTAAATAAAGCTTCTATTCAAGAATTTTTAGGGACTATCCAATCATGATACCTTGAGGTCCCATAGGCTCTTCATTCTAGAACATAGGCCCCTTCCCATTGGTTTGTACGACCCCAAAAGAATTTTTTCTCGCAATATTTCCAATTTAGAAAATCAGGGTTTTCATTTTGTTGAATCTAACAGATCCTCATTGGATATTAAATGGTAATGGGTCATGGATAATTATTTTAATCACAAATTTCCATAATAGTTAATACTAATGTAAGAACCTAGGTTTTGCTATAAATGACTATAGAATATTTTTAAAGTTATTCCAGAGCAGCGCCATCAGACGGCGTGCGATTTCGAGCCCCGATGTGGCTGGAATTAAATTATTAGTCCGTTCGCACTGGGAACACCAAATAAATGGAATAACTCCTCAACAGTATATCACATTGGATACAAGAGGGAACAGTTGAGTCTGGAACATGTGTTTTACCAATGGAGGGGTGTAATTTTCATGGGCGCGGCCCTTCAGCGAAAAATGCCACCAGGGCCATTTTCATAACTTAGGGGCCTCAGGCTTTATGTTTTATATCTTGTGAACGGAGCCTCGGATTAAAATTCCATGAACTCTATTGTTCTTGGGATGTGGTTTTTACCCTTGGTGAGGCTTAACCTAGACCCCGTTGAGAGTTCGGTAGCGGGCTTACTGGTGGGGGAATAAGATTACTTTATTAAAAGTTAAGTAATTTCATTACTTAAACCGAACCCACCACTTCACCTCTTCCCCTTTGAGAATCCTCTGGTGGACACACTCTCAATAAAGGAGCCCTACCTTCAACCTCGATCCCCTCTCCAATATATGATGTTTGGCGATCCGGCACCGGCGGGTCTCTTGTGAAGCGATGGGCTATGCCCAACAGGTAGGCGTCGTTTTGTATAATATTATGTTTTTGCACCCTATTTCATCTTGATTCATGGCATTTAATTTCCATTACATTTTTGATTAAAGACCTTGGATGCATATTATATGTTTTGATCTTTCTGATTCATCTTTCAGATTTAAAATCTGAGTCCCGAGGCGTCCACAGCGGTCCAGCATTGCATTCAGGTTATTTGGTGTTTTCCGGCGGTTCTGCCCGGTCCGGCAAGCGGTCCGGCGAGCACCCATGTGGTGTTGGTGAGCCCTCAGGTAGTGGCAGTGGTCCGGCACAACATCTCCACGAAGAGGGCAGTCGGAGTCCGTGTCTCGGATTGATCGAGCGGACGCGAGGCCGAGCGGAGGCCGTCGGGCGAGCGCGGTGGCCGACCGAGTTGGGGGTGACGACGCGGGTGCCAGCGGGGCACGACGAAACGGAAGACCAGGGTCTTCGTGACCCCGACTAGCAGATAAGGGCATGTTCTTCGCAGGTCCCATGGACAATCATCCAGACCGGATGAGCCAGTCTAGGCAATGCGGGTCAGCCCGCGCGGTGAACCGCCAGCAAGTTCAGGCAGAGGGTGGGCTGGCCGAACCGGTCCGGCCCACCTCGTTTTTGTCATTACTATTAAAATGCCCCTAAAATGAAAACCAGGTGTCTAATTCACAAGAAGTCTATGGAAAAATGTTCCTCAGATCAAGAATCACGTTTTGATATGGTCTCGTGGATTTTTAATTCCCCAGACGAGGGTCTCGTTGGCGCGACACACCATTAAGTGGTTTTAAAACATACCCGAGATTCTTGTTTTGAGTGGCGAAGACACATCCGGAGTCCATTTTGAGCGCCGTCAGTGGCGTTGCAACCCTAATGTAGAGATGTAGTTTTCGTGAGGGTTTTCATTCATCGAATGCATAGCTGTTACGTGGTCCCAATGGCCCATCTTTTATGCTGCGAGCTGCATATCACAACCTTTTCATCGGTCGTCCGTTTGGGGCGTGCGGGTAGTTGATTTTGAATATTTTTTCAAGGAAATTATAGTAGAGTAATCTACCCACTTTAATTCTTCACGGTGGTGTGTGCCTAACAAGGTTCATTTTGGGAGTTGACGGTGAGTTTTATCTTCTTCATCAGGTGTCCTTTTTGGACCAGTTAATAGGTGATCTTGTGTACTTTTCCAAGAGGATCGCAATGGTACGATCTGTTTGTAGCACTTCGGGACCTTGATGTGGGTCCCACATAGTACCACTCCTGTGAGGAATGGTGAGATGAATATTTTTCTCCAGATATCCATTCCACTTAAGTAAGTTGTCAATTTGATGTGTTTTCTCAAGGGAATCACAATGGTGCGATGCAGCAGAAATTTTTCAGGGCCAAAACTCGGGACCATGGGATGTCATTTGGGCATAAAGTGGTGTTGGACGACTTCATCCTCGGATATATGTTCGAGGTGAGTATAAATTCTATCTCACATTTTTTTGTTAAGGATTACCACGGTACGATCCATTTGGATGTGCAGAGCCTCATTCAAGAGCTCATTAAATTTGGAGGCATGAAAGGTGCTCTGGTGGCGGTACTTCTTGTTGTGTTTGGAAGTGAACCCTTGGCGTGTGATCGCGTTCACTACCGTGTGAGTGAATTTTATGTTTGGAGAGATATGTTTGTCCATGCTAGGGCCGTGGAGGAAGCAGGATGATGAAATTATGTTTTCTCCCTTCGCACTGATGTTGGGTGTCCTGTGCATGATAGCCTTTGGTCGAGAGATGTGGTATTCTCTGAGAGTGTACGAGGATTCATGGAGGTACATGTTGTATATTTTACCCTAAAATGTTTGTGTTCATGGGTTGGAGATGATATAGGGCCACACATCGTGTGTCCCCAGGTGTGTGCCATGATATACATTGTGTACATTTGATCTCTCATGACGTAGAGGGTACCTCTGTTCACAATGGTTAAGACTACCAGGGTTGAGCGGTTTCCCCTGGTTCTGTTCTCGACGGTTTGATCAGTAGAGATTTTTGGGTTCCCCTTTATCCTTTAGTTGTGTGGGCTCTCGGTGTCACATCCCTTCATGTCCCCTGGTTGAGTTTTTGTTGATTCGGTGTGACAAATATATTACGCGGGCACCGATCCTCTACCCTTGAGGTTGTTTCCAATAGGTTACGGAGCCCCACTGATCCTGGGTGTAGATTCCCTACCCGATTATCGAGATCATATCCTCCTTCCGTGATCTACCGTGATGTGTTCCCCTAGGCAGAGCTCCAGGTATCAGCGCGACCCACACTACACAGGCACTGAACCCCTACTAGGTGAATTGTTCTAGGGTTGGGTGGTTGCGCGATACCCACTCCGTGTTGTTTTGACCAGTATTGTAACATCCATTAGGGATGTCCATAGTAGTTCTAGGTTTACCCTCCAGTGGGGCTGGGTAGTGGGTTGCTCATCGATTTCTTCAGGTTTACCGTCCACCAGGGAGGGGCAGTTGGTTGCTTATCGACTTCTTCAGGTTTACCCTCCAGCGGGGCTGGGCAGTGGGTTGCTCGTCGACATATTTATTTTTACCCCCCAACGGGGCTAGGCAGTGGGTATATGAACGACTTCTTTGGGTTTACCCTCTAGCGGGGCTGGGCAGTGGGTTTCTCATTGACCTCTTAGGGTTTACCCTCCAGCAGAGACTGGGCAGTGGGTTACCCGACGACCTATTAGGGATTACCCAGCAGCAGAGACTAGGCATTGAGTTACATAACGACCACTTAGGGTTTACCCTCTAGTAGAGACTAGACAATGGGTTAACCAATGACTTCTTATGTTTTACCCTCTAGTGGGGATGGGCAGTGGGTTACCCGACGACTTCTTTCAGACATAGTACTTTCTACTAGGCTAGTCTATCAATTTTCTCTATTACTACTGAAGAGGGAACCTTGGTTGTATGGGTCTTTGATGTGACAGTTTTGACATTGATAAGACCTCTCTACTGTGTGATAGTGACGAGGTGTGGTTTGACTTTTCCAAGAACTATTAAGTACGATAAGAGAAGTCCACACCATGAAGGATCCTTGAGACGCGAACTAAAACTATGTGGGTGTGTCAGTGCTGCCCAAAGAGGATAGTGTCAAGGTGCGGTGATTTGAGCCCCTTGACTTGAAATTCAGGGTAGTCGGGTGGGATACTGGGCATCGATGGTGATTACTTCTGGTACTGTTGGCTACTCATTTTCTTGGGCTGAGCTATGGGATGAAGATACCCTTACAATCTTATTTGGGTTTCCTGATAGAGAATATGGATATGTATATACCTAGTTCTAGTACCCACTTCATGGGTTTTGGATACTCTTCTTCCAGTAGAGGTGAAGTCACGTGGGGTATGCCACATGCTTTCTGTGTCTAGCTTCTCTTGGTTGGATGAGTCTACTATCCTGCTATAGGTAGCGAAGGCTCAACATGAAGTTTTTCTTTTCACCATTCCTAGCTCATTGTGTTAGGATGAGTCTAATTCCTTCCTCTAGTTGGGTTGAGCTATACTCTTTATTGCACTCTCTATTGTACTCCTTTACTATTCCCTGTTCGATCAAATGCTCACTCTTCAGTGCCTTTTTTGTTGCTCCCTCGAGCCTTTTGGGTATCCTATTGAGTATTTTTATACTCTCCCCTGCTTGGGATTTTCCCACACAGTGTGTTCCCTTGCAGATGATGGAAATGTTGCTCGTGACTATAGAGGATCTTAGGAGTTCGAGAGATTGGACTGCATGTGGTGGTCATAGTCAGGTTCCAGGTCAGGGACTCACCCAAAAGTTTTATTTTGGTTACCTATTTCTAGGATGTGGCACTTTTCTGGTAGGGCACATGATTTTCCATTTTCGTTTCAGTTTACCTTCAGCACACAATTTGAACTATTTATAGGTCGATACACCTTTGTGGTTAGTTTATAGCAGTTGGTACTTTACTTTTCCTTGTACTCTGCACTTCTGCACTGAGTGGGTTGCATGTGTGTGTATAGGTACTTAGGAAAAGGCCTCCCCGAGTTGTTTAGCCTTTAGCGCTTGCCGCCAGCCCCTGGCCTATAGAGGTGGGCTTGGGGTAGCTGCGGCTCGATCCTGGGTAGGGTCGGGTTGTTTCAAAGTGGTATCAGAGGTAGTTCATTCCATGGGATGTTTTTCAGACATCCCTAAAAAGGAATTGGTTCGGATATAGGGAAACAATGTCAACGTGTCTTGAGAGTGGCTCTCAGGCCAGGGAGTCCAGTGATGGTGCGGTGACCGACGTATCCATTCACCAGGACCCTGATAACCCGCTTGTCAATTCGGCATTTTGAGATAGTCGTTGTAGGTAAATTTGGATTGTGCATCACATAGGATTGAGTCATTGACTGTCCTTCTTGAGTCAGCTCCCCATTGTTACGATCATACACTTATAGGCTCATCTGATCTCAACACTCCTTGATAACATTCGAGATGCTTCCATGAAGACCGTCGGCCTGGATAGTATCTTTGGTTCATGACGATGACACTGTGAGCTACGAGGCCTCAGTCCAAGATCCATCATGTGAATCCCTTTCTCCAGGGGGGGCCGGCAGCAGCAACCCCACCTGGTGAGTAGCAGACATCTCCATTAGAGAAGATGGAGCTTGAACGCAGGCTGAGCGTACTTTTTGAGTTCCAGTGTCAGAGATCACTGAGGTTCTGTGGGGAGCCATACCCTCATGTAGCAGTGGTTTGGCTCGAGACAGTGGTTCACCTCTTTAGACTTGTGCAGACGCTAGCAGATCTTATGGTGGCTTTGGACACCAACCATTAACACAGAGCAGCTGGGCGTTGGTGGAGTCTAGTGACTCAGTATCTCAATGAGTCTTCACATTTGAGGGATGAATTTCATCTATTGTTTTGTGAGGATATTTACCCCTAATGCTTACTCTCCATTCAGATCTAGGAGGTCTTGTAGTTTCAATAGGGAGGGATGACAGTGGATGAGTACGCGACTAGGTTCGCGGACCGTGCACGCTTTTACCCAGACATGGTCTATGATGAAAACTTATGAGCATGGAAGTTTGAGAAGAATCTCCAGAGAGAGATTCATGCCCCCATAGTACCCCTGTGCATCCCCACTTATGCCAAGGTACTTGAGCAGGCGCTAGTGGCAGAGTGATTCATGTCACGCCGTACAATTGGTGGTGGTAGTAGGCACGATGGAGTCATGGCATTTGCTGCAGCTAGCAGGCACTGGATGATAGAACATCAATTCATGTGGCCTTCCCACTACTGGTTTTAGAGATGTGGTCTTTCACCACTAGGGAAGTTGGGAGCAGGGCCCCAGCAGATATGACCCTTTCGTTAGTGGACTTCGGGTTGTGGTTGTACCCCACAGTGGCACCAGAGGGCACCAGGGCATCCCAGAGTGTGCCAGTGCTATGATTGTGATGGGAACGGTCACGTGGAATGGGACTACCTGACCAGGTATTTTTAGAACATCGGGCAGGCAGCAGACACACCACCATGGCAGAGGCAGCACTGTGATAAGATTAGTACCCATGGAGGTGGAGCTCACTGAGGAGCGAGAGGATCTGGAAGTGGGGGATTACATTACGAGGTCTTCCCATCACCACCAGGCAGTCCACATCATTATCTACTATATGACAGTTGGGACCACGGATAGACGCAAGCTTTGGGTGTCTACGATCTTGTAGAGCATTAGGTGATAAAATGTACGCTCTATAGCGCTTCTACTTTTTTCAGTAGAATATTTATACTCTATATGTGAATTTATGTTCTACATACTCCTTGTTTGAGGTCTTACCAGGGTGACGTGGGGAGTCAGTGTAACCCGATGTAAGTAGAGTATAAGATATGGAACCTTTTCTTTAGCCAATGGTATGGACTCCATTGCTTTCCGAGCATGTAAGAGGGTCTTGGTCAAGGGACATCAACTGTGAAACCTTGAGTGACCGGATATCCTTGAGTGTTTCACAATATCGATATTTTGAAGGAGGGAATCACCGAGCATTGTCCCAAGTCCAAAAGGTTATTCCAGTCGTGGCGTGTGATGTGGGGGGTTCGACTGGGGAGTTGAGCTACCCCTAAGGGCCTTCGGTCCGTTTGAGAACATGCGATGGGATGGTGAGGTTTTCTATCGCCTTTTCCTAACCCCCACCCCCAATGTCTGGAGTTGATGAAAGATGCATCCCACATGACATACAAGAATATATTTGTTCATTCTTCTATGAACTTCATCAGTGAGGTCATACATCGTATAAACAGATAAAATGCTTTTTTTGCACTAACGCAGAACGGTGCAAGAGTTTTCTTGGGTATGGGAGAGCCAGGTGTGGTCTTATAACCCTGTGTTGTTACTTTGTTTTTCTTTTCAGGGAATAAAATTTTGATGGAGGGAATGATCTAAGAACTCAGGATTTGCAATGAAAGACTTTGGAAAATTTTTGATGTTATTCTAGAGAAGCGCCTTCAGACGGTGTGGGATTTCGAGCCCAGATGTGGCCGGAATTAAATTATCATTGCATTCGCATTGGGAACACCAAATAAATGGAATACATTTTAAAAGGTAGCTTGGATTGAAATACTGAGGGAACTGTTGCATCTAAAACGTGATTTTTACCCTAGAAGGGGTGTAATTTTCGCGGGCGTGACACTTCGACAAAAAATGCCACCAGGGGAATTTTCATAATTTAGCGGCCACAGGTGTTAAGTTTTATAAATTTTGAATGGAGCCTCGGATTAAAATTTTGAGACATATGATGTGCTCGAGAGGTGGTGTTTACCCTAGGGGAGGCTTAACCTCGACCCTATTGAGAGTTCGGGTACGAGCCTACTGGTGGAGGATTAAGATTAATTAATTATAAGGTAAGTAATATCATTACTTAAGTAAAACCCCACCACTTCACCTCTTCCCCTTTGATAATCCTCTGGTGGAAGTTCTCTCAACCATGGATCCCTCCGTTCATCCTAGACCCCCTCTCCACTCCATGATGTTTTCATATTCGGCTCTGGCGGGTCGCTCGTGAAGCGACGGGCTACGCCCAACACGTAGGCATTGTTTTGTGTTGTATTATGTTTCGGCACACTCTTTGATATTGATTCATGGCATTTAATTTCCATTATTTTGTCTATAAAATCCCTTGGTTTCGTATTATATGTTCTGAGCTTTCTGATGCATCTTTCGTATTTACAATCTGAGTCTCGAGGCGTCTATAGTGGTCCTGAAAGGTGTTGAGTTTATTTGGTGTTTTCCAGTGGTTCAGGCCGGTCCAGAAGGCGGTCTGACGAGCTCCCAGGTGGCAGAGCCGTGCCCTCAGGTAGTGGTAGCAGGCCGGCATGACGGCTCAGGGCAACAGGTAGTTGGCGTCAGTGGCTCAGCTCGATCGAGCAGAGGCGGCCAAGCGAGCATGACGATCGTCCGAGCTGGGGGAGACGACGCGCGTGCCAGCGGGGCATGACGACATGGATGACCGGGGAATTCGTGACCCCGGCTAGCAGACAGGGACCCGCACTTCGCTAGTCCCGTGGAGAATCAGCGGGACCACCTGACCCAGTTTGGGTGATGCGGGCAGGCTCGCACGGTGAACCGCGGGCCAGTTCAGGCATAGGGTGGGCCTCCCAAACCGGTCCGACCCACCTCGTTTCAGTCCTTAACTATTAAAACAACCCAAAAATGAAAAACAAGTGTAAGATTCACAAGACATATACGAAGACATTTAACTTTGATCAAGATGAACATTTTGAGATGGTCTTGGGGATTTTTATTTCTGGAGACGAGGGTATTGGTGGCGTGACATGCCATTAAGTGGTTTTAAAACTTACCAGTGATTCTTGTTTTGAGCAGCGCGGAAACATCTGGAGTCCATTTTGAGCTCCATCAGTAGTGTTGAGACCCGGACGTCATGGTGGAGTTTTCAAGAGTGTTTTTGGGCATTGAAGCTGGAGTTGAGACGTGGGCCCCATAGCCCATCTTTTAAGCTCCGAGCCGCGTTACAAAACTTTTTCATCAGACATCAGTTCGGGGTGTGCGAGCAGTCGATTCTGAGTGTTTTTCCAAGGGCATTGCAATGCCGTAATCCATATGCTTTAATTATTCATGGTGGTACGGGCCCCATGAAGGTCATTTTGGGATTTGATGGTGAATTTTATCTTCTTCATCGGGGGTCCGTTTTGGACAACTAAATAGGCAATCTTGTGTAATAATCCGAGAGGATCTGAACCATGCGATCCATTCATAGCACCTTGGCACCGGGATGCGGGTCCCATGTAGTAACGCTCATGTGCTGTATGGTGAGATGCATATTTTTCTCTGGATATCCATTCCACGTATGTAAGTAGTCTATTTGACATGTTATCTTGAGGGAATCACAATGGTGCGATTCGCTTGACTGTTTTCAGGGTTGAATCTCGGGACCATGGGATGTCGTTCGGGTGTAATGTGGTGTTGGAAGACTTCTTCTTTTGGTGTCTGTTGGAGGCAAGTAGATAGTCTATCTTTTGTGTTTTTCTATGAGTATTAAAACGGTTCGATCCGTTCGGATGTTCGGAGCCTCATTCAAGATCTCATTAAATGTGGACACATGAAAGGTGCTCTGATGGAGGTTCCTCTTGCTGTGTTTGGAAGCGATCATTACTCATGTGATCTCAGTCACTCACGTGTGACTGATGTTGATGTTTTAAAAGATATGGTCTGCCTTTCTAGGGTTGTGGAAGATGCAGGATGGAAAAATCACATTTTCACCCTTCGTGATGGCGTTGGGTGTCGTGTGCACGATAGCCTTTGGGATAGAGATGTGGTATACTATGGGAGTATACTGGGATGCCTAGTGGTACATGTTGATGATTGTACCTGATAGTGTTTGTGTACTTGCGTTGTTGATGAGATAGGGCCACACGTCGTGTGGGCCCCTTGTGTGTGCCATGTTCTTCTTTACGTACCTTTGATCTCTCGCGATGTAGAGGGTCCCTCTGTACACAATGGTTAAGACTACAAGGGTTGAGTGGTTTCCCCTGGTTTTGTTCTCGACAGTTTGATCAGCAGAGTGGTTTGGGTTTCTCTATATCCTTTAGTTGTGTGGGCTCTCAGTATCACGTCCCTTCGTGTTCCCTGGTAGAGTTTTTGTGAATTTACTGTGACCAATACATTACACGGGCACCGATCTTTTATCCAGAATGTTGTTTCTAGTAGGGTACAGAGCCCCAGTGAGCCTGGGCACAGATTCCCTAACCGAGTATTGAGATCATGTCCTCCTTCCGTGATCTACCATGATGTGTTTCCCTGGGCAAAGCTCCAAGTATCGGTGTGACCCACACTACAGAAGTGCTGAACCTCTACTAGGTGAATTGTTTTAGAGTTTTGTGGCTGTGTGATACCCACTCTATGTTCGGTTGACCAGTGTTGTACCATCCAGTAGGGATGGCTAGAGCAGTTCCGTGTTTACCCTCCAGCGGGGATGGGTATTGGGTTTCTCATCGACTTCTTCGAGTTAACCATCCAACGGGGCTAGGGAGCTGGTTGCTCATCGACTTCGTCAGGTTTACCCTCTAGCGGGGATGGGCAGTGGGTTTCTCATCGACTTCTTCGGGTTTACCCTCCATCGTGGCTGGCAAGTGTGTTTCTCATCGACTCCTTCAGGTTTACCCTCCATCAGGGCTGGGAAGTGGGTTGCTCATCGAATTTTTCGGGTTTACCCTCCATCAATGCTGGGTAGTGGGTTAATCATTGGCCTATTAGGTTTTAACCTCCAGAAAATACTGGGAACTGGGTTACCCGACGACCTCTTAGGGCGTACACTCCACCAAAGACTGGGTAGTGGGTTACCTAAGGAAATCTTAGGGACTACCATCCAGCAGAAACTGGGCAGTGGGTTACCCAACGACCTCTTAGTGTATACCCTTTAGCGGGGCTGGGTAGTGGGTTACATGATGACTTCTTTTAGACTCAATCCCTTCTACAATGCTAGTTTATTTCTTTTCTTCGTGACTACCAGAGCGAGACCTTTTGTTGTACGGGTCAGTGGTGTTACAACTTTGACTTTGAGAAGACCTATCGACTTTGTGACAGTGACGAGGTGTGGTTTGAATTTATCCATAACTCTCAAGTACAAGGGGCACTTTCCCCACCAAGATGTGTTTATAAGATGCGACCTACAACCATGCGGGCGAGTCAGTGCTACCCAAAGCAGATATTGTAAAGGTGGGGTGATTTGAACCCCTTGACATGCAGTTCGGGGAAGATGGGTTGGATGGTGATTACTTCTGGGACTGTTGGCTACTCATTTTATTGGGATGAGATACGGGATGAAGATCCCCTTACGATCTTGTTTGGGTTTCTTGATTGAGCATATGGATATGTATATACCTTTTTCCAGTACCCACTTCTAGTGTTTTGGTTACTCTCTTTCCAGGAGAGGTGAAGACGCCTAGAGTATGCCATGTCCTTTCCATGTCTAGCTTCTCGTGGGTGGATGAGTCTACTCTCTAGCTATAGGTAGCGAAGGCTCGATGAGAAGTTCATATTCTCACCATTCATAGCTCCTTGTGTTAGGAAAAATCTACTTTCTTCGTCTTGTTGGGTTGAGCTGTAATCTTTAATGAACTCTCTGTTGTACTCATTTATTATTTCTGTTCAATCTACTGCTCACTCTTCGGTACCTCCTTTGTTGTTCCCTCGATCCTTCAGGGTTACCTACTGAGTACTTGTGTACTCACCTCGGCTTGAGCTTTTCCCGCACTTGGTGTTCCCTTAAAGATGACACTGAGGTTTCCAGTGACTACAGAGGTGCTTATGTGTTCAGGAGCATGGACCGCATGCAGTTGTCATAGTTGGTTTCCATGCGTGGGAGTCTCCCAGCTGTTTTACTTTTGTTTACATGTTTCTGTGTTTCGGAACTTTTCTGTTTGGGTGCATGTTTTTTCCTTTTCTTTTCATTTTACCTTCAGCACTCACTTTTTACTTTTTAGAGTTCGATGCACCTTTTTATTTAGTTTATAGCTATTGGAACTTTACTTTTCCAGGTACACTGCACTTCTACATTAAGTGGGTTGCGTGTGTGTGTACAGGTACTTAGGAAATGGCCTCCCTGAGTTGTTTAGCCTTCGACGCTTGTCTCCAGTCCATGGCCTATGGAGGTGGGCTTGGGGTTGGTGCAGCTCAAGACCAGGTAGGGTCAGGTCGTGACAAGTAATCAACATGTCAAATTCTCTTTCACTTTTCAAGGGATCTAACATATCTATTCGTTAATTTACGCACATTACTATTATCATAGTCATAGGAATTTATGGATTGATATTGGATCATTCAACTCTTTGATCTTTGGTCAGTGGTCTATCATTGGTGATTTTAACGCCATCATAAATTCTGATGAGAACATTGGAGATATTACTAATTTCATTTATTCAAGAGATTTCAAAGCATGTACTGATCATAATGGGTTGATTGAAGTTAATCTTGTTGGGTCTAGGTATACTTGGTACATGAATGTTTTGGATAGATTTGTTTCTAGTATAATTGAAAGGGCCTTTTTCATTGATGCTTCTCTTGATTTATAGGGTTCTATTTCTTGTATAACTCTTTCTAGAATTAACTCTGATTATCATCCTATTATGGTTGACATTGTAATTAATGATCCCAAACATTATTTTCCTTTAGATATAATAATTTTTGGGTTAATCACCCATAATGTAAAACTATTTTTGAACAAACATGGAGTTATTGTAATGGTATTGTCAATGATTATTCTTTTGTCATCAAGCTCAAACTCTTAAAAGAAATTTGAAATTCTGGAGTAAATTTCATTTCCCTTCCCTTGACACAGAAATTTCCCCTCTGGAGGAATCACTTCAACAAATGCAGGAGATGAATTCTTCAAATGACTTCTCTAATGATGTTTTTAGTGAGACTAAGCTGGTTTCCAAGATTAATAATTTGTTCAATCTCAAAGATTCTTAGTAATGAGACAATTTTATGGCCAATTGGTTTATAGATGAGAATAGAAATTATAAATTTTTTAATTAATTGTAGATAATTAGGATAATCTCAGGGCCACATTCATTTCGTAGAAATGGGAATAATATCATTGATAATAGAAATGATCTTTCAATGCATGTCCTTACCTATTTTAAGGATATCTTTAGTGGTCAAGTCCCTCTTGCTGATCCAGTGGAGAGTATTATTCTGAATCCTATTAATCAAGAGTATAATTCCAACCTTATATCTATCTCTTCGAACTTTGAAATCAAGGAAGCAACCATTAGTCAAAAGTCTGACTACTCCCCTTGTACATATGGTTTTGGGAATTTTATCTTTCATACATATTGGGATGTCATTCATGATTATGATTGCAGGTTGATTACACATTTTTTTAAAGGTGACTCTCTTACTCAGGGTTTGAATGCTCAATCTGTTTCCCTCATTCCAAAGATGGATAATTCTATTGAGATTCATTTTTTACACCAGTTTCCATGATCAATAAAAATTATAAAATTATTTGCGAGGTTTTCCTATATTGCAAGTAAGATTGTTTCTCCTAATATGTTTTTCTTTATTAAAGGTAGGTCTATTCAATATTGTCTTATTACTGCCTTTGAATGTGTTAAAATTTTTATGAAATCCACAAGGGTTGGTAATATTGCTCTCAAGATGGATGTCAAGAAAGCTTATGACACTATAAATTGGAATATCATTTATTTGGTTCTGCATTTTTTTTTGTTTTAATGATGTTTTCATTAATTGGGTTAAAATCATTTTTATGTCGGACCATATCTCTGTCCTTGTTAATGTTTCCCTTGACGGTTACATTTCTTATTGAATTAACAAGATTTCGACTACATATTTAATTGAGTTGGGTTAAAGGATGAGTACAATAGGTAATCAAATTTATTTGATATAACACTAAATATTTTGACTAGATATTATCTTACACATTGTGATGATATTGTGTAACGAGTAATATAGAGATAATTTATCTATTTGGATCTCCCTTTGTTTTAGTTTTATTAGGGGAAATGTTTATTAATTTACCATTAAATTTAATTTAACATTTTATGTTTATCTATACACCATGACACCTCTTGATGGAATCATCAGTCAATTTAATTTGTTTTGGACATTCATGGACAAAAAACGATTGATGATAAATTTCTATAAACAATTTGATAACAAAAAAAATCTTAATATGAAAACATGAAATCAAAAACATTAAATAGGTAAAATAAATTTAATAAAATAAATTAAAATCTTACCAATATTATACTAATTGAATGAATTAATACATACTGAAAGTATTATACAAGTGTTTTTTCATGATTTAATGTATATTTTTCAAAATAATAAACTTAATAAAATCAAAAAATATCATATATATGATCATTATAATTAAATACCTTCTTTATTTAATAATATGTTTACATTTAACAAAAAAATCAACTTCATCAAATTTTAATGCTTCTCTTTCCTTTTATTTTTTGTCATCTATAATAAAAAATATTATTTATCTTGGAGTGTCCCTACACATTCTCCAATGGTTACATTATATGGTTTTCTATACCTATATTTTAGTGATATATAAGTAACTGAGTCACACCATTTTAATTACATATCAAGAAGTTTCTCTTTTCCTCTGATTTTTCATGAGTGGGTGTATCATATGATTGTTATATTTTGGCTTCATGTAATTTTAGATATAATTTTATTCTGAATAATACTATCCAACCTCATAAAAATTATATTACTTGGTTCTTATACTTAGTGTTAAAAAACTTTATAGATTCATGATGAAACATTATCAGTTCACGTAAGAAACCAAACATGGTTGACATGAAATTTCATAAAAGATAGCCCACCATGTTGTGGAAACTAAAAAATAGGAAAAACATGTCATAAATATACCCTAAAATTGATAAACCATCCTAATAACATAATATAATAAAATGGCTCAAAATAATGAGTTTTAAAATATATAAAAAATTCAAAAATGAGAAATATATTAATGTTAAATAACATATTTCAAAACAACATATCCAATTGAGAATATGTATCAACCACAACAATCTAATAATAATTAAACAATATTCAATGATAGGTACATGACTACCTAAATTGCATTCCCTTACATGTATCCTACAAGGATATGTCTAAATATTCCAAATGGATAAAAGTAGTGCATGAGGGAGAATGATTTATTGGATTACATTATACAATAATAAAATTTAAATGAGCATTAATCCACCAGGTCTGGATTTAACAATAAAAATGTTCTAAATCTGTTTCCATAAAAAACACATTGGTTAAGAACCATGTTATTTTATTTAAAAATGATAAATTTTTCAAGGAAAAATATAGAGAGTATTAACATGAGTAGAAATATAGCGGGATGTGATAATTGATTTCCTATCATATAAGGTAACCATGTGAGTATATAACACATGATACAACAATGATTGAATTAATATATAATCCAAACATGGAGAAACTTGTCCAATAGACATAATTTGGAATTGAAGAGATCCATTTCTATGAACAATTGACAAGGAATTCCATGGTAAAATTTATCAATCCATTAAAATATCACAATGTTCTAAAAATTGAGTGAAATAATATTTCTAAGAAAACACCAATAAAAATATCATTTTGAATCAAAATTTGAGGCCTATGAAGAAATAATTTTTTTGTGTAAATCAATTATTATAAAAAAAACCCATTTAAAAACACTATATAATCCATATAATATGTAATGTTATAAAAAACATTAATATATATCATATCAATGAATTTTAATGATAATATAAATTTGTTTAGAAATATTATAATTAAAACCAGTTACACAGACATTGTATATTGACACCTACCTCTTGAAAAAAATATCATTTAACAACTGATATGTGAAGGGAAGTGATTTAATCTTAATGAATAATTATCTATATGGATGGAGACAAAGAAAAATTAATACCCAAAAAGCTACAATTGTACATGTTAAAAACCTTTACAAACACATCTATAATATCCCTTGTCTAAAATTAGATTCAAAGGGGAGTAGAAAATGTTTTGAACATATAAACAAAATCATGAAAATATTACCCCCTGTCCATTAAAATCACACATTACTACTGTAACTAATGATATATTTCCGTGAGTTAATATGGATATTTTATAATGGAAAACTCTAAAACCACAACCTAGACTATACCCTTGTGTTGGAGCCCATTCCATTTTTGGAAGCATCCATTAATATGGAACACTTTCTTCTGAAAACAATTTCATTGTTTGGAGACCCCTCGAACACCTTCCCATAAACTAGAGCCTGCTAACTAGTAGTGGGGTTTTGAAAAGTGTAGATGGAAAACTATACCCCTGGGTATGAAGTGTTATAGAAGATGAAAATAAACCATATATTCCAAATACAATCAATTTATAGACATATAGGAAGAAAACAATAAGATTCAGATTAATAAAACCATAAATAATAATAAGTACTGTAATGAAATTAATAAATACCACTAAATGTCACAGTAGATACAATATTAATAAAAGACTAGTATATTAAAATAATCACTTAAATGTACCCAGTCCTAAACCCCATGTTAGTACCATCACCAAACTCAAACCCATTAGAAATCAATCAATTAATTATAATGTCATTTCCATTTGTCCAAACTTGTTTCCATTTATTCTGCGAAAGGACCAAATGGCGACCTCAATAGAGAGTCAATATAACTTTGTAGTTCGACGTCATTGTATTAAAATATTCCAATAAAATAATAAGTTTATAAAATAATTATATTAATAAATATATTGATTAATTTTAATATTAATAAAATTCAACATCAACTGGCTCTGTATTCAATCGTAACATCTCTAAACATATCTTTTGGCCATGAAAAATAATCCAAATAACCACGGAAAAATAAAATCCATTTATTCCATAAAAAACATCTTAGATAATATTTTATGTCCATGATAACCACCACCATAGAACTATGGAATAGTCACAACAATCTATGTCATGTAACTATATGAATTAAACAATCCTCGTAAAATCCCTAAGAGAATCACAACATGGAACATGGCATTGCACACTCTATATATGCATTACAACATGGGGCTAGGCCATGCCTAATCAATATTGCAATTAAATCATATAAGTGTTCATTTTATAGGGATGATCTCGATATAAAATCATTTCATCATGGAACATAAGTACTTTCAAACAATATGTATATCACAATATCTGATAAATTATTACAATTGTTAATTAAGTGAATTAACATTTTCATTAAAATACGGATTTTTTTTATATCACAATTGATTAATAGTTTTATTAATAAAACATGTGTCACAATTTAGTGATTCTATATGAAGATATCAAAAGAGACCTCATGACATATTAAACATAGTTTAATTAATCATCCAATTGAATAATATTCATCATTCACTTACCCCACGAGTAACCATAAGACTTTTCAGATTCCAGTTAAATACAAAGTACTTCATAGAATAACCACAATCATGTATTATTTTTTTGGGTGCTTGATATGATGGAAGAATCAAAATATTTAATAAAAAAATAAAATTTCAATCCCTAGTGTTAATATTAAGACCCCATTCTTTAATTGACAATCCAAAAACTCTTCTAAAAACAAACTCCCATGAGGAAGATGGTGTGTATAATCACATAGAGGATACTAGATCAAAATAGATCAAGTTACAAACCAACAATGAAATCATTAAATGGATTTCACCTCAATAGATATCGATATATCCACTCTTGAAACTGAACTCAATCAAATTCGAAACAACTCAACTTACATTGATTTTTTCTTAGATCCTTAGAATGAACTGAACATCTCTATGAAACTCAAATCTCCTTTAATTCAAAAAGACAACATGCGTAAACATATTTTCAAAACAAAAATGGCTCTATGATGGTGATAGATAAAATAAATTTTACAATTCCCTTCATAGAGTTAGGAAAACATGTCGGCCCGTATCCTTTCTTAAAGATAATGAAACTCTTTTAGATTAAGATTAATCCATATCCAATCAGATGGTATCCTAATTTCACAACACATTCAATGGACCTAATAACAATAAAGATCTCATTCAGGGGATCATTCCAGTTCTGATCAACGATCAAGATAACATCTTTTTTTAAGCACCCTGATGGATCAAAAAAAAGATAATGTCTACAGCTTCAACTCTGACAGTTCCCCAGGGCCTGATGGCTTCAATAATGGTTTCTTTCAACAACATTGGGAGGTAGTTTACATAGATTTTTGCAAACTGATTCATCACTTCTTCACGGATAGCATCCATCCCCTTTGCCTCAATGCCCAATTCCAGACTCTTATACCTAAATAGGATAATGCTTCAGAGCTACACCCCTTCCGCCCCATTTCTCTCATTAACTCTCCCTATAGAAGAATAACCAAAGTCATTTCTAATCGAACTTATTATCTATGCAACATGATCATTTCCCAGAATCAATTTGGTTTCTTCAAGGGCAGGTCTATTCAAGATTGCATCTACACTGCCTCAGAATATATTCTCTCTATTAATAAAAAATCTAGAGGGAATTTTACAGTCAAACACAACATTAAAAACCCTTTGACACCATAGAATGGAACATCATTTTTAATTTATATAAGGATTTTGGATTCAATGACACTTTTATTGGAAGGATTAAATACCTATTCATCTCGGATTTTATTCCCATCCTTATTAACGGTTCTCCTATGGGATACTTCAAATGATCAAAAGGGGTGTGTCAAGGTGACCCTATTTCTGCTATTCTATTTTCAATTGTGTAAGACTACCTATGTAGGTATCTTTCCTCACTTGTTCTCCAACACAATCTCAAACCTATTCATGAATCCATATGTCTTCCCATTCCGACCCACCTCTATTATGCTGATGACATCATTCTACTCCTTAATGGGTGTAGGAAAACTATTCTTAACTTCAAAATGACCTTGTCTCACTATGAAGAGGACTCTGGTCAATATCTTAGCTATAATTAATCCCATATATTTTTTTGGGAAAACATTCCACCTTCTAGAAAAGGTTTTATAATTTAATGTCTTGGAATTAAAGAGGGATCCATCCCTTTTACCTATCACCGAGTTCCCCTCTTCATGGTTAGGCCTAAATCTATGTACATTAATACTATTATGGACCAAGTGACTAATCAACTAGAAACCTGGATTGGGAAATCCCTCTCCATGGCTGGCAGGATCTGCCTTGTGAAATCCACAATTTTCTCTAAAATGGTTTACTCCCTATAGATATATAAATGACCTAATAGTGTTATTAAAAAAGTTAATGGCTACATAAAAGACGTTTTTAGACATGTAGTATTCTTGAATGAAATCGTGTTACTATCCATTGGTCGACATGCTGCAAAACTTTTGAAAGATGAGGTATTAGAATAAAAAATAACATGCTTTTTAATGATTCTATTCAAGATAAGCTCACCTGGAGGTTGATCAACAACAAATCTAACTTCATAAACTTCCTACATAATATGATCCTTAATAAACATAAAAAAATTCATTCTAGTTACCTCAATTCTTTCCTCTGGCCATCCATTAGAAATACATTTGTTGACATCATGCATAACTCAAGATGGATGGTTAGTTCAGATTCCACTATGATCTTCTGGCTTGATAACTGGACTCGCACCCCCTCATATCTATGCTATCCCTAGATGCTCCTCCAGATAACATCATTCTCACCATAAATTATTTAATGCACTGGAGTCCATCTAATATCCCAGATCACATTAGGCATGTTGTGGACACTAACCCCTTTATAAATGGGGTTGATTTCCTTACTTGGGAACCTTCCTACAATGGTATTTTGGATCCCAAAAACATTTATAAACATTTTTTCACTTACAATGACCCCATTTTCTCATTGTTCATGTTTTTTATCAGACTTTGAACTAATCCTCTAAGAAATAACCTTGTATAACGTATTTCCCATAAACATATTCCTATAGAGGTTTGTCTTCAGTCTTTTGGTGTCCAACTATGCTCTAAATGTAAACTATTTCATCAAAACAGGGAAGACACCAATCATCTTTTCTTATCATGTGCTATAGCCTCAACCCATTGAAATTTGGTTACTGACCTGTTTGATTACAGATGGTTATCCTCTTACAGTATTTTCTCCCAGCTGTAACATTGTGTGAAATTTGAATCTTCTCCGAAAATCTAGATCCTCTTCTTTGTCACTATTGCAGATCTCCTATATGGGATATAGTTTGATAGAAATTAAATTATTCACAACAATTACTCATTTAATATTAATTCAGGTTGGAATAGGATCCTTATTTCCATCAGGGAAACATCCCTTCCTCTGAAAGCTCAATCTGACAATTCGGTTGGGGACTTTGTGATCCTCTGTCATCTCATAATCGATTGAATTTACACTAATCCAAATAATTATCTTGAGGTTTTTTTGGGAATATCTTGTTCAATTATAGATCAAGATAAATGTGGATAGAGCTTCCAGAGGAAACCCATGTCCTGCAGGATGTGGGGACATTTTAGAGATTATCTCGGTCGATGTCACAGATGCTTCTATGGGAGTTGTGGCAATGCCTCGTCTCTTGATGCAGAAATGATGGTCGTGAATCAAGCCATACTTTTTGTAAATCTTAAAGGGTGGAATAGCATCTGGATAGAATGTGACAACACCTCCATTGTGCATGCTATTTGGAATGTGGTGATCCACTTTGCCTGGCCTCTCACAGCTCGATGGATGAACTGCCTAAATTATCATCTTGAAGTCAGATACATTTCCACCCATACGTATAGAGAAGAAAACATGGTGGCGGATGGACTTTCCAATAAAAGAGGCAACCATGCTATGACATGCATTCATACTTTGCCTATTTATCTTCTCCCTCACTTTGTAATAGATTGTAATAAGATACCATCTTCCTGATTCATGTATCCCATCTCACTCTCCCCTCTTTAATAAAAGTTTTATTTATCATAAAAAAATATTGACCATGAAATTTTAATATCTTCAAGAAATTTAGGCACTAAAAGTTCTATTAGAGGATTCTTAAAGGTTGATAGTAAATTAGTTTTAATAGATTAGAATGAGAAAAATTTGCATAACATGTTGAAAATAGTAGGATAAGAATTTCATTTCATGTAATGTAGTTATACATTGTGTAAATATTTTAAATATAATATTCTAAAAAAACTATCTCTCATAATTTTTTTTAAAACACTCGAATAATTAAATGACGTGTAATCTATTTTCACATCATGTCATTTTTATCAAGATGGTTATTAGCCCATTTTCCCTTTAAACAACCTGAATCCATTTTAAATATTCTCAAAATAAAAAGAACATGTATTGACTCTTAACCAATTTATAGTTGTACTACATTATTTCTAATAGGCATACATCCCCAAAAATGAAGACATTTTAGACATCCAACCCCACCATGTGTATTCTTTATTTTTTTATAATGTTTTCTTTCATCCTATGACTTTACTTATTAAAAAATTAGTCACCCGCGATGAGAACTCAACAAAAATAATATATATAAAAACTCAGAGAGAGACATGCCTAAAAAATATGTAATCATAGAGCATCTAAAACTTATAGCTACTCATATTTGAGCTACTCTATGTATAATTGTGTGGTTTTTGAAAACAATTCTAGACAATGTTTTTTTTTTCGAACTCCCTCTCCCACGTCACCTCATAATCTTTCCAGGCAACCACTTCACGTGTAATTACAGTATTGTCCTTCCCCAATGATTGTTTTCACTACAATTGAAAAATTATATTGGATTCTCCTCAAAGGACACATCATCACAAACCTTTATATCTACTGTATCTATCCTAAGGAATGTCTCTTGATTTTATCTATGTTGTTGCAATGCAAGGTACATGTCGTTTCATTGTAGTTTCAAAATGATAAATGGTATACCACTAAACTAAATGAAGACACTATCTCAAATAGATTGAAAAACCTAGGCTCTAGCTTTCCCTGTTTCATGATATAGCATTCCACCAAACTATTTGACACCAAATGCAAAAGATGATCAATAACCTTGAATTCCAGAGGACTTCCCCAATTTTTTTCTTAATGTTGTTTTTTCCCTTCTAGACCACCAACTTTTTTCTGGTCAATTGAACCTACTACAACGTCTCATTAACAAGACTAGATCTATCAAGAGTTAATCTCCTTCATCTATCCAAAAGATGGGGGAACATCCCCACATTCTATACAATGTTTCAAAATATTCCATTTTTATCGATTCATAGAAACCATTAATATATAAAAACTCCATAATTTCAATATGATTCACCTATGATAAACCCATTTGCAAAAAATAAACTCTTCTCATGTCGTCTAGAACCTAAATAGTCTGCTCATATTTACCATATATTTGTGGAGGATTGAATGTTCTCAAAATAACTCGTAATACTAGTTCCTTATGAAGAAACTTCTAGAATGGTGAATTGGATTGAGGATCTCTATCGAGATGATTCTTATCAAAACAACATTAAATTGAACCACCTCATGCATGTGAAGTCATATCGTATCATCAACTATGATGAATTACCTATGAAAAAATATGTGGAAAACCATATTTGGTTTATCAGTAATATCCTATACATCGTAATTAATATAACATATTGATGATGAAATAATCCCATTTCAACTCAATACTGTGAAACATCTGCAAAATCCCACCTGGCCTCTAATACTCATCTTTCTCTCACTGACAAGTGAAGCATGTAGCCATGAATCATTCCACTTACTTATGTTTTCTGGACCACCAATAAAATCTACAAATATCACGATACATCTTTTCTAAATCAGGATGCAATCCCCTTCAATAAGAATGAAACTCCCTCACCAGCTCCTCGAGTAGTCATGTAGGATCCCATACTCCACCGCATAAAAAAAGATTATTGATATATCAACGAGGCCATATTAATGGTGTATCCCAACTATATAATTTTTATCACAAAACAAATCCCTATAGATCAAAAAAAAACATATCTATATTCATAAGTTCCAATAGAACAAGTATAAACAAATTAAATGGTAGATCTACCCATCATTGAGGATCTTAAAAATCTATATAAATGTATGTAAAAATGGATATTTTTCAACATTAATTAGAATATTCCCATACTACCTATTTTTACATCATCCTTCTCAATTTTTCAGCAAAACAATTCTATTTCATGGTATTTACAAAAATTCAAATTCAAAAATAAACAGATACTCAACCCACCTCCTTTAAAAATGGTTCAATTATCACTAAAAAATTATGTACTTGAGGCCCTTATATTCCATGTTTTCCAAAAAACTCTCACACATGAGATAGATTCGCTGATATCTTTGGGAACTTACCAATGATTCTAACTTCAGTTAGTGAGTTGGGAAATTCTGATAATGCAATCTAAGCTTCCTAGAGTAATAATCTACCACTAAATCCTCTAACTTTTTAAATTCTCTGAGTTCAACATGCGATGAATCAATGAACATAGTATATTCATTACCCGTAAATGGAAAAGTGATGATACTTTTTAAGGTCATCCTTCCTTTGAGTTCTTGAAATGGTTTTTCATAAGAATCAATGAAAACAATCTTCACTCCATTCATGATCATTCTAGAAACTGGTGATGAAAATAGTTTTAAATCCAAAATAAACTGACAATAATAACTTCAACAACTCATAATTTTTTAAATCTAGAATATGTTATTATAATATTTTTAATATACCATGGCTGTGCCATTCTCTGGGTCCACTAAGACCCATTTATCTAAGATAACATGTACTAAGAAGAGCACTTTATTAATCCAAAAATTTCATTGGGTTAGATTACCATAAAGCTATGGGTCTCTTAATTTTCATAAGATAAGTTAAATATTTTATTCATGATTCTCAACGAACTATAAAAATAGTATTATTATGTTTATAAAAATGTTAATAAACTTATATAATTTTTTTTGAATATCTTATACATTAAGGCCATGAATATCATAGGTGCATTACTCAACCCAAAAAATATATGAATTCCAACAAGGAATTCATTCTCCTAAAATTTATATATAGTATGTCTAATAGTCTCACCCTCAACTAAAGGTAACATGATCTCAAATAAAATTTTAAGGATATCTTATAAACTATCAACTTATCAAAATTATCATCAATGCATGGATGGGGATTCCAGTTCATGACAAAAATTGATTTCAACCACCGATAATCCATACATAAATTCGAACAATCATTAGTAGTCATGGTGATGAAAATTGATGAATTTCAAGAAAAAATACAAGATCTTTTGAATCCTTGGATTCTATATTATAAAATAAAATATCAACTCATGAAGCATTGTTGGATCCATTTTTTATTATGGAATAGAAATTTTCTCTACTATGAGAACTAACTTGTTCATGAACTCGATCTCTCACTTGAGTCAGTAAGTCATACAACTCATTAGAATAGATAGACTACATATAGTATAACATTATAGAAAAACAATATTCTAAATACCATAGTAATCTAGATAATGACTAGCTGTCTGAGCAAAGAGAAAATTCAATCTGAATTGAATTGGTCCTATATGACTAACCTGAAGATACAAATCACCTTCGTGAAAATAGTTGCCTCATTCTGGAAATTTATAGGGAACTCTCCTCTTGTAATAGTAGATATTATCTATGTATATAACTAACCAATACATACTAATAATAAAATAAAATCCATTTGTTTATATCATGGATAGTTCCCAAAATATAAATTAACATACAATCTCTAGAGAACATGCATTTCATATTTTGATATTCTCTAACCACATTCATAATAGTTTGTCAATGGATAAAACTCCATTGACGAAATACAATTTCAAAGACAAAACATTTTTAAATTATTTTATTGAAAATAATTTATTGACCATGTAGTAAAAAAACACAAGCTAAGATAAAAGACACAAGATATACACCTCTGATGATAGAGGGACATGCATCCATCATAGTTGGAGTAGTATTCATAACTTGAAACTAACATTTCCCTCTGTCAAGGGATCGAACAAAACTACCATTATATATTTACCTTTAGTGGTACAGGTTCCCCTGAAGAGGGGTAGAACATCACCTTCTTTACCCTGTAAATCTAGTTCAACTCCAGATATTATTGTATAGAGTGCTAGCTAGGCCCCTCCCCAACAAAGGCACCTGTTCTAATCACCATCGTCTTGTCTGTAGTGGAATTTTCTTACAAAACCACTAAATATCTCATAGTATACCATATATATGACATTCAATTGTGGGTTGAGAACACTATGAGAAATTGGGACCAAGCATGACACATTGATAGTACTAGAATATAACACTGCCTTCAGATCGTTCTCCACTACCTTGACTTCTACACCCACTACTACATTAGCAGAATCTATCATTGTGGAATTTCTGGAAATTATAAGATTATATCCCAGATAAACAAAATAAAACATCCATTCCACTACTTGGGATCTAAATCATATTCTTATTTGTGTTGAGTTATTGGTTCACCTTTTTATCAAAGATGATCAAACATAACAAATTTACCTACAACGAGATTTAATAATAAATGACACTCTAAAAACGTCTCCTTGTATATCTCACATGCTCCAAAGATGGAGAAACACACTATAGGTTGTTTACATGTTTTAGATAGTCCAACACTACCATTACCTCTCACATCAAATGCAAAAAATCATGATATTTTTCATCCTTCAACGTTTTAGGATAAAAATATATAAGGTAGATCATCTAGAATTCCATTCTTGATAGCTTACCCTAATGCCCATATTCCTCAAAAATATCTCACAAATTCCTTTAAAAACCATGAAAATTATATTTAGAAATGTTCACCCTTATATACATGGTTGTCTCAAGATGCATGGGGATTCTAAAGAATGAAGCAATTTAGAAATTAGCTACCTAGGGCCCCCATCAAAATTAAACATTGGAAGATAGAACACTTTTGACAGATAATACATCAATTGAATGGTACAAAAATTCTCCATGTCAATGGATTTTATAACCCTCTAGCATACATTATAAATTCTAACATCCATCTACTCACCTGGAACTATAGGAAGATCTAGTTCCACTGAGTTAAAAAATGGATATTTCAACTATACTGACACAAATGATGAAGATGATTTGAAGGTATAATCTATAAATGAAAAACAAATAACTTAAACAACTATCTAGATACATGGTTGACCACAATACATTACAACAAAAAATAACCACTGATTCTGAGACTTTATAAACATGAATTTAATGTGTTTTATTTGGAAAAGAGAATTTGGATCAACTCTCTAGTGAAAAATATATATCATATCAATGTTTAATAAACATGTATACACCCTATCATGAAGAATTCATCTCAATATATCCAAATATTTATATTATGATTCATGTATTCTCATAATGTGCCATACTTGGTCATGAGAACAAATATCATGAAATTGTGACATCATAAAACAATAACCTCAAATTACATGTCGATCAACCATGGTGAAATAACATCAACTATAACAAGAAAATATCAAAAACCAAAATATTATCCATGGTTAGTTGTATTTCCCCCCATACATGTGTTATCTAGTTTCATGAAAAATCTCACTGCTATTTCTTGACACATCCAAGTATCATGTATACCTTCCCCAAATTTAATGGAACTAGAAATCAAAACATATTCCATTGATTCCATTTTGTCACATACCACAATCTTGAACTCTCCCATGTGTCCAAAAAGGGTTGGTTACGAGAACTAAAGCGCACCTCCCCACATGTCTAAGGATATCGACTAGCATTGGGGGTTTGAAAAGTATAGTGGGGGATTATACCCCCTTTTATTAAATTTCATTGTAGTATTAAATAAACTATATGTATAATTGTAAATTAAAGTACCTACAAAGTGGAAAACAATAATAACATCCTAAAAAATAATCTAATAAATAATAAATAATAATGTATTGATGTGCTATACTGCAAATAAATTTCAATCAAGAAATAATAAAATTTAAAAACTAGAAGTATTAAATAATCACAAGAATGTCCACAATCCTACAACCCATATCATTCCCATTACCTAAATCCAGACCCTCAGCAAAAAAGAAATCAATTGTAGGGTCGTGTGCCATTATCCAAATCAACATCTACATAATATGCATGTGAAGGAAATAGTGTCCCAAATACAATTTTTTTTATAACATATAAGTTCAACAACACCGTGTCTAAATAAGCATTTCAAATAAAATCAACATAAAATAAATAGATATATAGTGGTAATCCTTAACTCAACAATTAAAAAATTACAATATAAACCATCTTCAACTACATGTTGTAACATCTATGAGGATGTCATACTAATTTCAAAAACATAAAAATATAACCAATGTAAAATAACCTATATCAAATCCATGCCAAAATATCATAGAGGATGTCTTATTACCATGATAGACACCAACATAGAACTGTTAAATAGTCACCAAAATCTATGTCAAAGTCCTATAAGCATTACAGCATCCGAGACAAATCCTTATAGGCATTACAACATGAGATTGGTCATATCCTTCTCTCAATAAGCATTACAGCATGAGACTGAGCTGATACCACTCAATATCAACAGTACATTATATATATATATGTGAATATTCTTGGTCTGAGTTCAATTTATAAGAATATTAGTATAGAACACGTGTCCTGTCATATAACATAAATATCACAGTATCACAAAATTTGTCATTGCTGTTAATTACGAGAATTATTTATCATTGAAATACCACATTCAATTTAAATTAAAATTGATTAATGGTTATGAAAATAAGAAATATTCCAAAATATTGGGAATCGATATCAGGAAATCACCTATGGTATCTTGTCATGTTAAACACACATTAATCAAATATACAACTCAATTATATTCATGGTTGACTCATCCCATGGATAACCATAAACTAGGTTAGAAGCCAATTTAAACAATGGACTTCAATGAATAATCCCATTTAACTAATTGATTTATTTTTGCACATGTTATTTTAGAACAATTATATTATTTCATGAACCTATATGTTATCAACCCATAGGGATTATATTAATACACCTATCATTAATTGAAGTTCAAAACAATATTCCAATGGAAAAAGAAAATGAGAAGAAGGTGAATATGTTCTCAAAGTGGTTAGTAGATCAACACTAATCAGTATAAAAAACACAACATGTCAATGGATTTCACTAAAACGATTCAATGAAGGGGGTTGGATGGAAAAAACATGTATTAAAAGACCTACCATGGATTTATTACTCTAATAAGATGTTTATATAGTATTTTGGAACTCTATATTCGAGAAACATATTCCCTAGGGTCAATAGAAGGGGAGCTATAGCAAATTAAAATTATAATCATCCTAAAAAAATATTTAAAATAATATGTATGTGAATTAATTATTGTGTAATGTTGTTTCAAGTTGCATAAATATTTTTAATGAAATATATTCAAATACTTCTCACCTCAGATTTATTTAATTATGGAATCTGAACAATTACACGATGTGTACATTTTTACATGTCATTTAAATCGTAGGTAGATTGGTTTTTATATAACATTAAATTTAAACAGCACGAAAAACATTTAAAATATATCAATTCAAAATTAACCCACATTAAAACATAACCCATTTTAATACAGACTCAATCAAAAACAATCTTATATCCCCAAAAAATAATGATATTTTACTAGAAATAGAGCTAAACATTGATCTACTCTGATTATCACATGTTTAATCAAAACCTATTTGTCCACATATTAAAATGATATTTATCCAGGATGAAAAAACAACATAATTATATGTTAATCAATAGAATAGAGATAGAAATACCTAGAAAAAGGAAGGATCTTACAATTTTTTCCGGGACACGGCCTCCATCACACCTTAGTGGAACTTTATTATAAATGGAGGATATGGTGGCCATTAAAAGGCCGTACCCAGGGACACATCCTATTATCAATGTTTTGTAATGGAAGTCATAATTTTTGTCACTTAGGATCAAAATATATTAAACCATGTTGTTGTCTTTCAAGTTTTTATTAGTAATGTTTTATAAAAAATTATGTTGTTAAACACCTTTAATGGTTTTGAAATTTAAATAACCAATTATGTCTAAAATGATGAAATAATAAATTATGGAATATAACATAATGTATTCATTTTTATGTTACACAACCCAATAATAAATTATTTCTACCCCTAGAAAGGCTTACTATTTACAACTCATGAAATAGAAAGGCAACATCCAACTCAGCAACGATTCCCCCCCTAAAACTCAAGGGTTATCTATCATGTACATCAATATTTCAATGAATAATGTAAATTATTTACCATGGTTCTATTTATCATAGCCATATCTAATTTGAACTTATTGTGTATACGTTGAGGCATCATGAACAATATCAATAACCAATATCTATATTTCATTGGATATATTACGTTAATAGCTCTTAAATGGGAATCATATAACCCATCATGAATTTATATCAATAGATGAAGAAAGTACAAAAGATAACCCACCAATTTAATTCATTCAAGGAACAAGAAATGTCTATGAAACATCAATTCCAACTCACCCAAATTATGTAAATGAAGACTTCCCAAGCGAGGTGACACAATGGGACCAACATATCTCAAATACCAAACATTGATGGCTTATTATTTATTCCTAAAATGAATTTAAGACAAATATATATTCTTTACAACATCTTTTAGATCAATAAAAAACTTTTCATGATCTATAGTACGAGAATCAGTCTAGCCAAATAATGTTATCCCAAATCATCAAAACACAAGGGATATATAAATTTCCATCCATATTATTCAAAAAATGGATCCATTCATATTAATTCTGGATAAATATTATTAAATTATAAATCATCCAATGTTATATGTTTCAACCCCAAGGCATAGAAATCAGGTATAAATTCCTAAAGTATATCTGTCAGCATCTAAAGACTGAACTTTGTCTATCTATCGGTTTTCATGACATGAGTCATGAATATCATCAGTAAGGTACCCATATAAACATGAAAATCATTCATAAAAATTAATATAATAAATTATTTATTTTCAGCAACTACTATAGAAGATACTCAAAAGAGACTCATGATCTCCTAGACATACATGTTCTCAAGATCATCCTCTTTCACCATCTACTTAATAGTTGGAAAATTAGATGATTTTATAATTTATTCAACGTTAATTTAAATATACTATCACCCATAAAGAGTACATATAAAAACAATTATGGAGTGAATTGATATATTATACTACATCAACATATAAATATCAAAATCTTGGGAAAAAAATAATTATAGAGTCCTTCTTCATAATCGTTTGACAAGTAAGGCATCTTGAAATAGTGTTTGTGATGAACACTCTCATAACTCAAAATTAGTATTTATGTCCTAAATCTTGATACATCATGGTAGTACTATGGTTTATAGACTAACTATACTAATGACCAATATCCACTAAATCTTGTATAAAAATAATACTATATGTTACTTCATTTAGTAACAAAACCCCAATTAGAAGTCTACAAACAGTCAGTTAATGTCACCCCACAATTTTATATTTTTATAAAACAATAACAATTTAGGTATATTATACACCAAAGATGAATCAGTCATATAATTATAAACCAAATTTCACATAATATAATAATATATTCCAATAAATTTCCTTAAACTATAATATAATATTAGTGAAAAAAACATAAAATAAAATGCCTCTAACGATTCATTCAATGATTTTCTAGGTTACCTCATAAAAAGAATATTTTACTCTACAATCCCTACTATAATAGAATATAAAATAATAAAAAATATCAAATGATGCTCCAAACAACATCTATATTGATTTTTATGGTCCAAATTGGTTAAATTATAATTCATAATCGTATGATCTAAATACATAGTATAATTTTCATGGAATATATAGTGGTTCTAATTATAGGTTTCATCCATCAATTAAAACATTTAGAAGATATAGGTTAGGTGATTATTTTAATGATGAAGTTGTTAACAAGAGCCATATTGAACCAGTAATTTTCATTTTATGAGACCATTTCCTAATAAAAAAATATAATAATTATAGAAAATATCATATCCAAAACGGAGAATTAAAAGAATTAAAATTGAACCCAAACTCATTTTCACCATTATTTCAACAAATTATATTTTGAAATTTTCATTTCATTCAATCAAAACATCCTTAAAAGTTAACTATGCCATAATTTTAGAATTAATTGATATTTACAAAAAATAATGACTATAGTATCTTATATTATATATGAAACATTGGTTCACAAAAAAATTTATATTTTATTTGAGTTAAATAATCACTTGATACTTTTCATAATTCACATAGACATCCCTCGTATTAATATTGTGTATAAAATGTTTACTAATTGAATCTAAAACAATATTTAGAGAAATACCCATGTGGATAAGGTTCCATCCATGTTTTGAAGATGATAAAAATTTAAACCACCTTTTATACCTCTAACAAGGAGTACAAAAAATATTTCCTCCCAAAAAATGATCAAATAATTAATCCATTAATTGGTGGATAATCCAATTTATAAAATACAAAAAAACATGAGAATCGTTATCTAGAAAAAATGGATTAAAAATATTCTGATAATTTGAATATATCATTTGGATGCATGTCATTATTATTTAATCCTAAATTATCAATAACAGATGGTACATTGAATAATGATCAATCTTGGAAATATATATAGACCCCTTGATTTGATAAAATATTTCATCAATCCATTGTAAAATATTTATGTTCATCAAATTGCATGATTAGTATTTTAGTAATTATGAAAAGTATAGAGTCCTATATCTACATTAGTTACACAGTGAATTGAATGAGGCCATGGTGACACACTGAGATGAATGTAACCTTTTCCTTCAAATATCATCAATATAAACCATATTAACACTCAACCAATAAGGGTTCATATGATATTATGGAATTGATATGTGTTCATACACTAAAGCGTGTTTATGGGGGAATTCAGCATCCACAATGTTATGTAATATGGAAAATTAACTATGATAATAATCATAAAAACATCAACATTATTAAGAAGTAGAATTCTATAAATCATGTCACCAATGACAAAAAAAATCTTTCACAGCTGGAATGGGACCATTATGGCCTTAGATACAATTACTCATCGCGAACAAGGATCTTAATAATCATTAATTATGTCATTAAACTAAAAAAATTACAAAATAATAATGATGATGAAGAAAATTTATATGATATTTAAATTTAACAATATAAACTATTCTAGTGATGACAAAAAATATATGAACATAATAATTTGGAAAAATAAAACATCACCATTTTTAGTGATCCTGATATAGAAATAATAGAGGTTGGAACCTTTTTCATTCATTCATACCAATGTAGTGGAATGATTCATTCTAGATTGTATATGATTTATATGTAATCCCATAACATTAATAAAAATAGGTTATATAAAATAGTGATATTAACCAATATAGAAAACAATCCATACCTATAAAGGTTTATGTAAATAGTGTACCTCTAAGAGTGTTTGTCCCTACCTCATATTCCTCTAGAGAAAACTATGTTTCCTAGAGAAATCATGTCTTAGATTTTTCCTAATATTTATTCATTTGTTATGTATATATCATTATATGATAATGTGATACAACAAATAGTTATAAGTTAAAAATATCTTGATAACCATTTTTATGTGTGAAACCATATCTAATTACATAAGATCCCTTTCTATAAAAGTAATAAAAATAACAAGATTATCCTTTAAGATGAAAAATATAGTGTGTTGAGACATAGTTAGGATTCATATTTCTTGGTTTCACATACTAATTGATCCCCACATTGTGTTATCATAAAAAATCCATTGAAATAACCCATGATGTAAACTAATAACCCTTATCCACATCCTTATCTATCCATATGAATAACTATGTCTATGGTCCATTGTAATCAATTCTCCACCTAAACCCAAATTCCTAGATGACTTTTCCTTGTCCCTATTGACTTTATCAACCACCACAAAAAATGCAATATGGGATAATGTAATAAAAATTGATTAAATATTTTCCATAAAGATATCTCGATCCTTTGTGGTTTTGTGGAAGTTCATAAAAACAACCTCATGTGATATGTGAACTATTTTGTTGAAATAGGTTTCACAATCTATAACTCAGTGTTCCCAATTCAACCAGCTCAAAACACACGAGTCTATTCCAAAAAGAATGATTCAATATAATAATATTCAATTAATAACATCATTAAATTGATCAAGGTATAGTTTTCAAATAAATTCCCATTCATTATGGAGTTCGAAAATAAACATCTCGGTCCCTCAAACCTATAACTGGGAAAAAATAATTTGATACCTCTAATTTTTAAATTATGTAATATATCAATAAAATGAGATCAATCCACTCATTGTATTCATGGAATCCCTTATTACTAAAAAATATAGATGGATCATACATGGTAATTTAAATTTTCTAATCCTCCATTTATCCTAATTTTTTCACACCCATCCGAGCTAGTTTCATGCATTAATATATAATTGCTTCCAACAGTAAAGATTCTACTAGACAATTAACACAATGGAATTTTTGTAGATTGACCTTTTAAATATATAATCACTCTTTAATAAAAAATTATTTATCAAATTACATTGTTAATATTGTATTTATTACTTTTAAATAATATATATTGATGACACTATATTTTTAGAATCTATGTAATCTACATATTGATGAATAAAAAATTATGAAAAAATGTTCATCAAAACAACACAAAATAAAAAAAATATGAATTAAATTCATGAAAAAACATGGTAACTCATGTTAGATATAATATTGATCTTTCTAGGAACAAATCCACCCTTACTAACATAGTTCTGGTAGTTTGAATCTTATCAAATATAAACCCTCAAAAAAACCCTTGTAGCTTCATTACACATTTTTATGGGAATTACCTTTGACAAAATTTTATGATGAACTACATAAACTATAAATGAAACAGCACACATTATTCACCAATACATAGTGGAGGAGAACTAAAAACCCAAAATATGTATCATTTATACCAAATATTGATCAACCATAAAAAAGATTTTATGAACAATAAGGATAAATAAGCATTAGACAGACAATCTATGTTAAAGATAAATCCTGGAAAAGTGAAAAAAATAGAGGAAAAAATGATAAAACCAATTTCCATTTGAATATATGTCTCCCTAATCATATTCCACTGTGAATCCAATTACATTAATGTAGATCATGTGATCTACATTATTCTCCTTCTCCTTCCAATATCTAGTGTGAAAAAGTATACAATTGAAAATGGAAAAAGTGATGTGTGGGAACTAAAGCATAGTAGAATACTACTATAACGTCCTAGGTAAATAATGAAAATTATTTTTTCATGAAAATTAATAATTGTCAATTAAATATTAATTTTACTTCAAAGGGGATGATATGTTCGATTTCATTCCCGATATGCAACAATAGGTTTCTTTGAAATCATCTTTTGCACACAATGTTATGTTATTCTAAAAAATAATTATATAATATTATTTTAAATGGTAGTTAACACTTAGTCGTTATATTGGTGGAAATGAACATGAATAAGTAAAATATTATTATTAATGTTTGTTAAATGTTTTTACATATATCTATTAAAATATATAGGCTTAATGTGTGAATGAATCTAATTTTAAGCTAAAATACTCAAATATTCGTTAAATGTTTGATTTACACCTTTTGATAGAGAACCATTTCTAAATATATATTTTTCACCTTTATATGTTATATTTGGAAAAATAAAATTCTTTATTATAATGGGGACATCAAAATTTAGTTTGGGTAAATTTTTGATATTTTTTTGATAAAATTTATTTTTAATGAATAGTGAAAATACTGTGTTTTAATTCTAAATTGCCTTTTAATCTAATTTATTTATATAGATATATTATTATTTATTTTTTTTAAAGTGTAATTATATTATGTTTTTTACATTTAATTCAATGTTGGCAATTGGATGTAATTTCATTTTGGAATTGGACAAAAGTAAGTGTCAATCTTTTCATAGATAATATTTATTAAAAACACCCTTTTTTTGAGAACGGGAATTAATTTTAATTATGTTTCTGCCACTTATGTGTTTTGAATTTTGAAGAATGTATTCCATATTTGGAATTATGAGTTCCAAATTTTGTAAATAGGAAGCTTTTATTTTTTAGTCACTATGAATATTTACTTTAGTAAATATTTTACTTAGCATAGTTAAAGGATAAATATGATAAATAAGAGTAATAAAATATTATTATAATAATATTAAATTAACCAAAAATGTGTCAAAAATATATTGGTTGATACATGTCTGACCATGGGCATCCTTCGGTCAATTTTGGAACCCCATGTTTCCACTTAAGTGTGATAATGCCACTTAATATTAATTAATTTAAAGTAATGGCCAAATTGACATACATATGTATCATTTAGTAAATCAACTATTATATGGAGTTATATAAGTTATATATTAGAATATAAATATTATGTTTATAGATAAAAAATATATCCTACATGATTTTTTTTAATATTTAGACATCAAATAAATAAAATTATTTACGACACAATAATGGTGCAGTGTTTACCTCATTAATGAATGATTTAAATAAATAAGATTATACAGAATAAAACAATATCCAAAACCTGTCCAATTAAAATTGGATGATTTTATTTATAACAAGAGTCATCTTATGTTTGACTTTAATATGTTTTGGACCATTATAAACTGAAAATAATTATATAATAAAATAATATTTTCAAACATTCCTAAAGATCCCCTCACCCCCTTATAAAGAACCCTCACCTCTAATAGATTACTCACACCTATCAAGGCACATGTCTCATACATATATGGCTCAAATAAGCTCTCAAGATCCATCTCTTCCACCTATAATCCTTACCTTAGGCATAATTCAATTCACGAAATATTTTTGGTTCAAACCAAATGGATTTACTTTATTTAAAGAAAATGTCTTCTCTTAAGTTATTTTGTTTTCATTTCAATCACCAACCCCCTAAACTCTTCTTATTCCATTCATTTTAAAAAAATATTATTTTTAATATTCTAGGTTGTTTTTATGAGATGTCTTCGAACTACACATTCACACACCTCCATCTAATGGACAATGAACATACTGTTTCTTTGGATGGAAAACTACTACCGCACGAAACCACGAATTATATCCAACCACCTCTTATAGTGGCCATTAAGATGGAACTATATTTATATTTTATATACAAGATATTTATATTTTTTCTATGATTATTTATTTTTCATTAATATAATATTTTTATGGTTTCCATAGTTGCTATATTCAGCAATTTCATTTGAGAATTTCCGGACTACCACCCCCTCAATGTGATATGACTTGTTCATTACATACATGGGACATATAAAATATTGAGTTAATTAAATTATATTTTATATTATACTATAATTATAATTTACATATGTATAATTATTTTTTATTTCCATTAAAATTTGAAAGAGAAATGAGAGTAGCATTCATGCGTACGTACGACTTACCGTCTCCTTGAACGGTGCACTACATTTCTTATCTCCAAATGTATATAATATTATAAATACTTATATATACTAAATATATACAATATATATGATTTTAAAAAAATTAATATCATTCTGGAGATAATGTAATTTTGACCACATTAACAACTTGTAATTATAATAAGTTCATTTTTCACTCAAGTATTGAATATAATAAAATTGACCATTGTTATCTTAACTGATTACATAATGTTTATAAAATGCTCATAAGTGATTTCAAAGGAATAATAAACATGAAAAAATTTCTTATAAAATTTGAAATTTTCTCGATTTTATTATTTATGTGTTTAAAAAATGATCGATTCAGGTCAGATACAATGTAAGGAACTTCATCTCAATCTCCTTTCATTGAGGCATGATTTTTTAACAAATTACATTATTTTATATGGTGTATAAACACCTTGGACTTTTCATTTCATTTAATGGGAATCTTTTTTATATAGCACTTTACTAATTGTAAAAGGAAAAAAAATTAATGTACCGTGTGACAATGACCTTTTCCGCCGTCGCAAGTATAATTTAATCTATGGAATCCATAATAAGACGTAATGATTTTAAAACGAAAATAAATACCATATACTCTTTCACATTTTTTTTCATGGAAATGATTTTGATAATGGATTTGATAGTTCTATATATTTAAATTATATATTGTGATTGAAATTTGGTAATTTTATATTTTATTTATGTTTTTTATATGATAAAAATATGTTATGGTTCTCAGGATTTGCTTTCATATGCGAGTGGTTTCTTGATAAACCTAGGGCGGGTGGGCCCGATATATCTCTTCCATGCATTAGGTAATGTGATGTTTCTAAACAAGAATGTTTCTCCAAAGATATTTAGGGAATATACTATGATTAGTATTCAAAATTTAACTCCATACATAGATATGAAAGATACAACATTAATATGTTATGGATATCACAAGTTTCCTTTATGATTTGTGATTACTATGTGTTATTCAAAAATCTTATGATTTCATGAGGTACTTTAAAAATATTATGTTTTTATGAACTAATGCTTGGATTCTTTATTTTATAACACTCACTGAATTTTTTATGGCCATCCCATGTTTTGAAATGTTTTTCACAGAAATTAGAGACGAATATGGTCAATTATGGAATCAAAGATAAGTCATGCCATCTAAATCATGGATCTAGACAAGACTGTTTCTTTTAAGTGTTTTGATTTAATGAAAAAAATGAAACAGAGAATAAATTTATACAGTGTAATTTTTGAGATATAATATAGTAGTTATGACTTAATTCTCTAAACCTCTAAACCTGAAAAGATCGTCAATGTGAATTATTAATTTAATTCAAGATTATGTAATGTTTTAAGGCTAGGTTCTTAGAGTTGGTATCGAGGGTCAGTTTAGAAAAATTTATGAGTTCAAATATTGTATATTTAATGTCCAAAAATTATTTAATTGTATGATTTGAATTATATAGAATTTACATATTACCATGTTGATTCGCCTATGATATTTTTGTGTTGAGAATGGTTTTACATAGAGGATATAGGGCATTTATGATGGGACTACATCTGGAGGAAGGAAACCATCTAAATCAGCAACCTGATATGGTTTGAATTTGAACTAAAATATTTGTTTTAGTGATGGCATAGTTGACTCAGGCTATACATGATGGTGGTATCCATGCATGTGATCATCCAGGTCATCCACAGAGGAACATGTCAGTAGTAGATAATTTCATGTGGCACCGTCCCCCATCATTCATAGGATCATATATCCCTTTGCTAGCTGAATAGTGGATTTATGAAATGGAGAATATTTCTTATGTCATCGGTTGTTCAGAACATTAATAGGTTAGTCTTGATGTATACCATTTTGAAGGTGAAGCTAATTAGTAGTGGTCAATGGTGAAAAATATCAGGGATGGTGAAGAGATTGATGCTCTCTTTTGGGATGAATTCAAAGGTATGTTTCATGAGAAATATTTTCCTAAGGTGTTTTGTCTTAAGATGGAAAAACAATTCCTAGAATTGAGGTAGGAGGATGACTAGTGGAAACATAGAAAAGAAAAATTAACTCAACTGTAAAAGTATGATTTAAATTTCATAAGAGATCATGATAGTAAAATCATCCATTTTTACCCATGATTAAAACCAAGGTATCGAAAGGACATAGATTCTCATGAGTTAAAAAGTTATGAAAAACTAGTTCGATGTGCGGGGAAGGTGGAAATAGACATTGGAGATGAATAGGTGTTTTGTGAAATACAACAGAATAAGAAATTGAGGTGGTAGAAGAAAGGGAAGAAATATTTTAAAATGGTTGATGGTAAGAGTTAAGTTTGTAGTTTTTGAACTTTGTGGTAAAAAAGTAATGATAGGGAATGTATTTTGAATTCTGGTAAGTTCTACCGATGTGGTAAAATGGGACATAAGACTCGTAATTACACTAATGATGATCAGGGTAATGGTAAGAAAAAATATGATTTATAGTCAGTAAAATTTATTATGTGCATTGAAATTGGTCATCATTCAAATGAGTGTCAAATGAAGAACTCAACTGGGGGAAAGAAGTCAGACTACATGCAGAAAAGGGTTGGGAAATCCTTTGCAACAACTTTAGAAGATGATGGGCTATCAAATGAAGTATTATCAGGTACACTTTTTTTTGTTTAGATCTGGCCAATGTGTTGTTTGACTCAGGTTCTACACACCCCTTTTATTTTTGATACGGTTTTTTAGTAATTTGGGAATTCCATATCATGATGCGAATCCTGAAATAATGGTAAACACACTGGGGGAAATTTTGTAAAAAATAAATTATAAGATCCTTTCTATACTTGTGTGTGGAAAGAATTTACCTGTAATCCTTATTATTTTCCTCAAGTAGAGTTTGTTGTTATTTTGGGTATGGATTGGATTTCTGTTTAACATGCAGAGCTAGAGAGGTTTCTTTTCAGAAATATTTCCAGTTACTATACAATATTGCACCCTTACTTTTGATAACATATCATGAAGCTGAGAAACTAGTAAAAGATGGAAATGAAAGTTACCTTCCATATATTATTGAAAATAAAGGAACTATTTAGATTAATGATGTTCGAGTGGTAAATGAGTACATTGATGTTTTTCCTGATGAGTTGCATGGTATTATACTTAATCGGTATTTTCAATTTATTATTTGCATAGTTCCTGATGCCAATATAATTTCTAAAACCCCTTAATGAATGGATCAAATGGAACATTTAGAGTCAATGAAGCTATTGTAGGATTTATTAGGTAAAGGTTTCATTCGACCTAGCACTTCACCATGGGGTGCTCCTAGATTTTTTTTTTAAAAGAAGGATTGTTCAATGATAATTTTCACTGAATATAGATCATTGAATAAAATCACTATTAAGAATAAGTACAATAATCCTCATATAGATGATTTTTTTGATCATCTCCAGGGAGTTCAATATTTTTCGAAGATTGACTTGAGGTTGGCTTACCATCAATTGAAATTAAAGGAAGGAGACATTCTGAAGACCATGTTTCGTACTAGATATGGCCATTAGGAATTCGTTGTTAGGCATTTTGGATTAAGCAATGCACCTGATGTATTCATGGATCTTATGAATAGAATTTCCTATGAGTTCATGGAAAATTTTCTCATTGTATTCATTGATGATATTTTGGTTTATTCCAAAAGTATAGAGGAATATGAATTTTATTTACGGGTTTCCTTTCCAACCTTAAAATAAAATAAAAAGTATGAGAAATTTAGGATGTGTGAATTATGGTTACAAAAAATTTCATTCCTTGGTCACATTGTATCCAAAAATGGCATAACTATTGATCCTACTAAAACAAAAGTTTGTTAATGAATATCAAAGACCCACAAATATAACCTAGATCAATATTTTTCATGGATTAGTGGGTTATTACAAAAGGTTTGTGGAATGGTTTATTCGGTTATCCATCCCGCTGACTAGGTTCACTCAAAAAGGTGTTATGTTCATTTGGAAATAATAATGTGATGATTATTTCCAGTAATTGAAAAGATGATTTGTGAATGCTTCAGTTTTTCCACTATCATCCAGAAATGGCGAGTTTGTTATCTACAATGATGCTTGGTTGAAATGACATGGTTTTTTCCTTATTCAGAATGATCTGGTAATTAATTATGCTTCACATCAGTTAAAAACTCATTAGTAAAATTAACCTAGACATGATTTGGAATTAGATACTGTTGCTTTTTACATTAAAAATTTGGAGGAATCATCTGTATGGAGTAGAATTTGAAATATATACTGATCGCAGAAGTTTTAAATATATGTTAACTCTGAAGGAATTAAACATGAGACATAGAAGATGGTTGGAATTAATCAGGTATTATGATTGCATGATCCATTACCATCCGGGAAAGGGAAATAAATTGGCTAATTGATTTGAGTCAAAAATGTATTACTTCATTAACCTTGTTACATTTGGAAAGAGATACTTTGGTTTTTGACTTGATGAACATTGGCATAAAATTTATTGGCACATGAAATTCCTCTATTTTGATTCAGGTGTTAGTTAAATCATACTTATTAGACAAAATTATGAAACTGCAGAAAGAAGATAGTGGGTTGAAGAAAAAGGTATAGTAGGTTCATAATGGTAGTTTTCCGGATTTTAAAATTGATAATTATTGTATTTTGTGATTTAGAATGAGATTATGTGTTCCTTATGATACACAATTTAAGAATGAGTTGTTATTTATAGCTCATAGTTCTTCATTTTCAGTTCATCCTGGAAGAACTATGATGTAAAGAGATCTTCAAGAGTATTACTGGTGGTGTGGTTTGAAAAGAGATATTGTTGATTTTACTTTGTGGTGTTTTACTTTTCCACAGGTTAAAGTAGAATGAGAGTTTGGGAAACGGATGCTTCAGTTATTATTGGGGGAAGAGTGGAAATGGGAAAACATATCCATGGAAATCATTGTGGGATTGCCAAATAAATCTTGAGGTAATAATTAAATCTGTGTTATTGTAGATCGATTCACTAAATCTACGAATTTCCATCCTTTTTGAGATAAATTGTCTATATGTAAGCTTGCTCAGTTGTATGTTAAAGAGATAGCCACATTTTATGGATTTCCCATTTCCATTGTATCTAATAATGATCCCAGGTCTACTTCTAACATTTAGAAAGGCCTTCAGATTTCATTGGGTACTAAATTAAATTTTAGTACAGATTTTCATCCCCAATCAGATGGGAAGTCAGAATGACCAATTTAGACCATTAAGGATATGCTACGTGCTTGTTCACTGGATTTCCAATGAATATGGGACAAACATCATTCATTAGATAAATTTTCTTATAACAAAAGTTTTCATTCTAGTATATATATGGATCCATTAGAGGAATTATATGGGAAGTTGTGTCGAACTACAACTTTTTCGGATGAAGTATGTGAAAGGAAACTGATGGGACTAGAATTGGAAGAACAGATCGTAGAAAAAGTTAAGTTGATTTAGAAGAACATGTGAACAAATCAGTGTAAGAAGAAATGTTTTGTGGATAACCAGAGGAAGGATCTCTCTTTTAAGGTAGGTGATCATGTTTTTCTCAAAGATTCTCCATTGAAAAGTGTGATGTGTTTTGCTAAGAAGGGAAAGGTGAGTCTGAGGATCATTGAACCTTATCAAATCCTCGATAATGTTGGATCATTTTTTATATAGTGGAATTACCTACATGTTTATCCCATGTACATAATGTCTTTCAGGTTTCAATGTTGATAAAGTATATTCCAGATCTGTCTCATGTTTTGTGCCCAAAGGTAGGTCAGTTGGAAGAGAATCTCTTTTATGAATAACAACCAGTCCAGATTTTTGACCAAAAAGAGAATGTGATGCGGAATAAAGTAATTAATCTGGTAATGGTTTTGTGGAAAACCCATATGGTTGAAGAGGAAATGTGGGAATCTGAAAATTCTATGAGGGATAAATACCACCACTTATTTGATATGTTAATAGAATTGAAAGGACTCAATTTCGAAAAAAGGGGATGGATGAAACAACCCAAGTAAAAAAGAATATTATATTTTCATACTTATTAATATTTTTGAAATAAATATTAATTTTACATTAAAGGGGATTATATGTTTGATGGCGTACTTGATACCCAATAACGAGTTTCATCGAAATATTACGTTGCACACAATGTTATGTTATACTGAAAAATAATAATATAATATTATTTTAAATGGTAGTTAATGCATATCCATTATATTGGTGGGAATGAACATGACTCACTACAATATTATTATACATGTTTGTTAAATGTTTTTACAATTATCCAATAAAACATAGAGGCTTAAAATGTGAATGAATCTAATTTTTAGCATAGATACTCTAATATTTTTTAATGGGTCGATTTAGAACATTTTGATAGAGAATCATTTTTAAATATAGTTTTTCACTCTTATATGTAATATTTGACATAATTAATTTTTTCATTAGAATGGGGACATCAAATTTTACATAGCGAAAATTTTAGGTACTTTTCTGATAAAATTCATTTTTGTAATGAATAGTGAAATATATTGTATTTAAATTCAAAATTTCCTTTAAATCTAATCTATTTATATGGTTAGATTACCTTTATAATTGGTTTTAAAGTTTAATTAGACTACTTTTTAATCATTATTCCAATTTTGGTCATTGGAAGTAATTTCACTTTGAAATTGACCAAAAACCAGTGTAAATCTTTTGATAGTTATTATTTCTTAAAAAAAGGCTTTTTGTTTTGACAATGGAATTAATTTTAAATTAATTTTTGTACCTTCTATGTTTTTTAATTTTGAAAAATAGATTCCATATTTAGAATTAGGTGGTCCAAATTGTTTAAATAGGAATCTTTAATTTTTATATATTATGTATATTACTTCATTAAATATTTTAATTACCATGGTTAAAGTGTAAATCTGGTAAATATGGGTAATAAAATATTAATATAATGATATTAAATTACACTAACATGTGTCATAAAAAAATTAGATGAAACCTTTCCAACCATGGGAATCCATCAGTTGATTTTTGGACCCCATGGAGCCACATAAGTGTGATAAGGACACTTTATATTAATTAATTTAAAGTAATGAAAAAATTGACATAAACATATATCTTGTAGTAAATTAATTCTTACATGGGGTTATATAAGTTATCCCATCAACTATAAATATTCATTTCAAATATAAAAATATTTCTAACTTCATGGTATTTGTTTATAATTATTAGGCATTAAATAAATAAAATTATTAATTACACAATAATGGTGCGGTGTTTACCTCATTAATGAATGATTTAAATAAATAAGATTATAAAGGTTAAAACATTATCCAAAACCTATCCAATTATTATTGGATGATTTTATTTCAAAGAATAGTAATTGTATATTCGTCTTTAAAATTTTTTGGACGTTTAGAAATAGAAATTAAATATATTATAAAATAATATTTCAAAAATTACAGAAGAGCCCCTCCTCCCCTTATAAAAATCCCTCACATATAACCCATTACTAACACCACTAAAGCCCCTTGGATCGTCCATACTAAGCCCAAATATGCTCCCATTATCCCTTTATTCCACCTAGAAGACTTACCTTATTCATAAGGTACTTCATGAAATCCTTTTGGTTGAACCCAAAGAGAGTTACCCGATTTAAAGGTAACATTTTGTCTTTAGTTCCGTGGTTTTATTTTCCTCCTCTAACCCCCTAAACTATTGTTATTAATTTCATTTATAACTAAAACAATATCCTTAATATTCTAGGAGGTTGATATTGGAATTATTGTAACTACACATACACACACCTCCTTCTAAAGGGTAATGGACATAATGTTTATATGGACAGTGAACTATTGCCCAACGAAACAATGATTGTTCAATATTATTCTCCGACCTCTTATAGAGTCCATTAAGATGGAACTCTATTTACATGTTATATATATTATATTTTTATGTTTTTTATGCTTCAGTATTTTTCATTTATAGAATACCTTTATGGTTTCCATACTGGGTAAATAATATAATTTCATTTGAGAAAGTGCGGACGACCGCCCCCACAATGTGATATGACTCGTTAATGCCATACGTGGGTCATATAAAGAATGGAGTTAATGAAATTATAAATTATATTATACTAGATTTATAATTTATCTATGTATCATTATGTTTTCATTCCATTAAAATATTAAATAGAAATAAAAGTAGTGTTCATGCAAACGTACGACATACAGTCTCCATGAACGGTTCATTTCATTTCTTATCTTTAAAAGATATGCACTATTATAAATACATATATATACTTTAAATATATTATATATATATGAAATCTAAAAAATGAATAAGATTGTATAAATAATTGAATTTTGACCACATGAATAACTTGTAATTATTAGAAGTTTATTTTTCACACAAGTAAAAAATATCGACAAAACTACCATTATTAACTTAAATGATCACATTATGTTTATAAGATTGTAATAAGTGATATAAAATGAATAATAAACCAGAAAAATGTTCTTAAGAAAGTATAAATTCACTTTATTTTATTATTTTGTAGATTATAGAACAATCGAGTCAAGTCGGACATGAGGTAAGTGACCTCGCCTCAATCTCCTACCATTGATGTATATTTTTTTATACATGAAATTATTTTATATGATGTATAATCACATTTGAAAATTAATTTAATTCAAAGGGAATATTTTTCTAGAAAGAAATTTACTAAATGACAAAAAGAATGTTTCTTTTTAACTTATTTGGTGACATGACCTTTTCCGCCTCCATGAGTATTATTTGATTTATGGCTTCCTTATCAAGATGTAATGTTTTTAAAAGGAAAATAAATAGAATATAGTTTATTACATATTTTGGTATTGAAAATGGTTTTGATAATGTATTTTTTATGTCAATATATTTAAATGTTATATTGTGGTTGAAATATTGAAATGTTAGCTTTATTTTATGTCTGTTTTATGTGTTATGAATATGTTATCATTCTCAGGAGTTGTTTACGTAGACCGTTTGTTACATGATAAATGTAGGGTGGGTGAGCCTGAGACAGCTCTCCCATTCATTGGTTAATGTTATAGTGTTAAACATGAATGTTTCATCTAAAATATTTAGAAAAAATACTATTATGGGTATACCAAATGTAACTCCCAACGTAGCTATGAAAACTACAATGTAAGTATGTTACGGATACCAAAACTTTCCTTTTATGATTTGTGATTAATATGTGTTATTCATAAATCTTATGATTACATGAGGTATGTTAAAAAGATTAATATTTAATGAACTAATGTGTTCTTTCATTATTTTATATCCCTTATTAATCATTTTATGATCATCCCATGTTTTGAAATGTTTTTCACATGACATAAAGATTAATAGGCTCAAGGATGGGATCATGTAAAAGTCATGCTATCTAAAAAATGGAACTAGACGTGAATATTTTTTATGAGTTAATATTTTATGAAAAAAATAAAAACTCAATAGAAGTGTATATTTTTAATTTTTGAGATGCAATTTAAAAGTTATGGCATAATTCTATAAAACTGTAATGCTGAAAATATTTTAAATGATAATTATTCATTTAATTCATGATTATATAATGTTTTATAGTCAGGGTCTTATAACTAATGTTAATATATAATATTACAATTATCATTCATCTATATGTTATATATTTACAAACAAATAAAGGTTTACCAATCAATTTTGATTTAAAACACATTTATTACGAATCCTTTATGTTATGTTGTAAATGATTGACATTTTAGTCTATAACAATTAAATATTAATAATGAAGTAATATATAAATGGAAATAATCAAATAATTAGTATATCAATGTTTATCCATGTGACAATACAAAATATGAACCAGAATGGAAATAATGAAAATATAATACAACCGTATGGAATATTAGAAAAAGATAAATAATAAAGGATCCAATAGTCCCATGTCCCTAAATTCCAAATGGGGATTACTGGGAAAACTATTAAAAACCATAAAAAGGATCACAATTTCAAGGTATAGTGGATAAAAATTTATATTTATGACAAAACCCCACTGAAAACCATATTTATATTAAATCTATATATTTGGACGCTAAATAAGCAAACCATATGATGAAATATTTGTCATTAAATATAATTCACATTAAAAAGAACTAAAAATGTCCCCCAAGTTATAATAACAAAAATCCTACCCTCATATATCTTATATAAATGGATTTCATAGATCAAACCAATGTTATTACAAAATGAAACAATATAAACAAGGGATAAAAGAATTTTATAAATATATATACCTCATGAATATAGAAATCATAGTTTTATCAAACCTATATATGGGAGATTAATAGTTATAACCCTCACTAACCCTGACCTATATGGAGAATGGGGTAGAACATGGGATTCTTCCAAAGCCAATGTGTGATAATAGATAGATTCTAAAAAAACATAATATATGAATGATCTAAAATCCACGCTAAATTGGAGTGAAAAATGATTTATCGTTGTATAGAGAACCAGAAAATTACCCACCTGCCAAACTTAATTTATATTGTACATGGTGGATTATCCACCCTAGGATGATCATGAGTCATATAGGAATTTTATAAATTAAAACCGGCCCCACAACACTCTATGGCATGCCCCCATTTAGAAGGCTAGGTCATTGTGGACATGTTACAGCCTCCACCATCACCTGATGGAGCCTTTATGGTTTTTTTTGTATAGGTAGATCATAAGTAGGAAACTCCTTTCAAAAATCCATTATCTAAGGATTTTGGCCTAGATGATTCATAATAGTGACAGCCAGATAGAAAATATTTGAGACAATGGTCTTTTCTAGAACTTTTTAAAATGTAAAATTTTCAAAACTCACATTCAATTCACTTATAGGCTATTATTCTTCCGAATGATAATATATAAAGTCAAGGAATAGTAGAAGATAATGTAACTAAATATCATACATAAAAGTAAAGATTGGGATGTTATAGTTTCATTGTTTTATATAATCCACATTATAAATAATAATAATAATGTAATTAAATCCAAGATATGTGTTTATTTAAATACAATTTCGTAAGTAAATAAAATATTATTTATCTAAATGGTGTTAAAAAAAATATACCACTTCCATTAAGATATTATCAGTACCTATTAATCCCCTGTGTCATTTTCGGATCCTTAAATACAATGATATTTATTAAAATAAATTTAATTCTTCTGAATAAATATATATCAAATAAACACTTAAATAAATATTTTTTAATTATGATGTAAAAATTTATCTTTATTAATATATCCAGTGCACTTGTGAATAAATAAATTTTTTATTTCTTAATTTTTGATAAATATATAAGGGATAAAATTCAACACACATATTCTATACTCAAATATCGAATGAATGAATTTATTTAAAAAATAATAAATAATTAACTAGTTCTAAAATAGAAAAATAAATATTAATATTACTATAAAATTCAATAGAGAATAATTATATTCTATATTAATTTTCAATAATCTTTTATAGACCCCTATTTTAGTGGAATTAGGTTGATAAAACTATATTCTATTATTAATATCATGAAACACAACAACGAACACATATGGAAAATTAAAACATTAAAACAATTAAAACCTACTGTATGAAAATTGTTAACTAATAAAATAAATTTATCTTAATATTTCATAAACTAGTATGATCATTTATAACCTTACCATATATACTCAATTTATCTATAACTAAATTTTGTAAATGAAGTCATCTATAAGCTACCATATCCATGGATTTCACCTAACAGATCAATTTATATTGAAGGGATGGATTTATATTATTTAATCAAATGTGTAGATTCAAATACATTTTAAAATTATTCAATTAATACCTTATCAATTTTAATGACCCATCCTTATGATACCTCGCTGTGATCATTGGTGATTGTTATTTTAATCAAAGAAAAACTGTAAATTTTTTATCATATAAATAAATAATAATATTAATTATAAGAAACAAAATTGAAATTTGAATGCATGAATATCCATGAAATATTAACATTTTAATTTACTATTTGGGGGATTGTTTGAATTACATTCCTTTTTGGAGAATTCAATGTTAAAAGTGAATTAATTTGAAGATATGTGAGTTATGTGGTTTCAAAACATAATTATCGGTCATTATTAGCATTTTATATGATAAAAAATATCTAAACTATAGGGAATATTTTTATTAATATTTTTACAAAATCTATAAGATATAAAAGGACATTATCACATAAGTAATACAAAGAGGATATTTTATTATGTGATTAGATATTAATAAATATAATTTAAATTTAATATAAAATTATAGTTGGTTCAAGGAAACCAACTCCATCAATGAGACATGATGGATTTAATTTATATTGTTTATATATATATATATTTTCCTTCTTGGTAATTTAATGATTCAAAATATAAAACAACATATCAATCTATATTATTGAATCCTACCATTAAGGACTATTAATATAACATTTTTAAATAATAATCAATTTACACCTAAGTTATAATGTAATGAAAATCTCCACCCATGAATAATTAAGATAATAGAAATATTAGAATCAAAATTTATATTAATAATATTTTGTTTTACAAAGAAATCCAATAATATATGATAAATAGTGATAAATGAGTTATATATGTTCTAGAGTCAGGTTGTTTATTTTCCACAACAAATATAAATAGATAATGGATCGATTAAAATAGGTAAAATAAGAATTTTTGTGTCCATTGGTTGGGAGGCAATGGGCCTTATGCGTTTTTGAAAGGATAATTTCATATATCTCCTAAAGGGAAATTGAAATAATATGTATCCAATTTGAATAAATTAAAAATAAAAAAGTTATATTTACTTATGTTCTATGGTTTTTTCAATTTATTTTAATATTGGATTGTATGGTAAAATTTTATAATTATGTACTTTATAATATGACTGTTAGAGAATCCCAAAAAACACGTAGATTGAGAGTAAAAAAATAGAAGCCCAAATAAGTATTATTTCGTTCTTGAACTAAAAAACACATAAAAAATTTAGGTAACTGTTAAATCCATTGGAAATAGATGATATTATGTCCTCAATGGGTTGTGGTTCCTATTAAGGTATTTTATAATCTCCTAATGGAGTTATTGGTAGGACCTAATATAATCTGATATATATTACTAATTACAATTATATTTTTTTCTATTGTATCTGTTACACATTAATCTCACTAATTAATCTATGAATATGATATGAATTATGATGTTTATTTATTAAATTAATTTTTATTATAAGAACATCCTAACACCCCTTATTCATAAAAGTTTCCTTAAATTATAGGCCTATATTATTATTTCATGATCAAAAATATCGAATAATATATAAAATATTTAATCATTGGTATAGACATGTTTGATCTTGATATTGAGTTGCATTATCTAGAGAAATATATTAATTATATTAATATTTAATGTTGGTAATGTAATTTTAATACCCAATATTATGATAATTATATTATATGGGGTTAATAATTTATAAAAAACATGAAGAAAAAGATTAATTTAAAATAATGATAGATCCAATTCATTTTATTTTAATTACTAGTTTTGAGAGTAGTGGGAAAAAACATCCATATAGAGTTTTGTATGAAAATGGATATATTTTTTATTTTTTTTATGTATACATTTCTAAAATGTCATTAAAAATTGAATAATTGATTTCTATTGACCAAAAATTCAAATGTATACTAATTTCTGTACCTGATCTCATATATATCCAATATTTTTTTTTTAAAATATAACATATATAATGATTATTTAATAAAAGATTTATTTGATTATATCTCTCAATATGTTCCCTTATAATTAATTATTCAATATATATAAGTTAAAAAATACACTTAATATTATTTTAGGATGTTAAACTAATTAAAATTAATTAATTAATATATTAACAATGTATTTTTGAATTATTTTATCATAAAAATAAATTATACTATCTTATCATAAATGGATATATGATTATGATACCATTATATCTGGATAAATTATTAGGGTATTCAAAAAAATGTAGTATGGTAGCTTTGAGTCTCCAATATATCTATTTGAATATGGAATACTCTTACAATTTTTATAGACTTCTCAAACTATTTCACTCAAAATAAACAAGATATGACTATCAAAGTATTATAGGGTGATATGTTGGTCTATTTTTATTTATCAAATTTAGATCATAACAATATATCAAATATTTATTTGAAAACTCTATTTGAATCATGATTATATACTATAGAATTTGAAAATTATTTATGAACACGGTAATTGATATTTTAGAGAGAATTTATAAAAAAAGTGAATTTTTAATGATATATAAAATTTTATATTTTTAGAAAATTTAGAAACAACTAAGAATATATTTTTGTATATGTTTTTACATTGGTTGGTTATCTTCAACTAATAATATATTATAGTTTTATTAAAATTTTCATCACCTATGGAAGCGAAATCATAAATATCTTTTTTCTGTAAATATTATAATGAATATAAAAATAATTAATGACTGTAAACCAATAATATCTTAAATCATGATTACTCTATTAAAGATTTATGTATATTATAATGTAAAATTTCATAGTTTTTTTGAATTGGTCTTTGTGTGTGGTATTCATCAACAAGAAAATATTGTACCCTATTAGTAATGGATGAAAAGTGACATGTAAAATTTTATATTTCTAATATAAGAGAATTATTAATAGTGTATAAAAAGTTAAAATTATAGAGTTATTATGTAACACTGTAAGAATTTAAGACAAATAGTTTTGAAAAAAATTAATATTTTCGATAAATTGCATTAAAAGAAACAAAATGGTTTACCATACTTTGATATATTGTTAATTTTTATATAACATATCCATTAATTAGGGTGTTGTGAATAAGAATAACCAAATAGATAGATTATTTATTATTATTTACATATATAATATCTATTTATAAATAAGCACTTATTTTTTGCGAATGTAATTATATGCCTCAAAAATACATTTTTCAAAAAAATGATTTTTATTTTTTTCTAAACAAATACTAAAATTATTAGGCTAAAAATATTGATATATATTCATAAATTTATATATTGTTTTTTGAATAATAAATTAAAAAATTTCATTTGGTGAATTTTGGAAATTCTTCTGAAAATTGTATTTGTTTGATGAATATTGAAAAATATAGTTTTTTATTTGAAAATGGATTTATTTGAAGAATTTATAGGGGTCCTTTTTGTTTTAAAATGGTATTAAATGAATTACTAGTTACACAATTAATTTAGAAATCCAATTATTATCATTTGATAAAAATTAAGTTTTAAATTTTATCTGATAATTTTATCATCCAATAATGACTTTGATTTTCCAAATTCACTTTTTTATCCTATCTGCAGGTTTAATTTTAAAATAATTTTTTTTACAACTTTAAAAAAAATTTAATAAAACATCTTCCATATTGTTAATAATGAATATTATATTACATATTACGATCAATGTAATTTTTCTTCAAAATGAATAGTGAAAATTAATTAATATAATTGGGGATCAAATGGGTTTACCTAGGTATTAAAGTAAAATGATATGGGGTAATTTGGCATATACATTCTTCCAAGAACAAATTTTATCTACATATCTAGATGAAAAAAAAATAATGTTCATGAATTAACCATTTTTTATCCTTTTATCAAAGAACAACTTGGTCACACTTTAATCATTTCAAAAAATACATGTGTGTCCTCACCCTCAATTTTCAAGTAAAACCCCAATTTCTATCCTTATCACATTTCCCAGACACATTTGTACACAAAAATGTTTTTATATATTCATTAATACCCAAAAAATGTCATATATTCAAAAATATATTAATTAATCCCTCCGGAGATGTTTTTTGTATAATCCTACAAGGGATCTCTGAATAAGACATATGATTCTTCAACACAAGTTTCTAATTTATTTTATCTTCCACCTCTATCAAATATTAATCAATTAAAATAAAATAATAGAAATATTATATAATATATATTATAATTTTATCAGGTCATTGAAATAAAATATATCCATATCATCTTCAATCATATGGGAAATGAATCATCAAATTTTCAGTACGGCGAACTACACCCTTAGGAACCATCATTGTTAATTTTTTATCTCCACCTATCACAGATAGATAATGATATATTTATTTTATATATTTGTTTTTTAGATTTTAGATTTATTATATTCTTATACATCTGGGATTACAATTAAAAATATACACTGTTATTTCATAACCCATTTGTAAAACAATAATGTCAGTCGTCAGCATGGTTGGAAACAACCTCTCATACTAATGGGATGTATTATTCATTTTTGTTTTACACAGATGTTAAAAATATAAATTATATTTACATAAAATCTATTTTTAAAATAATTATAAATTTTTTATTCAGAACTCATATATACTTTGTTTTTTTCATTTGTTTATGGGATAAGATAAAGTCATTCATGCGCATGGCAGACTACTACAACGTGCATAGATGTGATTTTATCAATATTTATATTCAATTATGGTAAAAGGGTAAATATACATAATATATGTTATTTATATTAAATAAAAAATATTAATTAAATTTAATATTTTATTTACCATTTATTCATTTTATCCTTTGTGACAAATTGAAATAACATTCATGTATACGTATGACATTCAATATCTACTTACTATGTATTTAATTTAATTCTAACTTTTATAGACTAAAAATAATACATATACAGTTTATAGATATAAAAATTATTCAGGTTTTAAATTTGGATATTATAGAACCATATTAATAGTAAAAGGAGTAAAATAACAAATCAAATAATAAATGAAAAAAATATTTATTAACTAATGTATCATTTTAATTAAAAATTGGTAATAAATAGGATATAAATGGAAATAAGTAGATAATTTATTGCAATATATAAATATGAATTGATATATAATAAATTTAAAGAACTATATATTTTTTTATAAAATAGTTTTAAACATGTCTAATAGAATTTTAGACTTAAGGCAAGGGATATATGTATCAATTTTTCTTCAGTGGGACATAATTTATGTCATACACAAATATCCTATTATTTCGTGCATATATAATCTTATAGACATGTAATAAAATTATTATTTTTCATTATATTATATGTTTCATTTTTTGTAAATCTTTCATTGGTCTTATGATTCACTTATTAGAAATTGGTAAGGGATTTATGTTCAAATGCAATATTTTATCAGAAATGATCAAGATTATGGTTACAAAGTAGAAATCATGTGATATATCACTAAAAAAACTCATAAATTTTATTCTCATATATTTATTAGTTGAGATTAATTTTTTACTTTTAATTTTTATTTAATAATGTATTTAACGCACCTAATGCTAGTTTTTATGTAAAATCATCATTATTTCCCTCTTCAGTCGAAAACACATCCCGAAATATATACAGGTTTTTTACTTGTTGATTTAAAAATTACATAAAATTAAAAAATGGAATTATTAAAGTCATTTTACCAATTTATTGTCATTTTAAGAATTGTTTTAAAATTAATATTCATCTTATCTTCCAAACTAACCAAATTTTCATTTTAACAAAAAAGTGAAATAAACCATTGTTTTAACATGTATATCGTAGATGGAATATCTTGACATCATGAAAAAAGAATTTTATAATGATTAATTTATTATTTTCAAATTTTATTTTCCAATTAATGCATTATTATTATTATTATTTCTTTAAATGATTCATATTTAATGTATAATTTAATCAATACTTTTTTAAAATATCTATAAATATTTTTTTCAATATTTCAAAAGTTTTTAATGGATAAATAAATTTAAAATGTTTTCTGTATTATAATGTTATTTTCAAATAAATAAATATATATATCCATCCTGAATGTTCAAAAAATCATTCAACCCCATTTTCTATTTATGAGGAAATATTTTGTTGCACCATAAAAATTATTGAGGATATGGTCTAATGAATCAATCATTTATCATTATCTATATGGATTATATTTATGAGGGATTTTTTTTATAAACCAAATTTCTTTTAAATGGTTTATTCTATGATGATATTTTTATTAAAACTCATATCTTTTAATGGGTTCCAAAATGGTAAATGTTTAATGAATCACATTTCTTTTCATGGATTCTGATATGATGCATGTTTATGTTCATGAATTTTACATATGTATGATTTTATTAATATTATTGTTGTGATTTATATCTCTATTTAATGCATCGGGTAATTGTTGCAATATAATAAAATAAATAGTACTGGAGTTGGGAGTGACAACAATTCAATAAGGTATTTTTCCACTATTATTTTCGTCAAACTCAATGATGGAGCCGATGATAGTTTAGTAGGTGAACCTATTCCACTATGGTAGTTGTGGATGTAATCCAGGAATATTATGACGGTTTACGGGTTATCATATTCCACTATTACAATCTTTTCAATGTGGCTTGACAAGAAAAATATACTTTTCAAAGCGTATGTGTATGAGAAAATTCTATGTCTTATGACAAGTCTTTTAACTCATGTCTCAATTTAATATTTTGACATATTATTTTTGCATTTGTAAATTTAAATAAATATTTTAAGACTCGTGATTTTGAGCTTTTATTTGAATGTTACTATTATCTTGGGTTTTTATCAAGTACTCATACCCTAATTCTAACATTAGATTTACATATTTCTATTGAATATCATTACTGAGCATCTGAGTCACCCAATCTTATATTTCTATTCCCCAGTTTATAATTATAGTAATTAAATTTTATATTTCTACTAGGGGTGATAGTTTGGGGGTACTATGTTGGAGGATATGTTGAACTCTTGTGAAGAAGTTGTTTATTAATCCATGATTCTAAAGGCATTGCACCCTAAAAACCTCCAAGCATTTTATTTAATAATGTCATGAAAACTTATCTAATGTTATGTGATATCTATATATGAATATACTATAAATCTATAGTTAGTATCAATGAATATGTTTATTTTCCCTTGGCAATCTAGAACGATAAATACTTTTTGATATCTATAAGGATATATCTATAGAGGTCTATGTATAATTCTATATATATGAAATTTCCATGGAACATTTTTGAAATATTGGCAATGTGGATTCCAAAAAATTACATCACTGTATGGATAATATTAGAGGGTGTGGTTTAAGAATAAATGTACTTATGGATAATAACTTCGACAAAGGTGTATCGGTCTTGCCGTTGACCTTACCTAGTAACCCAAAATGGGCCTTACTACATACCAGGTTTGAAACTCTAAGGGGATATGCTTTAGAAATTAAAAAATTAGTACCAACCATAACGACGGTTTAAAAAATGATCCTAAAGGAATTAGATTAGTCATAAGGACTTATATATTTCAAAATGATTCAGTATTTATTCATACTATAATATGTTAAACATGTTTTTGTTTTTTCACATTATGAGTATTTTTACTGACCTAATGCATTGGTTTTAGTCATTAGATAGATTCGAAAAGAAAAATTATACAATATACCATGAAATGACTTCAATCCTAAAAAACCAAATGTTAAGTCATATGTAATGAATAATATCATTGATATGATTAGAAAACTTTTCAATGATATGAATAAATCCATAAATCCAAATGATAAATGGTGGTAACAAATTTTTAATGAGCCCTTCACAAGAATAAGCATCCAAGATCTGTTAAAATTTTTTTGATAAAATTTTTGTCTAGAAATGTTTCAGTACAATTCAGAATATACATTCTAATCTCCAATTTTTGAAAAAGTTAAAATTAATTTTGGGTGTATATCATTTTGAACGATTAATTAACAAATAGTGGAGTCTCATCAAGAATTAAAGGAAACATGATGAAATTGGCTGTATTTAATAATATGTGTTTTAGATATAATTTTTCAATAATTACATCCATCTTATTCTATATAAAAAATGTATAATGAATTACATCAGGTAAAGGAGAAGAATATTTATTATATTGGCACCTATGGAAAAAATATTCTAAGAAATGTGATGTATTCTTCAGTAATTATAATATAACATGATTATAATTTTATTTATTATTTACTAGGTTAAAATAATGTCTCTAAAAGAAATTATCCATAGGGTACATTGGTAGCAATGATGAAATAAACCATTGTGATATAAATTTGTAAATGGATATTAGAGTTACCCAAGAATAACATGGTTTAATGACAAGATAAATATGGAATTAAATGGAATATCAAACAAACCTGGATAAAATAATATGAGAATTAATTTATTGACTAATCATGTAAGGAATAATAATGGAAATATTCTTCAAGTGATTGAGAAATGTATGGAAATGAAGCTCAACATGTAGCCAATTTTTAAAATGTTGGAAAAAAAGATATGTAACAATTCAAATTTAGTTAATTCTCCATACAATACACAAGCCACAATATAGTTATTCATGTTTGAGGAGTTTTATAATTACATGAATAAATACTCCATTACAAGGGCTTATGGTGAAATCCATACATTACATCATCTAAAGACCAGGTTAAAATTGAATGATTGTACAATCACAATTAATGATGTGAATAATGATAATTTCGAGGACATATGTGATATGAATGGTTTGTCTCGATCATCCTGGCATAAGGTAGAGGATGAAGGATTTTGATTGGGGGTATGTTTTCAATGATTCATATGGATATTGGTTGCATATTGTATATCAACACGTTAAGGTTTGTGAAGAACTACTTGGATAACAGACTCAAGGAGTGTTATGATCGACAATCCTTATAAAAATGGTCTTGGGTTGAGAAATGGAATAAGTGTATTTATGTTCATGGATCACCAATATCAATTCTATATTAACAAGGATATAATTCACAATATAGTGTGGGAATATTAAAAAAATATAGACATAATAGAGTGAACAAAATAATATGTTCTCTGTTACAATCCAGAACGCCATGCTACTACCATGAGTGTGAATTTTTGTAGCCAATGGGTAATACAATATTAATGGGTTTGATACCCTAAAGTCATAATTTATAATCATACATTGATCCCATCGAATTAAAAACATTTGTGCAACCAAATATTTTTTGTAAAATTATCACACAATATTCTAAATATATCCCATCATATCTTACATTGAGTCATAGCCCACCAGTTTAGACAATGGTGTGCAATGATTCCATTAATGAATCATCCTTGTCTGAAAGGCCTCCAAAAGTCATAAAACCCTGTGGGAAAATAATTAATCATCATTTTTTAATTAATAAGTGAGGTTATAGGTTTATATTCTCCATGCAAGCATGGAAATATCCATGATGCTTTTAATTAAGTTGGATGTGATCTAATTTTAACATTAAATCTCATTATTATCCCATACCACATAGGGCATGAAAATCCAAATCCTATTCCTCGAAATCATTCTACATTCCATTATTAGGGTTCTCAACATCCTAACCCTCTTAAAAAGGGTCCTTCCTTAACTCATTATCCTCTATCCACAAATTAAAGAATGATCAGAAACATTGAAGGTGGAACTTAATCAAAGCTCACCTAGAGAATATATCTTGTACACATCGTTATTAATTTTCTAGAGCACTCAGAAAGTCCCTAATATACATGGAATAACATTTCATTTCCACTTTTGAATGATATGTATCTTTCAAATATGAAAATATAATAAGTCACAGATATCGATCAACAAATTTTCTAACCCTTTTTTTTCATGATCAATATAGTGACTGAGGATTAACATACATGTATATTACATCATTTTAGATGAATATTTTGTACATTCCAAAAAATAAATTCTTGTGGACCATAGTTTTATAGTGTCTTTAGAAACATGTAAATAAAATATTATATCATTCCAAAGGATCTTTAGAAACTCCCATATTGATCTACACCATTAGCACTTCTACGTAATAAATTTTTTCATAAATTGGTTGGAGGAAACATAATAAATTTCTTAGCATATATGATCTATAAGGGTAAATAGGGAAAATGTGTAAGAATAACATGATTAAATTTTTATAGAACATGAGAATCTCATTTGAAGTTCATACCATGAATATTAGAGATCATAATAAAAATTTTCAATTTGAAAGACATGAATCATAATGAAATAATGATTGTAATCCATGTGAGCATAATATTAGAATATAAAATTTTATTTTGGAAAACAAATGAAAAAAATCATATTCAATGTCACCTACCAGGAGCTTTGTAACATGATTGGCATGGGTTACTCACTCGTTTACCTTCTTCGATCTTGGTATGCCCTTAAGTTAACCCTCTTCTTTTAGGATTAGTATGTCCTCCCATGTACAATCTTATTCCAGGATTGGGATTTTCTCCCCTATTCCATATTTTTTGGTCTTGGGATGTCCTCCCATGAACTATATTGTTTCCGGATTGGTATCTTCTACCATGATCCCTCTTGTTTCAGAATTAGTATATTCTCCCATGTTCCCAATTATTTTGGGATGGGAATGTCTTCCCATATACCATTTTTTCTCATAAATCATTTATCATTAACCAATTCATTAAAGAGAAATTTATGTTACACCCATCACATAATGAAATCATACATGCTTGTGCTAAAAACATTTATCATATCATGACCATAGAAAGATATGAGTTATATAAAAAATATTTATAACCCATGAATTTTTTTTTGTAGAATTAATATTTTATCAAATCATAACACTTGAAAAAGTGTTAGGTTCCATAACTAATTCATCAAAGAATAACTGTAGAAAATAAGTTTCATTCCTAGACATATTACCCGTTGAAGATAAAAATGTTTCATAAATATATAACCCACATAATGGAATCTATTTTCATAAAAACCACGATATTATGAACAACCCATTCAAATAATGGATATGAATTAAACCTTTATGTCATCTCCAAGAAAGAAATGAGTAACATCAACATTTTTTATTATAGATGGAAACTAATTTTGAAACATATTTCAAAAAATATTCTTGGGGAAAATAACCATTCTTATTTGAAAAAAGATTTATTAATACATAACACAGTTTAAATTTTTCTTTTATATATAATACCTTTAAAACATAAAAAGAATTAATCAAATCATTTGTAAACCATTTTTTCATTAAACATTTTAAAATAAGCTTCAAGTCATTTTCAAAACCTTTTTCTTTGAAATCAAAATGAAATTATATTATGACATAATGAAAATTTTTTATATCCATTTCATTATAAATACATTGAAAACATATAAATGAAGATTGATAACGTTATGTAAAAAATTTATTTTTTAAAAAATTATAACATATAAATAATACCTCAAAAAATTTTGAAAACCATTTTGGAAAACATTTTTGACATCGTTGTATTTTTAATAAAATTCATTTCCGACTAAAGAGACATATCATTTGATTTTACATAAATAAGTTTCATAAGTACAAAAAAGTGTAAAAAATGGAACTAATACATGGATAATTCTAGAATAAACAGATGATAAAGAGTTATGAGGTTGTTCTTGATCGATTGATCAGAATATTTCTACAATTGAATCGTAAATGAATAACATTCTTGAAAAGTGATGAGATTGTATCTATAAAAAATTATAACATGATAACATGGGAACATACTACCTCTGTAAGAAAATTAAATTTCATTAAGCATAGAATATCATGAAAATAATTATATTCACGATAAAACATGTAAAATCGAAGCATGTATACATCATCATAGAATTTAGGTGAATAAAAAAACCTGAACATCAAATGCAAAAAGTTGAGGAAAAAAATAATTTACCTATTTGGTAACATTTGAAACATAAAACCCCTAAAAGAAGTATCATAAAATTGTCATGTGATCACATATAAATTTATGTATAAAATACATTGAATAAAATAATGTCCCACACATATGTTGGCCCTCACCAGTTTTATGGCTCACAAATCATGTCAAATAATTATTAATCATGTCTTAAGTTTTATCTTCAAATATGATTAAATATTATTATATATTTTAAAATAAAACGTTATAATATTTTGATAATGATAATAATACAACAGAGGAAAGTAGGAAAAAATGGACAATTATGAGCCCCTGATATCATGAGTCACTAGTAGAAGAAAATAGACAAAAATGTCTGAGTTTTTGTCACTGATATCATGAGTCACTGATGAATGTATGAGTTATCAACATACGAGTCAATTAAACAAATGAATAACTAATATATCATCCAACCAATAGGTTTAGTCATTTATACATGTTTGAGTCACCAATAGTCTAACATACCAATAGAGAAACTCACTGATTGTAATGGCTCATAGAAATAATGATCTACTCATAGAAGGACTCAATGACAGACCTACCTACCGAAAGAATGACCTAATGAGAGACCATACACTACTACAAATATGTATTTTATCAGCGCTAGAAAAGTGAATTAATATCACTAAAAAAGTGATTTGTTTTTTATGAAGATAAAGGGGGTCCCTTTTATTAGTGCTCAGAAAATTGATGATAAAAGTCAAAAATAAAAATATAAATAAATAAAAAATATATATAATTTGGGGGATATTTTAACAGTGCATGACCCCCTTTATCATCTCTAGGTGGACCATTCCCGTGTACTGGACCACTCCTACACACTTCCCTTACCTGTGCCTCCAACACATTCCCCCCCACGCGCACCTCCTAGCATTCACCAGAACTCGAACCTACGGCCTCCCCCTTGTGCACCTGCACATTTTCCACTGAGCCATTTCAATTTTTTCTATTTAATGAAATATCTATTTATTTATATATATATAGTTATAGTTATATTTATATTAATATATTTTTATATTAATATAAATATATTTAGTTATATTAATACATATATATTTATTCATATATTAATATATATATATATATATTTATATATATATAGTTATATTTATCAGTATAATAATATAGATTCATATTAATATAAATATATTTAGTTATATTAATACATATATATTTATTCATATATTAGAATATATATTTATTCTGATATTAAAATATATTTATATTTATTTAATATATATATTTATTTATAATTTTTTATCCATATATTTATTTGTATAATAATATATATATGATTAGATTGAAATAGAGTTATAAAATATTTTTTTATGTGTGTTTATAAATAAATAAAAACAAACATACATACATATATACAACACACAGACACACAGACACAGAAAGACACAAACACATACACATACACACACACACACACACATATATATATATATACAGGAATAAATAAATATATGTGTGTATTTGAAAAGCCATAGAATTTTAAAACGACCATAACTTCTAATCCAGATGCCTTTTTCAACTCGACAACCATTAAAATCGAAGAAAATGAAACAATATTCGATATGATATGTGGTACAAGACAAATGGAAATCCGGATCAGAAGTTATACTTGTTTGAATGTTAAAGAATCGGGGTATCGTGACTAAAAACTAAGGTTTGGAGGCCTTCTAGGACTTTTTGGCCTCAAAATATGTGGACCAATATTTTCTTCAATAATTGGCTTGTAGAGATTATCGCAGGCTTTGATTTGATATAATGTAGAGGTCATATGGACACCACGATCAAAAGTTATGGCCATTTTAATTTTGAGTTACATTTTCAACTTATTTTAGATCTTTTATTATTTTTTTGATTTTATGTGTCTTCAAATTGTAATTAAATGATTTTTAAATTATTCAAATTAGAAAATTATTATGTAATAAAAATTTTTAATATATTTTGAAGACATTTTCATTAAATTTCTTATATATTAAATGTAATAGTCTATTTATAGTTATCTAAAACATATTTAAAAAATATCTATTATATTTATATCAATATAAATATACATATTTAACAATATATGATTTTTAATGTAAAATTAATTTTCTAAAACATAAAATTTATCATCAGTTGGAAAATGAGAAAAAAAAGCCCCCTTTATTAGCGCTACTGAAAGAACCACTGATAATTGGGTCCCCTTTAACAGCACTGATAAAAGGTCACTTTTAACAGAGCTTTTTTAGCACTAATAAAGGCCCCCTTTTATCAGTGCTTTTTTAGCACTGATAAAATGGTAGCACTTCCCTTGCCCGTTTTTGTAGTAGTGATACTACCCATAGAAGTACCAACCAACAGACATACAAACTGATAGAAAGGTCTTCTAATAGAAATACCCACAGAAATAAATTCTTAACGACATGAGGAATAATCGATCAAAACGTAAAAATATTCTTTTCTCTCAAATTTGATCTTATTTCTTACAATCATATTTATGAATCTCAGAACTGATTACTATATTAATGACCTAGTCTACCATTTGTAGACATTTTCATAAACCAGTATAATGTACAAGGTACATTCATGTGATAGAGAACATTCTCCTTTTCTAGTTATATAGTACATGAAGATATCACATATGAAAAAATCAAAAAAACCATATCAAGTGAAAATATGATGTGGAAAAAATAATTCATGAGAAGATAACTCATTCTAGCAAGTTGTGAACATGGAAATATTTACTATGAACCCGAAATACCAACATATTTGATGCAAAAAACCCTATTGAAGATTTCCTTCGTGGAGCATCCCACATCACTAAGGACTAGAACACAAAACATCTATGAGACTCTATTTTGGTGTATTTTTTGAAAAGTGCACTCATGATTCACAAATTCTACAACTAAGAATTCCAAAAGCTTCAAGCACATCACATTTAGACTTTTTTAATCATTTTCTCAACATATCTGCTCTTTTGTACTCTTTTTAATTACTATTTGATTAGTGTGTGTGTGTGTGTGTATCACAAACATAAATTGTACCCTGAGCTATACTGAAGGATATAACATATCTTCACCCTCTCAGTCATTTTTTGAAATTTTTCACAAGTATTACTGTTGAAGAGGTCCCTAAGTTATTTGGTTTTATTTTGTTTCCTATGAATAACTGTGGTATAGATCTAGTTTACTAGGAAAATGTTGTGTGCTATTTTGAAACCCAATAAATGGTGTATACGAGGATTATTAATACACATTACTTGGTGGTATGTGATCTCCATGTAGAGATGACTAGGTCTCTTCCATAGACTGAACATCTTGTTTTTGTAGAACGTTGTTTTACAAATTTAGTTTTCTCTATGTTCATGAAAATTTTAGAAAATTAAATATTTATTTTGATATTAATTATTAGTATGTTTTTATAACAGTTTAGATTTAGTATATTATATTCAAATGTTATATCAATCGTTCAAAAAAATAACTGTGAATTAATAAATATATTGGGAAATTAATTGAACATTGAAACAACTTTTAATTTTAAAAATTAGATAACTGGCCTATATAGATTTTTAATTAGGGAATTTTTTAAATAATGTTTTTAATAGAAAGAATTAAAGGAACTCAATTAACCCACCACATGAGTGTACTACTCTATCCAACATTTGGAATCAAAGGATTTTTTTATCATAAATTATCCATGTTATTAATGATTTTTTAAAAAATTTCAACTATGATTTTAGTTGTGTTTTAAGGATCTCTAAATTACTATTAATTCTAAATTTCTAGCACTATAAAACCATATAAAATATTATTTTTTCTGGATAATAGATTCTAAAATGATTCAACCAATAGACATCCATTTATCAATAGAACTAATTATAAATAGTGTAAAATTAAGATGAAAATGAATATAGAATGTATGGGTTTTGAAATATGGACTCTATTATAGACCAATATAGTATTCCAACTACTGCCTGAAATACAAGGGATGTCCCAACTAAGGTATCTTATAATAATAATTTCAAATAAATTAACTCCTTATATTTTGACTTAAGATATGAAGAATTCAATGGAATTTCTACATATGAAACATCCCATTAATTTTGGGATACCCGAGCGGTTTCACATGAAGAAACAACTAGTGTTATGTAAATGATACCCCATACTTATACTATTAAATTTGATAATTTCATGATGATTTATGTAGAAAATATCTATGAAGTGTAACCCAGGTTTAATGAAATTGTAAATACTATGATCTCTTTGTAAGAATAGGTTATATCTAAGGAACAAACCTTGAAAATTCACAAATGTCTACAAGAAAGATGCAGAGGAACTGTAGTGTCAATAAGGGAATCCTTTGACAACAAAACCTTGTTATTAAATGAGTTGATAGGTATGTTGATGATGTTTGAGAGATAATTAAAGGAGAAAATTGAAGATATTTATGGACCAAAGAGAATTTTTCTGTATTTTAAGACAACTACTTCTAATACCAAAGAAAATATTATGGCAATAAATAATTTTGACAATTCAAGCAATGAATAATCACCATCTAATTGTGATGAGGATGTAGATAAATTTGCATCAAAGTTTATAAATATTTATATAACGAATATGTTCTTTAGAAAGACCATATATAATGAAATGTATGAGTATATGGGAAATGGAAAAAAGGAATGGAATTGAGGTGATAACTCTTATGAGATAGTCTATTATAAATGTAAGAGAAGAGGACATGTAAAGGACGATTGTCCAATGTTATTGTGTAATACAAAATAAGAGGATATAAATAAAATGTATAATAATCTAATTAAGTCATCCTAGTGTTCTTATGATGATATCTCCAGTGATTTAGATCCCTCAAATTTGGATAAAGGTGAAAACACAAACATATGCTTCATAAAAAATGCTTCTGAGGTAACCCTTGAATCTCTTGTACAAAATTCAGTCTATTCTGGAGATGAATTTGATTATGAAAACATGACCAATGATTTATTTTTTGAGTACTAAAATATGATTTTTGAATTATTAAATTAATTAAAAGATAATTATAATTTTTTCCAGAAACAACGTCATTTATCATGTACTATTAAATCAATTCTTACTATAGTGAAAGAGAAAAATCCCCAACTGTGTAGTGAAAATAATGTAATTAAATTATTAAATGAGATGTTGAAAAATTAATTAAAAAAGTTTACCAATGGAAGGAAAACTCTCATTTAAATTCTTTTTAAATAGGCAGAACCAAAATATAATACTGGTATAGGTTATCAACGAGGAAAAATAAACAGTGTTAAAAATAAAATTGTATTAAAATTTGTAAAATTGGGCATTTTACCTATATTGAAAAAAATTGTTTCATGTTCTAGCAATGGAATATAATTTACTACTTCTAGTATTTCTACACCAAAAAGTGTTTATTTTCCCAATGCATCAAATACTATTTATAGAAATCCCAAGATGGAAGTTTGGTTTCTCAATAAATTAACAACTAATATTATTGGACCTAAGAACGCATTAGCAGAATTTTTTTTAATTGTATTTATTGGTTGAATTATTAAATATATTCTATAAGAGAATTTGTTTAATTTAAAATTGATGTTCAATAAACATGATAGGGGAATAATCAATCATCAATAATCTTATAAAGATTGAGGGTGGGAAAACCACTTTTGGGTACAATGAAAAAGGAAAAATAACTGGCCTTGCCAAATCGGTAACAATAATTAAATTATAATTTCATGATTAATTTTTATTTATGGATTAAAGTATAATTTTCTTGGTATCTATATGTTGGTTGATTATAGTTTAAATGTTAAATTTAAATAGTGTGCTTGTAAAATGTTTAATTCTTAAAATGAGTTAGTCATTACTACATTTAGAAATGAGAGTGTTTATAATTTGAAATTGGATTCATTAGTTTCTAATTTTTTTTAATTATATGTATTTCATATTGAATCATTAAAATGGAATTAGAGATTAATCAGCTATAACAATCATTCATATAGAAATCTTATAAGGAAATGGTTATTTAATGATCTACCAAAACTAGTGTATTTAGAAAATATAGTTTGCATTTTTTTTCAATAGGTAAAGCAGCATAAAATATATTTTAGATCCAAAAAAGACGTTTCATCTTCTCATCCACTTGAGTTTTTTGACATATATATTTTTAGATAACACTGGGTTTGATGTGTCAATGTGAACCACTATGTCTATGTTATTGTATATTACTTATCTAGGTATACTTAGACCTTATTTTTATCTCTCATGAGTGTAGCTTGTTCTTACATCACCAGTTATGGTAAATACCGTGAGTTTGAGAACCATGAGTCTGAATCGTTTTTCTCACAAAATGGATATATTCATAACCATTCAGCTCCTAGGACAGACCAACAGAATGGATTTTTAGAAAGATAAAATAGAACACTACAAGGAATGTCTCAAAAAATTATTAATGAGTATTACTTACCTATTTATTTTTTGTATGATGATATCAATAAATTTTTTTATATAATTAATAGAGTCTAAATCAGATAAATTATTATGAATGCACCCTATGCAATCGGTAACAATAGGAAACTCAATATTTTCTACAATATTTTTTTTGGTTTTAAGGTTCATTTTCTCAATTCAAAGGAAACTCTTGGAAAAATTTCATCCAAATGTGATGAATGAATTTTCTTAGGATACTTAACCTTTAGTAATTCTTATAGAGTTATTAATAAAAGAACAAAATTTCTATAAGAATCAATATGTGTTAAATTTGTTGAAACATATTCACATGCTCCTAAAACCCCTCTTTAAAATATTACGGATGATCTATCTAGTCTGGATATAAATGCTAGACCTTATAAGTTTGCTGATCCGAAAGGTAAAAAATTATGTAGTTCTAGAAATTCTAATGTATCAAATCAAAGTGAAGTTGAACCAACAGTTGAAACTAAAATAACAAGTCCTTCCTTCTCTATGATCTATTAGATACCTTAAGAATAATCCCTTAGAGCTCTAGTTGCGGATATAAATAAAGGGACACAAACTAGAACATCATTTAGGAACTAGGTTGAAAATCAAGCCTTATTATCATAGTAATATTCTAAAATTATAATGATGAAACCACTAAATTATTTTGGATAATGGATATGCATGAATAGTTGAACCAATTTTACATAAATAATGTTTTCAAAATAGTATATTGACCTAAATAAACCTTTAACATAGGCACTATGTGGGTCATTAGAAACAATATAGATGAAGAAAGAACCATAGTGAAGAATAAGGCTAGACATGTTGAACAATTATATAGTCAAGGGGATTGAATTGAATATGAATTAACTTTTCACTTGTTTCTAGAATCAAATCAATTAGAATCCCGGTAGCATGTGTAGCTCATCTCAATTTAAAACTATATCAAATTGATGTTAAAAGTGACCTCATAAAAGGTAATATAGTTTTTTTTGAACAACCACCGAGTTTGACAAACAACCATTTTAAAAAACATGTTTTCATGTTAACATTGGCTTTATATGGTTTAAAACAGGATCCAAGTTCATTATATGATAGGATATATACTTTTCATATTTATAATGTTTTTAAAAAATGTATAAATTATCATAATCTCTTTATAAAAATAATTTTGAACAATTTTTTTGTTTTTCCAATCTATATTAATGAAATTATTTTTGGATATTCAAAGTATTATTCATATAATTATTTTTTTAAAATAATGAAAGGTTAATTTGAAACAAGTTTAATTGGAGAACTCATATGAATTATTGGATTTAAAATCATTTAAATTAGAAAAGGATTTATTTGAAAAAATTGTAAAGATATTATAGATCATCTCAAAAGGGTTGTCTTTGATAGTACAAATGGTAGTGATACTCCGATGAGTATTACTAGTTAGTTAGGCCTTGATAAAAATGGAATATATATTGATCAATCAAATAATAGAGGTATTATTGGATTTTTAAATTACATGAGAGGAATCCAGACTTATATTATGTTTTTAAATGTATGTGTGCCAATTTTTGAAAAAAAATATATCAAATAATCTCATTTAAATTTTGTAAAAAGATTTTTAATATAACTCAAGTCTACTACAATCATAGGATTCTTAAACCCTAGAGGACATGAATTTTATTAAGTTAGTTTATCAGATTCTGATTTTGGTAGTTGTAAGATAGATAGAAAAGAAACTCTAGATCATGTCACTTTTTGGTAAAGTATATATTATCATGGTGTAGTTAAAAAAAATACTATTTCATTATGTTCTACTAAAGCTGAATAAATTGATTCTTGGAGGTGTTGTGCTATGATTTTTTGGATGAATCATAATTTTCAAGATCATAGATATAATTTTAGTCATTCATGTATATATTTTGTCAACAAAAGTGATGTTAACAAGTCAAGGAATCCTAATTATCACTATAGAAAATGAAATTGATGTAGGAAATCACTTTTTGTGAGATAATTAAAAAAATGTGATATAAATATTTAATTTATGGGAATATTACATCATCTTTCTGATATATATATTATGAAATTAAACATTGAAAGAATGAGTTACATTAGATATGAATTAGGAATGATTAATTTTTTATGACCTAGTATTAATTACTCTCTGTTAAATCTTAGTGTGGATGACAGGTAATGTAATGCCTCGACCCCAGAATGATGGAGTCTGTGCAGTATTTTAATAACATGACATGATTACAAGGAATCGTGTCTCGAAGGACCAATTGGTTTAGTAGTGTTGGAAATTAGATTATATACATGAATGTTACATTACACTTTATAACATACAACAAAACATAAATTATAATTTGAAAATGAAAATGTTACTTTAGCTTAAACATACATATCAATCATAATACACTTCTTGGAATCCTGGGAAAATAAAACACAAGGAAGAGGTGAGCTTAATTGCTCAGAAAGGGTAAATAATTTAACGGAAGTGATACACTTTTAATGAAATATGTGTAATAAAATAATCATCAAACTTCTAAATATAAACATGAATATAATATGGTAATAATAAATAAAACATACCAATATAAACATGAACATGGATATTCTACTAGTCAAACAATCACATGTAATAACTAATTTCATATTGTAGTAATGCCTAACAACGAACATCATTACAACATAGCCAAGGCCTCATGCCATGATAACAAAAAAAATTCTCGAGGCCTTATGTCAAGTCACTAGTTTGTCTCATGATACCTACCGTTGCATCGAGGAGATATAGAAGTCCCCACCCATCACTTAGTACGTCCACTGTATTCCACATTTGAAAATGATGAAACAAAACATAAACATTCATATTAAAACATTCATAAAAAATGTCAATACTTCTTCCAAAAACCATGAATGGAATAAAAATAGAACATTCACAGTTAAACATATCATAACCATTCAATTCAATATTTGGGAATGTATTTATAATAAATCAACCTCAATCAAAAATAATATCATAAAAGAATGTTGACATAGTTGAAAATTATTAGTAAAATTCTTTGAGAGAAATATTTTTCAGTCATGATATCATTTATAAGTTTCTAAATTTATAAAAGAAAGAGTTTATACAATATATTTGAATCAAAGTGTCCCATACTACTTAGAAACTTTGTAATAGAATTAACATTTTAAAACATTCATGTCCATATAAATAAATCCTTAAATCCATTTTGAAAACATGTACTTTTATGAGAAAGATTTAAATGATATTAGAGATAAAGATTACCTTAACAAAAAAAATTCCAAATCCTTTTATAAAACATAGACGTGGATAATAAATATGTCCCAGAAAATAATTACACATAAAAAATCTCAGATAATAATGAGATTGAGGAATAAACCAATATATTGTAATTTCAATTAGTCGAGGGTACGTTTAGCCACATGTATAATGACCATAGTATGTTATTAAATTATGAAAGAACCATATTAATATTTATTATATCATAAATGATTCATTTATAGACATATACTTCCTATAAATAATAATTTCCAGGTTAAAGTTACATTTCAGGTAATCATCACTTTCTTTATGGAACGTGTTTTAACTTGTTATTCTTGATCATATCATTTAGATAAATATTTAAATACTTATAGAATAGAAAACATGATTTATAAATCATATATATTTAGAATTTATGTATGTATAATAGATAGATATAAAAAATTGATAACACCATTTATGGAGATGGAAGGCTGTATGTATGCATAAACACTGTTTTTGTTTTCATATTGTATTGAATGAGTGTCACTGAATAAGATATATGTAAGTACATACATACATAAATATAAATATATTTATATTTATCCAGCAGAATTATTATTTCATATTTTACATAATTATTAATAATATATATTTTTATAATCATCATGGAATGTTGAACATGTAAATGAATCTCATCATATCATGGAGACGGTAAGCCGTACATACACACGAGTGATGATATCATATTATTAAAGGTTTAAGAGATATAATTGGATGGTAAATTAATTTTATTGAAAATTTAGTATGTTATTTTCATTATTTATATACATATTAATCATCATTATATCCATCCAAATAACATACTGTTAATCAACAAATTACACCACGTCATGGAGACAGTAAGATGTAGGTACACATGAATGGTACCATTATTATTCACATGATGGATAGAATATTGAATATGGGTGTAACATATTTATAATAACATCACATTTTGTATAAGTAACTATAGTTATTATTTTTGTTTAAAAATATCAATGAAAGTGAAAGTGGAAGATGAAAATAATGTTCAACATGGTGATAAAATAATTACCTCTTATTTGGTTGTTTCCTTTTGATTTGATCTAAATTGATCATTAAGATGGCTTTCGTCTCAAGGGAATGCCACTGATTTTAAGAGGGGGATGTTGGGAGGGGATTTGTCCGGGGATAGCCGATCCCAATGGATTTGGAGGTGTGATTTTGAAAGAAGGGGGAGTACCCTTTTATAAGAGATGTCATAGTAACTTTAAGAAAAGATTGAAATATTTGTTTATAATAAAATTATTTTCAGTTTTGTTTTCACAACCTGACAGTACCGGTCTCGATCCGCGACTACCCCAAGCCTGCCTCCATAGGCCAGGGGCTGGCGACAAGCACCAAAGGCATAAAAATTTCAGGGAGGCCTTTGCCTATGTACCTGTTTACACAAACACACACACACACCCACACAACCCACACAAAGAAAAATTAAAGATTAAAAAAGGAAAGCAAAGTATAGACTACCAAATCCCAACCAAAAAATGCATTGAACTCTAAAGCAGAACATGAAAAGTGATGAAAATTAGATTGGATAGTAAAAATAGAAAAACACGCACTCAACTAAAAAGGTGCCACAACCCAACAACATATAAACAAAAGTATGCAGCTGGTGAGCCTCACACCTTTATGTCCTACCACAACCACTAAATGATGGCCATGCTCATGTGTCATCTATGCTCTTCTATATTCTAGATCAAACTATCTGTCGTCTGCAAGGGAACACTAAGTGTGAGAACAACCCAAGTAGGGGTGAGTATAATGATAAAAAGTAGGATGCCCCGAAAGCTCGAGGGAGAAAGCAAGGAGGTACCAAAACAGTGAGCAGTAGACAGAACAAGGAACATTGAAAGAGTACAGTAAATAGAGTGCAGCTCAACCCAGTAAATGAAAAGAAGTAGAATCGTCCAACCAAGATGATCTAGACACGGAAAGCATGTGGCATACCTCGCGTTTCGTCACCCCTCCTAGAAAAGGACTAACTGAACCCAAGGAGTGAGAAAAAAAGTAGGGTATATATATATATGTTCTCAACAAGAAACCCGAATGAGTGTGTAAGGAGATCTCTATCACCAAGATCAGACCATCAAAAGTCACCAACAGTTCTATGTATATCCATCACTAATGCGCAACAGTCCCACACGTCAAAGCTGTATCACCACTAAATCGTACAACCAAGGGTTCTGCTCCGATAATCAAGAAGAAAAGTCACTAACATGCCTCCTATAAAGGGTTGAGTATGAAAGAAGTCGTCGGGTAAGCCATGCCCAGCCCAGCTGGAGGATAAACCCTAAGAGGTCATCGGGTAACACACCGCCCAGCCCCGTTGGAGGGTAAACCATAAAGACAATGGATAACCCACTCCGCAGCTTCACTGGATGGTAAACCCTAAGGTCAATGGGTAACCCACTGCCCAGGCATGTTGGAGGGTATACCCAGATACGCCGGTAGGTAACCCACTGCCTAGCCCTGCTAGAGGGTAAATCCAAAACTGGTCTGATAACTCTTCTCTACCAGTTCCATGCTGGGTAAGTCACTAACATCGCTTCCATGCGTTGGTTTGGAGTGTGTCAAATGAACTTCTGACCAACACCCTTTCATGTTTGCACATTTAATGAGATCTCAAAAGAGTCTCTGCATGCCCATACAGATTACACCGTTGTAATCTTAATGGAAAAACAAGCGAGATAGACTATTTACTCACTGGAAATGGACTCTCGATGAAAAAGTTTTTCATCACTGCTATACACCCATACAACATCTCCTAGGGCCCACCCTTGGTCCCAAAAAGGTCATGTGAACTGTGCCATCATGATTCTCTTGGAAAAACACGCCAAAACGGCTACTCATTCGCCCCGAACAGACGTTTGATGAAAACTTCAAAAAACGCTCCTCACAGCATAAAAGACAGCACGTGGGGCCCAAGATTCAACTCTGGCTTCAATGCTTGAATTCACACTGGACTACTTCGCCTTGACACCTGGATCAGAGCGCCGATGAAGGTGCCGAAAACGGACTCCGAATGTGTTCGCGCCATCCTAAATAAGAATATCGATGAGGTACTTAACGAGCGTGTCGTGTCATTGAGCTCCCATCCTGGGAATTAAAAAACCCATGTACCATATCAAAACCTTTGACTCAATCCAAGGATCGTGTCACTCTTGATGAAACTCAAATCCAACACTCAATTTGAATGTTTTTGGTGTTTTTAACGTCATCAGACAGAGATGGGGTGGGCCGAGGCCGACCCACCCCTTTAGACCGGCGGTCCACGGCTTGGCCGGCCAGACTGCCCGGTCCACCGTGGCCCATGATTAACTACGCGGTCCGCCCCCCGTCACCCGGAGTGTCTCAGCTAGTCTAGCGCATTTTCCATGAGCCCCACGAAATGTGGGTCTCTCTCGGCTGGTTGGGTTCACGACTACCCTGGTTTCTCGTGCCTTCTACTGACCAGCGAAGCCCGCTGGCCCGCCCCCCCCCCCCCCCCCCCCCCCCCCGCCCCACCCATGCATCTCCCCACGTACTCCACAGATGGCACCCATGACGTGCCATCCCGGTCCGCCTAAAGCTAGCCGTGTTGGCTACCGTCCCGGATCGTCTGAAGCCCACCACACGAAGCCTCCACCGCCTCCACCTCGAATCACCGAAACGCCACGCCGAGCCGCTGGAAAACCCTAGAACAACCATAAGGGAATTTGTCCAGAAAATTTCCTAGGGCCACCCAGGGCGCCCTGGGACTCGTATATTCGATCCGGGAAGAGCTTACGAAAGCTAAGATCGAATAATATGCAACTATGGTCTTCACTAAATATGAACGCCGCATTTTGATTTTATAAATTGAATTTTATATGGTTTTGGAAATTAAAAACAAAATTACATGAGCCTACCTCGCAGGGAGTATCCCATCACTTCGCTGACGATCCTCCAGAGCCGCCGTGCCTTGGAGAAGGGGGTAGAGGGGATTGATGCTTGTTTATAGGGATTCGTCTATGGAGAGGAAAGTTATAAGAAGGAGGAGGTGTGGGTGTTTAATTAGGATATAAACTAATAAAAAATTTAATTATTTTTGAACTCCCACTAGTAATCTTGTACCCAAACTATCGATGGGGTCAAGGTTGAGCCGCTCCTAGGGTAAACACACATTCTAAGCCCCATGGTGGTCTTGAAATTTTAATCTGAGCCTCCATTAAAAAGTTATAAAGTTCACGCTTGAGGCTGCTAAATTATGAAAATGCCCATGGTGGCGTTTTCCACAGAAGGGTTGCTCCCGAGAAAGTTAATCCTCTTTTAGGTTAAACGGCATGCTCCAGACTCAATGGTTCCCTCTTTTTACCATATGAGCAACTATTTAGGAGTTAATGTTTTTATTTGGAGTGTCTAGTGTGAATGCACATAAAATTTATTTTCGGCGACACTACGGCTCGAATGCACACGTCGTTTGAATTCCCTGCTCTGGAATAACATCACGAAAATTTTAATGTCATACAGGCTCAAAACCTGGGTTCTTACATGATTCCCTCCTTCAAAATTTTCCTCCATAAAAAAACTACAAAAACTATTCGGGATACTATGCCCACATCTGGCTCTCCAATTCCCAGGTGCTCTCCTACACCTTCCCATGCTACCCCAGCACATGAACCAATTTGATGGTCCATCCATGATGTTTCCACTCCTGTCGGTCCTCAATCACCACTGGGTGCTCTACAAAGGTAGATCCATCCTCGATGTCTAGGTCTCCCTAGTCGATAATGTGCGTGGGTTCGTGAACGTATTTCCTTAGTTCCGACACGTGGATGAATTCATGAACCCTCTCTAGCTGTGGGCATTGAGAAAGATGGTAGGCGACCTCACCAACGCTTCATGTGTTCTTAAGAGGCCCGATGAGCCTCGGGGATAGCTTACCTCCCCAGCCAAACCTCCATGTACCATGATGCAGAGAGACTTTAAAAAAGACACGATCCCCTTACTCAAACTCCAAAGGCATGCGAAGACGGTATGTGTAGGACTTCTGTCTGCTCTGAGCTGTCCTCATCCTCTCACGAATGACTTGCACCTTCTCCATCGTCACCCTCACATACTCTGGCCCCACGAGGAGGTCTCCCCAATATCCTTTCAGCACAACTGCGACCTACGTGGTCTACCTTATAGGTCCTCAAAAGGATCCATGTCGATAGTATAGTGGTAAATTTTGTTATACGCGAACTTTACCAAGGTCAGGTGATCCTCCCATCATGGGAAAAAGTCTTACACGCACGCCCTGATCAAATCCTCCAACACCTGGATAGTTCGCTCACTCTTCCCCTCTGTCTGGGGGTGAAATGTTATAATCATCCATATATGTGTCTCGAATGCCTCTTGCATGCCTCGCCACAAACATGACGAAAATCGTTCATCATGGCCGAAGACGATCGTCAACGGTACTCCATGAAGGTGGACGATCTCCCAATCATTCAGCTACCCTAGACTCTCCAATAGAATATACTCCCTGATGGAAAGGAAGTGCACCAATTTCGTGACTCATTCCACAATCACCCAAATGGAATCCTGGCCCTTCCCTATGCACGGAAGTCCCGTGACGAAGTCCATAGATATGCCATCCCACTTCCACTCCAGGATATCAAGGAACTGCAGCAACACTGTAGGAACCTGATGCTCTGCCTTCACCTACTGAAAGGTATGACACTGAGAAATGAACTCATCTACGCACTGATTCATGCAAGACCACCAAAACTACCACTGACCATCTCAGTACATTTTCCCCACACCGGGATGTACAACCAAGGGAGAAGTATGGAATTCGCACATCACCTCCTCCCACATCTACACCGGTACTACATTTCTCCCCTATAATAGGATCTCATGATTCCCTCCTTCATAATACCCATTGGGTGCAAATTTACAAAGGTGCCTAAAAGTTGGGTAAAAGATGGTAAAAACATCAATAAAAGTTTATATATCTAAAATTATAATAAAATGACTCCAATGTATTAAATTGAACTTATATAGGTATTAGGTATCTATTTTTACATTAAATACATTTAAATAAAATAGATAATTATTTAAATAAAAGACCGTTTTAAACAGTAATTTAATGTTTTTCAGTATTCATCAAAAATTGAATGTTTTCATAAAAATACCGAATATTTACACGAATCTAACTTGGATATGATAAATTTAAAAAGTAATTATATTTTATAAATTTAAAAACATATATGTTCCATTATGTAATTTGAATTTAATTCTCGTGGTCAAAACCGAAAATTTGGTTTCAATAAATTAAAAACTATCAAAAGATTGATATGTGTTTATGTCAAATTTAAATGTGAAATTACTTATAATGACTTACATTGTATTAGATGATAAAAATATAATCTAATTATACTTCCAAACCATTAATATTCATAATTTAACACTATAAATTTTATTGATATAAATGTTTTCTTCAATTAGAACATAGTATTTACAACTGTTCATCAAAATAATAAAGTTGTACGAAGACTACCAAAAATTTATCCAAAATAGATTTTTAGTTGCCAATTCTAAATAAAAATTTAATTTAATTTTATTGATTATATAAAAGTTTTAAATGTTTGTTTTTAGAAGGGTTCCCCATTAAAAGGTGGTAAATTTTCATTTTTTGGAAAAATAGTTCGTTTATCTAAAAAATTAATTTAATCATATATTATGTCTATGATGCAAATTATATGGTTGTTAAAAATATATTTAATATATAAAATTCAAAATTCATTTAATAATAATAATAACAGCTTTTGAATGACATGTTTTAGATGTTGTGGTGTGCTTGAACTCGGTGTTGCATGTTGCATACTCTATTGAATTACGTTAAATAGATAACATACTATGTAATCTTGGGTAGATACATGAAAATAGAACATTAATTATATCTCAAAGAGGGAAAATATTTCATACTGTAAATTCCTCACTAATAGTGTCATGATGACACCGACAATGTCTCAGTGATAGTTTCATTCCTAACATGTTTTTCTGACCCGAATGATGTCCTACTGATAGCCAATCACCAAGAGAACTCCTCTATTGTTTTTAATTTTTCCATACAACACGTATTTAATTATTTGTTTTTATTTGACATGGATTACATGAATTATGGCATATAAAAAAAAAATTGTAAAACCATGTCGATCATACTAACTTCTTACTCTAAGTCATCCACTCATGCACTCTTACCCTTATGACATCTTTACCTTCAACCATTTTACCTTCTTAACTTCAATAAAACCATATAGATGGTTAGAGTAAAACACTTCTTTCAATGATCTGGAGATAATTTGTTACCCATGAAGAGATATAATGGAGAGTCGAGGAAGTCTAGGCCTATTCATCTAGAACATGAAAAACCTTGTGGTAGCACCTTAGAAAGATGTCCACTCAAACTGGTTATTGACAAGTAGTATTCTTCTCTTAAATGTAATTAAAATGCAAGGATGGCTGGAATGGTTATTAAATAACTAAATTCCATATTACCCTAGACTGGTAAAATAATTTTATCTTTATGCTATGTATATTCATTAAGGTCATGATACTTGATAGATTAATTTTATGGTGAATGGAAGAACAATATAATTTTCTTCAATGCATTGAGAAAAATATTTGGAGGTACCTCGTGAAGGGATTTATGATTAATATTAGTGGAGTAAACCCCCCATAAGTGAATTATTTTTCTATGAGAGATATTTTGATGATCTAACTAGTAATGAAATGCATAGAATACCAATTTCTAATAATTTGGATGGTGAAAGAAGTTTATTATTCAAGAACATATGACACTATTTGTGTCCCAAGAATGGGGATTTTTCTTCACTCATGTATCAAGGTGAATATATGTTATACATGATGAAGAAAGAAAATAAGGTAAATCTATTTTGGAATATAATAGTAATTAGTAGTGAAATGATAAAATCCTTATTGAAATACCATTTCTCTATTTACCCAAGAGTTGTATCTTCCATGCTAAAAGATAGTAGATGTGTATTTGAAAATGAAGAAACTATCACTGCATTTATTTGTATCTTCCTATATAACTATATTTACAAATAATGAGTTTAATATGGAATCCATAGTTTAGGGAGTGGTATAGAGATAATGAGAAATTATATGTGAATTTAAACCCTATTGACCTACCATCTAGGAAAATTGATTAAGTCAATCCTGTAATATCATCATTTGATAATTTTTTTTTACTCTGATGAAGAGTAAGTGTCTGAAACATGTAGATGAGCTGATTCTCCTATAGATGATAGAAGTGATCATGATATTTGTGACATTCCTTAGTGGATAACTGTTGGAAAAGATAGTCCACCATTATCTATACCGTCCAAGGATACTATTATAGACAAGGATGGTTATGATGATGAGACTATGGAATCATGACCTCAGACGTATAAAATCCAATCTAATGGTTTATATGATAAAATTGGATAAGTGAAGGAAAATAGTTTAAAAGAGTAATGTGGTAGTGTATCTGAAGGTTGTGTCACTGAGGAATTGGATGAAGAATACAATGCTAAAAGTTGATATGATGGAGAATATAAAGCCGAGATGGAATATGGTGGATGTGATACTATTTCGGATCATCATGATGATGAATAAGGTGATTAAATAGTGTATGTTGGTACTGTTGATCAGGAATAGATTTCACAACCTTCTAAAGTTAGTGTTGAATAAAGAGTAATATTTTAAGATCATGGTGATGTAAAACCACATTCATCACCTATACCATGATTAGTAAGTGGAAGAATAAGAGCTCAAATTGAGTGGTAAACTCAATCCAAAAAAGTGAGTGTTGATACACTCACTCATTTAGATGCTAGTGTGGTGTTTCAATGGGAAATGATTCCTCATTACATTTCATTTAGTTTGGATTGTTCTTATTTAGATATTGAGGATGGTGTTGTTATTCCAAGGTGACCATTAGTTGAAGAACCTATTTGTTCTGAGACTGCTCTAGCAGGGGCATGTGCATCTTATCTTGCACCTCTGGAGACATTAGTCCTGGGTCAGTATGTCACCAAATATTATTCTAAAAGTTTTAAAAAATATCTAATCTCTCATATCATAAGACCATATCAACATCAAAATTCACATTTTCCAACTATAAGTGAACGAGATATTTATATTATGACAAATTTTTTGATTTCTCAAGTGGATCCTAGAATGATCTCAATTGTTGAAATTTTACTGAATGATAACTACAACATGAGGCATGAGTTGACTGAAATGGATTCATCCATAAACATATTGACTATTTATTGCTTTAAATCCTTAGTTAAAGTGATAAATTAATTTGAGGATATAGTTTATAGAAATACTACTTCTCAACCTCAGACCCATGTTATTGTTATGAAAAGTTAAGACATGATCGTAGAGATATAGTGAATGTTTAATATATCCCAGCATCTCAAGTTGTACACCCTCTAATCATTCTGATGGTTAGGAATGTTATCAAATAATATGTTAAAACAATTATGGCTGTAACTGACTGATAGAGTCTCTCCAAGATTAGGAAGATTTATGATCACATCAATGACATGGTTATATTTTTTTTACCAAAGGTGATACAAATTCTTAAGATGAAATAACCAAGAACGTTGATATTATATTTCAAGAGAATATACACCAAGCATCAGCTCACCAACCACTTCAATTATTTAGTTTAGAATATGAGACATCCTCTAGTTACAATGTCTTTCAAAGATCAATTAAACCTACATAAATATTTTACTACTACCATTAAAAATTTAATGGAAAAAGTAAGATTTCACAAGGAATCTAGAATATGGTGTGAACTTTATCATGGATTTAATTATCCTTCACACGCCTTATCTAAATCTCTAGAGTATGCATTCTATTATACTAGTTTCATCACCTCTCAGAATAGATATCCAATCTATATCCTCCTCTATTATCTCCTTCCTTCATAGTAACTCTCCAAAACTCAATATTTCAAGAAGTTATGTCCTGTCATTTTTAGTCATTTTACTAGCCCTCCTCCTTCCTCTATCCCAGGAATGGATCCATCATTGTTTTATAGATTTTACCTTCCTCCAATATAAATTCACTATAAACCAACATCCAAAACTTCTACATCTACTTATCCTTCCCCTCTAGTGTATAATATGGTATAAGTAGTGTTACACCCTTCATTTAAGAATAAATAGTTTGGATCACTTGTTTTATAGGGAGTCAATGTGGTACTTCTGTTATATTATTTTCTAATTTAATTTCCCATGATATTGAAATTTAGTATCTCTTAATTCCATTCCTTGTGATATGATTATTTATATTCTTCTTTATTTTTTATGAATTAATTCAATTTACTCTTTTTGATAATACCAAAATGGGGATAAATAATTATGCATTATTTTAACATTTGATAATTTGGAAACAAGAAATGGGTATGATTTTTCAGAAAAAAATATGAAAAACAATAATGGGGATATAATAAGAAGAAAGACTACATTGATAATTATGAATCAACTGATTTTTATTTATAATTCCATGATTTATTTGTCATAAAAAAGAGGGGATATTGTTGGCCCTCTCATGTTCTAATTCTGTAAACTCATATAAAATCATGCATAATCAGTTCATAAGTATTAGGTTCAAATATTTTTATTTATTGTTATTTATTATCAAATATATGTTAAACATATTCTTTTAATGTTTATTATATAAGAAGGAAAAATTAAAATAAATTGATAGGTTTTAGACACTGATATCATGAGTCACCAATAGAAGAAAATCGAAAAAATGGCCATGTATAGTCATCAATAACACCAGTCACCGATAGAAGTATGAGATACCAACATATGAGTCACCAACAACAATGACTCAATGACACGTCAAACTACCAATATGTTGAGTACCGATACATGTTTGATTCCTTGTTTTTTTTATCTTACCGATATAGTAACTCACAGACACAAATGGCTTGCCGACAAAAAGATTGATCGATAAAAGGACATACTGACATACATACCAACCGATAGAAGGACCTACTGATTAACCTACCTAATGAAATGATGACCTTCCAATATACCTATATATAGATAGAAATATCTATTGACATACCTACCTACTGAAAGAATGACTTACCTATAGAATGACCTACCATCAAAACATAGAGGAAAAGTAATCTTAAATTCAAATACATTTCTAATGATCAGGATTATGAATCTTAGTATTGATTATTATATCAATTAACATTTATATATTCTATAGGCATCATCATAGACTAGTATGTGGTACAAGATACCTTCACATGATATAGAACATGCTCCATGTAGACCACTATAGTACATAAATAAATAACCTAAGAAAAAAGTGTGGAAACCATATATAGAGAACTTATGAGGTTGAGAAATGCTTGCACAAGAAGAGGACTCATTCCGGCTAACTATGAACAATGAAGGATTCATTGTGATCATAAAATCCCATCATTCTTGAAGTAATAAACCCTTGTAAATAACAACTTCTCGACCATGTCACCTAATTAGAATCTTGAGCACAAATCTTCCATGAAAGTCTAATTCTGTTAATGTTTCCTGAAGTGTACTCGAGCTTCACATATTTGACATCTAGGAAGCCCAAATTATTCGACCACATAACTCATAGATTTCTAAATCCTTTTCTAATTATTTTTTCTCTATTGTGTACATATTTATTACTTTTTGAGCATTGTGTATAACTATATTAAAACAACATATTTTCTTATGATCTACACAAGAATATACAAAATATCATCACTCTCTCACTCATTTTATCCATTTTCTCCCACATATAACTATGTAATAGGATCCTATGTTATGTGGTTGTATTTTTTCCAATTAATAACCATGGATGAAGTATATTTTATATGGATAGCCTTGAGTGTGGTTTTGAACCATGATCCAGGGTTTGGATCATGGTTATTAAAATAAAAATCCAGGTGCCAAGTGGTCACCAAGGGGTGAAGACTATCTCTCTTCTTGAGAATGACCCTCTTGTTTTTCTCCACTGTGTTTTACATATTTAATTTTCTATGCTTTCACACATATTTTAGAAAATTAAATATTAGTCTGATAGTTAATAATAGTTAGTGTTTATAACTATTATTGATTTAGTAAATTACATTAATAAATTATATCAATCATTTAAATTTATATAATTGAGAATTAATCATTTTTTTAATAAATTAAAGTAACATTCAAAATAGTTATAAATTTTCTACTTTGGTTAACTAGGATGTTTAGATTTTATATTGTGGAAATTTTTAAATATGTTTTTTAATAGAAAATTTTATATGAACTAAAATCACACACTATTGAGTGTACTATTGACTCCAACAACATAAAAAACAAAAAAGGATAGAGTGGTGAACATAACATGTATTTAAAATTAATTAAAAGTGGGATAAATTCCCAGTAACTTGTTTATAGAGTGTCTCCATACTCCGAAAAGATTCATATATACTAAATATATGATTACTAAAAATACATTTCAGAATCATATTATTATACATAATACCATATATGGACTTATTAGGACCTTATATCACCCTCTTGTTAACGATCATATGTTAAATTTCCATTTTTTTAATATTCGTTATGTTCGTCGCATGTATCTTAATTTGTTACATCTTTGGTCTTTATACATATATCATGATTCAAGAATGTAAAAAAATTTATAAATATTAATTATATATATTATAGGTGTATTATATAAATCTTTTGAATATAGGAGTACAGAATAGAATAAACTGTTCATGGAGACAGTGAGCTGTATGTACACGTAAATGTTGCTTCCGTCATTATTATCATATTGAGTGAAAATATGTACATGATATATATATATAGGAATGTATATACATATATTATTATAGTTGAATTAATATATTATATATAATATAATTTCGTTAAACCCATCCTTAATACATTTATTGTGTTTTGTCAATGAAACACATTAGTTTGAGGGGGATGTAATCCACACTACCTCAAATGAGATTATCATATAAATAAAAAAAATAAAGTGAGGAGTTGTGTGTTGTAAAAAGAGTAACAAAGAGTTAATATATAATAAATATAATAATTAATATATATAAATATATTTTATAACATAATGGACAACATGATTAGTGGTAAAGGAGAAATCAACGATCATCGCTACGGGAGGCAGAAGTGCTCCATACACAGAAACATTATGTTTGACATCAATTAGATGAAGGTGTGTGTAAGTGTAGGTTAAAAATTTTGAATAAATAATATCATATTATATGGTGGATACTATTTTTGGCACACAATAATGTAATTAATATTTTGGAGGGTGGAGAACGAAAATAAATGGATGGAGCTTGAGATAAGACGTTCCCTTAAAATTGGGTGACCGCGTTTTGTTTATGCCAAACAGATTCCTTGGGAAGATTTCTATCAAAATGGTGGATTCATGGTAGAGTGGAGGATTTTAGGAAGGATTCATGGTTAGATCATGGATGATCTAGAGTGGTTTAAGTGGTGTGGGGAATTGGTTGAAGTTGTGGCTATTTATAAGGAATGAAAAGAAGTCATATGGATTTTTTCGAAACTAGTTATGTTTGTACATGTTAGTACCTAAAATAAATTCATAACAAACCCCTAAACATTATAATATAAGGTATATGATATAAATAATTTCATAAAAATGGGTGTGGAATATTGATTTTGGTCATTTGGGCCCTTAATTTCAAGGTTTAGTCCATAATTATTCTTCATTTGGCCTTAACTATTGTGATTAATTTTAATCACTTTTACTAATCATTTTCGTCAGAAAACTAACATATTCTTATAAGAATCCAAATATTATACTGAATACAATGTTTCATGTTATATTAATTAAATTAAATTCACATAAGTAAAATAATTATGATTAATGCTAATACTTGAGACGAGATGAAATTACTGGGTTTTAATGTAGAAAAATGTTCAAATGTTTATTAAGATTTCTTATTCAATTCCAAAGTGAAATTGATTATTATGGATTAAATTGTATTAATTGATGTCATATTTATCAAATGTTAACTTCAAATAAGTTTATAATATCATTTATAATAGATAATTTATTATATCAAAATGTAGTTTTAAACTAATAGGATTATTTATCACTATTCATCCAAATAATGTAGTTTCTTTGATAAATCACAAAAATTCACTCTAATATTATTTCAACATACTTATTTCAAAAATTATGTTAATTTTATCAAATAAAATTTCTAAATGTGTCCAAAATTAATGTCATGTTTAAATCTCTCTATTAAATAAAATAGTTTTTTTACACAGAAGTAATTTTCCAAAAATCTTATCTTTTATTATCAATATGTTTTATTTATATAAAACAATAATAAAGAATATTTGTAATGTAGTTATTTCTATCCATATATATATTCATAATAGTTGTTTTATAATTATATCATTTAATTAATTATATATTTAAAATTATGTTTCATTAAAACTATATGTTGTGTGAATCATACGCCATGTCGGTGTTTCTTGTAGCACATGCCAGGTTAATATTGCATGTAGCGCTAGCCAGGTCATAATTTATTTTGAAAGGATTGATGGACTTAGGGGAATAATATAAATAAATAAATATTTATAGTGTCACATGAAAATAACATTATTGGGAATATAAATTAATATTGAATAAAATCACAAAATATCATGGTGTTACAATCAATGTATTTTTTTCCACATGCTAGATATTTTCTACTTCATTTTCATATAGTTTTTTATTGAATTATTACTAATATTATACATCAATATTATATGATTCATTCATTGTCACATGGACTAGGTCTATGGTGTGATGCTTTTTAAATCCATGTATATTTTCAAATGAAGACAACTGAGTAGTAGAATGCATGTCCTTAATATATATAAATAAAACATTTGGAAATAAATCCTCAAATTTAGTGAGATTGTTCGTTAACTTTTCTCGTATAATGGATTAAAATACCCAGTTAAGAAACCAATTTTCACATCAGTTTTTGGATGACAATTATTAGAGAACGGTAACATTATACCCAGTTTTTTCTATAAGGCTTCCAAATGATAACTGAGATATTTTTTGTATATTTACAACATAAACCTCATAGTAATTCCACAGAGATTTTCTACATAATTAATGAAAAGTGTAGAATTTTATTGGCATTGTCACATTTCAAGAAATTATATATATGAATTATGTTGTAAGACATTATGGAGAACCTCCCTCATGTGTTCCTGATTCTGATCCATGATTTCAATCAATATTATGTAATAATCTGGGAAATATTTTAATACTGAGCTTTATTTAAGTACTTTTTATCACCCTCAATCTGATTTGAAGAATTCAAGGGCCATTTGATCATTACAAGACATGTTTTGATTATGAGACCTCAAATTTCAAGGTATGTGGGTTCAGTATTTAGCTTTGGCAGAGTTTTCCTACAATTATAGATTCCATTAAATTAATATAATTGAATCATATGTAGCGATCTATGGAAATATATTTCATACACCAACATAATAAGATGAATTTGGATAAAGGAATCTTTTAGTCCTAGTGTTGTCCAAGGAAACAACATCAAATGTAAAGACTATTTAGACCCACATCAAAGTATCTCTAAGAAGGAAAAAGTTCTATGATGATAATGGAAGAAAATATTTGGAATTTCAAGTTGGATGTCATTTTTTATTGAATATATCTTGTATGATCCTGAACCGTATTTTTAGGTATGTATTTCTTTTTCTTGGTGTTTTTTAGAAAATCAGAGTTTCTGGAAATTTTTGAAGTACATGTTGTGTACTTTATAAGTACATGCTGTGTAATCGCTTGCCATGTGAGGCCATGTGCTGGAAGTGTCCAGGCCACACACCTGGCCATGTAGGGGTGATGTGGAGGCTTCTTAACGTGGAGTACATAAAAATCTTAGTACACGCTGTGTACTCCAAAATTACACACCATGCACATTTTTTTCATTAAACACACCAGGGTCGCGTCTAGTTGCGAGAACATGATTCATGTCCTGCTTCTTCGACTGAGAGCATCCTGTATGACCGCAAATTTCCTCCGAGCCACCGAGACTTCGTCCGTTCTCCAAATCGACCACCATCGATTGTGTTAGAACCGCATTGGTAAGCTCTTCCTTCTTCTAGAGCTTCATTTTCCTATTCCTCCTCTTTTTAAAGTTATCATGGGTTGAATTTTTTATGTGTTTTCATAGATCGAAGACATTCTAAAGAGATTCAAGCATCATGGATCAAGTATATAGATCTCATGGCATCAAGGGTGGTGGTTTTTTTCTTTCCGTTCAATGTTACTTTGTATTATGTGCAAATTCCACCAATACCCTTGAACGGGGTATTGCGTGTTTAATATTTTTTCCCTGTTGTTTTCCAGCCTTAATTTTATTCTTGTGTAGAGGTAATTTGGTTATTTATAAGTATAATTTATATTGTTGGATGATTTTTCCATGCCTTGTTCTTTTTACGACCATTGGGTCTTGTCAGCCTATTGGCCATTATACCGGTTTTCCAGGCCTTGTGACTGTAGGATGGAGTGTTGTTCCCTGACATGTGTGTTATGTTGTAGACTAGTTAGCCAAGTATCTCTGTAGGTTTAATTTTTCCATATATCATTATTATGCACCGACTGGAATGGGGCCATGAGAAACTAGTGCTATAGACTATAATTTGATATACCGAGTGAGCTTCCTCAAAGAGTCTTGGACTATATAGACTATAGGGGATGGACCGAGTGAGATTCCTAGAGTGTCATGGATATTATAGACTACATGAGGATAGACTGAGTGAGCTTCCTAATAGAGTCTTGAGATTTATAGACTACAAGGGGATAGATAGAGTGAGCATCCTCAGAGAGTCATTGTCTTGATTGAATTTCCTTAAACCATTCCAGGCTATCAGAGGAATTGACCGAGTGAGCTTCCTCAAAGTTTCTATGATAGAATTGAGGCTATAGGAGGAATTGACTAAGTGAGCTTCCTCAGAGAGTCTCTATACCTTGGGCTTATAATCAAAATAGACAGCGTGATCTTCCACCGAGAGTCCCTGACTACCCTAGACTATAAAGGGAATTGACTGACTGTTCTTCCTCAGAGAGTCTTATAAATTTATATGACCAAATTAGAAGGGTTAGGCTGAGTTTACATCTGAGAGGGTTGTTGGTATTTCTTGGATAGAACCAGAGGGGATGGATGAGAGTACATCCAAGAGGGTTACCTGTTTGGGGTTAGTAGTTTTCTTCCTTGTTTCTTGATTGACTTGCGGATTGTTTACTGTTGTGTGTTATCTTGTTACTGCTTGTTGTTTACTGCTTATTGTACATTACCTTCCATATACTAAATGACTGTTAGGAACAAATCTTTGGGTTGTTTCTAGCTGGGATTTAGTCTCATACCCTGTATGGGTCATTCTTTTGGGCTCAAACAGATTATGTTGTTCTTGGTATAGATAACATCATGTGCCCATTTACATCAGGTACATGAATTGTTGTGGAGCCGGAGAACATGGGACCAATATATGGGTTGCGATTCTGAGGAGTTATCTGTTTAATTTTTCTTTTGTACTTGTTTTAGTACTATATTCTGCTTTGTGGTTGTTTGGATTCTTTCTTAGACACATATGATTCATGCATCATTTTATATATATGTGTGTCCTCCAGTTGTATATTGTTTAGTCTTTTGATGTTTACTGTTGTTCGATACTTACTTCTTATGCTATTTAATGTGTTGTTCACTTCCACTATGTACTCTTCCAATGAGGGATGAGTTTCCCCACAATCACACCCTAGGACCTCGCTGCTAGTCGGAAGCCTCTGACATTCTATGAAATGAACTTGAGGCTATGAGACCATCTAGGTATGGGGTGCCTCTGACCTATAAGGGGAATTGATGGCATGACCTTCCTTAGAGAGTCCCTAAATAACCTAGACTATAAGGGGAATTGACTGAGTGTGCTTCCTGAGAGAGTCTAATAAATCTGCATGAGCAAACCAGAGGGGTAGGCTGAGTGTACTGCCCATATGGTTGTTGGTATTTTAGGGATAGGACTAGAAGGGATAGATGAGAGTACTTCCCAGAGAGCTTGTTGTTTGTGGTTAGATTTTTTTGCTTTAGAGTTTATTTTTTGACCTGTGGATTGTTTACTGCGGTGAATTATCCTATTACTACTTATTGTACTTTACCTACCATATACTCACTTACTATTAGGCATAGATCTTCAGGTGGTTTCATACTGGAATTCAGTATCACACCCTGTTTGGGTCATGCTTTTATGCCCAAACATATTATGTTGTTGTAGATAAAGGTAAGGGAAACCACCATTCTACTTTAGGTACTTGACATTTTGTGGAGCATGAGAGCATGGGACCAAGCTATTGCTTGCGAGGCTGAGGAGTTATCTACTACCTTTTTATTTTCTACTTGGTTTAGTTCTATATTTAGCATTGTGACTTGTTGGGCTTCTTTCCTAGAAACATATGTATCATCCATAATTTCATATATATGTGTGTGCTCCAATTGTATACTGTTTAGTCTTCTGTTGTTTACTGTTGTTCAATACATAATTCTTCCACTTTTTCATGTGCTGTTTACTTCTATTTTGTACTCTACCAATGAGGGTGTAATTTTCCCACTATCACACCCAATGCCCTCGCTGCTAGTTGGTAGCCTCTGGCATTCGGTGAAATGCGCTTGAGTCCATGTAACATCCCAGTGTGCCTCTAGGTGGCTTCTGGAATCGAGATGTTAAAAGTGGTATCTAAGGGATTATTTTATCTTGACTTACTGTTTGGAGCCTGTGGCCAGGGATAGGATGGAATAGGTACTTGGGAATAAGTTGTGCCCAGGTGTAGCTAACCCATGTACATTGAAAATCCAATCTACCTCATTTATTTAAATTTCTTCAGGTTTTTCAATTTTTACAGTTGATATGATTTCACCTTTAGTGACTCACATGATTTGTGATATTAGTGTTGATATTATTGAGTATCTATTTCTATTGAAACCCGATGAGATGAGGGTATTCCATCTCATTCATCATATATGAACTTTCTATAAATCACAAATCATTCATTTTTTCCATGCCATTTTGGATGCATTAGTGATTGCATGTTGTTGTGATAGATGATCTGTTAAATATACATGATGTTCTGATAGTTTCCTTGATAGATTATCTGTTGTTGATAGGGTATTGTATATATAAATATTTACTGAAATGAATTCCAAATTTCGATTCTTGAGGTGTTATGGGCCCTCATGAATCAGAACATGGTGGATCATTGACTTGTTTTCCTAGTATATGATATGTAAAAGATGCCAAAATTTGATTCGTGTGGAGTATGGGCTCTCACATATCAGAATTCGGCACCTTAATTCTTGTTTTCTGGGCTTTGGAGTAGTTTCTGAGGATACTGCATGGAGAAACCCAAAATACACGGTGTGTACTTTATGAATACATGCTTTGTAGTTTTCAAACCATGTTTCTGACTGTGTGAGAAGAAACAAAGGGGGTGAAAAATCTTCAGTAACACACTTTTTATGATAAGAACATGCCATGTTGTAGTGACCCTGTGTCTACACGTGTGACAGATGACACAGATAGATGAATCATTGACTTTACACACCTTGTTCTGGTTTCACATGCCTTTCCTTGTATCCTAAGTACCCGACCATGTCACGAACAACAAGGGTCTGGGAAATCCTTCAAGTACACGCTGGGTTTCCATGGAGCACATCGTGTAGTGAGAGCCATGTAGATCGTCGTGTAACTAACTAAACAGATCATTGAAACATATATAGTACACGTCGTGTCCTATGTGAACACACTGTGTAGTGTAGGATTAAGAGGACCATGTGAGTTGGCCATGTAAGGAGACTCGGTTAGGGAATAGAGTTCATGTACATTCTGTGAGTGGGGAAAACACACCGTGTGGTTTGGGCATTACATGACTAGTTGTGGAAGATGTACATGCCCATGTGTATGGCATAAAAGAACATTCCATGTAGTTTTTTATACATGTAGTGTAGTCATGTTTTGTAAAACATGAATGATTCTTTCTCATGTTCAACTCTTGTACTATTGTGTTCTCGGTCTTTGTTAATCCTGATCTAAGGTGTGCTTTTGGCCTTTCATAGTTATGCCACCGAGACGTCGTCCGATTGTACGTCAGCTGCCAGACTGTGATCAGACACTGAATATGGCTGATCAGAGACCTCTTGTAGATCCTCCTATTGTGCCAGCCTTGGCACTAGCATTTATACTGGTTGCAGGCACCGATGTGCAGTATAGGGTATATTTTATGAGGATGATGCAATCTTTCCAAGGAGCACCGCCTCCTGCCCGTCGAAGGCTGAGTTGATGCGGGTTTTTCTACAACAGCATCCTCCTACCTTCTTAGGGGAAGGAGGACCTGATGCTCCAGAGTCTTGGCTAGAGGTCACGTTGAAAATTTTTTAGATTCTAGAGATACCTCTAGATAATAGGGTAAAGCTCGTAACCTATATTCTTAGAGACACTTCCAAGAGGTGGTGCGAGGTGATCTCAAAGTAAGGAAGCCTCTAGGGTATGACGTGGGATGAGTTTCAGCGCATCTTCTACAATTACTTCTACCCAGAGACATTAAGGGCCGATCGATCCTAGTAGTTTATGAATATGGAGTAGGTTACACTTTCAGTTAGAGAGTACTCATCTCGCTTTACTGAAAAGCATCATTTCACACCTATTCTAGGAGGCGATGATTTGTTCCTTATGTAGAAGTTCCAGGATGGTCTGAGGCATGACATATTATCACAGGTGAAAATCTTCAAGTTGACTTTTATATCCTCAATCATCAACCAGGAACTAAACACTGAGTGCAATCTGAGGGATTCTGGAGCAGTGACCCCGGGCGGTTCAACATCCAGAGCCAGTGTTCCTTCTATTAATAGAAGGAACTTCCACAGGGAGTCTGATCGATGAGATATGAATAGTTGGAATGTATCTTCAGGCAGCCAGGTAGTATGCTACCAATGCAGGATGGGAGGACATACTAGGACTCAGTGCCAGGGAGACCCGATGGAGTGATGATCTTGTGGCAAGATGGTCCATCATCAGCGTTTCTGTCAGTTCTTTTCACCTACAGCTGGTCGTAGTGGTTCTTCTATGACTCCTCATTCAAGAGATGCATCAATAGTTCTCACCAATCATGGGACTAGATTTCTTCCGGCTGTTTGAGCCAAGGTGGAGGTTGCGGTTGTGGTGGTTAGTCACTATGCTACCAGCGACAGTAGAGCGGATCATCTTAGAGTGGGAAGGCAGGGTCACAGGGTAGTGGTACTGGCCGTAATTGTAACTCTCTGACCCCAGCTACCCAGAGTCGGTGCATTATTACATAACATTGGAATGATCACAAGAATGATCATGTCTCGAAAGACCGATTAGTTTAGTAGCCTTGGAAACACTAGATACAATCATAATGTTTTACATTACATCATAAAAAACATCATGTCTTCATATCCCCTCACACTATCCCTAGGGGTCATTCATAAATTATTTCTTCATAATCTTGGGAAAAAATAAAACATTGAATGGTGTGAACTCAAATTCTCAGTAAGGATATCATTATAGAAGAAGCTTTCATAGATAAGCATAAATACTTAAAGCAGTTTATAACTAAAAGAAAAGAATTATTAATCTTGAACTGCAGCATAAAATGGCAAAGATAAAATAAAATAATTCCATTTAATTACTCATATAGATATTCTACTAGTCGAATGATCACATGAAATATCAATAACCACTTTCATAATTATGAATTGCATAATTCCAGACTATCATAACCACATATCCAAGGCCTCGTGCCAAGACTACAAATAAGATTTTTCCAAGGCCTTATGCCAAGACACTAGTTTGTCTCATGAGACTTACCGATGCATCTAGGAGCTATAGAGAGCTCCACCCGTTACTTACTAAGTCCAATGCATTCCTCATATGAAAAGTTTTAAACATAACATAAGCATTCATATTAAAACTAGCATACGAAATTCCAAAACTTTATCCACAAACCATGAATGGTATAGAAATATAACATCCACAGTCAAACATAACTCATTCGATACAATATGAAAGATTGTATTGTATCATATTAACCTCAATTGAGAATAATGAAGGATATTGACATAGATGAAAATAATCATCAAAACTATTTGAGATAAATATCCCCCTTTTTCTTGAAATCATTTAAAAGTCACAGTATTTGTCAAGAATCCATTTAATATAGAATTTTGAATCAAAGTGTCCCATACCACTTTGAAACATTTAAAAGGATTTTTAATTTTAAAACACTAATGTCCATATAAATAAATCCTTCAAACCATTTTTAAAACCTGGACATTCAAGAGCAAGATTTAGAAGAATAAGTCTTTAAAACATTTTAAAATGGTATTTTAGTTAGAGTTTCTAACCAAAAGAGAGATACTAGAATACAAATAATTTAGGTAATCAAAACATTGTAATATCATGAGAATAAAGGGATTCATGATATACTATTTCAAAGTACATTATATACACCACATAAAAGTGATTTGGTGTATAACAACAATGAAGTCTCAATGGAATTTAAATTGAGATGAAATCTCTCATAAAGGTCGTATATTTAGGTTAAGGATAAATCAACTACATAGTTATGTGTGACAAATATGAATACACTAAATATGATTGGATATGAAGTGTAAAACAATAAAAATACATTCACACATAATCTTGTAAAAACAACACCAATGAATTGGATGCTTAACTCAACAAATGGAGAATGAGTTAAAATTACTCTTATCAAATTCATATCGATGACTTGAGAAATTATAAATGGAGTGATTATGTGTATCAATTGTATATCCACAGTAAGGGGAGTGGAAATTATGACATAATCAATTGAATAGTGATTCCACACATAATCTTGGGGTAATATAATCAATGAAATATGCGTAAATCCAAATGAGTGGAAATTGAAATTTAAAATTCCCTTATCGATTAGGTAACATACGAAACATACACCCTTGAAAGAAGGATCATACAATGATGATGTAAATACCCATAAATTAGAGTATATTACTCAATAAATACAATCATGGGAAGTAAACATACACCACATGCAATAATTAAGTGGTGAACAAAGTAATTCTCACGAAATTAAGTGTGAGTTAAGAAACCCCTTACATTGTAATTTTTCCTTGGTCGATGAAAGGTTATTCTCCTTTATAATGGTGAAATAATTGTTATTTAATTATAAAATAATCATTTACATTAATATGATATCATATATGATCTTTTGACATTGATTTTTTAATAATATCTTAGAATTATCGTCATTTCGTGTGTTAACGGGTTCATTTTACTTTATATTCTTTGTTATGTGAGCCATATTAGTTATTAATGGGTTGTATATTATTCATATCCAGAATGATATCAAGTCCTTAGATACTATTTTTAAATCATCAAATGATAATTATACTTGAATGGATATGATGGAGAATGAATCTCATCATGTTCGTGGAGACGGTAGTCCGTACGTACGCACGAGCGACAATATTATTTTTTTGATATTAAAATAATATATAATTGGATGGTATATCATATATACAGAATCATTATAATGTTATATCTATTATTTACATGAGTTACACATCATTATTATTCCCATCCAAATAATAATATATTGAATAACAATTACACCACGACGTGGAGACGGTAAGTCGTACGTACGCACGTATGGTGACATGTTATTCAAAGGGTTTATAGATTACTGAATATGGTTGTACCATATTTAAAATAAAATCACAGTATATATATGATACTGGAGTTATTATTTTATAATGGTAATAATAAAGAAAGTAGAAGTGGAAGAAGAAAGGAACTTGAAAATGGGTGGTGAAAACATTACCTCTTCTTCGGGTTCTTCCTTTTGATTTGATCAAAATGGATCCTTAGAATTGCTTTATGATCAAACAAAGGTCTATAGGTTGTAGTGAGGGAAGTTGAGAGAGTATTTGGGCAGGGGTTGGCTGAAACAAAAGGCTTTGAAGGTGTGAAGAAATGAGAAGGAGGAGTGCCCTTTTATAAGAGGGGTGAGGGGCACCTTTGGAAAAGCTAGCAATATTAATTTTTAATAGATTCATATTCGGTTTCTAATAGCTCTAAAGTTTATTATTCAAAGTTTAAGGTGGGGATGGGTAGATAACCACTCAAGCAATAGAATTTAGATAGGTTTGGGTCATTATAGTAACCTTATCACTAAGAATTAACTCTTAGTTAATTAGTTTCACTTTTACAATGTCTCTTTGGATTTTTATATTATATGGTTAATAAACACACCATATACGTTCACGCAACCCCCAAGTGGTCCATTAATGATACACCTATCATGATATATGTCTCTTGGCCGAACCTTAGATTTTTAAGAATTCAATATCAATTAATAATATAATATTTGTTTTAAAAACACTTTTATGTCAATTTTGACACTATTCAATAGTTGATTTATCTGAAACTCATAACAGAATGATTACTTCGATAAAGGTTAATTAAATCAATACTAATATATCATATGAACATATAAAATTATTTTAATTAAATAAAAGTCTCACATTATATTTATTTGGGTATTTATAATATCTATTATTCTAATTTTTCACTATTATGGTAATTACTGCATCACCATTGTATCATAAATAAATTAAATTATTTAATGTCTAAAAATTATAAATAAAATATCATTATGTAGTAAATTTTTTATCTTTCTAATAAATATTTATAGTTTTAAATCCAACATATTTAACCCTATGAAACAATTGTTTTTCTAAAAGATATATGCTTGTGTGATATTTGTATTCATTTTAACTTTATTAAAATAAAGTGTCCCTATCACTTACAAGTGGATCCATGGGGTCCCAAAATCGACCCAAATATGCTCATGTTCGACCATGTATACACCAATAGTGTTATGACACGTTTTAAGGTAATTTAGTATTATTATAATATTATTTTTTAACCCTTTTTTACTGGATTTACCCTTTAACCATGATAAATAAAATATTTACCGAAGTAATTATCCATAATGTCTAAAAATAAAAGTTACCTACTTACACAATTTAAACAACCTGATTCCAAATATGGAATCCATTTTTTCAAATTCAAAATACAGAAGTGGCAGAAAATAATTTAAAATTAATTCCCGTTGTTAAAACAAAAAGCGTGTTTTTAAGAGATAATAACAATCAAAAGATTGGCACTTGTTTATGTCTAGTTTAAATGTGAAATTATGTTCAATGATGCAAATTGTATTACATGGTAAAAATATATTTTAAATATAATTTAAAACCATTAAAATTCATAATTTATCACTATTAATTATTTCGTTTAAAAAAGTAGTTTTTAATTAAAATTTAGTAATTTTTTATGATTCATCAAAATATAAAATTTATCCGACAAGTACCAAAATTTCACCCTAGGATAATTTCGTTATTCAGAATCCAAAAATGAAGTCTATTTTACCAAATTAATTAAATAAAAGTTTCATTTATTAATTTAAAATTGATTCATGCTTTCGAAACCAAAAGGCGTATTTTTAAGAAATAATAACTATCAAAAGATTGACACTTGTTTATGTCGAAATTCATGGTGAAATTTCTTAAAATGACCATCATTAGAGTAAATAGTAAAAATATAATCTATTTATACTTAAAAACCCTTAAAATGTGTAATTTAACAATATAAATTATTTTGATTAAAAAAGTTGTTTTCAGTTAAAATTTAGTAATTTTTCACTATTCACCCAAATATGAAAGTTAGAGAAAGACAGCAAAAAATTATTGATACTAAATTCTTATGTCCTGATTCTAAAGAAGAATTTAATTTTGTAAAATTGAATATATAAAATTTTCAAATATTGGTTTTAAAAAGGCTTCGCCATTAAAAGGCGGTAAAATTTCATTTTTTGAAAAATACTTCTTTTATCTGAAAAAATGAATTTCTTCATAAATCATATCTTAGAAACTCATTATATGGATTAAAATTATAAGGAAAATATAATATTTAAAATTTAGTTAATACTATTCATAACCACTTTTGAATGGCTTGTTTGGTAAGTTGTGGTGTACTTGAACTCAGTGTTGCGTACAACACACGCAATTGTATTATTCAAAGAGAAAAGTACCGTGGATGATTGGGGTGTTACATTCACCCCTCATTCAACAAATTTCGTCCTCCCAATTTTAAAAATTGGGCATGAGAATATAATAGAAAGTCCCACATCGGAATAAGAGTCAATAAAACTATTACTTTAAAAGAAAAAAAGTGAGGTATAATGGTCACCCAAGATAACCCATACTAGGATTCCAGGTAAAAAAACATGGATATGGATGATAAACTAAGTGTCAAGTTCTGATGGAGAGGGATAGAAATCATCATCAGGAGAAAGTTAACAATAATAAAACCACCAACTTGTGTTGGGACAAACGATCATTAATCTCCTAGTAGGAAAAGTAAACAGATAACATTTTTTGTTTTATGTTACATTACATAAAGATGAGGAATTCATTTATGATATTGACTAAGAATATAAAGATATATACTTACTTTTTAAGTAGAGTTTCATTCTTTAATAAATTTCCACCACTAACTCATTTTTTTTAAACGATGAGTATTCTAGAAGACTTTTTCACACTGGAAGAGCTAGAATAAACATCTATAGAATCACATGATCCATGCAGGATAAAATATATATTTACATTGTATTTATAGATTAATGAAAACCAAAATGGTTTGTACAATATCTAATGATCCCCCAAAAGGATATTCCTTGAGAGAAATAAACAGTAATCTTAATTTCTAAAATTAAACCAACAATACCCCAAAGTTAAATAAATACTATTCAATAATCAATTGTCCTTAAAATCCTTCAATATAATCCAAACTAATTTTGAAACCCCAAACATAGAATAATTTGATTATGTGGTCTCCCATGTTAAATTGTAGATCCAAATGACATCAAATACTCTTAAAGTCACATACTTATAAGTAATTAACCTCATCACATATTCTCTATTATAGGTTAATAGTTTCCATAAATAACACAAATCACTATAAATCCACAATAAAAACATAGATAATAATATACCATTACTCCAAAAATGAAACCCCATAGTATACTATTTTCCTTGGGCATATAATGTTCCCAACAAAGCGAACATCTTCCAATATAATATTTATCACTTAATCACCAAATCATTTTGCTATACCAAGAGTATTCATTTGATAACACATAAGAACCCAAATCAACTTATTATTGATCAATAAAATCATTTAACTAAAAATAATTAGTCACACTATCCAGGGACTTCACGTAGTCCAGTGGTAGGTGATAAATCTCAATCGCACTTTGGTTGTGGGTTCGATTACAACAGCTTTGTCCGATGTGACGGGTTGTCATGCGGTCTGCGTGTTGTCCTCTTCAAAAACTATTTTTTATAAAATTACCAAAATTAGATAAATTCTTCAAAATAACCATAACATAATTTAACCAAAAATATTATCTCATACCTTGCATTTTCATCTCAAATTATAATAACATATAATCCTGTCAAAACCCAATGATCATATAAAACCAAATGGCTATTTATACCTATATCCACAAAAGAAGAGATAATTCTTCCTCAAATATCATTCTCACATGGAAAACTGCGGGGTTACAAATACAAGAGAAAATTATTCCAAGTTAAACCCATCAACAAGGAGCACTAATACTTTTTAAACATTTCTCCAACCATTTATTTCCACATAGATTCTTCTTTGACTAAGAAAATATATTATAGAATAGGGCATTCACTCGGGTAATGGCCAAGTCCCCTACATTTACGGAAAATGAATGTAAATGGACCTTTGGGACCATTTTTATCTTCTTCCATAGTACTCTTCATTTTTCTGTGACAATTATTCACTTTATGTCCTTCCTTCCCACACATAAAGAATTTCTTGGTCGCATTGAGACACTTTCCCGGGTGTCTCTTACCACATTTCTTGCATGATGGAAATTGAGGGTTCTTTTCTCCATGGTCTCCAATACTGGAGCTCTTATCATTAAACACCTTTCTCTTCCTTGTTAAGTCCGGGAGTTTGTTAATATATATGTTGTTGATCATATTTTAGGAAAAATGATTTGGCATAAAGACAATATCTTTTACGCCTATCAACATTCATTTTTTTGCTCATTTCCACCACTGTTCCCACCTTGTACATCATTCTCAAAGTCACTATGACTTCCTTGGAATCTAGCGATTGACAAAACCCAGAAAGCATTGTGTGAGTAACAGTAGTCATAAAATCATTTAGAGATTAACATGTCACCATATTCTCAATTTGAAACGCATTAGGATTAACCAAGGTCATTTACTCTCATCTGATATATATATTACTTTAAATCAGTTTGTAATGAAAATGAAAATTATCCTAAGCAAATCTCCTGGGAGTTTCGTAAACAAGAGTGCAGCAAGGCCTGTTGTCGTGCACCAGTTCCCGTTCGAGTCTAGCTCAAAGCGGTGTTTTCGGGTATTACCTCTAGGTACATCTGTGCCAAAGCTGCCTCTACCTGCTCGTATCCAGACAGGGATGTATTGCTCGGAAAACTCACAAAATCTCTACAATACCAAAATACTATGAAGTTATTCAATACTAATCCTCAATGTTCATCTTAGGTCTACGTGCTCTAATAAGAGTTTATCTAAATATAGCTTCCAAGGATTGTACTAAACCTCTCTCTGATACCAACTATAACTCCCCGACCCCAGTTACCCAGAGTCGGTGCATTATTACATAACATTGGCATGATCACAAGAAAGATCAAGCCTCGAAAGACCGGTTAGTTTAGTAGAATTGGAAGCACTGGATACAATCAAAAAGTTTTACATTACATCATAAAAAAACATCTTGTCTTCATATCCCCTCATACTATCCCTACGGGTCATTCATAAATTATTTCTTCATAATCCTGGGAAAAAATAAAACATTGAAAGGGGTGAGCTCAGATGCTCAGTAAGGATAACATTATAGCAGAAGCTTTCATAGATAAGCATAAACACTTAAGGCAGTTTATAACTAAAACATTAGCATTTTTAAACTTGAACTTCAGCATAAAATGGCAAAGATAAAATAAAATAGTTCCATTTACTTACTCAAAAGGATATTCTACTAGTCGAATGATCACATGCAATATCAATAACCAGTTTCATAATGATGGAATGCATAATGCCAGACTATCAAAACCATATAGCCAAGGCCTCGTGCCAAGACTACAAATAAGATTTTTCCAAGGCCTTGTGCCAAGACACTAGTTTGTCTCATGAGACCTACCGATGCATCGAGGAGCTATAGCGGGATCCACCCGTCACTTACTTAGTCCAATGCATTCCTCATATGAAAAGTTTTAAACATAACATAAATATTCGTATTAAAACTAGCATACAATATGCCAATACTTTATCCAAAAACCATGAATGGTATAAAAATAGCACATCCACAGTCAAACATAACTCATTCGATACAATATGGAGGATTGTATTTTATCATATTAACCTCAATCGAGAATAATTAAGGATATTGAAATAGATGAAAATAATCATCAAAACAATTTGAGAGAAATATCCCCCTTTTCTTGAAATCATTTAAAAGTCACACTATTTGTCAAGATGCCATTTAAAAATTGATTTTTGAATAAAAGTGTCCCATACCACTTTGAATCTTTTAAAAGGATTTTTAATTTTAAAACATTTATGTCCATATAAATAAATCCTTAACACCATTTTTAAAACATGGACATTAATGAGAATGATTTAGAAGAATAAGTCTGTAAAACATTTTAAAATGGTATTTTAGTTAGATTTTGTAACCAAAAGAGAGACAATTGAATACAAATAATTGAGGTAATCAAAACATTTTAATATAATGAGAATAAAGAGATTCATGATATACTATTTCAAAGTACATTATATACACCACATAAAAGTGATTTGGTGTATAACAACAAAGAAGTGTCAATGGAATTTAAATTGAGATGAAATCTCTCATAAAGGTCGTATCCTTAGGTTAAAGATAAATCAACGACATAGTTATGTGTGACAAATATAAATACACTAAATATGATTGGATATTCAGTGTAAAATAATCAATGTACATTCCCACATAATCTGGTAAATACAACACCAATGAATTAGATGTTTAACTCAATAAATGGAGAATGAGTTAAAATTACTCTTATCAAATTCATATCGATGACTTGAGAAATTAGCAATGGTGTGATTATGTGTATAAAATGTATATCCACAGGAAGGGGATTGGAAATTATGACATAATTAAATGAATAGTGATTCCACACATAATCTTGGGGTAATATAATCAATGAAATATTCGTAAAGCCAAATGAGTGGAAATTGAAATTTGGAATTCCCTTATCGATTAGGTAACATACGAAACATACACCAATGAAAGAAGTTTCATAGAATGATGATGTAAATACCCATAAATTAGAGTATATTACACAATTAATATAATCATGGGCAGTACACATACACCACATGCAATAATTAAGTGGTGAACAATGGAATTCTCACGAAATTAAGAGTAAGTTAAGAAACCCCTTACATTGTACTTTTTACTTGGTCAACCGTAGGATAACCTCATATATAATGGTGAAATAATTGTTATTTAATTATAAAAGAATCATTTACATTAATATGATATCATATATGATCTTTTAACATTTATTTGTTAACAATATCTTTGAATTATCGTCATTTCTGGTGTTAACGGGTTCATTTTACATTATATTCTTTGTTAGGTGAGCTATATTCGTTATTAATGGGTTGTATATTATTCATATACATAATTATATCAAGTCCTTAGATACTATTTTTAAATCATCAAATGATAATTATAGTTGAATAGATATGATGGAGAATGAATCTCATCGCGTTCGTGGAGACGGTAGTCCGTACGTACGCACGAGCGACAATATCATTTTTTGATTTTCAAATAATATATACTTGTATGGTATATCATATATACATAATCATTATCATGTTATATTTATTAGTTACATGATTTACAAATCATTATTATACCAATCCAAATAATAATATATTGAATAACAATTACACCACGACGTGGAGACGGTAAGCCGTACGTACGCACGTATGGTGACATGTTATTCAAAGGGTGGATAGAATACTGATTATGGTTGTACCATATTTATAATAACATCACAGTATATATATGATACTGGATTTATTATTTTAGAATGGTAATAACAAAGAAATAAGAAGTGGAAAAAGAAAGGAACTTGAAAAGGGTTGGTGAAAACATTACCTCTTCTTCGGGTTCTTCCTCTTGATTTGATCAAAATGGATCCTTCGGATGGCTTTCTGATCAAACTATGTTCTATAGGATGTAGTGAGGTAAGTTTAGAGAGTATTTTTGAAGGGTTTCGACGAACAAAAATGCTTTTAAGGTGTGATGAAATGAGAAGGAGGAGTGCCCTTTTACAAGAGGGGTGAGGGGCACATTTGGAAAAGTTAGAAATATTAATTTATAATAAACTCATATTCAGTTTCTAATAGTTCAAAAGTTTATTATTCAAAGATTAAGGTGGGGATGGGTCGAAAACCGCTCATAAAATATAATTTAGAAAGGTTTGGGTCATTATATTTACCATATCATTAAGAATTAACTCTTAGTTAATTAGTTTAACTTTTACAATGTCTCTTTTTATTTTTATATTATATGGTTAATAAACATACCATATACATCCAAGAGTCCCCAATGTGGTCCATTAATGATACACCTATCATGATATAAGTCTCTAGGACGAACCTTAGATTTTTATGAATTTAATATCAATTAATAATATAATATCTGTTTTAAAATCTCTTTTATGTCAATTTTGACACCATTCAATAGTTGATTTTTGTGAAACTCGTAACAGAATGATTACTTAGAAAAAAGTTAATTAAATCAATACTAATATGTCATAATAACCTCTAAAATTATTTTAATTCAATAAAATTCTAAAATTATAATTATTTGGGTATTTATAATATCAATTATTCTAATTTTTCACTATTATGGTAATTACTCCATCACCATTGTGTCATAAATAAATTAAATTATTTAATGTCTAAAAATTATAAATAAAATATAGTTATGTATTAAATCTTTTTATCTTTCTAATAAATTTTTATAGTCTAAATTTCAACAAATATAACCCTATGTAACCATTTTTTTTCTAAAAGATATATGCTTGTGTGATTTTTGTATTCATTTTAACTTAATTGAAATAAAGTGTCCCTATCACTTACAAGTGGATCCATGGGGTCCCAAAATCGACCCAAAGATGCCCATGGTCGATGATGTATAAACCAATAGGATTAAGACACGTTTTAGGGTAATTAAGTATTATTATAATATTATTTTGTAAACCCCTTGTTTACCGGATTTACCCTTTAACCATGGTGAATAAAATATTTACCGAAGTAATTATCCAAAATGTATAAAAATAAAAGTTACCTATGTACACAATTTAAACATCCTGATTCAAAATATTGAATCCATTTTTCCAAATTCAATACACATAAGTGGTAGAAATTAATTTAAAATTAATTCTCGTTGTTAAAACAAAAAGAATGTTTTTAAGAGATAATAACTATCAAAAGATTGGCACTTGTTTATGTCTGGTTTAAATGCGAAATTATGTTAAATGACCCACATTTTATTACATGGTAAAATTATATTTTAAATATAATTTAAAACTACTAAAATTCATAATTTATCACTATTAATTATTTCGATTAAAAACTTTGTTTTTAATTAAAATTTAGTAATATTTTACTATTCATCAAAATATAAAAGTTATCTGAAAAGTAAAAAAATTTCACCCTAGGGAAATTTTGTTATTCCGAATCCAAAAATAAAGTATATTTTACCAAATTTAAAACATAAAAGTTTCATTTATTAATTTAAAATTGATTCCTGCTTTCGAAACCAAAAGGCGTATTTTTAAGAAATAATAACTATCAAAAGTTTGACACTTGTTTATGTCCAAATTCAAGATGAAATTACATAAAATGACCATAATTGGATTAAATAGTAATAATATAATCTATTTATACTTAAAAACCATTAATATGTATAATTTAACAATATAAATCATTTTGATTAAAAAAGTTGTTTTCAGTTAAAATTTAGTAATTTTTCACTATTCACCCAAATATGAAAGTTATCAGAAAGACCCCAAAACATTATTGATACTAAATTATTATGTCCCGATTCTAAAGAAGAATTTAATTTTGTCAAATTAAATATATAAAAGTTTCAAATATTGGTTTTAAAAAGGCATCACCATAAAAAGGCGGTAAAATTTCATTTTTTAAAAAATAATTCTTTTATCTGAAAAAATGATTTTTTTCATAAATCATATCTTAGAAACTTATAATATGTATTAAAATTATATGTATAATATAATATATAAAATTTAGTTAATACTATTCCTAACCTCTTTTGAACGGCTAGTTTGGTAAGTCGTGGTGTACTTGAACTCAGTGTTGCGTACAACACAGGCTATTGTATTATTCAAACAGAAGTGTACCGTGGATGATTGGGGTGTTACAATCATTTTTCAGAGGAGCAAACCCATCAGTAGCAGGATCCCAACCCCTCTACATTTCGAGGTACGATCTTAGTAGCCTTATTTTTATCTTCAGATCTTTTCGATACTGGTGTTACACATAGCATTATCCCTATTGTTATTGTGGAGATCCTTGGGCTCTACATCTTTTCCTATGTCGATACATTGACTCTAGACACACCCTTGGGGACTAGAACGATTAGTGTACGTCAGTTCAGAGAGTTCCCTATTGAGGTTACAAGGTGTAACTTCTTATGAGACCACTATGTCCTAGAGATGATGAGCTATGATGTCATACTCTGAATGGGATGGTTAGTTCCCTTCCATCCATCTGTCGACTGTTATCACCATAGAGTAAGATTTGTATCACCAGAGGGTGGATCATTTCTTCATAGAAGCGAGTGGGATCTCCTGGCGAGTAGAGTAGGTCCCTAGCATCTAGGGTTGGGAAGAGTTATAGCCCATATTTCTAGCCATTATCTGGATGACCTGGGGACTTCACTGTTATACTTTCCTCCAGTTGTGGATCGTTTCAGAGATGTCTTTCTAGAGGAAATTTCAGGGATGACTCCGGAGCGCGAGGTAGACTTCTTGATTGAACATGTTCCAAGAGAAACATCGGAGTCCATTACTCTTTATAGGATGGCTACACCTGAGTTGCAGGTTCTCAAGAAGTAGTTGGAGGAGTTGTAGGTGAAGTGTGTCATCTGACACAAAACATCTCTTTGGGGTTCGCCTTTCATATATGTGAAGAAGGCAGACGATACCCTCAATCTTTGGGTGGACTATCAGATGTTGAACCTGTTGACGGCCAAGAACTGATATCCCTTGCCGAGGGTCAATAATCTCTTTGATCGGCGTCAAGGATATCAGGTGTTCTCGAAGATTGATTTGAGATCCTGTAATCATCAGTTGTATGTTAGACCATCTGATATATATCTTATAGATTTCTGGAGAATGTATGGTCTATACATGTATATGGTTATGTTTTTCGGCCTCATGAAAGCGCCAGCAGTTTTCATGGCACTGATGAACCGAGTGTTCCATCCATACTTTGATTACTTCATGTTTGTTTTCATGGATGTTATCTTGTTGTACTCTCACAGTCAACACGACCATGCTACCCATCTTCAGATCATTTTGAATACACTGAGGGAGGATCAGTTATATGCTAAGCTCTAAAAATTCCACTTTTAGATGGACTAGATTCACTACATGGGTAATGTTATCTTATAGGTAAGGGTATCATTAGAGCTAGAGTAAGTTAGAGCTGTAGTTTCTTGGGAGCAGCCGAAGAATGTATTTGAGGTGTGGATTTTTCTTGGGCTGGCTGGATACAACATGCTTTTCATACATGAATTTTCATGCCTATTAGAACAACTTATAGGTATGACCAAGAAAGGGGCAAAGTTATTATGGTCAGATTCTTGTGAGTAATTATTTCAAGAGCTGAAAGAGAGGTGGAATTTAGCACCGATAATAGTCTTGACAGAGTCGGGAAAGAGATACACCATTTATTGTGATGCATCAGGTATCTGGATGGGAGCTATGCTTAGGCAGGGAGATGGAGTCGTTTCTTATGGGTCTCGGCAGTTAAGGGAACATGAGAGGAATTACCTGACTCATGATCTGGATTTGGTAGTTGTTGTCCATGCCCAATGTTTTTGGAGACATTGTATTCTGGGAGAGCACTTTGTTGTGTTCACGGACCACAAGATTTTCAAATACATCTTCAGACATTGTGATATGAATTTGAGAAAGTGAAAGTGGGTTGATTACCTTCAGTAATTTTACTTTTAGCTCGCCTACATGCCTAGAAAAGGAAATGTTGTGGCTGATGGACTAAGCAGGAGGACTCAGATATAGGTAGTTCAGGAGGCTAGTAGTGAGTGGTGGCATATGGCTCTATTCTCTGAGATGCTTTTGGAGGTGCACGACATTGAGGGGAAGACATTTCTTTCTACATTGGCTGTTACCTCTACTCTTCTTGATCGGGTACGAATGAGGAATCTATCAGATTCTTAAGGTCTAGTCCTATGGGAAAGTGTGTCAGGGGAGGAACCTTTTACTGGGTGGACTATATGAGAGGATTAGATCTTGCGTTTCTTAGGATGAGTATGGGTTCCATCAGACATACTCGAGGAGCTAATGAGGGATTTTCATTCCTCGGTTTGGTAAATTCATCCTAGAATCACCAAGATGTATCGTGATCTACACTATCAGTATTGGTGGCCAGGTATGAAGAGGAATGTTGCTGGTATCATCATGAGTTGTTCCACTTTTCTGCAGGAGAAGGAAGAGTATCAGCGAGCAACAGGGATATTACAGCACTTACTCATTTCCGAGTGGAAGTGGAACGACTTCGCAATGGACATCATGAAAGGTTTTCTGAGGTCATCTCAATGGAATGATGCTGTTTGGGTTTTCATCGATAGGTTTATGAATGTTTCTAACTTATTTCTAATCAAGGAGAACTTTAGCATTGATGAGCAAGGATGGTTGTACATATAAGAGATTGTATGTCTACATGGAGTTTCACACTCGATTGTTTTAGACATAGATGCACATTTTACTTCTCGGTTCTGGAAGGGGATTCAAAAGGCTTTGGGCACACAGGTACTTTTGAGTACAACATACGATCCCCAGACATATGGCATGTCTGAGTGTGTGACTCAGGTGCTTGAGCACATGATCCAAGCATGAATTCTGGATTTTTTAGGTTCTTATTATTAGCATATACCACTTGTAGCGTTTTCCTACACCACAAATTTTCATGCCACTATTATGATACACCTTACGAGGCTTTGTACGGTAGGCGATGCTGATCACCTTTATGCTGGTTGGTGGCAGGAGAGGCATCTTTTTAGGGACCTCATCTTGCTCAAGAGACCTCAGAGCACATAGAGTTGATTCGGAAGAGGATGGATACATCACAGTCTCGAAATAAGTCTTATGCTGATCATCATAGATGAACTCTAGAGTTTGAGGTCGGGGATCATGTTTTCTTGCATGTCTGACCGAGGTTGGGATAGAAGAGGATTCAAAGATAGGGTAAGATATCACCGAGGTAAGATGTGCCATTTGAGGTTTTGGAGAGAGTTGGTATGGTTACCTATTGGTTCCAGTAGCCTCAAAGGTACCAGGATATGCATGATTTCTTCCACTTTTCTCAGCTCCAACGTTACTTTTCAGACCCATCTCATGTCTTTCACCCTGAGGAGGTTGAGCTTGAAGAAGATGCAGGGTTTGAGGAGAATCCTTTCTGTATTGTGGATTTAATTACAAAGGTCATTTGTGGCCGGTCTGTTCCTCTAGTATGGATTATATGGCAGCATGGGTGAGTACAGGATGAGACTTAGGAGAGGGAGGCTGATGTACGATTGCAGTGGCCGGAGCTATTCGGGGATTCGTCCTCTACGCCTCGCTAGGGAAATTCGTGGACAAATTTCATTATGGGGATGTTTTTAAGAACCTGGACCTTATTTTCTGGTATGTTTTTCATTTTCCTTATGTTTTTTAGAAAATAAGAGTTTCTGTAAATTTTTGAGGTATACACCATGTACATTATCAGTACATACTGTGTAATACATTGCCGCATGAGGTCGTGTACTGGCCATGTCCAGGCCACAAACACGGCCATATAAGGGGGATGTGGAGGCCTCTTAAAGTGGAGTATGAAAAATCATAGTACAATCCATGTACTCCAAAAGTACACGCTGTGTACTTGGTTTTATTTCATTAAATGCATCGGGGTCACGTCTAATTGCCAAAACATGCTTCTTCTCCGGCATCATCGACCGAGAGCGTCCCATACGATAGTGAATCTCCTTCTTGACCCCGATCCCCAGTCCATTCTCTATGTTGACCATCGTCGATTGCGTTGTAACCGCAATGGTAAGATCTTCCTTTTTCTTGAGCATTGTTTTCCAATTCCTCTTCTTTTACATGTTATCATGTGTTGAAATTTTTATGATTTTTTTGTATATCTACATAATTAATAAGGATATTCAAGCCTCTTGGCTCAAGTATATCGATATCCTAGCATCAAGGTAGGTGGTTTGTTCCTTTCTGTTCAATGTTATTGAGTATTATGTGAAAATTCCACTAATACCCTTGAACTTGGTATTGCGTGTTTATTGTGTTCCCCCTTTTGTTTTCATTCCTTTATTGTATTATTGTATAGAGGTAATTTGGTTATGTATAAGGATAATTTCTATGCTTGGATGAATTTTCCATGCCTTGTTCTATTTACGACATTTTGGTCTTGTTAGCCTATTGGTCATTATACCTGTTTTCCATGCCTTGTGACTGTAGGATGGAGTGTTGTTCTCTAACATGCTTGGTATGTTGTAGAATGGATATCCAAGTTTCTCTTTAGGATTAAATTATACATATATCATTATTAAGCACTGACTGGCACGAGGCCGTGAAAACCGTATGCTATAGACTATAAGGTGATAGACAGAGTGAGCTTACTCAATGAGTCTTGGAATTTATAGACTATAGGGTATGGACCGATGAACTTGCCACAGATTCTTGGATATTATAAACTACATGAGGATATAGCAAGTGAGCTTCCTCAGAGAGTCTTGAGCTTTATAAACTACATGGGGAGAGACCGAGTGAGCTTCCTCAGAGAGTCTTTGTCTTGTTATCAATTCCTTAAACCATTCCATGCTATAGGAGGAATTGAACGAGTGAGCATTCTCAGAGATTCTGTGATAGCCCATATTCTATAAGTGGATTTGACCAAGTGAGCTTCCTCAAAGAGCCTCTATACCATGGGGCTATAAGGGGAATTGACTGTGTGATATTTCTCAGAGAGTCTTTGACTACCCTAGAATATAAGGGGAATTGAATGAGTGTGCTTCCTCAAAGAGTTTAATAAATTCATATGACCAAACCAGAGAGGTTAGGCTAACTGTACTTCCCTGATGGTTTTTGGTATTTATTGGATAGGACTAGAGGGGATGGCTGAGAGTACTTCCAATAGGGTTTCCTGTTTGTGGCTAGCAGTTTTCTTCCTTGTTTTTTGTTTGACCTGTGGATTGGTTACTATAGTGTATTATCCTGTTACTACTTACTATACTTTACGATCCATATACTCAATGACTGTTAGACACATATCTTCAGGTGGTTTCCTTCTAGGATTTAATCTCACACCCTTTCTAGGTCATTCTTTTGGGTCAAAATTGATTATGTTGTTGCAGTTATACATAAGGTAAATCTCCCTTCAACTTCATGTACATGACTTGTTGTAGAGATGGAGAGCATGGGACCAAGATATGGCTTGAGATTCTGATGAGTTATCTATTTAAATTTTCTTTTTTATATGGTTTAGTACTATATTCATCATTGTGACTTGTTTTCCTACTTTCCTAGACACATATGTATCATGCATCATTTCATATATATGTGTGTGCTCCAGTTTTATACTGTTTAGTCTTCCATTATTTACTGGTGTTCGATACTTACTACTTCCACTATTGTATGTGTTGTTTACATCCGCTGTGTACTCTTCCAATGAGGGCATAGTTTCCCCACTCTCACACCCAAGGCACTCGCTGCTTGTCTATAGCCTCTGGCATTCGGGGAAATGCGCTTGAGGCAATGTGACCAACCAGGTACGGGGCGTCTCTGGGTGGCTTCTGGAACCGGGATGGTACATATCTCCCTAGAAATGTGTTATATACTTTCGAAAGAAATGGGAAATGGGAACTAGGTAAATTGGTCCTTCTGAGAAAAATATTGATTATTATCTTGAGAAAAATAATAAAATAATGTTTTAAATAATGACAAATTACCCTCTCTTTAACTATAAACCCCACCCCTGACCCCCTCTTCTCCTCGCAACATACAAGATTTTAGCCTTATGAAATTTCTTCCCAATACTGTTCCAATGATAATACCCCATGTATATAAGCTCTTGGTCTCATCAAATGACTAAAATTAGACCTCTTAAGATGACTATATAGGAGGATTATTCAAGAGTTAAAATCATCTTCCTTTTACTTTTATTTTCATTTCATGTTCTAAATTTTATTATTCTCTCATCACTTCCTATTTAAAAATTATAATGATAATATTGGAATAATTTATATAATAGACTTATATCTTCTTCATGTATGATTCAACATAAATATTCTAACTCTATGTCATTTATTTTTTTGAATCAAAATCATCATCAAAGAGGTGTCGAACTACTACATTTATGGACGATGAACAATCATTCTTCAATTTCTTCTCCAATGATGGTCATGATATAATTTTTATAATTAAAAATAATATAATATATTTATCATAAACTACATAACATTCTATAACTAGTATATATACATATCACTAATTTATTTGACAAACCTAGTATTTGGTGATCGAAATACAGTCGTAATAATCTAAATGATTATAAACAAATGTATTATCTAATGATTAATCCTCATTCCATATAAACATATGATATATATATCCTTTTAAGATTTTGTATTCTAATTGATGACATGTAATTCTAGTTACAAATAATTATATCCATTTTATATGAACTTCATTACTAACAATCTAGTGACCCAATCGTGAAAACTAAAAAAAATCATGGCTCTAGAATATAAAATTAAGCTCTATAACTCATCAATAAGGACATAAATGATCATACTAACACTAACAAGATTCTAATACATGAAAAATGGTTCTAATTCAATTAAATAATTGGCATAATTTGATTATCATGTAAATCATTATCAGGTACAGAAGACATTCAGACATTAAGAAAGGGTGTTCTCAACGCACGTTGTTTTTGTGAGATATTATTCAATCACCAATATTTCTTGTGTATGGATTATGTATACTACCAATTGATGTATCATATAATGAATATCTGAATTTTCATGGTTTCCAATTTATCCTTTGATAATTATATATTTTAGTGTATATGATTTGATTCATAAAAATTTGGTTAGGGATTATACCGGAATTACAAATTTTCCATCGGGTTACACTTTCAATTCCTTTACTAAAATGTTAAGCTTATTTATTTCTATATATTTAGTCTATGTTATTTTTATATGTTCCAAAATCAAATATAGATAGATCATATAATCTTCTTGTTAAGGTGATATGCATTTTTTAAAATGGTTCTCATCTCAATTATCCACAATAAACAAGCCCAAACATCTCTAATTCATACCTAAATTCAATTGCACTATATAATGTATTTTAATCATTAATTATTTTTATGAAATAAAAAAATTATCATGAAAAACAATCATGGATCAGTTATGGTTGTATAAAAACATTCCTTCCCTTATTAAAATCTATTTAATATAATCTTTAGACCACCATAAATTGTATTTCTAATTTTTCATAAAACCCCTTTTTATATGATTTAACATCAATGGGACATCACATAGTTCTAAAATATAATTAAAATTCAATTCAATTTTTTTCTATGTTCTATATTTTTACAGTATTATTTTATTACAAATACTAATTAATTTACAAAATAAAAACATTTTTTGAAGTAAAAATGACATTTCACATCTCACATATTTTCTTGTAAGATATATACTGTGTTTACTATTAATTCCTTATATGATTCATACATTTAATACCATTTGATATATCATATACAGATCAACCTTATTCTCATTATATCCTACAATATTATGATTTGAATGTTTCAGTGTGGCATGGGACACTTTGTAATGTATAAATATTAATTTCTCATGAATTTTAAAATAGTGACATTCAATAATATCATCATATATGTCAGCATTTGTTGTTGAATTTTTAAATTCTTTGGGGTTTATCTCTTATTATACCATCTACAATATATTTTTAAATTTGTTATGATTATTTCTACTGTGGATGTTCTATTTGATACCATTTATGATATATAATTAACGTATTCACATTTTCTATGCTAGTTTTTCAATAAGAATGTTTATGTTTTTTTTATTTCATCCTTTACTTACGATGAATGTATTGGACTTAGTAAGTGACAAAGGGGAACAATATAGACCCTATATAAATTGGTCAGTCTCCTGATACAAATAGAATTTGGTTTTGGCCGAGGCCTCAACCTAGTATTTTTAGACGTCTTGGTTGAGGACTAGAGAGTTTTTTTAGATGGCCTACATTATGAATTGGAATTTTATTATAAATTTAGTTGATATACATTTTGATTATATTAATAGAAGAATATACATCATTAAGATTCATTCACTTATGATCATTTACATTGATTAATTTAATTAGATTCAATTTTTGACATATTATATTCATTTTTTATATTTAAAAAATATATTTTCTATTACTCACCATTACAAATGTTTATGATTGTTATAATATCTATAGTATTATTTAACCATAACAATCATCTATGTTCACCTGATTATTATTTTCTATTTTTTCCCAAGAGGTGAAGATTAATATTATTATGAATTACATGAAGGAATAATCTAAGTGTTTATGGCTGTTTTCAATGGTCTTACATTACAGTTTTTGTTTTCATGTTGTTATGTAAATATTATGTTTGTTTCGTGTTTTATAAAACAACATGACTATTCTATCCTTAGATATGAGATGTAATTTTAAATATACCAATGTATTGACATTTTTCACTAACACTAGGAAACTGGGGTCGTGTTCCTCAATGGTTGACTATATGGTGTGTGTATAAGTTGATTAGGACTAGGTTGTATCCTTCTGGCCATGTCTACATAGTTTAGTACATTGTGTGTTACTCTACATAGTGCTTAGCCCATGTACCCTAGTCATTTCTATGTACTTTTGTATACAACTATGTTCCTAACCATTTAATCCAATGTGGGATCCAATCCATTTGGTCATTCACAAGGCTTGTCCATCCACGGATGAGGTATAAGGCATGTTGGATGGTTACACATTAGGGAATCTTTATGATATTTAAAATCCCTATCTATCATAGAATGGGGGATACACATTGTGTGATCATATTTGAGATGACATTTTGATATGTTTTCTTCACATTTATATAGACACAATCATCGTGCATCAATTCAATCCAGACTACATCAATTTTGGCTCTATCTCCACAAAAAAAATATGTGATTTAGCTTTAGATTGTGGTTTATGGATTTTTTCCCAAAATATAAGTCAAATTTGTTCAATATAGGACCATTTTGTGTACCACATACCACCGTGAATCCATTTACCAATTATTCATTCATTGATCCTAAAAATGGAAACCATTCATAACATTCCCAGACATGTTCTTGTTCATCGAGCCACTCATCAATATGATTTTGTTTTGATTGTCATGGTCTGATCGGGCTTATTATTACAAGAAAAGTTGAACAGGAAAATAAGATTCTTAATGGCGTTGAATATGATAAAATATTCTTGAGAAAGGAACCATTACAAGTTTTAATCGATGTTATCCATTATTTCTTGTGAAATGAACAAAAATTCTAATTTGAGGATAGAAAACATTCATTGAGAAATCAAATTTGTTAACTGGTTAATGCTTAGAAAAAAATTAGAATCGATATACTGAAGGAATCAATATGTTAAATTATTTTAATCAGAGAATGAATAATCCAATGTTTCAATAATCCTATATGGACATTAGATCATTCATATTTTAATAATTCTTTGATGAAAAATTAAACTATTTCCTTGTGTTCGAAGCTTCCTAATATGATCTAATCTACTGTTTTTTCATTGCTCGAGGTAATTTGACAATGCAGGTTAGAGGAGGTGATCTCAACATATACCATGAATATAAGGCTAAAAACGCGTGAATAGACATGGAAGTATATTTATAGAGATTCCATTTAGTTCATAAAATAAAATAAATAAATTTTTTAATAATAAAATATTTCACTGAATGTACAACCAATGAATGAGGTGTTCAAACACCCCCATGCTAACAAATGTAATGCCATTCCATTGGTAAACTCTAAATAAAGGACGCAACCATGGTCTAGGATTTGAGATATGATATTTTTTTATAATTCATCCAATTTTATTTAAAACAATTTGAGTTAGTAACATAAAATATATTTAATAATTTTTTAAAATTAATTTTGATCACATCGGGACTCTGAATAGAACACCATCTCAGTGGAAAATATTTGAAATATATATAAAAATTTTAATGTCTAAAAATAAAAAATGTTTCTCTACATCATTGAAAATGTCATGATTTTTTTCCCAATAGAATAAACTAAGAAAACAACATGGGATACTAAACCCACACTTGGATCTACCACTCCTATGAACATTTTTACCCATTCCCATGCTGCCACACCATGCAGACCAAGTGTATGTTCCATCAATGTAGGATCCTATCTTGTCAATTCTCAATTATCACCAGGTTCATAGCTAAGGTGGATCCATACAAGATGAATATCTTTATGCAGGTGATTATGTGCAATGGATCATGGAAAAATATCTTTAGTTGTGAAAGGTGGAAGACATTGTGTACAAGATCAAGCTATGGTGGTATGATTATGGGGTAAGAAAACTCACCATCCCTATGAACAATCTCAAATTGGCTGACGAAGGTCTGGGAAAACTTTCTTCACCTAAAAACCTACCATAATCCCCATCATGGGGATACACTCATGGAAAACATGGCCTCCTTATTTGATTTCAAGGGCATATGATGGTGATTAGTGTACATTATGTTTCTACTATATTCCATCGTCATCAACTATGGGATGACCTAGATGTTCATGATCAACTCATGCACCATCTCTAAGTCCACAAGTGATGTCTCACTAATCTCTTTCCTACACAAGTGTAAACTGTTGGGTATCTTTGACAAGGCCCCAACATGTTCCACTATTATAGTAGAGTTGTTGTTGTGGTTTTAGGAAATCTATAAAATGGTAAAGTGGTCATTCTAGCTCAAAACAATGTCCACCATTATATCAATAAGCATATCCTCCAACACCTAGATGGTGCACTCAGTTTTTCTATTTGTTTCGGACTAAAAGGTTGGAATCATCCTCATTTTGGGATCTGAATGGCTCCTGCGTGGCTCTCTACAATTGTGATGTAGAGCATGCATCATAATTGGGGATAATAATCAAGGTCAGCCAATGAATATGAATGATATCCCACATGTACATATTCCCCAAAAAATGCACCATGATTTTATCTACAATATATTTTTGTATTGTCATTGTGATTCACACAAATATAACTAGAAACAGTCATGTCTCTACATGGTTTCCAAAATCCATGTAGTAATTTCAATGGATATGACATCCCACATCCACTCTTGGATATCAAGAGGCTAAAACAAACCTCCCAAAACATTGTGCTCGTCCATCACTTAATGATAAGTTTTACATGAAAATATGAACTCAACTACACTGTATCTCAAGACATACAATAAAAGTTTTCTAAATGATCTTGTACATCAATCCTAAAAAAAGATGTACAACTATGGGAGATGTTTTTACCTCTCACATCACCTCCGCTGTATCATGAATGGAACCACTATCCACCCATGGAAATGAGAAAATGTGCTTCTCTACATTTAAACATTCTTTCGTTGAGTCACCTATGGATATATAGTAACATAATACCTCATAGTTTATGTATTCCATCTAGGAGTCCCTAAAATTCTTAAGAAGTATATATTTCAGCACCCTCATCACAAAAAATTTTGTGCACTCATTCTCCATTAGTTCCAGCTACATGGAGTCCTATTTCATTGAATACACACACACTAAACAATCAAGGGACTTCCTGAAATGGTGATATGTTTCTACATTTACCTTCTACAGAGTACAAAATATCTTGAAATCATAGTCTGGTATAAAATCTAGGCAATTTCATTATCTCAGGTTCATGTCTCTTAGATGGAAGACATACCGAATACTCTGATAGTCTGATAAAACCACCATGATATTTCCTAAAAGGTAGTGTCTCCACATCTACATGGAAAAGTCTTCTACATCTTATTCTAAGTAATGGGTTTAGTTTTTCTTCTAATAGGGTCTCAACTACCATGAACCCTATAAAAATCCTTCCTTTGGATCAACATGTAGCCAATCCACCCTATCAAGGAATCATAATATAGTATGAACTACATGGAATCCTCTAATATTCTCAACATTGGATCACTCATCAACCCCTGCCTCAACTTATCAAAGGCCCTCTAGAATATCTTAGACCTGGTAAATGGTACCCTTTCCATTTCTGGGTGGTCAAAAGTCTAAATCATTATGGTGGAGTCTTCCACAAATCACTGGTAGTACCCCGCAGAACATGAATGATCCAAACCAATGATGGGATCAGCGGTTGCTCTGAAGCAAGAATTGCACTTATCTTCACTTGGTGTACATAAACAATGAATTCAAAATTGACATACCCTAGAATGTAAACCCCATGAATCTATAGCATGGAAATTGAGAGTTTATCATAGGGCTCATTCTATCAAAGAATACCTTGAACCATCCTAAAATTATTTCCATGTTCCAACTATGATGCATAGTAAATGAGTATGTATTCAATGATTATAGACTCAAAATGTACCTAGTACAAATGGGAGACATTTCTCATCAAATCCATAAACATGGTGGGGTAATTTGAAACACCAATGCACATATTTAGAGACTCATTTTTTCAGGAGTGTAATCAAAATGAAAATATTAGAACAACAACCTTTTGAACCAACGAACTGTGGATGTCAGACCGCACATCGGTTTTTTAGAACCATATTGCACCTCCCCATTGGTCAAAAATTATAAATCATGTCCATGGGATATTTTTTCTTTATTAAGGCCTAGTTAAGGTGATGATAATCCCTAGAATGTCACGAAATCCATTTACATTGTCACAAATTACATTAGAGCTGCCTAGGGGGACACATTGGGTCTTATAAAACTCTTCCCTCTAAGGAACTCCAAATGAAACCACAGATCTCAAAGTTCTATAGTATAAATACAATATTCCACATAATATATAATAGTTGTCTTGAGATGACATTTTTCTGAATAAATCCATCTAAATCATTCATTGTACTCCTTGAACATTCTTAGAGAAGACACACATATACTCCACCAAAACTGGTGGAACCAAGATTCCTAAATATCCTAATACATCAAGATATATAATAGTTTACTAATGGGTGATGGGTTATATAATCCTAATAAGAAACCCACTTTCCTCAAAATGATATCACCTTCACCATAAAATGATAATCCAGTCCCATAAGTGCATATTCATCTGACTTGTCTACGACGATTGTTAATCTAGGCTCAGACGGTAGAAAACCAATCCATTCCAAAGACACTGTCATAGGGTATTATAATTAGGGATAAAATTTCACACATTATCAATTATTCACCAAGAAATAGGTCTCACTATATGAAGATAAAAAATAAAAAAGAAATTATCCTTATATAAACCTCAAGGAAATGATGTTGTGTTAATGCCTCAACTAGGAGTTCAAGATCTCGTATTCCAATTATAGAGCTAATTAGTTGACTTGTAAAATATTAAAATAATACATAAGAATTATTAGAATAAAAAATTTTCATACCACTAATAATCTTATTCACAGTTGGCCCATAATCCTCTAAAGCTTGTATTTGTCTTTGGTTATGACCACCAGCTCCTTGAGCTTGATGTGCACAGCCTACTAGTAGTGGTAGAAGGATATCTTTGAACAATCCACCACCCATAGACCCTCATATTCCTATACTATTTCCACCTTTATGGGGAACACCCTGCCCTCCTTGTGGAGATCCTTGATCCCAGTGCTACCTATTCCATTGCATTACATCAGCTAAATGTATGGGCTGCTTAGCTCCTTTAGTCAGTAGTGTCTAACCATGTGACCTATTCTATACCATTTTAATAACCAACCCTGTTAGGGTTTTTCAAGCCCCCAATAATTAACATCACATTATGCTTCATCCTGATCAGGGTGAGGTATCATGAATCGAGATAATGGTGCCTAGAATCTGCAAGATATTACAGATGACAAGGCCGAGTGATGCCAACATCTTTCTCAATTTGTCTTCCATCCCTCAGATAGAAATTTATATGTTAAAAGTTCCTTCTCTAGAATATTGGAATAGGTAGGGAGACACACGTTAACAATGATAAATTATATCTCTCAATGGATTCCCTACTCAAAAATCTAAAATTGATGTAGCTATCCTTGATCATGTTAAGGGAGTACCGCCTTAGTTCTTTGAATCTTGTTGAATACCCATCCATTGCTAACTCTCTATGATGAAGCTCTAAAATCTATTGAATCCAAAATGAAAATCTTAGGAGGGGTTTTTCATCTCACTTAATAGTAGATGTATTTCAGGAAATGATAGTGTCGACTCATTATTTATCTACGCAATATGGTTCCACTAGAACCCATATACTATGGGGAAAAGACTATCTTTCAGCCCATCTACATGATACATTGGGGTCTGAATCATCTTGAAAACATGGACCAATAAATTATTCCAATCCCAAGATTTCTGAGGATCTAGATCACCATGGAACCTCTACGACCTCTGGCGCTGGAACTCACTGACCATGTTAAGCCTTTGTGAGTTGTGGGTCATTTAAGTAAGGATGAAATGATACCCAAAAATTGGATGTACTTCAATATCCCTACCTGGAGGGAGGTGGTCGTTGAATGGACAATGATATGAGTCCTCATATCTCATAAAATCATCATCATGATCCAGTAATGGTGTCCTTGTTTTCTATCATTTCTATGGAATCCTTGGATTTATCATGATGTACTGCATTTTAATAAGAATATGTAAATGTATAAAACTAAATTGTATCTTATAAAAGAAGAAGCCTAGATGAAAAAATCACATACGATTCATGTAACAAATATCCTTGTAACCAATGTCTCTGAATAAAGAGTCAAAATAAAGGTAGTCATGATACAAGTGAAAGGAAATGTCATCCGCCCATACCATTATTGTATTTCATGGGTTGGGGGATGCACTCGAGACCCTTTGAAACTCTTTCCATAAATTCCAACAAAAATTTCACATTGGGGAAAGTCTGAAAATGTCCACAGGAATTTAATTCCTCTAATAACAATTTAGGATGACCCAAACCAAGCTGTAGCTCGAGAAAAAACTATCCCATGCTCACCTCCACATGTCTCGTGGTGGTAATCAATGGTAAAGAAATCTATACAATGTTGTGGAATCTTCCTAGGTACATATTGGAAAACAAATATATACATTTCGATGCATAAGTGAAGAGATAAGGTTTAAATTATTCAACATAGCTATAAATTGTACTAAGCATGAAAAACATCTTGGGTGTACACAAGTATGATAGTACAAACTGAACATTAAAGGGTAAGAATACACACCGCACGAGATATATGACCCAACCTGAAAATACTGGAAATGTAAACTACTAAGATAGGGAATACATATTGATAACCAAGATGGAACCAAGGTATATGGTCTATTTTTGATGTATTTGTAAACTCCTCCAAGTTCACCACTGATACATTCATCATATTCATATGAAATAAAATTGGGGGGGGGGGGTTAGGTGTGAGTATACACATACCCTGAATGATTCCTCAAAGGCTGAATGGGGAGTAGAAAGACCTAAAACAAGAATTGAACTTTTTAGAGGAAAGATACATTAAAAAAGAATAGATCAAACCAAACCAATTCTAGCGGTAACCTCAACCAATAACACAAGGATCAATGTGGTGAGTACATGGACTACACCTATAGTCTTCGCCACCTATATTAGGATATTATATTAATCCAACCACAAGACTCTAGAATCAGAAAGCATGCCACATACCCCCAAACTATTAACCTCTCATGGAAAAGGTGTATCCTAATCTAAGGTGTGGATATAGATTAATATATATATATATATATATATATATAATCATTTAAATTAATCACAAATGATAGATTAATGAGATTTCTATATCAGAGCTCAACCCAACAAGATGACTAGACAATATCTCCGAAAGAAAATCAACAATTACTAGTATATGAAATTTCTCAACGAAGTTACCATTTATGTGAAGACCCACCTCATCAAACTGTCTCAGAATAACGGGGGAAAGAACATGAAGTAGACGACCCACAACATAGTACATTAAGATATGAATGGCGTCCATTCAATGAGTATCGTTAGAGGTCCAATACACAGGGCGCTGGTGGGTTCTATTGCAGTGTCACAAGGACCCTCACCCTGTGATGATAGGGTGTTCCACCGGCAGCTACAGGTCTTTCACCCATGTCGATGGGGGTGGGGGGTGTCTAATATATAGGTCAAGGAACCACACCCTGTTTCCGCTTGGGGAGGGGGTCCACTCTTGTCATCAAGGTCCCACGCCAAATACATGAGAGGGGTTCCACTAAAAAGTTAGCTACTTAAGTCCTACTCCCATTAAGATGGGGGTTTCCTCTATTGTAGATGATGAACGATGTCTATATTTAAAAGGGGTTCCTCCCTGATCATTGAGGTCCTCATTTTATTTAATTGGGGGGATCGACTCGGAAAATCATATGGTGATCCTATCCAATCATTTCAATCATCTCTTGTCACCTTAATAATAAAAATGCCATTAATATTTTACATCGTATCTAAAATTCCACCACAGGGGCCACAATCACATTATACATAGAGAAAAAATATGATATGATTATCATATGCCAATATATGAGTATAAACAATGCTTATAAAAACCCTAATATTTTTTAAAAAGATACCAAGGGATACATAGTTTGTGTTTAAAAATATTTGGGTGTGTTCTAGCACTACTGCATGGCCTGGTCTCAGGTTAGTACCGGGATTTCTATCCAGACAATAGTACATGAAATTTTAGTGTAATAAGTTGAATTTCCATGAAAACTAGGTTCGGGGAGCATCCTTCACGTAGTGTTTGAGTAGTTCAATACACAATAACTTTATCCCCATAGGATGCTGCTGATGTTCCCATGTTGTGTCAATAAATTAAGTTTTAATGCCATATTACAATCCATGTACTCATAAATGGAGTCTTAACCAAGTGTCCTTTCATGGAGCTAGTCCATCTGGGGATTAGTTTCACAGATTGTAAGAAGGTTACATGACGTTCAATCATTCAGATATTGAAAAACTGTATCCTCAAAACATGAGGTGCTACATTTCATTGTAATATTACTTGTATACAGTCACTGGTTTCGATTTTCATAGATTCATAGACATTATCCTCGTGATTTGATTCAAGATTTAAAACATTGATATAGGACCTATATCCACCAGAAAATATTGGATGTAGCCATAGATCGTTTTTTTCAGCCATCAGTTTCTAGAAATCGGTCATCTTGGTTTTTCTGAGGACTGTCACATGTAACTTACACCACATCACATTGATCCAACAATGATTAAATCATGTATTATAAAAAATAACATCCTCATCATGAATAAAAATCCTATATCTAAGCTTGATTCATTGATACTCTCCTCATAGACTAATATATCATCATTTTGGGGGTCCGATCTGGCTCGGTACTATTCGAAAATATGGAACGAGACCATGGGGTCCTACTAGTAGTAAAAAAAAATATTACATATAATGTAACCATAATAAGTTATTAACATCATTTTTTATGAATTATTGTACAATTATCAAGAGCAAGAATCTTATTTTAGAAAACATTAATGAAACAATATAATCTATTACATAGGTGTATGATTAGGATACAATTAGAGAAGATCAATAAAAGGAATTGAAATTATCAATAAATTTATTGAAAATGAGAAAAAACCCAAATTGATGATTCCTACAATGGGATTGGATCATTTTTAGTTAAAGAATACATTTCCCAATGATTGAAGGATGTATTTGCATTCGATGTGATCTAATTTTCTTAGATCTTGTGTTTCTTCTCTATACAAGGTAATTATCTAACAATAGAGGAAGGGAATACTCTTAGAATATCCCATTATTAAAAGAATTAAAATTTGTGAAAAACTATGGTATTATATCTAAAAATGTCATATTTAGGTCAGAAATGAAATAATTAATTAATATAATAATTAATAAGTTCACAGAAAATACATCTATCATGTGAGGAGTTCGGACGCCGCTCGACAACCCATTTTATGTCCTAGAAGTGGTGAAAACCATGTCTAGCACCCCGATGTGATCTATAATTTCATATTGAACCTGCAGTTTAGGTGTTATCTAGTTTTCCTTATGAATTTATCCACATGAAATATTAGATATATGTAACATTTATATAATATTAATTTTGGGGACACTAGGACATGGAATCACATGTCGTCTTATTCCCTAACTATTGATATATATAAATAGTTATTCTAAAAAAATCAGGGGATTTCATATTATTTTATCTCTAATCAAAAAATTACAAAACTTTTCATAATATATTTAGTAATATTCAGACCCATAAATTTAATGGAAAGGTTATAATGGTATTCTATATTTCTATTAATTTATTATCAGTGTTTCAAGTTTTAAAATATGTGAAAATGATTAAATTTTAAAAAATAAATTTTATGTTTTGTTTACAAATTTTGATGTCAGTATTATATAATATCAAATAAAACATTCATATATTAGAATATCATGTTATTACACTAAATATATACTATGAAAATAGTCACATGATTCCTCACATGTGATGCTAATTTAAATATTCTTATAAAAAATTCAATTAAAATTTACTAGGACATATATAATTGAAGAGTAATTTATTAAAAATTAATATAAATTAGTAAACAATTTTTAATAAAATTTAAATATAAAATATAAGTAAAATATATAATATGTGTATCCTTATAATGAACTTATTTTCATTTATTTCATTTGATTTTTTCTATATGATTCATTCGATAAGAAATAGAAAACCCATTTTATTTTACCTATATTTAAATTATATTTTTATAATGTATGATTCATTTGAGATATATTTTATTCATTATGAAATTTTATATGAGTGCTATGTACATTGAAATGAAATTTTTAGATAGGATACAAATAGACTAAATATAACATCGTAGCAAAATTTTATTGTAATAAAAACATCTTTTATCTTTTGTGTAATGATCATTTTTATAAGAATTATTAATTTATTGTGCAAAAGATAATCAATTTTTACATAATGTTGTGACATTGATATTACATGTTTTGAAATGGAAACAATAGGTTTGTACATGTTTGGTAATGTTATGGTGCATTTTACATAAAGGAAAATGAGGTTGACATTATATAAGACTATTTTAATTGAAATCTATATTTGGTAAAATGAATTAATCTTGATATAATGAAAAAAACATGCATAGTATTAATGGGGAACTGTTTTCATAAACACTACACTAGAGTCGTTTTTGTATTTTAAAGCATTTAAAACACATAGAACAATATAATATTTTTTCATATATAATTCAACATAAATAATAATTTTAAAATAATAAAAAATATAAATATATAAAGAATAATATGATATAATATATTACATAAAAAATATTCAAATGAATAACAATAAATAACAGACAATATTAACATCGATAAATTCATAATTAAATAGTTATTGCTTCAAAAATACATTTTATAAAGAATGATTTTATTAATTTATAATTTATCAAAAAATAATAAATTAATAAAATGCAAATGTAACTATTAAAAAATTATTCAACAGATGTGTTCTTGATCCACTAAATAATATCATATGTTCATAATTGAAAAACCATATATTATTTTGATAAATTATCACCCCTTGTGATTATTAATAAATATAATGACTGAGCACTTGAAAGATATTACCTAATTTAAAAAAATACTACATTTCAATTCATTATCACTAAAAAATGTATTAATTATAATCATTTTGTATAGAAAATGTTACTCACCCTCTGTTAATTTAAAAATAAAATTGTTAACATACAAAAGAGGTTAAAAAATTGAATCTTCAGTACACTTATCAAAAAATTATAAAATATATAATCAAATCATGTTGATATTTTATTCATGCAATCGTAGTTAATTTTTTTAGTAATGATATCTTATAGTTGATCATAATTTGGAATATATTCCAAATTAATATAATTGTTATAAACATGGTCTCTATTAATATAATAAATACCCATAGTATGTTTACCAATACATTGTCAAAAAGCGTAATTAGAAATTGTACTAGGTCACGACTTTTCACATTAAATAGGTTTATTTTCCATGTAAACAATAATATCCATCAATGATTTCATAATTCCAATGTTTTGAGCACAATAACCTACTTCAACATAGAATTGAAATTATTCTAAAGATAAATACAGTGAAATTTATTTCTTATACCACCAATACACTAGGATTTTTCCAAGAAATATAATAAAAACACTAATTATTATTCATTCTTCTTTTCATGAACCATTATTATAATTTTAATTGTTTTTTAATTTGAAATAACTACTACATATATAGAATAATTAAATCTTTAAAGATTATTTTCATTTTTTATAATTATTTTAAAAAGAATTTGGTGACATTTCAAATGGATCCTTTTATCCATATACAACATAAAAATAAAATCATTAGATAAATCAAAAAATCCCTAGAAAAAATAAAATCATAACTCAATAATTTTCATTATACTCTAATTTTCATGATTTTTTACATCCATTTTTATAAATTTATCATGATATTGATTTAGATTTAATAATTTTCATGTCTATATATCTTACAATTTTCCTACATATAATTATATTGATTTAATGTATTCCATTATTCTATTCAAAACATTTAATCCTAAGGAAGGATTTTAATTATCTTATAAAACAAATCTAAAATTCACTTGCCAATAATTCTGAAAAATAATTACATAATGATGTATTTGAATACTCAAATGTAATTTTATAGACATAACATAGATCCATAAATATGTGACTATAATTTTTTTTAATAAAAAAATTAAGATAATCAATTAAATTTATAAAAACATTTTTAATGATTAAATTATAAAATATTTTATTTAATGGTGTTAGAGATTTATTTACCCTGTATAGTGAATTTTAAATCTATATAAAATGGGTAGGAAACAATTCACTATAAAAGTATTGGTG